>OY743225.1:96577903-97995992 GCA_963555765.1 Orthonevra nobilis | reverse complement strand
TGTTGACTATAGCCCATGATTTTGAAATGCACTTTTTCCTGATTTTGAGTTTCATCTAAACTGATCCATTGATCCTTACAAAGGCTTTAAACTGAGCACATATATAGCGAATTTAACAAAAACAACCTATATTTGAAGGAATTATCGAGAAAAAAGACAGACGCAAAAATCGCCTTTTTTCATACTTTTTTGTTGACTATAGCCCATGATTTTGAAATGCACTTTTTTCCTGATTTTGAGTTTCATCTAAACTGATCCATTGATCCTTACAAAGGCTTTAAACTGAGCACATATATAGCGAATTTAACAAAAACAACCTATATTTGAAGGAATTATCGAGAAAAAAGACAGACGCAAAAATCGCCTTTTTTCATACTTTTTTGTTGACTATAGCCCATGATTTTGAAATGCACTTTTTTCCTGATTTTGAGTTTCATCTAAACTGATCCATTGATCCTTACAAAGGCTTCAAACTGAGCACATATATAGCGAATTTAACAAAAACAACCTATATTTGAAGGAATTATCGAGAAAAAAGTTAGAAGCAAAAATCGCCTTTTTTCATACTTTTTTGTGGACTATAGCCCATGATGTTGAAATGCACTTTTTTCCTGATTTTGAGTTTCATCTAAACTGATCCATTGATCCTTACAAAGGCTTTAAACTGAGCACATATATAGCGAATTTAACAAAAACAACCTATATTTGAAGGAATTATCGAGAAAAAAGTTAGAGGGAAAAATCGCCTTTTTTCATACTTTTTTGTGGACTATAGCCCATGACTTTGAAATGCACTTTTTTCCTTATTTTCAATTTTTTCTAAACTGATCCATTGATCCTTTCTAACGCTTTAAACTGAGCACATATATAGCGAATTTAACAAATACAACCTATATTTGAAGGGATTATCGAGAAAAAAGACAGACGCAAAAATCGCATTTTTTCATAATTTTTTGTTGACTATAGCCCATGATTTTGAAATGCACTTTTTTCCTGATTTTGAGTTTCATCTAAACTGATCCATTGATCCTTACAAAGGCTTTAAACTGAGCACATATATAGCGAATTTAACAAAAACAACCTATATTTGAAGGAATTATCGAGAAAAAAGACAGACGCAAAAATCGCCTTTTTTCATACTTTTTTGTTGACTATAGCCCATGATTTTGAAATGCACTTTTTTCCTGATTTTGAGTTTCATCTAAACTGATCCATTGATCCTTACAAAGGCTTTAAACTGAGCACATATAAAGCGAATTTAACAAAAACAACCTATATTTGAATGAATTATCGAGAAAAAAGTTAGAGGGAAAAATCGCCTTTTTTCATACTTTTTTGTGGACTATAGCCCATGACTTTGAAATGCACTTTTTTCCTTATTTTCAATTTTTTCTAAACTGATCCATTGATCCTTTCTAACGCTTCAAACTGAGCACATATATAGCGAATTTAACAAAAACAACCTATATTTGAAGGAATTATCGAGAAAAAAGTTAGAGGCAAAAATCGCCTTTTTTCATACTTTTTTGTGGACTATAGCCCATGACTTTGAAATGCACTTTTTTCCTGATTTTGAGTTTCATCTAAACTGATCCGTTGATCCTTACAAAGGCTTCCAACTGAGCACATATATAGCGAATTTAACAAAAACAACCTATATTTGAAGGAATTATCGAGAAAAAAGACAGACGCAAAAATCGCCTTTTTTCATACTTTTTTGTTGACTATAGCCCATGATTTTGAAATGCACTTTTTTCCTGATTTTGAGTTTCATCTAAACTGATCCATTGATCCTTACAAAGGCTTTAAACTGAGCACATATATAGCGAATTTAACAAAAACAACCTATATTTGAAGGAATTATCGAGAAAAAAGTTAGAGGCAAAAATCGCCTTTTTTCATACTTTTTTGTGGACTATAGCCCATGACTTTGAAATGCACTTTTTTCCTTATTTTCAATTTTTTCTAAACTGATCCATTGATCCTTTCTAACGCTTTAAACTGAGCACATATATAGCGAATTTAACAAAAACAACCTATATTTGAAGGAATTATCGAGAAAAAAGTTAGAGGCAAAAATCGCCTTTTTTCATACTTTTTTGTGGACTATAGCCCATGACTTTGAAATGCACTTTTTTCCTGATTTTGAGTTTCATCTAAACTGATCCGTTGATCCTTACAAAGGCTTCCAACTGAGCACATATATAGCGAATTTAACAAAAACAACCTATATTTGAAGGAATTATCGAGAAAAAAGACAGACGCAAAAATCGCCTTTTTTCATACTTTTTTGTTGACTATAGCCCATGATTTTGAAATGCACTTTTTTCCTGATTTTGAGTTTCATCTAAACTGATCCATTGATCCTTACAAAGGCTTTAAACTGAGCACATGTATAGCGAATTTAACAAAAACAACCTATATTTGAAAGAATTATCGAGAAAAAAGACAGACGCAAAAATCGCCTTTTTTCATACTTTTTTGTTGACTATAGCCCATGATTTTGAAATGCACTTTTTTCCTGATTTTGAGTTTCATCTAAACTGATCCATTGATCCTTACAAAGGCTTTAAACTGAGCACATGTATAGCGAATTTAACAAAAACAACCTATATTTGAAGGAATTATCGAGAAAAAAGACAGACGCAACGCAAAAATCGCCTTTTTTCATACTTTTTTGTTGACTATAGCCCATGATTTTGAAATGCACTTTTTTCCTGATTTTGAGTTTCATCTAAACTGATCCATTGATCCTTACAAAGGCTTTAAACTGAGCACATGTATAGCGAATTTAACAAAAACAACCTATATTTGAATGAATTATCGAGAAAAAAGTTAGAGGGAAAAATCGCCTTTTTTCATACTTTTTTGTGGACTATAGCCCATGACTTTGAAATGCACTTTTTTCCTGATTTTGAGTTTCATCTAAACTGATCCGTTGATCCTTACAAAGGCTTCCAACTGAGCACATATATAGCGAATTTAACAAAAACAACCTATATTTGAATGAATTATCGAGAAAAAAGTTAGAGGGAAAAATCGCCTTTTTCATACTTTTTTGTGGACTATAGCCCATGACTTTGAAATGCACTTTTTTCTTATTTTCAATTTTTTCTAAACTGATCCATTGATCCTTACAAAGCTTTAAACTGAGCACATATATAGCGAATTTAACAAAAACAACCTATATTTGAATGAATTATCGAGAAAAAAGTTAGAGGGAAAAACCGCCTTTTTCATACTTTTTTGTGGACTATAGCCCATGACTTTGAAATGCACTTTTTTCCTGATTTTGAGTTTCATCTAAACTGATCCGTTGATCCTTACAAAGGCTTCCAACTGAGCACATATATAGCGAATTTAACAAAAACAACCTATATTTGAATGAATTATCGAGAAAAAAGTTAGAGGAAAAATCGCCTTTTTTCATACTTTTTTGTGGACTATAGCCCATGACTTTGAAATGCACTTTTTTCCTTATTTTCAATTTTTTCTAAACTGATCCATTGATCCTTTCTAACGCTTCAAACTGAGCACATATATAGCGAATTTAACAAAAACAACCTATATTTGAAGGAATTATCGAGAAAAAAGTTAGAGGCAAAAATCGCCTTTTTTCATACTTTTTTGTGGACTATAGCCCATGACTTTGAAATGCACTTTTTTCCTGATTTTGAGTTTCATCTAAACTGATCCGTTGATCCTTACAAAGGCTTCCAACTGAGCACATATATAGCGAATTTAACAAAAACAACCTATATTTGAAGGAATTATCGAGAAAAAAGACAGACGCAAAAATCGCCTTTTTTCATACTTTTTTGTTGACTATAGCCCATGATTTTGAAATGCACTTTTTTCCTGATTTTGAGTTTCATCTAAACTGATCCATTGATCCTTACAAAGGCTTTAAACTGAGCACATGTATAGCGAATTTAACAAAAACAACCTATATTTGAAGGAATTATCGAGAAAAAAGACAGACGCAAAAATCGCCTTTTTTCATACTTTTTTGTTGACTATAGCCCATGATTTTGAAATGCACTTTTTTCCTGATTTTGAGTTTCATCTAAACTGATCCATTGATCCTTACAAAGGCTTTAAACTGAGCACATGTATAGCGAATTTAACAAAAACAACCTATATTTGAAGGAATTATCGAGAAAAAAGACAGACGCAAAAATCGCCTTTTTTCATACTTTTTTGTTGACTATAGCCCATGATTTTGAAATGCACTTTTTTCCTGATTTTGAGTTTCATCTAAACTGATCCGTTGATCCTTACAAAGGCTTCCAACTGAGCACATATATAGCGAATTTAACAAAAACAACCTATATTTGAAGGAATTATCGAGAAAAAAGACAGACGCAAAAATCGCCTTTTTTCATACTTTTTTGTTGACTATAGCCCATGATTTTGAAATGCACTTTTTTCCTGATTTTGAGTTTCATCTAAACTGATCCATTGATCCTTACAAAGGCTTTAAACTGAGCACATGTATAGCGAATTTAACAAAAACAACCTATATTTGAAGGAATTATCGAGAAAAAAGTTAGAGGCAAAAATCGCCTTTTTTCATACTTTTTTGTGGACTATAGCCCATGACTTTGAAATGCACTTTTTCCTGATTTTGAGTTTCATCTAAACTGAACCATTGATCCTTACAAAGGCTTGAAACTGAGCACATATATAGCGATTTTAAGAAAAACAACCTATATTTGAAGGAATTATCGAGAAAAAGTTAGAAGCAAAAATCGCCTTTTTTCATACTTTTTTGTGGACTATAGCCCATGACTTTGAAATGCACTTTTTTCCTTATTTTCAATTTTTTCTAAACTGATCCATTGATCCTTTCTAACGCTTCAAACTGAGCACATATAAAGCGAATTTAACAAAAACAACCTATATTTGAAGGAATTATCGAGAAAAAAGACAGATGCAAAAATCGCCTTTTTCCATACTTTTTTGTGGACTATAGCCCATGATGTTGAAATGCACTTTTTTCCTGATTCTGAGTTTCATCTAAACTGATGCATTGATCCTTACAAAGGCTTTAAACTGAGTACATATATAGCGAATTTAACAAAAAACAACCTATATTTGAAGGAATTATCGAGAAAAAAGTTAGAGGCAAAAATCGCCTTTTTTCATACTTTTTTGTGGACTATAGCCCATGACTTTGAAATGCACTTTTTTCTTATTTTCAATTTTTTCTAAACCGATCCATTGATCCTTTCTAACGCTCAAACTGAGCACATATATAGCGAATTTAACAAAAACAACCTATATTTGAAGGAATTATCGAGAAAAAGTTAGAGGCAAAAATCGCCTTTTTTCATACTTTTTTGTGGACTATAGCCCATGACTTTGAAATGCACTTTTTTCCTTATTTTCAATTTTTTCTAAACTGATCCATTGATCCTTTCTAACGCTTTAAACTGAGCACATATATAGCGAATTTAACAAAAACAACCTATATTTGAAGGAATTATCGAGAAAAAAGTTAGAGGCAAAAATCGCCTTTTTTCATACTTTTTTGTGGACTATAGCCCATGACTTTGAAATGCACTTTTTTCCTTATTTTCAATTTTTTCTAAACTGATCCATTGATCCTTTCTAACGCTTCAAACTGAGCACATATAAAGCGAATTTAACAAAAACAACCTATATTTGAAGGAATTATCGAGAAAAAAGACAGATGCAAAAATCGCCTTTTTCCATACTTTTTTGTGGACTATAGCCCATGATGTTGAAATGCACTTTTTTCCTGATTCTGAGTTTCATCTAAACTGATGCATTGATCCTTACAAAGGCTTTAAACTGAGTACATATATAGCGAATTTAACAAAAACAACCTATATTTGAAGGAATTATCGAGAAAAAAGTTAGAGGCAAAAATCGCCTTTTTTCATACTTTTTTGTGGACTATAGCCCATGACTTTGAAATGCACTTTTTTCCTTATTTTCAATTTTTTCTAAACTGATCCATTGATCCTTTCTAACGCTTCAAACTGAGCACATATATAGCGAATTTAACAAAAACAACCTATATTTGAAGGAATTATCGAGAAAAAAGTTAGAGGGAAAAATCGCCTTTTTTCATACTTTTTTGTGGACTATAGCCCATGACTTTGAAATGCACTTTTTTCCTTATTTTCAATTTTTTCTAAACTGATCCATTGATCCTTTCTAACGCTTCAAACTGAGCACATATAAAGCGAATTTAACAAAAACAACCTATATTTGAAGGAATTATCGAGAAAAAAGACAGATGCAAAAATCGCCTTTTTCCATACTTTTTTGTGGACTATAGCCCATGATGTTGAAATGCACTTTTTTCCTGATTTTGAGTTTCATCTAAACTGATCCATTGATCCTTACAAAGGCTTTAAACTGAGCACATATATAGCGAATTTAACAAAAACAACCTATATTTGAAGGAATTATCGAGAAAAAAGACAGACGCAAAAATCGCCTTTTTTCATACTTTTTTGTTGACTATAGCCCATGATTTTGAAATGCACTTTTTTCCTGATTTTGAGTTTCATCTAAACTGATCCATTGATCCTTACAAAGGCTTTAAACTGAGCACATATAAAGCGAATTTAACAAAAACAACCTATATTTGAACGAATTATCGAGAAAAAAGTTAGAGGGAAAAATCGCCTTTTTTCATACTTTTTTGTGGACTATAGCCCATGACTTTGAAATGCACTTTTTTCCTTATTTTCAATTTTTTCTAAACTGATCCATTGATCCTTTCTAACGCTTCAAACTGAGCACATATATAGCGAATTTAACAAAAACAACCTATATTTGAAGGAATTATCGAGAAAAAAGACAGACGCAAAAATCGCCTTTTTTCATACTTTTTTGTTGACTATAGCCCATGATTTTGAAATGCACTTTTTTCCTGATTTTGAGTTTCATCTAAACTGATCCATTGATCCTTACAAAGGCTTTAAACTGAGCACATATATAGCGAATTTAACAAAAACAACCTATATTTGAAGGAATTATCGAGAAAAAAGTTAGAAGCAAAAATCGCCTTTTTTCATACTTTTTTGTGGACTATAGCCCATGACTTTGAAATGCACTTTTTTCCTTATTTTCAATTTTTTCTAAACTGATCCATTGATCCTTTCTAACGCTTCAAACTGAGCACATATATAGCGAATTTAACAAAAACAACCTATATTTGAAGGAATTATCGAGAAAAAAGTTAGAGGGAAAAATCGCCTTTTTTCATACTTTTTTGTGGACTATAGCCCATGACTTTGAAATGCACTTTTTTCCTTATTTTCAATTTTTTCTAAACTGATCCATTGATCCTTTCTAACGCTTCAAACTGAGCACATATAAAGCGAATTTAACAAAAACAACCTATATTTGAAGGAATTATCGAGAAAAAAGACAGATGCAAAAATCGCCTTTTTCCATACTTTTTTGTGGACTATAGCCCATGATTTTGAAATGCACTTTTTTCCTGATTTTGAGTTTCATCTAAACTGATCCATTGATCCTTACAAAGGCTTTAAACTGAGCACATATAAAGCGAATTTAACAAAAACAACCTATATTTGAACGAATTATCGAGAAAAAAGTTAGAGGGAAAAATCGCCTTTTTTCATACTTTTTTGTGGACTATAGCCCATGACTTTGAAATGCACTTTTTTCCTTATTTTCAATTTTTTCTAAACTGATCCATTGATCCTTTCTAACGCTTCAAACTGAGCACATATATAGCGAATTTAACAAAAACAACCTATATTTGAAGGAATTATCGAGAAAAAAGACAGACGCAAAAATCGCCTTTTTTCATACTTTTTCGTGGACTATAGCCCATGACTTTGAAATGCACTTTTTTCCTGATTTTGAGTTTCATCTGATCCATTGATCCTTACAAAGGCTTTAAACTGAGCACATATATAGCGAATTTAACAAAAACAACCTATATTTGAAGGAATTATCGAGAAAAAAGACAGACGCAAAAATCGCCTTTTTTCATATTTTTTTGTGGACTATAGCCCATGACTTTGAAATGCACTTTTTTCCTGATTTTCAATTTTTTCTAAACTGCTTTATAGATCCTAATAAGGGCTTCAAACTGAGCACATATATAGTGAATTTAAGAAAAACAACCTATATTTGAAGGAATTACCGAGAAAAAAGTTAGAGGCAAAAATCGCCTTTTTTCATACTTTTTTGTGGACTATAGCCCATGACTTTGAAATGCACTTTTTTCCTGATTTTGAGTTTCACCTAAACTGATCTATTGATCCTTACAAAGGCTTCAAACTGAGCACATATATAGCGATTTTAAGAAAAACAACCTATATTTGAAGGAATTATCGAGAAAAAAGTTAGGGACTATAGCCCATGATTTTGAAATGCACTTTTTTCCTGATTTTGAGTTTCATCTAAACTGATCCATTGATCCTTACAAAGGCTTTAAACTGAGCACATATAAAGCGAATTTAACAAAAACAACCTATATTTGAACGAATTATCGAGAAAAAAGTTAGAGGGAAAAATCGCCTTTTTTCATACTTTTTTGTGGACTATAGCCCATGACTTTGAAATGCACTTTTTTCCTTATTTTCAATTTTTTCTAAACTGATCCATTGATCCTTTCTAACGCTTCAAACTGAGCACATATATAGCGAATTTAACAAAAACAACCTATATTTGAAGGAATTATCGAGAAAAAAGACAGACGCAAAAATCGCCTTTTTTCATACTTTTTCGTGGACTATAGCCCATGACTTTGAAATGCACTTTTTTCCTGATTTTGAGTTTCATCTGATCCATTGATCCTTACAAAGGCTTTAAACTGAGCACATATATAGCGAATTTAACAAAAACAACCTATATTTGAAGGAATTATCGAGAAAAAAGACAGACGCAAAAATCGCCTTTTTTCATATTTTTTTGTGGACTATAGCCCATGACTTTGAAATGCACTTTTTTCCTGATTTTCAATTTTTCTAAACTGCTTTATAGATCCTAATAAGGGCTTCAAACTGAGCACATATATAGTGAATTTAAGAAAAACAACCTATATTTGAAGGAATTACCGAGAAAAAAGTTAGAGGCAAAAATCGCCTTTTTTCATACTTTTTTGTGGACTATAGCCCATGACTTTGAAATGCACTTTTTTCCTGATTTTGAGTTTCACCTAAACTGATCTATTGATCCTTACAAAGGCTTCAAACTGAGCACATATATAGCGATTTTAAGAAAAACAACCTATATTTGAAGGAATTATCGAGAAAAAAGTTAGAGGCAAAAATCGCCTTTTTTCATACTTTTTTGTGGACTATAGCCCATGACTTTGAAATGCACTTTTTTCCTGATTTTGAGTTTCACCTAAACTGATCTATTGATCCTTACAAAGGCTTCAAACTGAGCACATATATAGCGATTTTAAGAAAAACAACCTATATTTGAAGGAATTATCGAGAAAAAAGTTAGAGGCAAAAATCGCCTTTTTTCATACTTTTTTGTGGACTATAGCCCATGACTTTGAAATGCACTTTTTTCCTGATTTTCAATTTTTTCTAAACTGATTTATAGATCCTAATAAGGGCTTCAAACTGAGCACATATATAGTGAATTTAAGAAAAACAACCTATATTTGAAGGAA
Organism: Orthonevra nobilis; assembly: GCA_963555765.1. NCBI lineage: Eukaryota > Metazoa > Arthropoda > Insecta > Diptera > Syrphidae > Orthonevra > Orthonevra nobilis. Next base: position 97,986,349 of record OY743225.1, on the reverse strand, counting down.
TTACCGAGAAAAAAGTTAGAGGCAAAAATCGCCTTTTTTCATACTTTTTTGTGGACTATAGCCCATGACTTTGAAATGCACTTTTTTCCTGATTTTGAGTTTCACCTAAACTGATCTATTGATCCTTACAAAGGCTTCAAACTGAGCACATATATAGCGATTTTAAGAAAAACAACCTATATTTGAAGGAATTATCGAGAAAAAAGTTAGAGGCAAAAATCGCCTTTTTTCATACTTTTTTGTGGACTATAGCCCATGACTTTGAAATGCACTTTTTTCCTGATTTTCAATTTTTTCTAAACTGATTTATAGATCCTAATAAGGGCTTCAAACTGAGCACACATATATAGTGAATTTAAGAAAAACAACCTATATTTGAAGGAATTACCGAGAAAAAAGTTAGAGGCAAAAATCGCCTTTTTTCATACTTTTTTGTGGACTATAGCCCACGATTTTGAAATGCACTTTTTTCCTGATTTTGCGTTTTATCTTAATTGATCTATTGATACTAACAAGGGCTTCAAACTGAGCACATATATAGCGAATTTAAGAAAAACAACCTATATTTGAAGGAATTACCGAGAAAAAAGTTAGAGGCAAAATCGGCTTTTTTCATACTTTTTTGTGGACTATAGCCCATGACTTTGAAACGCACTTTTTTCCTGATTTTCAATTTTTTCTAAACTGATCTATTGATCCTCACAAAGGCTTCAAACTGAGCACATATATAGCGATGTTTGAAGGAATTACCGAGAAAAAAGTTAGAGGCAAAAATCGCCTTTTTTCATACTTTTTTGTGACTATAGCCCATGACTTTGAAATGCACTTTTTTCCTGATTTTGAGTTTCACCTAAACTGATCTATTGATCCTTACAAAGGCTTCAAACTGAGCACATATATAGCGATTTTAAGAAAAACAACCTATATTTGAAGGAATTATCGAGAAAAAAGTTAGAGGCAAAAATCGCCTTTTTTCATACTTTTTTGTGGACTATAGCCCATGACTTTGAAATGCACTTTTTTCCTGATTTTCAATTTTTTCTAAACTGATTTATAGATCCTAATAAGGGCTTCAAACTGAGCACATATATAGTGAATTTAAGAAAAACAACCTATATTTGAAGGAATTACCGAGAAAAAAGTTAGAGGCAAAAATCGCCTTTTTTCATACTTTTTTGTGGACTATAGCCCACGATTTTGAAATGCACTTTTTTCCTGATTTTGCGTTTTATCTTAATTGATCTATTGATACTAACAAGGGCTTCAAACTGAGCACATATATAGCGAATTTAAGAAAAACAACCTATATTTGAAGGAATTACCGAGAAAAAAGTTAGAGGCAAAAATCGCCTTTTTTCATACTTTTTTGTGGACTATAGCCCATGACTTTGAAATGCACCTTTTTCCTGATTTTCAATTTTTTATAAACTGATTTATAGATCCTAATAAGGGCTTCAAACTGAGCACATATATAGTGAATTTAAGAAAAACAACCTATATTTGAAGGAATTACTGAGAAAAAAGTTAGAGGCAAAAATCGCCTTTTTTCATACTTTTTTGTGGACTATAGCCCATGACTTTGAAATGCACTTTTTTCCTGATTTTCAATTTTTTCTAAACTGATCTATTGATCCTCACAAAGGCTTCAAACTGAGCACATATATAGCGATGTTTGAAGGAATTACCGAGAAAAAAGTTAGAGGCAAAAATCGCCTTTTTTCATACTTTTTTGTGGACTATAGCCCATGATTTTGAAATTCACTTCTTTCCTGATTTTGAGTTTTATCTAAACTGATCTATTGATCCTTTCTTTCGAAAACTCTATATTATATTCCACCATATTGGACTCGTATAGGTCTTATAACTTTATTATAACTTTATTTATAACTAGGAAACTGGAAAAATATTTTTTGTTGCCTTAGGTATCAAAAATAACGCTGAAAATATCAGGAACGGTGCTTTGGCTCAGAAAAAAACTTGGCAACACTGGTGCGGATATTTCTGCAAAAGTAACAAAATGATGCAACTAACTATTACCAGGTAAAAAGTACCAAATACATACAGTTTGTTACAGCCCTATTCAACTCTCACTTGGCAACTTTTTTATATTATCTTGATCACGGTTACTCTACAAACATTAGGAGAATATTTCAGGTTATTATCTGAAATCTATTTGAATCAAGGACAAACAAATAAGCACATCGTTGTCTGCTTATATTTATGCCTATGCGGAAGAAGTTCCGAATATCTTAGTAAGAGAAAGATCTCCAGATCTATGGAATTTGATGGGACCTAATAGCAAGGGAACGTGTAATTTTTTTTGCTAACCGCCGAACGTTGTTAACTTAATCAACACGCTCAAGACTACATACATATGTAATTTATTAAAACACGGTAAGTTTAACTGAGAAGAGATAAAAATTTTCCAAAACTTTCGTTGAGACTTAAGATATCCCCCTTATTGTATTTTTGCGCTTTCGTTATGCCAGTAAATCAATTACCCTTTAAAAGGATGCCAATTAAATTAACAAAAACAAGGAACCTTAAACCCGCACAAGTTTTACAGTTTATTGCGAAATAAATTGTGCCATGAATTCTTTGTACGCCAAGGCTGACTAACAAATCCTCCTCAGGACCGAATTAAATTTTCATTAATGCAATAAAAGTGGGGAATTATGCGATGCGATTATCGATTGTCAAACACCAGCCATCGTGATGTCGATACCGATGCCAATGCCGATGATGACACCAATTTGTATGCAGGCTGCGAAGAAAATTACTTTTTTCGCAAACGCCCCCGCCCCCATATAAAAACCATCCGCAGACGCTATCCGCGAAGTAATCCTCATGCTAAAAACTAGGTTTATGCCATAATCTAATCAGAGCCAATCTCGTGTCGTGAATTCCATTCGTAGCACATGACAATCTGGCATTCCAATAGCAATCGCACTGACACGTCTGGCGTTTTGATTGAGTGTTAATGCGTTTTCTTCGATGGCGATGGTGTCAGGACGAAGCCGTAATCATTGAGCAAATCATTGAGCTTCATCCCACACTAACCTCATTAAATGTTGGATTTATAATTCTTGCTTGCGTGTTTAGTTATATTTTAATACGAAACGGTGAACTGTGATGAGGACGCGATGGTTCTGCGCCACTATTATCCTGCGTTAAATTAAGTCCGGCAATTTTTAGGTACATAGACGGTTGGTCTATAGACAAAACCTGGGAGTAGCCCATCAGGTGCTTTTGGTGAAATTAATTTTGGTGAAATGGCTTTGTACTTTATTGTTGCAGTGTTTGTTGTGCACTCGACAAGAGTGCAGGAGAAGAATCGTGCCGGTGTTCCACTGCAGATTGTCACCGAACACCGAGCACTGCATGGCAGGCACGAGTACGCAAACACGTGAAGTTGTTTCGGCTTTTGATTTTTGTGCTGTTTTTTTTTGTTTTTGTTTTCGGGGCAAGAAATGTCCTTTTGGTTGGTGAAAACTCGTTAACTGAAACAAGGTAATCGCGCTGAAGTATCCCCCTAACGGAGCCTCATGCATATTGTGCCTCATTACAACGATGGGGCTGTCGGCGGGTTGTTCGATGTTGAAGATTATTGTGTGCATCTTCCTTGCAAACATTGTCACGCCACTTAACGCTTTGGCAAATATTTTGGAGTATAACAAAGAGCTCGCCACGTGAACGGTTGGATAAGTGGAAATATTGTAATTACTCGCTGTGTTGAGTTTCGGGGGAAGCGGCAGTACACTCTCATTGAAGTTTTGTAACAGCTTTGCAGCGTGCGAATGTAGGTCGATTTTGCGATTCTCTGATGACACAGACCTGATTAGAACCTAAACCACAGTCTTCTTTTCACACAGTAAATTAAAGATGCTTTACATATGTAAATGTTGAGTGAGCACATAAAAACAGTCTTATGGAATTTGATGGCAATTGAAGTTCTGCTCAATATTACACCATTAAACTTGGATATGAAGAAAAGAGCGGGAGGCCATTAATTTGTGCTTAAATTGTGCAACCGCATTCATTCAGAGAGACGATGCAATAGCATGGGGTGTCTCATCGTTTGTCTTCTTTTTCAGTTATACATTTTTTTCCGAAACTAAGAGCTCTTATACACTCAAAAATGTACAGAGACTCAGTTCTTTATTTTTGCGGTACGAAATGGAAACAATTTTTGTTAAAAATTATGCACCAACAGCGGCTGGTGAATACAATCGTTGAACATGAGTTACACATAGACGAAGAGATTTTTGCATACAATGTTGATTTGGGACTCTTCAGTCTGCAACTTTGTCTGCGTAGATTTTGTGAACGTTTTAAAGTTGTAAGACTCAGACGCCGTGTACAATTGTCCAAACAATCCAAACATAAAAAGTCCTTAGGCTTCGCAAGCTTCGACAGTATACGAAATGTGTGTCTAATGAACCTAATGATTATTGACTCAAGTTACTTAATAAATAAATAATTTGGAGACGCGACAGCTCTTTTGAGCACTGGGCCTAGCTTCACCATTTGTGTGTGCGGCTTACATGTTTCGCAAATGGCGGAAGTGGGACCTACAAACTTAAACTGACTCCGAATGGGGATTGTCAATCACTCGCGATAGGTGGGGCCCTAAAAAAAATGCCAGATGATCATACCCAGATTTAAACTCGGGTCCCTAACTGAGCCAAGTAGCAAGTGTCTTTCCTATTTTAAAGCTTGGCATGGATGCCACTTCACCCTCCAATTACTGGCCCATAACCTTACTAGGTTCGTTAAACAATTACTTTGAGAAATGAATTTAAAATCGAATTGTGTCTGATAAAGACACTAATAAGACTTTTTTAAGTGAGCAATTCAGACCTTTTTACAGCGTTGGCCACCAAGTGCTTCGGTTAACAAGACAAAATCTTGATGTTGAAAAAGCATTCAACACAGTATGGCACAATGGATTGCTACACAAGCTCTACATCCTTAAGTTCCCAAACTACATAATTAAGATTATAAGATCCTTCTTAACAGGAAGAAAGTTTCAAGTCTCTATAATTGGTTGTCAGTCAAACTCCTTTTCATTTACTGACGGAGCACCCAAAGGTGCTGTTCCATCGCCAACTTTGTACACCATTTATACATTTGACTTTCCTCATCTCAATAATTGTAATCATGCAGATGAGACAACTTTCAATATTGAAACCAATCTGCAGTCTGCTTTGAATACGACTGTATCATACTTCAATGACTGGAAACTAAAAATTAACGCTTCAAAAAATTAGGCTGTCTTTTTTACTAAAAAAAGAAAAGCCTGTTCTTATCAAACAACAGATTATCTATCAATGGCACGCAGATTGAGTGGAAGTCAAATGATAAATACCTTGGGGTGTACCTCGATAAACATCTGACATTTGGACACCATGTGCAAGAAATTTTAAATAAAGTGCACCTTTCAATAAAAAGTCTATATCCTTTTTTTAACCGAACATCGAAAATGAGCAATGAAAATAAACTCATTATATTTAAAACAATTATTCATGCCATTATAAAGGGACGCAAGATCTGAAGCCGCTGGACCATCAAAAGCGTCATATCTTCGTGCATTGGGCTGCATGATGAGGCTCATTGCATCCCGAAAAAATTACGGTTTGGAGTGGTTTATGGGCCGGCCGCTCCGTTGGGCCGTACTTCTTCCGTGATGATCAAGACCAGCACATTACTGTGAATGGGGATCGCTACCGTTCAATGATAACCGAATATTTTTGGCCCCAATTGGATAATATGGACTTGGAGGATATGCGGTTCCAACAGGACGGCGCCACAAACCACACAGCGAATGTCACAATCAATTTTTTGGAAACCAAGTTTGGAGAACGTGTTATCTCACAAAATGTTCCAGTCGCTTGGCCGCCTCGGTCGTGCGATTTGACGCCGTTAGACTAATCCTGTGGAGCTACGTCAAGTTTATGGACTTTGCCAACAAGCCAGCGACGATTGATGAACTTCGTACGAATATCGAACGTGAAATTGCAGCAGTATCGGCCGATTCAGTCGAAAATTGGGTTCAGCGTCTGGACTTCTGCAAGCGTGCCCGTGGTGGCCATGCAAAAGAAATCGAGTTCCATACATTATTGCATCGAACGTACTTTCACAGGAATAAAGAACTTCATTGATATCCAAAACCGTTTTTATTTTATTTAAAAAAAACTTTTGTAGCGCTCTTATTGAAAAACGGTTTATATGCGCAGCAATCCCCCGTGTTTCCAAATCTCTGACACCGAAAGCATCTTATAATTGGGTTGTTGGTTTCTTTTCCCAATAAACACGTTGGTGTTAGAGGAACCTTATGTTTGTCAACTCTTTGCGAACTCTTCAAAATCCAGTTGAATGACGAAAATGTTCGTTTTCCAACCTAACGATTTTGTTTTACGAGTGGTATAAGGCCTCCAATGCCTGCTTAATCAAATCAACTGGAATATCGCCATCAATACCTTTTTATAAAATGGAAAATCATTTTCTTTCCTTAGGGGTAAAAGAAAAAGCTCCAATGCCTGTCCCACGGATTCTCTCAATCACTAGTTTGTGAGCGTTAACATTATCTACGTATACTTTTGTTTTCCAGTAGCCTAAATTTTCAAATTTATGATTGAGATTATCAACCTGACACTCAAGGGCTGCAAGTTTTAAGACCTCACTTATCAAAATACAATTTGCTCCAAATACAAATCTAGGTGGACAAAACGATTTGTTTTTAAAGGACTTATCATTTGTTTCCTTTGCTGTAGGTTGCCGATGTGCTCTGGGTTTGACAGATTATAAGCCTGCTCAGTTGCTCCACTGCTCTTCGCGCCTTTTTTGGGGTTTTTGCTCACATGGGCTGCTGACGGTAAAGATTCATCCTATCATCCAATCATTTTCGCCAATCAGTTTCTGGTGCGCGTTCTTTCTTCCTGACTTGTTTCTAAACAAATATCCTAGTTTAACTCGATTTAAAAAAAAAGTCTCTCGCCTATGACATCATTCAGTCCTGCTTATTTGTCCGCATGCGAGTCAAATAAGTAGCCCTTGTTTCACATAATTCACGCACGACATGACGTTTCTAAAACGCTTGAAACGATTCGACTTTCCTGCCGACTAATTCCAACCAAGTTTATAATGACTTTTAAAATACTTTCCCGGCAATGGCGCAGGTTCAAGGTATATGTAATGACTGCCACGACATTTGTTCTCCCAAGTGGTGGTGGCGCCGTTGGCACTGCCTGTCACTCCACTGCCACCACTCACCGGCAGTTCACTATTCGGGAACGCTTGCATCCATGCAGCTGGTGCAATTTCACGCAGCCAGTCGCAAGTTAAAGCGCCCATACAGTCGTGTGGTTTCCCCCTCCAAAGTTTACCCGCTTCCGCGTAAATCCTTAAAGGAGTTGAATGTGTCGGATCGTAATCAGCGATTACTATCAAACTGCTAAGCGAGCATTTGCCACCGCTTGCTCCGCCAACAAGCATATGTCACAACACAAGGGTCTACAAGCTGTGTTGTTGCCCGTAGTCTAAACTATAAAGAACCGGCAAAAAGGATAAAGGAGCGGAATGCAATGCATCCGTCTCTTGACTTTAGCCAAAGAACTTGGAATGAACTTTTGCGCATCCAATCCAGAAAGTTTAATTGCATTCTCGGTTCGATGCAGGAAATTAGTCGTCTTGAGGTGTGCTTTTAGCTGAATGGATAAGTTTCATTTTCGTCTTCTTCGTTGGTCTGCGGGTGTTTAAAGGTAAATAATAAATATATGGGGAAATTCATTCAATTTTGTTGCGTGTTTTCTTTTTGTGATCAGTTTGATTTTTAACTTCCCATTAGGAAGTTCTTGTTTTCGGTCCGATTTTCGGAAGTCGACATTTTTACATATCTACACGTATCGAGATCCCAGTATTCGAATTGCATTGTTTTTAGAAAGATCTGTGTGCACATAAATTTGGTTTCATTCAAAGCATAAAGATCACCTGAAAAGCTTTTGGTTAAATTTGCCAGGATGGTGGTGGTGGACAGTTTCATTTCTTGAATTAAAATTAATTTATTGGGTTGGCAACAAAGTAATTGCGGATTTCACTCATAGATGGCTCTAGTTGAATTTTTAGGTTTGCTGACGTAATCGAAATGTCATACACATTTTGTTATTAGATAGTTGGTACTTCAACTGTCAATTAGTAAAAAAATGTTATTGATCGGTTTTTAAATTAATTTTAATTTTATTGAGTCTTTTCTTCTTTCAGTTACAATGGATACACAATAATCTGTTTCTTATTTATAAAACGGCTGTATTCGTATGGCCTGCTTACTCTAGTTGTACAAAGTTTAAACGCCCCTCGGCTTACATTGTTATAGTAGTGAAGCTGTTCTTGCTCCCGGAGCAATGTACTGCTTTTACATTTGACTTTTGTCAAAAAAATAAAACTTAATCTTACTCAAACTTAACCTAAAGGAAAAAGATGAGTCGACAGTATACTCATATGGTATACGAGTCACTCTACTCATTCTCAGACTTAACCTCATCCAGTAATTAGAAATCGAAGTCACTATGAATTCGGATTCATTAATTAAGTGATTTATTTATCGGAATTCGTCTTTTACTTAAAATTAAAACTTAAACTAAAACTATCAGCTTGACACATACTTAAGCCATTACCTAATTTATTAACTTCCCATCAGGAAGTTCTTGTAATCGGTCCGATTTTCGAAATTCAAAATTTTTACATTTCTCCACGTTTGGCGGTCCCAGTAGTCGGATTCCATAATTTTTAGAAAGATGTCTGTGTGTGTGTCTGTAGAAATCAAACAAATCAAGCTATCGAACCAAATCGGTTTCATTCGAAGCGTGTGTGCATAAAGATAACCTGAAAAGCTTTTGGTTAAATTTCACAGGGTGGTTTGAATTTTATGACGAAAAAACTGTCAAAAAAAGGGACATTTTCACTTTTTCAATTAAAACCAATTTAGTCTTCCAATAAAAGAAGTTCAAAATTAATTAAATTTATAGTTTACAGCTACCCTATCAGATAAAAAAATATGCATAAATATATACACTGCCGTTCATAAGTTTCCGGACAAATTCATATAAATTTTTTTTTTGTTCAGTTTTAATGCCAAAAGTTTCATCCATATTATGTTTATTTAGCCAATTGACAAAACTAAGTAAGTTACTAACTATAGAAACTACCAAAAAGACTAAAACAGTATTTAGTTGAGGCCATTTCATACATTTATGTGCCCCTTTCTCTATTTCCTGATCCAAATTTCCACGGAAGTTCTTTGAAAAATTCCACGGAAGAAATGTGAATCCTATAAGTCTTTCCCATTTTTTCAAGACTCAGAGTGACGTCTGCAACACTGACACATGAAAACATCCTTAGAAAATTATGGAGCCACCAGTTTTTTTGTTCAAAACCTGATCGGCTGTAGCTTGACGCATATTTATTGTTATAATATATTAGCAAAGAGAAGCTCATGGCGCAAATTACATGAGGCAATTGAATTTAAAGCAAAAGCATCGAGAGAAACCTAAATGACATTTCTCTGGAAATTATGTACCCTTTCAAAAAGGACATAAAGATAATCACGCCTAAATATTTCGAGCAGTGGTTAATATCTTCCAAAGAAAAGCAATCAAACAAATTCGATTGATTAAAAACAATTCCAAAAATACATGAAGTTGAGAAAAGCAGTTGGTCCTCAAACTTTAAAAATATGAATCCCTATAAACAGAGTTCTTACAAAATGTAATACTTTTGAAACTAAGCTATATAATATTTGATAATTCTGGCTGTCTGATTTATAACACTTTATTGAAGAAGTTGAAAAACGACTGCAAAAAGCAAATACAAATTCAACTTCCAATGTTAAAGTTGTTGTTATGAAATCGATTTTCGCAACTCTAAATTTAAAATATTTTATCTTCACGTTGAGTTGGATATTCTTAGACGGATGACTGGCTAAGATTTTGGGTCGTTGGTCCGACATATAATACAGTCGAAAATGCTTTCATTGAGTCATTTAATGCAAGCCATGGACACTCAGCCAGCAAAAACAATTATCTCAAGGTTACACACCCCAAACCGAAGCCTGCAAAATTCGACATGGAAATATCATATTAGAATTGCAGTCAATGCTGCGGACATGGAAGAACCAAGAATATTATCTACACAACCTAGACGAACTACAGATAGCAAGATAGAACTTCTCGAAGCGGCGGCGATGACTTAGTTGGGAGTATGCACCAACTCATCTGCAATACATGGTCAGAAGAAAGCATGCGAGATGAATGGAATCTGAGTATTGGTTGCCCAATCCTGAAGGAAGGAAGCCAATTAAAGAGGTATCAATCTCTTCAAAATTGCCTTTAACATCTTTTCCGCCGTATGATGTGAACGTCTGAAGCAGTTCGTCAACAGACTCATAAGTCCATATCAGTGTAGCTTTTGACAAGTATTTTCAACATAGACCAAATATTACTATCACGACAGATCTTGGCAAAAACCTAGAAGCTCCAATTCGGCACCCTCCACATTTTCATCATTTTCAAGGTTGTCTTTGGCAGGATCCACGAACTATATCTTAGTTTGGCATCCCTGCTAAGCTCGTCCTTTTGTGCAGGATAAAGATGGAAATCTCAAGCTGTTCCATTATGTTCGGCAAAGACGTCACTGACCCACTTGATGTCAAACAACGTTTTAGACAAGGTGATGCATTGTTATGCGAATTCTTCAACATCGTACTTGGAAAAATATTCCAAACGTCAAAGATGAGTTTGGCTGTATACGAGGTGCACAAAGAAGCATATGTTGTCATCAAGAAAAAACACCCAAATGCGACGTCTTGGTCAATACATTACCATAGTTAGGGACTTTGTCTACCCAGGCTCCGCTAAAACTAGCGCTGAGATCAAACGAAGAATACCTCTTGCAAATCGTTGTTTCTTTGGGCTAAGAAAACAATTGAGTAAAGTCCTCACTCGAAGAACTAAAGTGTCGCCTCATAAGACCCTCAAAATCTCCATCCTGATACATGGTGCAGGGGCATGTACACTTTCAAAAACAGCTGAAGGCACCTTAGGTTGTTTCGAGAGAAAAGTGTCATAAAAGTATTTATGTTAAATTCACATTTTTTTTTAAATGATAAAATAATATATACATTTTCGTACGGGGCAGCTTAAATTAAATATGTACCTCATTTTTTTTGTAATGCATTTGTCTGGCGAATGAATGATGTTTTCAAAAAATTAATAAAATTTTTTGGTGGTGGCAAATAAAATAGCACCTACTTTTTTTTATCTTAAGATGGGAAGTTGATGGTATGGGCAGGCCTACTCGCACCCAAACCAATTTTTCGTAATTAGTATCACACATGTGTTAAAGTTCACTGAAGTTTAAGGGAAATTGAGCACCAAGACCGGATCGCAGAAGGTCAGCCTCGATTATGACCGGGAGTGGCCGAGAGGTAGTATTCCGGCAAGGACCCGTCGGTAGTTGAGTCTAAATCTAATTGCAGGACACCCACTGGTGAAGCGTATCTTTCATCATTCCAGTTCATGTTATGATGTGATCGGATTATTTCCTGAATTAGGTCATTGTCAATAAGATCCAACCTGGAGATGCTCTTCTTCATCAGTGCAAGAGTGTATCTCATGACTGGAGTTTTGTTTGCTTCTTTGCATCTCTATTCGTAGTTTTTCCCGATGCAAAGACGAAGTATTTTCCTCTCAAATGACTCGAGTTTGGCAGAAAAGGTGGGCGAGATGGAGAACCAAACCGGAAATGCGTAATTCATGATTGACCGTATGAGTGTCTTGTACAATAGAAGTTTAGTTCTGATTTGTAACGTTCTGCAATGGAGAAGAGGGGACAGGATGTTTGACACTTTCCTCGCTTTATGTGGAGTGTAAGCAGCGTGTTAATTGGATTTGAAAAGATTATTGAAGTTTACTCCTAGGTACTTAAGGTTATTTTTGGCTTGCACTAGCTTGTCATTCAACCTAAGTGACAGATTTTTGCTTTCAAGGACCACACCTTCAGCCCCCTTTCCGCTTGCATTACGGAAGCAGATTAGTTCTGATAATAAATCAGAATTCTAATTGTTAATTCTAATGCCCCAGGTCTTATAGTAATCGTTAGTGACATTTAAGGGTAGGTGTCACTAGAATACGCTAAGATATCGTCTGCGTAGATTAAGCCCAGTGAGGTAATGTTGAGTGAGTGTAGGGGAAATCAAAAAGAAAAATATTACACAAAGGCGGACGTAGTATAGCTCCTTGGGGAACTCCACTGTCGTAGTTGGATAACATGGATTTGGTGCCCTGTATTTGAATAAAAAAATTCCTATTTGATAAAAAGCTGTCTATGAGATATAACATACTACTGTGTCCAAAAAATAAGGTGACATATGAATTTAAACTGCGCGCGTCGAAGGATTTGGAAATTTTTCTTTCTTTTTAGGTTGGTAGTACTGTCAGTGACATCTATGTGAAATTTCATGTCAAAATATATTCATAGTGTTTGAGATACGCGTCGTTTTGTGAGCTGCTAAAAGTGAGTTTTTCGTTTTTTGCGATGTCGAAATTTATTGAGCAAAGAATTTGCATTACATTTTGTTTGCGGAATCAATTTTCTGCTGCGGATACGTTGAGGATGGTGCAGAAAGCCTTTGATGATGAGGCTATGTCTAAAAAAAATGTTTACAAGTGGTATAGTGATTTCCAAGCCGGCCGTGAACGTGTCGAAGACGAAGAGCGTTCGTGGCGACCATCAACCTCAACCGATGAAGCTCACGTCCAACAAATCAAAGATTTGGTGTTGAAAAACCATCGATTAACGATTAGAGACCTTGCTGATGAAGTTGGCTTATCGAAAGGCTCAGTCGATACCATTTTGAAGGATGCTTTGGGCCTCAAGCGCGTCAAATCTCGACTGGTACCGGTACTGGTACTGGTACTGGTAAAAAAGGCGTCGCGTTGAAGTGTGTGAAACAATGCTTTCCGACAACCAGGATGTCATGAAACGCATTATAACTGGCGATGAGACTTGGATCTATGCTTACGACCCCGAAACAACCGATCAATCGAGCGAATATCGTGCCAAAGGAGAGCCGAGACCAAAAAAACCGCGCCAAAGTCGCTCAAAAATCGAGGTCATGTTGACTGTTTTCTTCGATTATCTTGGTGTTGTGCTTTATGAATTCCTTCCAACCGGCCAAACAGTCAACAAGGAATATTATTTGAACGTTATGCGTCATTTGCGTAACGCTATCCGCCTAAAGAGGCCGGAATTGTGGAAAGACAATTCTTGGTTTTTACACCACGATAATGCACCATCCCATACCGCACTCGTAATTCGTGATCATTTCTGTATTCTGTAAAAAATCTTATTTAAGAGTTTAGTGACCGTCAGTGGAATTTTAAATTGCAAAAACTTGATAAAGGTTCTTGGTACTTCTGAAATATCGTTAAGGTTGTTAGGAGGAAGAAAACGCATATACCGGCACTAAAAGAAAGGAATTCTGTTACGTCCACAAACGAGGATAAGGCCAACACATTTGCTCGTACATTCGTTGCTAAGCATACCTCAACCAACAATCTAAGAAGCAATACTATAATCGAATATGCAGTTGCAAACTCAATTGAGTCAATTAATTCACTCACGATCGATGATGACAATATAAATAAAACAGTAGATGATATTAAAACTATGATTAAGTCTCTTAAGCCATATTAATCTAGCTTTAAGCTAGGTTACTTTCCAGCTGTTTGGAAGTTAGCAAAGGTCATACCTTTACCAAAACCAAAAAAAAACCCGGTTTACCTTGCAGTTATAGATCAATTAGTCTACTTAACTCACTCAGCAAATGTCTCCAAAAATTAATAAAAATTAAGTTGGGAGTCCATTTAAACGATAAAAACATGTTACCTGCTGAACAATTTGATTTTAGATCTCAACAAAATACCGTCAACCAAATTCACCGTATCACAATGCACATTAAAACTAATTTTAATTTGAAGTTGAGCACTAGTGTTATCTTCCTTGATGTCGAAAAGGCATTTGACACATTATGGCACAATGGATTGCTACATAAGGTCTACATCCTCAAATCCCCAAACTACATTATTAAGATAATAAAATCCTTCCTAACACGAAGAAGTTTTCAAGTTTCTGTAAATGGTTGTCAGTCTAACTCGTTTCCAGTTACAGATGGAGCACCCCAAGGTGCCGTTCTATCGCCAACTCTTTACAACATTTACACATTTGACTTTCCTCATCTGAATAACTGCTATCACGCAATATTTGCCGACGATGCATGTACAATATTTTCTTTAGATGCAATTGCTTTCAATATTGAAACCAATCTGTAATCGGCTTTGAATACGACTGTATTGTACTTCAATGACTGGAAAATAAAAATTAATGCTTCAGAAACTCAGGCTGTCTTTTTTACTTAAAAAGAAAAGCCTGTTTTTTATCAAACAACAGATTACCTATCAATGGCACACAGATTGAGTGGAAGCGTAGTGGTAAATATCTTGGAGTGCACCTCGATAAACATATAACATTTGGACACCATGTACAGGAAACTTTAAATAAAGTGAACCTAACAATACGGAGTTTGTATCTTTTTATAAACCGAAAATGAGCAATGAAAATTAACTGACGATATTTAAAGCAATTATTCATGCCAATATGTTTTACGGCTGTCCAGTTTGGGGAACTTATGCAAAAAGCCACATTTTGAAATTGCAGCTGATCCAAAACAAGGTTCTTAAAATGATCCTGAACCTTCCATGGCACTTTTCGACACATGAGCTCCATTGTCTGTCGAAGATTGAGGAAGTTGGCTACAATAAATATAGACATAAAAACTCCTTGATGATGTCAAATCGTACCTGGTTCAGTTTTTTGCTGATAAAAAAGTTTTATGAACGTCTAATTATGATGCTGCCTGAAAGAAGGAATTGCTTAAAATGGGCAATACATTACAGAAAAAATTGTTTTTATTTTCTGAAAAAAATTTAGTTGCCAACTCAGTTCATTCTGCATAGTTGTAGAAATCCTTTAAATTTGCAACACTTTGAATTTTAATCCACATGATTTGATCCACAAATATTTCGGTTTCGAATTCCTCACAACCCAACAGTCTCTTCGTCCCCATCGCTATGGCAATTAACGGACTTCATTCACCATTCAGCATTCATATTTGAATTCGGTGATTACAAATCAAAACGTTATCCAAACACGGCTCCAGCTACTGTATGACAAAAGTCCTTTTTTTTTTTTTTTTATTCACATTTCCTTTTTGCAGTTCACATTTCAATGCAGTGTAATCATTTTCTGGTGTGGTCATCATAAAATTCGCACCGACTTTCCTCGAATAGAGACGTTCTATGCCAGTGGCTGTGCCGACTAACGTGCATGACTCTGGGTTATGCTGAAATGTATACCATTGCATTCAGCGCTTCTGACAACATGGTCTTCCTGGAAAACCACCTACAGAATGTGTCTGAAATAGTTCTCTCCGTTCACAAATGAAAAAGAGATCTAGTCGTCCATGAAAATGGCAATAAAAGAGGAATTTAGAAAATAAAAAAAAGGATACTCAAAAGGACATCTCAATTTTTTCTCATGGTTACGAATATTGAAAAATGGAAATTTTCACTGTGGAATTAAAGTTTAGTAAAAGTGGTACAGATTAAATAAACTTATTTGCTGTAAAGTGAAAGAGTTTTTTCATTACTCAATTGTCTTCTTAGCCTGTTATTAACATTTGATCTCCGGCAGCGTTATTTGAATATACTGCGGCTGCTACTACTACTATAAGAAATCTCTACTACCCTAAAGTTACATCTATTTATTATGACGCTCAGTCTTAGTTCTAAATAATAGACCTCTTTTCTTTAACTTATAAGTTGTACATTATTTATTAATCTTTAAATTGTAAACATTTAAAAAATAATTATTTAAATACATTCACATTGCAGCATTATTAACTTCCCATCAGGATGTCCTATTTTATTTATTTATGTGTTACAAAGGGGTCCCGTAATAAGTTTATAAGTAAGGGTAAGAAAAAAAATTCTATACTGAGTGCTAACGAAAATGTCTCTGTCAATGCGGATGAAATAAGCTTTTTAAGGGTTCTGTTTTTAGAAGAAATACCACGCTTAGTAATTTTTTCTAATGAACAAATAAAAAAACAATGATAAGTTTGCCAAAAAAAAACCATGTATATTATGGCACTTGCGAATATCTGCAACAAGTAAAAAACTGAATTTATGATTTTTTCACTCAAGTTTCTTTCGGCACGTTGCAATTAATCAAAATACAAGAAAACATAGACATAGAATATGTGGGTAGGTGTTGTCGGTAACAAGTTGATCGGACCCTTTAAATTACCAACCAGGCTGAATTTTACAAACTATCTCTAGTTTTTGCAAAATAATTTACCATATTTACTAATTCAACTTGCTTCATCATATTACCATCGAACTCCAGACCTCTACGGGCGTGAAGTAAACAATTGGCTAGATGAAAAGTACGGTTACCGTTGGATACGAAGAAATGGACCTGTACATTGGCCTGCAAGATCTCCTGATCTGACCGTATTGATTTTATTTGTATACGGAAAAATTAAAGACATTATTATTCTACTGAAAAAGCAACTCTAATTGAAGAAGGAGACCGTATCCTCGAAGCTCATCAAAAGTGAGGGAACAGTTCGGATCAATTCAAAAATGGACACAGGGACACGTACACCTGTTATAACCGCATTTTAAATAAAAAAAATATCTAAAACCAAACAAATAATTTTTTTATTCTAAGCTTTTTGGTGCTTTGTTTGAAAAAAGGTATGGCATGGTATGGTAAGGTATTGGCAAACTTGTCATTGATTTTCTAATGTTTCCTTCTTAAAAAGAATTAACTAAACGCCATATTTTTTACGCATTTCTTTAAAGAAATTGACCTTAAAAATCAAAAATTAGCGTGTGCAAGAAAAATGGAAAACCCTTTAAAAGTTAATATTTGAGCAACCAAGGAAGATTTAATTACTAACGAATCCCCTTTCTTTCAGAGAAATCCTTAAACTCAACTAATATACTGAAAAAATGGAAAAAATGTGCACGAAAACCATGATCAAATAGTTAACATTTGTTGAGCTCATTATGTTATCTAGGATCTACTAAAATTAAGAACGTTTGCAAATTAACAAATCCAAGTGATCTCTCTGAATAATGAATGTGATGGTTGCTGGCTAACTTATTGTTGAACTATTTTTGTTTTTTAGTTCAATGTTTGATCAGCAACTTCACAGCTTTTTGATTTACTTGAATGACCATCAAACATAAGACCTGACCAGCCTCTTCATAGTGACAATAGTCACGACTCTATCATAAAGAAATTTAAGAATAACAATTCGGTTGGTATAAAAAACAAAAACATTGTCCGTAGAAAAACAAAATTACTTCAAAGAAAATAAGGCATAACTTCTTGCGTTAACGGACTCATCCTCATTCATAAGCTGATTGAAAGTATTTAGCAAATTTACTATATTTGGAACCTATTTTTAATCATATAAGAGGCTCATCGGATTAAAAAAAAATTTAAGGAGACCCTTCAACCTCTGGACTTTCAGGCAGCAGAAAAGACGGGGGTACTTTAGCGTGATCCATTAGAGAACTTAGAAGGTTCTCTGAAAAAATCACAAGTCACAAAAATATAAAGCGAACATGCAAATGGTGAAGCCTAATCTTGGCTTCAAAAAAAGTTGTCGCATCAAGAATTTGCAACGCACAAAAATACGTATCTACCTACCTAATACGGCATTATCACTGAGCTTTTCTTCCTGAGTTGTGAACTTCAGAAACCTAGGCACACGCGTAAAATATAAATTTGAGAAAATAATCTCCACAGTTTTCAGGCAAATTGCTTGAGGAAATGATACAAATAAGAGCACATTACTCTTTATCACGCACGTTCTTGCGAATATCGGACACGTTGAAATACTTCAGCAACACGATGCTGTATGAAGATGCTTGTATGACGCCAATCGATATCTACATGCTAAAGTTTTCCGGGAGGAAAGTCGATTAATAAAAGGACCATCTAAATCCAGAGATCAGTAATATCAGCCAGCAGACCTTAGAGCCAGAGCTTAGGTAACTCAGCTCATGGGCTACTTCGAGTACACAGTAAATTGCTTCGGGATATCATTCTTCGAAAAAAAAGACAGCCGGTATTACAGAGGTTAAGATCCTGTTATTTATTTTATAATTTTTACTTTTTAAAATATACTTCAAAAACAATTTTTAAAATTTTTAAACATTTTTATAGAGTCAGCTATTAGAATAGATAAAGTGTTATAATATTTTGTAAAAAAAAATATCTTGTTTAATTATCAAAAAAAAACTCAGTTTATAGTCAAATTTTAGGTCATTAAAAATCAACAAAAATATATTGATGGCACAACAGCTCCGTTGAGGGCCAGGGCCCAGCTTCACCATTTGTGTGTGCGTCTTACATTTTTCACTTCACTTCACGAACTTGGCTTAGAATTAAGTTTAATTTAAGTTTGAAAAAATTAAGGCAGATCTCGTATTGATCTTTAGACTCATTTAAATTTAATTTACTCATCGGAGTGATTGTCAGTCACTCACGAGAGGTGGAGCCGTGAAAAATGTTCTTACCCGGATTTGAACCCGGATCTCCACGTTCAGAAGCAGACGCACCTACTGCTGAGCCACGGCACCCATTTTTTTAAAGTCATTGTAAATATTTTAGACGTAAATAAAAAATTCTTAATGCAAAAATCAGCACGCAGTTTGATTCTGACCAACTGAAGTCGGACGTGCATGACGAACTCGATTGGTAGATTCAACGATAAAACGGACTAGTTTCAAATTTGTGCAGTATGCTTCATTTTAAGGATTCCTCAAGCACATTTAAGCTGCATTTTTATTTGTTTTGCCAGATTTAATTTGGGAAATTAAGTTTCATTAAAAAAAAACACACACACACAAAAATAATACTTCACAACCGAAACAGGACCAGAAAGCCAGCAATTGTAAATTAAATGAAATTGATGCATCTGAAGGTCAACGTTATTGCTGCAGTACCGGAATGCTGTGCCGACGAAATATTATTGCCACCATTGGCCCTAATTGAATCGAATGTGGCCAGAATGACCACTTAATGTACAGTTATTAAGTTTACCACACTGCACTAGTGAATTGGGACGGGACTGGAGTAGTTACCCGGGATATGTGTCCAGTCCAGATGTCATTCGACGATAATTTATGATTGCGAAGCATTTAAGCAAAAAGTTGTCACAACAAAATGTTGTGCGGTGTGCGAATGTGTTTTGGTGTGGTTTCTGCAAATTCAATTTTCAATTTTTCAAATTTGTTGGCATGTGTGTTGGAAAAGTCCTTGATTTGTTTTCTCACTTTTGGAGGATAATATGATAACGATTTTTCCAGAAGATTGAATCACTAACTTTTGGAAGACACCTAAAGGATTTTTACCTACAATTCGATTATCTACTCTACGTGCGGATTTAAGCAGACTATGGACAGCTTTGTACAAATATAAAAGTCAGTCCATCAATTTCCCTTTGGATTGGAATTTGCAAAATATTATTGTGAATAACAACAGTCAAAAAATGCAGCTTCTTCAGAAATCTTTTTAAGGGCTTACTACTGTCATTTGACTGCTTCTCGATTGGTTGAGTTCAGCCCTAAGTATGCCTGAAGTGGCATAGTGCATAAGTTTCGCTTTTCGGTACGGTATCGGCGACATAACGCGAATTTGAAATCGATCAAAAGCTGTGATCGCCAACCATTGTCATAACATTTCAAACGCTACTTCGTTCCATCTTTTATTTCTATGTCCAGCAGCACCATTATGTAGTGGTTTGGATCTCGGATATATTTTTAGTTTCAATGGATCCATGGTTGGTGTCCGAACTCAAACGGAAATTTAGAACTTGATTTATTTGCATTCGTTTAATTCGAAGTATTTTTTATTCGACACAAGTTAAAAGTTGTGTTTCAGGAGATTAATCAAACTGCTCTCAGTGTTGTACTTACTCAGAAGTACCAACGACATATCATCTACATAATTTTGACGACACGAAACTGATATTCCAAGACAAGTCAGTGTAGTAATCACTTCAGCAACGATACCCATTGGTCAGCTTAGTATCGCTGGGCGACCACTCCTGGGATAGCGCCATTAATTTGATTGCAATGAAATATGATGACGAAGGGATTCGAAATCTATGTTTTGTTCAGAATTCGAGCCTGAAACTTATTAATTCATCAATTGATCTACTACGCCACGCATCCACCACATATGTAAACATTAATATCATGGAATTTAAAACGGCTTCATTGTTTTCGAAAGGAGGAGAATTAATTTTTGGAACAACACACTTCATGTGCCATGTGATCCAAAAGAAATAACAGTCGAATATTTCTTCAAAATAATTGTGCTTGCTTGCGTTCATAATAGTTCCTGGTAACAAACTCACCCCATCAATTTTCTCTGACTGAATCTTGAGTTAGATGACCAAAGAATGACCACCATTTGAGATTCAGTTGATTTCATAAGGAATTAAGAGGATCCTTGATAACGAACTTGGTCACTCAAAATGTTAACCGTCGGTTCAACATATATAAAGCTAGTTGACATTTCGACCTATAGGCAGATCCATCAATTTGATCCTGAGACAAAACAACAGTCTACTTGGCTAACGAGGTTATCACTGCTTAAAGGATTCTCCCTTCAATCATTTCGAAGCAGGATAACCAAGCTGTCTTTGGCTCACTGAAAAGTGTCGATCGAGCGGGTCAGGATATTAAACGCTCCATGTCCACGCTGGTATTGGATCTATATTGCAAAAAAAAGCATTAAATTATTACATTTTTCACGAGCGATATCGTAAGTTCTCTTCACCTTTGCTTCCGTATTATGTGAATGTCTGAAGGAGTTCGTCAACAACCTGTAGGTCCATATGGTAATGTCCACCATAGACCAAATATTAATATCACGACAGATCTTGGAAAAAAACCTAGAAGCTCCAAATCGGCACCCACCATCGTTTCATCAATTTTAAGGTTATGTTTGACAGCATCCAAGAGCCATATATAGGTAAGGCATCCCTGACAAGCTCATCGTCCTTTTGTGCAGCATGACGATGGAGAACTCAAGCTACTCCATTAAGTTCAGCAAAGACGTCACCGTTAAAGGTCTGTCCGTAATCGCAGAACGCAGTTTGATGTCAACAGTGTGCTTATGAGTGTTCAGACAGAAACGGCAAAGATGAGTTCGGCGGTATACGAGGCCACATAGAAAGAAAAGAATTGGTTACTAGCAATTCAACACATTCAAAGGCATTTACATAAATATACAGGGCCTGACCAATAATTTCAATGAATTAGAAATATTAGCAGACAGTAAAGAGTATGAGTTTATGATTTTATCCGAAACACACCTTGTCGAACAAAAAGTAGTAGACAAAATAATTAACATAAAAATTAAAGGTTATAATGAAATTTCTTGTTTCTCGAGCTCAGCACATACAGGGGGTACTACAATCTACATAAAAAGGAATTGGAAAGTTACAAAGCTGTTTGAAAAATCAGTCGAATACAAAAGGTGGCTTTTAGCATGCATATGTGAATGCAACAACATAAAACTAATCATAGTAGCCGTATACAGAGCACCAAAAAGCTCGGAAAGGGAGTTTTGTGATTTTTTAAAGGAACACATCGAAAAGTTAAACGAAATACCAAGAAACATAATAATTGCAGGAGATTTCAATATAGACTGGAGCGAGAATCAACTTTATAAGAAAGAGATAAAAAGGATACTGGATGATAACTGTTTATCACAAAAAATGACGGATTATACAAGAATTACGGCAACTTCAAACAGCATAATTGATTATGTAGTTTCTAATATGCCCAATCTTAAAGTCTCCACAAATGCCAAAAATAAGATTTCAGACCATGAAAGTATAGATATATACATAAACGCAATAAAGAACAAACACGTTGACCGGACCAAGAGAGAAGTCTACAGATACAAGAAAGACCTCTTTACACGTAAACTTAGAGAATTTGACATATCATACAACATGAATGAATGAAATTGATACGATTCTTAGGAATACCACGAGAGAATTCATTTGCCTGAAGAACATAAATGTGCATAACAGAACGAAAAGATGGTACACGAACGAACTGAAAGCTTTGAAGAATAAACAAATTGAAAAGTATGAATTTGTTAAACACTACAAAAGCAACGAAAATTGGAACGAATACAAACGGGTAAGAAACCACTATAAACTATGCATCAGAAATGCAAAAAATTGTTACATACGGAACAGATTGAGGCATGCGGATGGACAGAAAGAGATGTGGAGTACAATAAAAAAAATGGTTATTGGACAGCAACAAAATGAAATAAGACATGATGTTTTGAGGGTAAGGAATATAGAGATGAGTCCGAAATAGCAAACAAATTTAACGACTATTTTGTAAATAGTGTTGAGCAAATTTTTAAATCCATTGAAGACGTCGAATACACAAACAATATAAATGAAACCGGATGCAAATTCAAATTCCGAGAACTAACGATAAGCGAACTAAAAACAGTTTGTAAAAACCTAAAAAATAAAGCAGACTTTGAAAAAGTAAGCCCCAAAGTTATCATAGACAACTGGGATATTTTAGGACAGACAGTGCTTACCATAGTTAATTAATCACTCTCAACGAGGGATTTCCCAAGTTCATGGAAGGATTCGATGATTACGCCGGTGGAAAAAGTTCCGAACACGACCAAAATGGAAGAATTTCGACCCATCAATACGCTTCGAACGATTAAAAAAATTATTGAAACGGTGGTTAAACAACAGATGGTAGAATATCTGGAAGGCAATAACATCTTGTCGATTTATCAATCCAGGTACAGACAAAATTATTCGTGTGAGGCAGCGGTTAATTATATTGTAAATGAATGGAAGGGTGGCGGAAAGAAAAATAAAATAATAGCAATTGCCCTTGATTTCAAACGTGCATTCGAAACAATCGATAAGAAAGTACTTTTGGCAAAATTGTATAAGTACGGGTTTCAAGATAAAGAGCTGGAATGGTTTAGATCATTTTTGACTAATAGGGTACAACGGACTAAAGTAAATAGTAGCGTGTCCGATTCCACCGAAGTCAAACAAGGAGTGCCGCAAGGATCGATTTTAGGTGCATTATTATTTATTCTTTATATCAACGATATGCCGAAAGTAATAAAGAATTGCAAAATTCTTTTATACGCCGATGATACGCTTATTTACGCCGAGGGAAAGGATGCAAATGAATGTAAAAATAAAATTCAGTTTGATATTGATCAATTAATCACATGGCTAAAGATGAACAAATTAAAACTGAACGAAGAAAAAACTAAATTAATAGAAATAAATCTACAGAGCCAAACACAAATCGTGATAAATGGAAAACAAATCGAAAATGTTAACAGTATTAAATATTTGGGTATGATTATTGACAAGGAGCTAAAGATGCATGAATACATAGACTATATATGCAAGAAAATAGGAAAAAAATAGGTTTCTTCAAAAGGATCAGAAAACAAATGGACGATATGACAGCCATAATGGTATATAATACCATTGTTAAACCCCATTTTGAGTTCTGCGCCTCAATTCTCTTTTCGTTCTGCAATCAAGGCCAAATAGAAAGGCTTCAGAAGCTGCAAAACAAGGCGATGAGGAGTATCCTGAGATGCAATAGATTTATGTTGGAGGCACTTAAATGGCTGAACGTCAAGCAGAGGCTAGAGTATAACACATTATTGGCCGTTTTTAAAATCAAACATGGTGCTGCACCTGGATATTTAACGAGTGAAGTCAGACGCGTGGGAGATGCGCAGCCTTACCAACTGCGAAATATAGATGACTTTAGGTTGCGTATCCAAACTTCAACAACCGCCCAAAATACTATCATTTATAAAGGATTTAATTTATTCAACACACTACCAAATGATATAAAAAATGAGAAGAATTTAAGAATATTTAAAAAAAAATGTATTGATTTTATAAAAAGAAATTCTTAAAAGAGCATAAGACTGAATTCTAAATAAATCTATTTGTATGTAAATATAGATTATTGTAGTAAATATGAATTATGTAAAGTGATAACAATATTTAAAAATTAATGAATTGAAATGTATTAAAGAGCCTAAGTCTGAATTTAAATAGATCTAATCGAATGTAAATATGGGTTATGTAAAGTATTGAATTAATACTAATAAACTTAACTAACTAACTAACTAACTAACTAACATAGAAGCATATGTTGTCATCAAAAAATAACACCCAAATCCGACGTCTTGATCAGAATGTTACCATAGACTTTAACGTAGTTTGGGACTTTGTCTACCTAGGCTCCGCTTTAAACACAAATAATAACACTAGTGCTGAGACCAAACGAAGAATATCTCTTGATTAATCGCTGTTTCTTTGGGCTAAGAAAACAATTGAGTAAAGTCCTCTCTAGAAGAACTTAAGTGTCGCTCTATAAGATTCTCATCATCCCCATCCTGCTACATGGTGCAGAAGCATGCACACTTTCAAAAGCGCATGAAGGCGCCAAAAATTGTTTCGAAAGAAAAGTGTGTGTGTCTACTAATGTAATAAATTCGTAATTTTTTTTTTAATGATTTAAAATTTCGAAAACAAATTTATTCCTACGGGCAGCTTAAAAAAGTATGTATCTTATTTTTTTGATTGCAATGCATTTGTCCAGGGAATGAATGATGTTTTCATAATACAATTAAAATTTGATGGTGGTGGGAAATAAAATAGCACCAACATTTTTTTTTATATCTTGAGATGGGAAGTACATGGAAGGGGCAGGCCTACTGGCATACGGCAATTTGACACTCGGGTAGCTAAGGAAAGTGAGTTATTTAGATTTTGTATAGAATTGGTCTAAAGACCTGCAACCTTGGGGGCAGCTGAAGGGTTACGAAATTCACTCGATGCATTATTGTTAACGCGGACTCTGGAAGGGCAATAGAACAAAAAACGTTGAACTATTTTACACAGATATGTTATAACGTAAAATGGAAACCTATAAATTTGTTTAAATGAGGACATTGTGCCACACGAAATCGAAGGCTTTTTCGTAGATTTGCCAACACTTCGGTCTAGTCTTTGGTCTTCTTCGTTCTTCATCTGGAAAAATGTGTCGATCTTTGATTATTTTCTTTAGAATTTTCTCGTTGATTTTGCCTATCGTGCTTAGTAAGCTAATGGATCTATAGCTGCTAAGGTCGATTGGAGGCTTACCAGTTTTAAATATTGGTACTGCCATAGCGGTTTTCTAGGCCTTCGGAAAGTTTTACATTTTTAGGGTGAGCATTTATTAAGAATTTCAAACACAATTTAAAATTTACAATTTAATCATCATTCCTCAGATATATTTTATAATTTAATTTTTTTCTATAATTATTGACAAATAACTGGTATAAATAATAGGACTACCGTTTGAAAATGTGTTTTTTTTTTTTTCAAAAATCAATGCTTGAGGAAAATTAGATATAAATGTAGTATTCAAAGTATTGTCCTTAGCTAGCCACACATTTTCCCCATTTTTCTGGCAATTCATGGATACCAGTTCTGAAAAATTCGACCGGTTTGGCCTCAATCCACGAATCGATCCATTTTTTGACATAATCGAAAAGACGGAAGTGCTGGTCAGCCAGGCCATGTTGCATCGATCGGAAGAGATAGTAATCGGATGGCGCAAGGTCTGGACTATACAGCGGGTGGGGTAGGACATCCCATTTGAGCGTTTCAAGGTAAGTTTTGACGACATTTGCAACATGTGGCCGAGCATTGTCATGTTGCCCAATAACTTTATCGTGTCTTGCGACCGTTTCCGGCCTTTTTTCCTTCAGTGCTCGGCTCAAATGCATCAATTGTCGTTGGTAGACCTCGCCTGTGATTGTTTCTTTCGGTTTTAGCAGCTCATAATACACAACACCCTTCTGGTCCCATCAAATGCACAGCATCACCTTCAGGCCATGAATATTCTGAACGGCCGTCGATGTTGTGGCATGTCCGGGGTATCCATACGTTGCCCGACGTTTTGGATTATCGTAATGTACCCATTTTTCATCACCAGTGACGATTCGATGCAAAAAAGACTTGTTTTTTTTTGGCGTTCAAGCAGCATTGCGGACATGCATTGGCGTTCGACGTCTCGTGGCTTTAATTCATACGGCACCCAATGTCCTGCCTTTCGGATCATTCCCATTGCTTTCAAACGATCGGAAATGGTTTGCTGAGCGACGCCAAGTGATTTTGCAAGTTCTTCTTGCGTTTGTGATGGATCTTATCGAGCAATGCCTGCAATTCATGGTCTTCAACCGTTTTCACCTGGCCGGGGCGTTCTTTGTCTTCGGTGTCGAAATCACCATCTTTGAACCGCTTAAACCACCGCTGACACATTCTTACGTCTATAGTATAGCCCGGGTAAGCTTCGGTAGACAATTCATGCGCTTCGGTTGCTTTTTTCTTTAAATGTAAGAAGCATATTAAAACTTCCCGCAAATGTTGTTTTGATGGCACGAATGTAGACATTTTATGGCTTTACAAAAACTTGTGTGTTTTCACTAATGACCAGTAACCTAGACTAAAAAAATTAGACAATGACATGAAGTTTCTGATGTGACAGCTGTCATGGTCAAAATTCACCTCAGAGTAATAGATATGAAATTGTGTGCAAAAGCGACATTTTCAACCCGTAGTCCATTATATTTCTGCTAGCGCTTAGGGCTCTGCGTTGGTCTAAAGACTTAAAATAATTACATTTTTTTTTTTTTTTTAAACATTTGCCTTTTTTTATATATACTTGCATATATTTTTATTTAACGCCGTGTATGAGCAGCGCTGGCTCTAGAATGTCAGATACTTTATCCTTGCAGCCGGTTATTCTTTAATATATATATTTTTATGCGATTAAAAACGCCTGACTTTTTCACTTTCAACCAAACTCAACATCTTCATCCGTAACTAAAGCTTCAGATGGGGCATCGGTTTCTATTAATTTGAAAGCTTCCATGAAATTTGTATAAGGTTCACCAATGTTCCGTGATGCAGCCGATGCGAGCACATTTGATTTCTCCGAATCACTTATAAGGACACTTGTTTGGTCAGAGCTTCCAAGACAAGAAAGCTTCCTGTTTTTGTGTCGAAGTCGTCGAATATGTTTCAAATATAGAAATTGTTGTCTCTATACTGGCTTACGATATTTTTGCCAGCTTCTCCCATTGGCGTTTCTAATAATAAGTAATGAGTTAGGAGAAAATACGCGATTTCGAATCCTACAAAATTGAGGGTGTTGGACTTTTGAAACACTGTAAAAGATTTTTACCCTGCTATAATTCATATAAGAGAATTCTCTAAACTGAAACATTTATAAAAATATCATCCAACGAATCGAATCGACAAATCGGGCTCAATTAGAATATTTTTTTTTGTAATAGTAAATTCATTTAGTAGAATAAAAATATACTTTACAAAAAAACTTTAAAATTTAATATCAAAGCATATTAATATTATTAATTCAGTCTTATATTTAATATTTGCATGTAAATTTAAATATTAAGTTTAACAAAATTAATACATTGAATTTTGAATAATCTAAAATTGCCTTCATTTTTTACTTCAATTGGCAAGTTATTGAATAAAATCACTCCCTGATATATGAGCGTATTTCCAGCGGCTGTTGAGGTCTGCCGATTAACTCTGAAGTCGTTGAAATTTCGCAATTGGTACGGTTGTGCCTCTCCCAACCGTCTCAATCCACTCGTTAAGTAACTTGGTGCGTTGTCATGTTTCATCTTATACACTGCAATCAGCGTGTTGAGTTCCAACTTTTCTCTTACATTTAACCATTTGAGCGCGTCTAGCATGTGTCTAATGGATGTGAATAGCAGCTGGGTGGCGAAGTTGGTAGAGCGCCTGCCTTTCAATTGATTCAATTTATAGGTCCCAGGTTCGATTCCTAGAGTAGTAGTCTAGTTTTCCGAATCTGGTCCAGTCACCATTTGCCATTGGGATCAAGTTAATGGCACTATCACTGAGTTAGTTGACCAGAGATAGTAGTCTGACTAATCGGTGACGTTGTTGTAGTGGTTGTTGTATCGGCTTAGTTCCTAATTCGTGTTTTCAAAATAGCGGTTTGTGAAGATTGTGAGTAGATGGCTCTGCTGTGAGAGCATAACACTGGCAGCGGGGTTTATAAGCTAAATCTTTCAAACTTTCCAAGTTCATAGATCTAAACTGATGTCGAATAAAATCCTCCGAATTAGGTTAAAGCAAATAGGTCGTTATCAAAATCCTCCGTCCCTTTTTGGGCTCCACCCGAGTTGAGTGAGTTGAAACCAATGAGTTTCGCAAACCACTACACAATCTTTCATTCTTCTCCTTATTCTTCCACTCGCTCTGTGCTACACGCATTATAAGAGTCGTAATATCCTCTTGAAGAGCGAGCAAATAATTATAAAAATTATTAATGGATGTGAATCTGTTGCATCTCAGAATACTTCTCATAGTCTTGTTCTGCAGTTTTTGTAGTCTCTCAACCTGGCTTTGATTGCAACATGAGAATAAAATAGTTGAACAGTATTCAATATGTGGCTTTATAATAGCATTATAGACTTTTATCTCCGTAATGCAATCCATTTTTCTCCGTATCCTTTAAAAAAAAAAACAATCTTTTTACATGTGTAGTCAATGTGTTCCCCAAACTTCATATTTTTTATCAATAATTAGTCGCAGGTACTTAATTTGACTCACATTTTCTATTTTATTTCTATTATTGTTTCGATATTTGTATATATCTCCATCAACTTGGTTTTTTTCTCGTTCAATTTCAGTTTGTTCATTTTCAACCATTCTGTTAACCTTTGGATGTCATTCAGAAGCTTCACTTTGCATTCATCAGCATTCTGTCCTTCCGAATAAACCCAATGTGTCGAATTATAGCCGGAATATCATTTATGTAAATTATAAATAGAAGCGCCCCGAGGATTGATCCCTGTGGAACCCCAATATCCACTTCTGTCGTATTTGACACTCGATTATTGACCTTTGTCCTTTGCGATCTATTTGATAAAAATTACTCCTTATCTCGTATACCATACATCGATAATTTGTTTAGTAATATGTTACGATCAATTGTTTCAAACGCCCTTTTGAAGTCCGGGAAAAGTGTCATTGTTTTTTTCTTGTTCCCTTCGTTTTTCCATTCATTTATTACGTAATTTACCGCTGCTTCACACGAGTAATTATTCCTGAACCCAGATTGGTAGATGGATTTTTAGTTTCTAGGTATTCCAGTAATTGTCTTTTAACCACACATTCCAGGATTTTCTCTAATATCAAGGCAATTGGGGGGCAATCTTGATAGCATTATCCAGTATCCACATACAAACACTTCGACAGTTGTTCCTAGGAGGCATTCCTTCATTTCAAACCCAATAGTCTATCCGAAGTCATCTCATTTGTAAGCCGAAATGTAAATTTATATTTCCGACAGCTAAGAATTTAGAAATCAAGTTGAGTTCGACTCTCGACCTCTCATGACTTACATACGACATAAGCAATATTTTCATCACGGAGCAACAAGACACCAAGGGGATACCGGGTGTTCATTTGTGGAACGATATCCTGACAATAACTATCCACCCTAATCTCTAAAGAGGAACGAGACAATTTCTTGAACAATTGACGCACAAAATCGCCATCATTTGTCGGCTATCCCATCCAGCAGGACAACAACGACCGACGACCATACGTATTATCAAGGATATCCAGATTCCGCTCAATTTATCTCTCATAGTAAATTAATTTATTGAATCAAATTTAAAACACTGTCATTGTCCTGATGGCTGGCGGCAATTTGTTGCGTATTTAAATTCATGGAAATTGCTGCGATTCGCCTTTATCTGCGTCACAATAAATCGGCTCAATTGTAAATAATGTAATCTGTGCCCAAGGGAGACAATATAGAATAAAGCCTGCACTGGAAGTCTCTACAATTTGAGGATTTTCGAAGGAATGAGTTGCTGATTTGCTTACGCTTTAAAGTTGAAAGAAGGATTGGTGGTATCCTTGAGTCTACTTACTTGATTATGATTGCTTTTATGGAATCTTTTGCATCAAGCACGGAAGACTAAGTAACGCAAATAAATCCAACAAGCAAACAAAAGCAACGAAGCGCCTAGACAGTAGTAAATTGGAAATGAACACAATACACAGATCCTTGCAATACATTCAGCGTGGTAAATATTTGTCCTTCTAATTAACTTAATTCACTTTG
Source organism: Orthonevra nobilis (assembly GCA_963555765.1). Taxonomy (NCBI): domain Eukaryota; kingdom Metazoa; phylum Arthropoda; class Insecta; order Diptera; family Syrphidae; genus Orthonevra; species Orthonevra nobilis. The sequence goes on along the minus strand of OY743225.1, from coordinate 97,955,924 downwards.
ATTTCCATTTATTATTACTGCTGTTGTTTGTCTAGTCAGGTACCAGAGCCCCAACTACCATCATCATCATCATCTTTGGCTTGCATTAGAAATGAATCCTTGATCGGGAGGATGCGCTCGTCCTTAGCAGAACTTTAGAAGTGACCAAACAATTGATTCCAGTCGTAATGCGTACACATAAATATGAGCACTCTCTATGCGTATACCCTTTAAGTGCGTACGTGTGTTTAAGACATCTCTCTATGCTGTTGACACTAATCCTTGGGCATTGTTGGCTCGAAATGGAATCAAACTTCCGGATTAGTTTGACTTTAGAATTCGCCTCAGTTGGTTTGTTGTTACTGCCATAATGGAATGGAATATCTTATGCCGGATGAGTGGGCTTGCTATCGTTGGTCCTTAAAGGGCTGAAAGAATTGGAAACTTGTTTTTAAACAAGCAGAGGCGGTCTGCAAAAAAAAGTGGTTGAATTCTAAACAAAGTGCGCAGGCAGCGCGCACAAAGGGATTTTGAGAAAAAGTTCCGCGGCACAAAAATGCAAGCGAGCCGCTGGACTCCACAATCTAGAATCCATGAATAATGAATACCTGAATAACTGCATTCGGAGTAGGGATACTCTCAGTGATATGTTTTGTTTTGGGGCATTTCATGGCACTTCCTGGTTTTTCCCATACTTGTATTTTTTCTGTTGAAGTTTGTGTTTTTGTTTTAGGATACTCTGGTTGCGTTACGCGGATGATGTTTGGGCGAGGAGGATGCCTTTTAACGTCCTATTGTAAAGAATACTTCAGTGGTCGTTGCCATATTTGTTGGGTCGATGGATATGGCGGTATTCATTTGTCTGTCAGGGCCAAGCTAGGAAGGTAATTTGCATGAAATTGAAATAAAAGCCAAATAAAGCGGGTAGGTTTATAGCTGTTGGGAGTGCACAAATAAGCGTAGAAAAAAGAGTAGTAAATATAGAAAAAAAAATTCGTGCATTCTTTACTTACCTTAACCCCATACTACGCCATGTGTGGACTTTTTTTATACGTCAGACTTGCGGGAGAAAAAAAGAGTTCCATAAACAAATGCATTCGTAGAAAAACTATGCTTTTAACAATTTTACAACTTCATCTTTTTTGCTCAGATATATTTTTGAGTTGAAATTTTTCAATAATTTTTGACTTACGTAGGCAGCTAGATATATTTCTGGCCTAGGCAACACTAAGTATTGCCAGGTGCAATCTGACATTGGAAAGTTTGACATTTTTTAGCATAACTTCACTCAGAACGTGAATTGATTTATTAACAGAGACTTGAAAAATTCAGCTCGGCAAAAAAATAGAATTAACTCGTGAACACTTTCGTGCGATCATTTTTCACAACTTTCGACATGGATTATCACGACAAGAGTGCATGGCGATGGCTATGAAGCACCATCCTATAGCATTGTGAAATACTGGTTTAATGAATTCAGTCATGGCCGCCGCTCGCTCATAGACGAATTCCGTGAAGGTCGTCCAAAAACGGCAGTTGTGCCAGAGAACATTGATGCCGTGCGTGAACTGATAATGCAAGATCGTCATGTGACATACCGTGAGATAGAGGCAACCCTGGGCATTTCTCCCACCAGCATACATTCGATATTGCATGAACACCTGGCCGTAAAAAAGGTTTGCTCTCGTTGGATCTCTCACAATTTGACAATCGCTCAAAAAAAGGCTCGTGTCGATTGGTGCAAAGAAATGTTAAAAAAATACGATCGCGGTGCTTCAAAAGACATTTATAAGATTGTCACAGGTGACGAATCATGTATCTATGCGTGTGAGCCCGAAACAAAACAACAATCGACCGTTTGGGTCTTCGAAGACGAGCCAAATCCAACAAAAGTTGTTCGTGGAAGAAGCACTTCGAGGCAAATGGTCTCCTGTTTCTTCGGCAAAACTGGTCATGTGACGACTGTTCCGCTTTAGCAACGTAGGACGGTCAATTCTGAGTGGTGCCCCACAATTTGTTTGCCTGAAGTCTTCGGAGAAATTCGAAAAACGAACAAGAGAAGTCGAATCATTGTTCACCATGACAATGCGAGCTCTCACACATCGGCTCAAACAAGCGCCTTTTTGACCGGCCAAAACGTCGAATTGATGAGTCATCCGCCGCACAGCTCTGACTTGGCACCCAATGACTGCTTTTTATTCCCGCACATCAAGAAAAAAATGCATGGTCAAAGATTTTCGACGCCAGAACTTGCTGTTGAAGAGTTCAAAAACCATGTTTTGGAGGTGTCTCAATCGGAGTGGAAAAAGTGTTTCGACAATTGGTTTGAGCGCATGCAAAAGTGTATAAATCATGCTGGTAAATACTTTGAAAACAATAAAACCACTTTTGATGACAAATAACCGCATTTTCACTATTAGGCCAGAAATAAATCTAGCAGCCTACGTATAACTAGTAATAATAAATGTCTGCGAGCGCATTGGGGTCTGCATTTGCCTAAAGGCTTAAAATAGTTACATTTTTTTTCTAGAAATAACATTTTTTTTATATTTCTTACATTTAAATATATACTGTCTGAATATAACATTATGAGAGAAGCGCCTTACGTTATGATGATGATGATGATGGTGATTAAGCTGTTGATGATGGCTAGAATGCTTCTAGTTTCTTAGTGTTAGCCTCGGTGATAGTTGGGCTGATTCTGCTTACTCTTGTCGAAGTCGACTATGAATCCTTCTTTATGAACTATTCTATATCTCGGGTCAATCGCCGAAGGGACATTGAAATAGCGATCTTCAATAAATGCGCCACCTGTAAATTTTGTTATGTAATTTTGTAGTTATAATAATTGTTTTACATTTTATTAAGTTAATTGTTTGTTGATATTAAATCACTATCAAAAATAACGTATTTTTTTTTTAAGAAAATACTAATATATTTTATTGTCAAAAGCCTATTTGAAAACTACAATTTGCAGGTGTACTTTTTCTTTTGACGCTCACAGTATATACATACATATCTTTGCGCTGCCATTCATATGTTTCCGGGTACATGTGTGTAGGATATTTGGGTAATTTTATTTTAAATTCAATAAACAAAAAACAAAACACAACAACTTTAAAACTCATCAACCTGAAGTGAGTGCCATTCGAGAACTCGCTACTATTGAAATTCTTGAATTCTTGAAATTCTTAAATGTCAGTATACTTAAGGTTAACCTCACATTTTTGTAATTTTATGGGTCAACATCCCACATCTCTCGGTCATTTTGATGTTCATCGTTCCTCTGCTTAGTGAATCCACTTGACACCCTGGGTATTGCTTCATGATCGATTCTGAAGCATCTAAAACCTCTCTTTCAATTAATTCCCTTAATTAAATTAATTATTAATTTCAATAATTCTTGAAAAAGACGCATAGATAAATTGTTGCTCAAGTTAAACGTACTATATTTGTACCAGGTGTCAGGTTTTGGGTCGGCTAACTTCGTCAAGATTGGGGTGATCCCTGGTTCACTCGTTCGACTTGACCGTCGGCAAGTCGGACCTCGGCACTCCGGTCACTATCATAGAATGTTGTATATTCTGATCCTTACAATTCTCTTCGAAAACAAGGGTCGATCTCCTTTTTCGATGCTGGAGAAATGATCCTGCACACCAGCCGCACCAAGATGTTTTCGCACTCGTTCTCGTAAATATGTTTTTTTCCACTCATAGAAAGCCCAAAAGTTTCAAACATATCTTTGATTTCCACTCGAGAATTCGCTCGCTAGGATGCTCTATTACAGATCTGTGCTCAAATAATGTCAAATCTTGATGAAAAAAAGTGTACGGCTGGTCTTTTTGTCGATATTTCCAAGGCCTTTGATATGGTTAACCATGCTATCTTACTTAAAAAATTGGAAAAAGCGGGCTTTCGTGGTTTTATGTTAGATTGGTTTAGCTCATACCTGAGAAACAGATAGGAAAGAGTTAAGATAGACGATATAAGAATCGAAATCAAGTTATTTAATTTGGGTGTACCCCAAGGCTCTGTTTTGGGATCAATTTTGTTTCTCATATATATACACTCACTGCTTGCACTAAATCTAAAGGAAAACCTACTGCTTTTGCGGATGATATAGGCTACTCTTATGGTTTAAACAGCCCCTTGGATCTTGTTTGTGACATCAACTGGGATCTTAACTTGTTGAGAAACTGGTTTGCTGAACAGAATTTGATTATAAGCCCTAAAACTAAAATAATGTTTTTCAGCCTATCGTCCCTTCATAATATGAAAGTCAATATTTGTTATCACGCACCTGAGTGCCAAAGATACAAAATTTCTCACTGCGAATTCTTTTTGTGCGCCACTTGTACTGTTTTAAGCTCTTGAAAACATTCTTTACCATGTCTGCTAATCGCAATTATGGGTTAATCTCAAATTATAATTTACGTGGAAACTTTTCAAACATCGCAAATGATCCAAAATTTCGTACCACCGCATATCGTAATTTCTTTTCTATTTCTTCATTGCGTTTATTTAATAAGCTTCCACAGTCGGCCAGGATAGTATCAGTGCCTGGATTGCATATAAAATTGGTAAAACATTAGCTTTTCAATCTTTATTGTACTGAATTAGAATCTATTATTTTTTACAATCTGGTTTAATATAAATTACATACAATAAGAGTTAATCCGCAACACCTTACAGCTTTTCACTTTCCTTAAAAAAACAGAAATGCACTTGTTAATTAAATTGTATTATATATATTGAATATTTGAACCTCATTAATATTTGAACTTCATTTATTCTTCTCATGTTATTTGTTTTTTCTTACTCCATCTTACTTGTCTCAAAATACTACTGTTTTCATTTATCTTGTTTTAACAGGGTCACCCCACCAATTTTGAGTTTTTTGTAGCCCATTGAAGTGGCATTCAACACTATATTTAAAGTCTATACTTAAGCAAATTGGAGAAATGAAAATGTTGGCAAAGGATCTGTTAGCCATAGTGACCGACCGAACAATAGGTTTCGGTTTCGGCCAGATTCCGCCCAAAAATTGATTTGGGCAATAGTTTCGGTTTCGGCAAAAAAAAGTCACATTGGGCCATTGGGATACCGCGAGGGTTATGTGGATTAACGTAGAATTAATTGAGTATTGAGAGGTTTTCATCCCGGACGGTGAAGGAGGAGAAGGTGGAAGGCTCCAAGGGAGCCTGGTCTTTTGGGTTTGCTTTAGCAACTTGGGGTAAAGCTGTGAAGAAATGGGAACATAGCTTTCTATGTCTTGATACTGCTATGGCCGGACATTCATTGAGGAGATTAAGTAGCTTTCTGGTTTTCTGTTTGTTAAGGAGGTTCCAGGTTTGTCTGGTGTTGTTGCAAGATGGTTGCTGTATTTATTTTTTATGCTTAGTTCGACCGTAGCTAATGGTATGTAAATATATTGTGTGGTGCAACTGTGAGGCAAGCTCATCTGCTCTGCAGTTTCCGTGAATTTCCCTATGTCGTGGTACCACGTTAAGGAGGTTAAGAGACACGCGGCGTTCCTTGACAAGCTCAGATGTAGATTTTATTGCAAGCTGTCGGTAGAAGTGAATATTTCCAGAAATGTTACCATACAACAGCGATTTTGAGGTCGTGGTAAAACATGGAAGGAGAGTTCTAGACTAAGATTACTCAAAAAGATAAACTTCCACTTTTCGTTCGAGTTCTGATCCATCGGTTGTTATCCTGATGGAGCCGGCCGATATCGGAAAATTTGTTTTTGAGAGTATACAGTCTATAAGTGTTGGAAGGGAAATCTACTCTTAAGATTTAGGACTGATCAAAATCAACTCTGGTGCATGTTGCATTGAGTCTTACCAACACAAACTTTGTTGTTTGACTAGCACGGTTAACTAGTTCTTGGTCCGTGAGCTGTATTTTTTAATTTGTTTATTTTCTCGTCAGGTGACTTTGGATTAGATAACTTTCTGCATGTGTGAAAATATAAAAAATTTATATAATAACAATTAAAATACGTAATCAATTCCAACTTGTTTAAGAAAGGTTCGGTTTCGGTTGCGGCCGAAACTTAGACCGACGACGAATGTTCGGTTATGGTTTCGACTGAAAATTAAATTTCGGTCGGACGTTAGCCAATAAATTTTTATGGGAAAACTTGGGGTCAATCCTTAAAGAAATCATTTTTCACTGCAAAAAAAAACACTTCTTTGTTAATTTAGAAAGAAAGTTGAAGCATTCTTTGCACGAAGAAAACTATGTGCTGACTTACCAACAACCAAAGTGTTGTGGTTTGTGAATGATATTCATGATATTTCCTACCAGTTAATCATGGAGTATGACAGGGTTAGATTCCTGGTCCGCTGCTATTTTTTTACTATAAGCTAATGAGCACAATGCAATCTACTTGTGTAAGAAAATATGATAATAACTTGATAATAAATGTGTTTAAAATAAAAAAAAACATGAAACACTTTATTGAGGATTTTAAAATTCAACTTTATTGTTATTATTTTTTTTTTTATCTTTTTTTAAAAGAAAAGAAGAAAATTATGGTACGAGGTCGCTGCCGGTCGGGTGGAAAAAGGTCCGTCAGCATCAACTGTGAATGAATAGAAAAAAACACCACATGAGCTCGGTTTGTCTTATTTCTGTTTGATAAATTTTTCTTTATGTCATGAACAATACAGCGATGAGCCTGAGAGTAATTTAAAGCGTACGCTACACCCCAAGCAGGAAAACGCACAGCTCTGGGTGTGAGAAAAAAAGTTTTCAGGCAAGCGGAAACACCACAACAAGCCGACGAAAAAAAGTGTGTAGTAGGAGGGCAACATCCAACTCACCGGTACTGAACAGGGTGGAAAACGCAACCCTATTCTCCTCAGATGATTGGATTACCTCACTCTTAGACTACACTGGGCTACAACCCACAACAATAAGAAATTACTCCACTCACACTCAAGTCACCACTCGATCGTATTTGTATAAAAAAAACAACAAAAACAAAACAAATAAAAGCTCAGTGAATAACTCACTCTTAACTCTTTTTTTTCTATTAAATTGTATTTTTTTCCCTTTTATCACTGACTGATTAATTAACTCACTCTAGTGATTGACTGTTCGACACTGAATGAACTCAGAATCGGCGAGGATCCTGGAAGCACACACACACAAAATGCGACACACTCGATAGTTAGTTAAATTTCGTTCTACCCCTTCTTTATCTCAACGGGATGAAGGAAAATAATGTGTGTGCAGCTGCGATCCTTTTTGCCTGTCGAGAGTAAACAACGATAAGGAACCATCCACTGCGCCGATTCACCGATTCACTTGACCTGGAATAGAATATATCGATACCTTATTTCCGCTAAAAGTTTTGACCTCATATTCAGTAAGATCCTTAACGGTCTACTTTTTTAAATGTCACTTAAGGTGAGGTTTGTGATGGCCTGTATGTTCTATGGCCCACGCAATCAATTTTGAGCAAATATTGGCAATCGAGGTTTCATTTTCTTACACCTTATTCAATCATCACTAACTGTGAATGATATATATACATTCTCTTACGCCTCACTAGATGCACAATGCGTGCATCTGAATTCTTATTTCCTATTCAACTATCGATTAAAACTCCCTTTGAGTCTTTCTGAAAGTGTCGACACCGAGAGGATGCCACAAAATGCAAAAGAAAAATAAACACAAAGCTCCTCAAATACCACTAACAGAAAGTAAAAGAAAACGAAAACAATGAAGAAAAAAACTAATAGGAAATCCTGTGGCGTATCCCTGCGTACATCAACTTCTACGGAAGGCTGGCGTGAATTAATTTCCATGGCGAGGAATAAATCCACGTCTGTTGCTCTACGTACGCCATCGCCCTTTTTCAAACAGTCTCTGGAATTTTTAATCACACATTTTTCCATTAATTACACTTTAAGAAGCCAAGCCAACCCATCACCGTCTACGTTAGATGGAGGGCTGGCGCATTCCTGACCATAAAGAAATCAGATTCCCGACCATTTATGCGATTTTGTGGTAAATCATCGCCGACAATTCATAGTAAACTGGTTATTTATTCAGGACTTTCCGGATAATCCTGCGTAAACGCATTTTTAATCAAATTCAAATAAAGTTCCGCGTTCATGATGCAAGTAAAGTGTCCCGGTACTATTCCACAGACAGAATCGCATAATTTCTGATGTCATTGCGTGTTGTCTTCCCAGGAGAATTCAAATTGAATTCAATCCTTATCCATAGATGTGGAGGCTGATTTATGGGACGACATTTGTTTCCAGCCAAACTACACAATGGAGTTGAAACAAACGAGCTCCCTAACAAGGTTAATTTCATTGATCATCCCCGACACCGGCCATTTGTCTTTGAATGGCGTTGGTTGTCGGTGGGAGGAGGTCCTGTATGCATTGAGGTTTGGGTAGAAAAAAAATAGAACAAATTGTCGAATACTAAATGGGGATGGTTGTGATGACCCAGGGTCGTGCTGGTGGCATCTAAATTGAAAAAAAAGAAATGGTGAATATTTTACCAGGACTCGGTCTGCTACCAATTCTATGTGGGCAGGTCCGGCACATTGAGCATCGTTGTCTGGAAATCTGAGAACATCAATCAACTCTAGTTTTTTTTTTCTTCTTTCGTGGACGTCTGGTTTGTCCTTTGGAAAAGCAACAGTCATGTTGTGGTATCCAGGGTTCATCGATTCGGATGTGTTAGCTTGCTCTTCTTGTGGTGCCGGAAAAAGTGGCAAAATTAAAATTCAATGGAAAGTGTCATTCTTCGTTGGGTGAACTTATGTACTCATACCTGTGTATAGAACTATAAGATGAAAATAGAATTTACCATCTTTAAATACAAGTTGTATTTTATAAAATTTATAAAAAACCAACGGCCCGGACAAACGATGTCATGTACAAAGGTTTGCTTGGGTTCAGCAAACATATTTTCGATGTTTGAATTTTCTGAATCTGTATACCTTAGAAGGTTTATGTGCCAGTTATTCAAGAGAAAATATTGGTGAGTGAATCTCATCTACTCAAAGTCCCGCTCAATTAAAAATTGAACCAAAATCGGTCTAACCGTTTAGGAAGAGTTTCAATGACGATTTATATCTTTGAAGATAAAGTGCCCCACAATGCGGTTGCAGTAGCAGTAGCAGTAGCAGTAGCAGTAGCAGAAGCAGTACCATTAGCCGAAGCAGTAGCAGTAGCAGAAGCAGCAGCAGTAGCAGTAGCAGTAGCATTAGCAGAAGCAGTAGCAGTAGCAGTAGTAATAGCAGAAGCAGTAGCAGTAGCAGAAGCGGAAGCAGAAGCAGAAGCAGTAACAGAAGCTGTAGCAGTAGCAGTAGCAGTAGCAGTAGCAGTAGTAGTAGCAGTAGGAACAGCAGTAGCAGAAGCTGTAGCAGTATTTTGTTTTTTTATTTTTGAAGATATATTTTTAATATGTTCTTAGAATATACGACAAAACAAAAAGTGGAAGACGACGAAGTCGAGAAATTTAATGCTTAGTAGAAAAATTTTTTTTCGCAATATTGTTTGCTGAACAACAGAAGTCAAAATAGCTTTATTTCAGTGAGTAAAACTTTATTTGATATAACGCTCGGTACCATTGTGGGCGAATTATGTGAGTTCAGTGCCGCCCGTTTGACAGTGCATTGTGTTCAGACAGTAATCTTGATTTTTAATGAGGTCGAGTCAGACTTAGTAGGTAGCCGTGACGTAGTTATAACTCCATCGACTTACATCTTGGAGATCAAAGTTCGTGTTGCTAAAACAATGGTTTGTGCATCCGACAAGAGCTGCACAGCATTTCTATGTAATTTTAACAAGTTAAAATCAAATTTTTCATGGTAGAGTCTAAATAGTGATGAGTGTCAAACTTTCAATCCAATTTTGTTTCCTAAGGAATATCATAATCCTTGACAAATGAATTATAACAAAATATGGGTCAGGCGTACACATTCTGCTTATTCGGCTGGAATATGTACTTCCAAAATTTGGGCTGTATCATGAGCTGTTTATGATAAAGTGGCACAAAATAATAAGAGTGCCAGTGACGACGCCGGACCGAAAGTCGCATCATGCAAGTCGGATGAGGGCTTACAGCACTACAATAGCATAGGCTACATTAACTAAGGTGTAACTACATTTAAGTCGCCGTTCATGGACATATTTCCTGTAGAAAAATGTAAATTTTTGTTAAAGTTTGCACTCGGCGCCAATAAGGAATGATAACGGCGAATGGGCAAAAGAATGTTAAAAGATCGCGGATCTCTTTGCAGAACATTAAGAAGGCACGTTCAAATCGTTTGATGGAAAACCATTGGCCGAAGATCCCAACGCCAATACGGCACCGGGAATTGCTACAGCGCCTGACGAAGTAACTAACTTTGCTCCAAAGCTCTATTCTCGTCTTCATGATCACTGCAAAAATAAAATTGTACAAACCCTGGATGAGGCTAACCTTGTGCGCTGACTACAACGAACAAGACCGTTAAATTTAAAGATGTAAGTAAAAACCACATGCAATGACGGAACTAGAACGTGCCTTCAGTGGAAAACTACCTACAAAACGCGATGACCTACAGAGAATTAAATTACATGTTAAGGAAACTTTAGACTAAGTCTGGAAGACATGGGAGGTTTTTCGTCAGTAAGAATCGCGGCCGGTCCTCATAGTGCTCATGAAGGTATTTAACTACCTATGAAAACATTTCCAAGGTTTGAGAGGTGTCCACCAACAACCGCATCAATGTTTTTTTGACTACTTAAGCCAAATTATTACGCAAAATTCACTTTGTTTCCCGGTTAGAGCACATTTAACATTTGCGGTGTTCGATATACATTTGATGAGTACGGAAAGTGAATTCCATAGTCTTGTTGCCCAAGTATGTGAAAAGAGGAATTATCAAATTTAAAGTTCGCAAAGAGCGAGCGAATTACAGGTTATTAGACAAGTAAGCTGGAGATTTATTTATTTTGTAGAATGGTGTGAAGGAACAAACAGTTTCTTGCGTTCATATATTGTTGAAGGATGCAGCTTAGAACACTTCTAGAGGATTCAGGTATATGAGCATCCCTACGAAGATCATATAGTATATAACGAGCTGAGTCAATCAAAGCAACTTGCAGTTTGCATTGTGATAGTTGCAAGTGTGTATTAGCTCGGTATACGATATGATGGAAATTACAAGAGTTCCTACTTATTTATACACGACTTACAACATTATTAATATGTGTGATTATTATTAAGGTTGGTCACTGAATCAACTAGCTTAAGTGTGCTATTAGCCAACCAAATGTCCGCGACGATATTTAGGTCAAACAGTGCTTTGGAAATTAGGATAGCCTGACATTTTGCGGAGTTTAGGCCTAAACCATTGACAGTTGACCAGTTATCTATTGCATTTAAATCCTCATTTATTTTCAAGGTTAGGTCAAGGAGATTACTTATTGGATCAGACAGATAACGTTCGACATCATTAGCTTATAAATGGATGGACACGAACTTGCGCACTGATGGAAGGTCGTTCGGTTGACTTTCTATGTCTTTCCCAAGATATTCAAAACATTCTACAAAATTGATTAGAAAACACTGTTCAAACCGCTTTGAACAGTTTGAACACTTGCAACTTATTAACTGAGGTGGGTATCAAAACCACTTGAATCCAATTTTTGTTCAAATTTACCATTCCATATTGCAATCAGGTAATATATGCGACCCTTTTTGGCTTAAATACATCAGCTTTGTTTTATAACTTAATAACATTATGTGAACCGAGAATCAACGTCTTAAAGATCTGTACAAGTGGCGAATCGCAACTGTAGGAGGAAGCCTTGTCATCTGAAAAATTCTGTTAGTTTACCTTTAAAGTTTTATTTAAAAATTGAGTTCAAGATTCAACTCAATTCAATTGAGATCAATAGAAAAATTATAGAACCCACAACAGACCCTCATTAAAAAACAGAGGCCACATTAAGTGTTGCCGAATTAAACCATTTGTTTTTTGTAAAATCCTCTCATACCTTTTTGTAATTTGGCTGGCAGAATTGTGTGATCAACCAAGTCAAAAGCCTTAGTTAAATCAATAAGAAGTCCTGCAGTATGGCGATTACTATTTACACTTTCAGAAATTTCGGTAAAAATACTTTAGAGGTGAATGTTCGCTTGATTTGCCAGCACGACACTGTTATGTCTTTCGTCTGGGATTTCATTGTTTTTTCTTGCCCTTCATTTTACCATAAGTGCCGGATGCATATATGCACTGCTGGAAGATAGTCTCCAAATGTGGGGCTTGGCCAAGGTGGAGCGTTAACTGCTCAGAAGTGGGGTACTAAGGCTCAAGCCCGGCCGGTGGTGGCGTAGTTCTTTTCTTTTTTTCTACCAGCTTGGAAGGATGCGGGCTTCAATACGGTGAGAATAGCTAGTCGAGGAGTGTGAGAGAATATTGAGAGGAGAGAAACGCCTGATGTACATATGTAGGATCCGAATCAGGCCATGAGGATCACGCCATTCGGCGTTATATGCAAGAACAGTACAGAGGAGGTTTAGACAAGCTGCGAATCTAGTGACAAACATCATTCGGGGATAGTCCAGTAAAGAAATAAGACCGAAGTGTTGGATAAAGTGCAGTGCAGTATAAGAGTTATTACCAGCATCGGAAACAGTGTAGCAAAGCGCGGATGCCTAGTTCGGCACCCTCGGGGATCTTTCTTTTTTATTGTTTTTAATTCTTACTTTTTTTTTGGTAGAGTTTAAGAAAAATAAAATGTATAGATTAAAGTTAGTTTAGATATAAAGAACAAAATTTTGAATTGTTAGTTTAAGTAAGCCAACAAATTAAGGGGGGAAATCACAGTAAAATTTTAAATTTTTCGAAAAAAAATTTTATTGCTAAAAGATGCTTTAAGGTCTTAAAAATAATATTCCAAATGATGGAATACGGCAAAAGTGTCCGTGTGACCAAATTTTTGACATTGCGGTAACGCCTTTCCGGCATGCTCATATATTTTCATATGGTTTCTCAGTACTTAAAACTTTAAACGCGTTTTTCTGGAAAGTACTTTTTTTTAGCTCGCCGAAGACATAACTCGAGCAAATCTTTACCGATCGACTTGAAAGTTAGACCGTAGCTTCGAAATATCTTTCTCCAAGGAGCTACGTAGAATTTTTTATTTTATATGGCTTCATTTTTTTTATCGACGATTTTATTCCGTTTATTTTTTTTGTTAAAAATTTAACTTTATTTTCAAACATGCACCATTTTGTTAAAAGCCAATATATCGAAAAAATCCTACGTAGCTCGCTAGCTGTTGTTATATGAAAACTAAAAAAATTTTATGTTTTCTTCCAGGTCAAAAATTAAGGAGTCTAAGTCCACGGCCATCGACACGCTTTCAAAAATAGGCGCGTTGCGGCATATGCTGCGCAGCCGCCATTTTCAAACATTTTTTATTGAAAAAATTACATTTTGTACTTTTTAGTATTGCTATAAAATCCACTTTACAGATTTTCGATTGATACTTTTATTCAGCCAAAATTAATTCCCGAAAATATGCCTATTTTTTTGTGTGCTACTGTGATTTCCCCCCTTAAATTGTAGTTAGATTTAATTGGATCGTTCTTTTTTTCTTCATTATTTCGCGGTGACAATTAAGACATTTTGCGAGCCTCGCAATTAATTCGCGGAGCCCACGGAAGGGCAATCGCGTGGCGCCCATATTTCACATCTTAACCCACGGCCAGTTTTCGCAGCTAGTCGAGCACCCTTCCGTGTGGTGTCGCAGGGCCGGTGTAAAGGCGGCGAAAACGACACCCATATTAACAATTACTAATTTTTTTTTCTAAATGCTCTAAAACATTCTCATTTTCATGGATTTCTCACAAATTTAAGTGCGAACTGGTGAAATCGATACCGGTCTATACTTGTTCATATCTCTAGGATTCGAGTTTTTATGGACTACATCATAATATCAAAAAATAAAGGGTCCGCCAAATAACTTTTTTTTTTTTGAAAATGCTAGAAAAATAACTGCTGAATATTTTCTCAAATTTCTTTTTTTATTTGAAAGTAAAATCCTTCCAGTTAATAATGGAAAATAATTTCGGCTGGCCATGCAATAGCCTACACGACCGGTCCAATTTTAAAGGACATTATCGATTGTGTGCAGCTGTATTTCTCCAATGGCTTCACGAATATTGTCCTTTAAAGCGTCAATTGTCTCTGGCTTGTCGGCGTAGCACTTATCTTTGAGGGCACCCCACAAATAATAGTCCAACGGTGTCAAATCGCAGCTCCGAAATGGCCAAACGACATCAGCTCTGCGGCTGATAATGCGATCTTCAAAAACAGGGCGCAAAATATCGAGTGTAGCTTCAGCTGTGTGGCACGTAGCGCCGTCCTGTTGAAACCAAAAGTTGCCAATATCCTCCTCTTCAATTTTTGAGAACAAAAATTCGTTCAATATGTGCAGGTTTTCTGTGCCCCAAATGCGACAATTTTGCTTGTTTACATACTCGCCAAGATCAATATGAGCTTCACCTGAAAGATGATTTTTTTGGCAAAATCGGCATCTTCTGTAAGTCGATCGCAGGCCGCAGGATGGTCAGTTGGCTTCAACTCCTGAACCAATTGGACCTTGTATGGCGTCATACCAAGGTCTTTATGCAAAATTCGTCTCAATGATGTCTCCGAAATGTGCAATTGTTGAGAACGACGGTGAATTGATGTTAATGGCGCTTCGCGCACACTTTCTGCCACAGCAGCAATATTCTCGGGTATACGCACTGTTTTTGGCCTTTAACGCTTTGGTTTATCGATGAGGATGCCAGTTTCTTTGACTTTTTTCACAACATAACGAACATACGGAGCTGACGGTGCTTCTCTTCTTCCAAAATCCCTACGCAATTTTCGCACACATTCTGCAACATTACCATGATTTTCAAAGTGATGTCGCAATATTTCCCAGCGTTGTTCAAGCGTATACACAACCATATTCGTTCAGCGGAAAGATAAAACTAATTACCTGTCAAATCAGACGTCAGCTAAGTGTTACCATTCACGAAATAAGCACTAGTTGAAAAAAAAACGTTAGATGGCGGACCCGTTATGTTATGAGAAAGTTAATCAACAATATTACAAGCAACATTTTTAAATAATGAATATGCTTAGAAAATGTTTTAAAGATGTTCTACGTCATTCTCGTTCGTTATGTTTCCCAGATCCGTAGTTTATAAATAATAAATAATGTTTTTCGCAGTAGGAATATGATCGGAGCTCAGTTCATTTACGACGACAGATGAGATATAGAATAAGTACCTGTTTCTATCACAGGAATTTTCACCAATAAAGTATACTTCATTTAAATGGTGTTGTTTTTTTCCTTTTTGCAAGTTCAAAACAGAAAATTGATGACCTAATAATATTTCTATAAGTCAACAAAACTTTGAAAAAAATATTTATAAACATGTGATAAGTCGTAAGTTCAGATCGTCCGTGTGTCTGGTCCCAATTTTTGAAAACTAAACCCTATGCGTCTTGATTCTACGAACTATTATTTAAACCAACAAATCATAAAGTCACACGTATTCCGATTTAGTTAGTCCATTAGCCAACTCAACATTATTAAATTGTTATACTCCCATCAAACTTGCACCGCACACTTGAGCTCCATTCGTGAGCACGTCAAAATTCAATTACCATGTGTCAACAAATTTCACATTCGTTACAGGAACACATAAATCCGCTCCATATGGATTCGGATACGGATACTCTTCCCATTTACCCCTCAGGGCGACCTCCAAAAGTCAACATCAATAAAATTCCAATAAATTTATTTAACTAAAGTGATACTGCACACGGAATAAGAGAGGCAACACTCACTCACATTTGGCACCCAAAAATGGTGTTGTGGAATGGAAGGGGGGGGGGGGGTGAATGCATGAGAAAAGGCGGAAAAAAACACACCAAGTCTACATGAAAATTTTATTAGGTATGCAAATGTGTCAACTTTATTTCCGATCCGACAATCTGTTGCATGCATTTGCCCTGTTTTGTGTGACTGCGCTGATGGGTGATCTGGGAAGAACGATGGAGTCACATGAGGCGACCTTTCTCACTGGAAGCAGTCACACATGTGAATTGATGATGGCGGCTTCGTCATCGTCACCGTCACTCGTCTCGAATTATTGACTGCAAATCAATGGCAAACATATTACGGATTAAAGCAGCGAATATCAATTTTGACACATGTTGCTGTGTGCAGTCAGTTTTTACGCCCCGGTTACATGTAGATTCAAGGGACTTGTGCAAAAAAAATTATTTGAGAAACATTTTTTTTTTGGACGTGAGGGAGCTTGAAAATATGAAAATGGATGCCAAAGATGCAACTTTTGATGGATGTGTCTATCCTTGGCATAAAAAGGATTCCATGTAACTTGGACGAACGATGGCGATGTGGCATTTTTGCCAGGATTCCGAGTGAGATTTTATAATTGACTGACATAAGCGGTGAAGGTGATGAATCAATAGCAGGAAAGCGAAACGTTAACTATATTTAATAAAGATACCACCAGGTTCTAAGTTTAAGCTCTTTTCTCCTTCTAAGCAACGGTTTCAGTTTCAGTTTAAAGGCATATTTAGGTACTTTTGGTGAACTTTTTTTTAATAAAAAACAAACTTAACTACAGTGAATTAATTAAGACGACGCCTAAGCTTGAACTCTAGGCTTAGTCTAGTTTTCATCGAATATATAATAAATAATGATAATAAATAATATAATATAATATAATAAATAATATAAATAAATAGTACAGGATAGAATTGATCGGATAGAGAAACGATTCCGGGGCAAAATGAAAACGCAACATGAGGACACTAAACTCAGGTGAGTGGGTATCCATTAGCATCAGCGCAAAGAAGGCACTGGCTTTAATTGTAAATAGGTCATTCCGGACCCATAAATACAGAAATGAAAAAATTGGTTTCGGTGCGAGTAGGCCTGCCCATACCATGAACTTCTCAAGATAAAAAAAAATGTAGGTGCTGTTTTATTTGCCGCCACCATCAAATTCCATTTGGGTTATGAAAACATAATTCATTCCCTAGACAAATGCATTGCAATCAAACATATTTTTTCAGCTTTGAATCATTTAAAAAAACATTTGCGAATTTAATATTCATTTTTCCTACTTTACTCTAGAAACGGAGATGATAGAGGTCTAAAAGAAAGACACTTAAGCTCTTCGAGAAAGGGCTATACATAATTGCTTTCTTAGCCAGAGGTATTCTCCACTTGATGTCAGCGTAAGTGTTATTATCTGTGTTTGGAGCCAAGCCTAGGCAGACAAAGTCCCTAACTTCCTCATAGTTATAGCTGTTTATGTTAACATTCTGATCGAGGCGTCGGATTTGGGTGATCTTTCTTTTTGCCCAAGTATACCGCCAAACCCATCTATGAGTTTTGTCTGAACACTGATAAACGCTCTGTTGACATCAAGCTACGTTCTCTTTTAATATCAATAATTTCGGCTTATTCGAGCTGGTATCTTTTGCACTATTGTTTCAAGTATAATGTTGAAGAAACCGCATGACAGTGCAACACTTTGCCTAAAACGTTGCCTGACATTAAATGGGTCGGTGACGTCTATGCCGACCTTAGTGGAGCAGCTTGATATCTCCATCGTTATCCCGCGCAAAAGGACGAGCTTGGATGGGACGCCAAATCTAGACATGGCTTCATACGTCTCGTCTCTGCGGACGAAACAGAAACCAAAGCCAACCTTGAAACTGATGAAAAGGTGTTGCGTGTGTTTTTTCCAAGATCTGCCGATATGTTATTATTAAGTCTTTGATGGACTTTTCTGGTCGAAAGCCACATTGATATGGACCTATCAGATTGTTGACGAACGGTTTCAAACGTTCACATAATATGGCGCGAAAGGTGAAAGGTAGTGTTGAAAAGATTGATACCTCTATAATTGATACAGCTAAGATGGTCTCCTTTCTCCAAGATTGGTGTTGACCCAATTCTGAGATTCCGTTTATCTTCAATGCTTTATTGTGTTATTGCCACCGCATTGAAAAGATCGGCAGCTTAAGTGTCTTTTTAGATTTAAGCTTATACAAGTTATTGGTGTCTTTACTTCGTCTAGGTCGGGTAGACGCTGTTGGCATCTTCATCGAATGGTTCATGCTGTCTGTCAGCGGAATTTTAGTCTTTGTTGCCGGTTCTTCCATCTCTACTATGATTTTTCCATTTTGGAATCAAATATATCGCATAACTCAGCGTATCAAAACCAACTTCGCAGAAGGACGAAGGTATGGTCCTTCTCGACATAGAAAAGGCTTTTGATACTGTTCTCCATATACTAAGTCAAAGTAATTTCAGTCCTTTATCTCAGACAGATACTTTAAGGTTTCCTTGGGCAACTGTTACTCGAATGCATTCTCAGCTGAGGCCGAGTCACCTCAGGGTGCGGTTTTTTCACCCATTCTGTATAATATTTTTGCTCCAGATTTCCCGCGTCTGAATAATTGTGAATGTGCTATTGTTCCGGGCTAGTTGAGCCGGAATTAAATTACTCGAGAAACCAAGTAAGTTTTACTTAAATCCCTTGAAATAATTTTGATTTAACCCCAAGTGAGGTTTATTTGGGATGCCCTTAAGTTGTGGGCCCTTTCTCAGAACAAAAATTAAACACTTGAGTGTAATACGTTATAAATTTATTTTACCTTATTCTACGAATGATTTTTTGAAGTGTCGAAATTCTTTTCGCCAACTTCCAACGAAACCTTACAACTGTTTGGTATATAATGTTAAGTTCAATGCACTCAACAGTTCTGTTTTATCATCATTACATTGAAATATATATTTACTAACACAGTCTTACATTGATTACATTGATTGGCTATCAATACCCCCTATTTATGATGGGCTTAAGTTAGAGTGCGTTTTTTGACAATGTATTCTATCTCTATTTCTGTATCGGCCATCATGAAAGCTCTTCATTTGTCCCGAGCGGGATGGACAACATTAGTTAAGGTATATACCACAGGAAGGAGAGAGAGAGAGAATACATTGCCGTTACAATTTTGACATTTAGTCTTGACTTAGTCCACGCGCGATGACCATCTTCTTTAATCTCGCTGGTTTTAATTGTTTAACTTCTTTACTACTAATTAAATACTAATAATTTTACATTTATAGTTTAGTGCGTATAAATAAAAGAATGTATATAAATTCTGAATAGATATAATATAGTTGTGTCCCAATTATCGGTCGATGGGAATAAGTGATGTGGGCATGGGTGTGTTGATCTGCGGCTGCAGATCTGCATAAATCATTTGCCCTTCCCGATTACTTATTCAATTTGCCGGTAATTCCTTTCGACAAATCTTGTTGATGGCAACCAACAGCTATCTTCGCAGATGACACATGCATTTACTCATCAGATGCAGCTGGTTTCAACATTGAAACTAACTTGCAATCTGCTTTAAACACAATTCAAATTTATTTCAATAGTTGGAAGATTTAAATCAATGCTTCAAAGACTCAGGCTGTCTTTTTTTCTAAGAAAAGAAAAGCCTGTTTTATGCCAAGCAGCATACTTCTTTCAAACGGCACACAATTCGCGTGGAGATCGAACACCAAGTACCTTGGGGTGCACCTGGAAAAAACATTATCCTTTGGCATTCATATACAGGAAACTATTAGGAAAATTAGTTCAAAAATTGGTTTGGGTGCGAGTAGACCTGCCCATACCATGAACTTCCCATCTCATGATAAAAAAAAAAACATTAAGGTGCTATTTAATTTGTTCCCAACATCAACTTTAAGATACTCATTTTTTAGCTCCCCGTAAGTTTATATTTGTTTTCGCATCTTTGAATCATATAAAATAAATACGATTTGTGTCTGAAGTATAGATTAAAGGTTATACTTATTATGTACATGCTAACACAGTAAGAAATACTTATAAATCTGTGAAAGATTAGCGATGTAAAGAATACATTGGTTAAATGGAATTTAAACATATCAGACTAATAAATTAAAAATATAAATATAAAGATTAAATCTAAATTAAAACAAATTCCTGCTGAAATATAAGGTATGAGATTATAATAATTGAGTTGAATCATTAGCAAATTTATCTAGTTCAGTTAAAATTCTATAACATTTATTATTTGAAATGGGGATAAGAAGGGTAATGGTAAGCTACTATGAAGGTAAAGTTGAGTATTCAACATTAATTTTAATTCAACATTTCGGTAATTACTTACTTACGAAAGTATTCTTTTAAGTGATCAGGACAACAATTTGGAAATAATCGTTTTTGATTTAGTAACATTTATCTAATGTTGTGCACAAGATTGAAAAGTTTGATAGATAAACATATTTCAATTTGGAAATACTTTTTTTCTGATTGAGTTGCCTTTCTATGATACTAAAAGAAAATTAGATTTTTAGTTTGACTGCAGAAATAATCTTATTTTTAACGTTTTTTTTAAACATGTTAGCTGGTTGGACTTTTTTTGTCATTAATCATTTAATTATTAACTTGAGGTGGCGTTACAGTCCACGTAGGATTGGCATTGTATCCTTTTGGCTAAGTCAATTGGTTGTTGAATCTTCTCCTCCACTCACCGTCAATGCAGATGGGACAAAATATCACACTTTTCTCTCGAAACAACGGGGCCTTCATCCGCTTTTGAAAGTATCCATGCTTCTACACCATATAGTAGGGCGGGGATGATATTGGTCTCATAGAGCGACACTTCAGTTCTTCGAAAGAGGGCTTAGCTTTAATAGCCAGAGGTATTCTTCGTTCGATCGCAGCGCTGGTGTTATTATCTGTTTTTACAGCGGAGCCAAGATAGACAAAGCCCCAACTACCTCAAATTTATAGCTGTTTATGGTAACGTTCTGATCAGGGTTTGGTCTTTCTTTATTTCTGCATATGCCTCATTTTGCCTTCTGGCGTTGACAAGGTTCTTTTGCACTATTGTCCCAAGAATGATGTTGAAGAAATCGCATGACAGTGCATCACCTTGTCTAAAATGTTGTTTGACATCAAGTGGGTCGATGACGTCTTTGCCGACCTCAATGGAGCAGCTTGATTTCTCCATGGCCATCCTGCACAAAAGTACGAGCTTGGCAGGGATGCCAAACCAAGACATGACTTCAGAAATCTCGTCTCTGTGGACGAAACAGACACCAAAACCAACCTTGAAATTGATAAAAAGGTGGTGCATACTGACTTGGCGCTCCTGGGTTTTTTCCAAGATCTGCCGTTATGTTAATATTTGGTTTATGGTGGACTTTTCTGGTCGAAAACCATATTAATACGGACCTATCAGGGTGTTGACGAACTGCTTCAGACGTTCACATCATACGGCGGAAAAGATGTTTAAGGCAATTTTGAGGAGATTGATACTTCTGTAATTGGCTTCTTTCCTTTAGAATTGGGCAACCAGTACTGAGATTCCATTCATCTCGCATGCTTTCTTCTGACCATGTATTGCAGATGAGTTGGTGCATACCCCAACTAAGTCATCACCGCCGCTTTAAGAAGTTCTGTCTTTC
This sequence comes from Orthonevra nobilis, assembly GCA_963555765.1. Lineage (NCBI taxonomy): Eukaryota > Metazoa > Arthropoda > Insecta > Diptera > Syrphidae > Orthonevra > Orthonevra nobilis. Next base: position 97,934,361 of record OY743225.1, on the reverse strand, counting down.
TATCTGTACTTCGTCTAGGTCAGGTAGATGGCATTGTTGGTTCTACCATGTCCTCAGCATTGACTGCAATTCTGCTATGATATTTCCATGTCGAATTTTGCAGGCTTCGGTTTGGGGTGTGTAACCTTGAGATAATTGTTTTTGCTGGCTGGCTGTCCATGGCTTGCATGAAACGACTCAATGAAAGTATTTTCGACTGTAATATAGGACCAATGACCCAAAATCTTAGCCAGTCATCCCTCAAAGAGTATCCAACTCAACGTGAAGATAAGATATTTTAAATTTAGAGTTGCGAAAATCGATTTCATAACAACAACTTTAACATTGGAAGTTGAATTTGTTTTTGCTTTTAGCAGTTGTTTTTCAACTTTTTCAATAAAGTGTTATAAATCAGACAGCCAGAATTATCAAATATTATATAGCTTAGTTTCAAAAGTGTTATATTACATTTTGTAAGAACTCTGTTTATAGGGATTCATATTTTAAAAGTTTGAGGACCAACAGATTATCTCAACTTCATTTTTTTTGGAATTATTTTTAATTAATCAAATTTGTTTGATTGCTTTTCTTTGGAAGATATTAACCACTGCTCGGAATATTAAGGCGTGATTAACTTTATTTCTTTTTTGAAAGGGTTCAAAAGTACATAGTTTCAATCCAGAGATTTCCACCACCTCTTCCTTCCCGCTCAGCATAGGATATTTTTCTGTCTGGTAAATATATGGCTTAAAGAGGATCACATTCAGTCCAGTTTTCTTTGCAGATTTTGATAGGATTTTCCACGCCGATTCCGAGAGATTTTTTTTATCTCTGTGTCATTTTCTGGAAAGACCTCTAGGATTGGGTTCATGATTTAAAACCACAAATGTGGAAAACAAACTAGATCGGATATTATGGTCTTCCTTGCAATATACGAGTAATGCAGTTTTATCAATGTCTCATTTCTCATTTAGGTTTCTCTCGATGCTTTTGCTTTAAATTCAATTTGCCTCATGTAATTTGCGCCATTAGCTTGTTTTTGCTAATATATTAATATATAACTATAAAAAAGCGTCAAGCTACACCCGAGCTTCGTGTGTCAGTGTTGCAGACGTCACTCTGAGTCTTAAAAAATGGGAAAGTCCTACAAGATTCACATTTCTGAAACAATTTTCAAAGAACTTCCGTTGAAATTTGGATCAGGAAATAGAGAAAAGGGCACATCAATGTATGAAATGGCCTCAACTAAAAAATGTTTTAGTCTTTTTGGTAGTCTCTATAGCTAGTAACTTACTTAGTTTAGTCAACTGACTAAATAAACATAATATTGATGAGACTTTTGGCATTAAAATTGAACAAAAGAAAAAATGTTATATGAATTTGTCCGGAAACTTATAAACGGCAGTGTATATATTTATGCATATTTTTTTATCTGATAAGGTAGCTATAAACTATAAATCTAATTCATTTTGACCTTTTTTTATTGGAAAACTAAATTGATTTTAATTGAAGAAGTCAAATTGTCCCATTTTTTGACAGTTTTTTCGTCATAAAATTCAAACCACCCCGTGAAATTTAACCAAAAGCTTTTCAGGTGATCTTTATGCACACACGCTTCGAATGAAACCAATTTGGCTTCGATAGCTTGATTTGTTCTCGAGTTAGGCTGTACGAAAGAATCCGCACAAATGTACGTACGTACGTACGTACACTCACACACACAGACATCTTTCTAAAAATCATTGAATCCGACTACTGGGACCGCCAAACGTGGAGAAATGTAAAAATATTGAATTTCGAAAATCGGACCGATTACAAGAACTTCCTGATGGGAAGTTAAAAATAAAAATACTTTACCCTCTCATTAATCGAAAATAAACTAATGATATTCAAAGGTATATTCCGTAAAGCCTTAACTTCCCGTTGTGGCTGAATCTAAAGGAGGTTACAAGATTTCAGACCCAAGAATAATTCAACTTTATTTCTGAAACTCGAGCCCGCAATATCAAACATACTATTTCGTGCAGTTACCACGGCCATGTTCGAATAGTGGATTTGATGGTGAATAAAATACTGCGAATTAAGCGAATGCAAATAAGTCTCCATTCACACTAACCATGGAGTATTCGAAAGCAGAATTCCTCTCAGTTTCAAACTTCTACACAAAACCCACTCTAAATCATATCCTAATCCTTCCGTCTACTCTGTGCAAAATGCATTATAAGGGTAGTAATAATCCCTTGGTGTGACAGACCACTAAAATGAATGAATAAATAAATAATTATTTAGTTTTTTTGTAAATTCTTTTATTTCATTATTCAACAACAAAAATTAAGTGAAACAATTCAGCAAACAGTGTTTAGTATCCATAGTGGACACCGAGTCCTTCGAAGGAAACATGAGCAACAGCAGAAGCTGGGGAGTAAGCGATGGCATGCGTAGCGGGCTGAGCATAGACAGCTGGAGCGGCGTGTGAGTAGACAGCAGGTGCAGCAACTTGATGTGTGTACACGGCTGGAGCAGCATGTGAGTAGACAGCTGGAGCAGCTTGTGCATAGACAGCTTGAGGAGCAGCATACTTCACAACTTGAGCTGGAGCAGCATAGGCCAAAGTCTTGGCGTAGGCTGGAGTATAGACATTGTTGTTGATGCGGGTGTCAGTCTTACGAACACTCGAGTATGGAGTGTCAACAGCCTTGGAATATTGGGACACAGTACCGGCATAGGAACGAACCACATTTTGTTGTGTGGAACCGACAGCATCCAACGATGGATTGGCAACAGCGTAATGGGCCACAGGAGCTGTATAAGCTACTGAGCTGAGTCCAGCATTGGCAACAGCGAAAAGGGCGCAAAGAACAACAAATTTGAATGCCATTTTATTGAGTGTATTGGAAAGTGGTTTGGTTGTACTGCTCCTGAGAACTGTGCAAATGAAACTGATACCAATTGCTGGACCAAAATTCGTTTTTATACCTTACGCCCATTTTGCGGTGGTTCCTTAAAAAATAAAATCGATCGAACCAAACAGTTTCCCTTGCCCCGAACGCGGGCGGCTAATCCACTTTCGACGATCGTGGTCATTAATTGTACTTGTACCTGCCAGGTGACTTTCGATTTCTGTTACGAAGTCTTTTTTTGTGTGCTCATGTTCCTCTTCCATTTCGCTTTGCTCCCATTCTGAAATGAGGCTAGGCCATTGCCGATGGCTGAACTTGTGAAGTTGAGCTGAGCCTTTTTTTTTTTTTTTTTGTGTTAATCAAGCCTCAAATCTTGATTGATCGCCAGTTTGGCCAAATCAATGGAATGACATGCCACAAAAGAATCTGTAACTAAGATCTTTTGTGTAGGATATTACCACACAGGTGGACGAACAGATGAGACAAAAAAAAAGAACGTCGAAAGGTATTTAGTGCAAGAAAACGAAACTGGTTGTTGATGAGCGCGGCTGGACTTTGTCAAGGTCAGTTCCTTTCTGTCGGCATCGTTTGTTAACAGCGATGGTTCTGGGTCAGCAGGTTTTTTTTTTCGCTCTGATTTTGTGCGCACACAGCGCAGTGGGATGGGATAGACCTTTGAAGAAAATGAAGAATCATGATGAGATGGTATATTAGCCACTCGTTTCCTTGGGTATTTTAATTTGAGGGTCATTTCCTTTGCTTGCTGTTCTGTGAAAGTAGTTCTCGTTGCAGAGGATGGGACTTCTGGTAAATGGCTAAGTGATTTTCATTGAAGACTTGTTGATCTTGATATAATAACACTGCAGACGATGCGTCTGTGAGTTTTTAACTACTTTTTATTTCAAAGGTAGGCAACTATCACAAACTTAAAGGACACTTAATATGAAAATATGTGTGCAGGCTGAGTTGATTAGTTTATGGCCAAGTGGCTGCACATTTAGCTGATCAAGATGGGGTTGCATATTTCAGCCGCACCACAACCCTAAACAGGCCAATAGTTTAGTTCAGGTCTACATCGGTATGGATTAAGGTTAGCTGGGTGGCGTAGTTGGTGAAGCGCTTGCCTTTTAACTGGATCAATTGATAGTTTGCAGGTTGAAATCCTGAGGAATGTCTTGAATTCTATCTCGTTTTCGGAGCGTTCCAATTACCAGTTGCCGCTGAGATTAAACTTTTGGCGATATCACAAGAGTGGTCGCTCAGCGATAGTAGACTGATAGAATGGGTGATAAATCTAAAGACTTGTTATTCAAGAGCTTCAATTTCGTTTCGTCAAAATATAGTTTGTGAAGATAATGTAACTGGTTGTGCTGTAAGAGCATAACACCGACAGGAGCAGCTGAATGCTGAAAAAATCTCTCAAGAAACATCAAACAAGGAACAGTATAAATGATGCAAAATTAAATACTGCAAATTGAGTGAATGCAAATAAGTCGACATCGAATGATCTACCTCGTTTTGGACTCCGAGTTTCAAAACACCGCTCGGTCCTTAAGATCTTCACCTTATATAAGTACAGACATAACCCCTTAGAGAGGGTAAATTATAAAAATAAAAGCAAATGGGATAAAGAGGAGCCAAGCACACATATGGAATGGGATCTCAATTTACTTGGTGTACGAAATAAGAGGTAGCTAACTAAGGACCCAGCTTGAGGGACTTGTTGGTGGTGGCCAGGTCTACTTTAGACTCTAGCTTCATCGAAGAACGTAATAAAGTATCATTGTAGAGCAAATTAAAGTGCTTATCGATTGACGTAGCAAGAAACGGCCTCGAAAATTAATTAAAACTAGAATAACTGCACACCTTGCCAATTATAATATTTTACCACCTGAGCAATTTGGATTCAGACCCAAACACAATTCTGTAAACCAAGTCCATCGGATTGATTAAATCATACAAACAAATCTTAACTCCAGAAAGAGCATTGGTGTGGTCTTTCTTGATATTGAGAAAGCATTTGACACTGTATGGCACAACGGACTGCTGCATAATCTGTACAGCCTCAACTTTCCAGGGTACCTTATCAGAATCATAAAATCCTTTCTCACCAATCGAAGTTTCAAAGTTTTTATTACTGGCTGGATACCTCCCTGTCTTTCTATAATTTATACAGTACCTCAAAGTGCAGTGCTTTCACCAGTTCTGTACAACATCTACACCTATGACTTATCGCGCTTTAGTTATTGTGGAACTGCTTTGTTTGCGGATGATGATACATGCAATTGCTTTAAATATCGAAAACAATCTGCAGTCTGCACTGACTGTAATCAGAAGATACTTTAATTATTGGAAGATTGAAATAAATGCCTCAAAGCCTCAGGCTGTCTTTTTTACAAAAAAAAGAAAACCCTGTTTCTTACCAGGCAACAGTTTAACCATCAATGGAACGCATATTGAGTGAAAGTCAAGTGGCAAATACCTTGGCGTGAACCTAGATAAACGACTGACATTTGGTCTTCATGTTCAGGAAACAATCCAGAAAGTTTATCTCATAATAAAAACTTTGTATCCTTTTATAAATCGGAAGTCTAGATTGAGCAATGAAAATAAAATAATGTTTTTTTAAGCAATCTTTCAGGTTATACTTTTTTACGGTTCATCTGTATGGTGGAAAATGTTCGAACTCCCACATCTTAAAACTGCAGAGAGCTCAAAATAAAGTACTCAAAATGATTCTGAACCTACCATGGCATTTCTCGACCAATGAGTTTCATGATTTAGCAAATATAGAAACAATATCATCGAGAATAAATGAACTATTTGAAGGATACAACTCAAGATGTAGGATGTCTAACAATGAATTAGTTTCAGACCCAGCAATATAACTAAACTTGTGATAATGGCCTTCGACTTCCTGTCATATTAGTTATTACTGTTTGTTGTTTAATTTATCTAAATAATTATTTATTCATCTATTTTATTATATTTTTATATATTTACCTAATTATTTATTTATTAATATATTTATATATTTATTTATTTTTTTATCCTTAGTTATTATAAATTAGTTTATTAGTTTATTCAATCATACATTTATTTATTTATATATTTTTTATTTATTGATTTGCTTACTTTTATGTGTACATATCTATTCACTGATTGATATTATTGTGTATTCATTAACCAGGTGGTGAGCAATCTTTAATGTGGTAATGTTCCAGAAATGTCTCGAGTCAGGTGATCCTGAATTCTCTCCTTTTCTCAACCTTGTTGTTTAAATATACAGTGTATTATAAGCTGATTTATTATTATTGTTATATATACATATAGTACATTGTTTTTTTTTCTCTTTTATTTTAATTAAGAAGGTTTTTCCTACCACATCTCTAACTTGTGCAATATATTTATGAATTCAAAATTTACTATGTATTTATTAAGCAACAATAAAGATAAAGATAAAAAAGATATATTCTCCAGTTGATATATGAAAATATACTTTCCATTTTAATCCTCTGGGAACTTGGATTTTATTTTTGGTATACGTCCTCATGTTTATGTATATTGATTTTTTTGAAAGATGGAAGAATGCAATCCATTCTCAGAGCTCAAGGAATAGTGGATAGTAGAATATTCCTTTGGACCACCATGCACGAGTCTGCATGATCTGAAAGTATAGACCTTTTGTATCTTGGGGAGTTCTTTTAGGCTAACAGACATTCCATCCTTCTGATGAAAGTCAGAATGTCTTTGGCATTGAATGTTTTATGTCTAATGGGGAGCATATTCCTTTGAGCCTTCTAAGCCAAATAAGAGCTGGACATTCACAGCCGTTTCGTCGTCCTCCAAATAGGGTCGGCATTCGGTGGTTGTACTGAGCCCTAATTTGGTTAGTTGTGATCTCAAGCGGCAGTGTCCTGAGAGAAACCTCATGAGCTTTCTAATGTTCTGCGTGTTGTGTTTAAGGATTTCTCTGTAAGAGAAGGGATTAATTAGTCTGAGTCCTGGTAGATTTCTCTAGTGGGCAATGCGTATCTCGTTTTCCCATTTTTTTGCCAGACCTGTGGATATAGTCCAGCTTACGCAACAGAAAGGTTCCGGACCAGTGAACGCGGTCTTGGAATTAGCCCTGGCGAATTCGTCCGCAATTTCATATCTTCGATTCCATGATGACCTGGAATCAATCCTAACCTAACTTTGTTATGTCGGGCTAGGGATTGTAAGGCGTCGTAGCAGTTTTTGCCACATTTTGATTCCATTAGATTGGATGACAATGCCTTGAGCGCTGCTTGACTGACTGAATATATTAGAATTCTGGCTTCCTTATGACCTTTTGCAGGCCTGGAAAACACTTGGATGTTAACCCATAAGTATGGAGATTTAAGTGTTGGGTCCATAGACACCGGCACCTACTCCATTTGCCATTTTCGAGCCATCAGTGTACCATAATTTTCTGGGGTCGGGGGCAGGTGAGTTGTACGACCATTGATCACGGTTCTACCTCAAAGAGACGCCGAAAGCAGTATTTTGCCATTATACAACCTGGAATCGAGCAGAACATGTCTTTTTCCGTGATGAAATTGGTTATTTTCAAGTGTCCCGTTTGGTCACCTGGTTTGTATTTCATTGCCATTTGCATCTTAAGGGCTTTTCTGGCGGCTATTTCCCTAATGAAAACGTGACAACCCTATTAGTACTATTTATCATCATTTGTGAATCTGCTTGTGATAATGACGTCAAACATCGCCTCAAAGAAAGTCGAAGATGTTTTTTTTTTTAAAGTTTGTGTCCCTACCTCTGTAAAGATTGAACTTGGACGGAAAGGAACGCATAAGTAGGAACTTTTTTAAATGAAGATGTCTTCTCCAATCGCTCGCTCTTACACTAGCTCTTACACTAGGCCAATTTCGCCACTGTCGGTTATTAACTTAGAAGGATAGCTTCTTCGCAAGAAGATTTTTTTTTTATGGCCCCTTTGATATTTCGCACCCTTCAATGTCCTTGGCATTGATGGAATTCTGTCAATTTTTCTTTAGAAAGCACCTGTTGTTGTGGATATATTCATGAAAATCCGTAATGAACGCTACAATATCAAGTCGAAAAACAGCCATGGACACATAAATAGCACATACAAAGATAAAAAGTGAATGCGCATATTTCGGGTCGCATCCTTTTTTTGAATGATGATGCAGCTAACCCTTATCCTGCTGCACTTATCTGGTACACAAAGGTACCGTTGAAATCGCTGAAATATTAGGCAGTTCGAGGAAAATGGTCTATAATGCCATTGAATTGGTGGAGAAAGACGTGGTTCATTAAAATGAAAACAAAAAAAGGAAACCGAAACGAAGGATAACGACCGCTTCAGTTGATAGAGCCTTTCTCCAAAAATGCAAGAAGGATCCTTTTAAGTCATCTCGGCAAATTGGAAATGAAATGAAAGAAGAATTTAGTGTTGACCTATCAAGCCGATTAGTCCGAAGGAGAATAAACGAGGTCCAGCTTTTTGGACGTGTTAGTAGGAAAAAGCCACTCCTTAAAAAAAAATATTCAAAAACGCCTGAGTTTCGCAAGAGTCCACAAGAATAAGGACCTAGAGTTCTGGAAACGGGTAATGTGGAGTGATGAAACCAAAGGGAATAGAATTGAACCAGATGGCAGAACAATTGTACACCGTTCAAAAGACCAATCTCTGAATCCCAGATAAACTCAGAAGACGATTAAACACGGTGGCGGCAGTGTTATGGTCTGGGGTGTTTTTTCCTGGCATGGAGTAGGGCCTATTGTTACAATAGAAGAAAAAATTGACAAAATTTCAATATTTGGATATATTGAAAAATACGATGGAGCCCTATGCTTTCGAGTTTATGCCAGTTAATTGGATATTCAAACAGGACAATGACCCTAAGCACACCGCAAAAATAGTGAAAGATTGGTTTTGGATTGGCCACCGCAGAGTCCCGACCTTAACCCACTTTAAAATTTTCTGAGCAAAATTTTCAAAAATTAGGACGAAAGGTGTCAGAGACTTGTTGAAAGTATGAGTTGTAGATGTTTGGCAGTAATAGAAAATTCTGGCTTTAGTACAAAGTACTGAAAAGGTAAAAGGTGAAACAGAAACATTTGAAATAATATTTTGAATTTTATTAATTTTTCAATCAGATATCCAATTTCGTGTTAGTTTTGTGTCCAGCCGAATTTCGCGTTCATCACTTTCTTTCTGTTCAGCTTTTTTTTTTATGTGTAGTAACACAAATTTTTTTTGTTAATAACTTTCATTATTAACAACATTTTCAAATAAAATTAAGTTTATGATTATTTTTGAAGTACTATTTGATTAAATGACTCTTTCATTTTGGTAGGTAGGTTTGTGCTATTTGTTTGTCCATGGCTATATATGAAGATTAAGGGGAAGACTCTCTACGGCATTCTTAGATGTTGAATGAAGAAGCCATCTGAAAAGGTCTTATTGGACTGTACGTAGCACAAACTTCAGCTTACTGGCTATGTAAGACGAGGGAATATCAATTCCTCCGTATAAGGAAACCTCCCTCCTTCTTAAATTGCTGAAAGGATATTTGAAAAAAAATACGCCTAACCAGCATCTTCGTCAAGTTTTTCTAATCGTGATAGTGGTCTTCAAAAAATTTTAGAATACCAATGGCGAAATTTTGGAGGCGGACTCGAGTTGGGTATAAAAAGCCACCTTTCAATAGTCGTAGTTAAATCCCTTATGTTATGTTTATGTTACCATGTACGCGTTCCGAAGACCATACCATAAGAGACTTGTAAAGACATGTGACATGCCCAACATTTGATTTGACAAAAGCCTTTAAACTCAACAAGCTTAAAAGTATCAACAAGTTTGAAAGTTGCAAAGATCTCTTATTAATGAGAAAAAAAATGTCTGTCTTCAACGCAATCAAAAGTTTAGCAATTCACTGATAATACAGCTTCATTCGTTTCCAACTTTGATATTCATTTTTCACTTAGTGTGACAAATTCTGACAGCAGCACCACCACTCCTCACTCCCAGTAACAAGAGTAAGGATTTTTCAATTATATTTCCCCCAAGCCTGTGTCCATGATGAACAGCGCTCACCCAGGGTGCAAATTAATATCAATTTGCTAAGCATTCACTTCCCGAGAATGAAGAAGGACGAGAACAAGGTACTTCTCCCCATAAAAAAAAACGCAGAGAAACAGAAAAAAAATCAAAAATCCTAGAGGAACTCAAATAAATATTCATCAACCCCAGGACAGTAAGAGAACGCACAGCACAGATGAAGAAAAAAAAATCCCTACCCCAGCAGTCCGCCGCGCAGCAAAAGTTTTTCCATTTTTGAAAGTTTATTGAGCCGCGGGGTAGTTCACCCCGAAAAATTATTCTATTTGGCTGTTTGACGTGTTTCACGCCTCACTACGCGCGCAATTTAATGGAAGATTCAAACAATAGCAGCACGGTAGAACCCACTTTTCTGTCCTCAGAAAAGTAATGGAACTTGTTTCCTTCAGTATTTATGCGTATGAAGTAGTGATTTTTGAATTTATGATAGCGTATCGAGTGTATGACTGATAAAACGAGTTTTCAAGGCTTGAAAACAAAAGCAGCATCACTCTTTGGCATTTGTTTTTTGGGGTGAAAACTTTTTACTTTTGTTTGAAGAGGGCGAAATTATGACTGACAGTTAGCGAGTAAGGGTGGTCACATTGCAGTTGTAACTTTGGTTTATTAAATTATTTATTGTTTTAAGTTCTTCAAAAAGTTTATAGATCTTCACTTACTTGGTTAATTTTTTTTTCGCTCGATTAACGCTCTCAAGGGACTATGAATAATCTTAGAAGCACGGTTGCCACATTGGTCAGGACGGTGGCCCTCGCATGAAAACTATTCGCATGTATTTTTGCATGCGTCGTGCACACATATTGCGCTAGTACAGGACATGCAAGACGGTTCGCATGCGTAGCGTTCTTGGAACAAAAAAGCAGCATAAAACAATAAAGCTTAGTACAGTGAGCATCCATACTTAAAAGGGGGTGCATTTGGGTGAAAGGGCTGAGCGGGCCAATTCGATTCCTTGCTATGTAATCCAAAAATCTGATGCCATTGTGCGAACGAGTAGATATTGTGCTTCTGACCGTCTTGTGCTGACAGAACGCGATTCGTGGGCTCTTTACATTAGGATGGATACACAATGGATTTAGTTTTGAATACTTTTTTTTGTAGATTTCTGCTGATTTTTTTTTGAGGGCTTCAGTCAAAAAGAAATTTGTTGTAAAGAAAGTTGTTTTAATGGTCGTTAGCATGAGGGCGAAAATTAAATTTTTGTCATCCTGATTTGTCATGCCATGTCTACTCTTTTTTCATATTCTTTGCCAACATTCAGCTCACCACCCGTCGAGTTTAAGTTTAGCTGTCGCTGACCCTTGTTAATTATAAATTTTGTTATTGATAGTTTATTAAAATACTCTAAATAAAGAAGCAAACAAAGTTCCACCAACTATAAACACCAAGCGTTCGAGGCCACACAACTGTATTTGACTGAAGCAGATTTTACATGTTTTGGAAATATAGTAAATGTTTTGTTGATCATAGCCCAAAATTGTTTGTTGTTCTATGAAAAATTCACATGGAAAACTTCATACTTAGAATAATACTACGGAAGCCCAGAATTCGTACGTCTAAGATCCGACGTACGGAGCGAACAATAAACTCTAGAAAGTATTTATGACACACGTTTGAAAACCGTCAGATAAAGATTTTAACTGAAACTCGTTGGTATGGGGTCAACGTGAAAATATGAATACAAGATTTTGCTTATCTATCATTATCATTAAATTAAAAAAAAAAAACGTTTTAATTGTTTTACCCTTTTTTTTAACAAAATAAATCCATTGTGCCCTAATGCTTGAAACATTCTATACATGTGAAATACATGCAACGGTACGAATTCGTGTACTCGTATCTGATGTTTCCATGGCATTGAGCTATGAAGCGACGCATGTTGTCCCAAATCACAGGCCGCTTGCTAGTACACGGCATGCGATAAATGCGCAGCATAGACTCACATGCACATGCAAGACTGTCACGACTATGGGTTGTATAGTATAATACGAAATATGACATATAAATTCCATGCAAGTACATGCAACAATTTCCATGTCGTGTACTACGGGCTTAAGAAATTTATAAATGCACATGTCTCTCGTATTTGTAAAACTAAAATAACATTTAAGTTTTTTTATTATGAAGAAAAAATAGCGAAAAGAAGGTGAGCAGGTAACAGAAGATGAGCCCCAATCTACCAGCAACTGGTAAATAGTTTTTACTAAATATTTAAAGTTTCACGAAACATTTCCATTTTTGTGTTTTTAGATAGATAGATAGATCTTTATTGTAGCGTAAACTAATATTCTTTTACAAAAGATTTAACTATTGCCCATTTTACAGTGATTTGGCATATTGCTACCTTACAACTGAAATATTAATAAAAAACTTTACACAATAAAAAATCACAGATCTTAATTAACTTTGAAAGGAAAAGCTACTTGAAAAACCTTCATTCAAATATTGACTCGAGAGGAGAGAGGCGGTGGTGGCAAACAATACTTGATTGCAAGATTATTTATCACAGAGTTAAAATAAATAAGTGATTAACACATTATGTTATAAATAATTAAATAAATAAATAGATAAATTAATTAATTTATAAATACATAAATAAATAATAAATAAATAATAAATAAATAATAAATTAATAATAAATAAATAACAAATAAATATTAAATAAATAATAAGTAAAATCAAACTAGACTAGAAATCAAATAAAAATAATTAACAATAAATAAATAAGCATATGGTAAATTTTATTAATTTAAATTATTCCTGAAATCAAGTGATTGTCAGAAGAACTACATGACCAAACATAGCGCTCGGATAATTTTTGTGTTTATAACACAGCGAAATATAATGTGCAAAGGAAATTTCGGCATAAATGTCTATAAATATTAACTTGGCTGAAAAATAAAGAAAAAAATTGGTTTGGGTGCGAGTACACCTACCCACACCTTGAACTTCCCATCTCATGATTAAAAAAAATTATTAAGGTGCTATTTAATTTAGTCCCAACATCAACTTTAAGATACTCACTTTTTAAGCTTCCCCCTTAGTTTGCATTTGTTTTCGCCTCTTTGAATCATAAAAAATACGATTTGCGTATAAAGTATAGATTATAGGGTATACTTATTATGTATACATGCTAACATGCTAAGTAAGAAATACTTATAAATCTGTGAAAGATTAGCGATATAAAGAATACATTGGTTAAATTGAATTGAAACATATCAAACTAATTAACTAAAAATATATTTATAAAGATGAAAAATTAATTAAAACAAATTCATGATGATTTATTAATAATTAAGTTGAATCATTAGTTTAGTTAAAATTCTATATAATAAAAATCACTATTATTACTTGAATGGTAAGCTGCTATGAAGGTAAAGTTGAGTATTCAACATTCATTTTAAATTCAACACTTCGGTAAATACTTACTTACGAAAGTGTTCTTTTAAGTGATCATGGCAACAATTTGGAAATAATCGTTTTTGATTTAGTAACATTTATCTAATGTTGTGCACAAGATTGAAAAGCTTGTGAGCTCGTTGTAAGATATTTCGTCTTGGTTGTTAGAAATAACTTTGGTTTGTAAAAGCCTTTTGGAGCTGGCTGACTGTCCATGGCTTGTATTAAACGACTCAAAGAAAGCATCTCCTGCTGTTCAAAACAAAAATATAGGACCAACGACCCAAAATCTTAGCCAGGCACATAGAAGCACATGGCCATCCTTCAAAGAGTATCCAATTCTCTCTTACGCTAGCCTTTTCCAAATCAGTGGAGGAACTAATAATTTAAAAAGACAACTAGACCTTGTGTTCTCGTCAGACACCGACAATTGTCTAGTCTCTAGGAGCACTCATCTCATGTCGACTTTAGATCGTTATAACCCACCTCTCTCCCTCACATTTTCATATAATAATGAACCTAGGCCTACCCAACACGAGTATTCCTACAGTTTCAACATTCGCAAAGCAGATTACAACAAACTGAACTGCCTTCTCAAAAACGTTAATTTCGACGTCCTCAACTGCAGCTCCATCGAAATAGACAGTGCTCTGGCGAATTTCTACAACGTAGTTAACGATTGCTTCATTCAACCAGTCCCATACTTGCCTCAAAAAAAAATGCGTGTTCATCTCCACGCTGGTACAATAAGGAGTTACGCTCACTTCGGAACAAAAGGAATAGACTCTGGCAAACATATCTTAAGACACAATCTAACTCTGACTATTTCCTCTACCAACTCGCGTACACCCAATTCTCTGAGCTTTGCAACTCTCTTTACCTTGATTATGTTAACCAAATGCCAGCGAGTCTGTTATCTGAACCCAGACGTTTTTAGTCAGTGTTGCATGCGTGAACTCAACTTTCGCTTGCACATAGACTCCATTATTAACAAAGATAACTCCGCACTTGGATATATTACCAAATCCCTTTATACTACTTTCGTTAGACCCACCCTTGAATATGCTTCCCAAGTCTGGTCTCCTTACTACGACATCCACATAAAACGAATTGAAGCCGTCCAGCGGCGATTTCTTCGTTTTGCCTTGCGTAGTCTCCCATGGTCTGACAGGTACAACCTTCCGCCCTACTCACAACGCTTGCAACTTATAAGATTGCAATCCCTCGAAGAACACCGTGACAAAGCCGATATCCTATTCATCCACCAGATTCTAAGTGGAAACATCGACTGCCCCGCTCTGCTTCGATTGATCTCCATACACACCAATCCCCGTAACCTTAGATCTATCTCCCTGTTCCGTCCAAACCCTCACCGCACCAAATATGGCTCCCATGAGCCATTGTCCAGAATGATGCGAAAAGCCAACGCCGCACAACAAAATTTGATTTCCACCTAAGTAAACTCTGCCTAAAAAACGGCCTTTCCAACTTATCACCCTTGTCACCCAATAATTAGATCGTAGTTTTTAGTTTTTAAGCCAGCCTGTATTAAGTTAAGTCCGGGGTAATTCCCCGGGCCACAAATAAACTCGACGTGAAGATAAGATGTTTCAAATTTGGAGGAATTTGAATTTGTATTCGCTTTTGGACATTGTTATTCAACTTCACCAATAGAGTGTTATAAATCAGACAGCCAGAATTATCAAATAGTTTCAAGAGTATTAGGCATTCATGTTTTAAAAGTTTGAGGAGAAAATAAATTACGAGCACGATCAAAAACTCGGTCGAACTCTGCAACTTTCCCTTCCTCAGAAAACTTTTTATTAAAACTTGTGCTGAGTTATCACTGAAATAGCACTTACAAATTTTTACTGTTACTAATGCTTTTATGGGGAAAAGAATTTTAAAAATTTGTTATGAAATGAGCAAAGGGAAATTTGTGACCAGGCTTTGCTCTTCTTTGGTTTGCAGAATTTAAATTTGATATAAACATTGTGACAGGCCGCTTGTCTCAACTTCATGTATTTTCGGAATTACTTCTAATCAATCTAATCTGTTAGATTGCTTTTCTTTGTAAGATATTAACCATTGCTTAAAATATTAAGGCGTGATTTACTTTAAGTCCTTCTTGAAAGGGTTCAGAAGTAATTAATTTCACTCCCAAGATTTCGACCGCCTCTTCGTTCCGAGCTGGGAACTGCTCAGCATAGGATATTTTTCTTCTGGTTAATATATGGCTTTACGAGGATCACATTCAGTCCAGTTTTCTTTGCAGATTTTGATAGTTTTTTTCAGGCCGATTTAGAGAGATTTTTTATCCATGTGTCATTTTCTGGAAAGACCTCTAGGATTGGGTTCATGATAAAAAACCACAACAGGGGAAAACAAACTAAACCGGATGTTATGATCTCTCTTGCAAAATATGAGTTATGCAGTTTAAGCCATATGTTTTAACTTTGTCATTTTTCTTTAAATTCAATTGACTCATGTAAGTTGCGCCTGAGCTTCTTTTTGCTAATATATTATAACTATAAAAAAGCGTCAAGCTACAGACGAGCAGATTTTGAATAAAAAAACTGGTGGCTCCAAAATTTTCTAAGGATGTTTTCATGTTTCAGTGTTGCAGACGTCATTCTGAGTCATAATAAATGGAAAAGGCTTACAGGATTCACTTTTCTGAAAAAATTTTCCACGAACTTCCGTGGAAATAGAGAAAGGGGCACATCAGTACATGAAATGCCCTCACTAAATATTGTTTTAGTCTTTTTGGTAGTCTCTATAGTTAGTAACTTAATTAGTTTAGTCAATTGGCTAAATAAACATAATATTGATGAAACTTTTGGCATTAAAATTTAACAAAAAAAAAAAATTATATGAATTTGTCCGGAAACTTATGAACAGCAGTGTACATTTTTATGCATATTTTTTTATCTGATAAGATAGCTGCAAACTATAAATTTAACTAATTTTGAACTTTTTTTATTAGAAAACTAAATTGATTTTCATTAAAGAAGTGAAATTGTCCCATTTTTTTGACAGTTTTTTCGTCATAAAATTCAAACCACCCTGTGGAATTTAAACAATTTTCAGGTGATCTTTATGCGCACACGCTTCGAATGAATCCAATTTGGCCTCGATAGCTTGATTTGTTCTCGTGTTAGGCTGTACGAAAGAATCCGTACAAACAGACATCTTTTTTTAAAACAACGAAACGTGGAGAAATGTAAAAATTTTGTATTTCGAAATTCGGACCGATTACAAGAACTTCCTGATGGGAAGTTAATATAATAATATGAATCAATTGAGCCAATGAAGCGCATATGAAAAACATGTAAAGTAAAACAACAACAAATCGATTTCTGCTTCCAACATGAAAATTCAAGTTTGATAAAAAATTTCTATTTGGCGGAGCTAGCGCTTGTGCAGTTCTTAATTTTTTATTTTCTCCCATTTTTTGCCAAACAAGTCCACTAAAAACAATCAAGCTTCAGTCTGGCAAGCTGGACTTGAAGAAGATCAAAATCAACGTGCACCAGTCACTGTTTTTCAAACTTTCCAGTCGAATTGTGTTTACATAACAAAAGTATCCAAAACCCCTTAATCAAAAATGAATTAATCAATTTCAATTGATGTGTGGGGCTTTAGAAAAAGTGCATATGAGCCGTACTTCTTCAATTTAAAAAATCTAAAGCGCGCACTAAAGTTTCTATATGAATATCGTTTTCAAGATGTAGGCGCGGCACAAGCATTAGTTCTGAGAATAATAACGAAGACATTACCCAGTGGCCATACGCAACGTATTATAACACCTTTTGTCTTGGCACTTATCGACTTACATAAGTCAAACTAATTACCGATTGCAAACAATCTTAAGCTGCAGCAAACATGTGTACGCCTCCGCTCCCCGCACGTAATTATGTCACAGCCCAAGCAGGATTCATTCAGTCAAACAAAAAACAAAAAAACAAAACAAAATTAATTTGAGTCTCAAAAGATTTGTGTTGACTGACCGCATAAGCCTTGTTGCCAAGCGAATGGTAGAAACAGAGCAGAACGCAAACAAACGCAAACTGACGATGAATGAAAGGAAAGGTGAAATGCCAATGCTGAGCGCTGGAATTCTGTATTTACCTGCCAATTGAATGGAAGCATACGCGAATTTGGGTGAGCAGGTAGGATGGAAAAAAGAAAAAAAATTAAGATACACTCGAGAGAGGTCATGCAGCCTGCAAACTCATTCAGTATAAATAATCCATCGGTTCAGGGTTTGTTTATCAGTCCCACAGTATCCACTGCTCCAATTCATTCGTTACTCGCAAACCAGTCTCAAAGCTCCTCAATCATCTCAAAGATGGCATTCAAATTCGTTGTACTCTGCACTCTTTTGGCCGTTGCCAATGCTGGACTCAGCTCAGTAGCTTATTCAGCTCCTTTGGCCCATTATGCTGTTGCCAATCCATCGTTGGATGCTGTCGGTTCCACACAACAAAATGTGGTTCGTTCCTATGCCGGTACTGTGTCCCAATATTCCAAGGCTGTTGACACTCCATACTCGAGTGTTCGCAAGACTGACACCCGCATCAATAACAATGTCTACACTCCAGCCTACGCTAAGACTTTGGCCTATGCTGCTCCAGCTCAAGTCGTGAAGTATGCTGCTCCTCAAGCTGTCTATGCCCAAGCTGCCCCAGCCGTCTATAGCCATCAAGTTTCTGCTCCCACTGTCTACTCGCATGCTGCTCCAGCTTTCTACAGCCAACAGGTATACTCTCAAGCTGCTCCATCCTATGTCAGCCATGTGGACCCAACTGTTTCGGCTTACTCCAGCAAGGCAATCAGCTATTCTCCAGCCGCCGCTGTTGCCCATGTCAGCTTCGAAGGATTCGGAGCTCACTACGGATACTAAGTGTCGTGAATCCAATTCACTTCTGGGACTTATTCTAAATGTTAAGTTTTAAATATTTCGCTAATAAATGAACTGAACTCAAATTGGTTTTTAATTGAAGGAAACATCCTTAATAATTCTATGAATTTTCTATTATCCTCGACGAGCGTGAGTGACGTCTGTGCTCACGCTCAATCATTTCTTGACCCAAGGGCTAGACAGGATAAGGGCGAAGCGAAGCAATCGCCTTCCGCTCATCATAAAAATCGATTTGTAGATGAAACATTTATTTGATTTCTTGTTGTTTTGGGGGCGGTTGGGCCCATTTCAGTCCGAGGGTGGATGGTTGGTGATTTGCCATTTTCTGGACTTAATCATCGCGCACATGATTTGGTGTGAGGCAAAAATATAAAAAGAAAATTGCAAAGCAATTGAACGGCAATTGAGTCAGCGGATATGGAGAAGGATGTTGTATCATCCTACATTCTCTGTTATTCGGGATATGCTTGGGCTATTTTCCCTTCACCTGGTATAGCATATAGAGGACCCTCCATTCTTGCACATTATCCTTTGGTCTGCGATTTGGATGTTCGTGTTTTACAACAGAGGTCATTGGATCTTCCTTAAGGAGGGCTTGAGAGTAAAAGTGTTGCAAGTCGCCCTCACGCTGCTCTCAAGAGCAATCTTACAATTGAGACCGGACTAGCTCACGGTGAGTTGAATTTTTACTCTCGAGATTCGATCACTCGCAAGTGAACAAATGCTTTTACCACAATTGGAGATAAGCTCGCAGTGTTCCAAAACAGTTCGTACTTTGCGAGAAGCTGTCGAGAGTCAACATAACAAGACAGTACACTCATTGAGAAAGGTTCCAAAATCTTTTTCAACTCTTCTTCGTACGCTGATCAACCGACAGTTGAAAATATGCCGCATTATATTATGGCACCTTTTTTGATCAGGCATATTTTGATCCGTTGTACAAGGGAGCATTAAAAAATGCTCCTCCATCAGATATATATCTATTTTATCTTAAGTCGTTTAATTCGAAAAAAGGCTTTTTGATGCCATTATGTGTGGAATATAGCATATGCTGGCTTTGAGGATCGCTTATTCGCATAAACCTGCGACTTCAAAAAACCCCACGGGTCTAACGGGGCCAAATCGCACGATCTCGGTGGTCAGTCCACATAACCTCCACGTGAGATGACCATGCCCTCGAATCGCTTATGCAGAATTTCCAAGGGTGAGCTGTGTGGCACATAGCCCCATCCTGTTGAAACTACATGTCGGTGGTTTCCACATGATCCAATTCCAATAAAGCGCTCGCTGTTGATGATAATGCTCTGGCCAATGTCTTTCTCAAAGAAATACGGACCAGCCAAAATCCACACCAAACAGTGACTTTTTCGGGATGCATTGAACGCTCCCGTATCTCAAGTGAATAATTTTCGTTACTCATTCAACCAGAATTGGGCCTCATAGCTGAAGATGCTTTTTCGATGAAAATTAGGGTCAGTTTCCAACTGCTGCAGAGCCAATTCAGCGAACACACATCATTGTCTACGGTCGTTTCAGCTCATGGGCAGAATTTTGTGCGTGTACAGATTCAAATTACGATGCAAAATTCGCCAAGTTGTGATCTGCGAAACGTCGGGTTGTTATGAAAGATGCGAAATCGACTGCTTCGAATTATCCAGCATACTCCCACGGACAAGGACAGATCTTGCGTTTCATCGACGTTCGTGTGTAAGTAGACCGTGTACTAAAGAAGTGACTTTTTTTATTTTATTATATATATAGTATATAATTTTTATTTAATTTATAGTCCTCTCGGGAGGACGATTATGGCGACCGTAAAATGGGAGAAGCGCGCGAAACTTTGCCCAAACAGTCCACCCATTTTGATAAAAGAATTTTATTACTTGTACGTTTTGTTTAACGCTATATCCGTCCATTGTAATTTGGCAGACTGAATTAATGATAGGCAATTTGACAGAAGTAGCTTCAACAAAATGGCCGCTATCAACTGTCAAAGTTCGGAAGTCCCTATTGGAAGACTCTTTAGTTGGCATCAAAAACTGTCATTAAAACTTTATAATTATAATAATTATCTGGAGCTGGATGGATTTACTGCCCGAGCACAATGCACGACGGCTGTGCGTGTCATGTCAAATTAATTGTCAAGCTCTCAGCTAATTGGAAATATGTCATGGAGTGTAGTAAATTGTGAAAATTATTTTTTCTATTATACATTAAATTATATTGACAATAAAATGGATGAAAAACAAGTAGCTATATTTTTTCTGACTGTAACTCAGACGTGCTACATTGGATAGAATCTACCGAAAAAGGAGATGCGGAGATGTTTGGTGTGCCCTTTGAAACATAGTAGCATAGGAGTTCCTAAGGATTTTTTGAGATCACTTATATAATGATCTCGATCCCGCATGACGAAAACGCAATAAAGTTTACTACTAAACTTGATTGGAAAATCGTTAAGGAAAACATCAATTCGTAAGCGGAAAGTACATAGGAAGAAAACTGAAAATATTGTATCAGAG
Source organism: Orthonevra nobilis (assembly GCA_963555765.1). Lineage (NCBI taxonomy): Eukaryota > Metazoa > Arthropoda > Insecta > Diptera > Syrphidae > Orthonevra > Orthonevra nobilis. Next base: position 97,913,511 of record OY743225.1, on the reverse strand, counting down.
AACTCGCAATGGCAAAATTTCTAAAATAACATCCTCAAATGGACAGCCACTTTTATAGTTGGCACTTACTTTTATAGCGTTCATGATACTCACCAGAAGGCTATGTCAAAATGAACTAATAATACAATTACATATTCTTGCACTGACAGCTCTTTAAGGATTCAAGGCCTGGCTTCACCATTTTTGCTCGTGCGTCATGTGCGCCAATCCATAATCTAAGCAGTTGCACATTTTAGAAGCGATTGCAATATGATCATAAAACAAGTTTCATTATTCGATCGGAGTTAAATACTCAGTTCTACACTTCCAAAGCTGGATTAGCTCCACTGTTCTATGGGCTGTTGAGTCCTTTGCAGAAGAGTGAGACAATGATTTCTAGGTAGGGAACAGCAGGTCTTAGGAATCTGGTCGGCTGATACATATGAGCGCGTGCTCATATTAGTGTGAGATTCTTACTCACTAAAAAACCTCCCATGTCTTCCAGCCTTCGACTTTACATGCAGTTTAATTTTCTGTAGGTCATCGCGTTGAGTAGGTGGCTTTCCAATGAAGGCAATTATTGCATGCGGTTTTAACTTAAGGCGCTTAATCTTACAGTCTTATTCGTTGTAGTCGGCGCACAAATCTTATTCAGAGTTTGTACAATTTTGTTTTTGCAGTGATCGTGGAGACGAGTACGGAGCTTAGGAGCAAAGTTAGTTACTTCGTCAGACACGGTAGCAATTCCCAAATTTCTGTGAAAGTCTCTATTTCTTACATACTATGGAGCATTCACGATTGATCTTAATGTTTTGTTTTGAAATGTTCGTATCATCGATTTATTGCTTGCTTTGGTAGAGACCCGTAGTTGTATACCGTGCGTCCAATTTGAATATATGCATTTCTCATAACCTGATTTTAAGCTCGTCGCGCTTTTTTTTTAACTTGCGATTTCGACTTAAGTTCCATGTCTAAAGTAGTACCTAAATATTTCGCCTCAAATGCATACGGGATTTTAACCGAGTTTAGAAACAAAGGGTTATTGTATACGTTTCTGTGCGTAAAATTAACATGTGTTGATTTGGTCTCATTGAGAACGACTCGTTAAGTCTTCGTTTACTCACATGTTTCGTCTTAAGCTCGCTGGAGTTTTCGCGTTGACGATTAAACTTTATCATCAATTGTGAGGACGGCCATGCATCTTGAGGCATCTCTTGTATAAAAAAAAGAACAGAATTTGACCCGGAACACTTCCTTGGGAAACACCAGTGTGAATTTCTTTAAATTCAGAGTACTCAGTCCTGTATCTAACATGGAAAAGTCTATTTGCAAGGTAACTTTCATGTATTTCAAACAATTTCTCCGGTAAAATAATTCTCAGTTCAAACTATAGTCCATCGTGCCATACCCTGTCGACGGCTTGCGATACAACTATAAACCAAACTGGTGCTTCAGGATGAATCGTCTTATTTAAATTACCGGTTGCAATCATTTTAGCAAAAGTTTTTCAAAGACCTTGGATATTACCGTGATGCGCATGATAGTAGATCTAACTTTTCACTTTAAGTCCAGATATCTTTTTTAAGTGGGTTTCCGAAATCAAGCAAATGTCAACATTGTTTTTCGCAGAAACAACTCTAGTTCGTTGATTTAATGGAGAATGTCGTTTGCATTCCATGTAAAGATTTTCACCAACTATTTCATATTCGTGATCGGTTATTGCGTTTTTGAGGTTTGAACTCTAGCTTGCTCAACTTGTGAACTATGAGTTGGTCTGATCGTCAAGTTTTTTCCAGAATGCCGGCGAGTATTTGGGGCAAAGGGTCTACTGTAGTCGACTTTGATTTGTTTTCGAGATTCACGATTTGAGCGTACGTTTTCGGGCCAACAAGTGTCAGTTGAATTTGTTTTTTCGACTTTGTGTTATGTTATCTTCTTCTATTCTTTTATAAGTCAGACACTTTTGACTGGCTTTGGAGTTCTGGACTTATCGGTTTTATGTCGTTTCAAGCTTGGCTTCTGATTCTGGTCAGGTTTCTTGAAAGTATCGCGGCATTGTTGTAGTTCCTTTGCGATTTCACAGCCTCGATGGCTCCCTGGTTGGTTTCCCTTGAAATTGGCGCAAACTGCTCCGCTTATTTATATTTACAGTATAATGCATTCGACCGGCGCATTTGTTTTGGCATTGTTTTGCCCCTTCACATGGCCTCGATTTTGACCCTGATATTTGAAATAGTTGTTATTTTAAAAAAATTGTCAACATTCTCAGTTTTTTTTAAAGATAAGCATGAAGAGAGGAAAGCTACGCTTGGTTGTGATTACTTCTCCTTCCGTTCGCTGATTTTAATTTTTGATAATATTCACGGCATCAATGATTTTAAAGCCTTGCTCTAGGACATTTTCTATAATGTATTCTTTCGTGCACGAAGGGACATCGTCAGCATGTAAGTACGTGGTAACATGTTTTCATACAGACGGTAAATCATTTATTAACATGCAGAACAAAATCGGGCCGAGAATGGAACCCTGTTTTAGCTGCCTATTATTAAGCAAACTCCGAAGTTTTCTGGTTTGCTGTATCGAAGGCCTTTGAGATGTCCAGCAAGCAAAGATAGGTAACATTAACTCATCAAAATGTTGTCTAATATCGTTACTAATATTAACCATAACTTTAGAGCAGCAATGACTAGCCCTTAATCCTGATTGGAAAGGATAAAGTAAGGAGTGACGAAGAAGATGATGTTGAATCTGCTTTGCTATTAACTTCTCAAAGACCTTAGAAAGACATGGAAGTATACTGATTGGTCTGTAGTCATTCGCAGAGGTTGCCTTACGCTTTTAAGGAACAGGTATCACTTTGGCCACTTTCCAACTTTGGGGAAAAGTCGACGACATAAAACAGTAATTAATAATATCTGTAAGATCACCTATGAAATGAGGTAGTATCATTTTAATGAAACGAAGTTCTACACCATCTTCGCCAATAGCTTCAGACTTAATTGAAGCGATAACTTGGGAGACTTCTTAAAGCGTTACCAAGCTGAACTCTTACACATGCACTATGCTAGCCTGGTTGCATTTAGAAAGATTCAAATGTACAGCGTGTGGTGTGTTGTATGCGAGACAAAGCATTCATTTAATGTAAGCTTACTCTTGACTTCAAACCTTATATTACCTAGAAGAAAGGTTATAAACATGACTCAATACTTCAAACAAACCTTCAAGGTCAGAATGTTAATTGACTCCTTTGGACTGTTTTTCACGCGAATGTATACACAAAAAATAAATTGGTGGCTCATTTGAGGGTCAGGCCCTGGCTTAACCATTTTAGTTTAGTTTAAAAAACTTTTCTTGACACTTTATACTCATCGGAGTGATTGCCAGTCACTCGCGAGAGTTGGAGCCGTGAAAAATGACAGATGTTCTTATCCTAATTTGAACCTGAGTCTCCATAAGGCAGACAGTGTGCTGAACCACGGCACTTACTTTCACCTGTCCTTGTCATACTTTTGGTTACCAACAGCTTATGTCCTATCTTTGCTAAATTTCACACAATTTTTCATTTGAACTCAGACGGATGTACTATCTACGAGTACTTGTCGTATTTCAAGTTTATAGCGTTACAGAATATGCGCCAAATAATCTTGATAACGATTTTCGTAGAAAGCCATAGCATTAAGGCTAAAAGCCTTTCATTGCAAGCCAAACCGAGTGACTTTATTATTTAACATCGAGTATGCAAATGTTGTAGATCAACTTTCTTAAGTATACGATCGGTGGGCAAAAGTACAATTACGTTTCGTATCGTGCGATGCCAATAAATAGATAAATTACTCTCTTACCGATACGCACCATTTTATGAATGGGGCCACAAAATATCTCCAAACAATTAATTAACCAAGCTTACAGCTGTTGTTAATTGAATTACATTACTCATTTGCCCACTTCAGGCAAATAACATTTTATTGCTAACTGAGAAATACAAAAGGCTTATCTAAAGCGGGCCCCCCAAAAAAAAATATGTGTAATCGCAAAAAAAAAAACATATAAACCATGAGCACACTCCATCACCAAAAAAGCCATCGATCGCTCCAAGAGACCACACCCGGTATCTAAAGCCACCGGTTGCACGGTCGCCACAATTTCGCCTCACATTATTGACTTCAATTCGAGTATTGAATCACACATCGGATGTTTGGACGCTGAGATACTTTGCCGAAAGTTAACCATTTCAATGGGCAATTCGGACGGTCATGGTTTTTTTTTTTGGAATCACGAATTTGCCCGAATGTATTCGGTGCTCTTGCTTTGGGCGTGTGCCTCCAAGCCCCAGTATTGTTTGAATTGTCCAGCTGTCTGCCATGGTGCAATCTCGTAATCCCGCGCGAATTCTCATAATTGGCGAGGAGCGAGCGAAAAATCGGTATCGATTATCGAGTGTACCACGGGAATGAAGCCAGCCTCGGGCAGGCTCTGAAGTGAGCAGCACGCCAATGTCAATAACGAACAAATGAAATTGAAGTCGACTCGCGATTGACATCGAGAGTTTTGGTTTTGATTGATTGATTGAAATCGAAGTAGTGTGGTTTCGCGAGATTTGAGTGCTTAGAAGTGGGATTTCGAATCAGCGGGTGGAATAATGTCTCACTCACGTCGGGATTCTAGTTTCAGTGTTTCTATTAAATTGGCAATCGAGATGTCCCATTCTGGCGAACAAAGGATCGATTAATTGATTAATGGAGACATAATTTTATTTTTGTATCTCACAGACTAGATTTGTATAACTACAAAAATGCTGATTATTATATGATACTTGACCCACGAATAATGATATAATTTTTTTTTTTAAACATATTGGGAAGCTTTTTTACACGACTTTGTCTGCAATGGGATTCAAAGAATTATACGTTATTAATATGGACTCTCTAACTTTATCAAAATTGATGACGTTTGCTTTTTCAAAATGTTATAAAATGTAAGGGTTCCGCGCCTCCCAAGAGTGTGCAAGCCAGACATAGTTAAAGCTCGAGATCGGTTAACTTGTAATTCCTAATAATAATTAATAATAAGATAAAGAACTTTAAGATGGCAATTAAAAAGTTTAAAACAATAAGGATTTTAAACAATCACAAGATAAAAAAATTATTTGTCTCAGACTTACTGTAGAAATGTGTGAATCTATGATTCTGAGATTTCTTTTTAGCAAATTCATGCCAGGAATTCATCAAGGAGGAACTGAGAGAAAATTCTTTCGAAATTCGTTGAAAAACGTCAAAATGTTCGTCGCAGGTTCATCTATCACTACGGGTGACTCACCACTTGAAAGCTTCTATAGGGCACGCTACTCTAGCATGGTTAAAAGTCTATCCGGTAAAATTTTGAGTAGTAACAAGGTAAAATGGGCAATTGGCTCACTGAAACCCTCTAAAGCACCCGGTAGAGACGGCATCTTACCTGCCCTTCTCCAAAAGGTCATGGACAATATCCTACCGGTTCTATCGCTTTGTTTAAAATTAGCTATAATTGACGACAGGTTAACGTATTTATACCAAAACCTAGAAACAGACCTCGGGAGCTACCTTAATCTTATAAGCCTATTAGTCGTTCCTCCTTCATATTAAAGACTATGGAAAGACTTATAAACCTGCATATCAGGGGACACTTGGAAACACTTCTCCCTGCATCCCAACCAATATCCATACAGGAAGGGAAAGTCAACTGAGGGGGCACTTCACCCATCTAGTCACACTTGTTGAAAAGGCATTTCAATCTAAGGAAACTGCTCTCTGCGCCTTCTTGGATCTTGCGGGTGCTTTTGACAAACGCAATTCGGATTCAAGGTATTGAAGATTCGACTAACAGATGGATAAGATTCATGCTAGAAAAACGAATTATAACTTCCTCGCGTGAAAGCATGTCAAAGTCAGTCACTGCATCGAGAGGTTGCCCCAGGCAGGTGTTCTGTCATCTCTCCTCTGGTCATTAGTCATAGACAACCTCTTAATTAACCTCAATGAGATAGGCTATATCACAATAGGCTATGCTGATGATCTGGCTACTGTCGTAAGAGGCAAACATGACACTACAATTACTAGCTGAATGCATACAGCATTAATGCATGTCTCAGAATGGTGTAAGTGTGAAGGACTCTCTGTGAATCCTAGCAAAACCATTCTGGTCCCCTTCACACTGAGGAGACAACTGACTCTGTCTCCAATTGCTATTGAGAGAACCACTCTAGTATACCCCAGTGAAGTCAAGTATCTCGGTGTTATCTTGGCAAAGATACTGAACTGGACTTCACATATCAAGTCCAACACAGAACTCGCAACCAAGGCTTTGTAAGCCTATAAGCGGTTTTACGGTAGGACATGGAGTCTCAAGCCTAAGATGCATTACTGGTGGTACATCATGATAGTTAGACCTATCATTACCTACGCAGACATAATTTTGTGGCCCAAAACGTCGTCTCTTTGAGCTAGACATTTCTAACCGTGATCAATGGTCGTGCAACTCTTTTGCCTCCGACCTCAGAAACTTAATCTGTTATACCGATGGGTCAAAAATGGCAAATGGAGAAGTTGCCGGTGTGTATGGACCCAACACTAAAATCTCTATACCCATTGGAAAACAGCCAAGTGTTTCCCAGGCTGAACTATTAACCATCGAAACCTAGCAAAAGGCCATAAAGGGGCTAGAAATTTAATATATTCAGACAGCCAAGAAGCGCTCAAGGCACTGTCATCCAATTTAATGGAATCAAAATGTGTGAAAAGCTGCTACGACGCCTAACAATCCATAGCCCGACGTAACAAAGTAAGGTTAGGATGGGTTCTAGGTCATCTTGGAACCGCAGACAATTAAATTGCCGAGGAACTAGCCAGGGCTGGTTCTAAAACCGCGTTCACTGGACCAGAACCATCCTGTGGCGTAAGCTGGACTAAGGTCACAGGTCTGACCAATAAGTGGGAGAACAAGATACGAATTGCCCACTGGAGAAATCTACCGGGACTCAGAAAATCTTAACTACTAATAAATTCTTTCTCTTACAGACAAACCTTAAACTCAAGGAGAATATTACAAAGCTCGTGAGCTCCATCTCAGGCCACTGCCGCTTGAGATCACATCTAACCAAACTAGGGCTCAGTAGAACCACCGAATGCCGACTCTGTTAGAAAGACGACGAAACTGCTGTACACATTCTTTGTGATTGTCCAGATCTAAGTTAGTTAAGAAGGCGTATATTCCTCAAAGAGATATGCCCCCCATTGGACATTAGACAGTCCAATGCTAAAGACATTCTGACTTACATCAGAAGGATGGAGTGTCTGATAGCCTAAACAAACTCCCCAAGATACAAAAGATCTACTCTTTCAGATCGCAGTGTCCGCCAATCCGCTGATATATAGAAAAAAAAATTCTTTCCAGCATATGAGAGTGCAAGGTCGTCCGCATAGCCTCTAAGTAGTATGGTAAAAATAGAATTTATGTATATTAAATAAGAAAGAGTATTGGACCAAATACCAATCTTTGTGGAACTCCAGTACTCGAGCACTGTTCTTCCTCACTTATTTCATGACTCAAACCAATTTAAAACGTTTCCTCTAAACAGTTTTTGCCGTAAGTCATGGACTATGCCAACTGATTTCAGGTTTATATCTAAGTCACCATATAGTATATTTTGGAACAAAAAGGCGATTACTGCATCCTCAGTACATTTCCCTTTAACAGATCCAAACCACTTAACAAAACAAGATAGTAATTTTCAATTTTCTCAAAAACTAGAAGACATAAAGCCATTCGGTTTTTTGTGTTCTATTCAGAATTGATACTAGCATTGACTACAAAAAACAAATTTAGCACTTCATTTCACAATTTTGAAAAGAAATAGGCCTAAACTTGTTTTTTTAATTTTTTTTATCAAAATTTTGAGTTTGCATGCGAATTTTTCAAAAACTATTAAAGTAAACTATTTAGTTTAAGCGCAGGATTAAATAACATGTTTTTGGCTTTCAAAGCCGGTATAGTACTTTATTGTAAGTGTTGCCGTTGTTTTATTCTTCATTTTTTCATTTTAAGTCATCTTTTTTTAAATTGCCCCTACTTCCTAAACGGTGCGAAACAGACCCCCCCCATAGTAAAAAATGTTTGTTTTTGTTTTTGTACAAAAAAACCGTTATCAATTTTTGGCGCCCAAGTTATCGCACTCGTTCCTAAAGTGAATATTTCCGGACAGTTTATTCTGTCAGAGAAATTCATTTAAAACTCTGTCTTTTTCACTTATATCATCGAAACTTAGTAGGCATTATTGGGTAGTTAAATAGATTTCGAATTTTTTGTCGTCAAATTATCGATCTCATCCTTGCACCAATTTGAGCAGCAAGCCTGATATTTAATCGCTCAACTTGGTGATGATGTAAAGTTATGAACCGTTCTATCAAGTTCCTTCCCATTCAATTAAGTTTAGGACACAACATTTTATATTTTGAAGTTCTTATTTCTTTCCTTCTTGATGCACGCATTTCAACTCTTCTGTTCTAAACTGCAAAGCTCCAAAACCAGTATTTCTAAAAGAGAAATCGGAGACGATAAGAGACCTACAAATTCGCAGAAGCGGTTGGGATCACATCACATCAAATCGGATTATCAAGTAAATTCCCATCAAAAAGGGAGTTCAAGCCAGACGGTTCTCCTATTCTGATATCTCTTGAAGTCACAACAACAATTGCTTGAACTCGGAAAACCTGATGGAATTTCAGAACTGCTCCATTTGCATTACTGGAAAAGGTTCGTAAGATGAAGAAAAAATAAAAAAAAAAGGTTCACAGAAACAGAAAAATTGGAAAATTTACTACAAGCCGTTATCGCTCATTGAATATCGACTTAAAGCTGGTCAGCGATCGCCTGGCTTTGATCCGCATCAAAACAATACCTCTAAACAAGTGCTCACGCTCCTCTCGGTTATTCGTAAGACTTAATCAAGATAGATTTTTATTACCTCCTTGACGGGGCAAACGAAGGCTGTCCAGAGAATAAGCATGGGCACCACGGGAAGACAAAGGTGAATGTATTCATGCTAAACGATTTTGCAGTAGCTTGTAGTATGTGCATCAATAGCACCACATTTTTAAGACTATGGATCCACACAGCCTGCTGGCGGTTTCCATGTGGTGGAACTTTCAGAGGGTTAGACATCAATTCTAACTGCCAATTTTATAGCCCAATGGTCCAACAAGAAAAGACTATGATCCACTCTCCACCACAAAGCACGTGCCAGATATTTTACACACAAGCACAAGTCATCAAACCTCTTCAAAGCGTCACTGTGGAATCGAAAGAAGCTTGGAAGTGCATCACGACTTAAAGTCATACCAGCCACGCTTGGAATTCCATAGTAAATCATTTATATAAACGAAAGCTTCGTGGAATAAGGTAAACAACAGTTCTTTTGTGTTAACAGGCTTCTTTTTTTCCAGGATCCTAGTTGTCAGTGGGACAAGTTTTGGAACACAACTCTAGAACTCTGTAGGTGATGATAAGAAGCTTTAATTACTTTAAACAGCCTTCATCCAAAGCACAGAATTTCCACTTTTCCATATTTAGTTTTATCAGAAGCACTGAAGTGTTTTAATGTGGGGTTAACCCTTTTCTAGATAATAAAAAAAGAACAAGATCGCTTGGCTTAAAAGAACACAGTCTAAACTTTATTTCTTAACCAGAATACAAAACGTAAAAAAAAGGTTTACTTAGAATTAAACAACTTACTATACAGCGCAGAGCTCTTAATACGAGTAGCTAGTGCCAAATCCTTCAAACCTAACATGAGAGACAGCTCCAGCTGAAGACCAGCCATTGTTTGTGCTGGGCTGACTGCGAACTTGCTCCTGTCGTTGATATACAGGTGCGGGAGCCTGGTATTTAGGAAGAGATTGATATGAAAGTTGGCCTTGAAAATTGCTTGAACCCTTGTTAGAGGCAGATGGGATTTCAGGGTTCTCAATTTCAACACTGTCTAAATTTTCTTCAACTGATGCTGCTGGCTGGCTTACGGATGTAGTTTGAGTTGGAACGAAATAAGAGGGTGGAGGACCATATCTTACTGATGGTTCTGGAGGTCCATACCTTAAAGACGGGACTGGAACGCCGTATTTCATTGATGGTGCGTCATATTTTGGTGCCGGTTCTGGAGGACCATACCTAAGGGATGGTTTTGGAACTCCGTAGTTTGCTGATGGTTCTGGCAGGCCATACTTTAGAGATGGCTCTGGAGGGCCATACTTAAGAGATGGCTCTGGAGGGCCATATTTAAGGGACGGTTTTGGTGCCGCATCATTCACTGATGGCTCTGGAGGACCATACTTTAGAGATGGCTGGGGAGGGCCATACTTAAGAGACGGTTGTGGTGCCGCGTCATTCACTGATGGCTCTGGAGGACCATACTTTAGAGATGGCTCTGGAGGGCCATACTTAAGAGACGGTTGTGGTGCCGCGTTATTCATTGATGGCTCTGGAGGACCATACTTTAGAGATGGCTCGGGAGGGCCATACTTAAGAGACGGTTGTGGTGCCGTGTCTTTGACTGATGGTTCTGGAGGGCCATACTTAAGAGAAGGTTTAGGTGCTCCGTACCTAACCGATGGTTCTGGGAGTTCGTACTGAAGAGATGGCTCTGGAGGGCCATACTTCAGTGATGGTTCTGGAGGGCCATATTTAACTGATGGTGCTGGTAATCCGTACTTCACTGAAGGTTCTGGAGCTCGATACCTAATGAAGGCAGTTGGTTCTGGTAGGCCATAGTTAGTAAGGACGGTTGGTGCTAATGCAGAGTAATTGACGACAGTAGGCTCTGGAGGACCGTACTTTGTGTAGACAGTAGGTGTTGGAACTGCAAGTTTAATAAGAGCTTGTCTTGGGACGCCATATTTTGTGCTAATCGTTCGTACTGGAGCGCCATACTGAGTGTAAAGCGTTGGTGCTGGTGTATTCACTTTAATGAAGGCAGTTGGCGCTGGTGCAGTATATTTAACTTGACCAACTTCAGGAGGACCATACCGAGTTAAGACAGTTGGCACCGGGGTTGCATACTTGGATAGGCCTTCTTCTGGGATACCGTACTTGATCAAAAGCTTGCCAGCGTTCACAGGAGTTTGAGATGGAGGACCGTATTTCAAGAAAGATGGTACATCAGAACCAAAGTTGAAGGAAGAAACAATAGGAGCATCATATCTGTAGCCATCAGAGCTATCATCGTTTGATTTTTGAGTTGGTTCCGGTTCAGACTCTGTGGATTTTAATGCCGCAGTTGTTTCCTCAGTTGTTTCTGGAGTTGCAGATACTGATTCAGTCGTTGTGGGCTCAGTCGGTGTAGTAGTTTCTTCCGACGAAACCGATGAAGAATCCTGCTCATAAGCTGAAGGTGTTGGAGCAGAAATTTGCGAATATCCAAATGGTATGCTATACGATAATTGTCTGCTATACGAAGCCGGTTGATATGCCGAGTAAACTGGAGCCGAATATTGTGTGTAAATATTACTATTGCTAGTTTTATCGTCCTTTCTTATTGTCGAATAAGTTGCATCCTCACCGAATGATCGTACCGAATTCTGTTGTTTAGATCCAAACGCATCCGCAGAAGGATTACTGATTCCAGTATAACCGTTTGGCGCCACGAGCCTTCCAGCGCTTGCCACGCCTAACAATGCACATAAAACAGCAAATGCGAATGCCATTTTTTTATACTTGGTCGTCTAAAAATTAATTATTTGATTGCTGTTAACTTATGAATACCACTCGAGACTGATGTTGGTTCGGTGCCTCACCATCGGTTTTTATATGATCGATCGCAGACGTTTCGTCGTCGCTTACTTTTCTCTAGCATTCAATATTTTTCTATTGTTACTCTCTAGTGCTTTCGTTCGGATGAAAATAGAGCACAAAATAAGTTGAGGAAAAAAAAAAAGAAATAATTATTTGGTAATGATTAAGCGTGCTTCAGTGTCACAATCTCCTCCAACACGTTCTCATTGTCTGGATAATCTTCAACTTTTTTTTTTTTTTTTGGCAAATTACATTGCATTATTGGTGTTTCGTTTTGATGAAAGAGGTGTTGACCGAACGTTCAACAAATAAACAAATCTTAAGTAATATGTTGCCGATACCGAAAGTCAAAGCTAATGACAAATCTGTCTAAACAGTTAAAGACGGCCGATTGTTCTCTTTCTGTGACTCTACTAAATAGCGTGTCGTCTAGGCTGACGAGAAGTCGTACAAAGTTGGAAAAAATTTACAAAAAAGAGAATATTTCAACATTACCTCAAAACAATGACTTTGGAAAATAAAAGAGGAAGCAACTATATCGTTATATTTTTTTTTGTGTCCTTAAATATTATTGCACAATTTACAGAGATATGGTGGATTCACCTTACAGCTGAACAATTAAATATTTTTAAACAAAAATGTATGGAAAGAGGAAAAATTAATTGTGAAGGAAAGCTACAAATAAACCTTAATAATTATATCGATATTACCTGCTGTACCACAGAACTCTTTCCCAAAACCTCCTGATGTGCTCTTAAAGAATTATATAACAGTGATCATTTCACTATCTTAACATCAATATTGCTTAACTCCAATCATAAGCGATTTTTGCGTCCGCATATCCCAAGATATAAAACCCATCTGGTAAACTGGAGCATATTATAGAAGTAACATAGAATCGTCATTGTCCCTACAGCTACAAGACTACTTAAATACATTCGCAATGCTGTCAACAACTCTATTATTCAAACATCACCAACGTCTCGGACTCGAGTTGTACCGTGGTGGAATCAAGATTAAGCTAGTCTAAGAGCCGTAAAGGTCACGACTTGGCGTGCTTTAAAGAAAAGTCCCAACCAGGTCAACTTATTAGCCTATAAGAAAGTTTAAATGGTGAATTTAGAAGGATTTAAAATAAGCAAACTAAACAGCTTTAACGATTTTACGAGCCGTATTAACTCTAGTGATCCAATTAGCAAAACATGGGACAATATAAGGACTCTTACAGGTAACCCCAATACCAAAACTATAAGAATAATGAAAACACCATCCGGTCCTATCTTTGCTATATTAAAAAATGTTAGAGCAATATAGATTATGGCCTAGCTATTTACGGATTCTGTCCTAAGACAACAAAAAATATCTTCAAGCCGACCTACCACCAAGCAGCGAGGAGAAGCATCAATGCCTTCCTTACGAGTCCAATAAAAAAATTTACTGGCAGAAGCCGGACTACCAACAATTGAAGAACGTTTTATAGAAGTCACTGTAAAAACTCTTACCAAAAATTATATTTCAAGCTGGTTCAATAATCGACAAGGACACAAATCAGGCTCTTACTCACAAACGAATCAGGCGCATCCCTACCACCATACACAATGTCCTGCACCTTAGTATTAAACTGGAAATACCTTTTAAACGTCACATCAAATTAATCCCATCTCAACCACCCTGATTCTTGGACACCAATTCTGTGCTTCTGAATTTGTGTGCGTTGCAAAAGCGCAGCACCAACACAACAGTATACAAGAGTATGTTCCTGGAAAGCTGGAATTTTATATTTACGGACGGGTCGAAAAATTCACGTAGCACGGCTTTTGCAGTAAGTTTTTTTTTGTACACGTCGACCCATCCGACTTAAAGAAAGTTCCCGGGAACAAATCAACACGTTGCAACAGCTCTTTCTATATCACAAGCAGATTAAACGGAACGGTACAGTCATCAGAATCGAGTTTTAAGCGGTATCCAATACGAGCAAGTGTGAGTACCAAGGCTCATTTAAATTATTGGCAAGGCTAGGTCTTATCTCTTTTTCTCGAGCCTGTCAAATTGGTCTGCCAAGTATGAGCATTTTATTGTGTGTTGCGACTTTACCTCGGATTTGTTAAAGCAAGATTATCGTGCAAATCAAATTATTAATTCCTCTTACACGCTTGGTCTTAGCATTGTAAATACCTTCCCAACTCGTTATACAGTCGACTCTCGACAAATTGAATCTGATGGGACCTAGTAAAAAGTTCAAATTATTGAGAGTTTTATTAAGCAAAAGTTTTAAATATCGAGAGAACATAACAAACAAACAAAATTAATGAGCGTAATTTTTTTTTCAAAAACTACTATATATTTTGTTCATATACATATATAGAAAAACACACACTTGTTATCAATTAGGTTTATTATTCTTTTTTGAAGAAATCAGTTTTTTTTGTTGAATGAGCGAGGCCCATCGTGCCTGGTCAAGTGAGTTTTCTATCGTTGCGAGGGCTGAGAACAGCTCACCACCCACCTCCGATCTAAGTGCGTATGAACGCAATGTATGTAATGACGACCTTGCCTCGTTCAGCGAGACCATCGGAATGGTTTCTTCTTCATCGTCCTCATCCTAATCGTCAACCGAATCAGCCAGAATTTCAGCATCAGAAAGCGGGCCATGTACGCCCACGTCGTCATCAAAATGCATGTAGTCCTCGAAAGTGAAATCGCTTTGGTTAGGAAGAAGGTCCCAACAGCAATGAAAAACTGGTTCCGGTTGTCATGTCATGTCACCGTTCAAGTTAAGAATCCTCTCATTGAATAGCTCCGTTGTCATCCACGATTTTTTGTTTGAGCGACAAGATACAGGAAATGATTTCACACCCTTGAAACATCGCGGCTTAGCAGCTTTCCCTATCACGAGTGGCTTTAGTTTTTCAGATCCGTCCATATTCACTGCTAGCAATACTGTTATCCTTTCTTTGCTGTGTTTGCCACCGTGGCATTTTTCATCTTTAAAGGTCAATGTTTGGTCGGGAAGACATTTAAAAAAAAAAGACCGGTCTCATCCGTGTTGAAAATGTTGCATGGATCATAGTGTTCCAGCAAGCGATGTAGTTCTTCCTTCCACTCCGAACAAACTGTTTTATTAACACTGGCACTTTCGTCAGAAATCTTTTTGAAAACAATGCCGTGACGTTTTATAAAATTTGTCAGCCATCCTTCACTAGCATTAAATCCTTGAGTCCCAATCGAAGTTGTTAACGACTGTGCTTTATTCTTCAGCATAGAACTGAAGAACTGAACCTCCAACTGGTATGTTTTGTCCTCTGGTCTCGCGAAGCCATTTAACCAGACATTCCTCTAGACGGGGATATTGACCTTGCCGGTATCTTTTCCTAGATCCACTTTCCTGGCACTTGACGATCTGCTCTTTCTTCTTCAAAATGTTGGAAAGAGTAGATGGAAGAATACCAAATTGCCTCGCGATGTCCTTTTTCGCACCACCTTCTTTCTCCACTGTCTCGATATGTTTCCTTTTCTGCCCGATCGACATGAACTTCTTCACAATTCTACTCATTTTTTCAACGTCAGTTACACAAATGAACGTAAAGCCAAGTTTAACATACGGTCAAATGCATACTGAATTGCGTAGAGAAACAACTTAAGCTGGATTCACAATGCCTCATTAGATCATAGATTAGAAAGGTAGCATCTTCTACTTCAATTTATAGCGTGTTGTATGGGAAAGTGCAGCCATAATCCCTTCAAATTAACGAGTGTACATAAAATAGGTTTACAGGGTAGGTTTTTTTCAATTTACTGAAAGATTATCAAGGGACCAGAGCAAAACTTCAAGTTAACGAGAAATTCATTTTATCAAGGCTTTATTTATCGTGAGTCGGCTGTACCAACAATTCAGTCCCAAGTCTGCTTGATCTAGGCATGGTATCCGATTTTTCGTCTGTTCTTCTCCTTGATCAGTTATCAGTTGTAGAGCTAAAAATAATTTTATCGTCGTATGTTAACGCCATATCATCAGCAAATTCTGTTACACGACTACTAAGATTTTGGTAGAACAATGAATTGACATAAATTAAAAATAACAATGGAACATAATTTGATTTCCTTCTTCAATTCTTCATTCATTTTAAGACAACAATCTTTCAATGTGTGGTTACCAGGATGTCTTTTAAACTTCTTAAGTAAAGCATTTTTTTTATTTAGACTAGTAGTGCAACTCTCTGTATAATTTTTGAGCGTTGACAGAAATAGATCATATGCTACACTGGGATTGCTTTCTACAAAGACAGAGTCCCAAAATTCATACTCTAAGTGCTCTTTTAGCTTCTCGTAATTAATTTTATTTTAGGTCTTAAAAGGGATATAAGTACTTCTCTGAATTTTCTGTTTTAATTGTCTCAATATTAAAATTAGTCATGCAATGATCCGAGATTTTGTGATCAAGTACTTCAGCAAATAGGTTATGTCGAAAGTGCGAAGATAATAACCTTAGAAATATATGATCAATGCATGTTTGTGAATTGTCTGTGATTCTAGTTGGTTCCATTATTAGGGATTTTAAGCCAAAAGAGGACATTAATGTCAAGTAGTTATATGCGTCATTGCTTTTTTTCAAAATATCTATATTTATGTCGCCTACCACCAATACATTTTTCGTCTTTATATCACACACAATGGTAAGATGTTCATTACATATACAGCAATTGATTTTTAAAATATTGGCACTCGGCGAACTCATTTTTACAACCTCACAATCACAATGCGTTCAAATGCGCTAGAAATAAATCAACATTTTTTCTGAAACTACGTTTATTTTGATGGATAATCAAAGTGGACATTTCTCGAAGACCTTTGATAAGGTCAATTATGACATTCTCTGCTGGAAGCTGAGAAATCGTTTCTTTTTCTCTAAGCGCGGTTAAGCTTATTTTATACTCATTTATGAGGGTGTACCTCAGGGATCAATTCTAGGACCAATTCTGTTTTACATCTTTTTTAGTAATCTGCCATCTGTATGTAAATATGTTTCTGTCCACTTGTACGCTGATGATGTACAATTATATTTGTCTCGACCTTTAACTCATGTAAATCTGCTAGTCTCAAATTTAAAAAATGATCTAACCGAAGTTTAGTTTTCTTCACTTCAATCATATTCCTGATGTATGCCTAGCGGACAACAAACTCAAATTTGTTAAATCTGTAATCACCCTTTGTTTTGAACACGCAACATACATGTACTCAGCATATTTATTTTGTAATTGGCAGTATCTATGGCTGCCCTCGTAAGTTATGGATTTCGGCTTCTATAACCCCAGTTACCACCTGAATGAAGCTTTTTAGAGCACTCATAGTTCTTGTTCTACAATATGCTGAAGTCGTCTACTGCAAACTAGATTTTGAGTTCTTGCATGAGCTTCAGAAAGCATTTAACGATGCTGTTCGATATGTTTATCGCCTTTCAAGGTACGTGCATATTTCCGAGTATTCGAAAACCGTTTTGGGATTGTCTGTGCAGGAGTTCTTTGACGCGGGATGTTGTTTATTTCTTTACAATTTAATTTAAACTAAATCCCCATCTTATCTGTCCGGCAGGACACTCCATCTAACGTCGCTTAAATATACAGCCCTATTGCGAAGATCAACTATCAACCGATTGACGATTGACAAATTTATCAATCAAAATTGATGTTGGTATTACGAAATACAATTGACAAAAGTAGAGGCTTTTGTGAACACTAAGCAAAATAAACTGTTATTGTGAATGCGAATTCAAATTTGACAGTTGTTAAATAATTTTGGTTTGATTTGACTTTCGCAAGCAATTTAAAAAAAACTTTGCCGAGTAGACATTGCCGATTAGAGTGTAATTTTTTTTAGAAAGTGTTCCATACACGAGGTTCAGAATTGAAGTGACGTTTATTCAGTACGATCAACATTACGAAAACATAAACTAGGGAAAGTGCTGCCAATGCAACATCCCCCTTAAAATATTAAAGTATTCTGTAGTTTGATATTTACATTCATACAAATATATCTATAAGTTTTCTTCAAAAAATTACTTAACAAATTCAAAATGAAATTCAATTATTTAATAATATATTAATTAAAAAATCATTTAACCAAAAATTAACTTTCAAAATTCCATTGATTTTTAAAAACGCATTGCAATTCTCTATATACGATATATCCGCTTTCCGGATCTAGTTACTAAAGCATCTGATGAATCTCGTCTTGGTCTCTCTTTTGTTGTTTCAGCTTTGCTCGGGCTGGATACTGCTGGAGGTTTTTCAGGTTCCTCACCTTGGTTTATATCAGCAACGGTTTCTGCCTGTAACGAGTCTAAGTATGTAACCTTTATTAAATGGAATCGATTTCTACGAACAACTCTTTTATTTGTTTCAATCAAATATGATCTATTCTGAACTTTCTTAAGAACTTTCCCATGCCTTCTAAGGTCAGTTACCCATACAAAATCGCCCGGTTCTAGCTCACTTAATTCTTTTACTCCATGCCTCCTATTATAATTCCGCGTGTACCTCCTTCTATACTCTTCTTCCCTCTTTTTTATGTTTCGAAGGTCTGGCTTTTCCTTTAAATTTACGTTGGGTAAGGTATCCCGCAATTTCCTTCCAAGGTTGAGTTCCGCAGGGCTATATCCATTTGATATCGGCGTGTTTCGGTATGCCAACAATGCTAATTCAATATTTTCTTTATTTTTCTTTAAAATTGTTTTTGCTATTTTTACCGCTGCTTCTGCAGCGCCGTTAGCCTGGTGGTATTGTGGACTGCTGGTGACGATAGTGAAGGACCATTCTTTGGCGAACCGGCGAAACTCCGATGAATCCAAATTTTGAAATTGGGTTCCACTATCCGTGCAAACACTCTGCGGTATCCCATAACGGCTAAAATTCAATTTGCAAATTTTTATAACATCCTTCATCCGCATGCGCGTAAGTTCTCCAATTTCGAAGAATCTCGAATAACAGTCTGTAATTATTAAATACCATTTATTCTCCAATTTGAACAAGTCCATTGCAACCTTTTGCCATGGGTAGTCGGGAAGCTCAGAGGCTTCTAAAGGCTCATGTTTATTAGTTTTATGTTGAATGCATACTGGACAACAATTAATTTTCTTCTCAATTTCCGTTGAAATTCCCGGCCACCACATAGTTCTTCGCGCTCGTATTCTCGTTTTGGTGATGCCTAAATGTCCTTCATGCAGCTTAACTAGCATTAAATTCCTTAATTTTTTTGGAATAATTATCCTGTTGTTTCGTAAAAGCATATTATCAATAAGCGAAAGCTCATCTCTCACTGAATAGTAGTCTCTTATTTCCGAACTTAATTCTTTTATAGCTGGCCATCCATTTTTTATATAATGTTTTAATATTTGGCATTCTTTATCCACCATCTGCGCCTTAATGACTTCAACAATATTTTCGTCTTTTATGTGTATGTTTTGGAGTGATATCTGATGAACATAAGCGCTTATTTCCTCCTCTAACTCATCCGGTTCCAAATCACTTTGCAATGGAGCTCTTGAGAGTTGATCCGCAACTACCAAATTCTTCCCTGGTATGTAAGAAATCGAATAATCATACCTTAACATTCTCATACGAAGTCGTTGTAACCTTGGCGACAAATCATCCAGATTTTTAGTTTGAAGGATTTGCAAGAGGGGCTTATGATCTGTTTGGATATCAAAATGTCGTCCAATTAAATAATTTTTGAGCTTTTCACAGGCCCAAGCAATAGCCAATGCCTCTCTTTCGATGTTAGCATAATTTTTTTCAGCTGCGGTTAGGCTCCTTGAGATATATGCTACTGGATGCCTTACTTTTCCGTGAGCCTGTAAAAGAACAGCACCAAGTCCCAGTTGAGATGCGTCGCAAGAAACAGTAGTCTGCTTGGCTGGATCAAACATTTTTAAATTCGGTGTTGAAGATAGTTTATGTTTAATATCCCGGAAAGCTTTTTCTTGAGCATCATCCCAGATGAATTCATTTTTCTTGCTGAGTAGGCTAGTAATTGGTTCGAGAATAGAGGATTTATTTGGAATATATTTTCCTATGAAGTTTACCATTCCTAAAAAACGCTGCACTTCCTTTACATTTGACGGCGCTTTCATCTCCCTGAGTGCTCTTGTCTTCTCCTCGTCGACTCTTAACTCTCCCTCCGAAATTGTATGCCCTAAGAAACTTATATTAGTTTTGCCGAACTCCGATTTCTGTTTATTTAATGTCATCCCACTTTCTCTTATTTTCCTAAGAACAGCCTCCACACACTTGTCATGCTCCTCTATAGTTTCTCCCCATATCAAAATATCGTCCAAATGTGCGATGCAATTTTTCATTCCTGCCAGAATGGTGGTCATTTTCTTTTGAAAAGCTTCTGGTGCCGAACTTATTCCGAAGGGCAATCGAAGGCATTTGAATCGCCCAAATGGGGTTAAAAATGTGGTGTAATCTTGACATACTTTAGACAAAGGAACTTGCCAAAAGCCACTGTTCGCATCGAGTTTCGTGAAAAACTTTGCTCCCGACAGTTGCGACAGTGTATGGTCTACACCAAATATAGGATGTACTTGCCGTTTGACCCATTTATTCAATTCGGTGAAGTTGATGCAAATCCGGATTCCGTCTTTCTTTGGGACTACCACCATGGGTGCACACCAATCCGTTGCTTTTCCAACAGGTGCTATTACACCGGACCTAACCATTTTTTCTAATTCTTTCTCAACCTTCGACCTTAAGTGAATAGGTACTGACCTGGGAGTTGAAATAGAGTAAGGTATAGCGTTTGGCTTCAACTCAATTTTGTACTCCTCTTTAAATGTACCCAGACCCTCAAACACATCCTTAAAATCCTCAAACCAATTCCTCGATGTAATTTTAAATAATTTTTTAATAATTCCTAATTTTTCAATTCCAGTTTTTCCTAGAAGTGGCATTATTTTCTCCTTTGTTATATAAATAACCTCCTCAATATTTTTTTCTCCATAATTTAAGTTTACTTTAGCTTTTCCTAGTACGTTAATTGCTTGATTAACGCCAAATAACTTTGCACCCGTTTTCTCAATGCATAACTTATCTTTATTCTTTAGGGCAGACCAAGGTACTAGAGTGACGTCTGCTCCTGTGTCAACTTTGAAGGGAATGCGCTGTCCGTTTAGTCACAAATCGATGGACCACTCCTGTGATACAGCTCCCAAAAAAAACTCATCATCCTCCTCTCTGATCTCATTAATTTTCTTCGTCCTACATTGCTTTGCATAGTGTCCTATTCTTTTACATTTATTACAGCTTGTGTTTTTAGCCGGACACTTATCGTGTTCATGTCTCTCATACCCACACCGCATGCACTTATCTCGTCGCACGTTTCTTCCATCTCTCCTATAATTTCTCATATTTCTTTCTTGCCCAATATTTTGTTTATAACTTATAGTTTTCTTGCCAGTGGAACGCTCAACTCTGTACACATTTGGTGATGACGAATAAAGCTCTTTTTTTTGCCTTTGGAGTTCCTCTACCTGACGAATTGATGTTATCGCTTTTTCTAATGAAAGACTTGAATCTAATTGTAGCCTATCGCTCAAAGCTGTGTCTTTCATACCTACGATCAGTGTTAACAGAATCATATCATCATGTAAATTTCCCCATTCGCAGTGCTTAGCCAGCGCATGCAATGCTGTTATGAACTCCTCACCTGTCTCATCAACTTGCTTTCTTTTTAAAAATTTCGCGCGCTCATATATTAAATTCCTTTTAGGTATAAAATAATCTTCGAATTTCTTAATGCATGCATTATATGATGTAGGTGATGGAGTAAACGATGAAAAAATTTCCTCGGCTCTTTCGCCCATGCAATAAATTAAAACATTTACCTGGGATTTGTCATCTGCTGCATGTAAACCGTTTCCGATGCGGTACCTCTCAAAACGTTTTGACCATTTTTCCCAATCTGAGGGTACAAATGAAAATTCTTCCGGAGGACTTAAAGCCATATGCGTTTTTGGATTTTGATGAGATGTGATTTTTGATGTCGATGCTTTTCCTTCCCGGCGTTCGTCGTCTTCAAACATTGCAGTGCACGTGTCTCCTATTCCAATTCAGTGTAGATAAACTCCGTTCAATTTATTTGTGTGGTGTTCTTTGTTTATTTTATATTATGAGTAAATATTTTAATTACTTCCCTTTTGACTTTCTTCTTTGTATCCTTTTCGTGATTTATCCTTCCTGATTTTTACTTATGAGATATTATGAGGTTAGCTTTTTTTTTTTTTCCTTCTCCACTTTTTTCACCGCTGCCACCATGTTCCATACACGAGGTTCAGAATTGAAGTGACGTTTATTCAGTACGATCAACATTACGAAAACATAAACTAGGGAAAGTGCTGCCAATGCAACATGTCATCCTTAGAGTTATATTTTCATGATGACCAAGCCGAGAAAGAACACGGTGAATTAGTTAATATACGGAGAAGTTTGCGAGATAAATCTAATCCCTTAGAACTGGAATACCGAATGTAATTGATTTCTTGTTCAAAATATAAATGGGTTGATTACTCTCAGCTCCATTTCAACTTTGAAGGAAATTTTCGGCTATCAAAAGCTGCTTTCGTTGACTTGCTCAAAGACATGGGACCCAAACTAAAGCGGAGCAGAAGTCAAAGAGCAGCACCGAGCATTCTTAAACTTGCAGCGCAAGTTAAAGAAAATAAGACCTAAGTTAAAGAAAAATTAAAGTTATATTCAAGAATATAAAAAAATTAAAATAGATTCTATTTTAACTTTTAATTTGGTTTTTCTGTGGTTGTCTTTATTTTCCTTATTTTGTTTGTAAAGTTTCAAGTTATCTGTTTTTAGTTTTAAGGATTCCTGTTGACATTTCTTTTTCGTATAGTATTCTATTTTTTTCATACTTCTTTTGAGCAGTGGTTTGCTCATCTAATAATGTCATACGATTCTTGTTTATTTCTTCAACTCGCGATGTCTTAGAGCTGTTGATTTCTCTACATTTTGGTTAGATTCGTTAATAATACTTCTTTGACTGGAGCTCGGTATTATTGCTGTGTCTGGTTCGTTTAACCCAAATTCATTACCGGGAAGATGCACGCAAGTGTTTAATTCGAGATGTGGAATTACAGCCTGTTCCATATCATAAAATTGATGACATCGGTTTAGAACACCACTAGTTGCAGATATTTCTATTTTATTTTCCATTTTCTTCTCATTTCTTCTTCGATCGATACCTAAACAAATGCAGTATTTAAAATTGAATATAAGCATCTGTTAAATGCATACAACTTACCCTTTGCCATTTTTGCCAATCTCGTTCCAATCAACCGAAAATTGATAATTATGCACGTTCATAATGAATCAACACTCTGTTGATGATTGATTCTCGCAGCACCATTTTAAGAAATTGATTGACAAGTATCAACCATCAATTGATAGTTGATCTTCGCAATAGGGCTGATAGACACCTGGAATCCGCTCGCTCTTCTGTATACATGCCGTCAGATTGTGGAACACATTGCCCGCCCACATCAAGGGAAGCTGTAACTTCGTTAGTTTTAGGTCTGCAGTCTTTCAGCACTTTCCAGCCCAGCAATAATTTTGAGCACATCTTCTCCTGTCTCTATCTTTTCCTATTTCCTGTTCATATAATCCTACTCCTCTTGCTGTACTAATTATATAAATAAATTGAATTGAATTGAAAAACTGTTGTACACCGCCGTTACAAGTATGCTAATGAAAATCAAAACATAAACCACAAAAAACAATAAAGATTCTCGAAGAACCAAACCAACAAATACAAAAAAAAAGAAAAAATTCCGAAAACTCCTTTGACAAATTCAATTGCCCATTACGGCGACCGACTTGAAACTCATTCATTCGCATCGCACTTCTGCCCAGAAACATCTGTTGAAGTCTCAAACAATTTATGGAGCGGATGGGTTTCTCTAGATTATTTGTTGCTTCTTGAGGCGCACCATACTCAATGGCATAAAAAAAATAAACCCTTAAAGCCATCCGGGGACAAAGGATTCTTTTGCCATTTGCAACCCCATTACTTTCCCTGCTGCGTGTCTAACCGTGTATTCCGGAATACACACAACCGCAACTAAAAGATGTTGATGCCAATATTTAACCCTTTACTGGAAAACAACCAACTTTAAGGATCAGATTCGAGGGATGAAATGAATGAGCTCAATACCCCCATTCCATTCCACTTACTGTGTGTTTGTATTCATTTGTGGTGTTGATAAAACTTTAATGACACGAAAGGACGACTAAACAGTAAAAAAAAACAAAATAAACAAAAATGAAACAGCAAAATACCCCTTTCCGAGCAATTTGAAATGTTTTCTGTGTATTTGGTGTTTGTCTTCCTCTCTCCCAATAGCCAGCTCTCTGGTTCTGGACTGATGAAAAGGACTTCAATGTCCCTCTAAATAAAATTTCAAAAGGTTTAGCATTTCAATGGAATGGCTTAAGGAACAGCCTTCCCACGCCCCCATATTACAGTAAATGAAGCCATTTACAAGTTTTTTTTTTTGTTTTTTTGTTTTTTGTTGTTCTTCAATTTGAGCTTGCAGATGAGAATTAGGGTGAATGGTTACAACTGTCCGAGGAGCTGGCATCAGGTAGGACAATTTTAAGATTAAGCCAAGTGGATTTGTCAGATTGAGATCTTTTACAGGGCGAGAAGTGGTTAGGAAATTGTCTTACCGACAGTATTTGGACAAATTCAATGAGGAGATTGGTGAAAGGGTTCTGGCTTATTGGAAAGTATTACCGTGGCAATTGGGGATATTAGGAGGCCAGCAAACATACATTTAAAGAACTTTAGAATGTTAAATGTTTAATAGTAAATTAATTTTCTTCATTCGCAAATTCGATTTACTCCACTTTTTGAATATCATTAAATTGAAAACAATTTTTTTAATATTTAAACAAAAAATTGTCTTATCAGAGATAATATAATATATTAAAAATAGTCAATAAGGTGTTTTGAGATTGAAATTTAATAACATTCAGAAAGTGGATCAAATCGATTTGGAAACTGAAGCTGATTTTTATCACATATAAATAGTATAATTAACGATCTTAAAATAATCATATTGGTAGAAATAAACATAAAGAAATATGAAAATTTTGCTTATCAAATAAGTGGTTTTGCATGAGAGTTCCTGAACAAAACCTACTAAAAGGGGGCGGTGGAATAGCAGCAATCATAAAAAATTGATGCTGCATAAAAAGAAATTCTATAAAAAGAAGTTTTTATGAAAATAAAGAGATAGTAGTTAAAAGCAATGAAGATGAAAAAAAAATAATAATTATATATCGCCCACCGGGATTAAGGTGATGTGAACTTAGATCTTAACAAACAAAATGATAATATAGTCAACAATTACTCCAGTATGTATGCCTCAAAGGGATTATCAAATGTTATTAAAGCATACACAAGAGTCGATCTAAAAAAGGGATGCAAGACAATTATAGACCATTGTTTAGTTCGGATGGAAACTGAAAAGATCTATAACTCAGTCATTGAAAATTATATTTCGGATCTTTATACATTGTTTCGCGGGATTTCTTGTAATGGAAGTGAAAATATAGAGACCAGAATAGAAAATTCCTTTATTAATCAAACCGTGTTAAACTCGTACATTCAAAATACCAACTGGAACAATGTTATCCGACACTTTAATACTGCTAAAAATATGTTCGAAGAATTCAGTCACACCTTTAAGACACTATACGCAAACTCAACACAAAATACAATAATAAGAAAGCGGAATAAAACGAACCCATGGGTGGACTCAGAAATACGACAGCTGTGTAAACAAAGAGATATTCTGTACAAACGATGGAAAAACAATAGAATTTGTACTAGATACGAAAACGAATATAAAAATTATAGGAATTACGTAAATAAAAATATCGAAAAAACCAAAATGACATTCTATCGTGACAAATAGACACCAAAACACCTTAATAAATGCAATACGTGGAAGGTGTAAAATGAACTTAGATGAAGTCATTGAAAGAATTTTTGGTAGTAAAATCAATTCAATATCGCTCGCGAATAAATCTGCCTTACATGTCACCAGTCACAAGGGAGGAAATTTTTAACATTTTACTTAAATTAAGTGTAAATAAGTAACCAGGAGCAGATGGAATAAGGGCGAAAGATATTCAAGCAAATGCAGAAACCCTTACCCCAATAGTGGAACGTATAGTCAACTTGTGCCTTGAACAGTCATATGTTCCAGAAGAACTTAAACTTGCTAAAGTACGTCCTATATAAAAAGGTGGTATGAAAACCGATATAGGGAACTATAGACCTGTAATCATTCTGTCAATAATGGACAAACTATTGGAGAAAGTAAAGGCGACCCGACTTCGAAACTACATTGACAAATATAACATTATAAATAAAAACCAGTACGGATTTACCACAGACAAAAACACCAGCAAGCTTCTCGCAGAATTCAGCAATCTGATCAACAAAAACCTAAACAAATACTACCATAATCTTGTTATATTCATAGACTTTAATAAAGCCTTTAATACGCTAAGTCATGAAAAACTCTTTGAAACGCTCGAAAGAATTGGAATCCGAGGTTTTATCTTGGATTGGTTTAAGAGCTATCTTTCAAATAGGAAAACGAAAGTAAAAAAAATGAATGCAACAAGCCAAGAAAAGAATCTGATACAGGGGGTACCCCAAGGGTCAATTTTAGGGCCATTGCTTTACATAACATATGCAAACCAATTGCTAGCTGTTTATGAAAATAGCACTAGCTTTGTCATTGCCGATGACACTGCAATAATAGTCGCCTATAGAGATCTACCAACCGCAACCAACATAATGCAAGGGGCACGATGGTGTCACGACTTAAGACTTATAATAAATGAAAAGAAAACCAAAGTAATGCACATAAGACCTACCTACATATTAAAAACCAAAATTTATGTGAAATTCCACCAAACTAAATGCCTACATTTTGATGTCAAGGAAGATTTAATTGTGACGATAACTGCAACTCCTTCACTACACAAAATTACTTGCTGGTATTACAAAAAATTCAAAATCGCATGGTAAAAATTTGAATACAAAAGAAAAATGGTGCAACGACAAATTAACATGAAAATGTAAAGAGTCTAAACAGCGCGTTTCAAGATACCATCAGCAAATTTGTTAAGGTAAAAAAAAAGAAATTGATTAATTCAGTACCATGGTTTAATGCCGAGCTGAAATTGTAAAAAGATGAACAAATTAAATGTTACCAAATCGCAGGACTAACAAATGACAATCAGAAATGGTTGGAATATAAACAAATAAGAAACAAATATAATGTAACCATCAACGAAGCTAAGATTAAATTTATTAAACTAAGGATCAATCAAGCTCAAGGCCAAAAAAATAAATGTGGAGTGAAATTAAAGAGTTAGTATTAAGACAATAAAAAAAAATCAATTAATGAGGTAATATTTAATAATGTGGAATTCGACAATGACACCAAAATTGCTGAAAATCTTAATAAATATTTTGTGACAAGAATCAAAGAAGTTCAAGAGTCTATCGAAAACTTCGATTATATTAATCACATTAGAGAATCACAAGATATGCAAATTGTTGAAAAATTTACCAGACTATTGTAGAATGTTACCTAAAATGATAATGGACAACTGGAACAGAGTGGGTCGTTGGAATCGGGAGTTTTCCCTTTGCTCATCCCAATAGAGATGGTCTCAAACACATTAAAAATGTGAGGAGTTTCGACCCATAAACACCTTTCTGTCTTTGGAAAAAATTATTGAAACCGTTGCCAAAAAGCAGTTTGTCAATAACATAGACAAATATAAAATTCTATCCAGTTTTCAGTCGGGATTCAAGAGACACCACTCATGTGAAGCAACTATAAATCATGTTATAAATGAATGGATGAAAAATAAGAAGAAAATAATGGCAATCTTTGAAAGGATTGACCACAAGATTATAATAAAGAAGCTTAAGATTATGGCATTAAGGACATAGAAATAAAATGGTTCCAATCACATCTGGAAACTAGAACACAATGGACAAAGGTAAACAAAAGTACATCTAACACCATACACATTGACATGAGTGTCCCTCAGAGCTCAATGCTGGGTCCAATTTTATTAACATAGCAGGAAAGTATTTTATGCCGATGATACATTAATATATGCTTGAGAAAATAATCATGATGAGTGTAAGAATAAATTGACAGATGACATCAACGACGTACGCAAATGGCTCAAAATGAATGGACTTAAATTGAATGAACAAACGACGAAGTGGATGGAAATAAACGGAAATTCAGACAATAACTTTCACTTAAACGGACAAGTCATTGAAAAAGTAGATCAAATAAAATATTTAGGAGCTTCAATAAACACTTCGACTACATTTGCAAGAAAATAGGTACAAAAATTGGATTTTTCAAGAGCATTGGAAACAAAATGGACTATATGACTGCAGTAACTATATTAAATACTATAATAAAACAACACTTTGAAAACTGTGCCTCTATACTTTATATATTCTGCAACCACGGACATATGTATAAGTAGACTTCAAAAACTACAAAACAAAGGAATGAGGCCAATATTAAAGTGCAACAGAATGACACCGATAACAACATAAAAATGGTTAATGCACCAGTATATTTAACTAAGAGGACCACCCGGGTTGGTGAAGCTCAACCTTACTAAACTTCGTAATGTTAACAACTACAGACTGAAGAAAACAAGAACAATAAGATCTCAAAACACTTTGATGACTAAATCGCGGTTTATTCAAAATAAAATGTATTGAATTCATAAAACGAAATGATTTGTGAATTATATATTTTGTAGAATAATTATGAATTCTTAAAAAAGGTTTTTATAAAAGTATCTAAGACTAATAAAATAAATTAAAAAAAAAGAAGAAGTGAATGCACGTGAACATAAGAGCTAATCCGCCGGCTTTTGACCTACATCTGTGCACGTAAATAAATCCAAAGTAAAGCTTACGCTTTTGACATAAAATTCAGTGGTTGAAACGATCAAAAGCTTCTAGGAGACCAAAGACATAATCAGAATTAAAAATATTTCAAAAGGTTCGAGCATCGTTTCTCTTTATTTTTGCTTTTCTAGACTTTTCTCCTTCTGGAACTGAAACCTAACAAGTTAAAAATTCAAAATGATTTAAATTCAGGTTGCATTTTAAAATCTCCAATTTTGTGCCTCAATTTTTAGTGCTTCGGCTGCTGAGCGTTTAGTCCCCACCTATTCCGTGTGAAAAAGCTTCTGGGTCCGTCCAGACGCGGCAGTACGTAGAGGATCCGGCCCCAAACGATTTATTTGAAAAATTGAACCCGTTCACAAATGGTGAAGCAAAACAGCTGTTCCGCCATATTTATTTCATTGCATATGTAAATCAAATCAAATTCTTGTAATTTTTGAATTCTTTGAAAATTACTTAAGGTGTATTATTCTAGAAATTTAAAAAAATCGATTTTTTTTTTTATGTTTTTAAAGTTTAACTATATAAGAATATATCTACAAGAGGATTTTTCAAAATTCAAATTATTTTCGGAGATATCGGTTTTTTGCTGACCCGGCAACCAAATTGGTTCGGCCGAAACTAATCGAACAAAAGACATTAGGGATTCTCCGTCTACCTGAATCCATATTTTAATACAAGATGTTTAGGTTCAGAAACTCAAAATAATAATGAGTCTCTTAACTCTTTGATTTGGACTTTCGATCCAAAACATATTCATTCCGGACCTAAGATGATTGAGATTGCAAGATTTATTGCTGTTTGTATTTTTAATGAAGGCTTCATTCCTATTTTAAAAATGATGGAACTTATGGGAATGAAAATTGGCCCGGAAATGCTGTGAAACGAGACAACGCCGAGATACGAGCATCCAACGCATCAACGGAGGCCAGAACTGCTCGAAATGAAGAGAGAAACGCGGAAAATAGTTTTTTCGAAGTCGAAGAAAGTCCAATGTATGAAGCAGGAGTGACAGACTGAATAAATGTTAGTCTACAATATCATATCATGACTAGGACTGCGAAAAACTTAACGCAAAACCGTAAACACGTTTTTCTTGAAACTGTCTTTTTCAAAACAATACCCACGATTTCTCAGGTTCTACTGAACCTTGTCTATGTCTGCAACTATCCCCATCCCCAAATTTCTATTACTTTTTTATTAAAATATCATTTACAAAATTTATAGCTTAACATATAATGTAATAGATGAGAATAGCTAGTGGGTCCTGTTAACAAAGCGTGGCTTGAGATGATGGCACCTTAAAGTGTTATTTCATTTGTGCGGTGAATACAGAAGGATGTAAGGGAACAAATAATAAATAAAATAAAGTATATGTAAAAAAGACTATAAAGAGACATAAAGAAATTCAAAATTATTATACTTGAGATTAGCTGAACTAAATTTTCAAATTGTAATTCAAATATAAAATACTGACTAGGAGAAATATCTCTAGCTTAACAATTCACTTCAAATATTATATTTCGAAGCAAATTTTCAAATTGTAGCTGATCGAAACCGAGAAGCCAAGTTTAAATTTTTTTTAAAAAGGTGCACAGATTTCTTATACGTCGAAATTCAATTGGAAGTGAATTGAAAAGCTTACATGAGACAATGTTATAAACGTTTCTATAGCTTGTTGTGTTGAAGAGGGGAATTTTTACAACGGACATGGAGTTACTTCGAAGGTTCCTTGCGTTAGAAATAGGGCGCGGCAAATAACCAACTCTAATGAGGAACACTTTTAAGACTTTGAAGTAAGTGGAAGAATTTTTAAGTTTCTAAAAAGATCTTTTGTATGAGCATTTCGATGTCTTACAAATTTTTCTGATTAATGATTTTTGGATGATTGAGAGTGGTTGGGGCCTATTTACAGCTGTGAACACGAAAATAGCCGTAGCTTTATTAAACTCATTCAAAAAGTTCTTGCTATTAGTTCTGAACTCACACTTTCAGAATAAATGCATTTAGCGCAATACTAAAACAAGTAGAATGGAAGGAAAGAGTAAATTATATGCAAAACATGCCTCAACTAAGGATAACGGTGCATTTAGGTGTTGAGGATCGAATTTGAAGTTAACATTAAAATAGCAGTGCGGTGTTTAATTTCTGACTTTTCCTTAAAAAATTCGAGATTTTTTGCGGAACAAAGGAAAAAATGGAAGTTTAATTGTTTTATTAATAAATCTCTTAAAATAAATTTAGTAGCATCCTCATTTCTTTCCTTTTTCTATACCATAGTGGGTCGCGGTAAGCACTGCACTGACGAACAAAGGAAATTGATCTTGGCGCTGCGTAGGGAAGGCAAGTTGTATTCAGAAATACAGCGTATTTGTTGTTGTTCATCAAAAATGGTTACAAACGCAATAAAATATGTACAAAAATCAGAAACAAGGGATTGAAAACGGAAAAAAACGCATCAGGATGATAGAAGAATCGTGCGATTGTCCAAAAAAGACCCAAACAAATCGGCGATACAAATAAGAAAAGAGTTAAATCTGCCTGTGAGTGATATGACAATACGGAGAAGACTCCTAGAAGCAAATTTAGGAGCACGCAGACCGAGAAAAAAGCCACTGTTGACAAAAAAACATAAGGACAAACGCTTGGAATTTGCTAAAAAATTTGTTGGATTTTCTGTCGAAAAATGGCGAAACATTTTATGGACAGATGAGTCCAAAATCGTTTTGTATGGTGGCATTGGTTCACGCAAGTACGTAAGACGTCCCCCGAAAACCGATTATCGGCCTGAGTACACCACAAAGACTGTTAAGCCCGGTGGTTCAAAAATCATGGTATGAGGATGTTTTTCGTACTATGGCGTTGGTCCAATACATAAAATTGATGGCACTATTAACCAAAATGTGTATGTAGACATTTTGACAAATTTAATGTTGCCATACTGCAATGAAGAAATGCCATTAAGATGGATTACCCGAAGCACACTAGTCGAAAAGCAAAAGAGTGGTTTCGGGTCAATGGAGTTCAGGTTATGGACTGGCCAGCTCAGTCTCCTGACTTGAACCCCATTGAAAATCTTTGTCCATAACTCCAAGCCAACGAACAATGCCCAGCTTTAGGAAGTTGTCCTAAGTGCTAGGTATGCTATACTATCGGAACGCTGCAAACGTTTAGTAGCCACGGCGGTGTCAGGCAGTGCTGAATAATTCAGGAAATCCAACAAAGAATTAAGGAATTTAAATTGTTTTTTTTCATACATTTCCACTTGACATGTGAAATTAAAGGAACTAATAGATTTGAAAGAAGCACTGCTATTTTCGTGTTTGGTATACAAATTTAATTTTGTATATTTCTAAAATACTGCTATAAACTGCAAATAAAAGAATTACTCCGATTTATTATTCTATGAACTGCTTTATCGAAAAGCAGTTTGAAGTTAAAAAAAAAATTACAGTTTAAAAAATATTTCATTATTTCGACTAATTTTTTCCTACTGCTATTTTCGTGTTCGCAACTGTAAATGAGCAGCACCCTAGCGGCAGAGACCGTACTGTAGCTCTGATTGAAAGATGCCATAATAAACTGTCTTTAACAGATTTATTGAGTAATTTTTTTGCAGCCTGTAAAAGCAAGGAGTGGTATTGAGCAGATATTGTTTTAAGGTTAAAATATGTGCGGACCATTTCATATTTCGGTATATAGTAACACCGAGGTATTTAAACTCATTAACACATGCGATATTAAAACAGCTGTCACGGCAGATGGCGTTGCTATTGAACGATTGAACGCGATGTGAACTGCTTTGACTATTAATGAGTATAAAATTTTTACAGTCAAATGAATGAAATTTTATATTCAAATCTGGATTTTCAGCGCCCACTGGGTTCATAAACATTACTTTAGTCTTTTTACTAAAATAAAGTTCGTGTTCGGAAAACCAACATCAGGATTTAAAGCAACATTATTCTAGATTTATAATTTTTTTTTGTTGGTATCAGATTGCTAGGAGGGTTGAAATCGTGGGTATGGTTACGCGCCAATTTTTGAGACCCCCACTTCATCAACTGCTAATTTTTGAAATTTTCAATTTTTTTTTTTGATTTTTTTCTGAATTCTTGTAATGTTAATAAATAACTTATAAAAAAATGGATGCTTACAATATTAATTTCCTATTTTTTTAGGACACTTTAAAAATTTCATGAAATTCATGCCTCTAGACTAGAATACCCCCTTAAATATGGCTGCTGTGATTTAGGTTGTCACCTCGAAGGTAAACAAGCAAAAATTTGGTCACTGATGATTTTGATCATCTATGTTCTCGAATTCTTATCCTCATTGGACCTTAAAGAGTGCTCTTAAAAATTATCAGCGAATGCTCCTTTTCACTGCCACACATTTAAAAAGAAAAAAAAGTTTCACAAAATGCCATAACTCACTTTTTATAGGCTGTGGGCCTTTATTTTACAATTTACCACGCAGCAAAGCAGTCTCCAACATTCGTATACGTAGATATTTATTTGAAAACATTTTATTTTTTTTTTGTTTTCACATTGAACACCAAACATTACCCAACAATGATGCCCGCCATGGTTTTCGTATTTTATTCCAACACCACATCATACATCCCCCCGTGACGCTAAGTGTTTTTGCGGTAGACAAGTCGTAAATATCTTCTATTTCATATTTATTTCGAAGCCATAAAAATGACATATCCTGGCGATGGCCGACCAACGAAAAAAGAATTTCGGATACAAATGTAAGTGGGACAAATTTTTAATGAGAGCATAAATTCCGCAGGATCAATTTTTATGTGCGAAGTAAAACAAATGGCGGTGTGGTTCGAAAGCAGTTATGCCCTTTAACCCCTTTATGTGTTGCAGCTTAGAGTGTTATTTTATCATTCAATTAAAGGATTAACTGGTGGTGTGATGGTGCTTAAAAAAGTGCTCACGGTTCAAGGTAACTCATCTTCTAACGATGAGGGACAAAAAAAGAAAAAAAAAAGAAATAAACGTCCAGCAAAGGATTTATTTTTGTTCCACAGTTGACTTTCATCATTTTGGTGGTGGTGCGAAAGGACCTGTAACAACAATAATCCTGGCAGTGAATTCTTTCATTCTTCTGCGAGTCTGTTGTATTTCTTTTCGTTTCGCGTCGAGATGGGGCACGTCGCTTAAACGACAAATTTAGCGAAGCGTTTATTGAATAAAAGTAAATCTGTGTTCGGAATATTAAAACGGCGGCAGCAGAAAGGTAAGGAAGTGAATTCTCTTGTTACTTGAAAAATTATCGGATTTGTATTTGCAGTGGCGTCGCTTGGTGTAGTCGTATTCCTGCTGTTGAATGAGATTTAAGGAATTTCTGAATTTATTTTTTTAAGGGATTTATTTAAGGATCTTGGGTGGGGAGAGTGATTTTCAAACTGAATATTGATTGGAGTGCTTAGTGTTTATTGAACTTTTGAAATGACAATGATGGGATGGCTTAAAACTTCCGGATAGCCTTTATTCGATTAAGATTTACTTGTGCAGTCAATAAGGATTTTTCCATTTAATCCACAGGCTTAAACAATGCTTGCCTCTTATACAATCTGGGTTGCCTCGATTTTTCATTGAAAAACTGAGAAAGAAACTTCCGATAAGATTCACTGCAGCTCAATAGGATGAGGACAATATTTTTGGGACCAGTTTTTTTATCCGGAAACATTGGTTGAATATCCTTGAAAAGGTACGTTTTTTCTGAACATTAGGGAATAAATTAAAGGTCTACTTAAAAATAACGAAAATATTGAAATGCTAGACTTCAGAACGAGGACATTTTCCGATCATATTGTGAGAAGGAAAGTGTCATAAGGGTCCCAATCTGTAGCGCCTTCATCTACTTTTGAAAGTGTCCATGCGTCTGCACCATGTAGCAAGATGGGGATGTTGAGGGTCTTATAGAGCGACACTTTAGTTCTTCAAGAGAGGAGTTTACTCAATTGTTTTCTTAGCTACAAAGAAACAGCGATTAGCAAGAGGTATTCTTCGTTTCATCTCAGCGCTAGTGTTATTATCTGTGTTTATAGCGGAGCCAAGGTAGACAAAGTCCCAAACTACGTCAAACTTATAGCTGTCTATGTAAACATTCTGTTCAAGACGTCGGATTTGGGTGTTCTTTCTAGATGACAAGATATGCTTCTATGTGCCCTCGTATACCGCCGAACTCATCTTTGCCGTTTCTGTCTGAAACTACATAAGTGTACTGTTGACACCAAGTTGCGTTCTCCGATTACCGACAGACCTTTAAAAAATAGTGCCTCTGGTGTTGAAGCGGGACTTATGCACCATTGTTTCAAGTATGATGTTGAAGAAATCGCATGACAGTGCATCACCTTGTCTAAAACGTTGTTTGGCATTAAGTGGGTCGTTGACGTCTTTGACGAACTTAATGGAACAGCTTGAGTTCTCCATTGTTACCTGCACAAAAAGAAATTTGTCTATGGTTGATATTACTGGTCAAAAGCTACACTGAAATGGACCTAGCAGGTTGTTGACGATCTGCTTCAAACGTTCACATAATATGGAAGCAAAGATATAGTTTCTTCAGGAATGAGGCAAACAATACTGAGATTCCATTCATCGGGAATGCTTTATTCTGACCATATATTGTAAATAAGTTGGTCCTTACTCCTAATTAATTCATTGCCGCCGCTTTGAAATTTTCAGCAGTTAATCCGTCCGCTCCAATGGCTTTTTCTTTTACTTAAGCTTAGATTTTGCAAAGTTTTCTTCGTCTTTTGTTGGTCTGCGTCGTCTTCGAATGGTTCAGGCTGTCTACCAGCGAAATTTGTTTCATCATCGCGGTTATTCCTGATGTTAAATTTGGAACTTTGCAGACTTCCGTTTGGGATCTGTAACCCTGGGATAATTATTTTTCCTGTTGGTAGAATTTTCGAACCTAGCACTGTCATAGGAACTTGGATCAACAAATAGAGAAAGGGGCACATCAAAATATGAAAGTGCCTAAACTTAATACTGTTTTAGTTTTCAAACTAGTTTCTATCTAACTAAATTAAATTAATTAAATTAATTAAACTAAAGAAACATTATGATGATGAGACTTTTGGAATTAAGATGGATCAAACTGAATTTTCTATGAATTTGTCCGGAAGCTTATGAATGGCAGTGTATATATTTATACATATTTATTATCTGATAAGAGATGAAAACTATAAATTTAATGGATTTTGAAATTGTTCTATTGGAAAATTGTAATCTTAGAAATTAAATTGTCCGTTTTTGGCAGTTTTTTCGTCATAAAATTTAAACCCGCTTGTTAAGGTGATCTTTATATACACACGCTCCGAACGAAACTAAGTTGTGATCGATAGCTTGATTTGCTCTCGAGTTAGGTTGTACGAAAGAGTTCCCCACAATACACACACGCACACACTGCGATATCCTTCTAAATTGGAATCCGTCTACGCGGACCTCAAAACATTATATACTAGATGGCACAGAAAAATCAAAAAGTTATTCATACCACCACTGTCGCCAGAAGCTGGGTTTTTTTATTTTAAACTTGGAACTTTTGTCATGTCCGCCCTATTCACCGGATTTGGCGTTGGGGGATGTCTTTCTCGAAAATTTTATGAAGGCGGTAGACAATTTGAAGACAAAGACACCTTAATCGAGGTGTGCTAATAAATTTTGCTTGACTATTTAAAACAACTTTATTATTCAATCCAATTTATTAAAATATTAAACAAACAATACGTTTTGGACGTACACGAACTGCTAGTATTCAATTTAGCTGGAGTTCGAATAGGTTAGGCGTTTCGATCATTTCGAGGAATTTTATGTTAATCGTGTCCCAATATTTTACCTCTAAGCTGGTTGGTGTTTCTCAGCTGTTGCAATTCGAGAAAATATCGTCAAGATATGTTCCATCTGCACCCCCTGCTTTATGAGAACTGAACCTAATTGAAGTGTTCCGATTCTGAATTTTTGACTACGATGTGTAGGAAAAGGCTCGACTGTCACTGCCAGATACTCTGTCGATCTGCGAGTAAAAAGACCATTAGCCTTAGCCTGGCATTTATAGTCCTATCGCTTTTACAAATATATAAAGAAGAGCAATCTACTCTATACCTTTCTTGATTGAACCTTTTTGTAAAAAAATTATCGGTTATAACCGGACATTTTCGTTTATTCTGCTTCTGTTGACGGAACTGCCGCTAGTTCTGTGCCGCTGTTGTTTTTGTTGCTGCCTGAATTATTTCTGGTGCATTGGCAGTTGGTGTTTTACTTCATTCCAATCAATGATCAACGCTGCAAACTGCTTCAATAATTGCTCGCCTCACAGCTGCTGAACTTTGTTGAGTTGCTGCCTGACACTTCGTTGCTCATGAAGGCCGCCAGAAAGACAGAGGAGTTGTTTTCTTCAGACTAGAGGCCTGCTCCATAGACGGAGATGTTGTAAAAAGCGTCTCCAATCGTGGCGCCTTTGGAATCGTTGCTTTCCCCATTGCCATTTCCTATATAAATAAAATATGGAAGTTTTCCTTTTGTAGATAAGACCCGAGTTCCTCGAATGATAGATTCAGGTTCTGACTCTTAGCATTCCGTCTACTTGACAATTTTCTGCCAAAATATGCACTTGAGAATTTATTTATTTATTTTATTTGTTCTTAAGTATTCTTCTATATGAAGACATAATATCTTATTTATAAACGTACAGCTTTATGTAGAATACACATCAGAAGACAAATACACAAGAAGAAGGAAAAAGTTTTCAGTAAAGATTGAACATTAAAAGTTAAAAATTAAATAAAGTTAAAATTTATTAAATTAAAAGTTTAAGAATGAAATGATAAAGAAGAAAGTAAAGTTAAAGATCACACTATTAATGTTGGCTAAGTCAATGTTGTGGTTCTTCTAAGAGGAGGAAAGAAAAGACTGCTGTTTTTTCCGGAATATCATTTCACTACCTGTTTCTCTAACATGATTCGGGAGACTATTCCACAACCGAGAGGCTTTTACGAAAAACTGTCGTTCAGATACCAGACATAAGAACTTAGGCACAAGGCGATTAGTTTGTCTCAATGATGCTAAGAATTGAAACCTACCAAAGAGATACGAAGGTTGGTGTGATTTGAGAATATTAAATAAAAAATTAAGCGTTCTGTATTTAAATAAGTTGTCCAAACACAAGCCGTATATATTTTTGGAGAAACTAGACACGTGATCGAATCTCCTCAGGGGGTAATTGTAACGTGGGATATTATTGAATGCGACATTCAACTTCATTCGGCCAATTGAATAGCAGTCTGCAAAAACCTCGCAGCCGTACATCAGAATAGGAACCGCAAGCGTTTTTCCAAGCATTTTTCGAGCCTTAAAAGGGGTGTAGTCCTTAGTGACCCATAGTGTGCGGAGGGCGCCACTTTTCTTTTCCAACAATCTTGCATCTTAAGTTAATAAAGTTTAATAGAGCAGTTCTTTCGTTAATATAAAGACAGAAGAGCAATGGACCTATAATGGAACCCTGAGGAACCCCTCGTCGTAAGGGGAGGAGCCCCGACATTTTATCTCCACAAGCGACAGCTTGTTTTCTGACAGATAGATAGGATGAAATAAGTTTTACTGTATGGGGTGAGAAACCGTAAAATCTAGCAAGATTTTCACAAAGAATTGAAGGGCTGATGATATCAAAAAAATTGGAGAAATCGAGTAGAACTAGGAGCGAAGCATAGTCTTTATCAATTGCTTTCCTTACACGTCTATTACATTAAGGTGAGCCGTGGTGCAGCTGCGTTTTGGACGAAAACCTGATTGACAATCACAAAAAGCAATTGGTTATCGCTTAAATATAAGCTGATCTGTTTTTGCATAAGTTTCTCGAAGACCTTAGAGAGGAAGGGTAGAATGGATATGGGTTTGAATTTATATTAATGACCTTCTTTAGGTATAGGGATGACTTTACAATACGACGGAAAAACTGGCGTAGTAAGGACCGAGTTAAAAAGGTGCATTATAAATGACAAAAGCTTCGGGATAAGGGCATTCAGGAACACCAGATGAACTCCATTGAGTTGTTCGGCGTTGAATTTCACGTTTATGAAGGCTTCAACCATAGCAGTGGACTCAACTCTGGAAAAACTGAATTCTGTGGTGGGTTGGATATTATTAGTATGGGTAGGTGCCAATGTGTCCGAGAGTGCAACCTCTGAAATAAACGGTTGAGTGCAGTGCTATCAATTCCCGAGTGATACTCACGCTTTTGCTTCCCTGTACCAATGCTTTTACCTGAAATAGTCAGTCGATTTTAAGGACCTTTGACTTTTCCAAACGAATAGCACTGATGACGTTGTTACGAAGCCTGCAGTACCTGCGACGGTCTTCTTCGATTCTTAATCGCTTCCACTTGTGATACGTTTGGTCCCTATCGTTCGGAGTGAGCCATGTTGTGATGTGGGTCGGTCTTATTGTTATTGATTTTATTGGAATTCTTCTTGTTTATCCGTAGAGGGTAAACGAAGCATGTTATCCCACGGAATATTGTCGGCATCTCTTTCTAGAGCCAGAAAATCGAGGTTTTTGAAACCACGAAATTTATGGGAACGGGCCGGTGGTAATGAAAAATCGAGTTAATATGTAAGATGAATTAAATCATGTCTTGTGTATGCTGGGGCGCACAATCGTTCATAAAAAAGTCTCTTGGAATGTACTCTCGTTTATTTGGGAAGCTCAAACTTAAGTTCTCTCCTTGGACTTCTGCGAACAACTGATGACCAATATTAAACGCTGAAAGACCTTGCTTCCTAAGTATGGTAAGTTTGGATATAACTCGATTTCTAGCTAAGGACCCGCCGTGATTCGCTGAAATTTTTAGTACAAAGACTTTTCACTTTATGACCGTGCCTAGGTCTACTTCTACATTGGTTCCTTTTGATAGATCTTGAAATTGATTGAAAAATCCATCAAGAATCTTCATTTTCAGGCTCAATTCCAAAAGATTTTTCTTCCAAGTGCCAAAGTTTATTTTTTTAGAATAAAAAAAAAAAAAAAACTTATAATGCATCATAAATCATTGGTCCCTCTCATACATTTATTGTGCAAAGTTATATTCGAAATGAAAACACGCTGATTAACTCACATAAAGACTTTATTTATTTACCTTAACTTTGTCCTCTTCAAACAGAAGTTGGCCTGTTCTCCAGCTTCACAACAAGAAGCTAAAACTTCCCAAGTACCCTGTATCCCGAATTTCATACATAAACATAAGGAGCAAAGAAAAACGAGGCAACACTTTTAACTCCACGCATTGACCCAATGCAACTTGGCCAGCCAGGCGCCACATATCCAACCTGGCCATGGGGTCCTTCCTCCACATAAATGTGTTTTCAAACACCACGGCGAACAACTGTTGAGAAACTTAAAACTTCTTCATCTGCCCTGGACATATTAAACTTTCTGTTTTAAGTAGTTGCCCAAGCAGTTGCACTTTTTTAAGGACCCACTAAGAAGCCAAAGATTTATCGTGCATTCTTTCTCTGGTAACACAATAATCCAGCAAGTAGGTATGTGATGGAAGATAAAGAAGCGAATTAAATTGGTAATTTAGACTGATGCAGTTATTGTGAAGCTATTAAAATGGAATACTCTGACACGTACTTCATTCTTCAAATCCAAATTGGGTCAGGATGGGTTGTGCATAAATCAGTAGCACAAAATTGTTTTGAAAAAACTCATCGGCCAAGCTTCAAATGTCCTTGTACCCATTTTGAATTGTGTATTCGAAAATAAAATTCCTTAATCGGTTTAAAACTTCTTTTTTTTTGCCCAATAATCGAATTTTGACAGGGGCAAAAATATATAAAAAAAAAAAAAACTTCTGTCATGACTCCTTTTGGATCATCACTTCAGGAAATGAACAGAAATTGATTCATTTCTTTTGCATTCGGTGACTTGGCAGCTCTACGAACTTCCTTTCTTGGGCAACAAAAGCTGGGAAGGAGAACATGACGACTTCCACTGCGTCCGGGCCGAATCAATGTCGATGAAACTTTTATTGGATAAGTTTGTTTTGTAAAAGTTCAACATTTTTTTTTTTTTGTATTTTTCATCTTTCTTTCCAATTCGCTCGCCTGCCTTGGTCTATGATTTATAGATTTATCCTTTGCCAGCGATGGTCCGGCAATGCGGGGGGGATGGTACTCTAGGTTAAGACCTTTTCGCAAAGTTACATCCTCAAATTGTATTTGCCGTAAATGGTGTAATTTGATTTTGATTTGTCGATAAGTA
The DNA here is from genome assembly GCA_963555765.1 of Orthonevra nobilis. Lineage (NCBI taxonomy): Eukaryota > Metazoa > Arthropoda > Insecta > Diptera > Syrphidae > Orthonevra > Orthonevra nobilis. The sequence goes on along the minus strand of OY743225.1, from coordinate 97,872,388 downwards.
AGAGCTACAAACGAGGTAAGGTCCTTTAACTAATTTTTCAAAAAGGAAAGAACGAGATACTCGAATGTGTGCAAGAAGGGATGGAGTTAGTTGTTTTCTGTGCAATTTGAAAACGATTTCGTGTTTGTTAACAAGAAGAGACAACGACTTGATTTAGAAAAGTTTTCAAAGAGATTTTATAACATTTCGAGGGGGATGTAGGAGTAATTTGTTGTTGGCTTTGTTTACTGAAAAAGTTATATTTTCAAATAAAGTTCAATATAATTGTTTCAAAAATTTGTTGACGTGTAAACACTTTACCTCAGACGCGTCCTTTAGAAAAAAAGAGCCAATCTTATGTCCGAACAGGCTTCCAATGAGATTTTAATACTTTCGATGAACGCCAAGACTCGAAATGACTCGCTACAAATACAGTAAACATATTTTCATGAGCGTCAAATAACGAACAAACTTTCTAGCTCAAGAATCCTCAAAGTACAGGGTGGACCAAAAGTCACGTTAGCATATAAATATGGAACAACTTTATATCGGTTTAGTGGCCGGTATTAGAATGCAGGCGCGATTTTTCCATGAATGTTCAGTTTCAGCTCCTCTTTGGTGTGTTGCTTGCTAATGTTAACCTTCTCAATCAGGTAAACCCATAAAAAAGGCAAGATCCGACAGACCAGATGATCGCGGTGGCTGTTCAAAATCACCGTCTTTTGAAATAATGAGATTAAAGAATTTTTCGCCCAATTAGTTTATTGTTACACAAGTGGTGAGAGCGTTAGCTTGCTGGAAAAAGGAAGTCCTAAAGCATTGTTCTGCCCCTATATTTAACGCGAGGTAACTCCACACCAGAGTAACACAAAGTGAGTGTAAGGGACGTTGGTGGAGACTTTTCGGACTCTGCGTGCTCGAAGAGCTGCAAGTTTGCTTGTTAAAAAAGTCACTCAGTTCAAAATGTGCCTCGTCGCTCATAATTTTTGGCGATAAGGACAGAACTCAAAACGTTTTTCTGGATTGAATTGTTGGACCCACTCGATTTTGTAGGGTTAAAGATGGAGATCTTCCTAAAGATCCGACGAATCATGCCACGCGACATACCCAACTGTATTGAACGTCATAGTGTCGATGTTTCCGGATCGGCTGCAAGTCTTTCAACTGAATGTTTTCGGTCGATCATCCAAAATAAGGTCCACAGGTACGCCAACGTTCCCATATTGTTAAAATTTGGTCGCTGGTAAGCACGTTGAGTGTAAATTTTTGACCGACTGTTTTCTCAAAAATTATGCGATAATTTGTGTTCGCTGTGAGATCGTATAGTGGTCCATATAAAATCTCCCAAGTCTTCAATCTGCAAATACTCAGAAATATCTTTAAATAAAAGAGTTATTAATTTTTAACCCAGGAAAGAAACTTTTGGCCCGCCCTGTTTAAACAACGAAACGAACAGTCGCCGTCCTGGGTTTTGCGTCATCCTATCGCGAGCAAAACGGACTCAAAGTTAAGGCAAATAGAACGGAGCTTTTGCTCTTTACTGAGACACAGAATCCCTCCTTTCAATTTCGCCAAAATTAAAAGGTACAGCTTGTTGTTGTCAAGTGTCCTTTGCTTGATATTGAATTTTAAGCTTTTCTGAAAAATCGACCTTATAGAAAGCGTGTGGAAAGCCTCTTGTACAATTTCCTGCTTCACTAAATCTGTGGGAAAGAGATGGGGTTTAAGACCCAACATCACATCACATCACAAACTAGAAACAAATCAATTTGGTAAGAAGGATGGCTGCTCTTCTAATCACAAAAGCTCCCCGTTCCTCTTCAACCAAGGACGTTTTAGCAACCTACATTGGTTTTCCACTGACATCCTACTCAGACAACAAGCAAAGCTCGTATAGGATGGCTCAATGCGATCTCACCATGGACCAGAACTGACTTTGGTCAGTTCACAATTCTTGCAGAAGATTTGCCCTACAGCTATTGACTATACAGTCTCTGAGGAAAACTTCACCTCTTATCTCGAGACCTCTATCCCACACCGAGAGGAGTGGGATGCTAGTCGCCGGATACCGGAAGACTCCACATGATATTTACGTATGGGTTAAAACTGGATCAGAAAGTCGGAAGTGGTATTTTTTCGAGTAATCTTAATCTAGAACTCTCTTTCCGCATTCAAGATCACCTCATTGTATTCCAAGCCGAAATCAATGCAATTTACGAGGCATCAAGCTGGCTGCTGTGTAATAGCGTTTGTGCGAGGGAAATATTTATTTTCACTGACAGCAAAGCTGCCATAAAACCCCTCGCCGTACACCTTAAATGAGTGCCAAGACACATGGATATCCACGGAGACCTCCGAGTCATCCTTGTTTAATTTAGAAATACGAAATCTGTGTGAATTGAGGGAAAATCTAACGTTATTCTAGAGCACCAAATTGTTTAACAAAAATAATATAGACAACCTGACTATAGGATCTCCTCACCAAATTGTACTCGGATTTTTTGTACTCGGACTCTGGAGTTCTTTATGAATAGAGGCAAGCCATAAGGCATCGTCTCTCAAAAATCCGAATCCTTTCCATCAAGCTTGCTTTCGCGTTGAATCACAGTGGACATCCATATGCAAGCAAATGCCGCATGAGTGCCGTTTAGCAGATCACATTTATCTTGGCATCGAGTTGGCTGCTGTGACACAGTCTCTTTGTCATGGCATAGGCCGCTTTGGCTCTGGCTAGAGAAGGCCCCAGCCATCGGCGTCCTTAACAAATTGAATTCACACATTTGCAAATTGATCTCCAACTTCCAATCATCGCAATATCGCTTAATCTTCACGTTGCAAAAGTCTTACAATAACTTCGATCTTCAGACTTAACCTAGATGCGATCAAGTCTTCTGTGTACGCTATGGAAGAGCGGAGTGATGTTACAAGATCGCACGTGAAGATCGTAAAAAAAATCGGCGAAATAACTACACCCTATTGTAGACCGTGGTTAATTTCAAAAATCCCAGCAGACGTCAGACTGCCATTTTTCACAATAAAATTTCTACCGGTGAGCATATTAAAGAGTATGTACAGCAGTGGTTTGCTTATGCCAAGCTTATCCAGCTTGAAATAGAGCCCCTGCAACCACACAGTGTCAAAGGCCGTTTCCAAGTCGATCAGCACGGCACCCGTGCATTGTTTCTTGCCTTTGTTCCATTGGATATCCGATACCAGTAAAGATGCGGCATGTACAATAATACCCCGCTCTAAAACCGAATTGGTTATCCGGAATAATATATTTGCCCTCAGCCCACTTTGTCAGGGTTCTATTGATCACCTTTTCGAATATCTTACTTGCGACCGAATATTTGCCGGATTGGATGTGTCCTTATTCCGTTAAGGAATTGGTTGTACTACCGCTGTCTTCCAATAAGCTGGATAATGTGCATTATTCAGCAAATTATTAAACAGTGTTGTGTAAATATCTACCGCTTCCATAGGGAGGTGTCCAAGAACAATGTTTGATATACCGTCGATTCCTACAGATTTCTTACGTCTAAATACTTGCATGGAGTTTACATGTCGTGTACTACCCATATTTGTGACAGTAGCATATAGTCTTACATGTACATGTGAGTCCATGCTACGCCATTATCGCATGCAAACATGTGACTTTTTCGCATGCCGTGGATTAACAAGCAACATGTGATTTGGGACAACATACGACACGTCATCGTTCAATGCCATGGAAACATCACATGCGAGTGCATGCATTTTTACCGTCGCATGTATTTCACATGAGTAATTTAAAGCATTGAGAAGTTGGCACGATGGATTTATTTTGTTAAAAAAAAGGGTGAAACAATTAAAACGTTTTTTTTAGATTTAATGCGAAGAACACTGCTTTTAGTGACAGATAAGCAACATTTTGTATTAATATTTTCACGATTGACCCCATGCTAATGCCAACAAGTTTCAATTAAAATCTTCATCTGACGGTTTTCAAATGTGTGTCATAAATACTTTCTAGAGTTTATTGTTCGTTCCACACGTCGGATCTAAGACGTACGAATTCCGGGCTTCCGTAGCAAAATCCACCTATTATTTCACATCAGTTTTGGGCCATGATCCAAAAGACATGGTAGACGTGGCAGAAATCTACAAAAAAAAGCATGCAAAAATAAATCAATTGCGTCTCCATCGTAATGTACAAAGGTCGCCCAATCGCGTTCTGTCAGCATGAGACGGTCAGAAGCAGAATATCTTCTCGTTCTCAAAATGGCATCAGATATTTAGATTACTTAGCAAGTAAACGAATCGGTCTGCTCAACCCATTCACCAGAATACACCTCCTTTTAAGTATGGATACTCACTGTACTCAGCTTTATTGTTTTATGCTGCTTTTTTGTTCCTGGAACGCTACGCATGCGAATCGTCTTGCAAGTCGTGTACATGCGAATAGTTTCCATGCGAGGGCCATCGTCGCATCGGCAGGACAAGTTTGATCGATAGAAGATGGGTGCAAGTATGGTTCAAAATAAGGGGACTGCACAGAAGAACGCGACCAGCAAGGGAAGATTACTCAGCTGGATGAGGAGAAAAGAGCAATGAAGGGACTTAGCCTGTCATCGCTCCATGAAGAGCTCTGGAAGTACTAAAGTAAGATTTCCAGTAACTACTAAACTATAATGACTAACAAGGAGTGAAATTGTATAAAGAAAGCCCATTTGCAGCCGCTTAAGTGTTTAAACAAAAATAACTTGAAAACTATCGGTTCGGTAAATCCACATGCTTACTATCTTTCTAGCCATATCACTGCCTAGCATTGATTCAATACATTTTGTGCAACGTCTGAAGCTTATTTGTAACTCTAAACAAAGCAGTGATCGAATTCAGGAGCCTCGAAAAACTATTAAGGTTATGTCGCATTACGCAGGACGATTGTGAAACCGTCGTCAGATATACTTTCCGCAAACCACAAACTATTTGAGCTGTTCAATGATATGGTTTGAATGTGGAGAGCAGAAAGCCGTCGAGTACAATCACTCGGCGATATTTATTCAATGTTCCAACTATGACTATCTTCATAAGAAACCAAACCCGATCCACCGCGAATACCCAAATGCTTCCCAAAAAAACGTGGAAGGATGGTTATCTTCACCTTTTTCAGCTCAAACACAGAACCTCTAAGGATCAATGCCTTGATAAGTATATAAGTAAATAGCAAGTGAGGGTATAAACAATTTTTTTAAGATTTAAGGACCTCCAGAAATATTTGATAATCATTTCCTATGGATCACAATTCGGAACCCTTGATAACCTGCTTATTGCAGTGAAACGATTTTTAATTCAAAGAGATTGAGACGTGGTCTTAGAAATTTTGTTCTTTTTTGTTTCAACTAGGATTTTCTGGATCACGGAAGTATGAACACTTTTATGACATGAAAGCAGTTCCTTTTAAAAAAGTTTTCGGCTTACAGGTAGACCACCATCAATAGTAAGGGCCTAAAATAAATGCTACCACAATGCTTGTCGATGTGTTTCAACTTAACTGAGCAGCGTGTTTACAATTCTTTCCCCAAAGTCCTTGGAATATGAATTTCATGCCAAAAATACCATCGGCTTTGTAAATTAATATAAAAGGACGCTCCGCATTTGCTCTCAATGTAAATTGTGGTCTTCCATCTTGTAGCCTTTTAAAATATTTCTAACTAAACACATTTCACGTTTCCAAAAATGATATTCCAATTCAATGTGTCCATTTGTGTAATTAAACATTTTTTTTTTTGTACCAAAGCCTCTTCATTTAGCTAATTGCCGTGATGAGCTCGACCATTCCAAACCGATGCCGGATTCCCATTCCCATTTTTTTTTCTATATTCTTTAACTTTTCCATGCAGACATCATCCTGGTAATTACATTCATACTAAACAACAGAAAAAAAAAGAAAAACATATCAGGTGAAGGATTACGAAAAGTTATCCTCATTGCAAGGATCCATCATTGCAACACTTTTATTCGTTGCTTCGGCAAAGGATTACGTTGCCTTTATCCTTTGAGCTCATTCATTTAAGGAATAACGTTTCTAATTAATTTACTAAATGAAGCGTTTTCCTGCCAGTTGTGAAGCCATTGAAATGCATAGGTACGAGCTCATAATTGCAAAGCCAAGTAGGAAATTAGCTCTAGAAGTCAAAAGGTCAAGGATTTCAATTTCTTAGAAGCAGTCACGGACTTTTTTGATGTCCGAGTGTCAACTGGCAATGTCTGGACAACGAAGTGTGTTCTTTTATTTCAACTGGAAGCCACTCATGTGGGCTTTGGAAACGAGACGTTGTGGGAAAAAAATCCCTTTTACGAAGCGCATTAGTGCCACCCCGGATGACTTAATGCGTAAAATATGAATCATATGGACTTGCCTCGTGAGGGGTTGTCATTGTCGCTTTGGTTGTATACGGCTTAAGAGGTGGCAGTAAGTGCTTCGCATTTCATACATGACTAAGCTACGTAACTGACATTTTGCAGGCAATTTAACACAATTTAGTCAGCCAATGAGAGGTACACTTTGACAGCGAGTGTTGAGTTTGATAACAGCGCAGAAGATGCATCGTAAAACACATTAGAGTGGTCGAGATGTTTGGTTCGGCCTTGTTGTAACTAAAATATTTTATTTATTTTCAGTGATATACAATACAATGTCAACTAAATCCGGTTGAGTTGCACAGAGCCGGTGACAGGTGGCGCAAGGTCTCCGAACAACTTAATACCTGCACTATTCTCGAAGGGAAAGTTTTTCAAATTCTCACTCGTGTGGTTGATAGTCCTCCTCAAAGTCATGAGAAAGCTACCAAACAGTAACGAGTTGTCATATGGTTTTTAGGTCGTCTTACAGCAACTGTCAATTGCCTGTCTCGAAGACAGCAAGTAAATAGGCTTTGTCTAAATAGGGTTGTCATTTGAAATGAACGCCGAATCGTTGATTAAGTAAAATTCTTAGTAATTTTGACGAAGGACCCAAATTGTTCATTTTGTGCCTTATTTTAAGCCCAAAGGAGTCATTACGAACTCGAAACGGGCTTAAAACTTTTTCTAGTTGGCTTAAGAAGAACTATCTCAACCTGACAGCCTCTTTACAGCTCAAGTCGAACCATTGATTCTCCATTGGCCTGAGTGTCTTCATTTTGTTTGCGTGTGTCTGAATAGATTGTCGAGCCCAATAAGAATTGTCCAAATTGAAAACGCCACAACGAAAATGTCAGCATGAAGATACAGGGTGGCAATATTTTAAATGAAGTTGGACAGCTCATCAAACTCGTTAAAAGAAGAGGAGCTGGTTATGAAGTGTTTCATAAGACACAAGGCACCTTATTGGGTCCATCGAAATCCCTGATACGGAGCAAGAGCCTTAACACTTTCCTCGAGGCAGTTTATTTCCCTACACAATTTTAAAATTTCTTTGTAAATATTGCGTCCTTCTTCCTCTAGGGTTTCAAAAAAGTAATTGCCCAAACGTTTGGCAACGCATAATAAATGAGTAATATCCTCTTCGACACTCAAATCACCGCAGTATCTACATTCGTCCGTGACCGAGAGACCCAGTCTCCTTGCATGTTTCCCTTAGAGGCAGTGCTCCGATAGTAGGCCTACCACTATCTTCAGCTGCTTCCTGCTCAGCTTAAGCATTCCGTTTGTCTTTTTGCAGTCGAATGTAGGCCATGCCCTGTTTTTCCTTGAGTTTGACTAACTTTGCTCGGCTATTTTCGTTGCCTTATCTAGAAGTGTTGCCTAAATGGCACACGCAGGAGCTTTAATATGAACACTATTGGCCGGAGGTAGTTTACCCCCATTTCTGGATAATTCGTCTGCTATTTCGTTTCCTTCGATTTCGGAGTGTCCAGGCACCCAACAAAGTTTCACCTGATCCTGCGTGCATAATGTTTTTAGGATTGTGCGGCAGTTTCTGACTATTTCCGATTTTATTTCACACGATTCTAATGCCTTAAGCGCAGCTTGACTGTCGATGTAGATAGCGATATCCCGGCCGGATACCGAATTCATTTCTAGTAGTTCTGCAGCCTTAAGTACTACTAGAACCTCTGACTGAAAACGCTTCAAGCATCCGGTAGTCTAAAAGAGACTCTAAGGTCTTGGTATGTGAAGAAGATTCCAGAGCCTGTTCCCTCCATCGAAATCTAATTCAGGAAGGATTTCGTCATTTAGTTTGCCTGCAAAAATTTCGTTTAAAATTAAATTGCCCGTGCTAAATACTGTATAAATCGAGCGGTGACCTACACTACTATTTCTAAAAAGCCCTATGTTTGTTAGCCTAAGTGCGTTTTTTCCCGCTTGAAGTCTTATATTTTTCTTTTCATTTCATTTCATTTTTTATTCTTTCAATTCAACTTAAATTTAATTTACAAATAATTCATTACAAACTTAGTAGAAAGAAGATAATCATTTTGTAACTATTAACATAAGCTAGTGTTAAATGATTGACATTATTACAAATGAAGTTAATGTGGGGTAAATATTACATAAAGAAGCGTAAGCGAATTAGAGTATAATAACAGTATAATTTTTACAATGCAAAATGACTTTCCAGATTAAAAAGGTTGATAAAGTGATAATAGAATTTTTAATACACACATCGAAAAACAGATTCAATATTTACATAATCGATACCGAATAACCAATTTTTTACTTTTTTTAAAAATGTGTTGAAGTTGTATGTTTGTCTTATCACAGTAGGTAGCTTATTGAAAAATCTAGGACCAGTAATGGAAAAAAAATGAGAAAATTTAGTTTGATGTTCTGCAGGGACAAAAAGGTGTCTTATGGGAAGAATATGTAGCTCTTTAAATAATGACCAACATGGAGTACAACGATTTTTACCACAAATTATTCTAATTAAACATTTTTGAGATTTAAATAATGGATGAAAAGTGTTGTCATAAGCACCTCCCCAACTCGTAATAACATATTGTATTTTAGAGTTTGCAAGTGCATAATAAATGATAGTTAAAACTTACTTGGAACAATAGGGTCGTAAAAGATACATTTTTCGAATAACCTGCATCATATACGATTTCGTAGCTTGTATATGAGCCTTCCAATTCAATATTGAATCAATTTAAACACCCAAATACTTGTATTCGCTAACAGATTCAATTTTAAAACACCTATCTGAACATCCAAGATTATCATTATAATTAGCAAAATCACAGCCATGAACTGGTAAAGAAAATCTCTTACACACATGTGAATGAAATATAACGTTGAAATCAAAACGATCGCTTCCCATCATATTAAACGCCGTTAGCTTGGTCTTGTCGCTGACAACTAACTCATGCAAGAAAAACCATTCCCTTAGCTTATGGAGGTCTTCATTTATACTGGCAATGCAGTTAAATACATTATTTTCTAGATACGCGAAAGCTATATCATATGCGAATGCTCTGCTGGTTGACCATTGAAAGATTGGTTGAACAAAGAGTTGATAAAAATCAGAAACAACAAAGAACCAAGTACAGATCCCTGTGGGACTCCATTCTTGATAGTGAGACAGTTGCTCAAGTTTCCATTTATTTTAAGTGTTTGCTTCCTGTCTATTAAATACGAAGTAAACCAGTCCAATATATGTAGCTCCTCTAAAACCTGAATTAAACAATTTGTCCAAAAGCAACTTGTGGTCTACTAGATCAAAAGCTTTCGACATATCAATGAAGAGTGGCATAGAAGGTTTCGAACGATTATATCCTTCATACAATTGAGAACATAATGTAAGAATCGCATCTTCCGTGGATTTTTTTGATCTGAAACAAAACTGATTTTTCGAAAAAAATTTCTGATTTTCCAAAAAAGAAATCATACGGGTCTTTAAAAGTTTCTCAAGGAGTTTAGAAAAAGTTGGAAGTAACGATTTGGGCCGATAGTTTTTCATATCCCTGCGATTTCCTTTCTTAAAAAGAGGTATAACCTCAGCACATTTTAATGACTGCGGAAGACAACCCTTATCAAAACTCTGATTAAATCAGAAGCATAGAATGTCAGCTATATTTAAAGCAATTTTTTTTAAAAGTACGATGGTAATACCGTCGCTTGTACACGAATTTTTACTTTTTTGTGACATTATTAGCTTGAATATTTCTTCAGAAGTAATCGGTATAAAGAAAAAGCTACTGGGTTGTACCTAATCAGAAATCACTGAGTATGAATTACAGTCACAGGCATTATCTTTTTTTGTGGAAGGTTTAACATTTTCAGAAATATCTGTGAAAAACTCATTAAAAGCGTTTGCTATATTACCAGACTCAGATAAAGTAGACCCATTTACTTCTATAATGTCTATTAATTTTGACTGGTGACTTCTGCCTAAGATATCATCGACAGTTCTCCTTTCCTTTTTACTATCGCTTTTCGCATTTAGCATCCTTTGAGTATAATGCTTATTGCCCGAGTCGATTATTTCTTTATTTATGTCTTTACATAATCTATCATAATAACTTTTAAGCCTCAAAGTATTTGGACGTTTTTTGCACTTTAATGAAAGTTTCCTTTTTTTTCTTTATTTTATTTAACAGATGCATTGTCATCCAGGGTTTTAAAGGCTTAAATTTTCTATTCCTAGAATTAGGTAGAAACTTAGTTGTGCAGTTATTAATATGTTTCTTTAAAATCATAAGGAATGTGTCGTATGCAGCTGAAGGGCTTTCTTCCAAATAGACAGATTCCCAGAATTCGAATTTAAGACATTCATTAAGCATGGCATAGCTCGTCCTTGCAATTTGACGTTGTAGACTGTCTTTATTAATGGGGTTAGTGACTTGATTGGTGCTTAAAGTTAACATATGATGATCCGTAACTCTGCAATCATAAACATTAGAATAAAACATACACCTGTTATTCTTATGCAGTCTTATGAAAATATGGTCAATACAAGTTTTTGATGCATTAAATACACGAGTTGGTTCATTGACAAAACTCTTGAGACCATAAGAATCCATTAAGAACAAATAGTTTTCGGGGTCACTATCTGAGTTATCTAAAATATCAATATTGATATCTCCTATTACTATAAGGTTTTAGTTCTAAGTGTACTCAGAATACAATTTAATTCTTCAATAAAGACACTTTTACGGAATTCATGTACTCTGTATATGCAAAGTAACAGATACTTTTCATTACCATAAGTGAATGATAACTTTACTACATCTGCACTTGGAACATTGACTAACGTACAATCACACATAAAACTACATTTCACATTAACTGCAACACCACCTGAGTGAATAACCTGGAATATTGTATAAATCTAGCTCATGGTCAAAAATCCAAATTTCACTTAGATCGATAACTGCCGGTAAATTCGCGAGAGTTTTTATTTGTGCTAGGAATAAAATTTTTCCTTATGCTTCGAATATTTTGGTGTATACAAAAAAAGGGAAAGTCATTGACAGAAGAAGAAGGGGTAATAACATTGTTTATACTTCGGGGGAAGGAGGTAGAACTAATAAACTTATGCATCTAGGGCATCTTATGCCCTTTTTAAATCCTTTCCTTTGTGTCAAGCCTGAAACATTTACGGATTCTCCACATAATTGCCTTTTGTAAGCTGAAGCTTTTAATTCACTAAAAATTTATCTTATATATTTCCAAGACCATGTGACAAAATTTTCCATGAAAAATGGAAACCTAATCAGAAAAGTAATCATCAGAAAAAACAATTGCAAAACGTTCCTTATTAGTTCATAAAATTTGCATAATTATTTTACATTGACACACACAGGCTTCCACTAAGGTTGGCTACGGAACGCTTCAGGCTAACGACATAAATTATGCAAAGGAAATGAGTTTCTCATTTGCTTAAGGATAAATAAAAAGCTAAATTAAACATCAACGCGGAGAGTCAAGTGTGTACAGGTAAGGGAGAGCCTAGAGAGTCTGGTTACAAGGACATTAGAACACCCAGACTTGTGAAAAAGCAAAAGTAACTCCAAGTCAGCGTGCTGGCGTAGTAAGAAAACCCCATCCGTGGAGGCTGTATCTCAAGTGCACTTGTTTGCATGCGGAAGGTTCTTTTCCTTCAAGGGAAGCATTGCTAAGCAAGTTCTTTGGCACGTTCTGTATGAGCATTGTTGGCCCCTTAGCCAAGGGAAGCCAATTTGCGAAAGCATTTTACTCTACACCTGTTCTTCACCACCTCACGGATTGCGGATGAAGGAACAACACACTTACTCAGTTGCATCGCACTTTAATCTGCACCACTTCCAGTGCCGACTATCGTTTACAATGAGCCGCAAAACATTTAACAAGGAAGTTGTCGGTGGAATTTGTAGTTAAGGACAAACATATTTGGCTTTTCTTTTTGCAAATTAATTCCGCCAGGGAAATTTGAAATTCAAATTCGGTTTGCCATTTTTGTAGGCTGTCAGGAGGATCAACACCCACACACATTCAAATGCATTCGCCAATGAATAATGATTTATGCAAACATGTGAGCTTTCATCTACAAATCTACGAGTTGCTCTCTGCTTTCTTTCATGTTTCTTTCTTCGCAAGTTTATCCAATTTGTGCAAATCTTACATGTACGGCGAAGAATATAGAAAGGGGAAAACAGGATATGCAGTAAATCCTATTTGGTTCTGTGAACTGTTTCCTTGGGAAATCCCTTTTTTTAGTTCAGTTTGCTTATCCTGCTTTTTTTTGCTCTTTCGGCAGAGTACTGGATTTACAATAGAACATGAATTCGCACTCTCGGTCTTCTTGTGTGATTTCGAAAAAGCGGATTTGAATTTTTTGCACAAGCTATTAAAGGATATTCACCTTTAATGGAATGAACTTGTCAATGGCTGTGTTAAATTCACTCTAAACGGCCTCTTTTTGGATACATTCGATGGTTAATGTTTTAAAGCTTATATCCCATTATATGGGTGAGTTCTTCTAAAAAGTGACATAATCAGGGACACTTTGAGAAAATCCAAAAAACCCAAACACACCGAAAGCGCTAAAATTAATTTAATAAAAATGCCCGTCTTCTGCTTAATTTTCTATTTCGCCCATTTTCCTAACCTCTCACAGTGGCTCCAAATGCCCCTTTTTTGTTGCTTAAATAATAAATTTTGAACCATTGAAGGTATTTAGACAATTTTTTTAATTATAAAAGATAATTTCACATGATTTTCCAAAACATTTAATGAAACTTCAACAATTGTTGTCAATGAATATTTTGACTTCTCAAAGTTTTTTGAACTCACATTGTAATTGTAATTGTTATATTCGAAATAAATTTTACAAAGGTAGGTGTTACTGCACATTTTACAATTCAGAGATACAATTCTACTGTATTTTACAACTGAAATATTGTCTTAATGTTATAGAAAAAAAAATTAAATGAAACAATAAAAACCAGTTTAGGAAAATTCGTGAAAAACCTTCGCGAATACAAAAAAAAATAAATAAATAAAAAAAGTGACTAGATAAGAGTTTACCGTAAGTAGAAATGAGAAAGAATACATTTATATACGTTCATAAATGGAAAAATAAAACAAGCTGAAAAATAAATAAAAAATTGAATTTATCAACAATGAACCAACGTATTTACAAACAATATAAATAAATGAATAATTAAACGAATAAGAAAACAAACAAATAAATAAGTAAATAAATAAATAAATAAATAAATAAATACATTAATAAAAAAATAATTAAATAAATAAATAAATAAATAAATAAATAAATAAATAATTAAATGTATAAAAATATAAATAAATAAATAAATAAGTAATTACAATTCAACGAGTTTTTTTTTGCTTTTGCTTTACAATTAGCTTTTCAATTGGTTTACGAGGTTAAACTATAATACAGCGCGAAAAAAAATTTCTATTGAGTTTTTCAATTTTTTCAGAAACCAATTCAACATTCGCTCTTTCGTGGAGATCCATCGTAGAGTGGTGCCATGGTAGGTTAAGCATCATTTTAAGTGTTTTGTTTTGAGATTTTTTTTTTTGTTTTGAGTGGGATTTTGCGATATTATCACAGACTGGACAACCATATAACATAAGTGCCGGAAGATCACCTTAAGAATTTTTGTTTTATTTTCATTCATTAATTTAGACTTCCTATTAATAAAGGGGTACACTAAATTAGTTGCTATTTTGACTTTGTTCACTGTTCTTGTAATGTGTTCTTTAAATGTCAATTTGGTGGCAAGATAAATTCCCAAATACTTAACGGATTGCTCCCAAGCTATATTTTCTTTTTTGCAAATTCCCTACCAGTCTACGACTTTATTGGACATCAATATTATATTTAGGAGTAAACACTTTGAAAAAGTTATGCCTAAAGACTAAGGTTATTGTAATTTGTTTATGCCGCTAGAACGCAGCATTGACTTTCGTGAAAATGGTTTTAATTTTACTAGAACTTTTTGCATTTTAGCATGAAATATTTGTGCTGCAAGCATATTTGTGAATTTACATCTGCTTTCTTTAATCAACCTCTTCCATGTGTGATGCGTCTTCGGAATCTTCGACCAATTGTGGGGCGTCACCGCCCGCTAAGGCTGTTGGTTCCTCGACGGCCATCGGTTCGTCGTCTTCAATTCCAAGACCCAGCTTGATCATACGGTAAATCCTACAGGCGTGCACTTGTGGACTGTCCAATGAGAACCCAGATGAGAGCAGTGATGTCTCGAACAACAGGATAACCAAATCTTTAACAGCCTTGTCATTCTTATCAACATCGGCCTTCTGCCGAAGGGTTTCAATGATAGAATGATCTGGATTGATTTCCAAGTGCTTCTTGCCCGCCATGTATCCCATGGTTGATGAGTCACGAAGAGCTTGAGCTTTCATGTTACGCTCCATGTTGGCTGACCAACCAAACTGCGATGTGACAATACAGCATGGCGACTCAACCAAACGATTTGAAACAACGACCTTCTCTACTTTGTTGTCCAAGATAGATTTCATTACCTTTCACAAGTCGAACTTGGTCTTGTCTTCTTCACGCTTCTTCTTCTCCTCTTTATCTTCTGGCAACTCCAAACCTTCCTTTGTAACTGATACCGACTGTTTGCCCTTGTATTCCTTAAGGTGTTGGATGAGGTACTCATCGATGGGCTCAGGCTCAGTAGACGACTTCGAAACCACGTTTCTTTACACGTTCGACAAATGCGGAATTGCCGGTGATGAAATAGATGTGTTTCTGGTTTTCCTTCATACGGCTGACGTAGTCGGCCAATGAACAAGCCTCTTCATCCGAGGCTGAGGTTTGGAAGCAAGCAAGTCGGAAAGCTTAGCCCTGCTGTTGTTATCCTCATGTACACCCAATTTCAAATTCTTGTTGAACTGTTCATAAAACTTCTTGTAATTTTCCTTGTCTTCGGCTAATTCCTCGAATAATTCCATACATTTCTTCACCAAGTTCTTACGGATAACTTTCAGGACTTTGTTTTGCTGTAACATTTCGTGAGAAATGTTCAAAGGCAAATCTTCGGAGTCAACAATCCCCATTTAAATGGAGTTTCCTGCTGGGCAGAAAGCAAGCTTTTCTTTTTCGGGTGAAAAAGATGGCTTGCGTCTTATCCTCATTTAGCTTAATTTTCCATTTGTTAAAATATTTTCCCAATATTTGAATCGCATGGTTTAGATTCGTCTCAATGTTGAGAGCGAATTCAAGTGAAGCAAATATAGCTGTGTCATCAGCAAAGATAGCGGCCTGACACTGAGGCAAGTTTGGGAAATCAGACGTGTACAAATTGTACAAAATTGACAGTACCGCACCTTGGGGAGCACCCATTGGGACGAACATTTCATCAGAAACACCATTATAAACGTACACTTTAAAACGACGTGAAGACAGAAAGCTTTGGACAATTTTACATAAATATTTCGGAAAATTAAAGTGGATCATTTTAAAGACCAAGCCGTCGTGCCGTACAGAATCAAAAGCCTTCTCTATATCGAACAATAGCATACCGGTAGATTTCCCTTGCGAACGAAAATTCACATGAATATATAAATCTGTATCTACAGGATGTAATAAATGTTGTATTTGTATATACTATAAGTTTATTTAATTTAATACAATTTTTGAATACTAGCCACTTATAAGACCGCCAAAAGAAGACCGACAACTCGTTAGTATTGTCACCTGATAGTATTGACTTTAGACCATCGGCTGCGTTTGTACATACACCACATATCCTCCTCAATTATTTTTAATTCCCAAGGGTTCGTACTTTGTTCAACTTGTCTATGAAGTCGTGTTGAGCACCGTGGCGTACTACTTGAAGTGCTGGTAGGAGTCAATGCTTTGGGTAAGGGACTCTGCAGTGGATTAGTGTCTATGTTGACACTACATTCTTCTGGTTCATGAGCTAGCTCGGCAAGATTTCGGGCCATAACAAAGGGATCTCCAATGTTCCGTCGAGCTTTCATTTGTTTTTGACAACGTTTCCATATGCCGCGATCGGTCCTCACTAAATACATTTTCTTACCCATCTGAGACGTAACAGTGCCTTCTATCCACTGGTTACCCCAGGCGTAGTTGCGGACGTATACTGTGACATTGATTTTAAATTTACCTGCTTAAACGTTTGTTGAATGCGTTATGTAGCTTTTTTTTAGTACTATGCGGTGCTGCCTGCCATAGAGAATTTTTACAGGCGATTTTCCGGTTCGAGGATTCGGAATTGTACGATAAGATTCGAGACATCTCATTAATGCTATTTCTATGTCTTTCCCTTCCTCTACTATCTTCTTTAAATTCGATTTGAACGTGTGGACAAAGCGTTCGGCTTCGCCATTGGATGCTGGATGGAACGGGGCTGTTTTTAGTGACTGGATTCCCTTAAGGCGGCAGAAGTTGTAGACATCGGTGCTTCCAATGAGATCTGGGATACCTTCCAATGCGAAGATAGCTTGTAGGGATCGAATTGTTGCTGCCGCACTTGTTTGCTGCATCTGTATAATGAAAGGAAATTTTAATAAAGCATCGATACATACCAATCACATTTTTCCAAGGAAGGGACCCGCGAAATCAATGTGGATTTGCTGCCAAGGCCTTTCCGGTTCGGGTCATGTGCTGAATTCTTTTGGTGGAGCTGGTCTATTGTGCTGACAGATGCTGCATGTCTTGACCTTTGCTTTGATCTCGACATCCAGTTGAGGCCACCAGCATTGGCTTCTGGCTAGTTGCTTCATCCTCACTACTCCCCAATGACCTAGATGAAGCATGTGTACGGTTTTCTTCTGTAGTAGTTTGGGCAAAATCACCCTGGTATGTTAAGTTTGCAATAAAATAACCCCTTTATACTGCGTCAGGGACGATTTGCGATTAAAATATGGCTGAAGGATTTTCACCCTGGGTGGTATTTGGGCAGGCCACCCATTTAACACATAGAACAGGATCTTGCTCAGTGCTGGATCTGATGTTGTAGCGGCAGTTGGAGCGTCCTTGGCTTTTATTGGAAAATCATTGGTCTGCTCATTTTCAATGCTGGATATTTCGAAGCAGGAATCTTCGCGTTGGTCGAAACTTGTATCAGGCCCCACAGGAAGTCTTGACAATATATCAACATTGGTGTATTTTTCTGTCGGTCTATATCGAATGTCGTATGTGTAGCTCATCAACGTGATGGCCCAACGCTGTTAGTGGTTTAATGTTGCTACTGCAAGTGCTTTGTCGGAGTGAAAAATGGTGAATTATGGCTTGTGGTCAGTGATAAGGGTGAATTTCCGACCAAACAGGTATTGGTGAAATTTGTTGATTCCATAAATTATTGCCAAGGCCTCCTTCTCAATCTGCGAGTAGTCTTCTTCTTCTTAACGCGCTCAATGGAGCTGCAAGTTGAGAAAAATTTTTAATGAAAGGTTTCGGTCGATGATATGGCCAAAGTATTCCACTTTGGAACCATTAACATTTACTGCTGTTAACACGAAGTCCATTTTCTTATAGGCGCTGAAGGAATGCTTCCAGTCTTTGCGCATGTTCTTGATGTGTCTTTCCCGTTATGATGATGTCGTCCAAGTAGATTCCGCACTCCAGACCAGGAAGAATCATTTCGAGTGTCTGCTGATAAAAAGCCGGAGCGCTTGCCACACCAAATGGAAGGCGTTGGTATTGCAGAAGTCCAATTGGTGTGCTAACGACGGCCTGCAGCTTTGATTTGTCATCCAGTTCAAGCTGCAGGTAAGCGTCTGACATATCTATTTTAGTGAAAGTCTCTCCATCAGCCAATTTGTGAACAAGTTCCTCCGGGCGAGGGAGTGAACAGCAGTCCACTTGCAGTTGAGGATTTATATTTACCTTAAAATCGCCGCATATTCAAAATATAAAAATATCAGAAAAAAATATTATGTTCAACACGTAATCATTTACTTTTTAAAATCAAGCCTGTCTATAAAATTTTTAAATTTTATTTGCACAGCTCTGAATTTTCTCGAGCGAAATTAATATAATATTAAACATGTTAAATTAATCTTTGTATTGATTGTCGCGTACTTGAATCTTGCGTGTATTTGGATATCTACGTAATTTTTAGTAGTCTTAATTTTGTTTTTATTCCTGTGATTCTTCTGAGAGTTTTTAAATCAATGCAAGTTCTGGTGGATCATTTGTCCACCATAATCCAAAATGTAATGCAAAGAAGACACATCCAATCCGGCGAATCTCCGGTCGATAAGTCTCCTTCCAAACATCAGTAAGGTATTTGAAAAAGTTATCAATACAGTCCTGACTAAGTGGGTTAAGGACAAAAATATAATACCGGATAATCATACATACCGCGTCTAAACTGGTATCGGTATGTATGTGAGAAACAATGCACGGGTGCTTTTCTGATTGACTTGGAGAAGGCCTTTTCAAGTTAAACCAGCTCGAATAATGACGTTGTGACGTCTGGTGGAACTTTTGAAATTAACAACGGTCTACAACAGGGTGTAGTTATTTCGCCGATTTTATTTACGATCTTCACAAGTGATCTTGTAGGATCTCTCCGCCACTCCATAGCGTACGCAGAAGACTTCATCGCATACAGGTCAAGTCCGAAGACCGAGGTCATTGTAAGTCTTTTGCAACGTAACTTCGAAAAGGTTCAGGGATATTGCGACGATTGGAAGTTGGAGATCAATTTCCAAAAGTGTGAATCCATTTTGTTTAGGACGCCGATGACTGGGGCCTCTTGGGATACCAGAAAGAATTGGCGAAAGTTTTTATGTCGGAGTGTTGTCAGATACCTTGGGATCTGGCTAGATCAGTATCTATATTTTAACAAACATATAGATACTGCTCTGGCCAGAGCCAAAGCGGCCTTTGCCTTGACAAAGAGACTGTTTCGCAGTAGTCAACTCGATGCCAAAGTAAAGGTGATCCGCCACACGGCTCTCATTCGGCCTGTTCTTGCCTATGGATGTCCCTTTTGGTTCAACTTGGGAACAAGCTTAATGGAAAAGATTCGGGTTTTCGAGAGACGATGCCTTAGGGATTGTC
Source organism: Orthonevra nobilis (assembly GCA_963555765.1). Classification (NCBI taxonomy): domain Eukaryota; kingdom Metazoa; phylum Arthropoda; class Insecta; order Diptera; family Syrphidae; genus Orthonevra; species Orthonevra nobilis. Next base: position 97,852,935 of record OY743225.1, on the reverse strand, counting down.
TCCATTTCTAGAGAACTCCAGAGTCTGAGTACTAAAAATTCTATAGTAATGAGGTCCTGTACAACGGGGCAAACCTGATCAGAGTGGATAACTTTATGATAAAGATTATTCGAAATCGCATTACAAGAGCAATGATTTTGAGCAACAACTTGATCTCCGGGGCTTTTTACCCCAACGATATGCGCCATGAGACAGTGCGCCTTAACGGCCATATTCCTCCTGAAGCGTTTCTCTATCTCGACAGAGAAGGTCTGGTTCAGGTTAGATTAGCGGTACCGATAATCTTCCCGGTATGCGGAAAAACTGTGGACGGGCGAGTCAACTATGACCAAGACGTCGCAAGAGGCCCACCGAGAACTCTACGGTTCAGTAGTGCGGTATCAAACCGCGACAGAGTGGATGTCGACAGGCAAAACCGATACTATTGGTGGCTGGGCGGAGACTGAATTTCGTCGTCTGTATGTATCTTGAGTGCCCTTAAGGCAAAAATAGCATGTCCTGTCAGTCAAGGCCGACTTATTTAAGTGTAATGTAGTGTAACTAGTTTTAATATAATTGTAAGTATGGTTAAGTTTTAGATAAGTTCGTAGTCTGGTATTTAAGTTAAGTTTAGATTATTTTGTAGTTTAGTATTTAATGTTAATTTTAGTAAAAACATAAAAAAAGTACATATACTAAGTTTTTCTTAGCTCGGTTAATCTTAGAGCGCCCGCAGGGGGCCAGTAAGTTAGTATATACATATAGTTAAGTTAAGCTAGAGCTAAGCATTTTCATCTAGCTTATAAGGTAATGAATTGAATAATAAAAATTCATTTAAATTGAAAAAAAAAATTTTAATGCAAAGAAGGTGATAATTATTTTTCGCTTTAATTTTCCTTAATAAGGTCTACATACATATTTCTCAAATTTTTCCACTTTCATTGATACCTTACTTAAAAGGACACATTAAATTCATAAACTCTGGCTTTTGCTGATTTCACCTCTGATTTCTCATAAAAATCTTTTGGAGAGAATCATTTTTTAAGCCTCAAGATACCATATGCTGTTCAAAAGTGATTTCTTTAAACAGCCAGTAAAAAATCGTGTGCGCTAAAGGTTTTGAAAATTAAGTTTGATTTCACTGTTCAACTGTTGCTATTATTTAAAAATCTGATGTCGCCGGATCAATGATGCAAAGAAATGTAAGCATGATTTTCTATACACCGAACTCCATTTTTTTCACAAGATAACCAAGCTGCGCTTTTTATTTAGGGATCAATTAGCTTAAACAGTATTTTGTCCTTTATAACAATGCATAGCATGTGCCTGTTATAATTGAAGGAATAACATCAAACATTCTGTAAAAATGAATTTTTTTCAGCTTTGAATCATTTAAAAAAAGATTTGTGAAGTTAATATTTATTTTTAAACTTTTCTCTTGAAACAACCTAAGGCGCCTTCATCAGCTTTTGAAGAAGTCCATGCTTCTGCACCATGTAGCAAAATGGGGATGTTGAGGGTCTTATCGAACGACACTTAAGTTCTTCGAGGAACTTTTATTACAGCGGTCAGTGGCCATATTAAAAATCGTGTTTTCGAAAAAAAAACGAGTTTAAAGTTTTGTGATGTGTTAACTCAAATGTGTTTATTCTACCACTTATCGGCAATGCCTGGTCCAGAGAGGCATCCCTCCTCTACTTCTAGCTCCTCATGTTGGATCGCTAACATCTCCCGCTGCTAAATCCGGGTTTTTTCCGAGCGCGCGATCCTTGCTTTGTCCCGAGAATGGTCATAGCGCGCTGACGCACAGTGGGACGAGTGTATGGGGAAAACGGCAAAAATAATATCTCATGTTTTAATGACTGAAACTTTATTATTTTGCATATTATCACTTATTACATTAAGTATCTATGTTATGAACTAAAACACACATACATTCACCAGCATTAATGCCCCGCTGAGCTTAATTCGGAATAAAACAGTTGAGCAGCGATTTTAGTTTGGAACTCAAACTTTATTTTCCTGATGTTGTACATATTTTTCAAGCTTTATTTTTATTTTCAGTAAACAATTTTATGATTCAATAAACTTGATTAATAAGTATCACAAATAAATAATAATAACAAATTAATCGCTATCGCTCTCTGATGTCCCATCAATATCGTTCAAGTCTATAGTAACCGGTAATGTCAAGACTTCCGTATTATTGCTGAGTAGATATTGAGCAATATCTGTATCGATTTTGGGCATATGTGAGCTATTTGAACGTGTATTTGAAGTCTGTAAGTAAGTAATTAACAAATGATTCATTAAATCAGTCATCGAACTTGTTCTAAAGCACTTTCGAGTATGATCTAGCATGGCCTTTCGGATTTCCTTATGCCTACTTTTCAATGCTTCTTCAGAAAGAACACGTATAGGCAAATGGAAAAAATAAATTTTATCTTTTGCATGAACCAGAAGCTTATGGACGCTGCTAGGCATATAATACCAGCTGTATTGTGAAAGGTACATGGTTTTCGTATCTTCCAAGAGTTTCACGAATCTTTCCACACTAATTTCACGACCAGTTGCAATTGTCCTTTATATTATACCGAAATTGCATATGAGTTCCTAGTCCATCCCTATTATTTCGGAACTCAGTTCAGGATTCGCGTCGAGCCGTATTTCCATCGTTACTTGTTCGATATCCAGGTTTCGGAATGTTGACAAGTAACCCCATTTTTAACCTAAAATTTTCTTGAATCATTTTCTTTCTTTCTCCAAATGCTGTTTTATTTTCTGGGCCTCGTATTTGCCATGTTTTAAAAGGCAATCTGTACGAGATGTGCAGTAAACACTCAAAGCATCTGATCCAGGAATGTAGAGATGAAAGGCAAAATCTATAATTTTCGGTGTTTTGTGTCCGATTTTCTACAAAAGGTAGGTTCATTTGCGAAGGTTTAGCTCCACATATAAAACAATTTTGAGCTGCATTTGTCCCGCTCAATGTATTTATTGCACTACCATCAAGCATCATCATTAGCATAGTGTATTTAATATTAATGCTTCTGCCATCAATATTGATCTCGAAACGTTCCATATGTTCAATAATCTCCTCCATGTGGCTTTGCTCGGACGCAATAAGAGCACTATTTTCTTTCTGGAAAATTAATTTCATAGGCCTACAGAAATGAGTTGAACCTGGTCGGGAATTTATCCAAACTTCTGTACTGTTTATAGTTTCTACTAATTTTAATGGCACAAAAGCAATAACAAATAAGAAGCTATCCGTATTATCACTATTAATAAATGTTTGTTTATAATTACTGTACCCGGAGCTGCAATCAAGATGACAGATTTTCTTTTATAATCTCAACAATGCTTTTAGAGGTTTTGTTTAATAGGGATTGAAGATTGACTTCAGCAACTGTTTCCGGCACATCAGCAATTTCGGGTAATATTTCAGCTTTATATATTTGTAATTTATAAAAACTTGGAAAACAGTCTTTGTGGATAACGTTGATAACAGAACGCAGAAGAGCGTACTTCCTCTTAGACAAATCCAAGTCTATGAACAATGCTAGGCTTGTTCTGCAAAGTAAAAGTATTTTCCGATTTTTGAGGAGAATTTGAAAAAAAACGACTTGACATTTTAGCAGCATAGCTAAGCTTCTCTGTGCTGTTCTGCGAAGTTAGTTCATGAACCCGACGTTTTTTCGTACGTTCGCTGCATTTTTCGAAACTTTTTGAAGGTCTGCCTTTGCTCGTTTCTGGTAGACTTGGATTATATTTCTCACTAAGCATTTTAACTTGTAACTGCAAATTAAGGGTCAGCCAGCGTTCATTAACTTGCATGAACTTATCCCGTTTTCTTTGGCAACTTTCCCATTTGTGCCTCAATTTTAGGCAATAATACTTCGAAGCTTTTTGAATTCGACTCTTCTAGACCTAGTAATTCATTTATTTTTGCAGCAACGGAAATCAATTTCATTGACTTCTCACTTTCAATCTAAGTTTGGAACAGGTCACCATTTTTGATTGATGGAGTTAAGCCTACAAAAATGTCAATAATTAAAAAACCGCAAAATTTCTTTTGTGATTAAGCTTATAGATATACAGATCAACATAAAACAAGAAAAATTTCAAGGGGGTTTTTTGGGGTATTTTAGAAAACCTTACTTAAACCCGAAATTCACATTTTTTTAAAAATTCGAAGTAGACATGCACTTCAGACTTCATATTAAAAAAACCACGAAATATACACAATATTTTATAGCAAAATATGATTTCCCATACCTCGATCACTACTATTATATATGGAACAAAAATTATGTATGCGCACAATTTAATTAGGAACGAATTTAAATTATATTAAAAAAACACTTGTTATCACTGCCTGCGAAAAATTTCCACTAGTCACTGTTTATGGCTCTGTAACTGTTGCACGAGTTCACAATTCCAAATAATTTCGATGCAGTTAGAACATAAATATACTATATATGAGATAACTTACCAATCACTCAAATGTACCGCTAAAATATATGATTTTTTTTATTTATTGATTGCTATGGGTCGTCCCACTGTGTGACGGTGTAAATTTCAAACGCGTTTAAAATATCGTAAACGTTCGAAATCCGGGATAGGCTTCGACAGATTTGTTTCTACTTAAATGTAGATTAAGAATCCTTAATAATAAAAAAAACGATTTTTTGAAAATTTCAAGGACTGAATACTGCAACTGCATATGAATCGAATTATCGTCCTATACACTATTTGGCTAAACTTCCATCATACAGAAGCTGATTTGAAAATTTATTTATTCTCAAGTTATGCCTCCTAGCTCTCAGATTTGTATACTGAGGGTCTTGTCAAGATCGGAAGAATTTCCACTCTCTAGTGTCATTAGTAAAAGTTCACAACACCATACAATTTTAATCACAGTGCATCTCAATGAACTGTTCGATGAGCACTCATTTGACTGACACAGTTTAACTGACTAAGCTTCCTTCATCACTTGCACTTAATTGATTGGCTGGTGTTAAGTTGATAACCTTTTAAGGTCCTTAAACCGCCACCTCAAAAGCAAGCAATACCATATCGGAATCTCTCAAAACCCTTTCACACGAAAACTGTATGCACATTTGATATTCCATCGTTGGCATGAGGCATACTCCTTGTTCTCTGGCTCCTTGGACCGGGAACAACTAACGACTATGTACGTATGTATATCCTTGTAACGCGCTCATCCATGCCTGAGCTTATTTGCTTAATTCGGTGTGAAATTGCATTAAACGGCAGCTTGTCATTCAAGATAAGAGAATTAAAATCTGCGGTAGTGCGGTATGACAGTGTTAGCCGTCTTAAAGGCGTTTGAATTGTATAAGATTATGGTACCGCTCCTCTGTCACATAGACGTCAGTCAGTCTTGTTTACAGGATAATTGAATTTTGAATTTAAATGTGGAATGCGGTTGTTGTTTTATTTTTGGCTCTACTTCGGATCTACCGTACGCCTGTGGTGTTACAGTCTCGCAGTTACAATGGAAAATAATTGCGTGTTTTGGTATTTATAGAGTTGCCGGACTAGATTGCAACTCTCCCTGCACAAAGGGATGTAAAAATTTCATTAAGCTAGATTGGTGCCAGGATGCGGTTTATGTGTTTCTACACATGCTAGACAGTTGCGTTTTTTCTGCAGTTAGAGGAATGAATAATCGCATTAAAATCTGTATTCGAGCTTTTGTTTTCTGGGTTGATGCATATGACTGATGGACAATGAAAATATATTTCAGAGTATTGTGCTTGCGTTATTTATTGAGATTTGAGATTTGATTTGAGAAGAGAACCAACCTCTTTCAAATATATTCTCGTAATTTTTTTTCAAAAAACTAACCACATGAAAGCATATCATGAACAAATGCTTACCTCAGCAATGTTTAAAATTGTTTTTGAAGAAAATTGGGACGCATCCTCATATGATGAAGGGCTATGTATGTAAGTATGTCACTCCTATACCGAATGCGAAAGAAATTTTGAATTTTATCAGGCACCTTGGCTCAGTCGGTTGATGCGTTGCGCAAATTCGTTTCAGCTTGCAGATTCGAATCAAGCCTACTGACACTTCTTCTTTTTTTCCTTTTAATGCGCAATACTCATTTTTTTAGGGTTCCGTACCTCAAAAAGAGGCATCTTTATAGCATCACTTTGTTGTCCGACCGTCCGTCCGTCTGTCTGCCAAGACCCTTTTTTCAGGAATGCGTAGAAGTATCAAGCCAGAATTTATATTATTATTAACTTCCCATCAGGAAGTTCTTGTAATCGGTCCAATTTTCAAAATTCAAAATTTTTACATTTCTCCACGTTTGGCGGTCGCAGCGGTCCCAGTGGCGGTCTTATTAGAAAGATGCCTGTGTGTGTGTGTACGTACGTGCGTTTGTGCGGATTCTTTCGTACAGCCTTACTCGAGAACAAATCAAGCTATCGAAGCCAAATTGGTTTCATTCGAAGCGTGTGTGCATAAAGATCACCTGAAAAGCTTTTGATTAAATTTCACAGGGTGGTTTGAATTTTATGACGAAAAAGCTGTCAAAAAAGGGACATTTTCACTTCTTCAATTAAAACCAATTTAGTTTTCCAATAAAAAGAGTTCAAAATTAATTAAATTTATAGTTTACAGCTACCTTATCAGATAAAAAAATATGTATAAATATATAAGTTTCCGGACAAATTCATATACAAATTTGTTTGTTCAATTTTAATGCCAAAAGTTTCATTTATTTTATGCTTATATAGCCAGTTGACTAAACTTAGTAAGTTACTAACTATAGAGAGTACCAAAAAGACTAAAACAGTATTTAGTTGAGGCGATTTCATACATTGATATACCCCTTTCTCTATTTCCTGATCCAAATTTCCACGGAAGTTCTTTGTAAATTGTTTCAGAAGATCATAACATCTGATTTAGTTTGTTTTCCCAATCCTAGAGGTCTTTCCAGAAAATGACACATTGATAAAAAATCTCTCGAAATCGGCCTGGAAACAGCTGTCGAAATCTCCAAAGAAAACTGGACTATATGTGCTACTCTAAAGATCCTATACTGAACATTTCCCAAGCTCGGTTGGAAGAGATGGTGGAAATCTCTCGACTGAAACTATGTACTTTTGAACTTAATTGTCATAAAGGTAATCACGATTTAATATTCCGAGCACAACAAGTGCATCGTCGTAGGTAGTAGAAATATTTTCTAAAATACATTGAACAAGGAGCTGACATAAGCGGTCTTTCCCAATGATAATTTGTAAGTGACGCTTCAGTGATAGCTCAGCTCAAGTTTTACTTGTCTACACATTATTTCTTAATTCTGGCTTTCTAACGGGTTAAAATTGTTGAAGTTGAAGAACAAATTCAACTTCTGATTTTACAATTTGCATTCTTTTAGCAAACGAGACCTAAGTGTGAACACAGAATATTAAAATTTGTTACAGAGCAACGTCTTAAAACATTTGTGAAGTCAATATTAATTTTTCACACTTTTCTCTCGAAACTACCTAAGTCGCCTTCATACATCAATTGCTCCCCATTCCTATTACAAATTGTCCTTCTTTACACCAATCCAAGTAACCTCAGGTCATCTTCATCTTCCGTGAGCATGCTACTTTGAACCTATGTCAAGAATGCTGTGCACAGCCAATACCCCTTATGACTTCGATCTCTCGAAAACCTCTCTCATAAGTTCTCTTTACTCGCCAAACCATTCCCCTTCATCCTCTTAGTTTTAAGTTGTTTAGTGACCGATCGAACATTCGGTTACGGTTTCGGTTTTGGCCAGATTCGGCCAAAAAATTGGTTTCGGCCACAGTTTCGGTTTCGGCAAAAAATTGGCCGAAACTTCGACGGCGCCGAAACTCAGTCTTCCACAAGCCAAACAGCAATTTGGCCCGTTGTGATACCGCGAGGGTTATGTGGATTAATGTGTCTACCTATATTGGGGATTAAGTGAGTATTGAGAGGTTTTCCTCCCGGACGGTGAAGAAGAAGAACTTTTCAAATGAACTGAGCGAGGTCTTTTGGGTTTTCTTTAGCAAGTTGTGGTAAAGCTGTGATGAAATGGGAACATAGCTTTCTATGTCTTCATATTGCTATGACGGGACATTCATTAAGGAAATTTATTAGCTTTCAGGTTCTCTGTTTATAAAGGAGGTTCCAGGTTTATCTGGTCACCTTGCAAGATGGTTGATGTATTTATTTTTTAAGCTTAGTTTGACCGTTGCTAATGGTATGTCAATATATTGTGAAGTGCATCTGTGAGGGTGCATTGTACCTTCACAGGCAAGCTCATCTGCTCTGCAGTTTCCGTGGATTTCCCTATGTCTTTGAACCCTGTAAAAGTGAACCTTAAAAAAATCCGCTATCTCCTTAAAGGATGCCCGGCGTTCCTTGACAAGCTCAGATGTAGATTTTATGGCAGCTTGGCTGTCGGTCGAAGTGAATATTTCCAGAAATCATACTATACAACAGCGATTTCGCGGTCGTGGTAAAACATGGAAGGAGCGTTTTAGACTAAGATTACTCAAAAAGATAAATTTGCACTTTTCGTTCAAGTTCTGACCAACTAATTTTTATCGTGATTGAGCTGGCCGATATCGGAATATTTGTTTTTGAGAGTATATAACTGTTGGAAGGAAAATCTACTCCAAATATTGAAGACTGATCAAAATCAACTCTGGTGCATGGCGAGATTGCATTGAGTCTTACCAATACAAACTTTGTTTGTTGTTTGACTAGCACGGTTAACTTCGCGTGAGTATTTGGTCCGTCAGCCGTATTTTTTAATTTGTGCATATATGGCAATGTAAGTGCTTGCGTGACGTGTCAGGTGACTTCGGACGAGATAACTTTCTGTATGTGTAAAAATATACTAAATTTATAAAATATAAATTAAAAAAACATGATTAATTTCAACTTCCCAAAAAAAGGTTCGGTTTCTGTTTCGGTTTCGGATGAAAATCATGTTTCGGTCGGACACTAAAGTTGTTGTGTTGGTTTTAAGTTTTAATTTAAGTGCTTTGGCCTTGAAATAAGCTAAATAAAACATCCGAGGTGCACCATGGCCTTTATAATATTGGCAATACACCAGTTTTAATCTTATAAAAAAAGATTTAAGGAATTTTCATACGTATATAAAATAAAATTCATTACATAAATGTTTATGACATTCTTCCTGTCGTACGACAGTGTGCGTTTTTTGAATTATTTTGAAATTTCGTTTTTAAAAAAGCCTAATTGTGATGATAAATAAAAAAGATTCTGTATAGGGAATAACACTGTCAATAAAAATAATTGTAAAAGACGGTTTTATTGTTTCCTTTACCTTTTTGATCCTTTTCAGAAGACGGGACGAATATAAAAAGTAAGAACGAAATAAGCATGGCTCCAAAAACAAACATAAAATTATACTTATGTCACAATTTGTCCGATTTTGAGCCTTCCTGATTTGTTTTTGAGAAAGTTGGACACGTATTTCGAGAAATTACTCTTAACACCTGGACCGCAGACGTTCCCGGTCGTTGAGAAGTGTTATCAGAGACGTGTCGTAACTCTCAGAAGTATCAGGTTGGCAACTAAGAATTTTTTTTTAATTTTTTTAGAAAATAAAAGAACAAAATTACTTTATTCTGTAATGAATTTTGAGCAATGTCCTTTTGCCATCTTTCAGGCAGCATCCATAATTCAACGTTCATAAAACTTCTGGTTTTTATCAGCAAAAAACTGAACCAGGTACGATTTGACATCATCATTATTATTGAAATTTTTACAATTCAAGGAGTTTTGCAAAGATCGGAATAAAAAGTAATCAGATGGTGCAAGGTCAGGACTATATGGTGGATGTGGCAAAAGATCCCAACCAAGCTCCAATAATTTTTGCCGAGTGACCAAAGATGTGTGTGGCCTTGCATTGTCATGACATTTCGATTTGCCAATTCAGGCCGGGTTTCTTTAACTGCATTCTAAAATTTTGTTACTTGTTCAATGTAGACATCTGAATTGATAGTTGAATTGGGTGGTAAAAGTTCAAAGTCGACAATTCCTTTGTTATCCCACCAAACTGATAACATAACTTTCTTTTGATGAATATCAGCTTTTGATGTTGTTTGAGCTGGTTCATCTGGCTTGCTCTTCACTTTACTTTGTTGTAAACAACCCATTTTTCATCACCAGTTCTCAATCCTTTTAAAAATGGATCATTTCTATTACGTTTCTTTGACAAATCCCAGATGTTAAATGATTTTCTTTCAGTTCATGAGGAACCCATATATCGAGGTTTCGTACAAGACAAATTTGTTTTAAGCGATTTTCGACGCATGTTTGTGATACATGAAGCTTCTCTGCAATCTCACGTATTGCACTGTGACGATCCGAATCGATTATTGCTTTGGTTTGGTCGTCATCAACATCAACTGGACGAAAAGAGCGTTTTTCATTTTTGAGTGAAAAATCACCAGAACGAAATTTGGCAAACCAATTTTGACACTGTCGTTCTTTTAAGGCTTCGTCGCTATTAACAGCACAAAACTTTTTGTGAGCTTGCGATGCGTTTTTTCCCTTTCCGGAAATAAAAAGCAAAATATGACATAAATGTTCATTTTGATTTTGCATTTTTCAACAGACGCCAAACTAAAACTTCACAATCGATCAAACCGAGTTTTTGATTGACACTTGAAGTACCAACTATCAAATGACAAAATGTGTTTGACATTTCGATTACGTCAGCAAACCTAAAAATTCAACTTAAGCCATCTATGAGTGAAATCCGCAATTACTTAGTTGCCAACCCAATAGTTTCAAACCAACACACAATGTTTTATAGCTAAGCTCATTCTTCAACTTGCGCTCTGCAAAACCCTTGAGAGAATGTTCTTCTACCTTCTTCCCCCTCTCAAGTTTGTTGCCGCCAAAGCCTATTATAGAGAGTTGAATCCCAGTATCCTTGCGTTTTCGTGTATGCACAACTACCTTCGTTTTACACATACCGCCTTTTTAAAGTGAAATAATTGACGCTGTCGGGAATATCTGTTGAAGTTTAGGTATCGGTTTGCCTTCTTGAACAATTATTTTTCAACGCCACTGCATGCGTTTGCAGCTCAGCATTCCGTCCATTTGGCTTGAGTGTTTGTTTTCACTCGTCCATTAATATCACTGGAATGTAATAATAATAAAAAAAAAATACAAACAAATTCATACAAAAGTCAGAGGGCTCCAGTGCTCTCGATCCTTGACATCCGACATTTACATACACGAGTACGAGCGAACCGTAAGCAAACAGCGCCCTACAAAAAAGGACTGAGTGTTTGGGGGCTTGGTGTACCAAACTCTGGCCCAGCCAAACCTTTCGTTTTTTTACCATTTTTTTTTCGTTATTTGGTGGATACTAATAGCGGCATCGGAGCTAAGGGCCATTTCGGCACACATTTTCCGGACACGGATCACTTTATACAAATTGTAAATACAGCACATATTCAGGATCAAAAGGCCAAGAGCAATGAATGGATTACACAACAGGGTAAACAAAAAAAAACATGGGATTGCCGGACTCCCATGCAGTCGGGGAGCATACCCAGACTGCAGTCATAATACGAAAAGTGATATGAATGCAAAATTTATTCCTGGTCCGGGTGAGAGATGCTATGTCTCTTTGTTGGGGATGTGTGAGACCGGTGGCATTTTGTTTTTTGTATGCAATTCACATTTCGGCAGTTATTTGCCGACACATTATCGCCATTGAATCAGTTTCGGGGCTCTGAATTGTGTACATGAAACGCTTATTGGCTGCAAGAAAAGCTCGCAAGGGTTTTGGGCAATAAATCTTGTCGAAGCGAGAGTGTTTGCATTTTATTTGTACGTGAAAGGAGTTTATTTAACTCCTTTTTCGTTCAACTCGATTTCGAAATGAACGATTGAGTTTGGTGATGGCAGTGGAAGTTCAGAGAACTATGCAAAGTCAAGGGAAGCCCTTAATTGTTTTAATTTGAATGGGTCCTATACACTTTTTGGCTTTTTGTATAACAGTATCAGAACTGATCTAGTGACCTGCAAAGGTAATGAGATTCGACGACGGAATTCACATCATTGGGCCGAGTTTAAATTTGTAAATAAGGTTTTGTTCGAAATTATTTTCCCACCATAGTCCATTTAAATTCCTTCAAATGTACGGTTTAATCTCTCAATCATGGTGAGTCCGTATAACGTTTTGTTCCATTTTGGCAGGAACATAAAAAAAAACGTTCCTCTTTTGTATTTGTGGCTATAAGAAGATAGTCTATGTAAACCAATAACTTTCCTGGTCGTATGAGTTTGTCTGAAAATTGCGTTAATATACCTTTGGAAAAATGCGGGTGCGTTTTTGAGCCCAAAGGGCATACGCAAGAATTCAAACTGACTGACTGAAACTTCAAGGATGTGCATTAAATAGAATTCTCTTCCATTTTTACGTGGAAGAATCCACTTTTTAAATTCAATGAGGATATATATTTCTTACCGCGCAATTTATCAAGGTGATCCTCGATCAGAGGCAAAGGAAATTATCTTTTATAGTTGTTTTTCCAGGTGCAATCTGACATTTCCACTGGAAAGTTTGACATTTTTTAGCATAACATCACTCAGAACGTGTTGTCGTTTAATCGTGAATTGTTTTATTTACAGAGACTTGAAAAAATCATCTCGGCAAAATAATGGAATTAACTCGTGAACACTTTCGTGCGATCATTTTTCACAACTTTCGACTTGGATTATCACGACAAGAGTGCATGGCGATGGCTATGAAGCACCATCCTAGAGCACTGTGAAAAACTGGTTTAATGAATTCAGTCATGGCCGACGCTCGCTCAAAGAAGAATTCCGTGAAGGTCGTCCAAAAACGCCCATTGTGCCAAAGAACATTGATGCATCCCTGGGCATGTCTCCCACCAGCATACATTCGATATTGCATGAACACCTGGCCGTAAAAAAGGTTTGTTCTCGTTGGATCTCTCACAATTTGACAATCGCTCAAAAAAAGGTTCGTGTCGATTGGTGCAAAGAAATGTTAAAAAAATACGATCGCGGTGCTTCAAAAGACGTTTATAAGATTGTCACAGGTGACGAATCATGGATGAAACAAACACGAAACAAAACAACAATCGACCGTGTGGATCTTTGAAGACGAGCCAAATCCAACAAAAGTTGTTCGTGGAAAAAGCACTTCGAAGCAAATGGTCGTCTGTGTCCTCGGCAACTGTTCCGCTTGAGCGACGTAGGGCGGTCAATTCTGAGTCGTACACCATAATTTGTTTGCCTGAAGTCTTCGGAGTAATTCGAAAAACGAACAAGAGAAGACTAATCATTGTTAACCATGACAATGCGAGCTCTCACACATCGACTCAAACCAGCGCCTATTTGACCGGCCAAAACGTCGAATTGATGAGTCATCCGCCGTACAGCCCTGACTTGGCATCCAATGACTTCTTTTTATTCCCGCATTCAAGAAAAAAATTCGTGGTCAACGATTTTCGTCGCCAGAACATGCTGTTGAGACGTTCAAAAACGATGTTTTGGAGGTGTCTCAATCGGGCTGGGATAGAGTCCAAATTGCTATAAACTATCTCAGCGTATATTATAATGGGGATGAACAAGGCTTTAACCAATCAAAGCCGAGTCTCCATAGGCGTAAAGCTCGCAGTCATGGTTGACTTAGACACCCGTAGATACGTTCAATAACACTATTGACATGTTCAATGCATGATAATCTTGTATTTAAACGAAAACCAAGACTTAAACTTGAAATAAAAACGTCAGGCAGAATATTGAAGTTCAAAGTTTTATTGGATATTGGAATCATTTTGACTAAGTTGGGTTTAAGACAAGATCATTCGCAAGAGTCAATTCATAAATAGATGACAAATGCTCATTAAATCACCACTGCCGCTCAGTTAAGTTGCTCAAAGGCCTAGATAAGTACGATTGGACGTCATCAGCATACAAGTGAACATTTACATGCTGGCAGGACAGTGGTAGGTCATTGATAAAAATGCAAAACAGTATTGGGCCAAGAATCTAGCCCTGCGATACTCCTTGCCTGACAAATTTAAAAGTCGAATATTTATCACCGACTACCACCCCCTGCTGCCTGTCATTTAGATAGCTGCAAATTAAACTAACCGCCCTCTCACTAAAATTGAAATAAAGCCGCAATTTCCAACACAGAAGTTTATGATTTACTGAATCAAAGGCCTTTGAGAAGTCTTACAAGCACAGAAGTGAAACATGACCCTTATCAATATTCTGTCTGATGTCATCTATTATTTTGAGCATAGTCGTTAAATGTGTCCTGCTCTAAAACCAAATTGCAGTGGATAAGTAAAGAATAACGCTCTAGATGACAGTTTATTTGTTTGGCTACAAGCTTCTCAAAAACTTTCCAAAGGCAAGGTAAAATGCTAATCGATCTGTAGTCACTAGCTGAAGAAGGACTTTTAGCAACTGGTATTACCCTGGCTAGTTTCCGGATTTGTGGAAACGTGAAGGACATTTAGCATGAATTTATAATTTCAGTTAAGTCATCGACTTTAAAGGGAAGAATCAACTTTAGCAACCGTAGTGGAACTCCATCTACACCAATGACATTCAATTTGATAGAAGATATAGCTTCAATTACATCAGCATGCGTTACTGTACTGAAATCCAGCTTAGGCAGTGAATTAATGGGGTTGCAAGGATGAGGATCGAAACTTGTTGTTTTCAGCCCATTCAAAAGAAAGTGATCGTTTAGTATATAAGGATATCGATATCACAAACAGCTTCATCTTTGTACGAAATGCCAATTTGTCGAAGATTATGCCAGTGAGTTTTTGGCGGAAGCGTAATATCTAACTTAGAGCTGAAGTAATTTGTTTTTGAGTCACGAATAACACAAGTTGCATGATTACGTGCCCTCTAACGAATCAAGCTTTTAAAATTGGTTTCATTCGAAGAGTGTGTGCAAAACTGCAAATAAATATAACAAGTTTTTTTCCTTTTTTTCTTTTATTCTTAAATATCGGGTTTTTTTAATAAAAGCGCTACAAGCGTTTTTTTTTTTTTAAAAAACAACAACCGTTTTGGATATCAATTAAATTCTTTTTTCCTGTGAAAGTACGTTCGATGCAATTATGTATGAAGCTCGATTTCTTTTGCATGGCCACCACGGGCACGCTTGCAGAAGTCCAGACGCTGAACCGAATTTTCGAAGGTTTACAAGCATAAATCGGCCGATACTGCTGCAATTTCACGTTCGATATTCGTACGAAGTTCATCAATCGTCGCTGGCTTGTTGGCATAAACCATAGACTTGACGTAGCCCCACAGAAAATAGTCTAACGGCGTCAAATCGCACGACCGAGGCGGCCAAGCGACTGGACCATTTCGTGAGACAACACGTTCTCCAAACTTGGTTTCCAATAAATTGATTGTGACATTCGCTGTGTGGCTTGTGGCGCCGTCCTGTTTGAACCACATGTCCTCCAAGTCCATATCATCCCATTGGGTTCAAAAATATTCGGTTATCATTGAACGGTAGCGATCCCCATGTGCTGGTCTTGATCATCACGGAAGAAGTACGGCCCAATTACGCCGCCGGCCCATAAACTACTCCAACCCGTAATTTTTTCGGGATGCAATGATGACTCATGGAGTACGTGTGGATTGCTGCCTGACCAATACCGCATATTTAGTTTATTGACGGAGCCATTCAGCCAGAAATGAGCCTCATCGCTGAAGATGATTTTTCGATGAAAATCCGAATCATTTTCAAATTTTTGCTCAGCCCAATTCACGAACATACGACGCTTCTGGTATGGTCAAGCGGCTTCAGTTCTTGCATCAATTTAATCTTGTTAGGATGTAGGCCACGATCTTTTCGCAAAATTCGCCACAACGACGTCACAGAGATGCCCAACGCTTGAGAACGACGTGTGAGAGACACATTTGGGCTTTCTGCAACTGAAGCCTCAGCGGCAGCAATGTTCTCGACACTACGGGCACTTCTTTATCTCACTGGCACGGGAACATTTTGTACTGTGCCTGTGGATTCAAATTTTTCCACTAGACGCTCAGTTGTTGATCTGCTAGGATGATTATGACGACCATAAATTGGACGTAGCGCTCTTAACGTTGGGGCCACTGATCCGAATTTCGGTAGTAAATTTTAAAAATTTCGACTCGTTGTTGGCTCGCATGTCTTTCCATCATGAAATGGCAAACCTTACTGAAGAGAAATGTCAAAAGAGCGGCAAGAAATATGGCGTTTTTTTTCTGACCCTGTCGCTCTACTTTTGTAGCGTCCCTGTTGAAAAACCCTTTATAAAACTTTCCTTTATATGCTTGCCCTTTCCAGTCCGGCTAATTAACTGGCCGGTTAGTTGTTTTTAACAAGCGTTAGTTGGGAAAAACAATTTTTTTCTAGACCATTTGCACAAACAATTTATTTTTGCACAGCTAGCGGTCTGCATATGCTTCCATAAAAACACTTGTTCGGTTACAGGGTGTTAACTGCTGCTCCTCTAAATTCAGCCATCCCCGGCGGACATTGCATATTTGTGTTTGGTGGATAATGTTTACACACGTGTTTTTTTTTAATTCCTCTGAATGTAGAGTGGAAACGTTACTGTATTATTTAAGCTTAGTTTAATTTTTAATCACTTTCTTTAATCGTATATATTTTCTATAAATTTTTAACATGAATATGTTCGAATGAAATACAATTTAATCAATAAATAATTTTCTCAAGATTTTTAAAAAAGGAAACGAAAATACAATTCCAAACTTAACACAAAATGCTAATATTTCATCTTGGAATATTTAATATTTAAAAATGTATGCATGTGGATTAGGGTGTCCCTTATTTTTCAAAGTTTTTAATTTCTAACGATTAGGGCTAGTATCTCTTAAACACTCGGAAATTATTCTCCCGATTCACACGTATTGTTTAACATTTAAAAGATGTCAGTGGAATTAAGAAGCAATAAAATAAATGACGTAAATTATCAAATAACAAGCGCAAAGTTAATCAGTCTAATCGTCAAGTTCTTGCAGTACTATTTTTCAACATTTGCGAAGTAAAAGTCACTGTTGGCGAAAGCGCTAATCTCGTCATTCGGGAGTGTAATATATTTTGGGAAAAAGCTAGAATCCCTACCAGAACTATACCTTACAGTGTAAAAAAACGTGTGTATCTTCGTCATGCTTGGAGGGAGTTGCAAAAAAAATCTAAAAAAATACAAAATAATTACAAGCGCCTTGAGGATGACTTTAAAAACAATTTAGATAATTCTTTTGATACAGCACACGCTGATGCTTTAGAACGTATGAAAATTGACGAAGACAAAATATTTTTACAAAAACAAAGAGAACCAGGGTGTCCAGGGTGTTTAGCGGGTGTTGACAAAAATTAGCCGAAAAAAAAGAAAATTAAATGAAGAGAAAAAAAGAAATGAACAAATGTATTTCGGAGGTTAATCGTCATCTCTTACCACGCAAGATTGTATACAAAAGCAAAGACATAACGATGAACTTACCAGCCCTTGGAACGCTTGCCATCCACCTCTCAAATGGTGAGCTCTCAAACTACTACAAAATGAGGAAGGAAAGACTTTATCACGCCTAAGTTAGTTGCAGCTCTAGAAAGATGTCAATTAAGCATAAGGGATTCTGTGTATATACTTCAGGCTGTAGTAGAAGCACTTGATCTTAGCTGTGATGATTTTCCAATAAACAAATCCTCCATTCAACGCATTCGCACACAAACCCGAAAAGATAGAGCGGAATCTATAAAATCAGATTTTCAGAATAATATGCCTGAAATTGACGTGAGAGGTTCTTAAGAAGAACGCCTGCCAATTCTCACATTTTTCGGAGAAAAGGAACAACTTCTGGCTGTACCCATACTGGAGAGCTCTTCCGGCCAGGATCGAGCTAAAGCTGTACAAATAAAGTGCTGTGACACAACTACATCTAAAACAGGGCGATTGAAAAGAGCCTGTGTACTTTTGGAACAAAAACTAAACAGGATATTACTTCTCTTTGCTTGCCGCCATCACGTTTACGAACTCGTTTTACAATGTGTGTTCGAAACAAAAATCCACCAATTCACAATTAGCCCTGATATCCCACTTTTCAAAAAGTATAGAGACAACTGGAAAACTATTAATCCTGCTGCCATTGAAACATACACCGATATCGTCACGCGACATTTTTGTAATACAACAATAGAAGATTTGTTTTCATTTTATGATCAAGAACTGCAAAAAACCATTGTACGTGACGATAATCGTGAACTGATTGAACTATCTTTTATTTTCTTAGGAGGAAACAGTAAAAAAATTTAAAGATAGACCTCCTGGAGCGATACATCAAGCAAGGTGGATGGCTAGAGCTATTTACTCTTTAAAAATATGTTTGTTGCAATCGCAGTTGAAAATTAGCGCCAAGGATAAACAAGCACTTCATGAAGTCTTTTTGCAGTTATTTATATGAAACCATGGCTTGGATGTAGTCTGGCGGTGAAGGCACCGAATCAAGATTTGTTCTTTTTAAAGAGCCTTAGGGAATATGAAACTGTTGACAAATTGATCTCCAAAGTAGCCCTGAGCAAGAGTAGCCAACATCTTTGGTACTTGTCAGAAGAAATTGCCGTTTTATCACTCTTTGATGATGAAGTAAATGAAAAAACGTAGACGAACATTGTAGTGAACTTACAAAGAGAGAGTGTGTTTGGTTCTTTTTTTTTTTTTTTTTCAAACTTGTTTATTTCCACCATAATTTTAACAATTTTCTTAACGAGAAACAAGATAAACGCTAAATCAATAAATTTACATTTTCGTAAATGGCCAACTCAAAATTGGCTCTCATTACTTATAATTTTATAATATATACTTAGACTAAATTACTAGAACATATTTTGTTTTGTGATATTTATAATTTATATATAATTTACTTTCGAGAAGAAAAGGTGGAGGTTAAAAAACTCCTCATAATAATATATATACGGACAAAAACAAACGAAAAAAACAAAGACCTACAAACTAAGATAAAACTACTTAACCTAACTTTGCCTAATTGTTAGCTTCTACCCAATCTAGCCACCAGTATTTATTTAAATTTGACCTGTTGTCATTATTTACATCTCTATCAGGTACGCTCATGCAGTATTTCCAAATATTGCTTTCATCGCTTGAGTGTGCAGGCACATGGAAGATTCGTTTATCTGTTGCTCTTCTAGCAGCATGATATATGATAGGGACATTACTCGAGTCTGAAAGATAGCCATATGCATCCAGATAAAGAAATGCTTCAGGTGGTATATGTCCACTTATCAATGAATTTCTAAAATACCCAGGGTTAGGATAAAATAAACCCGATATGAATTCATTCTCAATAACATTACTCGACCGCGCAAAATGATTCCTCGCAAGGTCTAGAATGACATTGTCAATTCTAGACACGCCGGAAGCATCCAATAGTCTTTTGTTGGAGACGTAATGCCGAAAGTCGGAATGAGCGCTTCTGTACATTCCCGTGCATACTCGAAGACATTTCCTCTCAAAAATTCTGTACTTCTCCATATAAGATGGGCTTATGTTCCACCACACTGGACTCGCATAAGTCAAAATTGGACGCACAAAAGCTTGGTAGCAAATGACCTTCACATCTGATCTCAAATAGTTGGAATAAAAAAGTTTCTTCAGCGACATAAATGCTGCCCTTGCTTTTTTTAATTGGATATTAACATGATCATTATAATATAGGAATTTATCTAAGTAAACTCCTAAATACCTCACAACAGTTTTTGATTCGATTCGAAGGCCATTTGAAGATGTTATAACCAAATTTCTCCAATTGCGTCGCAAGTCTGAATTGCCCTGTCCTACTGGGGTGCGGAACAGTATGGCTTCGCATTTAGCATTGTTTATTTTTAGTTTCCAATCCTCACAGAATTTTTCGAGGGTATCAAACTTCAGTTGGAGTTCGTTTTTAATTTCGCAAATTTTTGAACCATAAGCATACAGAATGACGTCGTCGGCGAATGCTATTGAGCCATCCAAGTCCCTCAGCATTTTAGAAACGTAAATATTAAAGAGTATTGGTGCGGATACTGTGCCTTGTAGCAGACCATTAATGACATCAAAAATTTTTTCAGTCTTGTACTTTCTATCTGTTACAACGAATTTCTTCTCGCGTATCATAGATACGATTATCACTGTAAGGTGATGGGGAAACTCATATCTGATTAGTTTGTAAATAAGCCCGTCAATCCAAACCGTGTCAAAGGCTTTCTCGATATCCACTAGACAGGCACCTGTACTTTTCTTTCCATTAAAATTCCAGTTTATATCAGATACTAGTTTTGTAACAGCGTGCACTGCCGAGTGATTTCTTTTAAATCCAAATTGATTTCGCGGTATAATCTCCTTTGTTTCGCACACGAACAATATTGATTTGGTAACAACTACCTCAAAAACCTTCCCAATATTAGGCAGGAGACTAATTGGCCTATAGTTCGAAGGATCTGAAGGATCTTTATTTTTTTTTACAATTGGAAATACCTTTGATATTTTCCAACAGCTTGGGAAGTAGCAGTTGTTAAGCAAATTATTAAAAATCACGCAGTATTGCCTTATGATTTCATCAGGTAAATGTTTAAGTACAATATTTGGAATGCCATCTAATCCCGATGTCTTTTTATTATTGAGCTTCCTGAATATTTCAGTCAATTCATCGAGTGTTGTTTGTCTGTTCCGTCGTTAGTTCGTCTGCTTTCATATCATCAGAAAATTGAAGAAGAGGGTCAGGTTGTAAGTTAAACAGTGTTAATTCCTCTGCTACTTCGACAGATTTTCGACTTGGGTGTTCTGTGGCGTGGATCGACTCAAAACGGGAACCAATAAGATTGAGTTTAGTCATTCCACCATCAATCACGTATTGGTTTTCCACAATAGGACAGTGGTTGTGATCAATTCCAGCTTTATGAATAAGTTGTTGGGATGCCAACGGAATTTTCAATTTCGGAATATTGATAACACTACGAGGCTTAAAAATCTGTTTTATCTGAGGAAACATATTCCTCGAGTCAGACTTCATCACATTTTCGGCTCGATGCCTCCAGTAGTCATTAATAGAATTCCGAAATTGTTGTTTTAATAAGGATCTTACATTTTTCATCAGAGACTTCAATCTTATTAGCTCCAAGCTGATTAAATTATCCGGAACCTGTTGACGAATCCGATTTATCTGAGTTAAAAGAAAGCTTTTGTGTGTCTGTAATGTCATAATGTCACGGTTTATATAGCATTCCAAACTATTTTTGCTCTTTATTTTTTGTACAGCGGACTCCATTGTTTTCTGTACTACGGCATTAATTTTCTCGATAGCAGATTCACACTCTACATTTGTGAGGTTCCTGTTGTTAGGAACATCAGTTGATGCGCGTTGAGACCTATATTTTCTCACGGCATAACATTCAAATCTGCACCAATCTGTGTTCCTAAAATTATATTTTGGAGCCTCGTGTTGTGTCTCAAATGTAAACGTTGAATCACCTGCTAAGGATACCTCAATTACGATGGCGTTGTGATCGCTATCATAAGGCAACAGCGGTGCGTCGCGATACATAAATCTAGATATGAATTTGCAGAGGGGAAACTGGGTGTAACCGGGCTATACAATTTTAATTTATACTCAACTTGATTTTCATCTATAAAGTACCTTAAGCGATTGCCGTTGGTGTTGGTACATGAATTAGTACATGAATTAGTACATGAATTAGACCAAGCTAAGACGAAATAGTTGTTTAGACTATTTAGCCTTAGATTTTCGATTTCGGTATTGAATTCATTAGCGGATGCACGAGGAAAATATGCTGATATTAAGTACAAATGACTATTATTCCTCAGAGGTAGCGAAATAATAGTGGTTTCAAGACGATTAAAATTTTTGATGATATCATTTTCAACTGTTGTGAACTTAAGTGGTTTTTTGATGAGGATCGCCGTTCCACCGCCGTTCGATTTTATTCTGTCAGTCCGTATGAGATTGTAATCCTTGAACTCCAAGTAATGTCTGTCATTAAGATTTGTTTCACTCAAAAAGAGTACGTCTGGTCCATGATTTGTTACAAAGCACAATAAGTCACCTCTTCTATCATTAGATCGTATGGAATGGACGTTAATAGCGACTATCTTGAGTTCTTTGAATCTTGGCAATCTAGGCATGAAGTGTGGATAATATTGTATCCAACTTCTTTGCTAGTTCAGCAACCACTTTGGCGAGATTATTGACTTGGTTCTGTAAACTTTCGTTTTGAGAACGCGAAAAAGTGTGAGAGCCAGTTGTTGAACCGACAACACTTGCATATGAAACGCCCTTTTTACAGTAGTTTTCAACAATTTTAATTTTTTGGTCTAATCTTTCCTTTGCTATGTTTTTTTTTCTTGCATTTCATCTGCAAGTTTTTTAAAAATCGGACATCCCCTAAAGGAAGCCGGATGTCCGAAGTTGTTACAAAGAACGCAAGACAGTTGATCTTTTGCAGTATCTTTCTTGATATGACACTCACCTGGCTCGTGACTATCCCGGCATTTTACGCATCTATACATCATGCTGCAATTCGATGCGACATGACCGAATCTTTGACACCGACGGCATTGTGTAATGTCGCTCTTTCGAATTTTTTCAAAAGAGACGATGTGCCCTCCAATGTGCCTAATATCTCGCAGATTATGAGCCTGACTATCTGGAGATAACTGTACCGCTATAAAAGGTAGTGTTCTTTTTTCTTGTCTAGAACGAGAAGTAGCGTACCTGAATGTATTCACAAATTTAACACCGGGTATTGTTGTTGCCTGGAGTTCTTCTAAAACCTCCTCAGGGGAGAAGCTAACACTTAAGCCCTTTAACAAAAATGTTTGAAGCTTATCTTCTTTAGCTGTGTATGTATATAATTCGGACTTAGTTTGTTTAAAAAGATCCTTAGCACTTTTCCAGTCGGTTTTGTTATTTACATTCACTGATAATTTATTGTTATTAATAATTTTAATCCTAAATTTACCTTTACCAATATGATTTTCCAGAAGCCGACTTATATTACGACTGTCTTCTTTGTATATGTTGATTGGTGGCATATTTTTTTTTGCATCTACTGTGGTTGTCGTCTTCCCTTTTTGATTTTGTTCGTTGAATTTGTTTGGAGTTATGTTCCTTGTTATCGTCTTATCAATTTTTTTTTTCGTTTTCTTTTCGCATAGCCTGGATAAGTTCGCTGTTCGTCGTCAATTCATGATGTGATGGTTCATAGAGGATGTGCTTGGGTTGTCGTCATCGAGCAACTCATATCGGTTGATGCTCTCTTTTTTTTCTCCTCCTCTAGCAGCTTTTTTAACTCCTCCACCTGTAATTGCAGTTTTTCGTTGAGCTGTATTTGTTGCTGGTATATTTCATTTGTGAGCACCGACATGCCTTCATGTACTCCTCCCGTGGGAGTCAAAGTCATAAACTTCTGTTCTTTTTTTTTTTCTTTGCCGAATAAAACGCACTTTAATAATAATCACGTCTTAGACCGGGAGATTGTTCACGATTAAGTAACTAACAAAAAGCACTAATCAAAAAAATTATATCAATATTTATTTTATTTTATTTTTTTTTTTTGCAAAAATTAATCGACTGATTTGGCATATGTCTCTATGCCTTTTCGTGTGTTTGGTTCTGGAAAGATAGACAATCCATCTGAAGAAGATATGTCTGATTATTTCTATGGTAAGTACGAATCCTGCCTATATAAGGGACACCCTAATGTGGATTAAAAAAGGCAAGAAAGCAATAAAGATACATTAATACAATAATTAGATAAGAAACCTTAAAAAATCTATATATTTTTGAAATTAAAATCTGGATATTCTTTTTCAACTTTATTTTTCGTAACGTTTATAGAAATGAATGAATTTTCAAAAATAATTATTTATACATTAATTTTTATCATTGTTGCTTATTTTAATCTTGAACGTAGATAAATACTCAATCTTTTACCCTTTGGATTTTCAATTATTAATTTGTAAAATCATTTCTTTCATAGCTTTTAAGAACGAATCACAACTAAGTACGCCAAAAACAGATAGAGATATTTGATCATGCAGCATTTCCGCAATCAGTGAAAATAAGGACAAAACTCTACCTTAGGTTATTTTCATGCACCTTTTTTGTTTTCGATTAGAACCTTTGTTCCCCGATCTTCTTGAACTGTTTTTTCAACGTTAATTTTTCTAAACTTATTACAAATTTGCTTCTTAGTACGTACCTGGCTTATATGTGTGTGTATGTTTGTTTTTATTGTGGTATCTTAAGTCTGTAACCTGTGCTTGTTTTATTTTATTCCTAATTGTATTCTGTAAAGCTGGTGTACTTGAATGTATTATATCGATCGGTCTTTGATTCTTGACTGAATGGATGGTCTTGATGATTGATTGAATGATTTGTGTCACTGATACCCTCTTCTAATTTGATTCACCTTGCGATTTCAGTTAAAGTGCTATGAAATCGTTCAACCTGTTTATTAGATTTGCTGTGTAGGGGAGGAACGGCGAAAATATCTATTTTAAAATGATCCCTTAGTAAAGTTTTTAAAGTCTGTGAGTTTAGCGATTTTTCATTGTCGCAGACAATCGTTTTCGTGGCCTTGAAAAAGTTAAGGATTTCGAGCAAATGCTCTTTGACATCAACTATTGCATGAGGTTTTATTGGAAATACTGCTGCGAATTTCGAAAACTTATCAAACCATGTTAGAAAATGCAACTTAACCGTGGAGTAAATATTGAAATGCTATATTTCACCTGTGGAATATGGTATAGGAGTTTTTCCAAATTTTGCTCTGGGTAGGTGGCGTTGATATTTAGCTTCGTTACAAATTGTGCAATGCGAAATTATTTCCTTTAACTTTTTTCGGATGTCGGGAAAGAAGCAGTCTCGAAGAATTTGTTGCGTATTCTCGCGCAGGGATCGATGAGCTCGATTATGTTCTACAACGAGAATTTATTTATTTTTATTTATTTATTTGGAATATCAACATACAATAAAAAATTGTTACATTAATATTTAACGAAGAGCAACTAGCAGCAAAGGCTCTCGGCTCTTATGATTTGAAATGTATCTATACTATATCACTATTTTTAGTTTTTCATATATATTTTTCAATTTTATAATATTGCTATGGTTTGGTTTCCTGAGAAGTTCCAGCAGGTTTTGATTTTGATTGTATAGCAGTAAAGGATCTGATGTTAAGAAGCATGGACTTAGTAGATGTTGTGTCGTAACTGTGCTGAAGCAGGTGGGGCAGGTTGGTTGTGATTCCTTTGTGAGCAGATGTTTGTGAGTGTAAGCAGTGTGACCAAGGCGGAGTCGGATAAAGTTTGTTAAATCGGATTTGGGTATATTTGATGGAAATTTGGGCTGAGCTTTAGTCGGGTTGACTGTTTTGTAGTGGTGTTTGTAATGTCCCCAATCGAGTACCTGTTGTCTGCGGCATTCCTGTTTTGTGTGTCTCATTAAATCGAGGCGAGAGAAGGTATTAGAAGTAAAAGTGGGAGCTTTTAGAGCTGCGTTTGCAGCAGCATCTGCAAACTCATTGCCCTTTATACCCACATGGCCTGGCGTCCAGATGAGCTTTACCTTATGTCTTGCTTTGTTAAGTATATCACGAATTCTGGCTGTGGTGATTGTGTCATTCCTTGGATTCGCGATGCTTTCCAATACTGACAGACTGTCAGAGCAGATCGCCCATTTACCTGCAGCTTGAGAGCTTCTCTTAGCTGCTTCAAGTATTGCTGCAGCTTCCGTTGTATATATGGAGGCAATGTTTGGGAGGATTCCCTGTATAATGGTAGAACCTTCCTGATTAACAACTGCAAAAGCAGTGTTTGTCTTCGTTTTTGAGCCATCCATATATATAAATTTCCAGCCTTTGGACTTGAGGTCGCTTGAGATTTCGAGAAATCTTGCTCTATAAACATCGTTGCTTGTCGCGTCCTTTCGCAGCTCTTGTAGGTTGAGAACTACTGAGTCTTTATGGATTGACCAAGGTTGGTGTAAATTTAGTTACTCTCGTGAAAGGTAAACATAACCTTTTGTAGGATTCCAGGAGAATTTCTTTTTCGTCATTTTCATTAAAAATATCTATCAGGCATTTTTCCGAATGGATAAATTTGGTAGATGGAAGCAGATTATCTTGAATTTCCGCAGGGGTATGTATGTAGGTCGCAAAGGATACCGTTTACGACATTAGGATTAATGTCCTGTTTGAGTATTTTGAATAATTCCTTTAGGCTACTAAATGTGATTATGTGCCTGCACTTTTTTCTAAATATTATTTTCGCAATTCTCCTATTATCCAAGCCTTTATTGAGGAAAATCTGATTCATGAAGCAGTTAATAGGGTTTTCTACTGTACGGATCGTTTTGGTCAAGGACTCTTCACTGTGTATTGTTAAAGCGATTATTGTATGGCTTTTGAAATGTATTTATGGGGTTCTGTATAGGATCTGATCTATGGGTCTTATATCGAGATGTTGAACTGTCTATTTCCATTGGTTGTACCCTGTGCTGTTGCGACTGCTCCCGTACGTAGTGTATTGGAAGATCATTCCTGGTAGTTCGCAAATGATTGATTCATTGATTGTTTATTTTGTACACAATTTCTACAGTTTTTGGTATAATACCGCATATTTTACAGTTAAGTTATATTTTCTTACATCTTTCAACTTTAACATTATTTAATTATTTGTTGAAAAGAATAAAGTATAAAATAGAGTTTGAAGGAAAAAGTACTAATAAAGCTTCATTTGAATTAAGGAATATGCAATAATATCACAGACGGTTAAATATACGTAAAAACAATAAACAAATAAATATCTTAATATATATTTAATTACTGTATAGGTAAGGAAATAAATAGAATAAATAAATAAGTATAGAAATAAATAAAATAATAAATTTATGTTATATAAATAAATAAATTAACAAACAAAGCAAAAATTAATAAATCGGAAAATAATATATAAATGACTAAAGAGATGAACTCATAATAGCAGTAAATCAATTAACAAATAATTATATATTTATTTCAAAGAAAAATATGAAGTGCCCGAGCACAAAAAAATGACATGAACCAATCACAAGTGATGATTTAAAGGGAAAAGTTGATTTATAAGACCGTTATCTGCAATTGAACACCGTACAATGAGCAATTCAACTTTCACTTTATTATGGAGGTCGGACGTACAATAATGCCAAGGTAGATTAAGCATCATTTTTAGAACTTTATTTTGCGCAACTTGCAGTTTTTTCAAGTGACTCTTTGCGCAATCACCCCAGATTTGACATCCGTAGAGAAGTATCGTTTGGAAAACAACTTTATGGATCAATATTTTGTTATCAATTGACAATTGGGATTTTCTGCTGATCAAAGGATACAAAATTTTTATTGCAATATCGACTTTTTTAATTTTTTGCGAAATGTGTTCTTTAAACGTCAATTTTGAATCAAGTTCAATTCCTAAATATTTCACGGATGATTGCCATTTGAGCTCCGTATTGTTAACCCGAAACTGCATTGTTGGAATATAACAAGGCTTTCTTTTACGCGTGAAAAAGATAGCTTGCAATTTATCTTTGTTGACTTTGATTTTCCACTTATTGAAATATTCTAAAAGTATTTTCATGGCATTGTTTAAATTGTTCTCAATAGTGAGAGCAAGCTCATGCGATGAAAATATGGCACTATCGTCAGCGTAAATAGCTGATTTGCATCCTGCGATATGAGGGAAATCGGCTGTATATATGATATACATAACAGGACTAATGACAGAACCTTGTGGAACACCAAACTCGAAATATGACAGATTTGAACATGAATTATTGACGTATACTCGAAAACAACGGTTAGACAGAAAACTTTGCAATATTTTGCACATATAAACAGGGAATTTGAACTTAAGCATTTTAAATATAAGGCCGTTGTGCCAAACTGAGGCGAATGCATTCTCTATATCCAGCAGAAGCATTCCTGTAGATTTGCCTTTATCTCGGTTGTCTTTGGTTTCCTTACATATTCTGCGAACCTGGTGAGCTGTGCTATGAGATAGTCTAAAGCCGAATTGTTCATCAGGAAGAATTTCAAAATCAGAAGCAATCTTTAAGATTTTTTCCCTTAAGACTTTTTCGTAAAGTTTGCTCAAATTGCTTAGCAGGCTGATAGGTCGTTAGCTTGATGGACTATCAGGGGGTTTTCCCGATTTCAAAATTGGAATTATTTTCGCCATTCTCCACGACTTGGGAAAATATTGTCTTTTAAGACATGCATTTATTATAAAAGCTAGTTATTTATATGCTTTTTTTTGATAGTGCCTTCAGATATATATTTTTTATGCCATCAGGAGTTCGCAAATGAGTTCGCGAACAAAAAGCGCATTTGATTTGCTTCTAATTCTTGCGCATTATTATGTCGAACAAACTGTCAAAAGAAGGGACAGTTTCACTTTTCCAATCAAAATCAATTTTGCTATCGAATAAAAAAAGTATAGTTAGCAAATCAAATTATCAAAAAAATTCACTGACATATTTCTCTGCAGTGTTTCAGCAGCGCAACAAAACAGACTACAAACTTGCACGACTTTGACAGGGCATTGACAGTTCGACTGCAATTATGAACGCAAATCCTGAAGTCGTGTGGTAAATTAACATTTGTGAACTTAGTCAAAGTCACATGCATACACCAACATTTAAAGCGCACAAGGTTTGTGCTGTCCAATAATTTGAGGAAAGACTTGTTGCAATGACCATGAAAATGGATCCTATGCTTGGTCGAAGCGATTTTCTCCTTCCGAGATAGCTTCACTGTATCTCCGTTTGTCACTGTCCTTCTCTGTGCTTAATCCCGAGGACGCAATGCAGTTGGTATACACAAACTTGACCCCAAACCCATTTATGGTTCAGTTAAAAATTTGACAAACAATAATTCAAAAAAAAAAAAGAGAAAAACATGAAAAACTGCTTACAGGCGTCATCATGCAAACCTCATAAATATCCAAAAAAGGACGTGACCAGAATGATCATTGATTTTGGGTATACTCGCCACGTTAAACAGAAAACCAGAAGTACATATCCATTAGCTTTAAACTTAAAGAAATCCAATGAAGTATCCTTAGGACGGCTAGTTCCTTTAGCAGAAACACAAGGAAAGAGTTCAGCATGACAACGAAAGACATTAAAACGTTGCTCTGTCATAACTTCCCTTCGTCTGGTAATTATTCTTTTGGAATTTAAAGACATCTCGTGCGGTAATGGCTTAGAGGACACCTCAACATGGTTGCGACTTGATAGTCTGCAGTCTCGCTTGATGTTTTATTTCGTCCTTTTTGTCCCTACTTGCTTTCCATTTATTTATTTATTCGTTCTTTGGTCGGCTGGCGTCAGAGAGGAATTTAACCCCCGGCAAAGTATAAAGTTTATTCGCTAAGAGATAATAATGCACCGGATCAACTGTATACCGCGAGGATGTCTGCGAAGGGGCAACATGCATGTTCATACTACAATGACGGTGCCAACTAGTGCCAGGAGTAATTACGCTTAAAAATGACAGAAACTTTACCTACCGCACACGAGCATGACGCTGAGGAACTTCCTCGCTTTGATTAAACTGAGCTCAGGCAAAAGGGATGACATGGGATACCTTTGCTTTGGTCTGGAATGAATTCAGCGACAAGAGAATTGTAGCTAATGAGTCCTCAGGAAGTTGTAAAGTGGATTCTGATGAACGTACACCGTTGGGGGTCGTAAAGCGGTTGAAATTTATTTAGGGTTTTTTTTGTTTTTTTTTTGGGGAGCAGAATCAATTGAGCCCGTCACGATTCTCGATTTCATTATAGTTTGCCCAATGAAATTACACCTGCGAGTGCTGTTTGGGGTTGCAAACTGTAAATGATTCCTTAACGTTGGGACCATGAAGTAATTTATTGGTGCGTGTCTAAGGGACAATGCTGTTACGATAAAATACTCTTGCTCAATGTACACATGGGAATGGTCACATGGACTATGTCGTATGATTGAAAGAAATCAAGGAAACTAATTTCAGTGTACTGACAAGTCACGAAACCTTTTCAGAGAACACTGGAATCAATTGGCTAAGGTGTACGTTTAATTGGAAAAAAAAAATAAACGAATTGCTCAGCGTTTCGTCGTTTTCCAATCGACAAGAAGAGATCACATGAGATGGTGAAATAAATTGAATTGGACAAATTTTTTTCCATAACATAAGAATTTTGGTGATTTTTTTTCTGTGAATTCTATGATTGAAATTTTATAGTTAAAGTGAAGCCACTTTCGGACAAAAAGTTTTCTTGTGTTGACATTATTCAACTCAAATACATAAGCGATTTATACTTTTTTTAGAATTGACGGGGCTTTATTTTTTTAAGCTTGGAATATAGGGCCATAAATCATAAAAGTGTCGAATTTAATTTTATAACCAATTTGTTCAAAATTTTTAATATTAGACCCTTATTTTGTTTTGTACTTTTATAAGATCTCACTCTTTACACTTCGACTAATAAAAAGTTCTAAAGTGGTTTCAATTAAAACAATATTGTACCTTAGGTAAAAAATAATGTTTATCTAATACCCCAACAACAAATTGTTTATGTTTCAAAGATGATTTGCAGAGTTTTTTTTGCCAAGATTTTCAATAATTCGCTTTCCGCCTTCATTTCATGCCGCACATAGCTTTTGCCAGTCTCCGTAAGTTTGCGTGAAGATGTTCTCGCCAATTCACAAATCAAAACAAACAAAAAAATATTTTTTTTTATAAAAAAAAAACAAAATAATACAACTTCGTTTATGATTAAGACCTCCAGGTTGGTGGAAATGCCGTCGGGGTTACTTCCTTACCACCATAAAAAAACAGTGATTAGAAAGACACCAGCCTCGGATAATAATGGAACCCCTAATTTAAGATCACAACCCGGAACATCCACGAACTATGAATTGAGAGCATGCATCTGGAACGTACGTAGTTTCTAGTTTTTAAGCACACTCCTGGTGCTGCTTAAAAACTTGAATCTGTCCTCAATATAGTTTTATAGGAGGTTTTTTTAGGAGAGAAGTGGTACAAGATTGATATTACCGCAAGCCAGGAGATACGATGAAACGGGAGGTTAGATTGGGTTAGGTTGTGCAGACTTATGATGTGCTTCATAAGACACTATTCCCCTTATTGGTTACATCGCATTCCCTGATACGTAGCAACAGCCTAAACACTTTCCTCGAGACAGTTTATTTCTTTGTAGGCGTCCTTCTTCCTCTAGGGTTTCAAAAAAGTAGTTGCTCAAACGTTTGGTAACACATAATGAATGAGTAATGTCCTCTTAGACACTCAAATCACCGCAGTATCTGCATTCAACTGTGACCAAGGGACCCAATCTCCTTGCACGTTTCCTTAAGAGGCAGTGCCCCGATAGTACGCCCACTGCTATCCTCAGTTGCTTTCTGTTCACCTTAAGAATTTCGTTTATGTTTTTGCGGTCGAATGTAGGCCATACCGTATTTTTCCTTGAGTTTGACCAACTTTGGTCGTCTATTTTCATTGCCTTATCTAGCAGTGTTGCCTTTAAAAAAAAACGATTTTTTTAGTATTTTAAAAGTTTAACTATTCAAGAATATATCAACAAGAGGATTTTTCAAAATTAAAATTATTTACGGAGATATTGGTATTTTGCTGACCCGGCATCTAAACTGGTTCAGCCGGAACTTATCAAACAAAAGACATTAGGGATTCTCAAAGGAGGCCAGAAGTGCTCAATATGAAGAGAAAAACGCTGAAAATAGTTCTTTTCGAAGTCGAGAAAGGTCCGATGTATGAAGCAGGAATTGCAGATTGAATAAATGTTAGTCATTTCATGACTTAAACTGCGAAAAACTTTACAGGCGTTTTTCTCGAAACTGTCTTATTCAAAACAATACCCACGATTTCTCAGGTTCTACTGGACCGTTTTACCTGAAATTTTTAGAGAGTCTTCTTTATAGACTTGTCTATGTCTGGAACTATCCCCATCCCCAAATTTCTATTACTTTTTTTTATATTCGAAACAGTCAAAAAAATTGGTACAAAAATTGTTTTTTTTTTTCAAGCAGTCGCCATTTTGTTTCCAACGTTTCCTTAGTTCCAGACATGGCGACATTATTCTAGATTAATAATCTTTTTTTTTTGTTGGCTTCAGATTGCTAGGAGGGTTGAAATCGTGGATATGGTTACGCGCCAATTTTTTGAGACCCCCACTGCATCAACTGCTAAGTTTTGAAATTTTCAAATTTTTTTAATTTTTTGATTTTTTTCTGTATTCTTATATTAATAATAACTATGTATGTTAATCAATAACTAATAAAAAAAATGTATAGTAAAAATATTAATTTCCTTTTTTTTATGACATTTCAAAAATTACATGAAATTCATGCCTCTAGACTAGAAGACCCCCTTAACGGCCCACGCAGGAAGTTAAATAGGAACACTATTGGCCGGAGGTAGTATACCCCCATTCCTGGCTAATGCGTCCACTTTTTCGTTTCCTTCGATTTCAAAGTATCCAGGCACCCAACATAGTGCGTAATGCCTTTAGCTTTGTGCGGCAGTTTCTGACTATTTCCGATTTCGTTTCACACGATTCTAGTGCCTTAAGCGCAGCTTGAGCATCAGGTAGTCTTAATCAGACTCTAAGGTCTTGGTTTATGAAATAGATTCCGTGCCTGTTCCCTGTATGGTCTTAGAGGCATCAGTTTATACTTCAATGTCGCAAAAGTAGTATTACGGCAAAACGACATTGAAGTATATACTGATGGCTCTAAGACCATAGAGGGAACAGGCTCTGGAATCTATCTCACAAACCAAGACCTTAGAGTCTGATTAAGACTACCTGATGCATGTAGCGTGATGCATCTCTTCCAGGATACGTTATTTTGTACGGCGAATCGAAATCTTATTCAGTTAGGATTAGTACATTCCCTTTCGTTTGCCTGTAAGAATTTCGTTGAAAGTTGAACCTTAAAATTCGACCTACCCCACTATTTCTGTAAAGCCCAATGTTTGTAAGCCTAAGTGATCTTTTTTCTGCTTGAAGTTTTATCGGTATGCCAAGCGGCAGCATATGGAGGAATATGTCCAGTGCTACCGTTGGGGTAGTCCGTTTCGCACCTGCTGTGGCAACACTGGCTGTCCTCTGTACTGCTGCTAAATTGCCCAATGTCGTTGCTTTGCGTGTTGCTTTCCACAAGAGCTCCATACGTTAGTATGGCAGAGCCACTGTTTCAGTTTAATTTTCTATCAAGAATTAGTCCTAAATATTTTGCGTGGCCCGAAAGGGACAGCTCTACCCCCTCTTGTTTCGGCAGCTTGAAAGTAGGTTTTCTTATGAGCAAAACCAACTCCGCTTTCGCTGAATTGAGGTTAAGCCCAGTTTTAGGGTTGTAAGACCAGATTCAAGCATTGCACTTAACGTGTTTGAAAATTTGCCTTGCACTGGTAACACAACATCGTTGCAAAGGCAGTTGCGTCTATGCCACCAGATTGCATTTTTTTAAGTATTTGGTCTACGGCCATTACCCATAGTATCGAGGATATGACCCCACCCTAAGGAATAAATCTTGTGACTAATTTCCTAATGGAGCTATGCCCTATAGAGGAATTGATGTTCGAGTTTTTCTTTTTTCTATTTTTCTTTGATTGGGGACTCGTCGGAGTTCAGATACTTGGGTTAGAGAGCTGTCGCTGTACGTCCCCGCAGACTTTTTTCTGAGCTCTCTCTCTCTCTCGATTGCGGTTAACCCTTTGAGTCACAGTGGTACTACCAGAGCACCACCTATTTAAATTGCTGTCAAAAATGTTCTCCTGCATATTTTGGTCTGAATTTTTTGTACTCGGGAGTTTTTGGGGTCGCTTAACATGAATCTGAGGTTATATTGACGGAATTCAAAATGGCGGATCCAAGATGGCGGAAAATATGTGAAACCGAACTTTTATTTTAGACTAACCAGACAAACATTATTTCACTGCATATTTAAGTCGATAATATATCAGTCGGACATATTGGATCCGCCATCTTGAACATGATAAGTACCGAAACACCAACATTAGACTCGTGATCTGTGAACTTGAAAACCCCTATAAGCCAATTTTTTTTGGAATTTGATTGAATTTTATGAATTTAGTCCGTCATCTTTGATCCACTATTTTATAATTTGTAAATCTAACCTCAAATTTGTAGTAAGTCACCACGGAAGGACAATCGAGTACAAAAATTCAGACCAAAATATGCAATAGAATTATGTCTGATCGGTTGGTCTAAACGATTCAATTGCACAAAATTTAGGCCGCCATCTTGGATTCGCCATCTTGAAATTTGCAAATCTAAGCTCATATT
Source organism: Orthonevra nobilis (assembly GCA_963555765.1). NCBI lineage: Eukaryota > Metazoa > Arthropoda > Insecta > Diptera > Syrphidae > Orthonevra > Orthonevra nobilis. The sequence goes on along the minus strand of OY743225.1, from coordinate 97,818,460 downwards.
CGTGACCAGCGACCCCAAAAACCATCGAGTACAAAATTTCAATTTCAGGTTTAAATATGCAGTAGAAAAAAGCATGACTCAAAGTGTTAAATACATTTCATGGGTAATAAGCTCCTGATCGGGTATGGGCCTATCTCCCGCGAGAGACATTGGTGTTTTTTTTTTGTAGGGACTACAGTACGAACGATTGAACACTGTTCACTTTTTAATTGTTTATTGTTCTGTATTTTGTTCTTTTTTATTGATTCATTTATTTTTAACTTCCCATCAGGCAGTTCGTTCCAATTTTCGAAATTCAATATTTTTACATTTCTCAACGTTTCGCGGTCCCAGTAGACGGATTCCATTGTTTTTAGAAAGATGTGTGTGTGTGTGTGTGTGTGTGTGTGTGTGTGTGTGTGTGTGTGTGTGTGTGTGTGTGTGTGTGTGTGTGTGTGTGTGTGTGTGTGTGTGTGTGTGTGTGTGTGTGTGTGTGTGTGTGTGTGTGTGTGTGTGTGTGTGTGTGTGTGTGTGTGTGTGTGTGTGTGTGTGCGCGTATGCGCGTATGTGCGTACAGCCTAACTCGAAAGCAAATCAGGCTATTGAATCCCAGATGGTCTCATTCGAAACACGTGCGTGCATAAAGATCACCTGAAAACCTTTTGGTTAAATTTGCCAGGGTGATTTAAATTTTTTATTTATTTCTTTTTTTTTTCAATATACTCTGCCGTTTTTAAGTTTTCGGACAAATTCATAGAAATTTTCGTTTGATCCATCTCAATTACAAAAGTTTCATGAACATTATGTTTATTTAGCCAATTGACTAAATAAAGTTTAGGCACTTTCATATTTTGATGTACCCTTTTTGCTCTTTTTCTTGATCCACGTGCTCAGAAGTATGAATCCTAGTTTAGAAAATTCTACCAACATGAACAATAATAATCTCTTAATTACAAACCCACACCTAAGCCTGCAATGTTCAAAATATAACATCATAGTAGAATTGCAGTCATTGCTGAGGATATGGAAGAATCACTTCTGCAGACTTTATAACGGCGATGATGAATCGAATTTCGCTGGTAGGCAGTCTGAACCACTCGATAAGACAACGCAGGCCAACAAAAGACGAAGAAAAGAAAACGGCGGTAATGACTTGGTAAGGAGTATTGACCAACTTATCTGCGACATAATATATGACCAGAATAAAGCATGACCGAATCTTGAAGAAACTAAAACATCCTTGCTTCTGTATTATGTGAATGTCTGAAGCAGTTCGCTTTTGTAGTTAGGGACTTTGTCTAACTAGGCTCCGCTAAAACTAGCGCTGAGATAAAACGAAGAATACCTCTTGCAAATCGCTGTTTCTTTGGGCTAAGAAAACAATTGAGTAAAGTCCTCTCTCGAAGAACTAAAGTGTCGCCTTATAAGACCTTGAAAATCTCCGTCCTGATACATGGTGCAGGGGCATGTACACTTTCAAAAACAGATGAAGGCGCCTTAGGCTGTTTCGAGAGAAAAGTGTCATAAATGTATTTATGTTAAATTTACAAATATTTTTAAATTATAACATAATAAACACATATTCGTTCTGGGCAGCTTAAATTAAATATGTATCTCATTTTTTTTGTAATGCATTTGTCTGAGGAATGACTGATGTTTTCAAAAAATTAATAAAATTTGTTGGTGGTGGCAAATAAAATAGCATCTAAATTTTTTTTGATGGTATTGGCAGGCCTACTCGCACCCAAACCAATTTTTTTGCGGTTTCACTTTGGCACACTCTAAGGGCTCGCTGCGGAATGTCAGATGTCAAGTGTTCGGCTGCACATCATATTCTTAAGGTAAAGCAGAGCCCCGGATAACATCCTGACAACCATTTGGTCAGACAGCCATAGCGGTCGACCACTAGATTCATTTGATGCCATTGCAAACGGTGACTAGACCAGATTCGACCTTGTACCACAAGCCAAAATCCATAAGCTCTCTGACTATGACTTGTTGCTTTCCTTAAAGAAGGCGTTTTTTTTTTAAATAAAAAGCAATGCATCAATTGCCCTTTTTTTGTTTTGCGTTCAACCTTTTCATTCCATCATCGCAGACAGTGAATCGAAATTGTTTTTGGACTCAGGTGAGTGCTGCCTAACAAAAATTGATTGATGTGCATTTAAAGCCCTACAGCCCTCGTTCCCAAATCCCGACACCACGATGCATTATATCCGACAAACCGATTTCATGCCTTTCGCCTGTTTAATTGATTACGAAAATTATTGACATTGATTTGGAAAAGAGGATGAGCATCATCGCTCCGCATCCAGATGGGTACACAATCCTTTGCCAGCATGGCATTCCTCCCCCGGGGGAGCATTGAAAAATAAATCTGCATTATCTGTCAATCACTTAAACAGCTGTCAGTTGACTTCCCTACAATTTCGTTTCTGTTTTTATTTTTGGTCCAGAGAAAAGATACGGAAAACCTTTTAAAAAAAAAGTCGTCCACAACTGAGCCTCTTTCGAGGGGAGCATGAGGTATTTAGTCACGTCGCTAATAAATGGAAAGCCAAAATTAAGGACAAAGATATATTCGCAACACAGCTACATGCTATTGACTCGTTGCTGAGCAGAAGTTGAAAGGAAACCCGCAATAATGAGGAGTGGGGGTTGAAAATTTCATCCATTTTCATGTATGGGTGCGTAGCAAAGTCACAGGAGCACATCGATTCGGGGTAATTTTCCGAGAGTGCCTCTGTCAATAACAATACAACATATTGTGGCCCCACCCGCTACTCATCACAAATGAGAAGGAAATCGAAGAGGGTTTTTCATACTCGATGGGTTGGGGGATGATGGTTGATATTTTCAGACCTCCAACGTGGGTGGGTGATACTCGCAAACATAACGAGTTCAATGGCAACTTTCCGGCTTGACAACACGCAGTCATCCCCCCAAACTATGAGCCATCCGTATGCACACATGCACTGTAAAGTGCTTTTCCGATGAGAGTGTAGTTGACACGTTCCGTACATAATAATAAGAATGTCATCATATCGAAGATACATTTTTATATTACCGCCAAGAAATATCCTCGCATAAAAGTCACATGAATAATAAAGCAATTTTAAGAGCATATCCTCTGCTAACGCATACTCTGTCAGCGATAGGATGGCAAGCGATACGAAGCTTAACATTTTCGCGGTAATTTTCCATCGGGCTTTTTTTTTATTTTTTATTAAGCTTTCGGCTTCAGTTGGCCGGGAGAAACATGCTAAAGAGTATTGGAAGACATTTCAACATTTTGATCGCAATGAATATTTCATGTCTGCATGTTGTCGGATGATGGAAGGAAACTGTAATGAAAAAGAACGCGATAAGGAGCTGACAAGCCAGACAAGGTTACGTCCAGCTAAGAACCATTGGCAAGGCTAAGCTATTTTCAAAAAAACTAAAACATTCCATGCAAACGCCAAGAATTTTCCTTTCTATACACTTAAACTTAATGGGTTAAACTGGAGCTATACTTAGCTGCTTCTTACTTACTAGCCTATCGATCTTTGGAAGACCTGAGCCGACGCTAAAGCTGCTTTTTATCCTTCAAGGTAGAAGTCTAGTCTGCCTGTTCTATATGCTTGCTATTCGTGTTTTATTTGACACCATATAGAAGAACTGGTGGGATGATTTATAGAAAGTAATTCTTGGAAAGTACTGTGGGGAACACACGAATCGAGATTAGCTTAAAAAAAAAAACTTGTAAATTAAACATTATCTAAAAATGCATATTTATATTAAAAGGGCGGAAAACAAGCTTTCTTTCTTTTGTTTCGAAATTTGAAAAAAAAAATACCAAATGATTGCTTTTTGTGCGAAAAAAGTTAAACGCAATGACACTTTAATTGAGTGCTATTCTAATCTATTTTTTTATTAGTTATTTATTAACATAACAAGAATACAGAAAAAAATCAAAACAAAAAAGTTGAAAATTTCAAAAATTAGCAGTTGATGAAGTGGGGGTCTCAAAAAATTGGCGCGTAACCATGCTCCGATTTCAACCCTCCTAGTAATCTGAAATGAAAAAAAAGGATTATTAATCTAGAATAACGTCGCAATGTCTGGAACTACGGAAAAGTAGGTTTTTGTACCATCTTTTTTTACTGTTTCGAATTTTAAAAATATCAATAGAAATTTGGTGATGAGAATAGTCCCAGACATAACCAAGTCTATGAAGAAGACTCTCTAAAAAGTTCAGGTAAATCGGTCTAGTAGAAACTCAGAAATCGTGGGTATTGTTTTGAAAAAGACAGTGTCGAGAAAAACACGTTTAACGTTTCGCGTAAAGTTTTTCGCAGTCTAAGTCATGAAATGATATTGTAGACTTACATTTATTCAATCTACCATTCCTGCTTCATACATCGGACCTTCCTCGACTTCGAAAAAACTATTTTCCGCGTTTCTCTCTTCATATCGAACACTTTAGGCCTCTTTTGATGCGTTGGATGATCGTATCTCGGCGTTGTCTCGTTTCACAGCATTTCCGGGCCAATTTTCATTCCCATAAGGTCCATCATTTTTAAAATAGGACTGAAACTTTTATTAAAAATACAAACAGCAATAAATGTCGCTATCTCAATCATCTTAGGTCCGGAATGAATATGTTTTTGACAATGACCCCAACAACACAAGTCTAGGATCGTCACTGAGTGGTTAAATGCGGCCGGATTGTGTGTTTTAGAATGGCCAGCGAAATCACCCGATCTCAATCCCATAGGGAATCCATGGGAAGTAGATCGAAAAATTCCAACTCAAAATTATTCCTCTAAGGGACCTCTTTTTTCAGCCTTAAAAGAGGAATGGTGGAACGTTCCAATGGATACAGTAAACAATTTTATAAAGTCACTATCTATCGGGTTTTTCAATAAGAGCGCTACAAAAATTTTTTTAAATATAACAAAAACGGTTTTGGAAATCAATGAAATTTTTTATTCTTGTGAAAGTTCGATGCCATTATGTAAGGAACTCGATTTCTTTTGCATGGCCACCACCGGCACGCTTGCAGAAGTCTAGACGCTGAACCCAATTTTCGACGGTTTTCAAGCATAAATTGGCCGATACTGCTGCAATTTCACGTTCGATATTCGTACGAAGTTCATCAATCATCGCTGGCTTGTTGGCATAGACCATAGACTTGACGTAGCCTCACAGGAAATAGTCTAACGGCGTCAAATCCAAACTTGGTTTCCAATAAATTGATTGTGACATTCGCTGTGTGCCTTGTGGCGCCGTCCTGTTGGAACCACATGTCCTCCAAGTCCATATCATCCAATTGGGGCCAAAAATATTCGGTTATCATTGAACGGTAGCGATCCCCATTCATAGTAACGTGCTGGTCTTGATCATCACGGAAGAAGTACGGCCCAATGGCGCCGTCGGCCCACACTGAACTGTAATTTTTTCGCGATGCAATGATGACTCATGCAGTACGTGTGGATTGTTGCCTGACCAATACCGCATATTTTGTTTATTGACGGAGCCATTCAGCCAGAAATGAGCCTCATCGCTGAAGATGATTTTTCGATGAAAATCCGAATCATTTTCTAGTTGTTGCTCAGCCCAATTCACGAATATACGACGCTTTTGGGTGGTCAAGCGGCTTCAGTTCTTGCGTCGATTTAATCTTGTAAGGATGTAGGCCAAGATCTTTTCGCAAAATTCGCCACAACGACGTCACAGAGATGCCCAACGCTTGAGAACGACGTGTGACAGACACATTTGGGCTTTCTGCAACTGAAGCCTCAGCGGCAGCAATATTCTCGACACTACGGGCACTTCTCTGTCTCACTGGCACGGGAACATTTTGTACTGTGTCTGTGGATTCAAATTTTTTTACTAGGTGCTTAATTGTTGATCTGCTAGGACGATTATGACGACCATTAATTGGACGTAGCGCTCTTAACGTTGAGGCCACTGACGCCGAATTTCGGTTGTAAATTTTAATAATTTCGACTCGTTGTTGGCTCGTATATCTTTCCATCATGAAATGGTAAACCTTACTGAAGAGAAATCTCAAAACGTGAGCTACCTGGACACATGTTATGAAATAATGGAAAAATTCGACGAAATGTATTCAAAAAAAAGACGAGCAAATTATAGCAGAGAAGCCATGTCTAGATTTGGCATCCCATCCAAGCTCGTCCTCTTTTGCAGGATGAGGATGGAAAACTCAAGCTACTTGATTAAGGTCGGCAAAGACGTCACCGACCCATTTGATATCAAACAACGTTTTAGGGTGATTAAGGTGGTTTCTTATGGTAAATTATTATATTTATTTTGGAATGTATTTCTGTATGAATTGTGAACTTTTTATGAACTTATAAGAAGTAAAAAATAAATCGAATAATAATTTATAGTGCTTTACTTAGTTAAGCACAACGGAAGGCGAATGCCATTTGAAATAGCACAGTGGCATCGAAGAGAATCATGATATCCTTCCAGTTGATTGTAATCAATGTTTAAATTAAAATTTTTGCTATTCAAACCATCATTATTGTAAACCATCGTTCCATGTCAACTTTGACAACATTGCTTATTGCGATCACATCATAAGGTATCTTGAAAGGGGCCTGTGGTCTAAAAATGTTATTGGCAACCTTCTCGTTGTTTTGCACATCTGCTTATCGTCAACTGTGTGTCTTAAAATGTGTTAAAATCGTTGCTATTATTTCCTACGATTGAACTAGATCGGCGGTCTTGAGTAATGTTGCAGGAGTAATTTGATGCCTGCTTACACATTTTAAGTAATGCCATTTCGAAATAATGTCGAACATTCCTTCTATCAAACTCAGATTACCCACAAGCGAACTTTATACGAACTTTGACTAAGCAAGTGTTGTAAGGCGAACTCTATAATTAACCCCTTTGGGGCTCGTAACATTGCCATTGCAGGATTGAAACTTCAAGTATCACTTACATATCCATTTATCAAACGCACGCGAAAGTAAAAATATATTTTCCTATTAAATTTCAAATTATCAACCAACACCATCTCAATCGGAAACCTCTTAATAGCTTTCCAAGGGACACCATCACCAGCCATGAATACATGAGATGGGGTACTAAATGTGACGCGTTGTGTCTCACCCCTATTGCAATGACAGTTTGTGGGTTTTTTTTTTCTCCAAATGATGACTCCACTGGCACCCCGGGGGGTAACTTTGGTGTCACCGGGTGCGATGTCCTCAACCATTGGACCTCAACCCTCCACCATTGACTGAGATGTCAGCGTGCTTTTAAGTGTAGACAAACATTAAAAACACAGATAAAACCGGTAGCGGTACATTGTCGTGTTTGTGGCCATCAGCAGATGTCCTTTCGCCCCATTTCCGGTGACGTCCGTCGTCGAAAGTACCTCTTACAAAACGCTGAAACGATGTCTTGTCTTGCCTGTTGCGGGTCAGTTTATTGGCCTCATTATGGCGATAAGAAATTGGACTCCGAACGACCTGGGTAATGATCATAAACGAAGCTTAACACAGTACAACTACGCAATGAATGCGGTGTCCTTAAGAACGCATTAGAATTATAACGCGTGGGTGGGTGGGTGTCGTACGTCGACGTTAATTGTAACTCCCTTAGGCTGGAACAAATTATTTCAATACTACAACACACCTTCAATCGATTTTTCACGTAACACAGAGCAGCTCCTTTTCGGCGACAGGAATTGTGTATTGAAATGATTTTACGCAGCGGGTGACAAAACACAAAGAAGCAAATTATTAAATTCCTTCTGACTAGTTCGAGGGTGGTGGTGTCAATACACCTCCATAACCTAACTTGCTATGCACTTAGTATTAAAATTACCAACGGGGGGTGTACTCTCGCGCATTATAAGGATATGCAGTATACTTTTTTTTTTTAAACTTGTTCGTTACTTACGGCGATAATTAAAAAATTTTAATAGACCCAAGGACCCATGCTTCAGGGGTGGTAATACATACTCAAGTATGCATTTTTTCAAATGGTCTTGATTTGTAAGCAACATTAATAGTTGAATTTTTAAATTGATAATAAAAAAAACACAAACACGGAAACAAGTCTTATTTCCTTATACAACTCTATGTGCCGGCTTAATTGAAACACAAGGATTTATAGACTTGTACTCTCACTTTGTGTGAAGAAGTTGGGGTCGAAAACTACATACCATCACGCTTGTAACTTTTTTACTTAAGGTTATGTATTTTTTTTCTCCGCATGATTTATGCAACCTACAGTGAATTAGTCGTGCTCTAAAAGCACATTTTTAATAACGTATCATAACGGGAATCAGTATTCCCGATTTTAATTAAGCATTTTCGATTTGAATTGTTTGAACAAGATCATTCTGTAAACTTCATACCACTAAAAACAGATTTTATTACGTCTCTTCATAAGAGATTGTCCATTATTGTTAACCTACCCCAATTCATTGAGTTTGCTAATATTGGCCGCACTGTTTATGAGTTGCACGACATACAGTGTGTGACAAACCTTAAGCAACTTTTAATATTGTTTCTGTGATTTTACTTTGCATGAGAACAAAAATTTAGCCGAAAAAGTAATAACTTAAAATTTTAAAAACGTAGAGACACTTTGAATATTCTTTCTTAAAAATATTATTTTTGACTAATTTTAAACTAATTTATTATAAGAAATTCAACGAAAACAAAACCACCTTTTTAACAATAATCTTAAATAAGAAATAAAGGGTTTTTCAACAGGGACGCTACAAAAGTAGAGCGACAGGGACAGCAAACGACGCCATATTTCTTGCCGCTCTTTTGATATTTCTCTTCAGCAAGGTTTGCCATTTCATGATGGAAAGATAAACGAGCCAAAAACGAGTCGAAATTATTAGAATTTACTACCGAAATTCGGAGTCAGTAGCCTCAACGTTAAGAGCGCTACGTCCAATTTATGGTCGTGATAATCGTCCTACCAGATCAACAATGAGCGTCTAGCGGAAAAATTTAAATCCACAGGCACAGTACAAAATGTTCCCGTACCAGTGAGACAAAGAAGTGCCCATAGTGTTGAGAATATTGCTGCCGCTGAGGCTTCAGTTGCAGAAAGCCCAATTGTGTCTCTCAAACGTCGTTCTCAAGCGTTGGACATCTCTGTGACGTCGTTGTGGCGAATTTTGCGAAAAGATCTTGGCCTACATCCTTACAAGATTAAATTGACGCAAGAACTGAAGCCGCTTGACCACCCAAAAGCGTCGTATATTCGTGAATTGGGCTGAGCAACAACTAGAAAATGATTCGGATTTTCATCGAAAAATCATCTTCAGCGATGAGGCTCATTTCTGGCTGAATGGCTCCGTCAATAAACAAAATATGCGGTATTGGTCAGGCAGTAATCCACACGTACTCCATGAGTCTTCATTGCATCCCGAAAAAATTTCGGTTTGGTGTGGTTTATGGGTCGGCGGCGCCATTGGGCCGCACTTCTTCCGTGATGATCAAGACCAGCATGTTACTGTGAATGGGGATCGCTACTGTTCAATGATAACCGAATATTTTTGGCCCCAATTGGATGATACGGACTTGGAGGACATGTGGTTCCAACAGGACGGCACCACAAGGTACACAGCGAATGTCACAATCAATTTATTGGAAACCAAGTTTGGGTTTGACGTCGTTAGACTATTTCCTGTGAGGCTTCGTCAAGTCTATGGTCTATGCCAACAAGCCAGCGACGATTGATGAACCTCGTACGAATATCGAACTTACGATACTGAAATTGCTGCAGTATCGGCCGATTTATGCTCGAAAACCGTCGAAAATTGGGTTCAGCGTCTGGACTTCTGCAAGCGTGCCCGTGGTGGCCATGCAAAAGAAATCGAGTTCCGTACATAATAATATTGTAGTGCACCTACATATCACCTAACATCTTACGCAACAATAGCAATGACGGCAAACGACATAAACGATCACTAACCCAAATGCGATGGCGCCACACAAAACGCATATCAGATAACGTTTGACCCAGTGACAGCGCATTGCACCGAACCATATGCTTGATTCATTTTGTAAACAAAATCTGATCCATAGGACAAGTGTCGCTCGCAAGTTATCAACCCCAATTGCCAGATGTTCATTGCAATCTCTTAAGGATGTAATAGGACTCGGTCCTATTAAGCGATATCGTGAGTCAGCTGATTGAACAATATTGGGAATGATCAGGAGGGTCAATTAGTATTTAAGGAGAACATATTTCATTAATGAACCAGATTCACTTAGACAACCATTCGAGGTGTTTCTCTTTGTGGCGCATTGAGCCTGCCTCCTTTTCCTAACTCCCAATCCCACACATAGTATCAGGCAACGCTCTATGGCATAACTAGTTTGCCTCTTACTCCGTCAGATAACATACTATAAATACATAACAATATCCAAAACCGCTTTAGTTTTATTTAAAAAAAACTTTTGTAGTAAACTGTGCCGTTGCGAACTTTTTTGTAGAAATTGTTGAGTTCTAAAACGCTTCTAAATAAAGCAATTAAATATCTATTGCCGTTAAGGTTGCAAAACAAGTATTCGCTCGACCTTATCCAGTTTGGTCGCCACGAAAGGAAAGAACGCTTTAATTTAAGTGGGAAAATACATAGCCTTTGTTCATGCTGAAGATTCATTGTAAATGTTTGTGAACGAATTTTTGAAATCAGATGGCTAGTTTCGAAGAATACTATACCTTATGAAAAGGAAATTACAAACATTACCTCTTTATAATATTAGAGTCGATTAAGAAACTTACCAGATGTGACTTTAATCGAAGAAGGAACTTGAATAGCATCATTAAACATAAAGAGAATGCGACATTTTGTTACAAGTAACATAAACGTGGTTAAACGAACGAATGAAGTACCGTTCGGTAATTAATGCCACCAGCGACAAAACTCTGAACGAAGAAATCTATGGCCTCAAGAATGGAGCCCATGGAGCATATCCGAGGTACAAATCTACATTTGTGGACCTCATAGTAAAATGAAAACATCTTTGGCAGACCTGTTGGAATGCAACATCCCTTGCAGTAGATAGTTTAAAAAGAAACAATTCCCTCACGAAAAGATCCACACAATCACCTTCGCACCCACAGATTGTTGAACTACCAACCAAACCACTACGTGATGGTTGACGTCTCAAAATTTTAGTCAAAAATTCTGTTCAGAGAGGCTTAAGTTGACTGCAATCACTATTTGGTAAAAATGTTTCACGAGATCACTTAATAACAATGTTTTATGGCGGACATCACAACATTTTTCGACTTGAATGACATTCCGCCGAGCCATTTTCAGAGGCTATTTAAAAAGTCATATTTGTTCAAATCTTTAAATTACGCTTGTATGTGGTATGAGCTTTTCTTCCACTCGATCGGACCAATAATTCATCATAGTTGAGCCCAGTTTTTCCCTACTTGAAGTAGTCGATCAGAACAAATCATTTTGTATCCCAAAAAAACGATGGCCATCACTTTTTCAATTGGCTGGTCTTCACAGTCCTCACAGATTTTTGAAGTTCTGTCACAATGTGCTTTCTTTATGGACGGAGTAAACGCTGCACTCATAGTGTTGACACGGCATTTGTCCGAACGAGGTACTTGTCATCTCAATTAAGTTGCGCACTTTTAAACGAAACGTCCTGTGCGGTCCTTACCAAAACCTGATGCTCACCACGAAACTCGTTGAATCAAATTTTGACTGTGCTTAAATGTAACCCTTTTTTGGGTACTCAATAAAAGCGCTAACGTGACATGTCCAGAATCAGGGAGTTTGGACTTGGGAGAGCAACAATTCCAACAAGAGGAGTTACATGGTGCAACAGTCAATTTATTGGAGACTCAGTTCAAAAATCGTCTTAAGAAGCTTCAGTCCACGTTTATTTACGGAAAGTTGATTACTTGTGAAGGTCGTCTTTGAAATTGCAATGAGAAGGCAGAACAGGGCGAAGGACAGAATTCCACATTTTTTTTGTGGGGTTGAGGAAGGAATTTCTCTAATTCACAGTATGAACGAAAGTGGGCTTAAAGGGTAACTATTGAGCACTTCCGGTGGATTTAGTATAAATCGCTTAAGCACTGTTCACAGAAATTAATATTTTAGCTCAGGAAATTGTTGGTACATTTTTTGTCTCCCATCAATATTACGCTCGCTTTTGAAATGCCACCAAGCGAGAAAGCTAAAGAGAGCCTCAGTAATTTCCTTACATTTCCACAACACTCCATAATTTCAGCCGAGCTTATTCAAGAAAGAAATATCTTTTGTGGTTGCAACCCAAGTGGCATTCGTGAGAGAGGATAAGATTCCGAAGATTTTTAAGGTTCCGTGCCTCAAGAAGAAAAACGGGACCTTTATAGGACTAATTTATTGTTCATCTTTCTGTCAGCAACCCTTTTCCCAGGAACGCGTGGAGGTTTAAACTTAGAACCAATATCAAATACTTATAACTGCAATTCCTTAAAGCTGTTAAAAAAATCCAAATCGACGCAGTCCAAATATGGTATATGGTTCTTTTTTCCACATATTTTGATACACGCAAATGGAATCAAAACTTAAAGCGTGCCACAAACAAAAGTGGTAGAGCTCCTCGAGATTCGATTTCGATGATGGACGAACCAATTAATATCTACACCTTTGTATGCAACCTTCGATACGCGAGGCTGGTTTTTTTTATTATGAATTAAACGAATTAGACAAAAACTGTGTTTCCAGTTTAGCTACTGAGGTGGATCTGACAATGGATCTGTTTAACTGACTGCTGAACTAGTTAATTGGAGTATAGTGTGTCGAATATAAAATGGAGTTATGTGGTGAATAAGACCCTAGAACACGACATGCAAATAGAAAATTGTATCCATGTGAATATTTTTTTTCGCTGTCATGAGTACACTTGAAATGAGTTTAAATTTGCTATTTTGTAAAATTTTAAAATGACGAAAAAGATTTGGAAAAGACTGCTACTTTGGTAACATACCAAATTAAAAATGCCAAAAAAAACTGAGAATAGTGAGCATTATAAAGCCCAAAATTAAGAGGAGGTGAATTTAGGTGGAAGGGTTGAGCGGACCAATCCTATTATTTGCTAGGTAACCCAGAAATCTGATGCCATTTTGCGAACGAGTAGATATTGTGCTTTTGACCGTCTTGTGCTATGGTGGGCTTTGTGCATTAGGATTTAAACACAAAGGATTTATTTTTGCATCGTTTTTAGAAGATATCCGCCGTTTTTTTTTCAGGGCTTCAGCCAAAAAGGAATTTATTTTTACGACTGATAATATGAGGGCAAAAGATTCAATTTTCATCATCCTGATATGTCAAACAATGTCTTTTTTTTTCATGTGCCAAATTGCTTCTATTGCGGATGAGGGTCCCTCGGACGATCTTAGTTTGACTTGATCCTTTTTTAAATTTTGTTACCGACAGAATATTTAAATACTCTTAATAAAGAAACAAACAAAGTTCCACCAACCATAAACACCAAGCGTTCGAGGCCACACAACCGAATTTATGATTTCGATATTATTCTTTTGATTTTCAGATATTTGTGAAATAAATGTTGTGAAAAACTCACACCGAAAACTTCGTATTTGGAATAAAAGGTGGATTTTGCTACGGAAGCCCAGAATTGGTATGTCGTCAAAAACGCAAGCTGAATAATATTTCAACGAAATAAACATACTACTCATGTTAAATGCATGCGTCAGTACGAATTCGTTTACTCGCATGTGATGTTTCCATGGCATTGGGCGATGAAGCGTCGCATGTTGTCCCAAATAACATGCAGCTTTCTAGTACACGGCATGCGAAAAAGTCACATGTTTGCATGAAATGATTTTCATTCCGTGTACTATGGGCTTGACAAACTTAAAACCGTCCAACATTGCTTGAATTTAAAGGTCCAAAAGGTAGTTTCTAACCCATTTAAGAAGGGATTCACCTGTAATTAGTTTCGACAGATGAACCGGATCCAAACTCTGACTAGGTAAGTAGGTAGGTGTGATTGTCACAGTTGAAACAGTTGTGATCCACTTAGATCCTGTTTGGATCCATTGTGTTATCTCTAACCGGTGATTGATACGCCGATTCCCCAATGGCCAGGGAGACTAACTGATACCTTAGAAATAACTGTTGGTATCCAAGTGGTCTCTGTAGAGATTTTCAACTTTATTATCGGCTTATAACCAGTTTGTTTTCTGACATATCATCGAGGTTGCCAAATGAGTAGCTGCCTAGCGTGCTTTTCCTCGTTTTTGCGAGTGCAGGACAGGTGTAGTATGCTTTTTACTTCTTTCTCATCCCTGCAGCTTCTGCAAAAGTCGTTATGCCTGTGAGCCCATGATACAGTGACCTGTGATAATTTCTACGACCTTACCAATTATATTCCTGTCAAGGCTAAGGAGTGTACTTGTCTCTTTGGATTTATGAGAGGCCAAATTTGCATCGAAGTCCTGCAAGTGTCTAGTTCATCTATCTCCGATTGGTGATATTGAAGGAACCGAATTTAGCATGGCGTTTATTACTTGAATTGAGAGGCTACGGGTCTCCTGATTTGTTGCCTCGAATACCACTATGCCCAGGGACCCAGCATAGAGTAAGGTTACATCTGATCACTATCTCCCTGAGAGATAGGCGACAAAGTTTTACCATCTTGAATTTAATTGATGGTGTTTCCAGAGACTTGATGACCGACTGGCTGTCTGTATACATGATAGATCGTAACCCGTCGATCGGCTTCATTGACAGTAAGTGGGCAGCCTCTTTGATAGCTTAAACTTCTGCCTGGAACACATTGCAGTGGTTGGGCAATCGAAGGGACGGAGAGAATGAGATCTCCGACGAGATCGCAGATACTCCGAGTCCGGTGCCATCGTTCGTTTTGGAACCGTCCGTGTAAACTTCCAGATTGGCAGATTTTCTGACTATATCTTTCGACCAGTCATCCCTATCTGGGATCAGTATTTTGTATCCCGATTCGAAATCTAAGATAGGTGCGATATAGTCTGTTTTTCTCGGAATTCTCGCAGTGGTTACACTTACTCAACCTAAACGCTGCCTTGGTAGCTATCAGTTTCCCGTATATGCCCATAGGAAGCAGTTGTAGAATTATTTTACTTTCACCTGAAATTCTGTCTAAATACGCTTTCAGAAAACAGGTTTTCCAAGAAATCTCATATCATGATGATTTTTCAAATTAACCATGACCTTAATCAAAAGGAACGTAAATGAAATGGGTCTGTGATTGCAGAAAGAAGAAGATTCGCCATAATGACTCGGAAAGAAGCCGAGAGCAAGATAGAAAAATGAATTCATGAAAATCATATCAAGATCTGTGTGAGCTCTTGTTACTGTAATTCTGAGCGCTCGATCATCTGTCTCAAATAGTTTTCAACGCACTCAAACTTACACCAAAGAAACCGTCAAAAATCTTGGCATTCTCAACGGAGCTGAAAGGTGTAACCCCTTTCAAAGCATAAGGGTGAAGGATGAAGCTTAATTTTTGTAAGTTTTCTTTAAGAATGTACAAAAAATCCACCAAAGCTCTTTGTTGGTACAAAAACAAATACAACGCTGTTAATTCAGATTTTATGGCCCACTGCTTTTATTTTTAAAGACGTGACCTGGACATCATTTCCATCATTGGAACCATCTTCGTTTTGCCACAATCCACCTCCTCTTTAGAACTGACTCATTGTCATCACTGTTAAAGTAAGAATATATTTAATTCATCGCAAACTGCGTCATTGTGCTTCCGCCCTCTAGACTCCGACTCCGACTCCGACTCCAAATAAAAGGCATCTGTCCACAAATGGTGGATTTCTATAGATTTTAATCAGCCTGCGGACATATCACGTTGTAATGGTTCACAATTCCAGATGGAATGATGAAAAGGACATTTTTCGAATAGGAAATTCTAATTCGTTTGGCCTCAGGATATCTATTACGTTTTTCTTTTTTTTTTAATTAATCTCCCGGTACATTATGAAACGTCGAATGGTCCTCGTTCCGTTGATGTCCTCCTTGCTTCTTTGGGTTTCAAGAAAGGATTTCATGGAATGCCATATGATTCTGGTCTCACCCTTAGACAGAATATCTTCTGAGATACTTTTACATTCTAAAAAAAATATACTTTTTGTGCCTTAAACGACATTTTAGTGAAAATTATATTTGAAATATTTTGAAGAAATGCCTAATGAGCACTTTAGCTACCCTTTTTGCCAAAGGGAATACAAAGGATATTTACGAAACTCTTCGTTCTGCGACACTTTGTCACGTACATACGGCTCGGTTGCCATTAGGCATGCTTGCTTACTCTGTGGCTGTTGCATGTCAAGAATCGTTGAGATCAAGGAGCAGAGAGAAGTACATGGGAGATGTGCTTAAAAAAAATTCTTGCGGTCAATTACAGATTACAATTAAAAATAATTGATGTAAATAACATAAACATACGAGAATGCAGGTGGTTCATATTTAGCCTACCCGCACCATCAACTTCCCACTTGATGGTAAAAAAAATCATTTTTTACGTTGAGTAGATGAGGTTAAGGGAAAGTGATGTCCATTCGTCTTTTGTATATCCCTGGTATCGGAGATACTTGAAACCGCTCACTTTTATGAAACATTTGCGGATCTCTACGATTTGAAATTGAGTTGTGTGCCCTTAACACTGCCCTGGTCTTGACATTCTTTAGCTTGTTCACACGTTCAATTTTGTAATATTACTAGAATTGAACCATGGGGGAAGATTACTTTCTAACTTTTGCTTTTCGATTGCATAGACTCACGCCTGAAAAGCCTTCCAAGCGTCTGAATGTTCGAAGGACTTCCATCATTCCAAATTTCTCTTTTACTTTTTCTAATATTAATATAGACGCATACAAAGGGTTTTGAATACCCTTATAATGTAAATGCAGACATAGTACGGAAAAATTGGGCGAAAATAAAGACAGACAATAGAAACGCTATAATTTAATTTTAATTTTCAATTTATTTATTCTGTATCAAAGCAGCTTTAAATTTTAATAAAACAGTAACGGCCGTAAAATTCACGGATTTTATAGTCAGTTAAAAATTAATATTCGGTTTGAAATTTTAAGACCAACTTTTTGGTTATATTCACCCATTTAAACTGATGCTCAACCAAAATTATAAACCGAGTTATCTGTTTAACCACGATAAACCAACTCCAACTTAAACTGGCCATTTTCGTAGAGTTTATGTACGATTTAAATTCATGTAGCTTATATTCAGCATTGTAACGATTGATAAAACGTGCGAAGGTTGAGCATTACGACGATGTGGACTTTCGCAAATATTATCGGATGAATAAAAATGCTTTTTGTCGTCTGCTCGATTTGATTCGCGATGATATTGACGGCAATCCGGCTGAGGAAAAATTACTGAATTTTGAGCAAACCTCGGCTGATTATATTGGGATTGAAAAGACAACAATGTTCAAAATTTTGCCACAAGTTGCACATTCGTGCACATGCCACGCAATGAACAAGAGTGCATACAGAAGGCGGCTGGCTATGCGGCATTGACGGATTTTCCTCGTTGCATAGGTGCTATTGATTGCACGCACGTCAATATTGTGAGTGGTTTCTTTTAATTTTTTCTACTTCTTTCATTCTAATTGCTTTCATTTAACAGAGCGAAGAATTCAGAAATCGCAAAGGCTACTTTAGTTTTAATGTGCACACAATCTGCGGGGATAATCTTCGCATTCAAAACTGCGTGGCACGTTGGCCGGGAAGAACGGCAGATTTGATCACATTTCAAAACTCCTTGGTACGTCATCAGTTCGAGGTAATGTTGATTCGCTTTCCGCAAAGCATTTATTTCGGCAATTGTATAGACAGCTTTATTATTTATTTATATAAGGCAGGTGCATTCAGAAATTATGAAATGGTCGGCGATGCTGGATATCCGAACACAGCGTATTTGTGTACGCCATTCACTCATCGGGGCGGTCGAGGTGACCGATTAAGTGAACCTGAAAAAGCATACCAAAAATCATGTTGCAATACGGTCGAGCGTTCATATGGTCTTCTTAAAAGACGGTTTCCAATTCTAATGTATGGCATCCAAGTACAACGAGTGGCAGTCATACAAAAAATTATCGCTGTTGGGTTGTCGAAAAAAATTGCGCGTTTGGAAATAATGATTTACGGCCAGCTGGTATTGATGTTGAGGCGACATCAGTGGAACCGGGAGGAACAGCCTCAGAAGCTTCAGCAACATGACAATCCATTACCGGCGAAGTTAGAATGGAGTCGAATAGTTCATACATACTTTGAGACGATATTTCGTGATCACCATTGTCCTCCAAGCAGCAAAAATTCAATTACACTGAATGAATGAAAAATACTTTTTAATTTTAACGAGTGCACACAAAAAAGACGAAAATATAACTCAAGCGCGGAAAAACTCAAATTTGACATTTGGTTCAGTTTAGAAAGTTTTAGTTCTGTACTAAAATTACATTTTCTGTGTATTTTAAACAGACGTAAACCGAATGGGACTTTTTGCTTAAGCCGAGTAAATATAAGCAATTTAAACGAGGTTATGTTGTTTAAATTCAATCGTTTTACATCAGTTTAAAGTTGTCGGTTTAAACGATTTTAAACCAATTTTTAAACTCCGTGAATGTTACGGCGTTAAGGAACATTCAATTTTCAAAGACCAGAGTCGAATGAACCTAAATTATTATTATTGCTCAACAAATTGCAAGGCCCATGGCTTGCAAGGCAAGCATAGAAACGTGTATCTATAGATCCTCCCAAATATTGGGATATCTCCAAAAATTGTTCAACAACTGTTTTAAGATTCGGCAATTTCCCAGTGCGTGGAAGGTAGTCATAGCTATCTTGAAACCAGGTAAGGATGCTTCTTCCACCTCCAACTGAAGGCCCATAAGTATAATAAGTTCGTTGAACAAATGTTTCGCGAAAATTATAAAAAAATCTAATTGTTTCTAAAATGGACTCTCAAAACGTATTGCCAAGTGAACAATTGAGGTTCAGGCATTTTCTCAGTGCTGTCCACCAAGTGGAATTTCCGATGTACCTTGTAAGAAAAATCCAGTCCTGTCAAACATTTTCTACATTCCAGATGGAGCTCTTCAAGGGTCAGTGCTAAGTCCTGTACTTTACAATGCAAACACCTCTGACTTCCCTTATCTGAATAACATTGCGCGTTTTGCAGTTGATACCAATCTTCAATTTGCCTTAAATACAGTCCAAGCGTACTATAACAATTGGAAAATAAAAATCAGTGCTTCTAAGACTCTATAAAAAAGTTTGTTTACTTCCAAGCAATAGCCTTATACTAGATGGTTTCCAGGTCGAGTGGAAATCGCGAGCAAAGTATCTTGGAGTACATTTAGACAACCGCTTGACCTTCACTCTCCACATACAAGAAGTCGTTAACGAGGTTAATATTTCTATTAAAACTCTTCTCCGTTTTTTAACAGAAAATAAAAGCTTGGCTATGAGAACAAATTACTGATTTTCAAAGCAATTTTCCAATCAATTATGTTTTATGGATCCCTCTGTATGGAGTAAATGTGCTAAATAACATTTACGTAAAATACGAGTCGCGCAAAACAAGACACTCAAAATGATCTTGAACCTTCTTTGGTATTTCTCAACAAATGAATTAAACTACCTAGCGCATATTGAAACGGTTGAAGTGAGAATCGCAAAACTCGCCGCTAAATACGCCATTTCTTTTTTTTTTTTAATTGTATTTGTAAGTCCGATTGTATTTCTCGAATAGTTTAAGTATTCTTGTAGGTACTTTGTCAACATTTGCTAACCGATGTAGTTCGTTTGTATATCGTAAATTGTAAATGATTTATTAAAATTAAAGTTGGCTATAAGCGCAGGTTCTCCATCTACTGGTGAACCGTAAAATATGATTGCTTGAAAAATCATTTTAAAAATTATTATTTTTGTTTCTTGACTCATTTTCGACCTTCGATTAATAAATGGGTAGAGTATTTTGACGTGACGTTTACCTTTTCAATGATTTCCTTAATATGAGGAGAAAAGGTAAGGGTTTAGTCAAGGTGTATCCCAAGATACTTGGCACAAGACTTCCAATCAATCCTAGTACCATTTATATGTAGCGTGTTGCTTGGCAAGAGACAAGCCCTCCTGTTTCGAGTAGTAAAGACAGCCTGAGTTTTTATTTTGATTTGAATTATGATTGAATGGTATTTAATGCAGATTGTAAATTGGTTTCGATATTAAAACCAATAGGAAAGTCAGAGTTGCTAAGGTGCGTAAAGTCAGAGGTATAGATGTAATGAAGTATAGGGACAATACCAGTGCTTTTTCCAACATTTTAACTTGTTTTAATGTGCTTTGTTATTCGATGAATTTGATTAACTGTACTGTGGTGACATCACTTCTTGTTTATCTTCTGACAATGACTTCCATGATGATTTCAAATCTAGCTTTATAAAAATAATATTATCTGATTTATAATTCTATATATTTAAATTATTTTTTTGTCGATTTATTTATTTATTCACTTATTAATTTATTTATTGTATTTTAAAATATTTATTTATTTAATTCTTTACTTTTTCACTTATTCACCTATATGAATATATTTATTTACTTTTTATCTATAAATGTAATTACCTATTTATTTGTTTATTTATTTATATTTTTATTTATTTATTTATAAATTCATTAATTTAATTTTATTTTAATTTACTTATTTACTTATTTATAAAACCTGCGATTGGAAACACGTTTTAGTTTTCGCTGCAACTGATCTGAATCCTCTTCTATCTTGCCTTGGGTAACTTAAATCTGATGAAGGTTTTTTTTAGTGGCTTTTCCTTCAAAACAGTTGTATTAAAGCTTTATATAAATATTTTAGTTATATTATATGGTATGTAACCTTAATCCTCATATATATGTTACTATATTCTGAAAATATGAAAATCAAATTGTACATATTTTGGCCTTAAAAAAATATCTGTCTATCTATCTTATAATTTATATATTTTGTAGCGTGAGATATGATTGAAGCGCTTCAAGTTATATACATATCTTACAACAATGTTGAACGCAACAGTAAGTCTTCTCTTAGAGTCAGAACTATGGAAACTAAAAATTTGACAAGCATATGTAATAATTCGCATAATTGTTTTAGCGAGTCGAAGTTTAGTAGGTTTTGATGTGAAGTTCTTGGTAAGGGATAAACGGAAAAAAGCAGCCGTATACTTTTCCAATACGAGACTGATATGATAGTCCCATTCAAGGCTAGAACTAAACCAAATGGTAAGGTTATTGGCCTTGTCAACATACTCTAGAACAGAGTCTCCTAAAAAGAGAACAGGAAAGTACAAGGTTTTCGAATAAAGACCTGACAACTTTTTTTTTGTTTTAATTAAACGCAAACCATTTGAGATATTTCAAAAACTTTATAATAAAAAGAAAAACTGTAAAATCAAAACATTAATGAATGTAACTCGACTTCGTTCATATGGCCACCGCGGGCACGTTTGCAGCGGTCGATTCGCTGGATTTTCGAAGACACAGCCACACATTTCGGCCGAAACGTTCGCTATTTCGCGTTCAATGTTGGCTCTGAGCTCGTCTGAGAACGTCGTCAGCTTGTTGGCATAAGCCAATGACTTAACGCAGCCCCAAAGAAAATAATCTAGAGGCGTTAAATCGCACGAACGAGGCGGCCAATCGACTAGCCCATTTCTTGAGACAACACGCTCATCAAACATTCTGTTTAATTAATCGATTGCAAGGTGTACTTTGTGGCTTGTGGCACCATCGTGTTGAATCCATATGTCGTCCAAGACCATATCTTTCTATTTGGGCCAAAAATAATCGGTAATCATGGCGCGAGAACGCTGGCCATTCACAGTAACGTGACGACCAAACAGTTACTATTTCGGATGAAGTGTGGTGATTCATGAAGCAAATGTGGATTTTCACCCGACAAATAACGCTCATTTTGCTTATTGACGAATCCATTGAGCCAAAAATGAGCTTCGTCACTGAAGATGATTTGCAATGAAATTCATCATCTCGGCGCATCATCTCCAGAGCCCAATCGGAGAACGTACGTCGCTTTAAGTGGTCTTCAGTCAATTTAATCTTGTATGGGTGAAAACCCAGATCCTTACGCAAAATACGCCATAATGTATTCTGAGCGATGTCCAATTCTTGAGAACTCTGTGGAATTGATTGATTTGGATCGATTGCTACCGACGCCTGAACGGCAGCGATATTTTCGACACTTCGACCAACTCGTCGTCTCACTGACACGGCAACATCACATAACGCTTATGTGGACTTAAATGTTTGCACTTTACTTTTTATTGACTGTCTACTAGGGCGAGAGAATTACGACCGAAAATTGGAGTTTAAAGTTTCGGTCACCGACTCCGAATTTTGGTAGAAAATTTTTAAAATTTGCAGACGTTGCTCGCTCACGTTCTTCACCATGATGAAAATTTTGAGTTTACTGAATAAATTGACAATGACAGTTTGAAGATTGGGTAAAGCGTGCGTTCACAAATTAAATTCAAAGTTGTCAAGTCCCGCTTTTTATTCTCAAGTTGACTTTTTTCCAGAGCTTACTGCTTTCTTTTCTCAGTGAAACGGAGACGTCGCAACTTTATATAAGGGCATTTGCATAGAAGGTATTTGGCGACTCATTTCTGCTTAGACCCATCAAGCTCTTAGGGTTTTGTTCATGTGAACTGGCCACAAAATTCGTGTGACTTTATGAACACCCTCCCAACGCTTCGAAAAAGAATATTCATCAAGTTATGGCTGAGTTATTGCCCGGAATATTTTGAAAAGTTTTCGAAAAATACCTTGTCGGAATGTAGAACATTTCAATGATATTTTATTCCATTCTAAAGTCTGAGTTCCAAAGTAAATATTGAGTTTGTTTTATTTTTATTTGTTACGGAGCCTCAAAATGGATGACCCAATATAACATGGCTAAACGCTTCTTAAGCATTTTCCAATCTTGAAAAAGGCGTAGCTGAGCCAAACCGATGCCATCATCAACGATCATCTTTTAAGACTGTCAAATTCCAAATAAAATCGCGCCAAAAAATGTCGGCATCAAACACAAACAGCTCGGGGTTTACTTTGAAAGTGATCATAAATAAGAAGTCGCCCTCTCGATTTATGCTGATATACGAGTATCCGTTTATCTTTCATCTTCATCCTTTTTTTTTCTGCCAAGAATACCTCTGGAACTAATATTTCACTTCAAACTAAAGTCCTTCAATCACTGTGAAGAGCACGATTCCCATACCACTGCCAAAGAAAACTATCAACCGATAGTGCTAATGTGATTCTATTCTCAAATAGATTTCCTTTGACTGCGAAAGTCGAGGAATGCAAGCTTCATTTCGGTTCACTTTTCTTGCTCTATCTCACGATTAAATTTTCTATTTTTTACACCCAAAAAAAAAACTCGACTACAAAAGAAAACTTGTAAGGAAATAACATCCTGTTTCGTTTAAAAGGACGACAGCGACAGGAGTGTGCAGTACCTTACAAAGAAAAGAAAAAAATAACAACAAAGCAAACCGAAAGGACGTGTATGTATGGAAAACGTGAAGCAACAGCTCTTTAAAGTCCTTTTCCTGTGTATGCTATTGTCAGTGGAGTTACACCGCCGCTAACGTGGCAGGAGCTTTGGGAGTTCCATTGACGGTTTGCAGAACGGTAGCGCGGTGATGCAGCCAGTTGTACCACGACAGTCGATCCGAAAAAGGAACCGGCAAATTGTTTTGCTTTGAAATGTAAAACGTTTTCCATTTTATTATTATTATTTCTTTCAGTCCTTGAATTTTTCTACCCTTGAGAGCAGGAAGATACCATGCCAAAGGGTGTAAATGAATGTGCTTAGTACAGAGCTGGAATGGTTTATGTTTGCTGAGGTTTCGTTAAGGGAAAACTTAGTTTGAACTGAAACGAATATTATTAAGGTGCAATTTTGGGGTAATTCACGAAGTATTTGTAGTATTTTCTACGATGATTTTCACTACACCCGATTTGGCGTTTTTTTAATGCGATTCGTAAAAGCGTTGTCACGTTGAAAGTTTTTACATATCTTGAAAAATTTGAGGTCACTATCGTTTTTAAATTGAGGGGAACTTTGAGCCTAGAATGAACTGTTCATCCTCCTTCTTACGATCTGGCAGCGATCGTAGCGTTAATCGAAGCTCAATTCAATGGAACTTGGAACATTATTATTATTATTTATTTATTATCAAGTAATTAATACAATTGACAATAATGTGTATTAGCACAAGCTACCAGGGCTATCGGCTAGATAATTTACATAAAGTGGTTATATTTTAAATAAAACAAAAGAGACAGAAAAAAATATGAAATATACTTAACATACACAGAACAAGAATTTTTTTACATTCTGGAGTGCAGGATTCTAAATGTTTTCAAGATTTAAAGTTGTTAAGACTTTGTACACCCAACTCTTTTTTTACACGGTTTCTTTTTACACGGATTTGAAGTTACACGGTTGTTGACACGGTCTTGTAATTATGTTTATTTTTACCACACTTGGCAGCACCATTGCTGAAATGAACATACATAGAAGTAACTGAGAAATCCCCTTATTCGATAACTCTTATCTACACATTTAGTTCGCATGATATTTACATAAAATATTGCATAATTAAAGTGTTAAAAGTTTATTGGCCCGCAATATTTTATCAATTGTTCGTGCTATCAATTAGATTTGAACATTTCTGACCATAATAAGTGAAAAATAAATAATATAAATTTTTAGTTAAGCTTTAAAAATAATTTTTTTCCTTGGAAGTAAAATTAAATATCTTGGACTGTCTGACAAGAGGTGAAGGTTAAACATCTGTGGGCAAGGATTTTGGCTTAAACGAAGCTACTATCAAGACCAATAAGAAAAATGAGAATGAAATACGGAAATCTGTCATCAGTTCATCAAAACATAGTCATACATTAGTAAAAACGGAAAAATGTGTAGTGTTTTGGATTGAGGATTTATTGCAAAAGAGAATACCTGTAGATGGAAATATTATAAAGCAGAAGTCACTACGGATTTATAAGCAACTGCAGATATCCGAGCCATCAACAAGTCGTCAAGATAAGAGAAAGGAATTTTCTGCTAGTGATGGATGGCTAACAGGCTAACAAAATTAAAGGAGAAATCGCATCAGCAGATGAAAGGGCAGCTAAAACCTTTCCAGCAGAACTAACCAAAATAATTGAAGATGGGGGCTATGTCCCCGACCAAATTTCCAATGCCGATGAAACGGGTTTGTTCTGGAAAAAATGCCTTCCAGAACTTTTATAGCAAAATCCGAAAAAATTGCTAGTGGTTTTAAAGTTGCTAAAGATCGGATAACATATTTATTGTGTAGCAACGCTTCTGGTGAGAAAATATTAAAGCTTCTTTTAACTAACCGATCATTAAAGCCACGTGCTTTGAGAGGGAAAAACATTCAAGAATTGCCGGTTCATTGGAGGGCGAATAAAAAGGTCTGGATGACAGTAGGTTACTTGGTTTTGCTCATAGATAAAGCGCCAAGTCATCCCGTTTTAGAGCATCAAAATTTTCAAGTAATATTTTTGCCACCTAATACCACTTCCTTGATTCACAACCATTAAATCAGGGTATAATTGCTACGTTTAAGCTTTATTATATACAACCAGCATTCCAAAATATTTTAGATCCAGTAGAGAAGGAGAACCTTACGAACGTTGATGCATGGAAAAAAATTTTCTATTTTGGATTGCATTACATATGCTTCAATGGCCAAAGAAAAGTTAAGCGTACCACTATCAACATTAAATTCCTACTGGAAAGCACTTTGGCCAGAATGCGTCAAGAGTGATACCTCAGTGCCCCAAGCATCGATGGAGACTTCTGAAATTATAGCCTTGGCACAAGAAATCGGAGGAGAAGGATTTGAGGCGCTACAAATTGAAGATGTCGATGAATTAATGATAGATAAACCTCTAGATGATGATTATCTGATTGAATTAATAACAGATGACGGCAAAACTAAAAACCATAATAGCGATAACGACGAGGAGACCGAAATATGTCAACTAACTGCTAGTTTAATTGATGACGGTCTAACATTTGGTAAAACTATGGTGAATCATTTCTTAAAAGATGATCCTAATATGGAACGTGTCCTGAAATTCGAACGAGATATTAATAATTGTATTGTTGGGTATAGAGAGTTGTATATAGAACTTAAAAAACCAAAAGTTCAACTTTCTATAATATATATGGCGCAAGACCTTTCGGAAAGAAGTCCGACAGTTCAAAACTCTATTACCGTACGAAAGTCACCATTGGATAATTTGATGGATATCTTCAGTGATGATACAGACTTTAGTCCAGTTCGTCGCAAACGTAGCGACGAATAATTCTGTAGCTATGTAAATATTTTTTCTTTATTTCTATTCTAATTTTTCTGTTCCTAATTCTGGATTAACATATTTTTTTGTTTTTTGCTTGCTCTACCAATTTTTCACCTGTATTAATTATGTATTTTAAGTTTTAATGCCCAATAAAATGCCATACGTACATAAAATTTGTATTTCTGAATCTGAATCTGAGTTTTTATAGTTTTCAACATTTTTTACATGTTCTTTTTTGCACGGATTTCTGAGGAACGTATCTACCGTGTAAAAAAAGAGTTGGGTGTATGTCCTTCAGATGTTTGACTCGGATATAGTCTTGATCAAGTCGTAGAATGCTGTATTGAAGAGCGCGTATGATGTGTTGTTAATAATCTGGCATGACATAAGGTGGTCTATCGTAAGAAGATCTGAATTATGGCAGAGGTGGCAAGCTGCTGGTCCCATGGAAGATAGCAGATGGCCATGTGTGAGGTTTGTGTGTCCCAAGCGTAAGCGTATGAAACATTTTAGCGTCATTTTAGGGCGATTGAGAGGGTAAATTGCTTTTTCTGCTAGCAGGTTTAAGTAAGAGTAATGATGGTTATATCCTGTCCATGTTTCGATTTTTCTGTTTTCCCAATATTCACGTATTACTCTTTGAATATCCTTTTGGTTGTTCACATAAAAGGTTGTAAGAGGTTCATATGCTGCTGATTTAGCGGCTTTGTCCGTTTCTTCATTCCCTCCAATACCAACGTGACTAGGTACCCACATGATCTTGAGTTTGTTTTTATTTTTAATCAAACAATCTCTGATGATCCGAATGATTGGAGTTCTATCGTTCACGCGGATCGTTGACAAACTGTTTGTGCAGATTATTATCTTTAATTTATTACGAATGTTGATGAAAACAGATGATTAATCGGGGGGAGTCCTTTCTTAACAATTTTAAATTTATCGTCAATGTGGTGGAAGTGTCTGTTTTGGATCCGTCAGTGAAGATGAGTTTCAAGTTTGATTCCTTATAATTTTGGGTTATTTCTGAGAATGTTGATTTAAAGGTTTGACTGTTTGTAGACGCCTTGGGAAGAATGCTGAGATTAGTGATGAAAGAGGAGTCACACAGTAACCATGGTTGATGAGTTGTCGCTTTTATGGTTTGAAAGTCCGTACCGATATCCATGGCTCTAGCGAAGGTTAGGGAATTGATAATTTTAGATGGTAAGTTGGGCACTTTTTTCCGGGACAATGTTCTTTTGGCGTCTTCAATAATCGGAGATTTCGGGGGTGATAGTATTTTTGGTATCAGAAGTGATGTCAGGTATTTGAATCTTTCTTCAATTGAAGGTGGACCCGCTTCTGTTCGCATATTTACTATAGGGGTTGTCTTAAATGCTTTTAAGGCGCATCTGACAGCTGAATTAAAACATTTTCCGTAGGTTACTAAGCCATAATCGATCTTCGACAAGATGGAGGATTTGATGACTCTGATGACTGCGTTTGTATGAGAGTTGCTTTTGTTAATATAGATGAGAGATACTTAATAATATTCAACCTGGTAGCTTAGATTTTTTTTAGGGCTAAACAGTGGTTCGTAAAATTAAATTTACAGTCAAATATAACTCCAATTTACATTATTTAAACTTATGTTATTGAAAGTGATTGGAATATAGAGCAGCTTGTTTTCCTACAGATGTGAAGCACTTTGGATTTAATAAAAGAAATCGAAGCTCCAGAAAGACTAAACCATTCGTCAATATCTGTGAGGATTTTCAAAAAGGTATCAATGACCATCGGAATCTGTTAAGGTTTGCATATTATTACTAAATCAACAGCATACAAAAAATGACGAATGGTACAATGCTTTTCCAATATTTCACCAAGTGTATTAAAAACTATTATGAAGATTATACCATTCTAAGCGTGTCTTAATTTGGAGTAAACATTATTTAATCTTACCCTGAACATACCATATATCAACACTTTCGGAACAATCTTCCAATATATTAGTTTTTTTAATATATGTAATATGTATTCCAATTCTCTCAAAGTCCTTTTCAAAGACAATTGAGAGAATGGAAACATGATTTCTGGTGGAGAGCCCCGATGCAAAAAAGCCATCGATGTGCAAGAGGGCATCCATCGTGGAACGGCCGTATTTGAATGCGACTAGGAACAAAGATGTAGATTTCTTGTTAACCGACATTGACTATTGTTTTTATGCAAAAGTTGGACCATTTTTCGTACTGATTGGCCCTAGTTTTCGATCGGATTGCGGGTTTTGAAGTTCTCCAAAGAATGCATTGTGCATGGCGCGATTGGCGATCGCATTCTTTATTAGTTATTGTCTCACATCTTCAGGCACATCATTTATAGAAATAAACGCCTCGTTATAGATCTTCGTGTTTAATTCGATTTCGCGACTCGTTGTCATTATGAGCAAGCGAAGCAAAATATTTTCGCTCCACAAACACAAGTTAACAGAAAATTTGCTGCTTTTTCGGTGAATTTTTCAAAAAAACATTTCTCTCACATAACCAACAATTTCAAATGACGAAAGATTACAGCAAAATTCAAATTGTTAATTGCCAAAATTTTGTCAAAAGAAAAAGCGAACTATGAGTAAAACTCAGCTGTCCGTTCGTCTGTCATACGACTGTATCTTCTGAACCATAAGCAAATACTTGCAATCTTCACAGTAATAGTAACAAACAAGAATAAATGAAAATATATGTGTTTTTTAAAAAACCAACTTAATTTTACAACTTAAAGTAGGCAATGAAAATGCATGCATGGAAAATTAAATGTTAAAATTTTAGGCAATGATTTCGCTCTTTGCAGTATCTTTAAATCCCTCAATAAACGAATATGCGAGTTTTGCTCCCAATCCATGTCCGGTTTAAAGATGTCTTTTTTTTACCTCTAGTTTATTTAAAAAAAAAGGAACTGGGAACATATTATATCGATTTTTTTTAGCGGCTTGTAATGCTGGAGTTCCAAGCTCCCGTTTGTGTAATATAGATGCCTGCCTATCGAGGCAGCTAACAACTGCTTCTCGAGCTTGCTCCTCCCTGCTATTGAGGCAGATTCCAACTTGCTATCGAGCTAGCAACTACCTGGCTATCAAGCCATCTAACAACTGGTAACAAGCCAGTTTTAAATCGAGCTAGCTACTAACTGCCAATTGAGCCAGCTTCCAACTGACTATCGAGCCAACTACAAGCTGGCTATCGAATCGGCTACAAATTCGCTATTGAGCTAGCTACTTACTGCCTATGGAGCCAGCTAACACCTCGACAGGTAATCCTTAAACCGTACTTTTAATGGTGCGAGTGTGTTTTAGGCAAGTGCAGTACGGTATTTAACCTGTCTTTAACATGAATTGCATTTGTTCCAGCTGCGGCTATCACCGACAAAATTTGTTGTCAATTTCCCTGTTTCACCATTAAGGTTTTGTTCTCCCACAGAAGTGTAAAAACTGCCTCATTGCTCTTGGTATTGTGCTTAAGATTTGTTCTGATGATTGAGATAATCGAGTCTGAATTGGAAGCAATAACGTGATCTATAAATTCGTTTTACAGATTTTCGGATCAATTGAAAGATCCCAGGTTTGAGTTTAAGAATCTTGAACTTCTGATTTGTTTTCTAACCTTGTCTTAGCACCATTCAATGTTTAGGTCGTGGTGTAGTAGCTGCCTCTCTCACGCCGGAGTTCTAAATTTGTTCTTAATTTGTGTAAAATAAAAATTCTGGAGAAACTGAAAAAATAACAACGCCACAATCTTCCAAAACACAAAACTTGCACTTGCTAGTAAGTCAACTTATGGCAAATAAAAAACTGCGAACTCAGCGAATGCAAATAATTCAAGTGATTGAACTGTTCAATCAAAAACTTCTGGATTTTCAAACCTTTTTATCGAAGATTGGAGTTATCTCTACCGTGTTTGATGATAGGCTGGCCCGATTTCCCGAAACTCTGTGCAGGTAAACTTTCGGCTTGAGAACAAAAATTTTTAATTTTTACTTTCATTTAAGTCTCAAACAATTGTTTGTTTATTGCTGTCGAACAAAAAATCAATAGCCTACCTGCCGCATTCTAAGATCGTATCATTTACATCAACATCAAACACATTCCTGCCTCTTGGGGTTCCTGTATCAATTAGTCACACCCCAACTGGGGTGAGCCTCAAGACGCAAAATTAATCCAATCATCCTATTTACATAAACCAGCAGCGTGCTTCAACAAATGCAAGGACATTAAACACAACAATAGAACAAATTAGCGACAAGCTTATACATCACTTGACGTCAACAAAGGACCACAAGAATAACAACTATCACGACACGAAACAACATCCGCCACACACACACGAATGCGCACAGTAGTAAAGTCAAACACAAGTGGATGAGGAAGACTCATCAACTGTTCGGGGTTCTCCTGCTGATCCTTGACTCTGGCATCATAATTGGGCAATAATCTCTGTCTGCAGCATCTGTTTGTGTCATAAAATAAAAACAAAAAAAAAAAAACAACAACTAAAATAAAGACACAGCAAGCGTTAAGAACTTGAAGCACAGCAAGTCGCCAGGACACTCCAATTTGCAACAATTTATCCCTTATAATCAATACGATGCCTTAATTGAATAATAATCGTTCCGGTAGCTTCGATCAACATCCAACGCTGGTTGTGATGCTTAATTGATGGCATAAGTTAGGGTCGGAACAAGAAGGGAGGAATCCTTGTGGTTAAGAGTAATATTCATAAAGCCATTTATTATTCCAACCATGATGATGGGGTTTAATCCTAATTGGTAGTAACTTGCACAATAGGTGTTCTCATTGAGTGTTGATGAGTAGGCGATTTGATGCGGATGTGGTGCAAACCTCCAGGTCTACGAAAGGGGATTGTGATACTGCCGAGTTTCTAACACAAGTGGAAAAATCATTTAACATCCTTACAATATAGATTCGCGGTTAAAATAGGGCGGCGAAGGAAGACTTGCACTGCAAGAAGTTGATTCGGTCTATTAGCTTTTGGTTAATAACGTGACCATATATTGGGAGTGTATTTGAGCTTCAAGTGCTTTTTATATTCAAGTAAAAAATTCGAGTGCGAGTGGTTTGCATACCGAAGCCAGGCAGACGCAGACATGAAAATGCGAAGGCCTTCAGACAAATAAGTCTCACATCCTTAAAGACACTTGAACTTAGAGCTTAATCAACAGAAACAGCATTAAACGAGGTGTTGAGAACTGTTGAAAAATCTCTTTACTATAAAAAATTTACACTAGCAACCTTCGTAGATATTGAAGGGGTTTTTAATTACGTAATTACGGAAACAATTCAAGCCTGAGCATAGATAATCATATCAGTCAATGGATTATCACCATGCTCAGACTCAGAAATATACATGCCACGTTAGGGAATTGTACTGAGGAAGGCCACGGAGGCATCTTTGGTGAAGGTCAGGAGCACGGCGGCACGCTTGTGGTTGCTCGGCTGAGCTCGTCGGACGGGGTAGTCCTTGTCCTCCTTTCCATACATCTCCTGCTCAGCAGCAAAGAAAAGGGCGTGCCAAAGAGAGGGAGCGAGGGAGAAGAGAGAAAGATCATAGAGCGAAAGCGGAAAAGGCGGTGTTCAGGGTTACCTTTTGAATGGGGATCTTAGTGAAACGAATAGGGGACCAACTAACCCTAGCTATCCTAAAACTACCCATAAGCTATACTAAAAACAATATGATAAAAATATCCTAATCCTAATCTACCTTAAATCTATTCTAACTACTTAACTAACTACCCTATAAAACCAAAAAAAAAAAGTTATAAACTTAAGCTATACCTTAACTAACTTAATACTACCTAAGGAGTCCTAGCTAAGTGGGTTCCTACCCTTCCACTACAGACCCGTCGTCCAAGGTCGCACCGCACGATGGATCAGACAGTAGATGGTGTTTCTGGCTTGGCCTTTGCTATCTCCCTGGCCAGAGATTTCGGGTGTTAGCTCTTAAGGCGATTTGGCGGACACAGTCCAACAGATTGTCCTTTCACGTCCTGGTCCATGTCTTTGTCCTGCAGACATTTCCTATAATATCCCAGCCCTCTGAATGGACGGCCATCCAATCGATGCACACACATACACACCTTCAGTAGAACCCAATTCACTCGCACATAAATGCCAATCGAATTTCTATTTATTCCACTCAAAAATGAACTTAATTAAAAAAAAAAATTCAAAAAAAAAAACAAGGAATTTGAATTTAACTTAAACTAAGCTAGGTTACAGTTTCCAAACTGGGACGGGAAACACGCCAGGATAATGACAGTAAAAGAAAGTGGGTCACTGTTTCGGAATTCTTAAAATTGTTGTCGGAACAAATCATTTCGTAAAACTAAATTAGCAAAATCAGTAAAACTAAATTATTTTGAAAACTCATTCACGATGTTTTAAAAAAGCCTCCGGATGAGAGACCAACCACAACAACATTAACAGATTGAGATGTTTTTATTTATTATCTAAATTATTTACAATCATAACTTAAAATTAGGCTTCTAACTAAGATAAAGTTTTAACGGCTCAACAATTGGGCCCGACTTGTTTCTTATGGTAATTTTACAACATATTTTTTTACAAAAACATGATAATGGCGATTTCATCTAAGTGTTGACTCTAATCAATTTTCCAAATATTTTGAAAATTTTTTTTTAAATTTAAAATTTTAAAATAAATAACATGGTCTTAACCTCTGTAATACCGGCTGTCTGCTTTTTCGAAGAACGATGTCTTGTAGCAATTTACGGTGTCCTCGAATCCCTCATCTATGATTGCTCTTGGACTGAGGTACCTGAGCTTAGGCTCTAGATTTTGCTGGCTGATGTTCTGATGGTCGAGTATCCTCCCGGAAAGCTGTAGCATTTACGTATGCATTGGCGTCACGCAAGCATCATCATACAGCTTCGTGTTGCTGAAGTATTTTAGCGTTTTCGCCAGAGTCCTGTACAAGACCGAAGTATCCTTCTTTCCATGAGACCGATTTTTTTTCATGGTTGTTGGTGACGATTACGTAAGTAATCATTGGTCTTATGAGCTGCTTGTAGATCAGTAGTTTCGTTTTTTGGCTCAACCAGTTCCACTTCTTCAACATACGTTTTTCCATGAAGATGAAGCGTTTAACAAACTTCTTGAATAAATTCAATTCAAAACAATTGAACTATGAACGTATGTTTTGAAAAATTGATTATAAAGATGTAGCAGGGACACGGTTGATAAAATGCAATAAATTCCACCGCATTAATGCGTTTTTTTTTTTGCCATCGCGTCGCAATTAACACTGAACTGTGAATTGATGGGAATTCCATTCAAGCCAGTTTAACTGAAAGCTCAACTGATATAAAACTGATAATTTAAAAGAGCCTTAATATAATTTTCCTACTTGGCTAATGGACTAAAAAAAGTTTTATCTTTGTTCGAGAAGTAAGCTGAAACAAAGTCCTTTATTTAATGAAATTTAGGTCAAGATCTGGAGATCATGCAAACCAAAATTTCGAGACCCATTTACACGACTTTTGAAGGCAAGCAGCAGTCGCGTTGTCGTGAAGGAGGTGAATACCTTTCCTTAATATTCCCCTGTGTTTTTTTATGGCTTCTCTTTTTCTTTCGCGAAGAAAAAAATCTGAAGAGGAAGAAACAAAAAACTCAGATGCAGCGGGCAACTTGACAACGGATAAAAAACAAAAAGGATATAAAAGAGAAAAACCGTATGTGTAAGTCAAGTTGACTGGATCAATTTCCATATCAGGTGACTTAAGTCAATCCAAACGAAAGGTATGAGGTTACAAATTCAGCACCAAAGAAAGTACACGTAAAACATCAACAAGCGCAGATTTCATAAGACTGTGGGTTGAACATGGTTCCTCCGGCAGTAGAGAAGAAGATCCCCAGACGTCATTAATTGAAGATGTCCAGAAATGCCCAGACGTACCGAAAGATTACTCAGACTCCGATCGCACCCAGACGTTCCAGATAATAAGATATCAAAATACATCCGGACGTACTATTCCAGATGCACCAAAGATGTCCTGAACTTTGCATCAGCCGGGCAGTTTCACGAGGTCGAGAAAACACCCACATTCGGATGGCCGAATTCGTGGGAACGACGATCCCCTAAGTCAACACTTTACGCCTATACTCATCGTATCCACCACAATGGCGAGAAAAGCTAACGAGCTAGAGAACGTGAGGAACAGTCGAGTGCGAACCAACGAGTGAGAAAGTCTCTATTTTTTACATAAGCTATAAAGTTTTTGAATTGAAATAAAAACCCTTTGATCATTTTTCTGGATCTTGTCTGAGTCCCAAAATACTGATGCCATCGTTCTTCCACCCAACTGTGACCTGATGATTGAACGAGATTTTACGCCATTCACTGACCTTTCTGGAAGCTATCTTTTCTTTAGTCAAGTGTCGTCAAGGACTCGGCTTCATAAAGCGGAATAAGGAATATCAGAGCATACATTTCGTCTTCCGAGTTGGGAGTTTTGAACCCATTTGTTTCGTCAAACCGAATTAGCATCGGTCTTATATGCGACATTGAGCGCCTTTCTTGAAGATGGGCCATATAGAGCTGATAGTCCAGTCACCGGGCATGACTTCATCCGCCAATACTTATCTGCTGCAAGCACCCTACCACAGTTGCACCACCATGCTTGAAAACCTC
Source organism: Orthonevra nobilis (assembly GCA_963555765.1). Classification (NCBI taxonomy): domain Eukaryota; kingdom Metazoa; phylum Arthropoda; class Insecta; order Diptera; family Syrphidae; genus Orthonevra; species Orthonevra nobilis. Next base: position 97,783,331 of record OY743225.1, on the reverse strand, counting down.
CGCCCGTCAGAACCGGCGGCAATGTTGCTCTTCAGTTTTTTGACAGCCGAGCCAACCTCTTCCAAACTGGGAGGGGGTTGAGTTCTGTATTGACTGGATGCTGGTTCTCTTTTGACCATACCACTCTCTCTTTACGTGATGCCCATTAAGCAGCTGCTGGAAATGCTGTCGGGGGTTGTTCCTTTCGTGGAACTCTTTGATTTCCTTGAGCTTGGAAGTTAACGCAAGATTTTCTTCTCCTCCCTTCTTATGGCTCTTCCCTAGATGCCCTTGTGTTACCCTCCAGCGCTGGTATGTTTAAAAGTTCTTTTACCTTTTTCCGTCACACACATCATCATACCAAGCGCTCTTTTTGGGCGGTAGCTGATAGCCTGTGATTGTTTTAGCCCTGATTATGAAGCGGAACTGGTTCCAAGATTGTTGGCATTTGTGGATGGTGAATACTCAGCGGAGAGTCTCTCGATAAGGCGCTCTCTTTAGGCTGTGGGTACTCCAGTAGTGTTAAGGCTTCCAACGTTTTATTTATTTTCTGGGCGGTTTGCAGTTTCTTCGATAGTCGAGCTCTGAATTTAATAAGCTGGAAGCCGTTATGTGTTGTCGTGTCGTGGAAGCTGTGCTTTCCGACTAATCCGCCAAAGATGTTTTCTTAACCGATTTTGTCATTGAAGTCTCCGAGTATGATTTTGACATCATACTCTGGACAGGCTCCGTAGGATCTGTCCAGGTAGTCATAAAATCCCTCCTTGAAAGAGTCTTCAGCTTGATCGAGATGCTGCGTGTGCACATATTATGCTGACGTTAAGGAATGTTGCCTTACCTAACCGACTTCTCACGACGAATCCGCATCCTAAGACATGAAATCTTTTGTTACAGCGTGAGGTTAAATTCAAGTTTTTGAGCAGAAGTGAGAGTGAACAGCATACTTACGTTCCAGGTGCATACTCTCAATTCGAAGGCCTTGGACGTTTCGGGTCATGATCGTAAATGAGGGGATCCATTATAAGTAAGGAAGTCACCCCGAGGGCATAACCCCCAACGCGCAGGACCAATTTCATATATAGTATTTTTAAACCAGTAACCAGTACCCAGTCAGTAACCCGCTTCGGGGATGTGAGCGCTGTCGCTGGCCGAAATAAGGGCTCATCTGCCACCATCTCTTTTCCAAAAAACCTGACTTATTCTTGGAAATCTTTTTCGGCCTGCGCTCAAAAGTGTGTTCTGCTTCCGCCTGAAGCTGTTGTCTTCTTTATAGTGCTGCATTTTTCACTTGTTCAACTTTCGCGCTTATAAGTTTGGAAAGTTGGATCCCGATGGCATAACGAAGAGGTTAAATAAGCACTCGTACTTCTTAGTTAGTTGATTAAACTTCTGGTCAACCTTTTAGTATAAGCATATGCCTCAGGAAGTTTGTTTTTCTTTTTGGCAGAGTCGTGTGACTGGGAGAACAACCAGGCACCTATCAAGAGGCATCGAAAAGCTTGTAAACTAGATCAGACATATGTTTCAGGTTAGCATCTTTTGTGTACCTGGTCATTGGAAAATCAAAGCTAACGAAAGTGCAGAAGAAATCGCCAGCGTAGAGTCAACGAAGGGTCCTGAACGGACTACGAGCTCCCTGCTTATTCTGATCTGCGGAAATTATTGCCGATTACTAGATACCGCCAATCAGGACTACTTCTATCAGGACTACAGTGGAGGTTATTAGACCAATCAGTCTTCGTGTGAGTGCTCGTAATCTGACATTTTTTTGACTTGTCAATAAGTTTGAATGTGATGATAGTTCGTCGACTATGTATAGGCAGTGTAAGTCACTAATACGACGAGCGATGAGGTTTCTTCGGTTTTTCTGTGAATGACAAATGAATTTTAAAATAGTCCTTTCTCCCCCACCAACTCAAGCAACCTCGAAAATTTCCAAATTCGTTTCGGTGTCCTTTAATTTGAATAAAACAACAAGATTACCAACAAATTGCCCTCATCTCATTTCCTGATTAAATTTACCTTTGAGGTTTCTCTTTCATTGCTTTTGTGTGTCGTCCTAGCAAGGAGTTTCCCTTGTCACTATTCTCACGTGTTTGCTAATTTTTTCCATCTTCTATTTCTCCGTGCCGTGTGTTTTGTTCTTTTGTTATTTTGATAATTTCCTTTGTGATCTACTTCAAGCAGAAACACAAATAATTTCCCGTTTTGCCTTGATCCTGTGGATGTGCCTCTGTCATAGTATTATTCTTTTCTGTGGAATACAATTATTTCATTCAATTTCATCTTTCACCTGTACATTCGCCTGCGAATAGAAAGTATACCCGAGGACGCCATGGCGGAGAAAGCTCTTTTCATGGGAGATGCAAACCGTTTCAGTGAAGTCGTGTCCTTTGAGGGAGACGATGGGGAAAAGGCAAAAAGAACAGTCTCGTCTGTGATAGAGTTAATGTGACATAAGTGCACTTTTGGTCCACAATGAGACTGTGTCATTAAATTTTATTGCATTTTCAATTAAAAGGAAAGCGCTACAAGAAAAGGATACGCGAAATGACGTCAAGACATTGTGCATCCTGATGGAGGTATATGCAATTGATTTTTTGGCAATGTGCTTAAATTGAATAGGACTGCGGCAGGCATTTTTTGTTCTTGGATTTGACATCATTTCAACCTTAATTGTGAATTTACGAGTGGGATTGAAAAGAAATCGATACGAGGACGGTCCTATGAGTGATATCAAGATAACTTTATTTCTCATGCAGATTTGCCTCGGTAAAAACGATTAAGCGCTTTTATTTAAAAAAAAAAGTTAAATGCCGTCGCTGTCTAATGGAATTCAAAGCCAAGACAACTGATAATCAAGATAAGAAGGCTTTTCAATAGAGCTGAATCACAGAAGAAGAATTTCAACCAAACATGCAATAAGCAACTCGTGACTCAAGATTTGTGTATCAATTGATTTCGCGACTGGGAGCCGACCTGTCACTATTTACGAAAATGAGCAATAACCCCAGCTTCCGTAGCAGGACTAGCAATATATCGACTGAGGTCACGTGGTTTAGGCTTTTTTATTTCTCCTGCTCTTCTGGTCTCTTCCTGAAAAGATGAAAACAACATTTCCAGGCCATTCTTAAAATAAGCTGAATATTCTTCTTCCTTCAGCTATCGACGTCCCTTTAATTTAAGGTCATGGTAATGCTGATTAATTGTCAGCTTATGGTAAACGGAAACGTCGCTGTCGTTGTCAACAAGAACTCGTCAGATTTTGCTGAATTGTTTTCGGGAGTACCCCAGGGATCAATTCTTGGGCCACTGTTGTTCAGTATAGTATGTTCATCAATGTCATTTAAAACTCGTCTGTACAAATGTATGCCGACGACATTCAAATATATATAGGCCACTAATTGGGAAATATTGAAGATGCAGCAGAACGACTTAACAGCGACCTTAGAAATGTTATGAACTGGGAACAGGCTAATCAACTTTGTTTAAACCCGAAAAATCGAAGGGTCTTGTAATTGACAAAAACAATCTTGGTTTGAACTATCGGATTTTCCAATTCGGACTTGACAACTTTGAATTTAATTTGTGAACGCACCCTTTCTCTAATTATCGAACTGTCAATGTCTATTTTTTCAGTAAACTTAAGGTTTTCGTCCCTATAGTGCCACAGGACACTCTTCACACACAATGTACCTTCGAGTATATAAATAATGTGCACATATTGCAACTGCGAGTCTTTGTTTTTATTCCGATGCAGTTGACGTCCTGGTTGCGAATATGCCAGTTGGCCGCAAACACCCAAGAGATAGTTCTCAGCTCTAACATTTCATCTCAATTAACTCAAATTGAAGGCACAACTATCTTGGAATTGCCACGAATAGAAAATACTATACTTATATTCGAAACCGACAGGAGAATGATGTCCTTGCTGGAAGATAATTACGAACCCGTACTTGAACTCTCCAGTTGTGCCGCAGAAAAATCGATATTCTAGAAGAATGAGGACAAGTGTCCAATCTACACGAACGAGTAACGTCTGCAAATTATAAAAAATGTCATACCAAAATTCGAAGTCGGTGACCGCAACTTTAAGAGCGTTAACTCCAATTTTCGGTCGTAGTTGTCTCGCCCAAGAAGACAGGTTATAACAAGTGTAGTGCAAAAATTTGTGTCTCTAAAATATCGCTGCCGTAGCAAACGATCCCAATTAATTCCACGGCTTTCTCAAGAATTGGGCATCGTTCAGACCACATTATCGTGTATTTATCGTAAGGATCTTGGTTAACACCCATACAAGATCAGGCTTACTCAAGAAGACCATTTGAAGCGACGTACGTTCTCCGATTGGGCACTGGAGAAGATGCGCCAAGATAATGAATTTCATTGCAAAATCATCTTCAGTGAAGAAGCTTATTTTTGGCTCAATGGGTTCGTCAATAAGCAAAATATGCATTATTGGGGGAAAATCCACATTTTCTTCATTAATCACCACTTCATTCACAAAAAAGGACTGTTCGTTGCGGTTTGCATGCCGGCGGCGTTACTTTTTCGTCAACGATAATCATCGTCACGTTACTGTGAATGGCCAGCATTATCGCGCCATGATTACCGATTATTTTTGGTCCGGATTGGAAGATGTGTACTTGGACGGCATGTGGTTTCAACAACAATCGTGGCAATCGATTTATTGAAGTTTGATGAGCGTTTTATCTCAAGCAATGTGCCAGTCGATTGGCTGCCTCGTTCGTGCGATTTAACGCCTCTAGATTATTTTCTTTACGGCTACGTTAAGTAATTGGTTAATGCCAACAAGCCGACGACGTTGGAAGACCTCAGAGCCAACATTGAGCACGAAATAGCAGCCATTTCTACCGAAATGTGTGGCTGTGTCATCGAAAATCCAGCGAGTCGACCGCTGCAAATGTACCCGCGTTGGTCATATAAACGAAGTAGAGTTCCGTTCATAAATGTTTTGATTGCACTTCGAGCCGATCATAAAGTTTTTGAAATGTCTCAAATGATTTGCGTTTTATTTAAAAAAATTTAAGTTTTCAAGTCCTTATTGGAAAACCCCCTTTATATTATTAGGAATCGCAAGGAACCTTTAAGGACCTAGTTTAAACTCAAGTGAGTCAGGAGTACATCTTTGTTTCTATGTTTCTATTGTACAAACGGTGACAATCCGTCCTCTTTTTCGGTTAAGAGTCCTCTTTGTTCTCATTTCTTTTACTAAATTGTCCTTCTAATGTCCTCTTTTTTTCTTTTCAATCATTTTAATTAGATTAAAAACACACAAAGTATCTTTCTCTATACTAAATTGCTTTATAATTGTTTGTATCATTCAATTTTGTCTTTAAATTTTGTGTGCAGTAAAAAATTTGACAACAAAAAGAATGAGCTGATCGTTGTCGCAGGAATTTGGGTTGACCATTCTGTATACACAACTTCTCTTTCAGATCAAACGACTGCACTTCGAAGTTAATTTGGTTAAAAGTTCATTGTAGTGAACCTAGTTTAAATATTAAAATGTTTAAAATATTGAAACCTCTAAAAAAATACTTTCTTTTGCAAGTAAAGTGTCCTAGAATTATTTTCCAATTCTTTGATTCGAAGGGTCGCTGAAATATGGTTTCTTTTTATTCAAAGCTAAGCAACTTTATTGCATAGATGCATTCTTCAGTTGGAATCATAAAATGTTTCAGTGGTAGAAGCTTCTATCGCTTGGAAGTCACAAGTTTTTTATTGTACCATTCATGGTTAAAAACGCTCTTCTAAAGCTTGGATTTGAAGGAAGTATAAAAACATCAACTTAAAAGCCTAAGTTGTTTCCCTTTATCAAGCCGATATTGACGACTTAAGTTGACAATCTATGCGAAAAAGCTTTTCCAATGCATTGAAATTTGAAAGTAATCTTAAAATCAATGACGAGGAATTACTTGACGAAATTACTTGTTTCAAACAATATGTCTGTGAAGAACAAATTTTGACAATTTGTCATTATTCTAATTAGAAGATCAATTTAACATAGGCTATAGCCCTCAATTTTAACTCGTTATGTGAAAAATCTGTGTATTGAATTGCTGCTCAGAAGCGGCGAAACAATAAAGATCTATTGCACGTTTTTTCCAGGACGAAACTCAAATGAAGACAGCAGAATAGGTTTTTAAACTGATTTGAGAAAACCTTCCTATATGAGTGGACACTGGACACTTTTTGATCGGGGGGAATATAAATTGTAGACATCGGGATTGGGGTTGCTCTAGAGGCAACTCTTGGGGAAACGTACTCTTAAGTCCTTTTTCAATACTCCGAATTATTGTTTTGTCCCCCCGCCACCGATATTTTACCCATCTGGTTCCAGTGGTAGTCCCTCTGTTATTGTCTTGTTCATAACAAATACACCTTGGCTGACATCTCAACCTATGTACGTCTGTCAACGCGGTCACGTCTGATCATAATCCAGTAATCTGTCGTCTTGCTCGTTTTTTTTCAAGACCTCAACAAATCTAACTGGACTCTTTTTCAGACGGAAAGGGAAAGAAGGCTTTAAGGCCTTCCCACGAATGTGGATAATATAACAAGTAATCAATATATTGATGGCATTGTATAATTATGCACTGAACATATTCTGTAGGGAAAAGTGTTCCTAAAGTTCCCAAAAAATATCCATCTTTGAAAATATCAGCCAATATCCTCATATGATTGACAATCAAACACAGAAGAATTTGGCAAAGATAAACAAATACCGAAATACCAAGCCTCATTAGCTCAACCATGAGTGACACATATGTCAATGATGCTGATAAAGCCAAAGCCGCCAATAATACAAACTCAATCATCTTCGATGCTCTGCAAACTGTCAATGCAGGAAGTGATGTCACACCATCCAACGAGTTTGTAACTAAAACTGATATAAAGCTTACATTTTAATAAATCAGATTGTCCTGATAAAATATTAAACATATATTTAAGAAATTACATAAAGTGGAATTAAATTAATTTCTTTTATTATGAATGCATGCTTGAAATTGAAATATTTCGCTAAGATTTTACCACTTCTCAAGGCGGGAAAACCTTCTAAAATCCCTGACAGCTATAGACCAATAAGCCTGCTAAGTAGCATAAGCAAAATTCTAGAACGAATTGTAAATGAGAAACTCTTAAGGGGGTATTCTAGTCTAGAGGCATGAATTTCATGTATTTTTTGAAGTGTCATAAAAGAAAGGCAATTAATATTTTTACCAGCCATTTTTTATTAGTTATTTATTAACATAACAAGAATACTGAAAAAATAAAAAAAAGTTGAAAATTTCAAAAATTAGCAGTTGATTAAGTTTGCGCGTAACCATACCCACGATTTCAACCCTCCCAGCAATCCCAAAAAAAAAGATTATTAATTTAGAATAATGTCGCAATGTCTTGGACTACGGAAAAGTTGGAAAGTTTTTTTTTTTCACAAAATGGCGACTGCCTGGAAAAAAACAAAAATGTTTGTACAATTTTTGTAACTGTTTCGAATTTAAAAAAAAAAGTTATAGAAATTTGGAAATGTGGATAATTCCATACATAACAAAAATTTCAGGTAAATCGATCCAGTAGAACCTGAGAAATCGTGGGTTTCGTTTTGAAAAAGACAGTTTCGAGAAAAACGCTTTTAAAGTCTCGCGTAAAGTTTTCGACAGTCCAAGTCATGAAATGATATTGCAGACTTACATTAATTCAATCTGCCATTCCTGCTTCATACATCGGGCCTTCTTCGACATCGAAAAAAACTATTTTCCGTGTTTCTCTCTTCATATCGAGCAGTGGCCTCCTTCGATGCGATGGATGCTCGTATCTCGGAGCGGACAATCCGGGCGTTGTCTCGTTTCACAGCAAATGAATGAGCTTCCGGGCCACTTTCCATTCCCATAATCTCAATCATTTTTAAAATAGGAATGAAGCCTTCATTATAAATACAAACAGCAATAAATGTCGCTATCTCAATCATCTTAGGTCCGGAATGAATTTGTTTTGGATCGAAAGTCCAAATCAAAGAGTTTAGAGACTCATTATTATTTTGAGTTTCTGAACCTAAACATCTTGTTTTACAATATGGATTCAGGTAGACGAAGAATCCCTAATGTCTTTTGTTCGATTAGTTCCGGCCAAACCAATTTGGATGTCGGGTCAGCAAAACACCGATATCTCCGAAAATAATTTGAATTTTGAAAAATCCTCTCGTAGATATGTTCCCGAATAGTAAAACTATGAAAATATAAAAAAAATCACTCCTTCCAATCTATCTTTTTTCGAGCTCCCGAGTAAAATTTTCAAAAATGTTGAACAAACACACTGAAACTCTCAACGGAAAGCTCTTTGACAGCCTCGCTTTTTACTTTTGAATGCATTTTTCTATTTTCTAATTAGAACTTCGTAGACACAAGATAAAACGCTTAAACTTAAACTTACTCAATTTTATTTAATTAACTTACTGGTTTTCGCGGGCGCTCTAAGCTAAACCTAGTACTAAATTTTATGTCTTCCGACTTTAACAAACTAATTTTATTAATTTCATAATATTAACAACTATTAAACTAAGAAAATTTAGAAAAAAAAACTTAGTGGTCGGTCGTTGTTAATTCTATATCTATATATATATAGGAAATATATAAAATATAATTATATATTTTTATATGTATAGTATATAATATAATAATATATATTCTCCTAACTACCGACTTTGCTCCATAAGGTTACCTGACTTTGAAGGGTGCTGACGACAGAGTTCCCTATCAATTTTCAAATAGCCACCAAAACTGTTGGTGTTGCTTCTGTGCATCTATCACATCACGGGTTGACACGGCTCTGCTGAACCGGAGACAATCTTCGGAACTGTGGGCGATGTCTGGATTGTAATCGAGTCGCCTGTCTACACTTGAATGGGCGATGTGGAAGATAAGCGGCATGGCCCTACTATTCTGTATCAAACCTTAAGAATCGAAGTAGAGGGGAGCCTCCGGAGGGACAAAGCCACTTAGGCGAACACTCTCATGGTACAAATCATTAGGGTAGAGAGCCCCGGAGATCAGGTTGTTGATCGAAGTCATTGCCCTTGCAACGTTTCTTCAAATTAGCTTAATAAGGAAATTATCCACTCTAACAAGGTTGGCCCCATTGTAAAGGACCTCGATGCGATAGAATTTTTTGTATTAGGACTCTGGAGCTCTATATAAACGAAGACAAACCCGAACATTTTCCATCGAATTTACTGTCACGTTGAACCACACTGGACAGACATAAGCAATCATTGGCCTGAGAAGTGCCATGTAGCAGATGACTTTTACCCTAGCATCGAGTTGGGGGCTATAGAACAGTCTCTTTTCATTTCATTTTTTTATTTTAATTCATCATTTCTCATACAGTTAAATTTAATTAATACTATATACATATTATCTTAAAACTTATCGCGGATTAAATAAGAAACATTAGTAACATCTTTATTAGGAATTAAATAGTGTCGATTGTCACTTCAAAGCCAACGAAACTTTAATTCAAAATATGGGTGGGTAACCCTTAAAAATTAAAAATTATTCTCACATTTTTTTTTTTTTTTTAAAATTCAAAGAAATTAAAAAATAAAAGCAACAGTTATATAGAATTTTTATGGAAGAAGTCAATAGAAGGTTTAACGTCGATATTGAACAGAGAGACAAAATGCTCAAGATCACCAGAATGTTGGGACTAGACTTTGCATTCATTTAAGTCTAACTATATAAAAGATTTTCCAAATCCTTATATTTAAAATTGAATGGCAGGATATTACTGTATAAATATTACGAAGGGCAGTGGTGCGAAAATAAGGCACAGAAACTAAATGTTGGATGTTTCCACGCAGATTATAGCGTATATCAAGGATATTAATATTAAAATCTCCCAGAATGATAAGATTTTTTGATTTTTCTTTATCCAACAAATTTGAAAATTCTTCTTCAAATACAAGTCGGCAAGTCTCTGTTTCGCACTTTCTTAATGTAACACTTCTCGATGTCATTGTCAGTTTCAGTGCTGAGCTTTTCGAATTGGACTCATCGACTTCAGTCAAATTAGTGATTTCTATGCAGTTTCTCAAGGAGCTTTGTTGTTGCCAGTTGAGTCTACTTTCCAGCGAGTGTATTTTAGTTTTGAGCTCGGTATTTTCTTCTCTCAACTCATGGATGGCCCGTAAGAATTGTTTGTTTGTTTCTTCTAGACTTGAGAGTTTCTGATACACCATCTGGAGAGTGAATTCCTCTTCTTGCAGCGGTTCTTTGTGAGAATAAGAAGCAGTTACTGAGGTTGAGTTGATGTTTTCAGCAAACTTGCAAAATGCAGCGAACGTCGCTTAGGCACTGAACACTTGTCACAACGAAATGGAACTCCACTTGCTTTCATATAGTCTGCATCTTGTTTTCAAATTTTTAAACATTTATAATGAAATAAACCCTTACAGTCATTACTGTCAATTTTAAGGTTAAAGTTTCTTTCAATTTTTTCAAAATATAGTAGATTGAACAGCACATGATTAATAGCTTTCAAAAGAGATGCGCATCCCACAACACTCAAAGTAAAAGCCGCTTTAGCTCTGGCTGGAGCTACATTTATATCTTTATTAAAATATAGATATTGGTCGAGCCAGAGCCTAAGGTATCTGACTACACTTCTCTTTGTTAATGGTTGCCCGTGTTGTCCCACGATCAAGAATTTCCGCCAATTCTTTCTTGTATCCCAAGAGGCCCTAGACAGTGGAGTCCTGAAGAGAATAGTCTCCGATTTCTAGTAGTAAATCTTATACTTTCAGTCGTCACAATAACGCTGGATTTTATCAAAGTCACATTGCAATTTCAATATGATGTCTTCAATCTTCGGTCCTGATCTGTACGCAATCAAATCGTCCGCGTACGCTATGGCATGGTGAAGATCAATCGTGAAAATGCTGAACAGTATCGGAGAATTAACCGCACCTTGTTGTAGTCCTCTTAATAATTCGAAAATACCAAAAGAAGTAACATTGTCATTCTTCACAACGAACCGTCGATTGGTATGCATATTATAAAGCATGTGCAGTAGTGGTTTGCTTATGCCAAACCTATTCAACTTGTAAAAGAGTGCTTCCAACCAAACAGTGTCGACGTCCTTCTCCAAGTCAACTAGACAGGAACCTGTGCTTTTGACAGCCTTGCTTCCATACTTGTGTGACAATGGTTTGGACACTCCACCTCCGAACGGCCCCATAGACTTTCTCAAGCCCGTTTTAACCTTCGCTCGAGAGCAGGCTCGACAAAGCAAATGTTATTCTGTTACAGGAATAGGCTTTACGGTCAACACCCGATCTGATGATATGATATTTTTCCGATCTGAGAACATTAGAACATAGAATTTCGTTTATAGGCAAGTCCGTTTGAATTGCTTTGGATGTCGTTGAGTCATCTTCCATCACTTATTTTCCAAAGTGACCTTGGAGGCAGTTAACGAGGAAGTGGAACTTTCTGGCTTGAGTCCGATGAAGTAATGCCTGCTCATTTTTTTGGCACTAATTCTTGTTTTACATCATGTGTGAATTATACTGCCCGCAGCCATGTTTTCTTTTCGTCGAATCGAACTCCCGGCCCAAGTGAATGGGCCTCCATTTCCGTATGTTTGAGATTACTTTGCCAGCTGACTTTGGTTAATTATAAGAAATGCATATTTCATTTGTTTGCAAACAGCAGGCACTCCCCATAGAATTCACTGCAAAGGTCCAAAATAGACATTCAAGTTTCTTTCGCTCGTTCATTATCCTGCAGTGAAGAGTACTTTTCCTGATTAAAGATTTGCAAAATAAAAGAAGCACTGCAGTGAGTACTCCGGCGTCGCGTCGCGTCACGTTGCTCGTTCGTCAAATGATGCTCGAAAGGCAAGCAGAGAAGCAGCACAACAAACATCGTAGCCTTGATTCTGAAGGACACAACAAAAAAGAAACACACACAGTTCTCTTCGAATTAAATATTAAATTTCAATTTAACGCAACACAAAGGATAATAAAGCAGCCACCCTGATTGCCTCTAACGTAGTAATGCCGTTCATTCGTTCCTTGGGGTTGGGTGTCCTTACCATGCGTTTAAAAAAACTGAATTGAAAAAAAGGAAAACATAAACTTACAAGGGCTACCAAGGACCATCAACTTTCATCAATGGTTTTATTTTTTTTGTGATTTTAGAATCAGGTCACCTAAATTTTGTTTGTCTTTTGTTTTTTCATGCTTAAAGGATAATGAACGTAAAAAAAAGAACTTCTTCCATGAAGAAATCCAAACAAATTAATCACTGACGCCAGTGACGTCAGTTTCTATCTCAATCTATATGCAAGGATAGTGGTGCACTGCTGCAGCAATCTACAGATGCAGAGTGTGATGAATCTCATATTTTAATTACAGTTACAATTTCACAGACAGGAAATGTTGTTAATTACATTGGAACTGGCAATGGACATGTCTGCCAGTCACCGGGTCCGGTCCCTAAATTCGAAATTGCCAGGGCGAAATTGTTTCGAGCACATTGCTTGCGGGCCGGGGACGATGCAGAAATTCTAACATGCAAACCAAGCACTTATGAGCAAGGGTTCGATATGAGCACGCTCTGCTATTCGCAGGACAACGAATTTTGGGGGCTGAGCCACCACCCACCACCCACCACTGCCATTTGGTCATAAAACTTTCGAAAGTGTTTATGGGGACAACAAATGGAGCTGGCTGCTGGCGCACATGTCCTTCTTCGGGGCGATGGAAAGCTGCAATTCGAAACATGCCTTATGTCAAATGACCCCCGGGGAATGTGATTTGATTTATGACTTATTATGTCTTATGTGTCCCTTTCATAATTTAATTACGTTCTGGCATTTTTGTGAGGAATTATTTTACAGTTTATTGGTTCAAGTGGAGTCCTTGTCGTGCCGAACGGACTCGATGCAAGTTGCATTTTGGCTGGCTGTTTGCGAAGGACATGCTGACGTTGCACAATTTGTGCGATTGTTTGCAGTCGTTTCGTTATGGTTGGACTGGGATTCCATGGAATTTTCTGCACATTTGATAAGCTATCATAGATGGGCTCGCATGGGTGGGGGGGGTGTATTCAATTTTGAGAAATGCACAAAGTGCGTGAATTATTAATGAATTGTCCTTGATAAATTGCTTTTATGATGTGGTGGATTGTTGCAAATGAGTTAATATAATTCTGTGGTCGAAATGGAATATGTTTGAGGAATAGGCGTATTGTTTCATGTGTTATAAGGCATTTGAAATTTCTTAGTTGGACTATAGAAGAGTAAAAGTTTTCACATATTTAAGGGACGTATTTTAACTTTAGCTGGTTTGAATTGAGCGCTTTATTTTCTATGTTGTTTTTAAATACATCGCGCATTAATATTTAGGTTTTTCAAATGTTCCGAACTCTCTATGCGAACCACGGCTGATTGTTGCAGTATGTTTAGCCCATGCCTCTCAATTTTACAAGCTTATAGGTCCGGGGTAAGACTGCTAGAATAAATCTTTCACTTTAATCTAGCTTTTGAATATTGCCACGACGAAATTTGCCCTTAAAGTCAATAAACATTATTATAATCGATCAGCATTCGTGGGCTTAGTCAGCTTGTCTTGCTTGGTTTTAAACTTAATTGAGACTTTAAGATTACAATTTAAACTTTACTCAAAAATGTTAAATGACCGTCTTATATATTAATGCCTGTTTTAATGCGTAGAATCAATGTTCTTTTAGCATTGGGATCAAAATATTGACAATTACATTTTTTGCATATTTTTCTTAGTGTGTGCTTGCTCCCAACATACATACTCATTTTTGCTTCTTTGAGCGCTTTCTTATATGATTGACTAGAAATAAATTAAAACTTATGGCTTAAATAAGGTTTCTCATCTGCTTCTCGATTCGTATACAAATATACGAATGGGACAGAAAAGAAGATATTTTTTCTGTTAATCAATCCATGAGCTATAAAAACTTAACTTAATAATAACTTAACCGCTTAAATTGAACGTCGGAGCTTTTTCGTAGAAAATCACTATTTGTATTAGGTCTTTACTGGGATGTGGATATGGCATTCAGTAGATTGAAAGCTGAAAGATATCAGTAATTTTTTATGCTATCGTTAATATTTGAAACCAATAAAGATTTCACGAGTGGGCTGGGATGATTTCGAGCTCGCTCTAATTTTTTAAATAGCAGTTCAACTTGGCAACCCATAGGTAGGGTAGGTATCTAGCAGCAAAATCGCTATTTTTTTTTTTATAAGCTCTCAAACGGTGGGTGATATCGAGAACCAGGGGCCAAATACATACGACTGGTCTTATAAGCGTCTTGTACTCAAGTATCTTAATATTTATAGCTACTTCTTTCGAATGCAGTATAGGTTTAAAAATACCTGTTGCCATTTTTGCTTTAGTGAGATTTTTCTCGCACGCTTGTTTGAAAATTAATCTTTTGTGAAAATGAAAATGGGAAAGCTTATAAAATGCCTTACTGAAGTCGGTGTAAATGCAGTCGACTTGACCTCCTTCTTCTAATGCTTTTTTAGCAAAAAAAGTAAACTCCAACAAATTTGTTACTTTGGTTCTGTTTTTAATATTGAGATTATAAGATCCTTCTTAACAGGAAGAAGTTTTCAAGTTTCTATAAATGGTTATCAGTCAAACTCGTTTTTTATTTACTGACGGAGCACCACAAGGTGCTGTTCTATCGCCAACTTTGTACAATATGTTACCGTCGTTTCGTCCTCCGCGGGATTGAGGATTAGGGTTGCCGACTGCTCAATGGAGGAAAGTCGTGGGTGTTGATTTTATGGGCGCCACCCGATTGCCCCTTTGTCCCCAACAGCTTAACGACGTCGAATCGCGACGATGCCAGTAAAGCCCGCTGAATCCCGTTGACCTAGACCAAAACAAACACAACAAAAAAAAACTCTCGGAACTGCAACCACAAAGCGACCAACCAAATTTTGAGGAGAAAAAAAAACTGTAAGGCAAATTCAGTATGAATAAATAAAGAAAAAGAAAGCAGATAATTAAAAATACAAATTCAAAAAAAAAAAAAAATAAAAAAAAATAAATATTTCGTGCGCTGACCACGATTGAACGACGAGAAAGCTCGGATCCGACCCCTTACGCTTACAGATAGCAACGCGTTAACCCACTCGGCTAAAACAATATTAAATTAAAGCTTTACCTAATAGCCCACTTAAACTGCTATTGGGCTCATGAATTTCATAAAAAAAATAAAAAACAAATTGATCAAAAAAAATATTAGTAATATAACTATTTTACTTAAACTAAGATCAAACACCGCCTCCCTGCATCGGCAATCTTAAGCTCCAGTCTGGTGGCCCCGCCATGGGTGGATGATTCGCTGGCTGGATGGTTTGCGGGGTTCACTTTTTTGGGAACAATTTTTTTCTTTTTTTTTTTGGGTCACGATAATTTTTGTTCCAACTGTTTTAACTTAACAAGGGAGTATATGGGTGTCTAACTGGGTCTTATGTTCGTTAGCCCCGAGCACCTGACTAAACCGTTTGCCGTTTTCCCCTTACGATTCGGATTCGCATTATCTTTAGTGACCGACGCGAAAAGACACAAAACAAAACCGGAAATCAGGATTAGTCGCACACTGACTCAATTAAGAAATAGTTAAATCGACTAATTCTAACGACTTCTTTTCCCGACTCGTCTGGCTTGCTCCGTAGCTTACAGTTGACTGCCCGGTATCTATTCCCTAACGCGCCCACTATCCATCACGGCCCGTTCGATGGTCACGCGATCCTTGATCATTACAACTTGACCCACGCTCACAATTTCCCCTGCCGCCGACTGAGCCTAGCCAATTTATCTACATTGATCTCTCTTTCAATTCGACCAAATTCTCTGGCAGTCTCTGGGCTTGAACCGGGACCCTCTCGTCTAACAGGCAACATTTTCCACCATCGCGCCACACAGTTGCGTTGGGGCTCGAAAACAAAATTGGGGGGACTCCATGCAGGAAATGCGAAAACCTTTTAAATGCAATTTCGAAACCATAACAAATATTTATACATTTGACTTTCCTCATCTGAATAATTGTAATCGTGCAATATTCGCCGACGATACATGTACATATATTTTCTTCAGATGCGACTGCTTTCAATATTGAAACCAATCGACAATCTGCTTTGAATATGATTATATCGTACTTCAATGACTGGAAAATAAAAATTAGCGCTTCAAAAACTCAGGCTGTCTTTATTACTAAAACAAGAAAAGCCTGTTTCTTACCAAGCGACAAATTATCTATCAATGGCACGCAGCTTGAGTGGAAGTCAAATGTTAAATACCTTGGGGTGCACCTCGATAAACATCTGACATTTGGACATCATGTGCAGGAAATTTTTAATAAAGTGAACCTTTCAATAAAAAGTCTATATCCTTTCTTAAACCGAAAATCGAAAAGAGAAATAAAAATAAACTCATTATATTTAAAGCAATTTTTCATACAAAAAGCCACATCCTTAGATTGCAGCGTGTTCAAAACAAGGTTCTAAAAATGATCCTGTATCTTCCATGGCACTTTTCGACACACGATCTCTACTCTGTCGAAGATAGAGAGAGACGCTCCGAGGATAATAAAGCTATTTGACAGATATAACACCAGATGCATTGCAGCGGAAAATATATTGGTCGCCTTCTTAGCTATTTCAACCTTGCCTTGCTCGTTCCTGTAAAGTAACACTATTTATTGTTCAATAAAAAATATTAACTCTTTTATTTATATCTATAGTATATATGTACATATTTATTCACCTGTTTATTTTTGTAAAAGTTTTTATACTATATGTTATTTATTTCTTTTTGATTTATACACATATTTATTTAGCGTTAATTGTTTATTATTTATTTTTATATTTATTTATTTTTTTTGTATTTATTAATTTATGTAATTATTATTTATTTATTTAATTTATTTATTTACGTTTTTGTACATAACTATTTTGTTAGCTTAAGTTCTATATTATTTATTTACTCATTTATCTATACGTATAGTATATTTTGTTAGTTAACATGACAGTTTTATAAATAATTATTTAAATGGTTCATTTGAAATTTATTTATTGTCTCTATTTTTTAATTTATATTTTTAGTCTATACTTGAACCACTCCTCTGCTCTCTATCAAGCCCTTTCTTCAATTATTACGAAGGTTTTTTCTATAGCTTTAAGTCTTTAGCCCTAAGTCTATTTATACATTTTTTGAAATAAATTTGTAAAAATATTGGAATATTGTTAGTAGTAAGGTAATTTATACCAAATCATCTCTTATGTGCAATATAGTTAAGAGGCACCAATATAAATATTTTCGTTACATTTAACAAACAAAAGAAACCATGCTGTTTTTCAGTGATGAAAGGTTTACAACTGTAATAAACGCTGTCGAAAATGATAGCCTCAAGGAGTTTCGGCAAGCAAGATAGCTTAGCTATGGGTCTGTCTGCTATTAGTAACATCTCCCCGGGAGCCCTTTTTGTGCACCGGAATTATGAAACCGTTTTTCCAAAATTTTTGAAAATTTTTTTTGTTAATAGAGGCATGAAATAGAAAAGCCAAGGGAGCTGCAAGAGAGCTAAAGCAATACTTCATGATTATTGGAGGTATCCCATCAGGTTCTCTAGATGAGTGAATTCTTTTGGGTCGGGTACGAAATTATCAGAATCATAGGCGGAACTGAAAAAAGAGGAAAAGAAATTACATATATCATCTGGTTTTTTACTTGAGTTATTTAAGTATGAAAGAGTGGAAGGATAACCATCAGATTTTCTCTTGCAGTTGATAAATTTCCAAAACAATTTTAGGTCGTTTAGAAGAAGATAACCGCATTCTTTCAATATAGTTGCCATAAAAACGACTTGAAAGTGACTGAAATTCCATATGAATGGAAAAGTAGCGATCATTGTCTTTAGAAAGGTACTTTTTCCATGCCTTATTCCGTCTATTATGAAGACTTCGCCATTCATGAGCTCATTCGTGTTTATTTGACAGGAACACTTGGTCAACAGTTCCTTTAAAGATACTGGTAAAGTTAATCTTAGAAACTAATTCGTTAAGAAGATTAAAATCAGATTTTTTTTCAATCAAACTCTAGATCTTTGTATTCCACGTCATTCTCAAGCCCGTTGTCAAAAGATAAAATGATTTGAAGAGGAGGATGATATGTATCAATTTTTGTTATAGGCAGGGTAATGCGTTCGACAATGCAGTTAGTTGCATAAGTGAAAAAGACAAGGTCAAGTTATCTGTCCTTACAACTTTTTATACAGATTTTTTACTGTAATCCACACGAGATAAGAGAGTCAAGAAAAATTTACAAATGACGAGATACTTTGCCAGCTGTAACAAAACAAAGTTCGTGGTCAGAACTAGTTTTTCCAATTATTTCCAAGGTTAAGGTTTTACTTTTCTTTTCTTAAGCAAGTTGCATTAGCTTTCAATCCCCTCTTTGATTTTCCTAAAGGTGGTTTTCGGCCTTCTATCACTAGCTACTATTATTGTGTAATCAGCGTACATTATGGCATTGGGTTTCGAAAGAGAAAATCGTGTATGTAGACGTTAAACAAATGCGGTTCTAGAATTGTACCTTGCGCCTTACCTGAATTATTTGGAAAACTATCAGAATGTTCGGAACCTATGAAGACCGAGCTTTATCTGTTTTCGAAGAAGCTTCCTATGATTTGCTTCAGCCATTTCGGACAGTTCAGCATCATGAGTTTGTATAATAATCCCTTGTGCCATAGTGAGTAGAATTCTTTTTCCAGTTCTATGTCTAAACTTACAATGTAACTTTTATTCCTTAGGTTTTGGACGATTTTATTATGCAAAGTAAAACTTGCATGCTCTGGGGAATGAACAATTCTAAATCCAAATAGGTTAGTCGGAATCGTGTGTATTTCCTCACAGAAGTTGTTCAAATGTTCTGCTAGAACTCGCTCAAAATGTTTTCCAACATTTGACAGAAGGCACATAGGCCTAAAGTCTTTAATTGCTTTAGGATGTTTTGCTTTTGCTATCGGAAGTATCTTAGCCTTCTTTCAAATAGTGGGAAAGAAAGTATTGTTTATGCAGTTGTTAAATAAAGCTGACAAAACCACGTCCAAGGCGAAGGGACATTTCCTCAGAATGAAATTTGAGATTTGATCAATGCCAGTCGACTTTTTATTATCAAGAGATGTTCTAATTAAGTAAATGGAATTTTGTGCAGTGAATGACGGTGAATTTGGCTTTGTTGCAAGTTTACAAGAGGCAAAAGTAACAAGCCTTTGATTTGGCTGTGTGCCTAAAAATTCATCTACAATTCTTGTTCGGGTTAGAAATTTGCGTTGTCGAAATAATGTTTTCGGAATAAAATATACTGTGAAGCTATAAACTGATAGAAGTTGGATGACTTTAACTTTCAAAATACGGAAATAGACCCAAAAAAAAGTATACTGTGGATTGAATTTATAGAAATATGACGATTTTTAAATTCTTCGTCTCTAGTTACACTACTTATATACATTTGGATTTCAAGTCTATCAATTCTTCTTCGAATCCATCGATTCTGCGCAAAATGCAGCCATAAAGAGAGAAAAAAATATATCTAAGCGCGACAATTCGTCTCCATTTATGTTGTGTGAGCTGAACTTTTTAAACTGGTTGGAACTTATATTTATAACGGACTCTAAACGTTTTCAGCGGCTTCTTTATAATAGATATTCGCCAGGAGGACTCTCAATGATTCACGAGATGTGGGGTCGTAGCCAAGCATTTGAGCCAAGAGCCTCACAATCATTAACCACCCGTCTGCGGGCACCAAAGAGTCACTTGTCATGTTGCAAATCGAGAATGATATAAAAATAAGGGAACAAAAAACGAATCCCTTGTGATAGTGCATATAAAATATAGTATTTTCCCTAAAAAATATAATAGACTTATTGTCAGATTGCTGACGATTGATCGTGACGTTTTCTTTAGGTTTTACGACGATGTCAGGCAGAAATTCTCCTAAAGCTTATACTAGGAAGCAGAGGACTCAATCGAAGAAGTCCAATCGACCTAGCGTTTCAAACATTGTATGCCCCTCTTTACATGTATTATACAGTGTTGGAAAAAATAATAGAAACAAGTTTGTTTTGAACTTTTTAATATAAAAATATGAAAAACGTCTCACATTCATATTCGTACAAACACCTTATAGTGCATTATCAATGAAAATCTCGAAATTATTTTTAAGTTTGTATGTTTTTGTCTAGCCATTATTCTTATCAATATTACTGTTATAAAAAGCAAAAGATTTTTTATTGAAAACAATTGCATTGAAAAATAAAAACATAAAAATGATCCCATTTATTACGCCGTTTTCGTATTCGTACAAACACAAACCCTCGAAACTTATGGTTGTTCAGGCTGTGGAAATTGATTTTTTTTTTTGCTAACCTTCTCCAGTAAGACGCTTTTTACTTAATATCTTTCTCATTTTCGTGTTGTCTCTTATAACATAAAGTCAAGGAGAAAAGGAACTGAAACGTCCGAGGAAGTGCGAAAAATAGTTTTTTCGTTACACCAAACGGGTAAAATTTATCGCGAAATTGCTGAAATTATTGGAAAAACACATTCAACAGTACAAAACATAAAAAAAAGTTTTAAAGTGCAAATTCTTTAGTCAATAAACCAAGAAATGTAAACCGAAGGGTGTCGAGTGATAGAGACGAACGTCAAATTTTAACAGAAACAAAGAAAGATCCGAATATAAGTGCACCAAAATTATCATAGTTCTAAAAGTTAGCGAAAGAACTGGAAAGACTGTTTGTGCAGAAACTGTGAGAAGGGTGTTTACTATATATATAGGGTAAAGGAGCAGAATTGCAATAAGAAAACCTTAGCAAAACA
Source organism: Orthonevra nobilis (assembly GCA_963555765.1). Taxonomy (NCBI): domain Eukaryota; kingdom Metazoa; phylum Arthropoda; class Insecta; order Diptera; family Syrphidae; genus Orthonevra; species Orthonevra nobilis. The sequence goes on along the minus strand of OY743225.1, from coordinate 97,762,400 downwards.
AATCGATGGAAGCGCGCGCCTGTCATTTGCCAGACAATACTCTAGCATAGATCAAGATTTTTGGAATACGGTGATTTTTGCTGATGATTCAAAATTTAATGTATTCCGGTTACACATGCACCAAAAAATTGGTGGATTTGATGCCCATTGCCTAAGAAACGTCATCCAACAGAATGATAAATAAATAAATTTAATTTATTTTAGTTATCTGAATTTGCTTTTTTATTTAATGTAAATTTATTGTGTAAATAAGGATTTTCTTTTTTTAAGGGTAATATTAATTAGCATATTGGCTACAAAAAATAATAAAAACTACTAAGTCATTTCGAGTTTTTTATTAATAATGTAGTATAAGGTGTTTGTACGAATACGGATGTGAGATACTGTAAGCTCGTTCCTAAAATTATTTCAAAAGCAACGAACATAATTTTTTTAGTGAGTTACTTTAGTTAAGTAAAATGTTCAGTTGGAAGTTTTTTGGACGATTTAAGCCTGAAAAAAATAATAAAAACAAAACAAAAATTCTTATTTTTTCATGTGAAGATTAGCTTTACATTGAAAGTTCTCAATGTGCTTTTAGTACTTAGTCGTTTTTTATTACTGCCTCATAATTCTTCATTATTTCTGGCTTTACATTCCCCAATCTTGCGTTTTAAAACGCCCCACAAGTGGATTTAGATCGGAAGACTGTGTAAGCCATTCCATAACAGCAATTTTGTTCATTTGGAGCCATTGCTTTGCGATCATTATCCTGCATAAACTCCCATTTTCACGTCATATCCTCTTCAGCAAATGGTAGCATTACCGTATTCAGGATGCTTACATAGTTCACAGCTCACATCTTGTTCTTTATCCAGAAAATTGGTCCAACACCAGATGCTGAGAAGCAGTCCCAAATCATAAAGTTAAGCTTTACTGTCATTTTTGTGTACTTTGGGTCGATTTCGGAATTTTTCGGTCGTCTAACGTGCATTTTTCCATCAGATCCAAACAAATTGATCTTTGTTTCATCCGACTACAATACATTGCTCCCATTAGGTGCCTGTTGGCAATAGAAGACTTTTTTTGCACATTTTTCTTACTTAGAAAAGGGACTCTTCTTGGGCTCCTTGTCATCAAACCTCCTTCACTTAACCTGTTCCTATTTGTTCGACTCGTTACAGGTGCATTCACCTCATTTTTAAGTTCCTCCGAAGAAGAAAACGGCTTAGCCTTGCAATGACGTACAAGAAGATAGTCGAACCGAGATGTTGTACTTCATTACCTGCCTTTCGTTCCTTCTTTGGGAGACGAATGGATGGCAGTAAATACCTTCTTTTTAGAGCACTTTATTATCTGTGTTATCATGTCCATTGTTAAGCCGTCATTTCTTAAATGTTTAATTAATTTCCTTTCAGAATCAGTACAGTGGACTCCTCGACCAATTTTCACAGAACTTTCGGTTTGACAACTTATTTTTTTTTCGATTTCGAATTCAATTCTTTTCTTTGTAATACAGTTAAACTTTTCCAATTGTTTCATCATTACTAATATAAAACTATGTATCTTGTGTCGCCACACCATCTCAGTACTCAAAAAATGTAACAACAACTCGCGACTACGAAGCTCGGAGTGAATAAAACCCCCAAAGCTTCGGGTGAATTAAAACTCATCTGTGCCTAAATATTTTGACAACAAAAGTTAAAGATTGGTTCAAATCACAAAATCTTTTCATATTTATTATTTAACCAAAATTAATAAATTTTCTTCGCGGGAAATAAATAAATAAAAAAAAACGCAACAGGCCTGGCAGGGCACAAATCAGCTGATGATACATTAAATTATGAGGCAATCTTATTTTTATAAAGCATCTAGGGAACCCGTACTCACACAGAGAATCAGAACCAAAAGAGAACCATATTATTTGGCTTTAAAGTCGTTAAATTGAAAGGTCGCAGCTGTCAAGATGAGAAAGAATTTGATGTTATTGCTATGAAGTGTATGAAGTGATCCGAATCCGATGCACCATCTAGCGGCTATTGCTCTAGAAGTAAAAAATTGGTTAGCTACACAATCATCTTTCACGAGATAATCTTCATAGATGAAAATGTGTGAATGTGCTCCACGACGAAAAGATTAATTTTCAATCGCATAAGTGGAGGTATTCCTCCATTTTAGTTCTCATAGGAATAATACTCATAAAAACTGTCCTTGTTTAACAAGTGAATTCATTGAAATCGTGTCAAGCCCATAAGACCATATTTGATCCTTTACCTTGGTCTCGAAACAGCAAACTATTTGGGTTTCACCAAAACGTACCTTTCGGAAAAAAAAAGTTTTCAAAATTCATTCATGCTCCAGTTCCACCCATGGAAGCCGTTCCACCAAAGTACAACAGAAAATGTTGTGAACAACTAACTGCCTCCAGCAACTATCTACCATTTAAACGATTCAGATGAAAAAGAAAAAAACTACAATTGCAACAAAAAAAAAATAAATAAAAAGAAAATGCAACAAGGATTAAGCACCATGAAATTAAACATTTATCGCAGTGAAAAGCCCGCAGGATATGGAAAAGTTTCCTCGTTTCGGACATAGTTCAAAAAGTACTCGTTAAAGTGTTTCGCCTCCCAAAGTGCCACATGCCCTCTGTGAGAGTTTTCAGTTCCAGTCAAATTGAGTGAAAGTGTTACTCAACCAAAGGACACGATTCCTCTTGATGAATTTACATTCCTTTTCCATGGCACATTGCTTAACGATGCCAAAAGTCGAAGCGTAAAATTTGTTTTCGTTTTTCATTTAGTTTGTCGTAACGAGTTGGAGAGTCCTTCCTCCTCTAAGGCTGAATTTGTACTAAATTTACTCGTTTCAACACAATTATCCTTAAGCATACAACACCCAGTCAGTTTCCAGTTAGTACACTACCATACGACGATATTCCTTTGCTGCTGCTGCTTTTACTTCAGGGAGCATGTGCGCTAAAATATTGGGGAGAGACAGGGTATCCTTTAAGGAAAACCATAGAGCTACAGCATTATCAACCCCTCCCTTTGTGTGTGTATTGAACATTTTCGTCTTGGCCAATCATAATTTTCTGATAAGGATTCGCGATATCTGCAAATATCCTGAGGAAGCTATCAATGGGAATTCCTCTTGTCGTTCTACTTTCTTTTGTTGTTTTTTTTTGTGTAAAAAGTGCGTGCAAAAAAAATATTGGGGTGTTAATTTTAAGGATCCACCCAGATTTATGTTGTTGCTATACGAAAAGAGGGAGGATAAATCAAGCAGATTTGAAAATTCAAGGGTCATTGATTTAAGTCGTCCTTGAGATGTCAGAAGGACAAAGGTCCCTGAGATGGAAGCTATTGAAAAGGATGTGATATCATGTCTTGCAAATAACTTTTTTTAAATTTCCACACAAAAAGAGCATGACAATGATGGTGCGTTATGATTGCAGGGAGTTAAACAAAGGAGGATAACTTAAATTGCCCATAGCAGTTCCTAAACTCCGTTGCAATGGAACACAAAAAGAAGGCCTATGTGACTCCCAATAGATTCACAAAGGCAATTTTCAATTTTAAGTTCTATGCATCGCTGGACTATAAATTCCCGAAATCAAACACATTCATGGTCGAAATAATAAGGTACATTCAAAGAGCTTGTGTGAATGCAGAACTATTTGAATACTTTTTGAACAGAACCTCGTGAGCCATGGATTGAAGAGAGTATGCACAGCATATGAAACCTTGAAAAATAAAGGATAATTTCAGCCCTCTGACGGAATCAAATTTCAATATGCTAACTTGATTCTGAGGTTAAAAATATTGAGACCAGAGGTTCTGTAACCTATTTCCACCACCGCCCATTTAAAAATCGAATGGCCCATTTCCCGTTACTGACTTAAAAACACTGTCTCAACGGAAGGAAGTTAAACCAAAATTCAATCACGTGTCGATTTGAAGAATGCTCTCAATTCAGACACAGTCTTATGTTAAAGATAAATGTGATCCATTTCCACGAGTTTTTTTTAAAGATCAGTCTTGAATTGAACAAAATTTCAAAATTTGGCTACATGCCGGATCGTAAGCTCAAAAATTTCAGCTGCACTTGATCGTATCTCCAAATTTTTATCGACAAACTTGCCGGATGTTTCGATCCTTCTTCTTGCCATCTTCAACCTCCGCCCGAAACTTGACGGAGGATTTTGATATCGACAATAGTTTTGATATATGAACTTTTAAAGATTGGAAGACTTTAGGTTAACACCCTGCTGTCAGTGTCATGCCTTCACAGCAGAGCCATCTACACAAACCATGAATTAGGGATTTAGCCGATACAACAACCACTACAATAAAGCAACCCATTAGTCAGACTGCTATCGCTGGTCGCCCAATACAGTGATAGTGCCATTAACTTGATCCCAATGGCAAACGAAGACTGAACCAGATTCGAAAAACTAGACCACTCTAGGAATCGAACCTGGGACCTATCAATTGAATCAATTGAAAGGCAGGCGCTCTACCAACTTCGCCATCCAGCTGTTTGTATTACTGACAACTTCTTGAAAGATAGGGAAGTGTTGTGTTCCAGTTCCCAAGAAGATGAAAAGAACCTATTTTGAGGTATATCGGTCAATGCAGCTGTAGTCGGCTTTTTATACGACAAAGAATGGAACTTTGAGGGTATCTGGATCAACGTTCTTATCTTCAAGCAGCTCGAAAAGCTCTTAATTTTTGTCTTTTCTTGGTAAGAAAAATTATTTTTTGTGCACTATATATGGGTGTCCTGCAACGAGGAACAATAGCACCGGCCTCATTCAATATTTTTAAAGCATATTAGTCAGAAGCGATCCAAAAACAAATACGACCACGTAATTCGAACTGCTTTTGGGATCTTAAATCAACAGCATCAAATCGACGGCAACCAGAGGATGAAGCAAATTCACAACATTTAAATTATCCTCACGGACAACACGAAAGTTCTACCTCAACATCTGCTATGTGGAAAAGGTCTTAGCCATCATTCATATCAAGAAGGAACCCGGCTAGCATTGTTTCCAGACAACGATTAGGGATTATTTCCTCGGCAACATGGACGGCGTTAATCCGAAACAGTTAAACAGTTCCAGCTGAATGGGTACGTGCGGTCAATACTGCCATTGACTTAATCAAGACCTGAGACCAAATCGTCTCTTCCATGATCGTATAACTCGTGAACGGAATTCGCTTATTTGGAATCGTATCGTATCGTATCGTAGCGTGAACGTATAGTTCATATCGTAATTCAGTATTATGTCTTCATTGAATGAGTTTCCGTGAACGTGCTCTTACTTTCGAAATGTCATTCGATTGGCAAAGAGCAGAAGTATTCTTTGTTGGCAACTGGTAGGGACTCAAATAAAATGTGAGCTTTTGAAAATATTTTTTCATTCAAACAGATAATATTTACAAAATATGTGTTATAGGGCACAAAAAATCATGTCAGAATGCATGAAAAATATTTAATTAAGTGTTGTGTGGCCTAACAAGTTAAACGAGAACTGAATTTAGGTTACTATTATTATTTCATTTCATTTCATTTTATTAACATAACATTTTAGTTCTTAAATGTATTGCACATTTTAGAGACACGGTACAGGTTACCTTACTACCATTAATTATTGCTATTTTTATACAATTATTATCACAGGAATATACTTTTTATTGAAGGAAAAGCTACAACAAAAAACTTTCGTAATAATAAAGAAAAAAATATAACAAAATATTTATGTTTTACTCTATGACTTTTGCTCTGAGAGAAGGGGATGAAGTCAATATACACTGACATTGTATCTAAAAACGAAGAACATATTCCAAATATGGAAGGCAAATGTGTATAAATTATAAATATTTAACGAAAAAAATAGTTAAAAATAATAAATTAAAATTGATAAATACTAAAAAAAAATAATAATAATAATGAATAATAAAAAATATATAATTAATAATAAATAAATTAAAATAAAATTAAATAAAAACTATTATTATGAACTTGGATAATTACTTTGTTCTTTATTTGGTTATATTCTTATGTGATAAGTTTATGAATTAAAAGAAACGATTCGAATTGTGCGTTCTTAATCTGACTAAAAATCAACTTGTCACATTTTAAGAGCTTATTTGTTTGATTTTTGCATTTTGTGGCAATGACTAGGTTGCTTTTTATCCCTCAGGCGTTTCTGTTAAACTCATTCTCATCCAAATCGCATTCGTCTGAACTTAAGCACCACAATAATCCCGGTTCCATTCTTTTTTTTTTAACAAATTAATGGACAGTTTTTTTATTAAATTTCATCCTTTTGTCATTTGATTGTAATACTGTGACTTTTAATATTAAATTTTTCAAATAAAATCTAGAATGTCGAATAAGTTAAGTTTTATACGTACGATCGGCTATCCGTTCAAGGAAGAGACGATTTGGCCTTGATATAGCGACAACATTTTATCGTGATATGGTCCTGTTAATTGACACCGAAGCTGTGCCATTGGACTCCAATCCATGCCTGCTTATGGAAAAATCTAGACCCCTTAATAACGAACCAAGTGATATTTACGTTTATTTAATACAGAAGACAATTTTTTTTGAAACTTCAAAAACATTGGCATTTCTCGATTAGCCGATGCGGAGAAAACAGCAAACTTGAAATTCATTCATAAAATGAATCAGAAGAAGAAGGATGTATTTGCTGTCAGCTGTTTGACTTATAAACAATTCATAATTTGATTAGATACAAGTGCTGCAGATACAAATGCTGCACAAACAAATGCTGAAGACACAAATGTCTGTGGAACGTATTTGCCGGTGCCTCATATTTGTTGATGCGTTAATATTTTCAAACGCGCATGTCATAAGCTAAATTGAAAACACTTCTATCAGCTGTTCTCCGAATGTCAGTTAAATATTCAAGAAGTGAAAACCGAAATCGTAACAATTCTGAAAAATTATCTGTTGCGCTACATACCGCGATAATAAACAAGCCGGTGAAATGAGAAGTCTGATGTTTTTCGAGTCGACTCCATGATTTTTAAGCAGATAGAATTCCCAAAATCACGACCTTCTAAATTTCACCAAATAAGTATGTAACTCAAGGCAGAGCCAAGGCGGCTTTTGCCACACTGGAGAACCGAGGAATAGAGTGAATAAAGCGAATGCAGTCGGTGAAAGCCACGTTAAACTTGCGTTTACACTCACAGTCGAGAAATAGATACAGGGAGCAATTGAAAGAGAAATACGGCATTATTAGTGATTTAACTATGAGTTCGAAATATATCTTTCTGACACAATCAGAGATTGCACTACAGCAGCTTAAATAACTATTGATTCTGTATCCAAGGTATTTGACATCTTTTACGTTTTAAATTACTTCATTATCCAGAACAACATCGCAAGTGACTTGGCAGGGTTTAGATTTAGTCCGTTATATCTCGACCAGGCAAGTATATGACATAAGTTTATTATTATTTATTTATTTATTTACTTAATACTTTTTTACAGATATTTTTTAAATGGCAAATACAATGAATAAGTATGCAGGTGTAAAAAAAGTATCTGCAATCTGTAGTTCTTAAGGAACTAGAAGCGAGAGCAGGTTTACTAGCAAAGACAAGTGTCTTTTGAATCAATAGCCAGATATCTTGAAGAATACCTATAAAACTTTATAGCAATATAAATGTTTCAAGGATAAAATTTTTAGGTTTCTAAAAAGTTCTAGGCTACCACAACATCGATTTTTGTAACAAATAAGACGAATAACACGTTTTTGATTAATGAGAAGAGGAAATATTTTATTATAGTGAGTTCCGCCCCACGAAGATAGACCATATTGCAGTTTAGAATGCACTAGACCATAATAAATACGCTTAAGAAGATCGTGTGAACAATAAGGCTTTAAAAAATAGATTTGTCTAGTAGCTGCCATGAGAAACTTCTTAAGTGCAGTGATGTATACAGACCAATTCCATCTTCCAGTCAAGCATAACTCCAAGATATTTGAACTGATTAACTTTCTCCATATTAAGACATTTATCTGAACGAGAATAATTCTCAAAAAATTGAGACATGAAAGGTCCATAGTCTAATTATATACGACTATAATTAAAAAACATAATTTTTATTTTGTCACTTATAACCAGTTTGTGTATTTGGAACCAATGACTCAGTGCTTCAATATTATGATTGATGTCAGCACAAAGATTCAATAATGAATTGCTGGTGAAAACACACGTCATATTATCTGCAAATGCAATGACTTTGCTATGATGAATCAATAAATATAAGAAATAGGACAGGACCGAGAACAGAACCTTGAGGAACACCTACAGAGACAGAACGCAAGGAACTTTGGACACCACTAATTTTAACTCTTTGTACTCTATTGGGTAAGTAAGATCGAAACCAATCATGAATCATGTCGCTAAAACCACCTCAGTTGAACAACAAGAACGAAAGGCAAACTGACACTTTCTGAAATAAACGGTTTCTTTCTAAGAATGTGACCATTCTTATTTTTACAGCATTCTCGAATATGTTCGAGAAAACCGACAATAAAGAAATAAGCTTGTAATTGTGTTTTAAGGTTTTATCACCTTTCTTATATAGAGGTATCAGCTCAGTTAGTTTTAAGTAATCTGAAAATACACTACAATTAATGCTTCTGTTAAATAAAAGACTATTTTTTTGACGAAGTTATTTGAAATTCCATCTGACGTTTTTGTATTAGAGTTTTTAAGAGACATAATAATTTTACATAGTTCATGAGAAGTTATAGGGTCAAAGAAAAAACTCTGGGGACTTGAGCCTTCCTGAGCTGAGCAGTTACAACTGGAGAGCGAATCAGTGCAATCGGACACAACCTTTACACCTATACAGCAAAAGAACTTATTAATTATTTCGACTAACATATTGGTGTCTGAAATTAGGGCATTATTTTCTTTTATGTTCTGGAGTTGTTCTTTTTGATTCGATCTATTAAGTATATCTTTTATTATTTCAGATTCCCTTTTAGAGTTGCTTTGGGCCTCACAAAACTTTTTACGATAATAATTGTTTTTAAATACAAAAACATCTTTACAAATATCTTTTTCTTTTTTGAATTTTCTTAATAAACATAATGACATCCAAGGCTTGATTTTTTTTTTGACTTGTTATTCTTTATTACTATATTTTTAGAACATTGAAATCTATGGTATTTTAGTGTCTTAACTAACTTCGAGAAGGGAAATGGAAGGATTACATTCATTCAATACATTTTCCCAATGTTCCAATCTTAGAATGTTATTAAGAGAGGCAAAGTCAGTTTTAACAAAGGCAACACCATTCAAATGTCTTTTATTTGTAGGGGAACACGAAAATATTAAACTAAGACACGTTGAACAATGATCAGAGACTTGCAAATCAACAACAGAACTACAAATTTCTACACTTTGTGGTTTGGAAAGACGTAACATAATGTGATGAATACAAGTACTAGAAGAGAAAGAAATACGCGTAGGTCAATTAATACACGACTCAAAATCAAAAGAAGATAACAAAAACAAATAATTATCCACCCAAGTTGAGTTTTGGAAGATATCTATATTTATATCTCCCAAAAGGATAATGTCATTGGGCACACTATACAATAGATCTTCCAACTCCTCATAAAATAAATTAACATTAGACTCATTAAATCTACAGACACAAAGAAGTGACTAGAGGATCCGATATACCTTTCTCAGTTTGCACACTTTGCAACCGATCTTTCACAGAACTACACATGAGCCTTAGTGACGTGCATGAGAAATTATACAGTGTCTTAAGTTTGGAAAGCAGCATTGTGCTGTTTATGCTATCAAATGCCTTTGAGAAATCCAAAAGAATCATGACACACAACTTGTCTGAATCGAGAGCAGGGCGGATGTCTTTCTTTCATTACTGCAGATTCGAAACTATGATAACGTCGGAAAGCAGATTGCCATTTGGACAGTAAATTATTCAGAAGTCTTAGCGACCTAATTCCTCTTAATGCTTACCTTTACTTGGACATTGAAGGCCAAGTCGTAGATATATTAGAAAGTACCACTGATCATCTATTTACCCGGAAATGTGTTGACATGGCTTTCTATCTGTCGATCCAAACCTCTCAGTCACATTCTACCCATGGGGCAATTGAAACAAAAATACATCTTTATTCCCGACGACAACACAGTCTTTAAATACTTCTCCTAAACCTTCTATAAGTGTTGTCATTATCCTTTATCTAGAATATAAAGAAAGGATTCTCAAATGAGCCGGACTTAGTCAAGTTTACTTAAGACCTCGACAATGACGTGTGTAACAAGTGGAAGAAATGATCACAAGAAAGTGTAAATAAAACTATTAAAGAAAAATGACAGGGAAAACAAAAACGAGCCTGCCCAGTCTCCCCAGCTGAAGGATATTGAAGAGTCTTTGACTAGAAATCTAGCATGCATTTCTATAAAAAAAAAAAAAAAAAGTTAAAGGCCTTGCTGCAGGCAACAAAAGAGTCACGCAGTCTATACTTTTTTTGATGGAAATCTTGTCAGCGATCCATGTGGTCGTATTCAAGCAACATTTGCAGCAGCTGCTTAACGAAAGTAACGCGGATATCTCCCAAAGGTCTCCCAATCACTACACAAGAAATTATTTTAGCCGTAAAGAAAGTTTAAAAGCAGCCGAGTTGCAAGACACAAATGAGCTACACAAGGACCGGCATGCAATCAAGTTAAGATCCAGTTCGATGTTGGCTTCAAAGAACGTGCGAGCACTCAGAATTTCTAACGAGTGTCAATCTCAACGTGATCAATTTGTTGACTTATGTGTTTATCTGGAGACCATCGCCTTGCATCTCTGGTGCTTGCAAGGAAATTGTAGGCAAATAAATATTATCTGGCTTTTCAAGCTTGGAATTTCATAACAAATATACTAAACAACTCAAGACCTGGTAATGACTTCAAAGACATATCTTATTTATTTTCAGCTGATTTTAAATTAAGTTTTCGTTCAACGACATCCACTCGTATACATAGATCTCACTTAACTCTATTCTTTTCCAGTTCTCTAGATCATGAACCGTAGCGTCGTCGCGTAGCATATATTTCTAGAACTTTTTTTACACAATTTGAGGACCGGCTGCACGTGCTCATTATAGTGTGAGATTCTAACTACGATTAAGTTTCCTTAACAAGTAGTTTAATTTTCTGTAGGTCATCGCATCGGTCATTGCATGCGATTTTTACTTAAGGTGCTAGATCTAAGTGATCGTGAACCTCAATGAGATAGGCTTTGTCACAAAATGCTATGCTGATGATCCGGCTATTTTCATAAGAGGCAAATATGTGTTATGAATTCAGCATTAATGCATGTTTTAGAATGGTGAAAGTGTGAAGGACTCTCTGTGAATCGTAGCAAAACCGTTCTCGCTCCCTTCACAATGAGGAGACAACTGACCCTGTGTCCTATTGTTATTGAGGGAACCTCTCTGGTATACTTCAGTGAAGTAAAGTACCTCGGTGTTATCTTGGATAAGAAATTGAACTGGAATTCGCATATCAAGTCCATCACAGAACGCGCAACCAAGGCCTTGTGGGCCTGCAAGTGGTTCTACGGTAGGACTCGATCTCTCAAACCCACGATGTTTTACTGACGCAGCCATAATTTTATTTCCCAAAACTTTAGAAGTAACAACTTCTAAGAAGGTAGAAAAGCCATAAAGGCGCCAGAATTTTAATATATTCAGATACCAAGCAACGCTCAAGGCACTGTCATCCAATCTAATGGAACCCAAATCTATCAAAAGCTGCTACGACTCCTTACAATCTATAGCCCAACGTAACAAAGTAAGGTAAGGATGGATTCCAGGTCATCATGGAATTAAAGGCAATGAAATTGCGGATGAATTAGCCAGGGCTGCTTCTAAAACCGCGTTCACTGTTCGGAAACCTTTTTGTGGCGTAAGCTAGACTACAGCCACTGGTCTGACCAACAAGTGGGAAAACAAGCTACGCTTTCCTTACAGAGAAATCCTTAAACTCAACAAGAAAAACATAAGAAAGAGCGTGAGCCTACTCAATAAAACCACAGAATTCCAACTCTAATTAGAAGACAACAAAGTGGCTTTACAGATTCTTTTTTAGTTTCTGTGAATCTCCAGATCTAATTTGGCTAAGAAGGCGTATTTTCCTCAAAGAGATAAGGTCCCCATTGGTCATTAGACAATCCAATGCTAAAAACATTCTGCCCTTCAGCCTAAACTAACTCCCCAAGATACAAAAGGTCTACACCTTCAGACCACAGTGTCCGCCACTTTGACAGGAGTTTGACTTTTAAAAACAAAAACAAAAAAACGGCAACGCGTGGCAGATATAGTATATGAAGCTGAACAGCAGCTGCAATACCCTGACTAGAAATTTTCAAAAAGATCTCTGATTATTCGCTTCGCTTACAAAGTCCAAATGACTCAAGCTCGAAGCAAGAACAGGGAACCTATAACGAAGCGACCGCTTCTGATTTTGAACTTAAGAATATGACGACCTTTTAGTGTGGTTTTTGGAGTGACGGAATAATGGGCTACCTTTTCTTCTTAGATAAGAAGAACACATGAGGCATAGACACCGATTTATATGGTAACAATTGAGAATTGAGTTGTGTCAGCCAGTATACTATATGTCACCTTATTTTTTGGACACAGTAGTATATCACGCAAACCGTCCAACAATTGAATTATTGTACACTCAGGTCTTTTTGTCTAGGCGATATTACTTGGCCACAACAGAGCCAAGTCGATTGCCAATAAAGATCACTGCTATCGGAAAAATATTGATCAAGCTTTCCGTGAAAAAAAGTCCAAAACAATCGAAAATGTTTAAAAAAAAATTCAATAACATACGGCGAAGCCAGGCAGGGCAGTTGAACAAAATTTAATTTCTTAGCTAAAAAAAAAAAACAAATATTAATCACCCTTAAATATTTCAAACAAATCAAGCACAGTAAAAAGGCACATTTTGATTTTTAAATCACTACCAAAAAGTTACTAAAGGGTTTTCCAATAGGGACTTGACAACTTTGGATTTAATTTGTGAACGTACCCCTTTCACTAATCATCGAACTGTTATTGTCAATTAATTCAGTAAACTCAACATTTTCATCGTGGTAAATAACACGAACAAGCAACGTATGCAAATTGTTTAGTGCAAAAATTTGAGTCCACATAAGCGTTATGTGATGTTGCCGTGTCAGTGAGATGACGGGTTGATCGAAGTGTCGAAAATATCGCTGCCGTTCAGGCGTCCGCAGCAAACGATCCAAATTAATTCCGAGGCTTTCTCAAGTATTGGGCATCGTTCAGACCACATTCTAGCGTATTTTTCGTAAGAATCTTAGTTAACACCCATACAAGGTCAAGCTTACTCAAGAAGACCATTTGAAGCGACGTACGTTCTCCGATATGGCTCTGGAAAAGATGCGCCAAGATGATGAATTTCATCGCAAAATCATCTTCAGTGGCGAGCTCATTTTTGGCTCAATGGGTTTGTCAATAAGCAAAATATGCGTTATTGGTCGGGTGAAAATCCACATTTGCTTCATGGATCACCGCTTCTTCCACAAAAAATAACTGTTAGCTGGCAGCGCTATTGGGCCATATTTTTTCGTCGGCGATAACGATCGTCACGTTACTGTGAATGACAAGCGTTATCACGCCAGGATTACCGATTATTTTTGCCCCGAATCGGAAGATATGGACTTGGAAAACATGTGGTTTCAACAGAATGGTGCCATAAGCCGCACAGCACACCTTACAATCGATTTATTGAAGAGTAAATTTTTAGTTTATTTGATGAGCGTGCTATCAGAAGAAATGGGCCCGTCGATTGGCCGCCTCGATCGTTCGATTTAACGTTTCTAGATTATTGTCTTTGGGGCTACGTTAAATCATTGATTTATGCCAACAAGCCGTTGGAACATCTCAGAGCAAACATTGCACGTGAAATAGTGGCCGAGGCATCGAAAATTGGGTCCAACGCATCGACTGCTGCAAACGAGTTCCATTCATAAATGTTTTGATTCTACTTCAAGTCGATAATTAAATTTTTGAAATATCTCAAAGGGTTTGGGTTGCCAAGTCCTTATTGGAAAACCGTTTATATTGACTTGTAATGCTGGAATTTAAAGTTCGTGTCGTCAAAATAATCTTTTGCTAAGACTGTAGAGAATCTGTCACTGGCTCTGCAGCGAAAGCATAACATAACACTGACAGCAGGGTGAAGCCAAATTTCCAACAAAATTTAACTGCGAATTAAAGGAATGCAAGAAATTCGATATCAAATTCGCCATTCTAATTCAGGCTCGACCCATGAAGTCATTGAAATTAAAATACATCTGAGTTTGAAAATGTTCTCCTAATCCTTGTGCTGCTTTTCTAACCTTATGCTATCAATAATCCATAAAGAGCGACCGATAAGTTTTTAGTTTCTTTCAAACAGCATCTTTCATTTTAAACATTTTAAGATAGAAATACAATTCAACAATTAATCAATATTTACATTTGGCTTATTGCATAGAGCTGGAGCTAGTTCCACTGTACACAGACTGGATTTATTGCTGCTTGAAATACTTCCCTCATGCCTGTGTCTGTCGGTCAATCGAAAACAATTAACCCATGTAAGTGCAGAATTTAAAAAGTCCCTTCAAGTGTCATACTATACTCTGTTGCTGTTGAGCCTCAACCAAAATCAAAAAAAAAATCCCGGAACACAACACATATTTTGTCGAACAAGGAGAGACATTCCCTCTTGTTCTCTTTTTTTTTCCTTCTTCTGCAGTCTTTTAGTCAGAAAGTAATTTTGTTGTTGTTTTAATAAAAACAAATGGAAAAGTCATTTCCCATTCACTCTCAAGGGCGGAAATTAAAGCAATGCCGCTGTCCGCCATGATGGGTATCATGATTTTAGAATCTAATTAAGAGAGAACCTTATCCCGGGCACCGCGTCAGCACTGGGTGGAAAATTTATTGAAACTGGGCTATTTTGTTATGGCCAACAAGGACAACAAGAATAGGCAGTAACATTAACACGCCAACAGAGTGTTGAGCGTTGTAAAACATTTTTTTCTTTAACGACCGATTAAAGGATTCCGCGGAGAGTGTATGTTAATTAGGAACTTTTGTTTGTTTTTTTTTTTTTTGTTAATAATTCACTTATTGGGAGGTGGTGAAAACAAAACGAAATGTTAATAACTCAATCGAAGTGATTACTTATTTTAACACTGGAAAATCGACCGATTAACCGGATCAAAGAAGTGGTTATGCATAAGAATTAACATATTAAAGGATCAGCCAATACTGTGAAATGTTTTTCGAAATATACATACATTGATAAATCGACCATGAGACTTTTAATCGGTGCAATCTTTGCGGTAAACTACAAAGGGTATGTTAAAATGGAAATATTTCACTAATTAATGTGAATCGATGGAATATTGTTTCATGAAGAAGAAAAAAATAATACGTGCTCGTATCAGTCCTGTACAATTCGGTTTTCAGAAAGGTTGATCAACAGAGGATGCTCTTCTACATTGCATTGCTCACAGATGTATGACAATCTGGATAAAAAGAAGTGTACAGCTGGATTATTTGTTGACATTTGGCACGGTAAATCAAGACATACTGCTTAGGAAGTTTGAATGGGGAATCGATCACAAAAAGTAAAAAGTGAGGGCATAAGAAGCGATGTAAAGTTTCTCAACATTGGAGTACCTCAAGGTTCCAAGGTGGGACCAATACTCTTCTTAATTAACATCAGTTCCTTGTTCAGTTTACCGTTCGAAGGATAGCTTACAACATTTGCAGATGATATTGGTTTTGCCTATGGTTCAAGAAGTATTTTAAATCTTATTTCGAACATCAATGCTGATCTTTATTTATTAAGACTCTGGATTGCTGAGCATATTTTAGTTATAAGCTCAAAAACTAAAGTTATATTCTTCATTTTTGAAACGCAAAACAGTTTTAATGCAGAGGTTTATTTTCATGCAACTGACTGCACAAGGCTAAACCTAGGTCTCTGCACTTGCAATACAAGTTTGTCCTCTTGTACTTTTAATAGTTGTCTCAGCTGCGGCGAAAATTGTTTTCAAATTGAAAATGTTAGCGAATTTAAGTATCTGCGACTTGTCATTGACCCGAGGATGACCTTTAATAGCAATACGATTAATTAAAAAAACTTTTTTCGTGGTATACTCAGGAACTCTTGTTTTCTGGGGAATAGTTGCTCTACACAGCTTTTGTTAAAGATTTATTATGGAGTTTTTCACTATAGATTGGAATATGGTATCACCTGTTGGGGAGGAATTTATTGGAATAAAATTCAGCCACTATTGTCGCTTCAAAAACAACATTTTAAAAAGATTTGAAGATTTGAAGATTCTTCCAGTTCGATACTTGTACTGCTATAAAGTGCTGATAATTTTCTCAATGAAATCAGGTGATCTTAACTTTAGACTAGTCAAAATACCCACTTTTCGTACAAGCGCGTTCCGTAATATTTATAGTGTGGTTTCATGTCGATTATTTAACAGAATTCCGGATCCTAGAAGAGCCAAATTGGCTCTTTTTCCTTGATACTAGAGGCGTTGAAGCTTCCTTTTAACGTTTTACTATGATTTGTCTATTTTTTATTTTCTCACTCTTTTGTTTTACATTTTTAAAGAACTTGAATTTAAAATAGGTTTAGTCAGTTTCTAAGGGTTACCCCACTCATTTCTCTATTTAATTTAAGAATTAATTTATATAAACATGAAGTGGCATAACCTCCATTTTTCATATAAAAATATAAATCACTTGTATTTCTTTGTGGCGACAATCCCATGCGTAAGAAATTAATATGTAAATATTGTTATAGAAGAAATAATAAATGTATAATAATAAAAAAAAAAATTAAGTATAACATTCCGTTGGTTGCGATTTTCGCTTGATACAGCATATAAATGAAAATAATATGAATAATAGCGTATTTGAATTACACTTAAACATGCCTTAAAAGTCAGCTTTAAAAGGAAAAAGGAGGGCTTTTCAATAAGAGCGCTACAAAAACAAACAAAATCAATTTTGGATATCAATGAAATTCTTTATTCCTGTGAATGAACGTTCAATGCCATTATGTCTAACGGCGTCAAATCGCACGACCGAGGCGGCCAAGCGACTGGACCATTTCGTGAGATAACACGTTCTCCAAACTTCGTTTCCAATAAATTGATTGTGACATTCGCTGTCCTCCAAGTCCATATCATCCAATTGGGGCCAAAAATATTCGGTTATCATTGAATGGTAGCGATCCCCATTCACAGTAACGTGCTAATCTTGATCATCACGAAGAAGTACGGCCCAATGACGCCGCCGCCCCTTAAACCACACCAAACCGTAATTTTTTCGGGATGCAATGATGACTCATGGAGTACGTGTGGATTGCTGCCTAACCAATACTGCATACTTTGTTTATTGACGGAGCCATTCAGCCAGAAATGAGCCTCATCGCTGAAAATGATTTTTCGATGAAAATCCGAATCATTTTCAAGTTGTTGCTCAGCCCAATTCACGAACATACGACGTTCTGGTGGTCAAGCGGCTTCAGTTCTTGCGTCAATTTAATCTTGTAAGGATGTAGGCCAAGATCTTTTCGCAAAATTCGCCACAACGACGTCACAGAGATGCCCAACGCTTGAGAACGACGTGTGAGAGACACATTTGGGCTTTCTGCAACTGAAGCCTCAGCGGCAGCAATGTTCTCGACACTACGTGCACTTCTTTGTCTCACTGCGTTGAGGCCACTGACTCCGAATTTCGTTAGTAAATTTTAATAATTTCGACTCGTTATAATTCTCGACCATCGTGAAATGGCAAACCTTACTGAAGAGAAATGTCAAAAGAGCGGCAAGAAATATGACGTCGTTTGCTGTCCCTGTCGCTCTACTTTTGTAGCGTCCCTATTGAAAAACCCGTTATATGCGGCATTGTCATACGACAGCAAAATTTGTTGCAGACTTCTATCTGTGAGACATCAGAAAACCGACATGCAAAAATCTTGTTGATTTCTATAAGGTAGCAGAAAAAAAAATTGGTCCCCAAATTTGCGTCCCAAAAATCCGCCACTCCAGGCTCAAGCCTTCTCAGCCTGCTGGTAAATCCGCCACTGTATCTACTGCTTGTTCTTTAACTAGTACCGAAAGAGTTAAATTATCATATTAAACAAGTTGGATACGCAAGACATCTTTCAATAAACAACAACAACACAACTAAAAGGATTTTATTGCTTTACGACCACAAACCATTTAAAATTTCTTACCGAAAGACACACAACTCTTTGTCGAATGACAAAAGTTCCTTACACCCTATTCCCTGTGAATTATGATGCCTTCGAAAATGTAATTACGTTCATAAGCATTTAGCTATAAGCAAAGCTATCTAGCTACAGTTGAACGGTTCGTTGTCGTTGGACTTTCAGGAAATTCTCGCCAACGGCCGTTTTTTTTTTTTGCGAATGCCATCGGAGCTTGCAATATTCAACGGCTGGTGCCTTAGTCCCTAAAATATCTAAAGAATCCTTTGCGTTTCTGTTTTCATTCCGTTTTTTTTTTTCCTATTTTTCTTCTTTACGCCACACGCCACTCGAAAATATCCTCCACCGCAAGTGCATTCTTCAAGGATAACGCCAACCACTGCAAAACTTGACGATTATTTTTCCGTCTTTTTTTTTCATACTTTATGTCTGAATTAGCCTTAATAGCTCGCCAAGAGGGGGGAAACAAATTTGAGGGCTCTTAGCTGCCCATTTATCAACTTAAAAGATGATTTCAAACTTTTTTTGTTACTCGTTTTTTTAGGTGCCGCTATCTGTTGCCGAGGAGGAGACATTCGGTGGCGATAGTTGCTGGAGGGATGTATCTTAAGTTTAAATATTAATTAGCTTCGTGTTGTTATGCATAATACCTGTGGCTTTGAGTGAAAACCCATTAAAACTTTTAGTTAGTATTGGAGCTTTGTTTAATAAATGTGGCTTGGGTTTGGTGTCTCATATTTGCTGAGCTGCGTACAAGGCAACTTGATAAAAATTCATTCAGTTACGCTTGGCTCATGAAAACATTCTTTTTTTAAGAAGCAAGCAAAATATAAACGTCTGATCTTAAAAAATATCATAAATTAATAAAGACTATCGAAGGTAAGGTCTATCATGTATTGAATACCCATCAGGAAGCTCATGTAATCGGACCGATATTCGGAATTCTAATTTTTTACATATCCCCATGTTTCGAGGTTCCAGGAATCGGATTTCATTGTTTTTAGAAAGATTTCCGTGTGTGTGTTGAACGGATTCTTTCGTATAGCCCTACTCGAGAAGAAATCAAGCTATCGAATCCAATTTAGTGCAGAGCTGAAAAGCTTTTGGTTAAATTTGACACTTTGGTTTAAATTTTATGACGAAAAAACTTTCAAAAAAAGGGACTCCTGTAAATCTTTTTCATTTTTCATGATTCCGATTGAAGTCTAGGTTGGTTTAGAATCCTAGTTGGCATTATGTGCCGTTTTAAAGCCACAGCTTTGGTACCTTATTTATGATGTGTATTTAAATTAAATTAAATTTATTGATTTAGCGTTTATCTTGTTTCTCGTTAAGAAAATTGTTAAAATTATGGTGAAAATAAACAAGTTTGGAAAAAAAAACTAGTTGCTTAGCAGAAATCTCATCAATTGAATTGAAGAAGGGTCTACCAAGCGCTCGCTGTCTGGCTCTAGCAAGCGCCGAAGTGTGTTAGGGTTTCACTCTCAACTGTGTTTTTGTAGCTGCGACAGTGTGAATTGTGTAGAATGCCTAGCTTAGCGGCATGATCTTCTATCGGCCAGTGTCCTCTGCAGACCACTACTAGTCTTGCAATATCATGACGGCTTCGCCGAAGGAGATCTTTTGTTTTTGATTGATTGTATTCAGGTCATATTTTCCTTGATGTTGTACAGTTCATCAGACTGGCCAATCTTATGTTTGCTGCTTCAAGGAAGTTTGAGGATATAATAGCATTAACTGCACGTAGTGAGACGAAAAAATCCTCTTCAGGCGAGCACTGCATAGCAAGTTCATCGGCCCTCATTACCTGGGTAGTCACTGTGACCGGGAACCCATATAAGGGAAATGAGCTGACCTTCTAGCGAGACAATTTTAGCTCGGCATTCATTTCATTAATTATTAGTTTTAACTGCTAACAACTTTAAGACATAGACTTATTCAAAATCGGAGAAGCCTTTACAAGTATTTCAGTGATTTATGTAGTATATTTGTTTTTTTTTGCCACTGGTACAATTTTTACCTTTTTCCACTCGGTTGGGAAGTATGAGGTTGTTAAAATACTGTTAATTGCATAGGTTATGAAAGGTAACATTGGGGGCTTATGCCGTCCCATGGCATCTGATTTCATTGATAACAACGAAGTCAAAACATCTTCTTGGCGTTAGCCGCAGAAACTGAAAGTTCTTCGATTGTCCTCACTACCGAATTCAAAAAATTCAGCAGGATCTATATCACTGGAAAATGATGATGAAGAGACAAAATTTTTGTTGAGCAGATCGAGGTTATCAGGGATTTTTGGAGGTTATTTTCCGATTCCAATTTTTAATGGAGTCCCATAAGCGTTTTCCCGATGATGCCTGACCAATGGCTCTTTCATAAAAGTATGACTTAGCGACTCTTATCTTTTACATCACATGATTTCTTAAGCTACAATTGTCTTGAAAGAGCTCATTAGGCTGAAACCTTTTCCAGTGTCGCGTTTTCGCATGAGTTTACGAATATCTGAGGTCAACCACTCAGGGGCGGTGTTTTTAATGATTTTCTACTTATTGTGATCTGTGTTTCGTAAAGGGATAAAATCTGCTTTAGAAGAAAGTTAACTTGGTCGTCTACGTGCGGTATGCCGTATACATTTTCCCAATTCCTGCTGTATCCTGTTCCAGCACATGACGTTCATAATTCTTAAAGTCCCTGTAATAAGTTATGGGTTTCTCTACAATTGTTCCGAAGTCGAAAGTCAAATATAAACGATCATGTCTTGAGAAACACGGAGCGGAGAGCTGGCTATAAAATATAACTTTCTCGATATAGCTTACGAGGAATAAATCGATAAGATTACTCACGTGCGTTGAGAAATCGACGTTACTCTAAACCATTCTTGTGCTGATTTTGAATGTGAAGTAAAGGAGGCAATAGCTTTGATAGCTGCTTGGCTATCAATGCATATGGTAACATTCTGGCTTGGTAGGATATTTGGATGTATTTGGATTTGTCGTCATGCTTCCCGGATTGCAAAAAGTTCCGCTTGGAAAATGCTGGAATAGTCGGATAGACTATTGGCTTTACAGATGTTCAGGGACTCTGAGAACACAATCGCATCGAATCCGCCGCCCATCTTAGAGCCGTCAATGTAGACGGTAGAGATAAAATCCTTGCAGATCTGCCCACTATTCCATGTCAAAGTTATTTGATGGATAAATTCTAGGGACCCTATAGTCCGTCGGTGGTGATACCAAATCTCTTGGTATAAGTTTAAGTATAGTGCTATGAGCATTAGGTTTTGAGGTCCAGCATTCAGACTCTCTGAGCCTGATGGCGCTGCGTCCTGCAGAGTTTTTAATGTGTAGGTCCAAAGGTAGGCGATGCAGCATTACCGTCAGAGCATCTGATGGAGTCGATCGCAGAGCGCTTGTGGTACCTATACATGCTGTTCTCTGTACCTTGTTTAGTTTAATAACGTTGTATTTTTTCCTAAGGGTCGGCCATCATACTAGTGATCCGTATGTTAGAATTGCGCGAACCACCGCCGTGTGCATTTATAGGATCAACTTTGATTGGAGACCCTATTTATTGCCAAATGTGCTACTGCAGGCTTAAAAAGCTATGCATGCCTTCTTAACTCGCTGATCAACTTTTAGCTTCCAGTTGAGTTCAGGGTCTGAGATAACGCCTAGGCCAGATTGACGTCTACAACACTGACACATGAAAACATGGATAAAATTGAATTATGTACTCGTATATTAAAAGCATTATAAGGAAGATCATAGCATCCGAAGCTTTAGTTTGCTTACCACTATTGTGGTTTCTTATCATGAACGAAAATCTAGAGATCTTTCAAGAAAATGAAACAGAGACAAACAATCTCTCGAAATCGGCCTGGAAATAGGTATCAAAATCCCCAAAGAAAACTGAACTGAATGTGATCCTCTTGAAGCCATATATTTACCAGAAAGAAACAGGTCCTTTGTTGAGCAGTTCTCAGCTTGAAAGGATGAGGTGGTGGTGTCTTTCAAAGATGAGCAATCTAACAAAATTGATGAAAATGCATCGCACAAGATCGTAGAAATGATTCCGAAAATACTTTGGACAAGAAGTTGAGTTAAGCGGTCTTTCCAAAACTAAAGCTTGTTTTAATAAAAAGCACTAGTAGATTATAGAAATAATAACTTGTAAGTGATTTTTCAGTAATAATTGAGCACAAGTCTTAATGAAAAGTTTTCTGTGGAAGGGAAATCTTGCAAAGAAAGTGCAGAGGTCAACCGAAATTTAATTTATCACCATGCAACTGGTCCTCAAACTTTTAAATTTTGAATACATATTAACAGAGTTCATGCAAAATATAATACTTGACAATTCTGGTTGTCTGATTTATAACACTTTATTGACGAAGTTGAAAAAAAAACTGCCAAAAGTTTATGTGAACGGTCGCAGCGTCTATGGAAGAGCAGGAGAAGCGCGCGATTGAGGATGTTTAGGGACTTAGAAACAGGAAAACAATTATCTCAGAGTAACAGACCTCAAATCGAAGCCTGCAAAGTTTCAAATGAAAACATCATTGCAGTCGATACTGAGGCCATGAAAGAACGAACAATGCCGTCCACCCGATTCAGATGAAGTAAGGATAGCAATATTTAAGCTAAAGTCTAAAAAACCACTTGAGCGGACGGCTAAGCTATGAAACGCTTCAAAGTGGCAGTAATGGCTGGGTTATGAGCATTCACCGACTTATCTGCAACACATGGTCAGAAGAAAGCATTCGAAATGAATGAAATCTAAGTTTTGGTTGCTCAATCCTGAAGAAAGGAGACCATCTAACCAATGTGCCAATTATAGATTTATCAATCTCCTCAAAATTAATACGACTACTACTTTAACATCTTTTCTGCCGTATCGTTCGTCAACAACCTGATAGGTCCATATCAATGTGGCTTTCGACCAGAAAAGTCCACCATAGACTAAATATCGGCACAGCTTGGAAAAACACAGGAGCTCCAAATCGGCACGCACCACTTTTTCAACAATTTCAAAGTTGATTTTGATTTGTGTTTCGTTCACAGAGACGAAATGAATGGAGCCATGTCTATGTTTGGCATCTCTGTCAAGCTCGTCTTTTAGCGCGGGATGACGACGGAGAACTCAACCTGCATTAAGTTCGGCAAGTACGTCACCGACTTATTTGATGTCAAACAACGTTTTAGTGTAAGTTATGCACTGTCATGCGATTTCTTCAACATTATATTTGAAACAATAGTGCAAAAGTCCCGTGTGAACCCCAGAGGCACTATATTTTTAATGCGTATACGCCGAAGAAAGTGATATAATTAGGGAACCAAGCTTGATGTCAGCAGTGAGTTTATGAGTGTTCAGACAAAGATGGGTTTGGCGGTATGCGAGGGCATAAAGAAATATTTGCTGTCATCAAGAAAACACACCCAAATCCGACGTTTGGGTCAGAACTTTAACATAGACAGCTATAACTTTGAGGTAGTTAGGGACTTTGTCTGCCTAGGCCTCGCAGCAAACACGGATAATAACACTAACGCTGCCGTCAATAGGAGAATACCTGTGGCTAAGAAAGCAGTTATGAAAAGTCCTTTTTCAAAGAACTTAAGTGTCGCTCTATAAGGCCTCTGTCATCCCCGTCCTATTATATGGTGCAGAGGCATCAATCTCGGAAAATATTGAATTTCATTGACTGTATTGCAATTAGCCAATCCAAATGCCCAACCAAATCACGTCCTTAGTCTTCATTAAAAGCCATACGATGCCTCGTCAAAAACTATGTCGTCTGAAATATTCATCCATACAGTTAGACATCAACAAAATCAATGTTTGGTTAAACCATTCCCGCGTATTAATCGACAAATTGTCTAAGGTACAAAAAAAAAGCAACAAATAACACTTCCAAAGGATGGAAAATATCAGCCTTGTTTGTCAGACGACACCCTCTCAACCAGATGGATGCATATCCGATGGATGCTCGAAAAATTTACATACGAAAATATTGAATTCAAAATTGGATAACAGCGGGTATGGTCTTCATAAAATTGCAGTGGCAATTTGTTACCAATCCTTCACGAGAAATCCTTCGATAGACCAAACAAATATAAATCAAATAAATAAAAAATATCACAACTTAAAAGTGTGCCGAGCTGAAACAGAAAAATTGTATCATCGAAATTGTTGAAAAATCCCTTGCATGGAGACAACTCATGAATATTCAAAACGATTTAATCTCAACGTTTCGACGAACAACACCAAACATCGAAAGCAATGACGCAATATTTATTTTTCCTTTCAGCTCCAAGCACATTGGGATTCGTGAGGCTTGTCTTTTGTTTGACTTAAAAGTCTTATTTGCGGGCTTAGATTTAATTGAACTTTTTTTTTAAGTGAGCCTTCGAGCAGGTTTTGGAATATATTTGTCATGCCCTAATGACGGAGGAAGAAACGACTTTAACCCGAATTAAAATCACTGATACATTCAATTCCATAGAACTCAAAGTCCATCAAATCACTTCTCTGACTGGTCCATGGGAGCGATTTCGTAGTACTTCTTCTATTATCCTCCGTATTTCAAATTTGTTGGACTTTTACTGGATACGTGCAGAACAAAGAAACTTTGGAGTAACTTAAGCAAAATTGGTGTAATCATCAGTGGCAGTAGTAGTCCCAAGTACAAGTCCGAGCTTTGGTCTTGACCTCGACGACCAAGATAAACGATTTTTAAATACTTCGAAACCTCGATTCCAAGGCTGAAAGACTAAGAAAGCTTAAGTTTCTTCTTAAGACTCTCTTTTTCAGCAGATTGTCTCTCATTTAATCCATGTCGTAAACTGATGCTTACTAACTTTAAATTTTTTCACAGCCCTGGAAATTACTATAGCTTAAGACACTTTGTCCACATCTTATACTGTTTTTCGACCAACGGCTTTGGCAACGTCAACCATAAAATCTTGTGTTGCAAATTTGATAACAATTTGGGACTCACTAAGAAGGGAGTAAAGTTTGAAGCTGAAGCTGAAGTTTATTCATTCTTAAGGCAAATAAAGAAGGCGTACCGCAGGGTTCTATTTTAGGACCAATACACTTTCGCACATCCATAAACTACCTCACAAAAGTTTGTAATAATGCTTCTCTAAGGTGTCAAATTTTATTTAACGAAATTTTTAAATAACACTTAAAAAATTGTTTTTCTAACTAAAGAGGATCTGTTCGATAATTTAGAATCATCCATTTTGTGGTTCCAAAAGTAAATGTGCATACATAAAATGGAAGGCCTTCACCCAAAGGTAATTTGAAATATTTAACGTAGCAACTGGATTTCCTGAGTTTAATGGAAGTGAATGATTTTTTCTGGGCTAGTGCGACTGCTTCAACTCCAAGATGGTAAAATTTTGCCTCTCTAAGGGAGATAGCGGACAGATGCAACCTTACCCTATGCTGGGTGTCTGAGCCGCCGAATTAGCAAGAAAGGGAGCGAGTCTACTATTGGCAAACAATCAGGAGACACCTTACCCTCCATTTGAAGCCCCACCACCACCAATCGGAGATTAGCGGAATTAAACACCTGCAGAGTTTCGAAAGCTATGTGGCCTGCATTAGATCCAATGAAAACCAGAATTAGCAAGCTAGTAGGTGCAATAACAGGTCATTGCCAAATTGGCATTCAAGCCAGAAGAGTTGGTGCGTCCTTCAATGATTTCTGTAAAAGCTGTAGAGATGAGGAGGTTTATTTTTTTTTAGTTTTTTTAGTTTTAAATATTTATTAGTTTAAAAAAACTTTTTCTAACAATTCATTAACTTAAGTATATGAAAAATTTACAATGTACTGCGCTATTTGTCTTTTAAATATATTAATTTTTCTTTGCATTTTAATATTTAAATGTAGGTTATTAAACATTTGGGTTCCTTTATACAAAATATTATTCTGAGAACTAGTTCTTCGGTAAACGGAAATCCCCAGCGTTTCTTAAATTATAATTGTTACCGACATAATGTAAATTTCTTTGTAGATATGTACAAAGGGAACATTCCATTTTTTAGTTTAAAAATAAAAATTAATAAATTGAATTTCATTCTTTGTCTGATATTCATCCATTTTAACTCATTCAACATATCAGTAATATGGGTTCTCAACCCGCACTGCAATACACATCTCATAGCTCTGTTTTGTATAATTTGTATATTGTCGATTTTACTTTCGCTAAACAAATAGAAAATAGATGAGCAATAATTTATATGTGGTAAAAAATTGTGTTATACTATATATACTAATTGCACATTTCCTTGAAATCTGTTTTCGTATTCTATATAGAAACACGATTTTTTTTTTACTTTTCGCACATACAAAGTCGACATGATCATTAAGTGATCATACAATTTTATATTCCTTTACACATACTATACTTTTGGTTTTTGAAACATTTAATTTCAATTTATTTTTACTAAGCTATTCATAAAACATATCGGCATTTAAATTAAGTTTATTTTCATTTTCTTTTAAATTTGTTCCACTAATGTAAATTAATGTATCATTCGCGAATAAGGAGACCTTTGAAAATTTAAGACAATCTGTTATGTCATTTATGTCATTCTCCTAGTTTTACCCTTTGAGTCATTGTAGAAAGGTAAAACTCAAACCATCGAAGCTCTTTCTGCTGAATTCCATATTTAGATAATTTGAGCAATAGAATTTTTCTGTCTGCCGCTTCAAATGCTCTTTTCAGATTCAGGAAAAGTGCCAGTTTCCCGAATGAAGATCTTTTTTCCACTCATTTAACACCCATGCCAAAGCCGTTTCCGTCGAATGACCTTTCCGAAAACCAGATTTCTCCTCGCAAAGAATTTTGTTTTGAATAAGGTAACTCTCCAATTGGACATAGACAACTTTCTTTTCATAAACAGGCATCATAAAGGGTGATTTTTTAAAAGCTATAGGAAAGTTTTTCAAAAAAAAAAACACATAAAATTCAGAAAAATGCATGAAATCTTTTTTTGAATCGATAGTACGTTCCATATTATTTAATGTTTGAAGATTATTTCATGCAAATGTTGAGCTTGACTGCGCCTCAAATGGTCCATCCGCTTAGTCCAATTTTGGCATACTCTTTCCAACATTTCGGCCGGTATCTCACGAATAAATGCTTCAATGTTGTCTTCCAATGCGTCAATTGAAGCGGGCTTGTCTGTATGGACATGAGCTTTAACATAGCCTCACAAAAAATAGTCTAAAGGCGTTAAATCGCACTCTCTAGGCGGCCAATTGACCGGTTCCGAACGTGAAATAAAATGTTCACCGAACTCGCCTCTCAATAAGTCCATTGTTGCGCGTGCTGTGTGGCATGTGGTACCGTCTTGTTGAAACCACATGCCTTACAAGTCAAGCTCTTGCATTTTGGGCAAAAAAAAGTTGGATATCATCTCACGGTAGGGCTCACCATTCACAGTTACGTTACGATTCGCATCATCTTTGAAGAAGTACGGTCCAATGATGCCACCAGCCCATAAACCGCACCAAACTGTGACTTTTTCGCACTCTACGTAAGCCTGTTGGTGGTTTAATGTCCAACAATGTAAATTTGGTGCGAAATTTAGTCACAATAGCCAGAATAGCCGCTTCAGTGGGTCGATTAAACGGACGCGCAATGAAATTTCTTAACAGAGCACGCATTTTGATAATAAAATTCAATAATGTGCAAGCGATGTTTTTTTGTAAGACTATTCATGGTTAAATTATGGACCAAACTGAAGATGTTTGCCAGTGAAAAAAAACACGAAACGTGCGTCAGCTGTTTAAACCAGTGTTGCCGAAAAGATAAAAGCTAAAAAATCACCCTTTATTAATGGGACGAAATTGATCCAGGTTTCTTGCATTAATTACCTTCTCAACTGGTATGATTATCGATTCTTTCCAAGAGCTTGGAAACACCCCTTCCATCATTGAAGTGATTATAATATTTATTAATGCAGGTGAGATATCTCCCTTACAATCCAATATGATTTTTGTGTTAAGGCCATTGAAGTCACTTATAATGTTCATACTTTTGATAATTTGTTCCAATTCAGCTACGTTAATTTGTTTAAAATGCAAGATACGTTAGGCGTCTCTAATACAATCACTATAATGAAGACTTGGTATACTTTCATTAATTTCCACCACACTATCGACAAAGAATTCATTTAGTTTGTTTGATATGTCTTTGGTATAACTGATTATAACATCATTCATTTTAATTTCACACAGATCTTGTTGTGTTTGTGTTAAAAAATAGTTTTTGATTGTTCTCCACATAGCTTTTTGGTTTACTGCATTTTCTTCAATTTTCCCTTCAATATACTTATTTTTTATTTCTGTGCACTTACATTAAAATATATTTCGAAACCTTCTGTAATTTTCCAAGCTTTCATTAGATCTTAATATACTATACTATATAATACAGCTGGGTGGCGAAGTTGGTAGAGCGCCTGCCTTTCAATTGATTCAATTGATAGGTCCCAGGTTCGATTCCTAGAGTAGTGGTCTAGTTTTTCGAATCTGGTCCAGTCACCATTTGCCATTGGGATCAAGTTAATGGCACTATCACTGGATTGGTCGACCAGTGATAGAAGTCTGACTAATGGGTGGCTTTGTTGTTGTGGTTGTTGTATCGGCTTAGTTCCTAATTCGTGTTTTCAAAATAGCTCTGTTTGTGTAGATTGTGTGTAGATGGCTCTGCTGTGAAGGCATAACACTGACAGCGGGGTGTCTAAGCTAAATCTTTCAAACTCTCAAAGTTGTCGAATGTCGAACAAAATCCTGTGAATTAGGTTAAAGTTAATAGGTCGATATCAAAAATCCTCCGTCCCGTTTCGGGCTCCACCCACGGAAGTGAGTTGAAACCAATTACACCTGAGTTTCTCAAACCACTACACATTCTTATCCTAATTCTTCCGCTCGCTCTGTGCTACACGCATTATAAGAGTCTTAATATCCTCTTGAAGAGCGAGCAAATAATTAAAAAAAAAAAAATATAGTTTATATAAGCGTATTTTTTTTTGTTTAAGCTCACTTAATTCTTCATCAAACCACTCAGTGTGTAGTTGAGGAAAGTATACTACACTACCTTGGTACCTGCCCAGCCCTCGCAGAGGCAAGAAGAATTATTGGGTAATTATTTTTAGAAATAAGTAGGTCAACGATAAGTCTGGATGAGCCAATTATGTGACAGCATAATGGACCTTAATCGTCTAAGTGAGTCATAACCTCCCAAGGTAATGCCAAGTGCGACTCCTGTTTAGTTTCTGAAATTTTTGACACTTCTGGCAACAGCTGCAAATGCACAGGACAAACAGGAACATCAATCAATCAGCAAGCCAGTCTTATGTAAAACTTCATTAGATGCAGTGCGTTAAGCATTTATTTAGCGCTGCAATGTTTGGTGTGAATCGGTTCAATTCTCTGAATACATAAGAGCTAAGTTTGGAAAAGTATAAGACGGATTCGGATGTAAATATTGTCCACAAATCCTACGCTTGGCAACTATTTTAGCTTGAGAAAAGAAAGACGGGTATTTGGTTGGTAATCCACAATATCCCAATTAGGAAGCTGGATAAATGGCCCAGTTTTAAGGTCTATCAAATATGCAAAACTCATTTACTAAATCCAGACATTTGATAAAAAATAAAAAAACAAAAATGGGCGCATTCTAAATTGGTTCACTCCTCACAGACCACCCGATTAAATTGAGTTAATTTGATTGCATGCAATAAATTCATTTTCCCATCCAACTGAGTTAAGTTAATAATATTTCCATTCACACAATTCTCTTAACAAATTAAATCAAAATCGTAATGGAAAAAGGGAAGGAATTCCCAGTCGACCAATAAACCAGGCCAACGTGTCCATGCATCCCACCAACCGCAAGCGTTCAAACGAGCAGGCGAACACACAGAAAGTGTACTCGAATTGTGGCTGGGAATTGGATGTACGATTGGAGCTGCTAGTACCATTGGAGCTATGGAGAATAATAAAATAGTTTTGAAAGGGGAAGAACAATGGCAAATAAGGACTTCGACTCATTGGATGATCTCATAAGTAATGTGGTACATTTGAGTGCAATTTGAAGGATAAAGGAACACTTCGGCCAACAATGGAATGAGTAGGAATGATGAGAATCATAAGGTCTTGCATCAAGTGAAGAACTTTACATTTTAAGATGATATGTTGTAGATGATTGCTTCGACAGAGTCAAAATTTACAACCTTTCTTTTTAGGACAGGGATGTAATGCATAGGTACATAGGTACAAGGGTCAGGCCATTTTTCTCCACACTCTTGTGTCGACTGATCTGGATAGGACTTAACATAACAAATTTATTTCATATCCTGCTTGGGATAATATAAGACAATTTAAATTTTTTAAAGGTATCCTCTAGCGTGCATATCTTCCGCACATTAATCCTTCATATAAAAACTCCATTATTTATATATTTACAGGCTTGCATTAACCTGGGCTTCCAATGCGCACCATATAGACCCATGGAGAGCTTATGAACTCTTGAAGTAACGGTATGCCTGCAAGGATAAAAATTTGTTCAGTGATGTATTATAGCATGCTAAGTATAGGAACCATGGCCTGGCAGGTCTCAGCCCTGCACATCACCGGAACTTATATTCTTTAAACTGTTAATGAATGTTAAAAACATAACTTTACGCTGTAAGCTTGAAAATTTACTACGACTTAGTTTATTTATTATAAAGTTAAGGAAAAAATTGACAGGCGATTGTTGTGAGTACAAGTACTGAACAGGTGAACAGTATTTAGCTTGAAATAGACTTTGCTCTATAAGGTTGAAATTTGTACAAGTATTTAAGCAAGGCATCTCGAAATAGGAGGTACAACGACAGGCGGTTCTGGCTAGCATAGGACCATGACAGACGAGGAAAAAGAAGGATAATTTATTTATGCGGATACAGGGAAAATAATGCGATTCAATTCACCAACGCAATTTCTGCCACCAGCAAGGCCCTAGAAGTCATGACATTAGATAGTTATAACTATGTTACATCATATACAGTTAGCACGAACAAAAAATGTTTCAGCTGACTTGGAAGAGTATGCTACAAAAAGAGGTTCTGCACAGTTATGGAGTTTTATAAATACTTTTAAAAAAGTTTCAGCTCAATATGGATGATAATTGTTTATACAATAGCTCCGAGCACAGTTGAAAACTATTTTTTAATTTTTTGAAGTACAGGAGAAACATTTAAAGATCAATTTGTTACCGAATGCTCGCTTCAGGGAAGCAGAATTGAAGAAAAAATCTCACAAATAAATCTTATGAATTTTGTCCCTTAAGAAAAAAAAAAGTAATATTGGGACATAAAGTGCATGAAATTCGTTTCCAAAGTGATTTATTTGGCCGCTTGTAAGCTTAATAAATAGGGCATAACATCGATTTATTAAAAAACTGTGTCATACCCTATCACAAGCTTGCCTATGTCATTTTGTTATGAAGTTGGTACTCTGCATAAAATGCCAAAATCAGCGATGGTTGCCGTTTTCAAGGGAAATATTTTCAATGACTAAATACTAGGACGATCTGATGCAGTCATTTTCATTGGATTCTTTTAAATTCACACAGTGAAACATAAAATTAAAACATTCGGTATCATCTGAAAGAAAAGTATATCCATATTGACAGCAAAACATGCACCACGAGAGGATATAAATTTTGACCAATAATTATCATTTCTTATCAAGGATTATGAATTCGAAATAAAGAATACTAAATTAGTAAATTAGACCAGTTGATTTAATCAAAGAACTTCCAAACATCATATTCAAAGAAGCTTTTGTGTATTTTTTAATTCGTCATTGAAGCACAAATGAGATGTCAGAATTTATGAGGAATTACAAAGAATGCCACTGTTGTCTCTTTTGTAAACGATGACTTGTTATGTCTACAGCATAAAGAAATCGACACATAGATTATCTTGTTTATCTTATTTTCTATTAAGCACATTTGACACTGAAATTTGTTTAATAATGCTGTGAAACATGGATCATCACCAACCTAAAGCTTGCCAGACTTCCATGCATCGGCTGTGATCGGCTGTGATCGGCTGTGACTTCAACTCATCGGTTTTGAGGAGAAAAAAAAATCCATAGTAATTACTCTAAAGAAATATTCGGTATCAAAAGGCCGAAAGAAAGAAACGATTTTCCCAATTCTTGAAAAGTTCGTATGCCAAATGTATGGTATGACAGATGCATGTTGCTGAAAGTTTTTAGCTACAAAACGAGTGGTACTAAAGAATTTATGAAGAAACTCATCAGTTATGATTCATCGATTTCGCATCCATGCCAACTATTGTAGACCATCAATTATTAAGAATATCATATTACAAATATTTGGCGAAATAGTTATTTGAAAGAACCAACAGTTCTTATACCTGACGGTAATTGTTGGAATTTGATCGGTGACAAACATGTTTTAAAGTAGTTTGAGTAAGATACAGTGCCTTCTTCAATCTATGCAGGACTTTAACAACAGTCCCCTGATGCTGATGAAAACGAGTCAAATGAAGCTGAGGACGACAATTCAATTGCGTAAGATCCGATTCATAAAAAAAATTTAAATTCGATTTCAGATGATAAAGTTAATTATGAAGAGTCAGATGATGGAAAAAAATTAATCCTCAAATTATGTAGAAGTCATCTTTTTTTGCATTTTTTTATTTGTACTTTAGAAAATAACCTTACAATCTAGACAGCAAAAAACGCTTAAACTATATCAAATAACTAGCTTACATAACGCGCGGGCATTCTAAGTTAAACTTCATGATATATGCAATATATAACTATGTTTATATGTCTTTCGACGCAAACTTAATAAAATTAACTTTCTAACTTAAAGAACTTTGCTTGCCAATTGAAAGGACTAAGAAAAGTTGTTTTTTTTTACAAAATAAGAAAAAACTTAGTATCAGAACATTTTGCTTTAGAACTTATAACTAGACTAGAAAATAACCAAACTAAGAACTACCTTAAAATAAAGCTTTAAAAAAAAAATAAACAACAAAACAAACAAAAAAAAAATAAAATATATATAAGTACATAAAAGAGTATGTACACTTTTTTTTGTGCTGTGCTATTTATATACATTTACCTATAAACAAAACTTAAATCTACCTTAGCCCTAAAAAACCTTAAAACTAAGTAAGCCGGCCGGCTGACATCAACTTCTTAATTCGTCTTTACGGAGCGAACCTAACCTGAGAAAACGACGAAGACTGCGTCTCCTCTTCCTTTACCCACCAAAACTGTCGGTGCTGCCGAACCAGCTCTTCCCTATCATGGACTGAAACCGCCCTGCTGAGCCTGAGATTCTCGTCTGAGCTGCGAGCGACATCTTCATTGTAGACAAGTCGCCTGTCAACACTATTTCTGGCAACATGGAAGATAAACGGTACCCCATTTCTATCTTGAATCAGGCCGTTTGGGTCAAAATAGAGGAAAGCCTCTGGTGGAGTAAAGCCGTTAAGGCGAACTGTCTCGTGGTACATAAAGTTTGAGTTCATTGCTCTTGCAACGTGTCTCCAAATAAGTTTAATAAGAAATTATCCACTCGGATTAGGTTGGTCCCGTTGTACAGGACCTCATTAGAATAGAATTTTTTGTACTGAGATTCTGGAGCTCTATATAAATGGAAACAAGCCCTAAGACATCGCCTCTCGAAAACTCGAATCAAGCTTGCTCCCACATTGAACCACACGCGACATCCATATGCAAGCACAGGCCGAATGAGGGCCGTGTAGCAGATTACCTTTACCCTGGCATCGAGTTGGCTGCTGTGAAACAGTCTCTTTGTCATGGCATAGGCAACTTTTGCTCTGGCTAGAGCAGTATCTCTATGTTTGTTGAAATAGAGATGCTGATCGAGCCAGACCCCAAGATATCTCTACACTCCGACTCGCCAGTGGCTGCCCGTTTTGTCCAACGATAGAGAACTTTCGCCAATTCTTTCTGGTATCCCAAGAGGCCCCAGCCAACGGCGTCCAAAACAAAATGGATTCGCACTTTTGGAAATTGATCTTCAACTTCCAATCGTCGCAATATCGCTTAATCTCATCGAAGTCACGCTGTAAAAAGACTTACAATTCCCTCAATCTTTGGACCTGACCTGTACGCAATCAAGTCATCTGCGTATGCTATAGCGTGGTGAAGACAACCTACAAGATCGCTCGTAAAAATAGTGAAAAAAATCGGCGAATTAACTACACCCTGTTGCAGACCGTTGTTGATTTCAAAGTTTCTAGCAGAAGTTACAATGCCATTCTTCACAATAAACGTTCTTCCAAGCAAAGTTCGAGGAGATTGCTCTAGTTAATGTTCGAGAAGTGTGTCCAACGCGTTCGATTATAGTTGTAAGAATACGTCACTGTCATACACAAAAGTATTTAGACAGTTTATCGTTTGTTGGTCCACGGCCGTTAGTTGTAACTGTTCGTCGAAAAGCCTAAGATCCAGGTAGAAGCCTGCTCTTGGATAAGACGGGCTATCAGTTGCCTTCAAATCTAACCTGTACTCAACATTGTTCTGACCCCACCAATTGAACAGTAGGTTCCCTCTAGTATTTGGTGAACGATTTCTCCAATTGCTATGCCTGGCGTTCAAATCTCCGGCCATGAGGAAATAATTCTCCTCCGATTCCAGCCGTATGTAGATGTCATTATAATCAATAAAATGTATATCTCCTAATTATTTTTAGTCCCATGTTATTGCATTTGCATCACTGAATTCACGTTACGCTCCTTACTCGCACATCCTCGCCAGAACCGAATGTCATTGTACACATTGTACGTGCACAAATATCAACCTTACAGAGCAAAGTTTATTTCAAGCTATATACTATATAGTACATCTGTCCAGTACTTGTGGTCACAAAAATCGCCTGTCAATTTTCCTTAACTTTAAATAAATAAACTAAGTCGTAGTAAAGTAAAGTTTTGTTTTTAACATTTATTAAAAGTGTAAAGAATATAGGTTCCGCTGATGTGCTGGACTGAGACCTGCCAGGCCATGGTTACTATACTAAGTATGTTATAATTCAACACTGAACAGATCTTGGGGTCTTGGACTACTAGAAGCAAAAAAAAAAAAACAAACGAAAAACGAAACATTTAAATTATGGTGGAAGATTTCAAAAACGGCAATTTGCGGAAACCAGTCTCGATCTCGATCCACTGTCGATGCCAGGAATACAGCGCCCACGTTGCGCACAGAGTAGAAGCGGAGAGTACTTTTTCCGCAGTCTCAACGAAACGACAACAGCTTTGTGACAGCTAGTAATGTGGTCACAATTAGAAGGAGCTTTCCTCACAAGAAGATCCACGCAGCTCTCTGGTTATCTCTGAACCAAATCAACCATGTGCCGATTCAGCAAATATAATTGTCGTGCGCAGTAAACAACATTGCGCCAAAAATATTTGCTTACAATGCCGCACTATAATTCAGGACACAATAAACGAAGAATGTGCATAATGACGAGTTGCTACGGCAAGCAATGGTTCAAGCAGTACGAAGTTCCATTGTCAAAAATATTAATGAACCTTTCACCACTCTTACGGAATTAAAGTTAAATACCCTTACGGTAAAAAACATTGACCCTTCTTGTATGCTTAGCCAATGTTATGATGTAATGAGTTGGAAAGCAACTAGAATAGAAAATAAAGTGAGCCGGAAAATTCCGTACGTCCACTGCTATAACAATCGCTTACCCTTAATAGTCATACGGACTATCTAAGAACTGACTTTCATTCGTTTATTTTTTTACCAATGCATCATGTTACATGAAAAAGGATTGCCCGACTCCTCGAACAACGCTGGTCTAGACATTTGGCAGTTACAAAACTTGTATACGATAATTATTCATCGATTTTGCAAACTTTAAAAGAAATTAAAAATGGGAGATTTAATGGTGACGATATTGCCAAGAGTATTGGTATTAAAAAATTCACGCTTAATCTTCAATTCCAAAAAAAAAGGTATCCACACTACAACCTGCAGACGCTGCTTTGCAAGCCCGAAACGCAGGATTGAAAGACACCATAACAATCACAAAAAGTGTATTGAAGATGAAATTATAAAATTAAGATCAAATCAAATGTATAATCTGATAAGTCTTTAACAAGCGACGACTGCGACGAATCTGCAAATAGGACACAGACCTCGAAGAGGCATGTAAAAAAAACCCAATCGGATGGATGACTATTTGTTGTATGGCGCCTCCTCTTCTTCCGCCAGACAAGATATAGAAGAGAAGGATGAGCCATTTAGGTCTGAGTATTTCGAAACGTTGGATTAATTAAGCTAGTGCGATTAAAGCTTACTTGAGTTGTAACGAGGATAAAATGGAGAATATATTGCAGGTTTTGTACAGGCAACGAGAGGCGTTCAAAGATACATAAGAAGTTCTTACATCTGTGGCGACCAAAGGATGTGCGAATCTACATTTTGAACTTTAACTGCAATCAATAGGCCTCAAAGGCTGCCAGTGGGTCACGAGAGAATGGCTGGTATGTTATTTCTGGCCTCTTTAAAAAAAAGGACAAAATCAGTTGATCTGAATGTAGTTCTTCGAATTTAATATAAAATGGCAAATCATAGACTTCAGCTGTTTTAAATATTTTTTAATATTATGTTAATTATTATAGTAAGCTTGCAGAAACAATATGATTTAAATGG
Organism: Orthonevra nobilis; assembly: GCA_963555765.1. Classification (NCBI taxonomy): domain Eukaryota; kingdom Metazoa; phylum Arthropoda; class Insecta; order Diptera; family Syrphidae; genus Orthonevra; species Orthonevra nobilis. Next base: position 97,725,323 of record OY743225.1, on the reverse strand, counting down.
TATTTTTGGTCAGATCTTTTTACTTGTATCACCCCACACAACAACTAATTATTACCTCACTCTCACTCAGACGTGAATTTCTACATCCAAATCTTGAAGTTCAACTGTCCAGTTGGCATTTTCTTCATCGTTGAGGATCTTATAGTTCTTAGATCCATGCTCATGCTGTGTCACAGAAATAGCTATTGAATGTACTTACATCAATATCTAGAGATCAGTGATATATAGTACATGGTGATAGATTTAGGAGCCCGTACTTCGAGGGCAGACAAAATATGATACATTTTTTACTTCTGCTCTACCTCAAATTCGGCTCTAGCTACAGCCCCGTATTATGCCCCTATACATAAATTAAGTATTATCGTTCCAGTAAATGTAGAATAAATTCACATGAGACTTTATTTGCCTCTGTGTGGCAATAATTATTGTAGATATAATTTTTGTACCTGGAACTTTTAGCTGTGGTTACAAAACCAAACATCAGTGGTGCATTGTTATAATATTCACAAACAAGAACTTGGTAAGCGAAATCATTTTAACAAATCAAAAAGGACTTTTACCATAGCTTCAAGAATTCTTCACATGGCCAACAGCAACCATCGAACAATTAGTTGATTCATAATTATTATTGTCGAGTGGAAAATTAAATTTATTTTCATTATAAATCTGCAGATGGCCAACCTCCTTTCGACACTTAGTTCTCGACCTCCCTGGGCTACAAACAAAAAATAAAATCCAAATGCAAAATTAAAATCTAAATTAAATTTATAGGAAAATATGTTGAATTGTTGTTGTTGTTTTTGGGTTTTGGTGATGTTATGTTGGCGGGAGCAGGCACCTCTTCTAGCGGACACACTGTGAATTGTAGTTTGATTCAAATTCAAATTGCTTTCTAAATGGCCTGTAAAAAGTTTTAATGAGTTTCCAACGTGGTTTCGCTCGTGTTGCCGGCAGAGAGGTCAAATTGCTACCGACAGCCAAAGCAGGCCATCTGCATTTATGAAATTGTCGACGCGGAAAACACAACAAAATAAAAATTATTGAAAATGTACCAAATAGAAGAAAACTGAAAGAAAAACAATAACCTCGAAAGAAGGGAAGCAAAAATTGGGGTAGCTTGAGATGTAGTATCAAGAGGAAAGTGTTTTTTTTGTTTCTGGTTGCCTCTTCTTAGGGGATGTAATGAGAATGGTGGTGTAAGCAACTCGAAACAAATGTAATTACAAGAACTCATTACTTTAATAATTTGTTGTGTTTTTTTTTTGCTTACTGGAAGATAATGTAGTAGCGCGCGAAACTGTAGCAACATAATTACCAACTTGGTGAAAAGTTTTGTTTAAAAAAAACTTCTTCCTAAGTGACTTGCATGTCTCTCACTTTATATGTTTTTTTTTTGTGTGATATAAACTCTTTTCAAATGCGAGAGAAAAAAAAACATCGTTGATTTGTTTTAATATTGCAATAACAAAAAGCTCGTTGGAGTAGGAACTAGGATTTCAATTCCTCATCAATTAATAGGTGAACAGCCAAGCCATGCACCCTCTACTAGGAGAGTTACGACGGGGGCTTGAAATGTTCACGAGAACGAATTGACTCTCTCTCTCTCAAGTAGAAGTGTTAATCGTCCATGAAAGAACTTTGATCCAGTTAATCCACATCATAACTTTGCCATTGTTAGAGGAGAGAATATTAGCCCCTTCTGTAGATCTATATACACCAAAGCTAATGCAATTCTTTGATAATAGTTCCTAAGATGGAAACTTTCGCAACTGGATCCTCGATGGTGTTTCTCCAGATCAATTAAAAGTTTCAAATTAACCAATGAACTAAGCTGTTTGTCCGATCAATATTGCCTCTTGACGAAAGATGAATCAATTTTTATTTCTTTTCACCTGCAAGATGTGCACCAGGGCCACACAGAAAGTTTTGCTTTTGAACTAAACGAAAAATTGTTTTTAAGGGTCACTTTTTAAAAAATTGGAAAACTGATGGAATTGTAAAAATTGAAAGAATATACTTCAGTTTAGATAAAAATCGTCTCCAATGTTTGTGTCATACACATTTGTAAGTCAATTGAGTAAATTCAAAATAAGGTATCAAATACCACTCTATAAGTACAGTAGAACCTCTATTATCCGAACATCGATCAGGATCTCTCGCTCTCATTTGTTTGCAATTGTTTCATTTTACTTGACAGCTTTCAACTGATAGGTTGTCTTTTATTTTTGCTTACGTTTCGTGTTTAAAATTTAACTACAATGTCCAAAGTGTTATCAAAGTGAAGATAATTGCGAGTTTAAAGAATGATGTATCTGGCAGTTAATTGGCGCAAATGCCTGGGTTTAGGAACTTCTACGATATCAGATATGAAAACGAATTCTGATTCCATATTGAAATTCAACTGCGCGACGAAGATGGCAGCTCGTAACGTAAGGCCATGAAAAAATCCCATAATGACATTCTGGAGAACGCAGCTTTTACCTGGCCCATATCTGGACCTCTTTTATGCGAAAAAGCATTGGATTTTAATCAGAAGCTTGGTGGTGATACATCTTTCATCAAGACATGGAATTCGCGAATTGGAAATTTAAGGCTAACATTGCCTCAGCCGACGCATATGTAGACGAATTAAAAGCGTGAAAAGGAATGCGATTAAGTTTTTGCATAGAATGCGGACGAGATCCGAGCAGGTCACTTGCATCATGTCATGAAAATGCAGCTCCGGGGCACAAAGTAAGCAAGGACAGAGTTACGGTTTTGGTTTGCGCGAACGCCGAAGGAACAGATCAGTTGCCACCATATCTTTTTTGTAAATCAAAAAATCCGTGCTGTTTCAAAAATGTCAAAATCCGCTTAACACACGCTTACCAACAAAAATCATAAATAAACACAAATATTTTTCTGATATGCTATGAAAATGCATTTATTCAAAAGGTACGTGGGAAAAATGAGTGATGTGTTGTTGTTAGATTTCTTCCGCGGAAAGACTAAGTCGAGAAAATGGAAAGTTTACAGTAAAGTTTTTGACCCCTAACATAACATCGTTATTGCATCCTATGGAAAATGTCTATACAGAAGGCAGCTACTGCATCGTCTTTTGTCAGCAGACAGCAGTGAAAAAGAAACGAAGTTGAACCATTGGTAGAAACGTTTAACTCCTTAAGATCGCAAAAATTAAAAAGGGAATGGAATAAATTATTTAAGACTCCATCCAATTCTTAATTAAGCCGAACGACGATTTTAAAGAGATAACAGAGGCAATGAAAATTCTTAACATTGGTGAAGGGTTTGATGATGCGAAGAATATATATTCGCAAACTTTTGATTTTTTTTTTAATGACTATTGATAATCAAGTTCCTCCAGTAAATTTCCTGAGTATTCCTTTCGCCAACTATGAAGATATTCAATTAAGATCTCATTTTTCACCATGGATATTTAAACAATTTTCTTATTATTCACCAAAATATCAGAAGCATGCGAAAAAATTTTGATTACTTTGTTGTTCATTTGAATTCATTTGTGAACAAGCCTGATGTCATATTTTTATCTGAAACATGGATTTTTGAAGAAGAAGAATCTCTTTTTGATCGTGCAGTAATAACGAGTATTCATCTGGTGGTGTTGCCGGCTTTATAAAAAATCACTCATTTTTGAGCATTCTAAATATAATTTGCAAAGTTGTGATGTTTTAAAGGTTAAGTGTTTGGTAGATGACCGAAAGTTAATATTTTTTTGCATTTATAGATTTCATGAGTCTCCAATTTCTAATGGCGTGATTTATGATGAGTTAGAAGGCATTTTGTCTGGTGAGCCGTCAAGTAATTTAATTTTAATAGGTGATGTATTGAATATTGATATTTTGCAAAATTCCACCTCCATTGACAAATACTTATTCTTACTGTCATCTTTTGGCTTAGAGTCATGTATAAACAAACCTACTCGCATCACAGACTCTACAATTTCTTGCATAGACCATGTATTTGTACGTTTTTGTAACTCTCAAAGACTCTCTCTTAGTAGTTCTTTAAATGATTTACACCTTACCGATCATTGAATGACGTGCTTGAGCTTTACAAAATTTCCAAGGTGAGTCAATATAATCATTTTTCTGGCTCCCTTTTCCCAAAAACTGACTTCACAGCACTTAACAACTTGCTTCGTTTTGAATGTTGGAAAAAAAACGTTTAATGAAAGTGACCCCTCTAAGGCATATTCTTGCTTTATAACAACTTTAAATCAGCACGTTGAATGTTGCTCTAGCGAAATGAGAAAAGAAACCAAACTAAAAAAGCTTAAGCCCTGGATAACTGTAGATTTACTTAAAAAAATTCAGACGAAGAACAAGATCTACAAAAGTAAACATAAGTTTCCCAATAATATAAGTCTTTATACAGCTTACAAAAAAATATGCAAAGAAATTTCAAGGGATGTTTTGACATGTAAAAACAATTTCTATCTTAACAATTTTAACAAAGTAAAGGGCGATTCCAAAAAATAATGGAAATTGGTTAATGAAATTTTGCGTAGAACTAATAGCACTGTACAAACCTAAATCTTGAAAGAAAACAATCTAGTGATTAGTGATCCTAAAGATCTAGCCGACAGGTTCAACAATTTGTTTGCCTCTGTAGGCAGTAGAGTAGTGTCAGAAAGTAGTGCTGAAGAAACCTGTTTTACGAAAGATTTGTCGGTCCCTCAAAGTTTCTTTTTTGAACATCTTACATCATTCGAAATATGTAAAATCATAATTTCCAATTCTTCCTTATCCGATTCCCTTTCTAATAATTTCGTTAAGAAAATTTCTTTAAACATTTGTGATGTTTTATGCCACCTTTACAACAAGAGTGTTGCATGTGATATTTTTCCTGACGATTTGAAGCTAGCTGAAGTGATACATTTGTTCAAGAAGGGTGATAAAACATGTTTAAATAATTACAAGCCTATTTCTTTACTATTTGTTTTCTCGAAAATTTTTGAAAAAGCTATTAAAAATAGAATGGTAACTTCCTAGAAAAGAACAAAATTTTCAGTAAGTGTCAATTTGGATTTCGATCTGGGTTGTCGACAGAATGTGCACTCTTGAATTTTTGCTCAAATACATATAACGGCTTGAATAATAGGGATTTTACTGCGGCTCTTTTTGTCGACATTACAAAGGCATTTGATACTGTCGACCACAAAATTTTATTAGATAAGTTATACAACTGCGGTTTCAGGGGATCAATACACAAATGGTTCTGCTCCTATTTATCTCTTATAAAACAGAGGGTTTATATTAATGGAAAATTGAGTTCTACCAGTTCTATCTCCTTAGGGGTTCCTCAAGGTTCTGTATTGGGACCAATTCTTTTTTTAATTTTTATTAACTCCCTCTTTTTACAAACATTTCGTAGTAAAGTTATTGCCTTTGCAGATGATATGGCTTGTACATTTCACAACAGTTCCGCTTTAAATCTTGCTGTTGATACTTGGAAGTTATTTGTCATTGGTTCCAGATGCACAAAATGGTATTGAGCGATAAAACCAAACTTATGTTTTTTAGTGTGATTGGTAAGGAAGCAGATTATGGGCCATTCCATTTTCATTGTGCAAAATGTAAGAAATATAGGTATTGTTTAGAAATTTGAAGATCGTCAATAGAATCACAAACATTTTTTGAGCCAAGTTCTTGTTCTGATAAATGTTTTGTTATTGAAGGGGTCAAATCGTACAAATATCTGGGTGCTTGGATTGACTGGAAGATGTCTTGGTCTGAACACGCGATTGCACTTAAGAAGTATCTTTAAGCTGCCACAAGGCATATTTACTTGCTTAAAACTTATTGTTCACGTGATCTTCTTAAGTGCATCTATTATGGGCATATACATTCTAAGCTGAAATATGGTATTGTTTGTTGTGGTGGAACGCACTACAACAAAATATACCCCCTTCTAATTTCACAGAAGCATGTTATTCGTCTTATATGTAATAAGAGTCGTAGAAGTGGTAGTTTGACACTTTTACTTTCACTTTCACTTTTTAAAAGCCTAAATATTTTGCCACTAAAGCATCTTTATTTTTATAAAGTGCTTAAAATTTATTTCATTAGATCTGGCTACAGAATGAATCGGTGTTCTACCAGATACAACCTTAGATTTAATAGTCAAAATCTTGCTGTAACACCACATCACAACTTGCAAATTTTCTTTAATTTAATTTTCTTTTCGGTTGCCCCACGGCTGTTTAACAGCTTACCTTATAGAATAAGAAACATAAATATGAATCTATATTTCTCAAAAATTATAAATGCTGGCTTTTAAATTTAAGCTGTGATGATATTGATGTCCTTCTCTGCATTACTTTCTGATAATACTATATGATAAGTGTTCAATCCCGGATGTTTTACCTTATTTAACTTTTAAGAAAATGATTTTGCATACTATATTATTAATGATCCCATTACATTATATAAAAATTATATCATTATTGTTCATATTTGCTGCTATCGCTTCTAGTGCCTTGCGTACTATAGATTGCAGTGTTCCATTAATAAATTTTTCTTATATATAAATAAATTACTTATATGCGAAATCAGTTTTATGTTAAATCTACTGTATTTATTTAACTGTAAGATTTATGAATTAATAAATGAAATAAATAATAATAATAATAATAAAAATATGGCTGAACCGCGATAGTGAAGATCCTGGATTCCAAATTTTAACTGATAAGGAAATCATCAACGATTTGAACAGTAACGTGAAAGAGTATGCAGGAGAGACTGAAACTGGTGATGTATCTCAATACCATGTCACGCAGAAGGTCTAGATTTTACTTTTAAATATGTTGTAAGACAGGACGAATCGGATCCCGTCGTTATTCTAAAAAAAAATTTAAATTACGTATTAGCTCCTTTTTTTATCGTATTGTCCTTATATAATAAAAAAAATATTGAAATTTAATTATTGATTGATTTGACTTTGAAATCGATTATCCGGATTTTCGATTATGCGGAATTCCCCCAGTTTTCTTTGATTCGGATAATCGGGATTCTACTGTATAGTATTATATTTTTAACTAAGACTCATCGCGAAAATTTAAAGTTCATAGCGATGCCGATATCTTGTTGGAAAGCGTTGAGACATTTTTTTTAGAAGTTTAACTATTTTATTAACAAAAAGGATCATATCATTAAAGTGCAACTTGTGCAACAGATGCAATGACATTTAAATTACAAACAACAACTTAATTTTTTTACAGCCAAAGACATACAATAAAACCAAAATATATTAATACAAAGAACAAAAAAATAACCAAAGAAAACTGCTTTTAATATATTTTTTTTTATACCTGATAATACTCTTCACTCGAAAAAAAAAAAAAAATTCTACAAACAAAAGAGATCGTCAACATAAAGTAAATAAAAAGTAATGGCACAATTCGTGTGCCTTGGGCGACCCCATAAATGCATTTACTTGGTCTCGATCATCAACCCTCTAAGTTCTGCCTATCAAAAAGGATGAAATCCAATTAAGGGTGATTGGATGGAAACCAAAACTTTCGAGTTTCTTCAACAGAATTCTGTGATTAATAGAAACAAAGACTTTGCAAAAGACGAAGGGTATTAACAGATCTAACCATCGTGATGTACCACCAGTAAAGCTTCTTAGGTTTGAGAACCCAAGTATATATATATTCAATATCGTTTATTCTTCAGTTCATAAGATACAAAATATTATAACAATGATAAATAAATCCTATACATAAAACATGAATTTTGGATTGCTCAAATATAGAGATAGTTTAAATTCAGGTAACAAGAAAACAAAATATAAATAATCAATAATTCATGAGTTTGAGTAATAGTATCTTTCTGTTATTGAAGAATTTTTAAGTACATTCTGTAGTTAGAAAGAACTAGAGTCGAATGTACTGTTTAAAAAATTATTTTTCTATTTTTAAAAACAGTGGTGGTGGTGTGTTTCTGCATTTTTGAGTTTCGAGCTTCTTATTCAGTTTAAAGAATTAAATTAATTCACAATAGATATTAGGTTCCTTATCTCATTAAATTTAAAGTTAAAAAGCCATTTTTTGATCTCTCGATATAAGGATAGAGATTGAGTTCTACGCCTTAGTTCAATTGGTAGTAAATTATAAAGTCGAGGAGCAATTGAAGAGTAGAAGTTTAGGAAGTGGCTAGTCTTGTGTGGTGGAACAAATGCTAGGTACTGATTTATACTTCGTAAACCATAATCAGGTGGATTGCGATTGAGAGAATAGCCACTTCTTAAGAAAAATATTTTTAAAACTTTATAAAAGTATAGGTGGTTTAAAGGAAGTATTCCCGAATTGCGGAAAAGGCGTCGTTTCCTCCACATTATTCTAAGGATGTGTTTTTGAATAATCAGGAGTGGTTGAATCTTGCTGTTATGAGTGCCTCCCCAACATGCTAAGCCATATTGTAATTTAGAATGTACTAGTCCATAGTAGACTGTTTCCATGAGCTTACGAGAGCAAAACTGCTTCAAGTGGTACAAAGTTCTCGTTGCTTTCAGCAAATATTTCCTTAGTAATGAAGTTTGTGTGTTCCAATTCATATTACTATCAAACTCAAGGCCCAAGTACTTAAAGTTGGCAACGCGTTCAACAGTAAAACATTTTGAAGAGCAACAAAGGTCTTCAGTAAAAGTTTTTAAAAAATTACTTTCATTACACGTGTCTTTACTTAGTAAAAATTTTTTACAACAATGGCTGTGAAAAACTAACTCAGGATACTGTAAATTCACTCCAGATAAATTAAAATACAAGACCTTGGTTTTATCACTGAGGACTAATTTATGCGTTATGAACCAATGTCTAAGGAGTTCTAAGTCATGATTTATATTGGTAATTAGTTCAAATGCCGAAGAACAAGAATAAGAGCAAGCTATGTCATCCGCAAAACCAGTTTGAGTTCCTTTAAGCTTTATATTAAAAATGCAATTGATAAAGATCAGAAAAAGAACTGGACCAAGTACATAATCTTGAGGCACACCAATAGGAATATCACGACAGTCGCTAAATTTGTTTGAAATTTTCACCACTTGCTTTCTACCAGTTATAAACGAGGTAAACCACTTCAGCATAAATTTTCTGAATCCCACTCTTTCTAATTTTTCTAATAGAAGCACATGATCCACAGTGTCAAAAGCTTTGGTAATATCAATATATAAAGCAGCTGTAGCTCTTTTGCTATTTAAGCTTTCATAAACAAATGTGGAAAAATTTAGAAGTGCATCTTCTGTAGATTTATGCGATCTGAACCCGTATTGATTAGGGCTAAAGAAATCATTTTTTTCCAGAAATTTTATAACTCTCACTTTAACGGCTTTTTCGAAGATTTTCGAGAATACTGAGAGCAAAGAGATTGGCCTGTAATTGTTTAAGATCTTATTGTCATTTCGCTTAAACACAGGAATGACCTCAGCAATTTTTAAATTTTCAGGAAAAATTCCACAGTAAATGCTTTTATTAAAGATGTGGGCTAGGACATCAACAATATTGTAAGAAATTTTCTTAATAAGAGTATTAGGAAAACCTTTCCGAGTTGTCGAGTTTGAATTATCAAGTGACTTAATTATATTCAATAATTCAAATGAAGTAATTTCCTCAAAATAGAAACTGCGAGCTTCTCGTATTTCATTCTTAGAACAGTTGTTATGTTGATTGGAAGCATAAGTAGTGTTGGAGGTAATGTTAGTGAAGAACTCGTTAAACACATTTGCCATTATTATGGGATCAGTTATATCCTCGCCGTTGTGAGAAATACAAGATGGCGAGTTGGGTCTTATTCTTCTATTAAGTAGTTCATTTACCACTCCCCATTCCCTTTTCAGATTACCTTTAGCTACTTGAAATTTATTCACATAGTAATTTTGTTTACATGCCTTTACTTCATTGTTAATTTCCTTACAGATTTTGCCGTAAAGATTGCAAAGGTGTAAATTATAAGGATTTTTTTTGCATCTCACTCGTAGTTTATTTTTATATAAAATTTTATCCAACAATGTCTTTGTCATCCATGGCTTAAGGCGTTTTAATTTACTACTTTTTTTATGTGAACCCTGTAAACTTTGTTGAACATGACTGTTTAGAGAACGCAAGAAAAGATCAAATGCTGTAGATGGGTCATTTTCACTATATGTTTCTGCCCAATTTTCTCTCAACAGGCGGTCATTAAGTATATTAAAGTTTATTGATTGAGGACTTCTGAATGGAACACTCTTCAACGGACTTATTTGAGGAGTCTTATCGCTAGTAAAAAAAATTGGTTTGGGTGCGAGTAGACCTGCCCATACCATGAACTTCCCATCTCATGATAAAAAAAAATCATTAAGGTGCTATATAATTTGCTCCCAAAATCAACTTTAAGATACTCACTTTTTAGAATTATATAAAATACGATTTGCCTCTAAATTATAGATTAAAGGGTATACTTATTATGTACATGCTAACACCGTAAGAAATGCTTATAAATCTGTGAAAGATTAGCGATGTAAAGAATACATTGGTTAAATTGAATTAAAACATATTAGACTAATAAATTTAAAATATAAATTAAACATTAAATCTAAATTAAAACAAATTCATGTTGAAATATAAGGTATGAGATTATAATAATTGAGTTGAATCATTAGCAAAATTTATCTAGTTCAGTTAAAATTCTATAAAATTAAAATCACATTTATTACTTGAAATGGGGATAAGTCGGGGAATGGTAAGCTGCTATGAAGGTACAGTTGAGTATTCAACATTAATTTTAATTCAACATTTCGGTAATTATTTACTTACGAAAGTATTCTTTTAAGTGATCAGGACAACAATTTGGAAATATTCGTTTTTGATTTAGTAACATTTACCTAATGTTGTGCACAAGATTGAAAAGTTTGATAGATAAACATATTTCAATTTGGATATACTTTCTATGACAATAATAGAAAATTAGATTTTTAGTTTGACTGCAGAAATAATTTAATTTTTACCGTTTTTTTTTTAAGCATGTTAGCTGGTTGGACTTTTTTTGTCATTAATCATTTAATTATTAACTTGAGGTGGCGTTACAGTCCACGTAGGATTGGCATTGTATCCTTTTGGCTAAGTCAATTGGTTGTTGAATCTTCTCCTCCACTCACCGTCAATGCAGATGGGACAAAAGATTACACTTTTCTCTCGAAACAACGGGGCCTTCATCCGCTTTTGAAAGTATCCATGCTTCTACACCATATAGTAAGACGGGGATGATATGGGTCTTAAAGAGCGATGCTTCAGTTCTTCGAAAGAAGGCTTAGCTTTCTTAAGCAGAGGTATTCTTCATTTGATCTCAGCGCTGGTGTTATTATCTGTTTTTCCAGCGGAGCCAAGATAGACAAAGCCCTAACTACCTCAAAATTATAGCTGTCTATGGTAACGTTCTGACCCAGACGTCGGATTTGGTTTTTCTTGATGGCAGCATATGCTTCTTTTTGCCCTCTTTTGTTGACAAGGTTCTTTTGCACTATTGTCCCAAGTATGATGTTGAAGAAATCGCATGACAGTTCATCACCTTGTCTTAAACGTTGTTTGACATCAAGTGGGCCGTTGACGTCTTTGCCGACATCAATTTGTGCAGGATGGCGATTTAGGTCACCGCCTAAATACGAGCTTGGCAGGGATGCCAAACCTAGACATGACTTCATAAATCTCGTCTCTGTGGACGAAACAGACACCAAAACCAATCTTGAAATTGACGAAAAGGTTGTGCGCACTAGCTTGGCGCTCCTGGGTTTTTTCCAAGATCTGCCGTTATGTTAATATTTGGTTTATGGTGGACTTTTCTGGTCGAAAACCACATTAATATGGACCTATCGGGATGTTGACGAACTGCTTCAGACGTTCACATCATACGGCGGAAAAGATGTTAAAGGAAATTTTGAGGAGATTGACACCTCTATAATTGGCTTTCTTCCTTCAGGATTGGGCCACCAATACTGAGATTCCATTCATCTCGCATGCTTTCTTCTGACGATGTATTGCAGATGAGTTAGTGCATACTCCCAACTAAGTCATCGCCGCCGCTTTTAGAAGTTCTATCTTGCTATCTGTACTTCGTCTAGGTCAGGTAGATGACACTGTTGGTTCTTCCATGTCCTCAGCATTGATTACAATTCTACTATGATATTTCTATTTCGAATTTTGCGGGCTTCGGTTTGGGGTGTGTAACCTTGAGATAATTGTTTTTGCTGGCTGGCTGTCCATGGCTTGCATTAAACGACTCAATGAAAGCATTTTCGACTGAAATATAGGACCAAGGACCCTAAATCTTAGCCAGTCATCCTTCTAAGAGTATCCAACTCAACATTAAGATATTAGGGATATTAGGGATTAACTTTATGTCCTTTTTGAAAGGGTTCAAAAGTACATAGTTTCAATCCAGAGATTTCCACCACCTCTCCTTCCGAGCTGGTAATTGCTCAGCAAAGGATCTTTTTCTATCTTGTAAATATATGGCATAAAGAGGATAACATTCGGTCCAGTTTTCTTTGCAGATTTCGATAGGATTTTCCACGCCGATTCCGAGAGATTTATTTAATCTCTGTGTCATTTTCTGGAAAGACCTCTAGGATTGGGTTCATGATTTAAAACCACACACTAAATCGGATGTTATGGTCTTCCTTGCAATATACGAGTAATGCAGTTTTATCCATGTATTTTAACTTTGTCAATTAGCTGTCTCTCGATGCTTTTGCTTTAAATTCACTTGCCTCATGTAATTTGCGCCATGAGCTTGTTTTTGCAAATATATTATAACGATAAAAAAGCGTCAAGCTACAGCCGAGCAGGTTTTCAACAAAAAAACTGGTGGCCACATAATTTTCTAAGGATGTTTTCATGTGTCAGTGTTGCAGACGTCACTCTGAGTCTTGAAAAATGGGAAAGACCTACAGGATTCACATTTCTGAAACAATTTTCAAAGAACTTCCGTGGAAATTTGGATCAGGAAATAGAGAAAGGGGCATATCGATGTATGAAATGGCCTCAACTAAAAACTGTTTTAGTCTTTTTGGTAGTCTCTATAGTTAGTAACTTACTTAGTGCAGTCAATTAGCTAAATAAACATAATATTGATGAAAATTTTGGCATTAAAATTGAAAACAAAAAAAAATTTTATATGAATTTGTCCCGAAACTTATGAACGGCAGTGTATATATTTATGCATATTTTTTTATCTGATAAGGTAGCTGTAAACTATAAATTTAAGTAATTTTGAACTTTTTTTATTGGAAAACTAAATTGATTTTAATTGAAGAAGTCAAATTGTCCCTTTTTTTGACAGTTTTTTCGTCATAAAATTCAAACCACCCTGTGAAATTTAACCAAAAGCTTTTCAGGTGATCTTTATGCACACACGCTTCGAATGAAACCAATTTGGCTTCGACAGCTTGATTTGTTCTCGAGTTAGGCTGTACGAAAGAATCCGCACAAACGTACGTACGTACGTACGTACACACACACACACAGACATCTTTCTAAAAATCATGGAATCCGACTACTGGGACCGCCAATCGTGGAGAAATGTAAAAATTTTGAATTTCGAAAATCGGACCGATTACAAGAACTTCCTGATGGGAAGTTAATAAGTCCAGTCATACAGTGGTCAGAAATTCTGTAGTCTGATATTGAACTCGTAAGTGAAAAACTTGAATTTCGTTCAATTCTTCCAAAGATGTGGTCAATACACGTCTGAGTGGTATTAGAGACCCTCGTTGGTTCAATGAAACCGGGTTCTAAACCATTAGCTGACAGCATAGACAAATAGCTTAGTGCAATTGGAGACTCACTCAAAACATCCAAATTCAAGTCACCTAAGATAAATAAATTTTTCGCCTTTTCGCAACTCAGTATACTACTTAGTTCCTCAACAAAAAGATCCTTGCTTTTTTCGTGTAATCTATAAAAGCACAAAAAGGTAAATTTATGTAGATTGATTGTACATTTTTCTATGACAGCATCGGCACTATCCATATTAATTTCATTGTAAGAAAAATCCAGGCCTTCTCGAATAAAAACTGCAATTCCACCCGCAGCATACCCATTATTGCATTTAGCATGAAAATAGTATCCGGGTATACTGTAAAACTCTTTTCCACAATCATATATCCATATTTCCGAGAGAAAGATGAGATCAGGCTTGTTAACAAAAGAATCCAAATGAGCTATAAGTACATCAAAATTTTTTCTTAAGCTACGAATGTTTTGGTGAATAACGGAAAAGTGATTATTTACTGTTTCCGAATGAAAAATACTATTCAACATCTCTACATTAAATTTACAGAAGAGAGAGTAAGCCAGAACATCATTGTCTATATCAACATTTATCCTATTATTTACACAGAACATTATTTTATATTACAATTAAAAAGAAAGAGGTAAGTGAAATTAAAATGACTTTAAACTAGTTTTTCTAAATCTTCAAATGAGCAAATATTTATTATTTTTTCCCCTTCTGATTTCCTTAGTAGAATACGCCCGTTCTGTATCCACAAATAAGCTAATTGTTTTTCTGCTTTTATTGTTTTAGCTTTATTGAATACAGCCCTATAATAATTTGAGAGACTTTCGTTAATAAAAATCGGCTTCTCTTCTGAATTGTTGTTAAGCAGTCTGGTTGATAATTTTGTTTTTCTCTTTTTACTGAGAATTTTTTTCTTCAATTCCAGAGTTTTGAATTTAATGCGAACAATGCTCAACGATTGTGCCCGTGTAGATGCTGCTTTAGATGGTTGTTGGTGTTTAATTGTTTTGACATAACACGATTTAATGTCATCCGAAGTAATATTTTCTCCCAATCCTTCTGACATTATTTTGACAACTGCTTCTAAGGTGTTTTGGTTGTCAACAACAGGTATACCGACAATATCAACACACTTTTCAAGCCGTTTTTGTTGGAGAATGTTAACTATATTTTGGAGATAGTTTACCTTTTTAGAAAGTGTATTGTTTTCCTCCTGGATAGAAGAAGTCAGCAGCAAAGCGTTTGCAACTACTTTTCTTAGTGCGACGATTTCGTTGTATAGGATGTCAAGTGTGACAGCAGCCGGTGGATTTGTGCTTTCGTCAACATTAAGTGATGGCGAGTTGACGGGTGGGGTGGAATGCCAATTATCCGCTGGTGCATACGAGTTGCTTTGGTGATCGTTCGCTTTTTGTTGGGTAGGAGGGGGGGAGCGAAGAGACTTACGTCTGTGTTGGTTACAGGATGCACAATGGAATGGAACGTTATTTTTTTTCATAAATGCACTATCACTTTGATGCAAGTTCACACAATGCAAGTGGAAGTAGACTTTGCACACCGCACATTGAATCTTGGCATTAATTCTTTCTACTTTTAAACCACAAATGCAAGGCATATTTATGTCAAATTGGTCACCAATTTAGATGTTAAAGTAAAAAATATGAATAGTAATTGAAATTGTGTTCTTTTTTGATTTGACAGAACAAGATAAGAAGAATAAGGAAAATTTAAAGATATTTAAAAACTAGCTACTTTTTATAGCCGTCCACACACCACGACGAATTCTCCAAGAACGAGTCCTACCGTACAAACGCTTTCAGGCTCATATGGCCGTGGTTGCGCGTTCTGTGATGGACTTGATATGTGAAGTTCAGTTCAGTTTCTTATCCAAGATAGCACCGAGGTTCTTGACTTCACTAAAGTATACCAAAGAGGTTCCCTCAATAACCAGATGCGGGGCGCCCGAACACCTACCTGGGGACAACCTCTCATTGCAGTGACTGACTATGACACGCTTTCAAGAGAGGATGTTAAAAATCGATTTTCTAGCATGGATCTTATCAATCTGTTAGACGAGTCGTCAAAACCTTTACTCCGAATTGCGTTCGTAATGATGTTGTAACTGGTTTTGTCAAAAGCACCCTCAATATCCAGGAAGGCACAGAGAGCAATTTGCTTAGAGTGAAATGCCTTTTCAACAAGGGTGACCAGATGGTGAAGTGCCCCCTCAGTTGACCTTCCCTTCCTGTATGCATATTGTTTGGGGTGCAGGGGAAAGTGAGTTTCAAAGTGCCCTTGATATGATAAATAAATAGTTCGTTAACTTTTTGCCAGATCAGGGGAATATATCCCCATTTGTAGCTTGCTTTAAACAAAGCGATGAAACCCGGAAGGATATGGTCCATGACTTTTGGAGAAGGGCATGAAAGATCCCATCTCCACCGGATACTTTGAAGGGTTTGAACGAGCCGATTGCAAATTTTGCCATGTCACTACTGAAGATTTAACTAAATAGATGGACTTTTGACCGTGTTAGAACAGCGTTTCCTATGACAGCTTTCAACTGGTGAGTCACCTGCAGTGGTAGACGAACCTGGGAAGTGAACTCTCAATAGCTAATCAAGAGTATTCGTATGATCCTTCATGTAGGGTCCATTAGATTCCCTAAGTAGTCCTACATTATTTTTAAGATCCTTGCTAATGGTTTTGTGGATTAGTGCCGCAGTTGACATGTCAGCAATGTCATTGCAGCACTTTTTCGATGCAGCATGCTTGGATCTTTTTAACTTGTTGTACCCCGTGAGAAACAATCTATATTCGTCCCGCTTTTTTTTTAGCACGATTAAAGAGTTTCCTTGCTTTTCTTCTGGGCATAGCGAGTTTTTCATCCCACCATGGAGCTTTACGCCGACACGTTTTGGTTCTTGGCTGTCTCATATTAGCTCCCAATAGATTCAATAACCGGGGATAGTGTCAAGACTTTGGAGAGGACTTGGCTCCGATTAATTTACTCTTCGACCCAAAAAATGGATGACCCTCTAAAAGGCATGTTTACAGAAGCGATGAAGAACATTCCAGGCCTGGTTTCCAATGATGAATGTATTAGCAGTTTTGAAAGTTCTGCCCCCACTTTGAAAATCTAACGAATCTTATCCGTACTGAGATCTGTAGTTGAATATCCAAAAAATTCCGGTACATAGATTCGCCAACTTCCATCACTTAAACTAGATTTCCTTTCAGGTTGCGTAAATGACTTTCACACATATATCCAAATATATATGCGGATCATGTGACTCAAGTTCGACGCGAAATCGTGAAGGTCTTTTTATCTTAAGCTACTTTAAGATAGGATTCTTTGACGAGATTGAGTATCTTACTGTGAAAGCCTTTAAACAACGAAGATTTCTTTAAATTTTGATTTGATAAATAAATATTATGAGGAGAATCCGCCAGGGACAAATCTCTGAAGTGCATAGGAGCCTTGTTGGAATTGTCGCCTGCCAGCCAAATGGACCGCAAATGGATGTAGATCATTATTTGTAGAATTTATTTTTAAATCGTGAGAAATACAAATCTGGCGAAGAGTTTACGTGATTTTCTCAACTTCTCCATTCAAAAGTCGGACATCACAAGAACGAACGTGACCAGAATTTCTACACGCGCCAGTCGTCCTGAAAGGATTTTCCTTTCCAGTCTCTTCTCTCTATAAAAATTGCAAAGGGTTTTTTTTTGCTTCGTTCAAACATGGAAACGTATTTTAATTGAAAAAGAACTCGTTTTTCCATTTAAAAGTTGAAAGCACAGTCTTTCAAGAAAATAACGGTCATTAGTGAATAAATCAAAGATTCATCATAAATCATGAGAAATTTGAACATCCTTTGGGTTTTTGTGGTCGCAGACCCTATTCCCCCTTTGGCGTGGAAACGCCTAATGCATGCAATCACATTCATTCCAATTTTTTTCTTATAAATGCCTTTGCCAATTGAATGGGTTTTTTAAGGGTTGATATCATCATTTAATGGAAAAATCAATGAGACTTACGTAAGGAGTACTTGCACGAGACCGTGCCGCATCATTGATAACGTTGGGGGGGACTTACTTGTTGGTGAATTATGATCCTGTAAAGGAGTTTGAAGAATTTTAAGTAATAACTTCAGCTAATGGTGGCAGGTAGGTTAAACGACAAAAAATTTCAAATTTAAGGTTATGAGGCTTTGCAAAAGGAACTAGTTAATATGAAGAGGCTTCGTGGAAAACACAAATGTAATGCAAAGGTTTTAAAAACTAAATAAAAATAGTTGAAGAGAATTCAAAACTGACACCTCAGCAATAATATATGAAGCCCAGGATTCTTCTTTCGCCTTTGATCTGTTCCTCAATAAATTACAATCGCACATTTTTCGCGCAAGCAAGCAAATTAAAAAGATCAACAAATTGAAGCCTCTTTGACATTGGATGCCTCATGCTCTGCTTAATAAAATATTGGTTAAAAAAAAAACATTGTGCAAGCGTCTAAAACAACATCCCTATAACTCTAGACTGAAAAAGGATTTATGAAAAGGTTTGCCATGAGTTGAAAACTGAAATATTCAAAGAGATACTTTCTATGTAAGCTTAAAATATTGGGAATTCAAAAAAAGAATGGCAGGCTCTCAACAATATTTTGAACAACACTAGACCTAACATGGACATCGTTGTCTCTTTAAATATGCGACTATATCTGAGCCTTTAGAAGCTGCAACTATGTTTAATAATTATTTTTCTAATGTATCAAGTACTACGTACGCTGCTAGATATATTTCTGGCCTAATAATGAAAATGCGAATATTTATCATCAAAAGTGGTTTTGCTGTTTTTCAAAGTATTCTCCAGCATGATTTATACACTTTTGCATGCGCTCGAACCAATTGTCGAAACACTTTTTCCACTCCGATTGAGACACTTCCAAAACATGGTTTTTGAACGCTTCAACAGCATGTTCTGGCGACGAAAATCGTTGACTACGCATTTTTTTCTTGATGTGCGGGAATAAAAAGAAGTCATTGGGTGCCAAGTCAGGGCTGTACGGCGGCTGACTCATCAATTCGACATTTTGGCCGGTCAAAAAGGCGCTGGTGTGAGCCGATGTGTGAGAGCTCGCATTGTCATGGTGAACAATGATTCTCTTGTTCGTTTTTCGAATTTCTGCGAAGACTTCAGACAAACAAATTGTGGTGTACCACTCAGAATTGACCGTCCTACGTTGCTCAAGCGTAGTTGCTTCTTCCACGAACAACTTTTATTCGATTTGGCTCGTCTTCGAAGACCCACACGGTCGATTGTTGTATTTTTTCGGGCTAATACGCATAGATCCATGATTCGTCACCTGTGACAATCTTATAAACGTCTTTTGAAGCCTTTTTTTGAGCGATTGTCAAATCCAACGAGAACAAACCTTTTTTACGGCCAGGTGTTCATGCAATATTGAATGTATGCTGGTGGGAGAAATGCCCAGGGATGCCTCTATCTCACGGTATCTCACATGACAATCTTGCATTATCAGTTCACGCACGGCCGTTTTTGGACGACCTTCACGGAATTCGTCTTTGAGCAAGCGTCGGCCATGACTGAATTCATTTAACCAGTTTTTCACAGTGCTATAGGATGGTACTTCATCGCCATACAAGGATTTAAGTTCATCAATGCACTCTTGTCGTGATAATCCACGTCGAAAGTTGTGAAAAATGATCGCACGAAAGTGTTCACGAGTTAATTCCATTTTTTTGCCGAGATGAATTTTTCAAGTCCCTGTAAATAAAACAATTCACGATTAAATGACAACACGTTCTGAGTGATGTTATGCTAAAA
Source organism: Orthonevra nobilis (assembly GCA_963555765.1). Lineage (NCBI taxonomy): Eukaryota > Metazoa > Arthropoda > Insecta > Diptera > Syrphidae > Orthonevra > Orthonevra nobilis. Next base: position 97,705,686 of record OY743225.1, on the reverse strand, counting down.
AAATGTCGAACTTTCCAATGGAAATGTCAGATTGCACCTGGCAACACTTAGTGTTGCTTAGGCCAGAAATATATCTAGCAGCATACGCATTCAGGAGTCAACGAAAAGAAACGATTCTGATTGTCTATGCGAAACCACCCTTACTCATGACCCTTTCCAACCACAGAATTTTTTCTTTGAATTCTACTATGTTCCTCGATATAACGCAAGCTTTCGATAAAGTATGGCACAAAGGACTGATCCATAAATTGCAAAAGCACCTGCCGAAGTAATACTCAGAGATTCTAGAATCCCATATATAAGGCAGTGATTTTTTAGGTTCTAACAAGATGACTACTCCTCACTAAGAGAAAAAAAAAGCTGGTGTACCATAAGGCAGAGTGCTTGGTCCTGTATTATATCTCTTATTTACCGTAGACTTGCCAAATAGTGACGAAAAATACTGTGGCAACATTTGCAGATGATACTGCTGTCCTTGCTGTGGGAGAAACAATAGAAGTAGCGACGGAAAAGCTACAGAAGACAAAAACAACGGTGATTTAAATAAAATGATCACGAATAAAACTTTTAAGCACATCTCAGTATTCATTCATGTTCCACTTAAAACTAGGCACATTAAAACTATAAGGTGCCTTGGTTTACAGAGGAGATTTCTGATCTAAAAAATAGGCGCGACTTAGCGTTCAAATTGCCGGAGTTGTATGTAATTTTTCGTGGCTTACGTAATTAGGTGAATTCTAAAATAAAACTTGCTTAAAGACGTTACTGTTTGAATCAGTTTAGCAGAAGTCTGCCTATAAAAATGTTATGGAATAATTTGCGCGAAATAGGTGTTGGCCGGAAAAATAAAGAGGACTTGGACAACTTAGATCCCGATCAGCTAAACAATGTTCTTGCACAATTTCACTCCTCAACGACCACCTCGCCTCTGTCTCCTGCCTTGGTTTATAGTTAGATAAATACAAATTCATTGCCTAGATTTGAATTCTCCTGTGTTGAGCAACCTGACGTTATAAAAGTTTTTTTGAATGTTAAGTCAAATGCTGTGGGCTTGGATGAAATTCATCCTAGCTTTGTCAAGATGATCCTGCCTCATTTACTTCCAGCACTCACACATGTTTTTAACATAATTATTTTAACTTCCATTTTTCCATCGCTATGGAAATCATCAAAAGTTATACCCATTCTTAAAAAATAGGGGTCGCGGAGTTCTCAGCCTGAATATAGACCTATGTCCATCTTGCCTTTTTTGTCCAAGGTCATGGAGGAATTGATTCACTCCCAGGTGTCTGCATTTCTGCAGAACAACAAACTGCTGCAAAGGAATCAATCCGGATTCAGACAGAAGCACAGCTGTATCTCCGCTCTTTTAAAAGTTACAGATGATATTCCATTGACAAAGACGAGGTTACATTCTTAACGTTGCTAGATTTTTCCAAGGCTTTAACATGGTTAACTACTCAAAGCTGATTGAAAAACTAGAGAGTATGTTCCGCTTCTCTCCGACAGCTGCAAAACTTATATGTTCCTATCTTGCAGAAAGGAAGCAAGCCGTAGTACTAAAAAACAAAGTATCCGAATTTATAAATGTTTCTTCAGGAGTCCCTCAAGGGTCAATCTTAGGTCTTTTGTTGTTTTCCATCATCATTAATGACCTTCCACTGTCAGTCAAAAATTGCGCTATACATTTGTATGCTGATGACGTACAGATATATTTAAGTTGTAAGCTGGGCCTTATCGAAGATGGAGCTCATCGATTAAATGAGGACCTCAAAGAGGTTTTACTTTGGGCAGTAAGAAATTCCTAAAATTTGAATCCACTGAAATCGAAATGTATAGTCATTCACAAAAACAAAATAAATTGGAATTATTACCTTGGAACTTTTGAAATCGAGTACGTTGACAAAGCAAAAAACTTAGGCATATGGTTTAACCGAACTCTCAGTTGGGATGATCATATTAAGACAATTATAAGTAAAGTGTATGGTTGTTTAAGGAATTTATCACTATCGCAATATTTCACGCCGCTCGATACAAGATTGATGCTGGCTAAGACAATTATTTTTCCGCTAATCACTTATGGGTCTGAAATATTCTGTAGCCCGAGCACCGCAATGAAAAGAAAACTTTTGGTTGTCTTTAATAATATTATTCGGTATGTTTATCAAATCAGAAGATATGGCCACGTTTCCCCTTTTCGTACCGAAATTCTCGGCGGTACTTTGAAAGCGTACTTGGATTACTTAGTCATAATTTATTTGCATAATATTATAACAAGTAGACAACCACCATATCTTCATGAAAAGATTCATTTATTCCCGTCATCCCGCTCACCCTCCATTATTCAACCTAATTTTTTCATGTCTTAATACTGAACGCCAATTTTTCATTCATGCCACCCGTCCCTGGAATGCACTGCCCCTCGACATAAGAAGACTGCACAATACTAATCGATTTAATAAAAATCTATTTCTTTATCTAGCTAGTAGGTAGAATAATAAAAGCAACATGAATTGAGCTTAATTATTAAAATTGTTACATGAATTTGTTTAGCTTTTCAGTTTTTAATTAATTATGTATATATATAACTTCTCTTTTTTTCAACTTCATTTGTTATAAAAATGTATCCTGATAACACTTTTACTAGTATATTATAAAGATTATTACAGTCTTATGTAAAAGATATAAAGTTTTTAATAAATGAAATGAAAGGAAATAAATAAAAATGAAGAAGAATACGCGAACACAGCCAAATATCTAATCTTGACACTGGATGCAAAACTGCACTGGAAAACGCATGAAAAGAAAAAAAAACCGGCCAAGTGCGAGTCGGACTCGCGCACCGAGGGCTCCGTAAAAACCTGAAGATATATTAATAAAAGTTTACCCATCACGATAATCTGTAAAAATAACAAAAACCATTGGTTCATGCCAAATTTCAGGATTCTTGGTCGACTGGAAGTACCCTTTAGGTTTTGCTTGTTTATTTTGATTGCGTTGGCTTAGAAGCAGAGATGAGACTTAAGCATTGGCATTGAGTTTTAATTGGCATTGGAATAAACCAAACCAATTAAAAAAAAAATCATTGGCATTGGAATTTTCAATGCTCATGGAAACCATGGTTTTTCCAATGCCAATGAAAACGCTATATTTAAACGCAGAAATTCATTTCAATTGTTCAAGCAATTGTTTTTTAAATATTAATTTATTACTGATTGGTTTATCACCAGTCTGTTGAAGTGTTTTTCAGTGATATTGTGACGACGTTTGTGATCAAACATTCCAGCGATAGAAAACAGTCGTTCGACTGGCGCTGAAGAGGGTAATGTAGTGTTTTATGTGTTTTATGAACATTTTCTTGGTCAATGGATACCCATTCAGCGATTCCATGGAACAATCCTCGTTTGCCCAGAAACAATGCAGTTCTTTTCTGAATTCGAATGATATTCGCGCTTCTAGAAAGCAGAAATTTAACATGCTCAAAACATGAATTTTTTATTTTTTTTTAGATAGATAGATAGATATCTTTATTTCGAAACTAATTCACAATATTGGGGTTACCGCACATTTTACATTACAGAGATTCGATATTAAGCTATCTTGCTACTGAAACATTTATTTAAACATGAATTTTATTAGTACGATCATCTTCGCTGTCTTCTAAGGAAAAAATGGATGCACTTTTACGATAGATATTTTTTCTCTTCGTTCTGAATCGGCATTCATTTCAGGACCATTTACGGTAACTTTCTTGAAGGAATTGAAGATTTGCAGTTTCACTCCAAATCGAAACTAGTTTAGCACAATTCATAATTTTAACTGTAGGGCATGAAATAGCCGCAATAACATCATCGTAAGATGAAACCTGAAGCTCAAAAAAAGGTCGTAAACAATTAACTAATACATTTTTCATCGCTTTTGAAACTGGCTTCAAGTATTTTTCGGACAAGGAAGCTCCAAATTTAAATAATTTAGCTTCAGTTGTCAGTAGCGTAGGTGCAAGGTAGCCGAAATATATTTCACAATATAAATGAAACTCACGTCTACTCTCTGCGGCACTCTCATTCAAATGAAAGACAAATAAAAGATATCTACCGTTGATTTTGAACTGTATGGACTCCCAAATTTAAAGTAATGTCTTTTTGTTTAGTGCAATCTTTTTTTACCATATTGCATGATAATAACATAATTGCTAGGGAAAATGGCTTAAAACTAGCTGAAATTAAATGATTTTTATACCTTATTTACTGGCCAATTACAGGCGCTGAACCTAAACTTAATTCTTAAACTATGTCTTTCGACTTAAACTTACATGCTCTTTAGTTCCTTAACAATGCTAATAGACTAAGAAAAGTATGTGCATAAAATGCATTTTGTTTTTTATTTAAAACTATTATTTTAAACTAAAAATAATCTATAATAACTTAAATCAACCTGATATACTTAAAGAACTTATTTCTAGCTAAAAGAATACAAGCAAGACAGGCAGAAACACAAACACATGCATTGCCGTGCTGAGTAAATGCAATACATGCGCACATATATCAACATATACAAAATATATGTACATATATATGGATGTCCCCTTCTTGCAAATGTCCCCTTCTTGCAAAAACACTATACTAAACTTAACTTAAGGACCTTAACCTAATTATGTCAGCCACTACTCTTACGATTAGAAAAAACAAAAGTATGGAGCATAGTGACGGCGGCCAATTTTGCCCTTGTGGGCTACTCGTCGATGAAAGGATGCGACGAAAGAGTTCCTTCCCTGTACTCTGTCAGCCACCAGAATTGTCGGTGCTGGCGTACTTCTATCCTCTATCATATCTCGGTCTGAAACCGCCCTACTGAACCGCAGACTCACCGCGGAACTGTTGGCGACGTCTCGTTCGTAGCTGAGACGCTTATCCACAGCTCTTTCGGGCAATGTGGAAGATAAGCGGAACCGCTAATCAATTCTGGTTCAGACCTGTCGAGTCTAGGTAGAGGAAGGCCTCTGGGGCGACAAAGCCGTTAAGGCGTAACACTTTCATGATACAGGTCTTTTGGATAGAAAGCCCCGGAGATCAGATTGTTGACCGAGTTCATTGCTCATGCAACATGATTTCGGGTCAGCTTTATAATAAAATTATCCATCCTCGTTTGGATAGAATTTTCTGTTCACAGACTCTGGAGTTCTGTATAAGCGTAAGCAAGTCCTTAGACATTGCCTTTCAAACAATCGAATCTTTTCCAAAAAGCTTGCTCCCACGTTGAACCACACGAGACATCCATAGGCGAGAGTTACATAACAACATTCCCATTAAATGTTTAATCCAAGTAAACAAGCGATTAGCATCTGCTTGGGCTTAGCATCGGATGGAGCCAACCAATCAGCCCTAATTTTCACCTTTTTTTCCCGCCAAAATGATGCTTAATCAACACAATAACAGGCCTTATCTTTGGACCGCTGCATGGCTTCGCTTGGGTTTCCGACGCTTGGGCAGTCTGGTAATGACCGTGGGCCAAGACGAAACATTCAAAATCGCAAACTTTGTAAAAGAAAAAAAGATAATAATAAAAACTTGTAAATACATTTGAAAATTTGAGTAAAGAGTCAATTTTATATTCTATAACTCGAGCATAGGCCGGATATGGGCCTAAAGTAATGTCTTATCACATGCATCATATATGCCAGGGAGAAGCACAGCGAGTTCAATTGCGGATATAACAGTAGGTCATAAGTTTTGCACAAAAACAAGAAATTTTTTACCTAATACATAAACAATACTTTTGCATTTAATTTTTTTATTCACTTCATTGGCATTGACCAATGCCAATGCAAATCGATTTCATTGAAATTTTGCCAATGCCAATGAAAAAGAAAATTAATTGGTATTGATATCGTCAATGCCAATGATTTTGATTTTCATTGGCATTGACTTCATTCAATGCCAATGGTGTTTCCAATTTTATTGGCTATCGAATGCATTACTCCCATCTCTGCTTAGAAGTCACAAGGGACAATAGACCTGAGTATTTGGTATAAATTCCAGCTTGATACTCCCACGCATTCCTGAGAATAAGGGTTTTGGCAGACAGACGGACGGACGGACAACGAAGTGATCCTATAAGAATTCCGTTTTTTTTCCTTTCGAGGTACGGAATCCTAAAAAGAGAGGCACTGAACATGCTTAATAGTAAATTGTATTGCCTCATAGGAAATGAAAATGCCCTTGTTTGTCCAAATTAATAAATAAAAGAAGCAAATTGTGAAACCAGTATGGAACTACGGGATACAGCTTTGGGCATGCACATGCAAAACAATTTTACAAAAAATACAAACATTTCAAAACAAAGTACTACAAAATATGGTATAGTAAATGCATCATGGTACATAAGAAACACTGATCTGCATAGAGATCTAGAAATTGAAAAGATCGAAGATGAAGTCAAGAAAGCAGCAAAAAGACATGAACTTAGACTTCTCAATCACGTCAATCCAGAAATGACGGAAGTCTTAAGCACTGGCAATCTTACTTGAAGACTAAGATTTATTGGATGGTTCCCCCATGCTCCGATGAAATGTCAAGATGACGGTACCGTACGGGACATGGGATGAAGTGAGAAGGGGCTAGTGGGTAAAAATCGTGATTTTGTCTTTTGAAAATTACCACCTCCCAGCGTAAAAAAAAAACAATCACTTAACTGTGGTCCCCTCCTTATGTTGTGCCTGCAGAGCTATTGTTTTCAAATTGTGCTAGGATCACGTCATGCATCCCTGATCTAAGACAAAGTCTTTTTTGAAATATCAGACAATTTTGTGTCATGTTTTTCACCCAATGAGGCATCCGCCTTAATCGCATCTGTCAATTGAAACTTGGTCGCATTGTTTTAAAGGATGTTGAGATACTTCTGGGATACTGACGTCTGCTTTTTCACTCTTAAAAAGTTTGTCTGATCGGCTCTTCTAAGCGCAAATATTTTCTGAACTTTCTAGGAAATAATGTTGTGCCTCATGCTGCAATATAGGTATATCTTCTTCTTTATCCATTTTCATCATGCGACAGAACTTACCGCGGAGTATAAGCATCCCCGTTCGTTCTCAGTTAGCGCATTAGGGTTGTCATTACTCAAATTTTTCGAATTTTCAGAAGCCGTTGTAAGCCTTCGGTCAGTGGACTTTTTCGTTTTTTCCTGCGAGATGCATCCAGTGATGTGGCGAGCAGATGCTCTTCTATCTAAAGATTAACTTAGACATCATAAACGTAAACATAAAAATGGTAACATCAAAAGATCCTTTAAATTGGAATAAACGACTCATTGTTGTGGTCTGAAATAGCGTCTAAATTTATAAGAAGAGGAGGTTTGTATTCTAGGAATCATTGCTTGGTTTGCTCATTTACTAATTATCTTCGGTTTCGGTTTCGGTTAGAGTAACGAGCTCTTCATCATCAGTGGCACCATAGAGGTGGAGGTGGCATAGGAACCTTCTTAAGAACACTTTAAACAAATCAAACAAGAACGCAAAAGAATTATGTAAACGTCTCCGCAATTCAAAATTCAAACAGCAGCAAAACAAAAATGAACAGATTATTAATTTCCGGTTGTTTAAAACACGCAATAGCGTTAACCGTTTTTAGAAAGAAAAAATATAGTCCCCAAGGTACTCGAATCAATTACCTTTTTTTAAAATCGTTTAATTTTTTTTCTTGTACCTGGTATGCCCTTGCATCGTCACCACGCCATCCACACTGCCACTGCAGACGGTGAGGGGATTAATTTTCCTTTCATTCATTTAATTTTCACCTCTCCTTCCCAGCTAAAGCTACAGCTACTTGTTCCTTAAACGGTCGGTGTGCATAACATTACGCGGGCTGATGGCTTGAGACGGAACCGAAGACATCTTTGAAGGAGCGGAAATTCTTCTGGAAGTGAAATTACAAAAAAAAAAAAAAAAAAAAGGAGCCAGCTCACACTTAGAACGGGTTTGTTTTATCCTTTCGGCACGTCATTTGCATACAAAGTGGATTCAAATAATTTTTTTTTTTTTTGTTTTCCCCCAATTTTTTTTTCTTAGTCAGTTCCTTGTGCTTTGGCAGGACTCTGACTTATTAATGGCTTGATAAACGGATAAAGAACGATAATAGCGATAAAACACATTCAGTTAGGTTGGTGTTAAAAAATATTTGACACGAAAGGACTGGAAAATATATAATTAAAGTTATTAGGTAAGTAAATTGGCCACCTTTTCGTGGGGCACCCATCAACGCAAATGGGAAGCGCTAAGCTTAGGGAAATCGCTTCTTCAGCTTCTGGAAAAGCTGTGAAACAGCAATATGACCTGATTCAAGAGTTAGCCTTTTCGTCAAGCCTTCGTTTTTTTAAATAAAAAAATTTTGTACCAAAATGAAGGTTTAGAAAACAATGCCGCAGACGTTCGAATATTCACCTTCGCCTGGCAATTCAAAGTGTCAAACAATCAGTTATTGAAAGTATTTTCTTATCCGGAAAAGTCTTAAAAGGGTAAAGAGTACTTAAGAGGACTTAATTACACCCTTCGTTTCGAATTTCCAAAACTGCGAAAAATGTTCATCATATGCAACGTTTTCTGCGTTTTTGAACCGCACTTCTTACAGGTTCCAGAAAGGGTTGCATGTCAACATTTTTTTTGCATGTTTGCTGGGAGCTAATTACTCACCGTATGTCAGCCAGGAAGTAACCTTTTTATTACAAATCTATCTTGGCTGGGTTAAAAAAGGATGGGATGAGTTGTAATATTGTTTTGTGTAAGGCATGGGGTACATTCGGACAGTATTGTAGGGGAAGAATCGTACGCGTACGAATGCTCCCCTTTGAAATTTTTTTATGTAAATTACCGTGAACGAAACAAGTTTCGATTTTTATGAATTATAGTATTTAGTATTTTTATATTATAGTATTTGATTCAGGCTAGTTTTTTAGTTTATTTTGCTTTGATTAATTGTGTAGTTTTATTCTTATTTGATTGAACAATAGTAAAATTTTTTCTATAACTTTAATTATTTGATTGCAGAACCATGGTGCGAAAATATAAAAAAAAAGACTACGCATAGCCAAGATATAAATGAAGAGTCTGTAAATTCTGCAGTTGAAGAAGTGGTACAAGGACGACAGTCTTATAGAAAAACCGCATCGAAATACAACGTTAAAACATCAACGTTGGAAAGTCGAGTGAAGAAATTTAGAGAGCGTGTGAACAAAAATGGGTCTTCGCGTAGTTTTCACTCTAAGTTCACAAGTCTGCAAGGAGAGGAGCGTTTAAATGAGTACATAATTAATTGCTATAAGATGCATTATGGACTTACGCCCGTTCAAATAAGAAAACTTGCTTATGAATATGCGAAAGCGTTAAGATTAAAGGATCGAGCAACATAGGACGAAAACCAAATGGCTGGATGCGTAAGTACAGAGAACGAAATACAAAACTCAGTTTGCGAAAGCCAGAAAATACCAGTGCTGCACGTTCATTCGCTTTCAATAAAACAACAGTTACTGAGTTCTACCACAATTTAACTGAAATTTTGTAGCGATATAATTTTACTGCCGACAGGATATTTAACTTCGATGAGTCCGGTGTTTCTACTGTTTTAAACACTCCTAAACTGTTGGCTCCTAAATCCCAGAAGCAAGTCGGGCAAATATTCCCAAACTGGTTGAACTTGCATATTTTGAATCATTTACGGCGAAAAATATTATAAGTGGATTTACTAAACCGGGTATATGACCGTTCAATGAAATGGCCTTTAGTGGTGACGATTTTGCTCCCACGAACTTATATGCTTCAAATAATTCTGAAAGCATTCCACCTAACCGAGCTCTAGAACCACAGCCCAGTATTTGTGTACCATCGACTGATACTCGTGAGCTGTCACCTGATTCCATGCTCCGAAATCTTCAAGAAAATGTCATCGAAACTTGCGAACCTTCCACTTCTACAGCTAAGACTCAATCTATTGTCATAACCGCAGAAGTCTTAAGACCCTATCCTACAGTTGTAAGAAGTATAAAAACCGATAAAGGAAGAAAACCGGACAGATCTCGCATATACACAGATTCACCTGAAAAAAATGAACTGGAAGATAGACATAGACAGAAGAAAATAAAAAAAAATGGAACAGGTAAGAAAAGCGAGAGCACAAGAAATTAAACGTAGTTCGCTGGGACTTAATTCAAGACAAAAGAAAAAGAAAACTAAGAAAGTGGAAACCGATGAAGATTCAGAGAAGGCTCGCAAATGAGCTTGCGGGAGAGCTCTACGTCGTCCTTTGATTTCGAAACTGTTGAAAATGCTAATGATTGCAATACCTATTCAATTCTTGATGTGACACCAGAGAATATCAAAGATAATTGTAATACAAGCTAAAGAATGTGGGAGTGGTAAGGAAAGGTATAAAGCGAGGTTGTTTGCTCAGGGTTATACCCAAGAATATGGAACCGATTTCGAAGAGACTTTAGGCCGGTTGCAAGGTTCACTTCCATTCGTTAGATTTTCGCCATAGCAGCTAACGAAGGACTTGTTTTGTCCCAGTTTGATGTGAAAACTGCTTTTTTACATGGTGATGTAACGAGAGAAATTTACATGTACCAACCAAAAGGCTTCGGTGATGGCACAAACAAGCTTTGTAGGCTGCGAAAAAGTTTATATGGACTTAAGCAGGCGTCGCGTTGATGGTTCTCAAAGATTTTAACCTGAAACCAAGAAAAATGGATCCTTGCATTGATTCTGGATGGCGGATAATACATCCAGAATCATACTTGCAGTTTAGATCAATGATGGACTGATAGCTACGCAAACTAAAGGTGCTGCAACTCAGTTAGTAAGTTTTTTGCAAAGGCAGTTTGAAGTCACGTTGGTGGAAGCTGGTTACTTTTTGGGGATGGAAATTTCAATAAACCCCAGAGGTGGACTTCATGTGAGCCAATCGTATTACATTGACCGTCTATTACAACGGTTACACATGAATTACTCGAAACCAATGTCAACTCCAATGGAAAATGTCTTATTTGCGGAATCGTTGTCTTCAGGATCTGTCAAATTTCCCTATCGATAGGCAGTTGGGTCTTTAATGTTTTTGGCGGTGGCGACTCGACCGAATTTCGCATTTGAGGTAGGAGTTGTCTCTCGATACCTGGAGGCGCCAAACGAAGATCATGTAAACGCTGTCAAGAGAATCCTGAAACATAACAGAGGGACCAGACAAATGGGCATATTGTTTAAAAATGTTAAATATTTTTCTTTGGTCTGTTTGAGTGACGCTGATGGTTCGTTACCGCGTTCATCCGTGAAAGATATGAAAGAGGTGAACTTTTTTTACTTTTGTTCCTTCTGAACAACAAAAAGCGGACATTTAAACAAAATCTCTAAATAAAAAAATATTTGAAAATTTAAGAATGCTAATTGGAATTGAAAATAAAGAATAGTAAATTTAAGTGAATTTAAACAAAAAAGATTTTACTAACTATATAAATTTATTTATTTAAAAGTGGGAGTGTTAAGAAAAAAATAACTTTGAATTTATTTTGTGAACGCATCCGTTTCACTAATCATCGAACTGTCATTATCAATTTATTCAGTAAACTCAACATTTTCATCATGGTAAAGTACACGAACGAGCAACGTCTGCAAATTATAAAAAAATTTCTACAGAAATTCGGAGTCGGTGACCGCAATTTTAAGAGCGTTAACTTCAATTTTCGGTTGTAATAACATAACAAGTTAAGTGCAAAAATTTGAGTCTACATATTCAGCCGTCCGTAGCAAACGATCCAAATCAGTCAATTTCACGGCGTTCTCCAGAATTGGGCATAGCTCAGACCACATTATGGGGTATTTTGCGTAAGGATCTAGGTTAATACCCATACAAGATCAAGCTTACTCAAGAAGACCATTTGAAGTGACGTACGTTCTCAGATTGGGCTCTGGAGAAGATGCGCCAACATGATGAATTTCATCGCATAATCATCTCCAGTGACAAAGCTCATTTTTGGCTCAATGGGTTCGTCAATAAGCAAAATGTGCGTTACAAGTCGGGTGAAAATCCACATTTGCTCCATGAACAACCGCTTCATCCACAAAATATAACTGTTTGGTACGGTTTGAATGCCCGCAGCGCTATTAGACCATATTTTTTCGTCAACGTTAACGATTGTCACGCTATTATGAATGGCCACCGTTTTCGAGGCATGATAATCGATTATTTTTGGCCCGAATTGGAAGGTATGGACTTAGATGTCATGAAGTTTCAACAGGATGGTGCCACAAGCCACACAGCATACCTTACAATCAACTCATTGAAGTTTGAGGAGGGTTTGCCTCGTTCGTGCGATTTAACGCCTCTAGATTATTTTCTTTACGGATACGTTAAGTCATTGGTTAATGCCAACAAGCCGACGACGTTAAAAGACCTCAGAGCCAACATTGAGCACGAAATAGCGGCCATTTCGGCCGAAATGTATGGCTTAGTCATCGAAAATTGGGTTCAACGAATCGACAGCTGCAAACGTGCTTACGGTGGCCATATGAATGAAGTCAACTTCCATTCATTAATGTTTTGATTGTACTTCAAGCCGATGGTAAAGTTTTTGAAATATCTCAAATGATTTGCATTTATTTAAGGGGGTATTCAAGTTAAGAATTTTAAAAAAGTCGATTTTTTTATATTTTCAAAGTTTAACTATTCAAGAATATATCTACGAGAGGTTTTTTCAAAATTCAAATTATTTTCGGAGATATCGGTATATTGCTGACCCGGCATCCAAACTGATTCGGCTGGAACTTATCGAACAAAACACATTAGGGATACTCCGTCTACCTGAATCCATATTTCTCTTGATCTTTTACATTAAGTGTTCACTTACGTCCAGCTGCTAACAGTTTAATTCTAACCTTCAAACCACGTGAACGTACATTTGTGCTGTGAGTGAAATAAAAATATTAATAAAATGGATATAAAATCCTCAGCGCAAAGGATTACGCGCCCATATCGACAGTTTAACGAGTGCATCAAAGGAGGCCCGAACTGCTCGATATGAAGAGAGAAACGCGGAAAATAGTTTTTTTGAAGGCGAGGAAGGCCTGATGTATGAGGCAGAAATGGCAAATTGAATAAATTTAAGTCTTCAATATCATTTCATGACTTAGACTGCGAAAAACTTTACGCGAAACTTTAAACGCGTTTTTCTCGAAACTGTCTTTTTCAAAACAATACTGGACTGACTTATCTGAAATTTTTAGAGAGTCCTCTTTATAGACTTGTCTATGTTATATATTTTTTGAGACCCCCACTACATCAACTGCTAATTTTTGAAATTTTCAACTTTTTTTATTTTTGATTTGTTTCTGTATTCTTGTTATGTTAATAAATAACTAGTTAAAAAAATGGAAAGTAAAAATATTAATTGCCTATTTTTATGACACTTCAAAACCTGAAATTCATACCTCTAGACTAGAATACACCCTTAAAAAAAAAAGTTGTCAAGTCCTTATTGGAAAACCCTTTATTTTCGCAACTCAAAACTTTTAAACTTTCGACTGAAAAAAGACGATCCCAATTATTCCTACGAACAGTCTTGAGGACAGCGTTCAGAGACTTGTTCTTCGTCTGTTAACTTAAAAAAACAAGCCAAAATAAAGACCACAGCTGCCGTCATAACATCCTCCGATAGAATGATATATTTTGAGGCATCTTGTATTTTATAAAATTTAAAATAACATTGCATCGAAAATGAAAGCTATGACTGTTGGAACCACACTTATTTCCTGTTACATAACATATGCATTACTCAAGTCCGAAGCCAAAATACAGCTTCGCTGTTGTATCCATGTCTCTCTTTGGCTATTCAGAATTTAATTTGAATCGTATTTTGATTCAATTTTAATAATTCAATGCAACAAATTAATTCGCATTGTCTCGTCGTGTAACATTCCATCATAAATCACAAGCTTTCTCAGCGACGACGTACGGAGCAGATTCTACACACCAAGGATCCCTCCTCAAAAAACCCCCTGACACACAAATCGACTAAATCCCAACCACCCAAGTGTTTAATCTTCCACCATAACCTCCCGGCTATGAGTCTTCATCACCCATAGCTGCTCCGGTACCCCGTACTCGTACACCAAACTGTCAGTCACTCCATACTCCTGCACACGTACACATTCAATGTTCATCCAAAAAGCAACAACAATGAGATTGCAAGCTTTGAAACTGAAAGACGCACGATACCAATGGAAGGATGCAGACGGTGGATGGTGGTGGCCAACGTCAGCGGATGGAACGGAACCAATGTTGACAGCATTCATGTTTAATAGTACAAAAGTAATAAAGCGTCGGTCGTAGTCGCCACATAAAAAATGGTTACCTTTCAAATTCAGTGCCTTCCGCAGTTTATTATTCTGAATGGACCTTTAGAAGGAGGCGAGTGTATTTCATTACTACATGTATCCTTATGTATAGTATATGGAGTCAATGCAGTTTCTTCGCCCCGTCACATTTGTTTCACTTTATAATTTTTATATTCTTTCGTGACAAGATTCAGGATGCATCCTTTAAGTATAAATAAGCTTCCAGTCAGTGCATCAATTTCAGTTAAAAACGAAAGTTGTACCAGTCCGATGGTTGAAGGAGGGTCGTTTTTTTTTGCAATTAAAATGAAAGGAGTCTCATTTTCAAAGAATGAGTTCACGTAGTAACCTCAAAGTTCTGTGATATGGTTTAAGGACACATCAGCCATCATAAGCACAAGTCCGACATTGCAATCGGCAATCTTGAAAGGGAATCTTCTTGGTTTGGTCTCCCTTTGCTGTTCCAGCGAAAATGTCCTCACTGCAGTCAAAGCCTGATACGGGACACGACGGCAGGTTGTCTACGTACGATTTCTGTTTCTGTTTTTGAAGCATCATGATTGGTGGAAAAAAAGGATATACCTACACCTACATATATATTACTTGGTATCCTCGGGCAAAATCCGTTTACGGTAATTGACAAAAGGAGCGATGACAAAGTTTGCAGACAACATCATGCCCATTGCTTGTCGTCATCGTTCACGTCATGATGGGCTTCGGCATAGTCGAAAATAATGTCCTTGCAGATTTATTCGTTTGAAATGAATAAATAAAATTCAAACAGAGAAAACTTTGAAGGTCAAGACATTCTTTTGTATATCATTTGGATTCGTTGTTTTGGAATGGACTTGGTGATTACGATGCAACGTCCTACATGGCAAGGATGAAAAATGTATGGGGTGTATAATTATAGCAGTTTGAACGCAAACATTTTCAATACAAAAATTCAATTGCTCTTACGATGCGAAGGTTTTGCGTGATTAAGTTAAAAATAAGCTCTTGGTAAATGGTTTTGTATGCGATGTAATAACATCATAAAATTAAAAAAAAAAGTTTTGCTAGTTTAGCTAGTTGGACTTTTTTTGTCAGTAATTATTCAAATACTTACTTGAGCTGGTTCTACAGTCCGCATAACATTGGAATTTTATCCTTTTGGCTAAGTCGATGTCGCTGTACATTTCGTTCTGTACAGTTCGTTGTTAAAGCTTCTCCTCCACTGACCGTCAATGCAGACGGGACAATAGAACACACTTTCCTCTCGAAACAACCTAAGGCGCCTTCGATCGCTTTTGTCAACGCTTTTGCTTCATATAGAAGGTGGAAATAGTATGGGGGTGATAGAGCGACACTTAAGTACTACCAAGTACTACCGTATAACCGCTTACAGGCCCTCATGTCCTTGGTTGATAGACTTGATATGTGAAGTTTCTTATCCAGGAACCTGACTTCACTGGAGTATTCCAGTGAGGTTCCCTCAATGACAATTGAAGAAAGAGTCAGTTGTATCCTCATTGCGAAGGGGACTAGAACGGTTTATGCTAGGATTCACAGAAAGTCCTTCACTTGCACTATTCTTTCACTTATGCTGAATGCATAACGCAAGTGATTGTAGTCGAGTCTCGATGGCAATACATATTTTTAACTTCCCATCAGGAAGTTCTTGTAATCAGTCCGATTTTCGAAATTCAAATTTTTTTATTATTATTATTTATTTATTTAAACCTTTTAAAGTTATACGTTTTAAACAAAGAACAATAATTACATATCTCCATGTTTCGAGGTCTCAGGAGTCGGATTCCATTGTTTTTAGAAAGATATCTGTTTGTACGTATGTGCGAATTGTCTCGTAGAGCCTAAAACGTGAACAAGTTAAGATATCGAATGCAAATTGGTTTCATTCGGAGCATGTTTACATAAAGATCAAATGCAGTTTGAATTTTATGACGAAAAAACTGTCAAAAAAAGGGAAAAAAGGGTTTTCCAAAATAAAAAGTTTAAAATAAGTTAAATTTATAGTTTTCAACAACCTACCTATCAGAACAAAAAATATGCATAAATATATACACTGCGGTTTATTGGTTTCCGGACAAATTCATATAATTTTTTTGTTCAATTTTAATTCCAAAATATTCATCACTATTTTGTTTATTAAGCTAAATAACTAAACTAAGTTAGTTATTAATTATAAAAACTAACTAAAAGACTAAAACAGTTTTTAGTTCAGCCTATTTCTTTTTTTGATGTGCCCCTTTCTCAATTTCTTGATTCACATTTCCACGGCAGTGCTTGGAATATTGTTTCAGAAAAGTGAATTTTGTAAGTCTTTTCCATTTTTTGTGATTCTGCAACACCGACACATGAAAATGTGGAGCAACTTAAATAAGGCAACTGATTTCGCAGAAAAAGCATCAAGATACAGCTAAATGACAAAGTAAAAACAAATGGATGCATTATTCGTATATTTAAAAATGTTGCAAGGAAGATCAAAACATCCGAAGATTTAATTTGTTTACTACTGTTGTGGTTTCTTAACATGAACCAAGAGATAAACAATCTCTAGAAATCGGCCTGGAAATAGCTATCAAAATCTCCAAAGTAAACTGGACTGAATGTGATCCTCTTGAAGCCATAGATATATTTACTGAACATTTCCCAGCTCGGAAGGGAGGAAAAAAAAAAAGTTGTGCTCAGAATATCACAAGTAGTAGTAATAATTTCTAGGTGATATTTCAGAAAGAAATTGCAGAGCTCAACCGCATCAAACAAATTTTAATTACCAAAAGAAAACAGTTCCAGTTATAGTTGGCGACCGTGCTATTGATCGTGCTCATAATTTAGTTTGTGTCACAATGTTTTAAAATATGAACCCCTAAAAACAGAGTAAGTTCTTGCAAAATGTTACACTCTTGAAAATTACCTAAATATTTTTTTCTAGATTCTAACACTTTATTGGTGAAGTTGAAAAACAACTGGCAAAAGCGAAAACAGATTCAACTTTCAATGTAAAAGTTGTTGAAGTAGAATTCTTAATTTGACAAATCTAGTATTATGCTCTGAAGCTGTTTAAAACAAGCCATATGAAGCTCGACAAAATAAAACTCATGCTTTCTCCAAAATGCTATTGCAACCCAAAGTGATTTTCAACAGTCAAGACGCAACATCATAAAACGAAGTCTCAAACGTTCTTATCTCGTGCACAACATAAATATGTTTATTGAATGTATGATGTTTTCATAATCCAAATTGAACTTGGTGGGGCAAATTACATGGCACCTAAAATATTTGTTTTGTCTTGAGGAGGGAAGTTCATGCAATGGGCAAGTCCACTCGCACCCAAACTATTTTTTTTTACGGGGTTAAGTTGTTAATCCAACGCACACCGCCATCAAAACGAGTTAGTTTCCTGCACATATTAATTCTCCCCACGAAGTTTGCTAACATGGATATCGGAGATATTACGTCGAGGCACAAAACACAGATCGTAACTGACTTCTTTGCATGTAACCGTGTTTGAACGCTTCTACACGATTGGACGAATTGAATTCTATAACCCACCCAAAGTAAGTCCAGGTATTTTCTACCCGTTCTAATATTTTCAATGCGTTAATGTAACACAAAAGTTGTGATGCAATGTCCAGCATTATCTCTTCCTATGATTTAAGAAGTGTTCAAAACCTCGGAATCACGATTTCTAAGTAACTCAACCAACCGCCACGATTGAGATTAAAATGTCAGATGTCTGGCTATTCAGACGGCACGAACGATGATATTTCCATAATTTTACAGCATGTTACCTGTGGAGCTCTGTCATAAGTTGAGCGTCACGAATGGTTTTTAAAATAAAGTAATTCCATTAGGAGAAGATTATAATCGGTCAGAAGTAACTCATAGGTAAGGCCTGATTTTATAACTCAAAAGCGTGCTCATTGTAATGATGATTTGAACTTAGCAGAGTAGGCTTATTAAGGATGGCAAGAACTATTTCATTGTCGTCGCTTACTCCCCATTTGTCATATTTTAGACTGATACATTGTATCACACGTTTTTCTGGTTTGCGATAAAATGGAAAGAAAACGATATCGACCCGTGATTCGCGTTTTATTTTTGGGAGACTTATTTAGGGAGACCTTATAGTACATCATATATGAAAACCTTGAGATGTTAGTGCAACGAATTTAAACGTGAACGTAAATCTGTTTTGTTGAGGAGCTCTGTCGTGAAAAGTTTACGACACTGTTCTTGCTGATCGGCGAAAAAAAGCTGGAGAAAGGTGCCACGATTGTTCACGATAGAAAACAAGCAATGTCGCAGAAGTGTTCGGACCCCTTAAAGCTATTTTCCAAGTGCTTTTTACGCTGGGTCATAACCTTTCATGAAAGCGAGATAACTTATTAAACGTTAGAAATCGTGCCACCAAACAAACAATTAATTTCTGCTCCAAAGAAAGGCATGGCCACGATTTTTTTGTGTTTCGAAGGGAATAGTTCTTACAGAATTTTTGGAGAGCGATCATGGGCTCCGGTCAATATAAGGATCGACTCAATAGGAAATTGAAGGAAACACGCCCCTTTTGGCTAAAAAGAAGATGCTGTTTCACCACGATATTGGACTAGCACATTCGTTCGGAACTATCGATGTCAAATCGTATGAATTGTGTCACGGATTGACGTCGTACTCATCCGATCCGGGCGATTTCTTTTCCCCAAACAAGAAAGCATGGCTCAGGGGAAAAAATTCAGCTCAAATGAGAAGGCCAACACCGAGACAGAGGCGTTCTTTGGACAGTTTGACGAATCACAACGAATCAAACAAACGAATCAGTTGGTTGGCTTCGGCATTCTGGACAGACAACACACGAAGGAAGGTACGTCAAAATCTTCGCTGCGGTAAATAATTTAACCCAACTTGTAAACGAGCCCACATGGATTCCACACATTGATGGTCATGCCGCCAACACACTCGACTTGTTTCTTACCTCCCACCGTGATAAATACACCTTAGACGTATTGTCGCCTCTAGGCTCGACGAACCACTTTTCATGTCAGCCTATTTCTCGTACCACAACCCAACAGTTAAAGAATACGAGAAAGTCAATTGTGCCTCAACGATTTCTTTAGGAACTTTAACTGGTCGCTTTGCTTCCTCAATAGCGCCGTGGATGCCGTCGCCGATATGGTCACCAACACTGTTCTGCTTGCTATGAAAAAGTTCATCCCTCACAGGGTGAAAGTATTCAAATCAAAGGGAAACTCGTGGTACGAGTCGAGCTGTAAAGAAGCTATCAGTTTGAGAGAGTTAAGTTTTCGGAATTACAAAACTAATTCATCTGAGGAAAGCCGAAAAAGGTACAAACAAGCTCGAAATGACTGCAATGCCAAAATACTTTGTGTAAAATTTACCCACGAACGAAATCTGTGACAAAAAGTGCAACGATGTCCCAAGTGTAGCAAGATCTTTTGATCGTTCGTGCAGAATATAAAAACTTGTGTCCATCCCACTCGTCTACAATGACATTCCAGCTGTCAGCTGTGCATAAAGCAAATCTTCTCGAGGCCCATTTTGTCGCCAGCTCAACACTTCCTGTACGCGAGCGCGTCAACTTTTCCATACGAATGATCTATTTCCGCACTCGTACAGTAGCAACAGTGCTCAAAGATCTTGACATCCACAAATTATGTCTCTAAAGCGAAACGAAAACCCTCGGCCATTGCACTTATGGTATTTCCTACTCATGACAATCTGCAATCCATATTTCCTCCCTGATGTTCCAACATTTTAAGGGTAGTCATAAACCTTTATACGCGCGTGATCGTTTAAAAAAAATGATAGCATTGAAAAAATAATTAAATTTTTTTGTAATGTGTTAATTCGTAACACGGGAACAAATTGGTTGGCACTTTCTTATTCAGCTTGCGTTTTTGACGACTTTAATTCTATTTTTTAACTTAATTTCGAAGCCAAAAAAGAGTAAAAAAATTAAAACGTTTTTTTAATATTTAAAGCAAAGAACGATGCTTTCAATTATAGAACGACTGACCACACACAAAAACCAACGAGTTTCACTTAAAATCTGTATCTGACCGTTTTTAAATGTGAAAACGGTTCGCTCCACAAGTGGAAGTTAAGACGTACAAATTCTTCAGCCGGATACGGTTGTGTGGCCTCGAACGCTTCGTGATTATGGTTGGTGGAACTTCGTTTATTTCTTCATTAAGAGTATTGAAATATAAAAAATTTATAATTAAAAAGGATCAGCCACATCCAACCTCAGATCATCCGAGGGAACCTTATCCGCAATGGAAGCAATTTGGCACATAAAAAAAAAGTAAACATGGTCTGACAAATCAGGATAACAAAAATTTAATTTTTGTGCTCATAAATTTCTTTTTGACTGAACAGTAGAAATCTACAAAAAAGGATGCAAATATAAATCCATTGTGTCTCCGCCCTAATGTACAAAGCTTACCCCAATTGGGTTCTGACCGTGGCCATGGAAACATGCGACGTTTTGGGACTAATTCTAAATGCCGTGTACTACCGATATTTTTTCCATGCAACGACATTCGATCACAAGTTGCCTGCGATGATTATTTAACCCGAATGCGGGATTTTCCAGTGACGACAGGCGCACATGTACATGCAACGTGTACATGTCGTGTACTATGGGCTCAACATATTTATTGTTTGTTCAAGATCCACAGATGTACTAAGCAAGCTGAGTTAAAGAGGATATCCAAACACAGAAGGAAGTCAGAGATATTCCGAAATGCGTTCTTTCCTGCTGGCTCTAGCTCTGTATCTTAGAAAACAAAACTTGCTATGAACAGTATTCGAACACTATGATAATCTTCGCCTCTTATTCTCTTCGTAAATGTTTTCAATTTGAAGGCTCCTTTTCGTAAGAGGTAAAATTTGCATTGAGGTTTGCAAAGAACGCTTAATGCTGTCTATAGGGCAGAAGCATATGACAATATTCTTATCCGAGAGTTGCAGAAGAGTTATCTCGTGTACCCTATCCCGGTGCCCGGAAAGGCGAGCTTTTTAGGCACTTTCTTATAAGTATTTCGCTGAACTTTAAAATTTTATCAGCAATTTCGCTTCGAATTTCATATTAAAGCACCAAACTTTTGGTTGGTTTGTTGATGAATATTTTTTTCTTCGTATGTTTTAATGAAAAAAATCGAGAGGCGCCAATCGGCGACTGTGAGGGCCAAAATACCATCACAACTTTTTGACGTTATCCGGTCAGAAGAATCTCTCGCATCAGCATGGTCTTTTTAGAACCACAGTTGTATTGTGTCTTTCAACATGTTCCGCAAGCGGTCAACAGTTACTATTAGAGCCTTACTTCGAACTCCTGCAAACACGAGCTCCAAGCTATAGGAATAAAAGTTTTCGATTTATGGTGGGACAGATCAAACAGATTCGATGAAAATAAAACTATGATATACTCGTACCACGGCAACCTTCACCGCAAACTTCCTCTCTCAGTTTTTAGCAAAAGTGAGACTGCGGTGGATTCAGAATAGCGAATTTTGTAGAAACGGATGTAAAAGAATTATGACCCTTAAAAGCATCTAAGTGAACCCACAGAAGGAGCTGGCGACTCTGACCGCACATAATCGTTTGAGTGATGTAATTCAACTGAATTGTGCTTCGCATCAAAACGAAAATTACTTTGAAACTAGGCTTTGCCTCATGCTCCAAGCCAATACCGGGAATCATGTGGAAACATTAAATTAAAGGAGAAGCTCGTACTATTACGAAACCAAACTCAAGTTGCATAGCTTCGGAAAGACGAACAGTTTTCGCCAACAGACTGATCGAAAATCAAACTCCTTTGCCAGAAAATAAGACATGCTTATCTGGAATGGAGGAAAAGACAACTTCAAGAGCCGATGTTTTTGTTGCGGTTGAAATATACGCCTTCGAAAAAACAGTAATGTTCATCTTCTGCCGACATTTATTTTAGAAATTGGGCATGATTGCATACATGCCGCGTCTAAACTGGTATCGAATATCCAATGGAACAAAGGTAAGAAACAATGCACGGGTGCCTTGCTGATTGTCTTGGAAAAGGCCTTTGACACCGTATGGTTTCAATGGCTCTTTTTCAAGCTTAACCAGCTCAGCATAAGCAAACCGCTGCTGTAAATAATCTTTGATATGCTCACCAGCAGACAGTTTATTGTGAAAAATGGCAGTGTGACGTCTGCTGGGACTTTTGAAATAAACAACGGTCTACAACAGGGTGTAGTTATTTCGCGGATTTTATTTACGATCTTCTCAAGCGATCTTGTAGGATCTCTCCACCACTCCATAGCGTACGCAGATGACTTGATCGCGTAAAGGTCAAGTCCGACGATCAAAGTCATCGTTAGTCTTTTGTAACGTGACTTCGAAAAGATTCTGAGATATTGCGATGATTGGGAGCTGAAGTTCATGAAGGAGACCATTCTGTTCAGGACTCCGTTGTATACGGCCTCGAGAAATACTAAAAAGAAGTGACGAATGTTCTCCATCGTTGGACAAAACGGCCAGCCACTGGCGAATCAAAGTGTTGTCAGATACCTTGGGTTCTGGCAAGATCAGTATCTATATTTTAACAAGCACATAGATACTGCTCTAGCCCGAGCCAAAGCGGCTTTTGCCTTGACAAAGAGACTGTTTCACAGCAGTCAACTCGATACCAAGGTAAAGGTGACTGCCATTCGGCCTGTTCTTGCCTATGGATGTCCCGTTTGGTTCAACGTCGGAACAAGTTTAATGGAAAAGATTCGGGTTTTCGAGAGACGATGTCTTAGGGCTTGTCTCCATCTATTTAGAACTCCAGAGTCAGAGTACAAAAAATTCTATAGTAATGAAGTCCTGTATAATGGGGCCAACCTGATCAGAGTGGATAATTTTCTGATAAAACTTATTCGAAGTCACTTTGCAAGAGAAATGATTTCGAAAAACAACTTGATCTCCGGGGCTTGTTACCCCAATGATATGCACCACGAGACAGTGCGCCTTAACGGCCTTATTCCCTCTGAAGCATTTCTTTATTTAGCTAGAAAAGGTCTGGTACAGGATTGATAAGCGGTACCGTTAATCTTCCACGTTCGTCGCAAAGCTTTGGACGGGCGAGTCAAATACGACCAAGACGTCGCAAGTAGCTCACTGGGGACTCTCAGGCTTAGTAGGGCGGTATCAGACCGCGACAGAGCTGATGTCGCAAGACAAAATCGACACTATTGGTGGCTGGACGAAAGGTAGAACTTTGTCGTCCATCATATATCTTGGGTGCCCTTAAGGCAAAAAAATGTTATAGCATGTCCTGTCAGCTTTGGCCGGCTTACATATTTTTAAGGTAGTGTAAGTAGTTAGTAATAAGTTAGCAAGTAGTTTTAATTTTATTTTAAGCTAGATTCAGATTTTAGGGATTAGATTAGTTTGTAGTTTAGTATTTAGGTGTAGATTAAGTTCAAACTTCATAGTACTTTCCCTTAGTTTTTTTCAAAATAATAAGTATTTTCTTAGTTTTCCTTATTATAAGTTACATATTCTTCAAGTAATTTAATGTTCAGTAGTCGACAGACATATTTTTAATTGTTATGTTTAGCTTAGAGCGCCCGCAGAGGGCCAGTAAGATAGTTTGTAAATAGTTAAGTTAATTAAGCTAGCTTTAAGCATTTTTTGTCTAGCATATAAGAAAATGAATTAAGAAAAATAAAAATGCATTCAAAATAAAAAAATAAAATTTATTTAAGGAACCTAAAGGAATTCAGGTCAAGATCACTTAAGGACTTGACGAGCTTCATTATGAGATCCTTTTTAGCCAGTTTGGTATTTTAATTGAAAATCACATTAAACAAGGCTCACATGTGTGCTTCCTTTTTATAAAAACATGTCCTCTTACTGAAAAAACGAAGTCAGAATTACTTGAGTTGGATGTTACTTTAAATCTTGCACCACAACTCTGGATAGTCACATTCATACTGAGGCTTGTTATGAATTTGCAACTTTAAATAAGACCGAACATGGAAACACATCATAAAGCTTAGTGGCCCGGAAAAAAAACTTTTTTGTAACATGAAATCAATACATCCGTACATACGGATTGACGACGTTTGACGGTCAGTTTTATGTTTCAAAATCCACGTACCCCATTTCAAAGGACTTTGTGAAAAATTAAAAATTTCACTGTCCGCCCATGTGCTACTTCCGCATGATGTTTTGTGTCAATGCTCTGCCAACCCAACTCCCAACCACACGTATGCCAATTGCAATTTTATTTATAAGCCACTTGACGCCTCGTTTATCGAAATTCCTAAAACACGAGCTATACACACCCCCTCAACGGTCGCTAAGTGCTTTTGGGTAATATTTCACAGCATCGCCACATGAATTACATCAACGGTTTTATTGACCCCCAATCAAAGGCTTATTGCTTGACAATTCCCAACACTGCTGTACTAGACCAGTGAAAATATTGAGCGCGGTTAATCTTCGAACCGTCAACGGTTACCAACTACAAGAAACCACGAGACACAAGATCTACGACGTGTTTCTGTTTCAGACTTTTAATTTATGTTTCCCTTCCAATTAGGTAAGAGAAGAACGGAACGGAGAATTTTTATACTTTTTCAGGGCACGAAGTAATTGGCTTTCTTCTACTGAAATAGGATCCAATAAAAGTGAACACACCGAAGAAAAAACAAAGAAAGCATATCCTTGAAATAAGCTGAAGCTGAATCAAAGAATAAGAATGAGAAGTCATTACCACCAGCATCCTCAGCTGCGGGTGTCCAGCAGCATCAACCGCATCCACAGCATCCACTCACCGCAACAACAGTACACAAAACAGCCACGAGGCTGTAGCGACATCGACAAGAGAAGCACCTCATCCTCTTGTTCAAAGTCGAGAACAACCATCAAGTCGATGGTGAAGTGTTCGCCTGGCTCGTTGTGTAAATTAGTAACAGCCACGTTAAAACAGGAATCTACAATTGGCTGGAGGGGATGGAAATGTATTGTTCTAACATAAGGACCATTAAGTTCTCACGTTTTACGATTTCATTTTCGATGTTGTGTCCTTCGTTTGTTATTTCTTTCCTTTGGTTATCCTAGATGGTGGGATTTTTGTTGGATTCCTTTTTTTTGTTTTGCTCCTTGCTTCTAAATGGTTCATGTTTTTATTTTTTTTTTTGCTAAAAAAGTTGCAAGTATTTTCGATTAAATGTTTACGAGTAGAAAGGATCTTTTTTTTATTGAAACTCAGGAACTTCAATCCGATATCCTTATAGATTCAAAGTTTTGTTTTCAATTTGATTCAGAGCTTGCGAATTTTGATTTTTAAGTTTTTAAAGCCAGGTGAGAATGGTGTGTGTTTTGAAAACATCACTCATTCCCTAGGCAAATGCATTGCAAACAAAAAAATACATTTTATTTTAAGCTGCCCCGCATGAACATATTTGTTTTTACATTTTTGTATCATTCAAAAAAAGGACTTTCGAATTTCACTTTGATAGATCATACTTTTCGCTTCAAACAACCAAAGGCGCCTTCTTCCGCTTTTGAAAGTGTCCAAGCTTCTGCATTGTGTAGCTACCGGGTTGGAGATGATGATGGTCTCAAAGGACTTTACTCAATTGTTTTCTTAGCTCAAAGAAACAGTCATAAGCAATAGCCGCGTGTTTTTGTGAATCTATGCGCGATAAGTCAAAAGCTTTGCTTACTAAGCTAGCTTGTTAAATACAACAAGAACGAAACGCGTATACTTTATGGACTTATCGCTAATAACATCCGAGATAATTCACAAACGCCGATAGATTGTTTGATTCTGAAAATATATTTGTTTAATTTAAAAATCGGTTATTAGAATTATCCATATTGATAATCTGCCTTTTTATATTTTTTTGAAAATAAACAAATTCATAAATACAGCTCACGGACCAAGAACTCACGCGAAGTTAACCGTGCTAGTCAAACAACAAAGTTTGTGTTGGTAAGACTCAATGCAATCTCGCCATGCATCAGACTTGATTTTGATCAGTCCTCAATCTTTGGAGTAGATTTCCCTTCCAACAGTTATGGACTATATACTCTCAAAAACTAATTTTCCGATATCGGCCGGCTCCATCACGATAACAACTGATGGGTCAGAACTCGAACGAAAAGTGGAAGTTTATCTTTTTGCACCTCACAATGTATTGATATACCATTAGCTGCGGTCAAACTAAGCGTAAAAACAAAAAACATAAACCATCTTGTAATATCACCAGACAAGCTGGAGCCTCCTTCACAAACAGAGAACCAGAAAACAACTTAAACTCCTCAATGAATATCCGGTCATAGCAATATCAAGACAGAGGAAGCTATGTTCACATTTCTTTACAGCTTTGCCCCAACTTGCTAAAGCAACCCCAGAAGACCTCGCTCTTCAGCGTTCCACAAATTGCTGTGTGCCTTGTGGAAGAAGACTGAGTTTCGGCGCCGCCGAAGTTTCGGTCGATTATTCGCCGAAACCGAAACTGTGGCCGAAACTAAATTTTTGGAAGAATCTGGCCGAAACCGAAATCGAATGTTCGGTCGGTCACTACTAATATGTAATCTTCATTTGAGCTCTGCGCAAATTTTATTATCTATGTTTACGGCATATATGTATGTGATTGATCAAGAGACCGATATGTCCCCTTGTGGATTTTGATGTGTGGACACCTCGTACTAGCTATCACAATGCCTGGCCCCGCGGCAAAACCGATTAGCCTCAATCCGTTCTCAGAGGTTGCGTCGTGACTCATAATGGTCAGACAGAATTAAGAATTATGTAAGTTTCAAGAGTACTTCATTTTGCAAGAGATTACCCATAGTTCGAGGACCAGTTGCATGGTGACTCAAACTAAATTACGAGCACGATCAAAGCCATTAGTGGAACTGTATTGTTTTCGGAAGTTTGTGATTCGGCTGAACTCTGCAACTTCTTTGAAAACTTTCGCTTGCTCAGAAAGCTTTTTATTAAAACTTGTGCTGAATTATCAATGAAACATCACTTACGAATTTATACTATTACTATTCTCGTAAAAATGAACAAAGAGGTAATTTGTGACCAGGCTTTCCTTTTTTATTGTTTGCAGACTTTAAATTGTTTCGATATCAACATTGTGAAAGACCGCTTATCTCAACTCCTTGTCCAAAGTATTTTCAAAATCATTTCTACGATCTTTAACGATGCACTTTCAGCAAATTTGTTAAATTGCTTTTCCTTGAAAGATATTTACCATTGCTCGAAAGCTACTTTTGAGTGCCTTTAGTAGATGGGACAATGAAGTTGTATGAATGTATGTATCTAGCGCATGCAAGACTTTGATGTCAGTTTAATGAATTTTGTTTAGTGATCAGTCGCTTTTGTGTTTCGAAAAATGTGTATAACAAAGAAAATTGTGAAACTATCAATTAGAAATAAAAGTGAAATCTTCGAAAAAATTAATAAGGGTGCTTCAAATCAATCAATATGCCGTGAGTACAATATTCATAAATCTACAGCAAGCAGAATTAAAATGAAAGAGGATGCAATAAGCAAGTTTGTTTCTAATGCTGAATGTGGACCCCGAAAGGTGTGCGAATATCCAAAGATGGAAAAAGCTTTGTACAAGTGGTTGCTAAATCAAAGAAAGCTAAATGTACCAATTTCCAGCGAGGTCCTAAAGACAAAGGCGTGCTCATTGCATGAACTAATTAAAGAGTACCCAGGATCTTTTAATGCAAGCAATGGTTGGGTGACAAATTAAAAAAAAATGAAACGAAATTCGCCTGTGGAAAATTTGTGGAGAAAAACTTTCAAACAAACCGCAGCTTGTAGATCCTTTCTTGATTAAATTTAAGGAAAAAGTCAGAGAGCTCGATTTGAGTCTTTCATCAAATTTATAATGCCGATGAGTCCGGGTTATTCTACCGACTTTTGCCCAACAAAACCCTTTTTATGTTTAAAGGAATCGTAAGCTCCTGACCGAAAGACAAGCAAGGAAAGAATCACGTTTCTCGCCTGTACTAACGCTTCGGGTTTGCACAAAGTTGAGCTATTTGTCATCGGCAAATCTGTAAACCCACGATGTTTTAAAAATTTTGACCACTTGCCCATTGTATACAAGGCAAATAAAAATGCTTGGATGACGTTAGCATTCTTTGAACAATGGTTCCACTCGACACTTGTCCCTGAGGTAACAACATTTTATCGGACACAATTATGCTGGTCTTTTTTTCATACGTTTTTTTGTTTCTTTTAGGTAAGACTATTTCTAAGTTCGAAAGCACTTTCAAGAAGGGCGTTATTACTTTTAGATAACACTCCTTGTGATGACGGCATGATCGTTGTCATGTGTTTCCCTGCAAATTGTACTGCTATCCTTCAGCCAATGGACCAGAACGTTATAAATTTGACAAAGTTGCACTACAAAAAAAGTCTATTGGCGTTTTTAGTTGGATGTGAGGGATCAGACCTTGAAATAAAAATTAAAGCATTCAATCTCCGAAATATTCCCGAAACCATTTATAACAATGACGAAAACTATGAAGAAAATGAATCAGTTGAAAGTGGGCCCGAGGTTGCGATTCCTGCTCCCTAAATAAAGGCTGAGACTGCAATACAAGCTTTCAACACAGCAATTCGATGGGCTGAACAAAATTCAGCCCCTATAGAATAAATTTTAAATCTTCAAAAACTGCGAGAAACGATGTTTTTAAAAAAATATAATAAACCAAAAAATCGAAAAAATAATGTCAAATTTTTTCAAAAGTAAATAATAACGCATGTACATATAGAGAGCTACATATAAGTACATATTTATGGACTTATATTTTAATGAATTTACTTCCTTTTGTTTCGTTTTTTATTAGTATTATTAGTGGATTGAATAAAAGCTGGTTTCATTAAATACATATGTATATAAGTGTTGGTTTTCTTTTTGGTTCGCTTTTCATCTCGAATTGAGCCTTAAAATAAATTGCAACTTCGCTCGCTTTAATTAGTTGCGATAATCGAGAATGCACTGTACTATCATTCAAGAGATTTCCACCACCTCATCTTTCCGAGTAAATAAATGGCTCCAAGAGGATCACATTCAGTCCAGTTTTCGTTGGAGATTTTGAAAGCTGTTTCCTGGCCAATTTCGAGAGATTGTTTATCTCTACGTCATTTTCTGGAGACTTGTAGACTTTGGTTCATGATAAGAAACCACAGTGGTAAACAAACTTTTTAATATGCAAGTAACGAATCCATGTGTTTTGATTTTGTCATTTAGCTTTCTCTTGATGCTTTTTCCACGAAATCAATTGCCTCTTGTAAGTTGCCTTTAATGATAAAATAGCGCCAAGATACAGCAGAGCAGGTTTCGAACAAAATAATTGGTGGCTCCATAATTTTCTTAGGATATTTTCATTTGTCGGTTCTGTAGAAATCATTCTGAATCATGAAAATGGAAAAGTCTTGCAGGGTTCACTTTTCTGAAACAATTTTAGTAGCGCTGACCTTAACTTAGTTTAGTCAATTGGCTTAATAAACATAATAGTGATAGAAGTTTTGGAATAAAAATTTAACAAAAAAAAATATATGAACTTGTCCGGAAACTTATGAACATCAGTGTATATAACTATACATATTTTTTTTATGATAAAGTTGTTGAAAACTATAAATTTTTACTAATTTTGAACTTTTTTAATTGGAAAACTAAATTGATTTTGATTTAAGAAGCGAAATTGTCCCTTTTTTGACAGTTTATTTGTCATAAAATTCAAACTGTGTGTGATCTTCATGCACACACGCTTCGAATTAAACCAATTTGGATTCGAAAGCTTGATTTGTTCTCGAGTTTCTAAAAACAATGGAATCCGACTACTGGGACCTCGAACTGTGGAGAGACGTAAAAATTTTGAATTCCGAAAATCGGACCGATTTCAAGAACTTCCTGATGGGAAGTTAAAAATGAAGACGAATCCTCCGGTTCATAAATCAAGCAATTGGTATGTCCAACTGGAAGAGCAGCTTAAGTTCATGTTCAAATGAACCCAAGAGCCATGTTCTGAGAAATCCGCCACATAAAAAGTCCATTGCCACTCTTAGTCGATGATAGAACAGTGAAGTTTAAACAGCTCGATATTCAGGCAAGGCCCGTCGAACAAAATAGCTCAATATTAGTTTTGGCCTGAATTTTCGAAACTATGATATAAAAATTTGCTTAGTTTCGAAATCGTTCTGACAGCCAAAATATTTTTTTAATATGAGCCAAAAGTCATGTCAACTAGCGCTAGATTAAGCAGTTATTAATTTGTAATTAATTCACCTGTTCAAAAATTTATAAAAATAATATGAATGGCTTGCCATGTAAACAGGACTTCCTTTTAAAAACGGGAACTTTCAATTGCCATTGGCACCTGATCACAGGACGTCCTTTCAGACTTTACTCAACCGCTTACGTTAAGTTTCTCATCTGATATTTGTTCACAATCGCTCCTTACTTCCCCATCAGTTTCGCTGTCAACAGCACGACTTCCATCATCACAGTTCAAGAACTTAAATCCGCCGTCCATATCCTAATCCAATAAAAAATGAAAATAAAATTACGGCTCTTCCACTCTCCCCACAGTCAGTGGCAATCATAGTTCTGCGTCTCATGCGAGGATATAATACAAACAATCATAATCGTTGGACGGAGGGCAATTGGGTGGTGCATTAGGGAGCGCCCAGCACAAGTACGTTGTGTACACCTTCTCGCTCCCAAATCATCCCAAGTGAACTATTTTCGTAAAAGCAAACATCTCTGACTGTGGACTTTCATCGAATACAATTTATCCTTGACTCTCCCATTCGTTCCTTCGTTTCTGCCCGCGAATGTGTACATGGTCATACATGGGGCTCCTTGCAGCATCACAGGATATAACTCAATTCTATATTTATTGCTTTTCATATTAGTTCACTTGATGTCGAAAATTGAGTTTTGAAACGTTGCCGTTGGCCGATTGTGCCATTGACAATGGG
This sequence comes from Orthonevra nobilis, assembly GCA_963555765.1. Taxonomy (NCBI): domain Eukaryota; kingdom Metazoa; phylum Arthropoda; class Insecta; order Diptera; family Syrphidae; genus Orthonevra; species Orthonevra nobilis. The sequence goes on along the minus strand of OY743225.1, from coordinate 97,674,304 downwards.
ATTATCTGATTCTGGTGTCTTTGTGTTTCAAACGAAGGATACGGGCACCTGCTAAACAGCTCTCTTCATCTATCGTTCATTCATTATTGATCAGGCAATAAACTTTAGTGGTTTTCCATGGTCATTTACTTGTTTGTCGCGCGAGGAATAGCCTTACATGTTCAAATTACGCACAGTTCGAGGAGGTCCTTCGTCCTTTATGAAACCTTAACTGTTGGCTTGCGCGAAGACATCTACGTGGGAAATTTGTTTATGGCGCGTGGTGTAAGAAAAAATGGAAATTGTATGATTGAAGCCTGAAGGCGATGTGAGGTACATGATGCTGTGCCAGTACAAACGATGTAGACCAGTTCTCGCTCCAATGTTCAGGGAACTTTTCACTTTGGTTCCAACACTACCACAAAAACACTCACAATTCAGTTCTCATTTTTCCGGGGGCTTTCGCAAGTGAAAAGCGGATGAATCCTGCCTTGCATGCACACTATGAGAATATGTTGGCATGCAGGTAACCAGCATTGAAACTTTATCGTCCTTTAAAATTCATTCACACACAACGATAGAGCGGAGCCTTAAAGTTTAATGTGTGAGAAAATTACGTCGAGTACCGGATATTAAATGAAGTTCTGGAAATCTCTGGCAATTTAGTAGATGAAGGCATTTTGTCCTTTGACTCCGCTTTTCATTGATGTCAGCGAAACGTCACCAGCAGAATTATGCCTAAAATCACCTAGTTCCACATTTAGTATACATGCGTCACGGCTTGAGCTGAGAACGACTTCAAAAGCAGGAAAAGGATTTGATTCGTTTAGACATCCCAACTTGTACCATGCTTCCATGGTTGAGCAGTGGAGTCGAAGTGAAAGTTAGTTCAAATTTCAACATGCGAGTCGTGTAGGAGAGAGTGGAACCTCGGTAGAAGGTTCCCAATTGAGAAACCGCTTAGAGGACAACAGAAATAGATTAGGACATAACTGAGGGCATGTGGAACCTTCTACTCGAAGGTTGCACTCCGTAGACAAAATGTATACAGAGGACCGACTCAGGGTCAACTAAGAAAACAGAAAAACATCAAATCTCTGCGTATTGAAGAGCTCCTGAGCAATGGACATGACCCTGTTACAGATACCATGTTATCCGCAAAGGCAGAAGGAATTAAGTGCGAGATTTGTATATAGAACAGAATTGGTACAAGAACTGACCCTTCGCGTACTTCGGTCATGAAATGTTGTTTTCCTCCATTAAAGTTTCTCAAATACTATTTTGTGATTTGTGAAGAACGATTAAATATCTGTTCGAAAGATCCCCTTGAAAACGCAAAAATTCAAAAAAAAATTTAATTATTTGCTCGCTCTTCAAGAGGAGATTAAGACTCTTATAATGCGTGTAGCACAGAGCGAGCGGAAGAATTAGGAGAAGAATGAAAGATTTTGTAGTGGTTTGAGAAACTCAGGTGTAATTGGTTTCAACTCACTTCCGTGGGTGAAGCCCGAAACGGGACGGAGGATTTTTATATCGACCTATTTGCTTTAACCTAATTCGCAGGATTTTATTCGACATAAGTTCTGATCTATGAACTTTGAAAGTTTGGAAGATTTAGCTTAAACACCCCGCTGTCAGTGTTATGCCTTCACAGCAGAGCCATCTGCACACAATCTAAACAAACCGCTATTTTGAAATACACAAATTTGGAACCAAGCCGATACAACAACCACTACAACAACGCCACCCATTAGTCAGACTACAATTACTGGTCGCCCAACCCAGTGATAGTGCCATTAACTTAATCCCAATGGCAAATGGGTACTGGACCAGATTCGAAAAACTAGATCACTACTCTAGGAATCGAACCTGAGACCTATCAATCGAATCAATTGAAAGGCAGGCGCTCTATCAACTTCGCTGTTAAAAAATTCAAAATGTTTGACAAAACTTCAAGTAGTAATTCTCTTTGAAACATTATTTGAAACACCAACAGCTCCGGAAAAGGCTTATAGACGAAACTATTCCTTTAAAATGAATGAATATGAGTACTAGGAACAGAGAGAGAACTTCAGAAGATTGTATTCTAAAATCGCGAAATAAGAGTTTAATAAAAAAAAAAATTAAATAGAAAAACGAGCCTTGTCATATTTAATGGACAACCAAAGTAGTCAAATCCATCAACTACCAGTCACTGTTCCAAACGTGAAAATCGTCGTACGATAAGTACTGCCACCTCCTTAAACCAGATGGCCGTCTGCATATATCTGACCTACGCAGTTTTCTATCTCATTAGAACTTGTCTATTCAAACTTAAAACTTCTTTTAAAGTTTGCGTACATATTTTTTTGTATATATATATATAGATGCTTACTCGTATATATATAATTTGCCCGCTTTTAAGGGACTATGACTACTCAAATACCACCTTTTGTAGAGTCCGAGCAGAAGGATTGAAAGACTGTGTAATGTGATATGATATCTGCTTATTTGCATTCGCTCAATTCGCAGTATTTTTTATTCGTCATTGTTTGAAGAATAAATCAGCACGTCAACGATATGCCTCCACATGGAATGCGCCAAAAGATTGCGTCTTTTTTCTTTTTTCTTTTCTTTTCTCTCTGGTGGCTTAGACAGTTTTGGAAATCAGGATTTGGAAATCAGGAATTACTACAACAGGGTCAAAACCTTTGCTTCGCATTGTGTTCGTTATGGAGTTTTGACTGGTATTGTCAAAAGCATCTTCAATATCCAGGAAGGCGAAGAGAGCAATTTCAACAAGGGTGACAAGATGGTGAAGTGCCCCTCAGTTGACTCTGATCTTTAAGATCAAGGAGGATTGACTAATAGGCCTGTTTAATTAAGGTAGCCCCGGAGGTCTGTTTCCAGATTTTGGTATAAATACAACGTTAACCTGTCGCCAGATCAGGGGATTATATCCCCATTTGTACCTTTCTTTAAACAAAGCGATGAGAACCAGAAGGATAAGGTCCATGACCTTTTGGAGAAGTGCAGGAAAGATGCCAACTTTATCAGGTGCTTTGAAGGGTTTGAATGAGCCGATTGCCCATTTTACCTTGTCACTACTAAAAATCACCCGCAGTGGCAGACGAATCTGGGAAGTGAACTCTCAACAGCTATGTATCCGCATGGTCCGTCATGTAGGGTCCATTATTTACATGATCCTTTTATACCAGAGTTGTACTCCGTGAGAACCGTTCTATTATTTCGCCGATTTTATTTACGATCTTCACAAGCGATCTTGTAGGATCTCTCCGCCACTCCATAGCGTACACAGATGACTTGATTGCGAACAGGTCAAGTCCGAAGGCCGACGTCATCGTAAGTCTTTTGCAACGTGATTTCGAAAAGATTCAGGGATATTGCGATGATTGGAAGTTGAAAATCAATCTACAAAAGTGCGAGACCATTCTGTTCAGGACTCCATTGTCTAGGACATCTAGAAATACTAGAAAGAAGTGTCGAATGTTCTCTATCGTTGAACAAAACGGACAACCACTGGCGAATAAATGTGTTGTAAGATACCTTGGGATCTGGCTAGATCAGTATCTTTATTTTAACAAACATATAGATACTGCTCTAGCCAGAGCCATAGCGGCCTATGCCTTGACAAAGAGACTGTTTCACAGCAGTCAACTCGATGCCAAGGTTAAGGTGATCTGCTACACGGCCCTCATTCGGCCTGTTATTGCCTGTGGATGTCTACTCAAAAATCTAGTCTACAGCGAGCTTATCTCCAACAACACTTAACAGTTACATACGTTTTTGAGCCTCAGCTCTTACTTCAGGGACTTTATGAGCGCGTTTTCTCGAATGGCTTGGTCATTATCTGATCTTTTGAAGAAAGATGGAACGTTTGTTTTATCTCCAGAGTCCGAAAGTTCATTCCGACAATTGCAATCGCCAGCCCTGTCCATCTATGATGCCAAACGGAAAACGGAATTACATTGCGACTACCCAAGAGTCCAAGTACCACAGCTTTGACTCGAAACATTGGCAATTATATCCGCACTCCGACGCTTTCGTGTTTACTTGGAAGGGATCCCCTCTACGGTGATCACTGTATGCAGCTCACTTACCTTTACTTTAAACAAAAAAAAAATGAATTCTCGGATAGCCCGGACGACCCTTGAACTGAGGAACTATAGCTGTTTGGTGAAACACTGAAGCGGTACCTCCATCCCTCATACTAATGCGTTAAGAAGATTTTAGATGGTCTATGGAAGCAACTGAAGCCAACTTCGGCGCGGATGTCGGCCACAGTTTTGTTTTAAAAATGGGCGCTGTACTTCTTTGGTGGAACTCGTGACCGATAGTTCGGTAAAGTAAGATCATTCATTCTTTCGTTTCCTCGTGGAGTTGTTTCTTTTTCTTAAGAAACAAAGTTGTTGAATATCGGTATAAACATACTTAACGTTCGGAGAGTTCCTGCACAATCACCAATTTGTACGGATGGTTATGAAGGCCATCGTGAAGGTTCCGCTTCACTGAACCGTGAGGATTGAAGGATTGAAAATGTTCATGGTCTCTTCGTTCTCAGCTGATCTTATGAGCCTTTTCTTTGTAATGCCACACTCACAGGTTGTCCTTGACTATTGATGAAAATTGCGACATGTAGAAGCGATTTTAAAGTCGGGTTGCGATCACAGAACCCGCCGCTGGAGCCTCCACAAGCGAAAAAACGACGCTCGATGTCCATTGGCTTCAAATTATATGGAACTCAAGTTCCTTATTTTGAAATCATTTTCCAACGCATGCAATAACTTGAAAATAGCTTGGCGGGTGTTTCATTATGCTGAAGCAAACTGATCGTGCGTTTGGCGCGAATCCTCATCGAGCAATGCCTCCAATTCAGCGTCTTCGAAGAATTTTCGCATTCCTTCACGCGGACGGTCGTCAGCATTGAAATCAACGTCGAAAACCGGAACGAATCACGGCACGTTATTACACTTAGAGAACTACTCGCAAATGACATTTACACACAAGCAAAAGGCTTCGTTCCAAGCATTCACTGCTATGACCCAACTGTTGATTTACTCGGTAAAAAAAATTTTAAATCAGACGAAAATGTTCGAAGCAAAGAAAAATTTGCTACGCGAAGTACTGTCACCTCAGTACATTTTTCGCGAAGTAGATTTTCGCTACTGGAACGGAATCCATGACGCCAAAACGAAATCACTTATATGTCAAAACAGTTTGTTTGCCAGATGTCTGTTTATGACGTATTGGTTATGTCAAAGTCGCCCAGCACTTACTGCTGGAGCCATCTTTTGACAAACAGCCATGACAGAAAACACAACACTTTTCATTTAAATCAATTGGTATAATTCGCACATTATGTACAAATCATCTCTGACTTTTCCCTTCGCTTCGTTAGTACACCTCCGCTGAAATATTCATAGTCCAAGCTAATGTCGTCTCTACCTGAGGATTGCATCGGCTGTTCTAGTTTGAACTAGAAAAAGTAATACCATCGTTCCAGCAGGACGTAGCGCAACTCTTCTATGCGACAATTGTACTAGCGACTCGCTAGTCTTTATTCTTCGCCTTTTTCGCTACGCGAAGAGCTGTTTTCTTAGTACAGATTCCGCGTAAGTAGTGTGTGCTGAAAATGGGCAAATGTCAGTTCCAAGACTACTTAAATATTGACTGACAGCTCGCAGAAAGAGTGCGTTCAGCACGGTTGCGATACTTGTTGCTTTTAGTACTTGAAATGATTTTGAAAATAAAACAATGTTTCATACGATAATCTTCCTTCAAACATCAATTTCAGATTTCTTAATTTGGATTTTGATGATAATCGAATATAAACAAAAATAATGGATAAAAAGCTTATAAATTGTTCAAAAGAGAAATGCAACCCAGCTTAAATAAGAGAAAGCAAAGGAAAGTAAGCGAACAAAACGAAAATTTACATTTATAACAATCAAAACAAACGCAACACGAATGAAATAACGAATTGATCGAAAACAAACTAAAGCAAATGCAAACAAATAAAATTAAAGAGATTTTGTTTAAATAAACGAAAGTCTGTTCAAAGTAATGAAATTTGATCAAACCAGGCAAATGATAAAAGAAATAGAAATAGTCCGGTATTACACATCGTTTCTATTGAGTTTGCATCTCTAGGTCATTCCCTTTTAAAACGTCATTCGGTGAGATTTGCGCATGCCGTAATTTGACACAACCTTTCATTTCGTGTGTCGTTCACTTGCTCTCACGAATTGAAGTTAAGAAAAGTAGAAAAACAACGAAAATGAGAAAGAGAAACGTCAAAATGAGTCAACGAAAATTCTATCCACGACTCACCGGGAACCTGTCTTCTATCTCATCTTATTTAATCTGTCTTCTCTCATTCGCTTGTGTGCGTCTAGACTCACGAATCGGAACACAAATAAGTGTGAAAACTTTCGACTCCTAAACACCCCACATACTTTAGAAAATATGATCGAAACAGTTGTTAAGCAACAGATTGTGAAGTATTTGGAAGAAAATCAAATTTTATCAGATTCTCAATTTTGGTTTCGGAAAAACCAGTCATGTAAAGCAACTGTAAACTATGTGGTGGGTGAGTGGAAAGGCAGAGGCAAGAAGAAAATAATTGCAATGTTCCTAGATTTTAAAAGAGCATTTGAAACCATTGACCGGGCAAGAAGAACTTAGATGGTTTGAGACTTTCCTAATAAGCAGAACACAAAGAACCAAAGTGAACAAAGGAGTATCTCAGTTTGCTTCAATAGAATTAGGGGTGCCACAAGGGTCAATCTTAGGAGCACTACTCTTTATAATATTTATATATAGATAATATGCCAGCCATAATAAAAGATTGTAAGATCGTGTTATACGCGGATGATACAATGGTATATGCCGAAGGAAAAGACGAAGAAGATTGTATTGCCAAATTATAGAGAGACATAGATCATCTGATCATATGGCTAAAAATGAATGAATTAAAATTGAACGAAGAAAAGACATAATTTATGGAAGGATTCCTCAAATAATGGGAAAGATATAGAAAGGTAACAAACATTAAATATCTGGGAATGGTTCTGGATAAAGAATTAAACAAAAATGAACATATTGAAGAGACATGTTAGAAAATAGGCAAAAAATAGCTTTCTTCAAATTTATAAGAAAGAAAGTCAACGATATGACAGCAATTATTATATACAACACTATCGTTAAACCGCAATTTGACTACTGCGCGACAATTTTATATGCTTTCTGTAAACAGGGACAACTGGAGAGACTTCAAAAACTCCAAAACAAGGGCATGCGGTGCATTTTAAGGTGCAATAGATACACACCGATAAGAATAATGTTGGACGCCCTAAAATGGTTAAGCGTGCGCCAAAAGATGGAACTAAGTACTTTATTAGAGGAATGGAGTGGCGCCAAACCTTATAACTGGAGAAATCAGGAGAGTGAAAGAAGTGCAACCGTATCAGCTGCGAAATGAAGACGATTTCAGAGTGCGTTTCCAGAGCACAACAAGGGGCCAGAACTAATTTTTATACAAAGGGCTTACTCTATGTGTCAGAGAACTTTATTTATTTTTTTATGTATGTATTTGTGTGAATAAAAATTAAAAAACTAATAATTTAAAAGAAAAAAACTATTAATTGTGCGATACCTACAATATAATTTGTATAAATGAAATTGTTAAAAATTTGTATTACAAAATGATCCTTTTGTAATATTTTCAAACTCTAATTTTGAATTGTTATAAAGTATTTACAAATACTAATAAAATAAACTACAACTAGTCGATGAGCAAAACAGGACTAAGGACTAAGAAAAAAAGAACTAAAATTAAATGCCATAGAAAACGTGCAATCCTTGAATGTATGCTATAATTTCATGAATTAGGTAACAGAATTATATACAATGAAGCACTAATTTTCATTTTTCAAAGCTTCATCGAACATGACAGCTCTAATATTCTATTTTGTCAAATTCAACTTACTTTGGAATTGGCAAAAATAAAAATATAAACACACTACCATACCGTCAATTGTCAAATACACTTCCAGCTTAACCCAACGAAATATTACAAAACTGCGTGCTGGCAATGCCATTGGTCTACAAAACCACCAGTACTAAAAAGACGAAACAAGTTTTCGTCGGGATTTCTACTAATGGCTGGCGATATTTTACGTCTCGCTGGTTTACGTTAAACTTTTTTTCCTGAGGTTCTTTTTTTTGCCAATCGCGAGTTTATAGTTAATAAAATTTGTTTCAATACACACAAATTTGTTATGTTTCAACAGTGATACGAACAAATAACCAAATACGAAAAAGGTAAAGCCACATTTTCAGTCCAAAATCTGTCCCCCCTCCAAAAAAAAAAAAAACTCATCCCGTAGTCAAGACGTTCTCGCGTGAGAACTGGCGCTGCTGCTACTGCTGCTGCTACTGCTACTGCTGCATATGCCAAAGGAAGGTTCATAACCAGAAACAAAAGAATTCTCCATCATTGCGAACAATTAAATATGTAATTAAAATTATTCTTCTGCAAAAAGCATCCAAATTGTGCTATCAAAAGTGAAATAGAAATTGACAAAAAAAAAAAAAGTGCCATCAAAATCGGACTGCATTCCTCCATATCGGGTGTGCGAGCGTGTGTGTTGTGTTGTATGTGTGTGCATAGAATTTATTTTGTCGAAAAAATTCAGCATAATAATTGTAATTTAATTATCCAATCGAGTTGTAATTGGTTTATTGGCGTAATTTTGAGTAATTCAATTATTGGAATGCATAAAGCATTCCATCCGTACGATCTTTGGGTGCACGCTTTTTCATAGCCTCCAGTGGGCGTAACAGACACCTCAAAAAAAAAATAAAGTCGTGCATAACCTTGCAGAAGAAAGTAATTCTCTTGATTTTCGAAAAAGAATATAACACTACGAGGAAGGTTATTGCTTTGTGTGTTCTTATAAATAAGTTGGTCGAAAATTAATTTCAATTTGCACTCAAAGATGACTTTTTTTCTTTCCATTATATAAAACCCGATTGGAGGACCCAGGAGGACAGGTACTTCCGCTACACGGATTGTGGTGGATAAATTCTTAAGCGTTCAGTGTTTACTTATTTTTCAATAATATCAATTTTGAATTGAATCGATTTTTCAATGTTGCATAGTTGTGAGCAAAATTAGATGCGTACGTAGGGGGTATTGGACTAATGTCGAGCAGGCCAAGCGGTATCAAGGTTTAAAGTCAATATTTATGCCGACTGTTTGGGTTTGTTGTAGCTTACGTTATGAATCTAACATTGGCCCTGAGAGCGATAATTGCTGGTCAACATTTACCCCCGACTACGGTTGTTTGTACTTTTCGCTATCGCACTTTTTATTTATGCCTCCAAAATCACTTTCCAATCTCTACAATTCTATTCCATTGCACATTCGCTTACACTTAAGCTTTGTATTTCATTTTCTCTGTTTTCAATTTCACAAATAGTTTCCAATGTTGCTCTTTTACAATTGATTTAATCAGAATTTTATCAATGAGACACGTACATATGGTTCGAAATATGACATCAGCCAAATGACCTCCACGATAGCTGCTGAAAATGCAGCTTCTAATCAATCTTTCTCACATTTTACGATTACTACATATGTTCATGTTTTATTTAACCGTAGTGCATTGGAAAATACTTTCTTCCTGATGGTCAAAAATGGATTATCTCATTTTACCTCGGTCGCCAAATTTTGTCCTTACTTTTGGGGAAAATGTCTTGAACATCAATGATTTCAAGTTTTGGTTCAATTGTTCAGCGACACCTTCCTTGTCAAGTCTTGTTTCCTTATAACGAAAGTCATTCAACGAATTGAGGCTTTTCTAAGAGTTTTCCCTTTGGTGTTCGTTCAAATTCGGAGAAGAACACCTGGCAAACTTTTACGGCCGAACCAACAAAGAGAACAAAATAATTATTAAGCTTCTGTGGCCGTTCAGGTCAGCTATATCATTGTAGTTTCAACCCCTGTCCTTTGGGCTAGACTCCCAAAAGAACTGTCGCACCATGAATTTGTTTTTGTATGCTTCTAAAGCATCTCGTCGGATGTCCCCTTCTACATGAATTCTTCTTCATACCACACATTCCTCTTCCGAGTGGTTAAAACCTAAATTTATAGATTGATTGAAGGCTCTTGTTACTTTTAGTGTGCTGAAACTTCCAATGTAGGACAAGATTCTGTCTGAACGTAAGCACATCCACAGTTTCTGTCTGAGCATAGCCAGCCACCTTGTTTTTTGATACTGCGGTGTCTCTCCGGTGTGGATTCGAAGACTTCTCGGGCCAGAAAGTTCTTGTCCATCCGCTCTTTAGATATACAACTGAGTCAAAGTAGCCGGCACTATCTGGTTTGATCCATTTCGCTGTGTAGTCCGTAAACGTCTTCATTGAATCTTGCTTACTACATTCCATCTACTGGGATGATTAGGGCCTCGCGTAATGTTAGCTTGGCCATTAAAGATGAGGCTGTTTTAGCTTTCTACGTCAAAGAAACAGCGGCTAGAAAGAGCTTTTTTTTCGTTTGCCTACTGCGCTTTCTGCATTCGCCTTGAGTGCTCTAAAGTAACATATTTTTGCTCTCAATTAATTACTTTACGGGCTACTGACCTGTAAAGAGTCTCTGTCTGAGGCATGGCAGCCTTCCACTTTTGTCCATACCGGCCACGCTACTGCCAGTTATTTGCCTTCAGTTACATTAAATTTCTTGCTTTACCGTTTCTGTTTCGAGACTTTGCAAACGCACCTCAAGCACGATTTTGACTTCACACTTGGAATAGAGTAAGAACTGCTCCCTCATAAATTCTTAAACTAAATCGGTGGGAAAAGCATAAAACTGCCATTGTAGATTTTTCCAACGAAGCGAATGACATCCAAGTAATCGGCTTTCGACCTTAAATCGATCTCTCATTTTCAATCGCTTTCCTGCTACGATTCTTTCATCCTCATGCATCCTGATCCTATCCACCTCATATGGAAGGTGGAAGGTGTGCTTACTACTCACGTCGTTGCCATTTTTTGCGCCGTTTGCGCTCTCATCAACTGCTATCTGTTTTACTTTGTTGGAGATCAATCCAACGCAGGATGCTTAATCTATTAGCTTAGCATTCAGCGGCTAATAAGATGGCGTCTTGGGTGCACTACACCCAATCTCCTAGTTCTTCCACGCCATCAATCCTATAATTAACATATTTTTCATTAAATGAAAATCATCCTATTTAAAACATCGCTTTGGAAACATAGTCTTATGTGGACATTATAATGTTCCACATTTACTTTGATTTCCGTTCTACGATCCATCGGAGAATCCTTCTTAACTGAATCAAGGGAGGAGATTTGTTGATTCGCTTTATAAAAATCCCCCAAAATAACACCAAAGCAAAGAGGAGTTATTGAAATTTCATGGGAAAATGCAGTGTCATCGTGTTCGTTTGCCCTCGTTTCCCGTTTCAAAAAAAAACGCCATCTCATCCAGAAGGTATCGGCAAATGCATTCTTCAAAATTCCCGATCGAATCAATTACCTGCAAATGACCCCAAGACGAAGAGTATGATCATTTCTGTTTTTTTTTCGCATTTCTTTTCACTTTCCTGTTGTCGTTTGGTAGGTTTCCCATGCAGCCAGACAGGCTGAATTCTAGCAAGAAACGAGAGAGGGATGATCTTATAAAAAATGCCAGGTAGAGGATGACATCAGGAGCAAAAAAAAAAAGAAAACAACACAAGCATATTGGATGAGATGTAATTTTTTTTTTTTTTTTTCGAAATTCAGACACAGTCTATACTCCACGGTTTTGGTAACCATTCATTATCTATTTAGGTGCGGGGAAGTGAAGAAAACGTGGAAGAAATAATGAAAGGAAGATTTATGTGTGAATGTTTTGTATGCCACAGATTCTTACCGACAATCCAATGGTGCTGGTCGCTCTTGGTAGGTAGAACAAACGATCTCTTACACTTTTTTTTTTTTTTTGTTATGTTCTGTATCATCGTTACTTGTTGGATGTAGTTTTATCTTCTGTTTTTTTTTTTGCTTGCGCCCTTTGTGTTTTACATTTAGGATCAGGTTTCAATACTGTATCGTCTTCCTATTGAACAGAAAGAGGTTGAGTAGAAAGGTCGTGTACTCGCTGTTGTGTGGGACACAATATTTATTGTACTTTAAGCAGCAGCAGGGGGACGGACGGACGGATACTCTTACTTTGCAAAAATTGTCAGTGAATTTTTTGTAGTAACTTTACTTTGTCACAAAAATAATAAATATCTTTTTATTTATTGTTGCAGCACATAAACGTCCTCCACACGTATTATGGAACAAAAATGTATTCCATCTGCTGATATTGAGTCAACTGGTTGCCATACGAAGATCACATCAACAGCGGCAAATACACCCGAGAAAGCATCAATCCCATCCTACCTGAAATCGGTGTCGCCAATGTCGTCCAAAGAGAAACAGATACAGCTGCAGAAACACAATAATAATGTTTGTGATAAAAATTTATACGAAATCTATGAGAATTTAAAACGAAGTTCGCACATAAAGCACAGCGACGATGAAGGTCGAGGCTGTAGTATAACAATGTCAACTCCTGCTGCCGATAACATAGATATGTTTAAGGATGACGATAGCCGGTCTGGATCAAGTGATGATATTTCCACACCTATTGTGAATCTCCATCATCTGCATATGCGTCAGAATCAAAATCGCCACTTGGTTCAGCAAAATGGAAACAACGATGAGGGCACAGTAACAGCAACATCGACAAACACAATCGAAGTGATTCAAGACGATCATCGCCGTCAGGAATCGGAGAGCAGTGTCGGTGTTGGTGTCGGTGTGGGTATTTACCTAGAGACGCCAGTTGTCGATGAACAAATTGTTGGCCTTAATAGTCATGATTACGAAAAGGCCAAACCGAAAAGACTTAGCGATGAGTTCCTCCTGTCATCCGAGGAGTGCTGCGATGACGAGAGGAACAGTAATAGCAGTTATAGTGATCCTCTAAACACACATAATAGTAGTTGTAGTAGTAGTAGCAATAAAGTTGCCCATTGTAATATTAATAATAGTAAAAATAGTGGAATTCTAAAAAACAGTGGCAATTTCGACACCGGTAAGACAGACATTACCACTGAAAGTGATTTCAACGCTGGCTTCTGTGAGTCTGAGTTCCAAGCTGGCGATGAAGATGCTGATGTACCCATCACCATTGATTACAATTCGTTTGATAAAGATAAAAACGAAATGGGCAATGGAAGTGCGCCAACTATTGATGAAACTGATAACGATGTTCAATCAATGGATGCCATTGAGCGGCGTGATTTTGAGCACGAACAAAGGCTTACAGGTGGAATTGTTATGAAATCTAGTTCGTTAACTAAGAATGATAGACTTAAATTAGAATTAGTTCAACCGAATGTGCAGAGGGCCAACAACCAGAAACGAGCCGTCTCATCGGACAGTAAGGTGAGTAAATAAGTTTTCATTTTTTTTTTTTTTCTACTTTTCGAAATAAGCTCATTGTTTGTATCAGAAGGAAGATAAAAGTCTTCGAAGTCTAAAGACATTTTTGTAACTCAGAAAAAGAGCAATTCTTTTATTGTTGATTAACCTTTTTATAATTTCCCTTCTTTGCATTTGTCTTTATCCTTTCTTATTTTACTTAAGTGTATTCGTCTTTCAGAACATCTGATGTCTATTAGGACGGCCACTTATTGAATCATCTACAGAGTTTGAATCGGCACAGTAGGGAAGCATTTTTCTACATGCAGGCCATCATGGAATGCTGATGTTGAAAACATCCTTGCAACTTTATGGTTTCCACAAAGTCAGCTTCGATGACTGTGGACTATTTTTGAAGCGGTTTTAAATTTCGTAAAGAGACGCATATGCATACCACTTCTGTACAAAAACTCCCCGAGGATTCTCTATGTCGCTTCCTGCTGTATGCTATGTCCTCGATTGCCTCTTCTGCCTTACAACTTGGATGGTCTCGGTTAAATTTTTTTTACTGTGTGTTACCTCGGCTATTTTGTCATCTCGTCGTCCCATGCATTCCAACCATTTTCCTATATTCTTTACTGCTATTTAACCATCATGTATGACGGCTCAAAGTCTTCATTTGCCATTTTATTTTCTCTTGTAAAGAAAGTAACTGCAGAGAGTTCTCAATCTTGTTGTTTCTAGAGCGGGACATTAGCAAAGCAGATGACGTACAGATTCCGAGTCGAGTATACCGAGTCGCTCCGCATGAATGCCTATGGTGCAATGACCTGTTATTAAGCTGGATACGAGATGGATATCCTCTTGATTTAGGCTTAAAAGATCTATGGAGCTAAGACCGTCGATGACTGGCCACAAAAGCCTGGCTATTGTACATGATTCGGTTTGATTCCAGTCCTGTATATTGTTTTCGAGTCAATTATTTTGTGGAGAGCGCCATAAAGCGTTTTAATAATACTTATAATTTGATAAGTTTCCAATTCTGATCCCTGTTTAGCAAGTTCGTATGCCCGTGACCTGGCATCCAACACAGGTGGACCGCATTGACCGTATTGTACACCTAAACTCCTTACAAGCTTGGATTTAGTCTGTGTCGAGTTCAGCGCCCTAATTGCCGCCTGACTGACAGCGTAGATGGTTATGACCTCACCGACTAAATTATCTCCATTGATCATTTCCGTGGCTTGTAGTATGGCTGCACCTCGGCTTGGAACACGCTACTCCTATTTCCTACATGGAATGAGCCATTTTTGCACCTGTTTTTACAGAAAACACCGGCCCCGTGCCTAGGGCAGTTTTGGATCCATCAGGCCAAAAAACTAGCTTAGCATCAGAACAGACATAATCATTTTCCCACTCCTCCCTAGAAGGAATTTTGATACAAAATATCCTGTTAATGTCTATTGTGGAGATGATATAGTCCGTTTCAGTGTTTTACTTTAAGGTTTCCCATTGCTGTGGGAAAGAGGCATGCCCTAAAGCATTGCCTCTTAATCTGAGCACTATCCTAGCTGTTCTGTTACCGCAGTAAGGTATCAGATTCAGTATTGTCTCCAGTGCTGCGGTTGGTTTCTATTTCAGGTGCGGTCACCCCTAAGCATCCAAGTCTTTGAACTCTTGGGACTCTTAGTGAACCGTAGGTAAGGATGGGCCTCACAATCGCGGTGTATAGGCTGTGAGCCACCTTCGGTTTGAGTCCCTCCAGAAAGTTTTACATGTCTTTCTGACGCGGTTTTCGATGTTGTCCTTCCAGCTCAGCTTTGAATCTAGAATGACTCCGAGACATTTTGCAGTCTTTTTACTGTCAGAGCAGAGCCGATCAACTTCGGGAGGTCGAACGTTGGAATCTTTCTTCTTCTAGTGAATAGCACTGCCTCAGTTTTAGACGGGTTGACGTTCAGCCGTCGTCCGGCCCTCGCATGTACTAATGAATGTGCATGATTTAGCCTTTCGCTGAGTTTGCGAACGAATTTGCCTGATGTCAGAATTGCGATGTCATCGGCATAAGGCGTGACCATTGACCTATTTATGCAGTTAATAGCAGCGAGTGCAGCATTTATGATGTTTAAGTTCATCATGAGACTGATCCAGGCGCACAGTTCTGTAATTATGCGGGCTCTGTTCAAAAAATTTTGAAGAGTTTCAGTACTCACGGTATTAAAGGCTCTTTTTAAGTCCACGAATACTCCGAGAGTGAAGTTCTTGTTGTTGATAGATTTTTCGATCGTGCTGACTACTTTATGTAGTGCAGTGTCGAGTGATCTGTCTTTAATGTGGGCATTGTGTGGTTTGGATAGGTACCTATCCCCAATCACGTCCTTGATGTAGTCCAAAAATCAACACTTCCAAGGTCTTTAGAAGAAGAGAGGATGTCTAAAGGGTCTATGGTCCTTGGCAGAAGTGTGACCTGTTTAACCTGCCTTGGGAATAAAGACCACCCTCACCTCTCTGAAGCTATTTGAGACATAATTTAGCATGAGGCATTGGTCCTTTATTTGTAGAAGCCACGGCGTGATGATATCGACTCACTCTTGATTCATTATCGGTTGTCTTGTACGCCGTCTGCTAAAAGAGTATCGTCGTGCGTAGGGTTTCTACTCTGTGCGCGCCAGGTCTTAGTAGTCTCGCGCAAAAGCCATTTATTCAGGGAATGTTTCTAATAAATATCAATCAAAAGCGTCTTTTAACCAACTAACCTCCACCGCTTTTCCATATTTGTGAAGAAAAACCTATTTAACCTTTAATCAAACAACTCTTACTCTTATGTAAAAAACCTTTTTCAAGAAACTTATGATAGAAATTAATCTAGTTAATAATATTTAATAGTTTATTTTTAAATTAATTTATAGTATAGAATAAGCCGCGATTAGTTTCGACTTTAACATCCTCAAGAAGCTTATTAAAAAGTTTTAGTTCCTTTATCATCAGAGTTGGTTGATACCTTGTTGTGCTTGCAATTGATCTTTCCTTTTTTTAAGGACATGTTCTTTGATTGCCCTCCACATGGATTTTTGGTCCCGATATACTGGGTCCTGGTTGCACAGTATTTACTCCAACATACTTCGCTATTGGTGAATTTGAACGCTTGAAATTTAGAGATCTTATCCTGTTTCATCATTACGAGTTTTTGTTTAAACCAGTTATCTGCTGAATTTTTTACTAACATGATTGTTATATTCACTACTTCTTTGCGGGATCGCCGCTATAAATTAACTGCTTTAATGCGTTATGGTTCTGTGGGCGGTTTATAATCAGAGAGGTTTTCTACTTTATACAATTATATTTTACAAATTCTGCTGTACCCAAAGATATTCGTTTGAATTGGAAGTTTATCAGGATGGTTTTGTGGTCACTTATTCACTTCAGATCTGGCAGATTTTAAATTCGATATTATAAAGTCTATTATGCGGGTGGATGCATTTGTTGACACTGATTTTCGATTTCAATTATTTTTTAAGGGTATTTCTATATACATCCGATAGTTTAAGACAATCAGTATTCATATCTCCTGTTATTATAAATGGTTTCTTTGATTCCATTAGCTCCTCTATCGAGTTATTGATTTTATTAGAAATTCGCGAATTCGCGTTTCGATGATTAATGAGCCCGATAAATCGCAGCAATATTAATCATTAACTTCAAAATTATTCTTTACGTAGATACAATGTCCTCCGGTGGGTCTTGATTCACAGTCACATATAACGAGTTGGTAGCCTTCTATTGATTCATCATCGATATCGACTGTAGTGCGAGTTTCAGATAGTGCAACAAAATCAATTTTTTCATCCAAGCAAGTGTTCGAGTTCATCGAAGTTACCAGGCAGGCCTCCAATGCTAGAGTACATACCGATGAGCTTGTTTGATTGCTAGTACCCAGTGCATGGTACAAATTTGTATGCCCGTTAATATTGAAGTCACCTGCCTAGAAGATACATCCCTATCCAAATCTCAACACGCATACCTGATCCACAGAAACGGCTCTCCATGAAGTAGTGCGTACAATTGAGAAATCGCTTGAATATAAAGGTACACACTAGCTACCTTCTTAGACATAGAAGGGGCTTTCAATAACGTTCATACGGAAGCGATACTTGAATCATTAACCGAACTTGGAATCGAAAACTATCTCTGTCAATGGATTGTTACCATGATAAGCACTCGGTGCATTTAACAACGCTAGGTAATAGTCATATAATCAAATTCGCTAGCAAAGGTACACCACAGGGCGGTGTCATCTCTCCTCTTCTCTGGCTTATTGTCATGAACAACGTTCTATGAAAACTGGACAGATATGGGGTAAAGGTAGTAGGCTACGTGGATGACATGGTGATCTTGGTATCAGGAAAGTTTCCGGCTATGATCAGTGAGATCATTGAGGGCGCACTGGGGAAACTTTGTACCTGGGTTCGAAATGCGGCCTTGGTATTAACTCAAGCAAAATAGAACTGATGCTCTTCACTACTAAAACCAAGATACCCAGTTTCCCACTCCCCCGTCTGAACGAACAACCGCTTTCTCTGTCTACCAGCGCCAAGTACCTAGGCGTTACATTAGACCCTAAACTCAGCTGGAAGCTAAACTGTGATCAGCGAGTTAAAAAGGCGTGCATAGCTTTTTACGCCTGCAGTAGAACCTTTGGCAAAAAATGGGGTCTCCAGTCAAAGCTGATCCTATGGATGTATACGGCGGTGGTTCGCCCGATACTAACATACGGATCACTAGTATGGTGGCCGGCCCATCAAACATAACAAGATACAGAGAACTGCATGCATAGGCACCACAGGCGCTCTACGATCGACTCCGTCGGATGCTCTGACGGTAATGCTGCATCTCCTACCTTTGGACCTACACATTAAAAACACTACTGCTCACAGCACCATTAGGCTCAGAGAGTCTGGATGGATGGACGTCAAAACCCTATGGTCATAGCGCTATACTTGATCTTATACCGAGAGATTTGGTATCTTCGCCAACGGACTATACGGTCCCTACGGTCACTTTGACACTCTAATCCCAGAAAGAGCGGAATGGAATAGTGGACAGATATGTAAGGACTTTAACTGGACAATCTACACTGACGGCTCTAAGATGGGCGGCGGAGTCGGTGCGGGTGTGTTCTCAGAATCTTTGAATATCTGTAAAGCCTATAGACTGCCCGACAATTCCAGCGTTTTCCAAATTACATCCAAATATCCTGCCAAGCCAGAAGGTTGCCATATGCATTGATAGTCAAGCAGCCATCAAATCTATTGCCTCCTTTACTTCACATTCAAAATTAGTACAGGAATGCCGAGCTGAAATAGCGTCGTTAGAAGGTCAGCTCATTTCCCTTATATGGGTTTCCGGCCACAGTGCCATCCCAGGTAATGAGAAGGCCGATGAACTTGCTAGAAAGGGATCTGCCCTTCAGCGCTAGCTTGCAGGTGAGGTTTTCATCTCACTACAAGTAATTAGGGCTAATATATCCTCATACTTCCTTGAAGTAGCAAACCTAAGATGGGTCAGATTTACGAACTGTGCAACATCAAGGCAAAATATGGCCGGAATACAAACAATCAAAAACAAAAGATCTCCTTCGGCGAGCCCGTCATGATATTGCTAGATTAGTGGCGATTGGAGATCATGCCATTAAGCTAGGTATCCCACACAACTCACATTGTCGCAGCTGCAAAAACACAGCTGAGAGGGAGACCCTAACACGCTTCTTTTGCGACTGTCCAGCTCTTGCTAGAGCCAGAAAACGGGCGCTTGGTAGACCCTTCTTCAACTCAATTAATGAGATTTCTGCTAAGGATATTAAGGAATTAATGTCCTTCTTAAAAACCTCGGGCTAGATTTAGAGATATCTCAAATACACCAAAATAACATCATAAATAAGGTAACAGAGCTGTGGTATTAAAACGGCACATAGTGTTAATTAGGTTCTCAATGAACCACCACTTTTACCTACCTGCCAAAATTATATTGTTACTTATGTCGATAGTATTGTCCATGTTTTCCTGGATGAAGTGGTAGTAGGATTTGTCGTAGTAACTAGGTGATCTATGTACACCTTCTATGGATGTTTCATTGATTTTTTTATAACAGGCCTAAAACAAATTTTCCCAATCAATTGTCGCTTTTGTTATTTTATTTAGTGTCCGATTGCCTATTGAAAGTCGAGTAATTATATTTTACCATCAAATCAAAGGCCCTAGCAACCAGAGCTACAATCATTCTGTTATTAATGATTAATTTACTTATGTATAAATCAAGTTATAATAATTATTTTATTTTTTGTTTTTAGTGCACGTATAAGGATCACTCAACAACGCCAACCAGCAGCCGGCATTCTAGTAGTAGATTAACCAAATCCACTGCCAAGATAAATTTAACCACAAGCTTAAGTCATCCGGAGAATCACACAAATGGGGAAGAAAGAAAGGAGCAGACAGACACGAGTGAAAATTTAAGTATAGTTGAGTTAAACAGTAGCTCACCTAGCACACTTCACCACAAAGTACAACAGCAGCCGGGATCAAGTAAATTGGTTTCAGATTCAACGGCAGAAGTTTCATCTTCATCAGGGAATGTTCCAAAGTCACCGACAACATTACGAACTGCAGAAGATGAAGGGGGTCCTGCCAAAAACGTTTTCGACTTGTTTTCAAATTCGAATTCAAACGATAGCTTAGCATCGGAACATTCATACAGTACCTCATCCAGTCATTCCTTGTCACATTTAACCAAACAACAACAACCAGGATGCAGTGGAGTCAGTAGCGTAAGCAGCCTTAATAACACCGACGAAAATGTAAAAAAGGAGATTGTTGACAGTGATGCAAACCCTGCGTTACATGAGAAGCTTAATGGTGCGAATGAAGATGAAATTGCATCAACATCCTCGTCAGCACGTTGCCAATCGCCCGCCTTAAAATATATACGGAACTCTCAGAGGAAAGACAGCTCAAGTGTATTGGAAGCTGACGACCCCACGACACTGGGTCTATCTGGCACAGCCGATGAAAGGGTGATTCCTCCAACTTTCACAGTTTCTTCCATTATTGCCATGAACAACATAAGACACTCAAACTTCCAACAAGTCCAAGAGCAGCTAAACCATGATGTTCTGCGTGTTCACCAGAGTGGTGTAGACATGCCGCATTTGGAAAGCGAAATGCACGAGAACGACTTTGACGACGAAACATGGGCCGATTGTGAAGAGGGATCCGACGAAGAGGTGTGCACATGTCACAGTGATAGTA
The DNA here is from genome assembly GCA_963555765.1 of Orthonevra nobilis. Taxonomy (NCBI): domain Eukaryota; kingdom Metazoa; phylum Arthropoda; class Insecta; order Diptera; family Syrphidae; genus Orthonevra; species Orthonevra nobilis. The sequence goes on along the minus strand of OY743225.1, from coordinate 97,653,545 downwards.
TCACGGTCAATCACCAGAAGCGTGATTCATCTGATCAGCCAGATGATGTCCATTCAAAGGAATTCGAGCTCTCAAGCTACATTCAATTGGTTTCGATATCAGAGGATAACTTGTCGCTTGAACAAAATATGTCGCCTGAATTCACAGGGTTGCAACGAAAGCGAAAGTTCAACGAAAGTCGCCTAGTGGACACCGACACGATTTTTGGTGACACTGTCAGCGGCAGGAAACGGATTGCTTATGATTGTGCTTCAACCCCACGAAGCTCGCAAAATATTCTACTCATTGCTAGTCCGTCAACGCCGTTGGGACGGCGCACACCACGTTCTCTTATACCCACAAGAGATAATCCGCCCCCAGAGCTACAAAGTTGGCTGGTGCAATTTCAGCGATGGTCGCACGCTGAACGGCTTCTGGCTGTCGATAGACTGATTGAACACTGCGAACCGACACAAGTACGTCACATGATGAAGGTGATCGAGCCTCAATTCCAGCGCGACTTCATTTCATTACTGCCACGGGAACTCGCGCTCCAGGTTCTGGCATACTTGCATCCAAAGGATTTGCTAAGAGCAGCTCAAACATGTCGCAGTTGGCGGTAAGTGCTGTATTCACATACTTAAAAAAAGACCGAAATACATGAGATTATTTTCTGTTGATAGATTCCTCTGTGATGACAACCTGTTGTGGAAGGAAAAATGTCGAAAAGCACAAATTCTGACTGAACCGAAAACGGATAAACCGAAGCGTGGCCGAGCGGGCAATATGCCTCCAATTGCATCGCCATGGAAAGCGGCGTACATGCGACAGCATATTATCGAAATGAATTGGCGTTCACGTCCCATACGTGAACCAAAAGTCCTAAAAGGTCACGATGATCACGTCATCACATGTTTGCAGTTCTATGGCAATCGAATAGTTTCAGGATCAGATGACAATACGCTTAAAGTTTGGTCAGCGGTCACTGGAAGGGTAAGAATCCTTTGATTTAAAAAAAAGTACACCTATTTTATGTTGTTTTACATTTTTGCAGTGCCTGCGTACATTGGTAGGTCATACCGGTGGTGTTTGGTCATCACAAATGTCTGGGAATGTGATCATTTCTGGCAGCACGGATAGAACATTAAAAGTATGGGACATGGAAACTGGACAATGTGTTCACACACTGTTGGGCCATACATCTACAGTTCGTTGCATGCATTTGCATGGAAAAAAGTATGTTGCTGAATTTCAATTCATTTGTGGAATACTTAAACTGATTTTGGTGCAATTTCAGAGTTGTTAGTGGTTCTCGGGATGCTACACTACGAGTGTGGGACATCGAACGGGGAAGTTGTTTGCATGTCCTCGTTGGACATTTAGCAGCTGTTCGATGTGTGCAATATGACGGAAAACTTATTGTTTCCGGCGCTTATGATTATATGGTGAAAATTTGGCACCCAGAACGACAGGAATGTCTGCACACGCTGCAAGGTCACACAAACAGGGTCTATTCGCTGCAGGTAATAAAAGAATGACAAATTTGTGTACGTGGTTGTTTAATCTTGTTGCTTAATAGTTTGATGGAATTCATGTTGTGTCTGGCTCATTGGATACATCAATACGTGTGTGGGACGTGGAAACAGGGAATTGTAAGCACACCCTAATGGGGCATCAGAGTTTAACATCCGGCATGGAATTGAGGCAGAATATTTTAGTTTCGGGCAACGCTGACTCAACGGTTAAGGTCTGGGATATCACCAGCGGACAGTGCTTGCAGACATTATCAGGTATTTATTAAATTACATTCTAGGGTCAACTTTTTACATCATATCCTATCAGTCTCGTTATCTTCCTTTACCAACTAAAAAAAGTCAAAGTCGTTTCTTGTAAAGTTTGAAAGGATGTTGCCTCGAGTTAAACCAGAAGACGTCCTTTGTAGTGGATGTCTTTTATTCCACTTAAATGAGTATTTTCCTGGGGAAAATACGTTTCTTAACCAGAAACATTCAGATGCAGATTCGTTTCTTGCAATCCCCTATGTACAGAAACCCAGCCCAGCTTAACTTTGTTGTGTCTGGCAGGTTGCATTGCATTGTAGCAATATTTGACAGTTTTGGAGTCTATAAGGCTGGATGATAATGCCCTAAGTATTGCTTGGCTTTCTGAAAATATTTAGACTCTAGCGCCCTTAATACTTTTTTGGAATTTGTGGATGCTGGCATGGATAGCATGAAACAATATTACGGGTCCGCCAAAATAAATAATAGTCCAACGGTGTCAAATCGCAGCTCCGAGGTGGCCAAACGACATCAGCTCTGCGGCTGATATACTCAAATAAGATGCTGAAACAATTCTGTCTGACCATGATATCCGGCATTGTACTGAACATATCTCTTTCAGGGATTGAGTTGATTATTCTAAGGTGACCTACTAGATCGCCAGGCTTGTATTTAAAATCTACCTGCAGTTTGATGGTGCGCATGGCACCTGTTATTCCAAGACATGCAACCCTTTGCAAGTTAAGCAACTTATTTGCCGTTAATTGTTGGAAAATTTTTGGCCACCTATGTGATAATGGGTTTCGCCATCCATTGCGTACATCCAATGTATAATTTTGGGAGAGAGACCCCAAGGCTTGCAGGAAAGGTGTCTGTTGGCCAACAGTGCCCTGGTAGCACGCCCTATGGCAGACTTGATAAGTGAAATCCAGTTGAGTCACTTGTCCAGAATTATTCCAAGATATATGACCTCGCTGGAATGGACTAGTGTGGCGTTGTTTATCGCTATGGGTGCAAAGTTGACTCGTGTGTTCCTTGAGAAGGACACTAGATCGGTTTAACTAGGATTGATAGATAATCCTTTTGTACTACATAATTCAACAACCTTATATCTTATAAGATCTGTTAACAGTTTGTCGCTAACTATTGACTCAAACAAAGCGGACAGCGACACTTATCAACACGGGGAAGTATTAAAACGACTTTCAAGCATGCGTCTGATCCACTGGTTGATCGATTCTTCGATACCTCTACTTCTGATCGCTCCTGTGATCGAGTCGTAGGCAGCGTTATCGAAAGCGCCCTACCTTTCGGATCAAGTGCACTTTCTATCTTTTTGACGACATAATGAAGGACACCTATTGTAGACTAACCTTTCCTTTATGTAAACAGGTTCGAAGTTAGAGGGTAAGACAACTCTAACCGGTCTTTAATGTGAACATTTATAAGTTTCTCCATCGTCTTGAGTACAAATGATGTAAGACTCAGTTTGGGAATAAAAATCACATTAACCTGTCTCCAGGCGGATGGTATGTATCCCCAGAATTTGCTAAATAAAGCTGTCAAAGTCGTAAGAACCGCCGTGGGAAAATGGTATTTAGCGGGTTTCCATAGACTCGATTACATTGTCTCAAGAAATGAATTTAAATGTCAACAAATGGATCGGCGTTGAATTCTCAAGATCGGTTGCGTTGGGAATATTCGAATATGCTTTTATTGTTTAGTATTTGAAGAGAACAAGCTCATTTTCTTGGGGATTGACTTTGAGACCGTGGATCTTTGTCCTGTTGCCCATTGAGCAGAACCCTCTCCAGAATTTCGATCAAAGTATTCGTAAATTCAGCCGGAACTTTTATCACCATCGTAGGCATTAAAGTTACCTCTTTATATTTTTCGTTAACAGTGGTTTCATTAAAATTCATTTGTTCTAGCGCATAAAATTATAAAATGTTAATTGGGTTTTAATTGTTAAATTTAGGACCGAATAAACATCAATCGGCAGTGACATGTCTTCAGTTCAACTCTCGCTTTGTGATCACAAGCTCCGATGATGGTACTGTGAAACTCTGGGATGTTAAAACTGGAGAGTTTATCCGAAACCTCGTAGCCTTAGACTCTGGTGGTTCTGGTGGCGTAGTCTGGAGAATCCGGTAAGTGTAACAAAGTTTCCACTATTTCCAAATACGTTAATACTAAAAATCATTTTAGGGCAAATGATACGAAACTTATATGCGCTGTTGGATCGCGAAACGGAACTGAAGAAACGAAGCTGATGGTGTTGGATTTCGATGTGGAAGGTGCCTGTGTTAAATGCTCATAACTGTTAAAAAACTGTAAACTAGCCAGCAATTCACAGTTCATTACTGGCTTGCATATTCTATTAAAGTGTTATTTTGATAAACACAAGTAAAACAACATACAACAAAACAAAAACGTTTAAGAGCGAAAATAATTGAGACTTAAAAAGAAAATAGAATAGTTTACCTGTTGTAAGTGATATACTCGTACATACAATTATGAACAAAGAAGGGGCTTAAATTCTTTGCTGTTGTAATTATTTCGCAGCCAATTTAAATATATTATTTTTTCTTTTAAATTAATGCACCACAAATATATCACAATTTAACAACTTGTGAGACAATTAAGTTTTTAGACATGTGCAACTAAATTTAAATTTAAATGCATGTAATTGATGCAATGAGTTTTTGCAAGCAACAGGATATGATAAGTTTATGAGAGCTTTCCCGGCATTCACAAGAAACTCTTTGTTTCGTTATTAGGAGATTTATTATTATTTTCTTTTTGTTTTTATTACATAAACTAGAAATTAGCGTTATTTAGAATTTAAACACTACTATAAACATACAAAAATGCATCAAAGCTTTATGTTATTTTTTATGATTAAGTTACATGTTGACTTGTCTCTTTGATATTTCCTTGTTTTTTTTTTTCTTATTTTTCGTTTTCTTTTTTGTCAATGTTTCGATTTTTCTATTTTACACAACTAAAATTTGTTGCTAAGTGTCCGTTTTGCAAGCAGCTGGCGAGAGACAGAGAAGCGGCGTAATGGCTAGAGTGGGTGATGAGGGATTTAAACTTATTCTTTACAAGCTGTGATTGTTTTTTTTTTTTTTTTTTGTAACTCTAGTTGGTTACTTTTTGTTGTAATTTTATTTTTTATATATTTTTGTTTCATAACAAGAATGTACGAACGTTTCGTTGACCACACTTTTAAAAACCGGTCCAAAGAGAATTCAGCTGTGTAATAAACAGAAAGGGAAAAAAGCAGTTGTACATTTGAAAGTAGATTCTAGACAGTCAATTCGTTGACTTTGTTTTCAAGGTAAAATTGTTTTAAAAGCCTCTTTCAGGGAAAAAAGCAGTTGTACATTTGAAAGTAGATTCTAGACAGTCAATTCGTTGACTTTGTTTTCAAGGTAAAATTGTTTTAAAAGCCTCTTTCAAAGAATTTGCTTGTATAACGCCAATTAAGTCGATGTTAGAAACAAAATATTTCAACGTCACCTCTCCACAACACCCTGTGGGCCAAATTCTTCTGCTTCTCTTTCAAATTTTGCCAATTGAGGCAATATAAATGATATTTTTTCAAATTTTTCATTAGACAATTCTTTTACGTTACTCTCTCTTATTGTTTTTTTTTTTATTTAAGAATACAAAAATGAAACATTTATATAAACTTATATATAACGTTGACAAAATTAAAATACAGGCATACACAACGATCATTGCTAGGCAAAAAAATAAAAAATAAACGAAATAAAAAGAAGTTTTAAGAACAAATATTATTATTTTCTTTATGTTTGCTTTGTTACGTTTTTAATTGGTGGCTTCCTCTCTTTATTAGAAAAAAAATACACTGTTAATTTATGCTTTTGGTCCCATTAAACAATGGGGCATTAGACTTGTTTCTGTTTTCATTCCTTATATTTCTCTAGTTTAGCTTGTTCACTTTCAAACAAACAAAGTTATTTACTTTACAAAAATACAAATTGCAAGTAGAAATGTATCAGGTAAACAAATCAGCTCTAAATTATACTTTACCATATTAGCTGTTAGAAAAGACGAATAACAAATTGATGAAATAGAATGTATGCGTACATGGACATATATATTGTTATTAATGTATAAAATAAATTTAAAAAAAAAACATAATATGCCACAGAATTGCCATGGAGTAATACAAATAATTGCATATAAACATTAAAACACGCGTTAAACATGCCCTTAAACACAAAACAAAATATTGTATACATTCTAATAAACATTAAAATCGTTTTCATTTAGTAATGTAATATAAATATATGTAATAAAAATAAAATCAAATATTTAATAATAGACTGATTTGATAGTAACTATTTTAATTATTATCAGTTTTAGGTTATTTCATAATAATAATAAATAAATAATAATAAAATGTATGAAAACACAACCATATGATTCATTTTAAGCCACCTAATTTTTGTAATTTCATGTGTTAGTCAATTAAACAAACTAAAATTAAATCACAGTACTGATAAAAACACAAAACGATGCGCAACGGCTACTACAAAAAAGTACTACTAACCTCATTTCAATTGATTGTTTGGATTTTTAATAAATTTGAATCCATGTGGTCATATTGGTCGTTTTTCAAAAATTAAACAACAAAAAAAATAATAATAAGTTTGATTTAAACTGTTTTAACATTTAATGAGGTTTATACTTAAGTTTGAGTATGTACTTTGTAATTTGATTTTATAGTTGGCCAAAAAAAAACACATAAAACAAATAAAACAAACAAAGAATGTAATAAATAACTAGTTTGAATTAAATTAAAAAGGCAAAAAGAAGCGAACATTGTGACGTGAAAAGACTTCTCATTAAGTTGCAGCTTTTAATACGTTTGAATTTACGATATTAAAACACGAACAATTTCAAATAATTAGTAATAAACAAATTCCAAAAACAAAAATCACAAAAAAATGTTTTCCTATTGCGTTGTCGCTTTAAATAGATAACAGTGATGGTTTTACGTGGTCCGGGGTGTCAACCCTCACTAAGAGGTAGGTCGACTGTAAGCATTTCATTACAATTCAGTACTTTCTAAGATGATTATTCAGCGGCATTTCAGTTATTCTCCACAGTTATATAGGCAAGCGCAACAAAATATTTAACTGCAATAATAATAACATCAACTGTTTTTGATGCGAAGGTAGTTTAGTTGCATATATGATAGCTGCAGGTGGAACGAGAAAATATGTAAACCAACAAAAGCTCTCCAGCTAAACCTTTGAAGCGCCTAATAACTCGGTGTCCTCCTGCATGAATTGATCTTTGCTACTGTTGTATTTAAGAATCTGAAACAATGTACTTTGAGCAATTTGACTGTGTTTATCATGTTGATCAGATCATACACTTTTTAACAAACAAACAATTTTGCTTGGAGCTAATCTTTCCATTCCGCAGTTAACGTATGCTATTTGTGCCGAATTTCCTGTGTTCGGATAAATTGCTAATTTTTGAACCCAGTGATTGTATCCTCAATAATATTTAAAATATCAGGTGCTACTGCCGATAAATATCATAAGGGTAGTGAGAGACTCTTTTATATTTATTAGGTACATGACTTATTTCATTGAAGGCGATCTTTATGGGGTGCCGCTTAATAGAACATACACAAATCGAAGTAAACGTCTTACTGATTTTTTTTTATTAAAATAAGCCATTTTGATTTACAGGTCTTAAAGTAATGTAAGATAATATTTTTGACCCGGATTTTCGCTCTGAAACTTTATTTACAACAATATGAACACTGATCTTATAGAATGCAATATAGCAAAGAGATTATTGCTTTACAAAACTTAAAAATTTAGCCGTTGCATTTAAAAAAGACTTCCCGTTAGGATGGTATTCCAAATATTGTGTTCAAACATTTCCCGGTCAAAGCTATAGGAAAACTTCGATAATGCTTCGATAAGTCAAGAAAAATATCCTCCCTCTCTAACCTCTTCAGTCCCGAGCTTATTAAAAGCTTTTAATTTAAGAATTTTGGTCACTTTCTGTTAACTTGAGACCAAAATAACATAAGGAAATTAAAAAAAAAATTGTTTAATCTTTTGGTTTCAAAATAACGGTAGGTTTCACCTTGGATACCTTGGGTCTTAAGCAAGTAAAAATCAATACCGATCTATCAAATAATGAAAATTTATTTTAGCCTTTAGCATGAATGAAATTTCTTGAACTTGTAAAACAAAAAAATACATTACAGGTGCTGCATTTTACAAATTTTAGTTTAGTGCATCCCTCAGCGCGATACTTAAATCGATAGGCTTGTTCACCGTGAGCCATCTCAGGTAAATGGTTGGCTCTTCTTGCAATTACAGGGGGTAAAGGCACCATTCTGCGTTGTGTAGCGTGCGGTTCGTCGCTTAGATCCGGTTCCTCAGATTGAGTTGCGTTATCGTTGGAGCCACAGTGTATCAAATGTTCAGCTACATCCAAACGAAAGAAATAATACGACAGTATATCCTTTTTCAGCCATCCGTTGAGTTTTGCATGTTCTCTGTACTGAATCCAACAGGAAGCCAACACAAAATCGAAAAAATGATGCAGAAGTCTGATTGTCCATTTCTTGGTCCATCCCCTCATGGCGTACTTTGCAATCACCCGGTCCAACATATCAACACCACCCGTACACTCATTGTATTTTTTAATAGCATGTGGTCGTGGAATATCAATGTACCTTTTGTCTTTTTTTGACCAACGACGGCAATTTTCAATAGGCTGAAGAGCAGAAGACATGAAATGAAATGGTATAATTTGCTCATCAATGCTGACATTTGCAGGTCTTTCCTGTTGAAGACATTTGGCACGAACCCTATCACACAATGGCCTTACTTTCCAAAAACGGTCATTTGCTTTTGTTTCGTTTGATACAAAGTTTTCGTCCACTATTCGCAAATTGTTCCGAAGATGGTAAAACCTGTCTCTTGTAATGGTATCAGCTACAATCCATCAGTACATCCATGGTATCAGCTTCCATGCCATTCTAAGACGTGGAAATCCCAGCAATGATAGTAGAATACTTACTCCCCAAAACTGTTTGACTTCCTTCGGAGTTGCCTGCAGTTGTGTGCCATAGCGGGCCATGTAAGCTAGATAGGTAGTTAGGTAGGTAGGTAGGTAGGTAAAAGTGGTGGTTCAGTGAGAACCTAATTAGCACTTTGTGCCGTTTTAATACCACAGCTCTGTTACCTTATTTATAGTATGATGTTATTTTGGTGTATTTGAGATATCTCTAAATCCAGCCCGAGGTTTTTAAGAAGGACATTAGTTCCTTAATATCCTTAGCAGAAATCTCATTAATTGAGTTGAAGAAGGGTCTACCAAGCGCCCGTTGTCTGGCTCTAGCAAAAGAAGTGTGTTAGGGTCTCCCTCTCAGCTGTGTTTTTGCAGCTGCGACAATGTGAGTTGTGTGGGATACCTAGCTTAATGGCATGATCTCCAATCGGCCAGTGTCCTGTGCAGACCGCCACTAATCTATCAATATCATGACGGGCTCGCCGAAGGAGATCTTTTGTTTTAGATTGTTTGTATTCCGGCCATATTTTCCTTGATGTTGCACAGTTCGTAAGTCTGACCCATCTAAGATTTGCTACTTCAAGGAAGTATGAGGATATATTAGCCTTAATTGCTTGTAGTGAGATGAAAACCTCACCTGCAAGCTAGCGCTGAAGGGAAGATCCCTTTCTAGTAAGTTCGTCGGCCTTCTTATTACCTGGGATGGCACTGTGGCCGGGAACCCATATAAGGGAAATGAGCTGACCTTCTAACGACGCTATTTCAGCTCGGCATTCCTGTACTAATGTTAGACTTCTCAGCTAAGTCCTCAAAAAAGGTGAAGTCGAAGTTATCCGAAAAATAATCGAATGGCTTTCGTACTGTTGGGAAAGAGTCGCTGATGTCTTCATGTATGTCTTTTATTAGTTTTGCATGAAAATCGTCTTTGTGCAGCCACTTTGGATACCTGCTTACTTTCTTCGTCTTCTGACGGCGATAACTGGTCATCATCGGACACTTTGGGAGTTAAAGGTTGCTGAACAATCTCTTCGTCATCGTCATCAATATTTATGTCCAAATCAGAATCATTAGATTCAAACACTGCCAAATATTCTTCAATTTCACGATTTGAAAGTCCTGGAAACAAAAACTTATTTGGAGTAATTCCAATGACGGGGTTAAGTTCAAAGGTATCACATATGATACCAAACATAAGCTGTTCCTTCACATAGTTTTAACGTACAATATAATCGCGTCCTTCATATACAATAGTTTATCTGCGCAGTAACAATCATAAAACAGTTAAATGGCCACACAATTTCAATCCGCTGTCGAATATTACTGCCAAGTATTTCTGTTGGATTATACAATAATTTCTGTTTCCATCCCCAACCATGTTCAATATTATCCAGGTCCTTCTCAATAAGAGACAAACATTCTTCTCGAATGGTACCTGATTTGTACATTAATTTATAGTCCTCCGCAAACATCATTATCTTACTATATTTTATAACGTATTTCTTATCGTAAATATACAAAAGGAAAAGAAGCGGTCCGAGAACTGATCCTTGGGGTACGCCAAGTTCAATTTCTTCTGCAGACGTAAATTTTGCTTTGCGTCCAAAAAGCGCACACAGGTATTCAAACAAAACTTGGTTGTTGGATATTCGCGTTTTTTAATGAATGCTCTAAGTCTGATTGGAATTGAAAAAACCAGCTTTTTCGTTAACTCACACGATATTTGACTCCATTCTTATCTTATGTTTTCTTATGGCTTATTCCAGCATAGCCCACAAATTCTCTATTGGAGACTGTGGTGGTTTGGCTATCGTACTTTTGCAATTGTAACCATTCCATGACTAAGTGGGATTTGTGTTTGGGGTGATTATCTTGGTAGAACTTTAATTCTCTACCCAAACCCATCTTTGTGAATTTCTTGTAACAACACAGTTAAAAACCAATAGTACATTAAGGTATGACATTTGAAGAATATTGTAAAAAAATTTCCACGAAGAAATATTAAAAAACACGGTAATGGCAGCAATTATTCGGACGTGTCTCGGGAAAGAGTAGAATTGCGGTGACCCTCATAGCTTGGTGCTGGATCACCTGAATCAAAAGATAATAGTTTTCCTCAGGTAATGTTGGGGGGAGTTTTGCAAAATTTTAATTTTTCACTTTTTTGGAACACTTTGATGGGATAAACGCGACTTTTTGCGAAAATAATCGGCTTATTTGGAAAATAAATTTTATTAAAAGAAAAATTATTAATAAATTTGAAAAAAAAACTCCAGCGCTACCTCGTTAATTATGTACAGGAAAAGTGTATAAAATTTCCAAAGGATCGGTACAGTATTTTTGAAGTTACGAGAGACACCGACTTAGAAAACGTGAGTTGTGTGGAAAACGTTCATCCGACAGGTATAAAAATACTCGTAACTTCGTCAATTTTGCTCCAATGGACCTGGAATTTTGACAAAATATTGTGCATTCATTCAAAAAAATATGCAAGAAAAAATGTTAATACCTAAGCCCCCCTTAATATATTGAGACACACTGTCTTATCCATCCATTTCGTCTATAATCACCAAGTTTCGAAGCTTACATGCAGCCTTACACCATTCTAAAGCCACCACCATGTTTCACGCTACCTCTGTGAGTTTCTCTATTGGGTTCCTCGTTTTTCTTTCTCCAAACTTTTCCTCAAAGTCCTTTCAGGAATGCGCTTTTGGAAATTCAAGTCGTTTCTTTCAGTTAACTTCGTTTTCTCCATGTCGAGCATTCGTCTTCGTTTTAGAACTCTTGGTACTGTAACTAACTTTGGTGCGCTTAGTTTCGGATTTTTACGAACTACAAATCGTTGTTCTTTTTGACTTAGTAAAAACGCTGGGCCTGTTTTTTTTTTCTTAACTTCAAGCGTAGCTTCTGCTTAACATCTCCCCATGTTCTGGAATGTTCAGCTCTCATTATGATGTTTAACAGCAAACTTGCGGATCTCCACGTCCGTATTTTTGGTTTTCTGGCCCACTGCCCTTAAACGCGTCAAACACTGAATGCAAACTGATTTGATTTTCCTCTCAACGTACGCATCGACAACCCTCTGTAGCTTTGTAGCACTGTAAACTGTTTACTGAAACACGTTACCGATTGGAAGTTGTTTGTGGGAATACGCATGTGTTATGATTTCTAGGTCTTGTGTTGTTTGATAGAAAATTGCTGGAACACGGATCTTTCCTAGAAAAGGACTTGCTATGGAAAAAAATCATGGGTGAAGTAACTTTTGATATGGCAATGTAATTTATTTTACATACATATATTTAACTAGAAATTAAATTTATATTGTTAATACATGACTTTGTGCGAACTGGCTGAAGATATTCTTACCATTTTTTTTTCCAAATTATGTTTCCAGTTTAAGATGAGCTAATTTACGACCATCTCACATGAATATTTTCCTTTGAGGTCGTATTGTTCTTAGTTTATTGATCCATTCTCTTCTAGGTCGTCCAATCCTCTTAAGATAAAACACAATATTGCAAAACTCAAGCAAGTTAAAAGAATGACATGTATAGGGACTACAGGCGCCCTTAGAACAACTACCTCGGATGCTATGACAGTCATGCCTAAAGACCTCCACATACATAACATAACTACACATAAGTGCAGTTACAGTCAGAAAATCTAAGCTATGGACCTCAAAACCATATGGACACAGCTGTATCCTAGAATCAATGCCGAGGGAAATAGCACCTATTCAGACAGAGTAAACACCAAATTACTATGATTTTGAAAAACACGTTGACGTCGTCCTTCCGACAAAAGAGGACAGGGATAGTGGATACATAAATTTCATCTCGGATGTGAGAATCTACACAGACGGTTTAAAGATGAATTACGGCAGGTATCTTTTCAGAAGATCTGAATATTTGTATAGCCTTTCAGGCATAAATCTTCGCCATTCAGGAAGCGTGTCATCCAATCAGATCACTCGAACACACAGGCTCGATACAAAGAATAGCTATTCTCGTTGATAGCCAAGCAGACATTAAAGCTATTGTATCGACCACTATATCAAGACTGCCGCCAACAGCTTGATAGTATAGCAGGAAGATTCAAAGTGGTTACCTTATTTTTTGGGTTCCCGGGCACAGTCACATTCCAGGTAATGAAAGAGCTGATGAACTAGCCAAGCAAGGACCCGCCAGGAAAACATGGCCGTTATATAATTTCACCCGGACTGATGATCTTCTTAGACGGACCCGCACTGGCATCGCTAAATAAATATCGGTCATCACAGGGCACTGGCGCTAGCTAGAGTCAGACTGCAAAAACTTGGCAACCCCTTTTTCAACTAACTAATTAACTTTCTTAATGCAACACGATGGTTGTAAGAAAACTGTAATAACTAACGTAATTATACACAAAAAAAGAGCACAGAGGCAAATAGTGCTAATTGGGTTCTCCGAATACCGGCACTACACACACACACAGGTATTTAATTAATTAATTGCTAACTACCGTCTCTATAATTGTTCCAGGATTTCAATTCAATTTTATTCCCGTGCAGAAGAATAAATCTGGATTTAAAAACAACACTGCTACAAAATATAAATTGCGGCAAAAAAGCCAAAAGGTGTACGGGTGAATGTCTAGTGGTTATTGAGAAAGTCTTCGACATGGTTTGGGTTGACGGTCTTTTATATAATTTAATCATATAACAGCTTCACCGCCAGTTAATTAAGGTTATCAATTCAATAATGTTTATGCCGGAAGCAATTTGTTTTAACATAAATGTAGGAAACGACCAGAGTTTTTATTAACATGGTCGGTCTGTGTCTGGACCAATACTCTTTAACATTAACGTTTCTAAAGTGGGTACACAGCCTATGCCTTTCTATGCAATGACCGAAAAGAAAACAATTCCAAGTAGATTTTATAGAAAAATTCATTGATAAAATTCAACATTAATCAAAAAAGTTAGAAAATCATGTCACAAAAGAAAGTAAACAAGAAAAGTTAAAAATAATTTTCACCGAACATTTTAACAATTTCTTTCTTGTGTAGTACCCTTCCCTTTGCCTTTAATAACGGTAACCATCCTGGATGACATCGCATTAATAAAATTTTGGTTGACATCCGGATCAATTTTTGACCTCTTTTACTACGATGCAAATTTGATATCCTTTTTTGACCTAATATCATGCTTTCTAATTTTTCGCTCCAAACGTTCCAAAATATGCTCGAATGTTCGAAGCTGTTTTCGAGTATTTTAAAGCAACCGTTCTCTTACTACGAGCTGTTTCCAGCATCAATGCCTTTTTTCTAGTCGAATACCAGTTTATTTATTGCTCATAAACATGAGTGTCCTCTACGAAATCCAGATTGTTCTTCTATTAATAACCTATTTGATTTCATGTATGATAATCAGGGTTGTAGACGTATAATAATTGGCGTATTATACACGCTTTTTTACGTGTATAAAAGTGTGTATTAAACATCTGAAAAATATTGCTGGTGTATAAAAGTGTATAAAAGCAAGGAATAGGTATAAAACTGAAAAAAACTGTATAAAAGTCAAAGTTTGAGAAATAAAACAATAAAACATTTTCATTTTTAATACAGCTCCGATTTATTCGAGTCCTTTATTTTGAGTGAATACTGTAAATGTTTAGTAATTAACATTTTGGACTTATTGAAATCCAAACGATTTCTCAAATCACTATGTATCATAGACCAATTGGAAAACACCCTTTCCAATTGTGCCGAAGAAGCTGGTATGCTTAAGAGTTTTTGGGCGTATTCAGCAAGTTCCATATGGTGCCTTTTAGCGAAATGCCAGTATGTGGCTACTTTGTAGTTGCCGTCCTCGAGCTTTTCACCCAGTAAGGAGAATATGCCTGCTTTCTTATCTTAAGCAAATATTGAATCCATGGCCTTTGAACTCAGTACTCGAAATAAGGTTTTCATCCACTATAAGCCTTTCTTCAGATGACAAAAGCTGCCCTCTATATTTGGGGTGCAAATAATTTGCTGATATTGAATGCACATTGAAAACATTATTTTTGACTGTCCGTTCCAAAATTTTTTTGTGACATCGTTCATGTCCATTCTCCAAGGCGTTGTTTAAAATTGTTTTCCATTCCTCCACTGCCTCTGCTATTGAAAATTCGCTGGCCTGTGCTTTCTTGATGAGTTTGCTTATGGGGTCTTAATCGGTGTGGAACTTTTTTAAGTCTTCGACAAATTCTTCTTTAAAAAGAAGTTCAGCAGAGGAAGCACTGACCAAGACCGCAGTAACGACATCGCTGTTCAAAGGCTCTGCAACTATCTGTTGCAAGTGTACACTCCTTTGTGTCGTCCATCTTGTCTCATTTGGAAGCACTACCTTTGTTCCTCCTTTTTTTATGAGCTTTTGCTCCAAGTTTGGTTTATTGAACTCCTTTAGTATGTTTGTAACTTGGTTAACTCTTAATTTTTGCGGTTCCTCAGCCAAAAAATCTTTAACGAGAAGATTGCCGATGTGGCTATTGCAGGTTGTGTGAATAATGTTTCAAGATCTCCCCATCCGGATCATGTTACTAGCGTAGTCGCTGACAACCGCAAAAACGTCAACACTATATCGTTGCTTTGCTATTTCAGACAATTTCTCACAAACCATCTGCAATTCTTCACCAGTTTCTTTTATTTCCGAAAAGTCAAAACTTTCTAGGAATATACTGTGACCACATATTTCTAGGTGCAGTTTTATTGGGTACAAGTTTGAAGCCAATTATTACAAAAGACTAATTGGTTCCCTGTGTTTATTTTTCATTGAGATAGTTGTGGATTTTTTCATTTTGCAATTTCTGTACATGTTAATGTAGGTTCTTGCAAAATTGTATACACTCAGATACTTTTTTACATTTTTATACATTTAAACGTAGTTTTATACATTTTAATACAATTTGATACACTTTTATACGCTTTTTTACGTGAAAATGTATTAAAAACAAAAAAGTGTAACATTTAGCAACCCTGATGATAATTGACCATTTGGTAAGCAACAAAGCGAGAATGTTTTCATCTGATGCCAGCATATTTACAGATAGATAGATAGATAAATATGTTATTGGCCATATATATTTAGTAATTTTTAGTAGCGATTTAAAATTTTTACAATCCAGGTATTTACATAATTACACGGTCTTTCAATTTCCAAAGATTTAAGCCTTAAGGCCTCATGATGTTCCCTCCTTAATAACGGCATCGTATAGTTCATAAATGCTTTGGAAAGAGGTGTTTTTTTGCAAGTTGACACTCTTTCAGGGCCTGAGATTTCTAAAACGCTGCATTGCAAACGTCTTGCCTTACTGATGAAAATTAACAATTGCAAAATCTAACAGCGTGTATCCGATTCCATCATACACTTAATCTCTATTCATTTTAAGTTATTTGCATTTTTTTTTAAATTAAGCGTGCTTAACTTCATGTTTTTTTAACTTGAACAAAATTACTTACCCCGGCGTTTTCAAATAAAATATGATCACACCCTTAAGACCTCAAACCACTTTCGAAGCTGGCGCATAAGAACTTTTTTGAGAAATGGCGGTTGAAGCGCGTACTGTCAATTCAACATTCGTAATTTTGAAATAACTGATGTCGGATGCCCTGAAAATAAATTTTTATATTTCTGTACATTTATACGAGTTATTTATACAATTTCCAACACTATGATGAAAAATACGTAAGTTAAATCTATTGCAAATAGTTCGATTCCACTTATGTGTTTTTGTCAGGGCGAGAACACCTATTCGTGTGCCGAGGACGCCTCACAGCCGTTCGAACTCATCAGAGAAGCAAAGGGATCCAGTTAATGTGTTCTGCAGGGTACGTCCCCTTCAGTCTGATGCAGATCTTTCATGTGTCCGCGTTAAGAATCCAACCACAATAGTCTTAACACCGCCCGAGTTCGCCTTAAATTACAAGCAAAGCACACAGAAGGAAACTCAGTACATTTTTAAACATGTATTCGAAACTTCAGCCTCGCAGCGAGATCTTTTCTCAGCTGTCGCCCAGCCATTGGTTGAAAATCTTATTCGCGGCAAGAATAGCCTTCTGTTCACGTATGGAGTGACTGGAAGCGGCAAAACGTACACAATGACTGGGGATACTCGTCAGCGAGGTATAATGCCTCGATGTTTGGATACATTATTTCGTACTATTGCTGATTATCAGGCCAAGAAGTATATATTCAAGCCCGATCGATTGAATGGCTTCGAAATTCTGTCCGATGCTGATGCGTTGCTGGAGCGGCAGGCCGAGATGAATATGCGATTTGCCCGAGGAAGACGCAAGGATTCGGACCCAGAAATCGCTTCACAAGCGTCCACAGAACCAAGACCGTTGCATGGTCTCGATGAAGATAACATGTACGCGGTTTTTGTTACATATATTGAAGTGTACAACAATAGCGTATATGATCTACTCGAAGAGGGTGGCATACAAAAGTAAGACCTCCGATTCAAAGTCAGTTTAGTCATTTACTTGACCTGTTTTTTTTTTTTGTAGGACTCTGCAGAGTAAAATCATAAGGGAGGATGCTCACCACAACATGTTTGTCCACGGGGTGACGGAAATAGAAATTAAATCAGTCGAAGAGGCAATCGAAGCATTTCAAACTGGTCAAAAGCGAAAGCGTATGGGACACACTGTTCTGAATGCCGAATCAAGTCGCAGTCATTCGGTATTTAATGTCAGATTGGTGCAGGCACCCACCGATAGTCAGGGCGAGACTGTGATTCAGGACAAGCGAACAATCACCGTCAGTCAGCTGTCGTTGGTTGATTTAGCTGGCAGTGAAAGATCATCCCGCACCAAGAACACTGGACAGCGTTTACGAGAGGCAGGCAATATCAACAACTCCCTCATGACTCTAAGAACTTGCTTAGAATACTTGAGAGAGAATCAAACAACGTTGGCGCAAAAGAAGATCCCCTATCGGGACTCAAAAATAACGCATCTCTTTAAGAACTTCTTCGATGGCGAGGGTCAAGTTTCGATGATTGTTTGTATCAATCCACGCGCTGAAGATTTCGATGAGAATTCGGTAAGTAAGGCTCTAAGACAAGAGGAAAACGTATGAAAACCGTTCGTTTACAGCAAGTGATGAAGTTCGCCGAGATGACGCAAGAAGTTCAGATTGCCAGAGCCACCCCAATGAAGCCGGATTATGGTTTAACGCCTGGACGCAGAAAGGCCAACAAAATATTCAAAGTTGCTGTCAATAATCTCAATGATCTTGGACATACCGAAGCCAAACAATTGGAAATTGATCTCGGTCTAGTTTATACTCTGGGACCAGGATTTCCCGACTATAAAATCGATAGTCCAGAAGGTGATACGGCGATACAGGAGCTCATGCAATATTTAATGCAACGCATCGACAAAAGGAAAATCCTGTGTGCCGATCTGGAGAACCGGTGTAAGTACAACAATCATTCACTGGAAGTTAAGAAAACCATGTTCATTTTGTGACTTTATAGGCGATAACTTTCGTATGCATTTGGTTAAGGTGGAAAAGGAAAATCTTTCTCTAAAGACAGAGCTGGCTTCGCTGAAAGCGGTCTTCAATCAAGAACGAGAACGAACCGTTGCTCTCGAGAACAAACTTCGGGTTCATGAAAGTTCCATTGACATTCTCAACAACAAATTGAGCAATCGTGAGCGTCAAGTTGACGAACTCCAGCGAAAGTTATCCGAAAATCAAAACCTGCTTTCACAAAAAGAGCACGAGAAGGAAAAACAGAAGAAAAAATTCAATTCGAAAATGGCCGTGGAAGCGGATAAAAAGAATCGTGAATTGGAAGTCCGCCTGCGCGAACAACGCCAAAAGCTCCAAGAAAAAATGCGTATCAAGGACGAGAAGTTGCGCTTGGTATCGAATATTATCAAATCTGATGACATTCCCGGTCTGATACGCTCTCAAAGTTCAGAAAACTTAACCGAATCGAACTCACAAACACAGTGGACAAAAATTCCATCCTCATCTACAAAAATAATCGAAGTGAACAACTCTACCCCTCGCGTTGTCAAAGTGAGTTCGAAGCTTCCCAAATACCTCAGCTGTTTTTATTTTCATTTTTTTTTTTTAGGGTGTTCCTGTCGTCAACCAACGGTATCGTCGTTCGCGTTCTGCTGGTGAGAAATGGTTGGAGCATCGCGCGCCGAATCCAGTACCCATAGGCACAATTCTTCAACCGTATTTAAAAAATCGAAAATCCATAACAAAACTACCCGAATTGAAAGACCTCACCGGCAAACCAACAAAGTATTGTCTAGTCTCTCAAGAAGCCGACACAGACGGCGATGTCGAAACAAAACTCTACAAAGGTAATGTGATTCCAACTTGTGGCGGCGGGGCTCAAGTTGTTTTCGATGATGTAGAGTGCCTAAAGCAGAAATCGCCAATTCCATCACCAAATAGAAAACGTCCCAGCAATCCCAGTGACACAAATATTGCACCACACGAAGTCTCGTCCAGATGTACCATCGGTATCGAGGGGCACACCAGTAAGCGATCCAAGATTTGAACCCCTCTGTACTTATTCCCTAACTTTATCCTTTTCTATATCTTCCTCGATTCACATTGCGGTATCATGTCATTGTTTTACAGTACTTTTTTAACACACAAAAACAACAACACGGAACCTGTTTTGATGGACTTTCTCTATCCCCCCTTATTTAACACATTTTTCCATTTACATGTTTAATTTAACACGCTATTTTTTTTTTCTCTTATATATTTTTTAATTGGTGAGATTTGTTTAAGAACATGAAATATACATGACCTGAATTATTAAAAGTTTACTTTAAAATTTGGAATATTATTTTTTTATTCAATGAGTGAGGACATTTGGCGTGATCACTGCATCACCATAGATACAGTGGCGTGCACGTAATTATAAACGGTCCTGATGTTTTGAATCGCGAAAATCATAATGCTTTTTTAACCCATATTGTATTGAAATTTTTGTTTTCAGTGTACACACATATTGAGGCTTTCGAAACAGTTGTTTAATCATTAATTTATTTCGATGCCTTTTTATTTAAACATGTTTTTCAGTATTTTGTGGATTAACCATTATTAACAATCACAGCCTGCAATCTGCGGGGTATTCATTCAATTAACAGTTCGCATACTGACTTTGGTATAGACTCCCAAATACTCTCTCTCTTCATACAAACTTTGGTGATTAAGGATTTTCTTGATGTTCATCTTCCTTTTGCAATACTGCCAGGTTCTCAATAGGATTTAGGTCAGGGCTACACGACAGCCAGTCCAACAAAGTTATATATTTGTCTTCAATCCATTTTCTTGCGAAAGCCGCCGTTTGTTTTGGAGCATTATCCTGTTGGCACTTCCAAATTATACGCAGATTCTCATCTGCATATGGCAGCATTACAGTCTCAAGAATACCATAATATTGTAACCAATTCATATGTCCATATGTTATGAATTGGACACAGCGCCCCATATCCGTGTTTAACTGTGGGGCGAGTGTACCTTGGATCGAACTCCTTAGATCGTGGATGGCGAACACGTGTTTTTCTATCGGATGAAATCCTATTTATCTTTGTCTTTATTTATTTGTCTTTGTATTCATTAAATAGTAATTGCTTTACACATTAAGATGAATCTTATAAATTAGTGAAAGCCTTAAGGTTAAGTTAACAAATTTTGTAAAAGTAGGAAACAAAAAAAAAAGTGAATTATAGCTAAAATTATTATTAATCTTATTAATTCATTAAAGAAATTTAAAAATTGTTGAATAAGTAAATAATACAGAAAAAGAAAAGAGAATTGGAAAACAGATAAAAAAAAAGAACTAACGTTAAGTGGTTACTAACTATACGAACTGGCCAAGTGATTCAAAAGTAGAGATTTAAAGTGTTTCCCATTTCTCACTCCTCTCAATTCGGTGGGCAGGGAGTTCCACAGGTGGATAGCATGGACGAAGAATGTGCGCTCTGATGTTAGACATGAGTATTTTGTTTGTATTAAGGCGAAAGTCCTTTGTGAACGAGGGAAAAGTAATTTACTATATTGGTACTCAGGGTGATGTGTCTGAACGATATCATGCAAACAACATAATGAACGAAAAACTAAGAGGTTGTCAACCGAGCAGCCTACAAGATGTTTAAAAAAATCTGATACGTGATCAAGTCTTCGGAGACCATTAACATTACATGTATACAACATTTAGCTTTCTTGTACTCTCACAATCAACCTTGCCGTAAACCTCACATCCATACAATAAGATTGGCAGTAAGAGCGTTTTCGCAAGCATTTTCCTTATTGTTAATGGTGTATACATTTTCGTTGCCCAAAGCAATCGAAAACCTCCCCAAACCTTTCCGACGGCAGCATTAATATGGTCGTTCCATGTGAGGGTATCATTAAAAACTTAGCCGTTCTGACATATGGTATGATTTCTTGACCAAGTTTAACTCTTTGAAATATAAACGTGTCTAGTGCTTTCCTATATATGGCGAGCGCTTTTGATTTTTTCCGGATTCAAGCTCAGAAAGTTACATCGGGCCCAGAATGAACAATTGCACATCATCGGCATACATATGAATAAGGGAGCGTCGGGGAATAAGTGACAAATCGTTTATATACATAGAAAATAAAATAGGTCCAAGTACTGATCCTTGTGGCACGCCGCTCGAAACTTTAAGGAAGCTTGAAGACCGGGCGTTAACCGCAACACATTGCAATCTCTCTCGCAAGTAACTGTATATAAGCTTCGCGAATTCTTTTGAAAATTTGTACATGGTCTGAAGCTTTCGACATAGCAGAACGTGATTTACGGTATCGAAAGCTTTGAAAAAGTCTAAAAGAATCAGGAAGGCTACAAACTTCTTGTCCAGCGATTCCCTGACGTCATCAACGACTGCCAACAGCGCAGTCTTGCAGCTGTGTTTCGGACGAAATCCAGACTGACGACTGCTGAGAAGTTTATTCGCTGTCAAATATGTTTGAGTCTGTTTCAAAATTACTTTTTTAAATACCTTACTCAAAAACGGCAGAAATGCAATGGGTCTATAGTTACTACTTCCTTTTTTAGGTATTGGAATGATTTTTGCCTTTTTCCATTCCTGCGGATATTCGGAAAAGGTAATGATACAATTGAAAATATGAATCACCGACGGCAGAATGTAAGGGAGCAGAAGCTTTATGTACATGGGATCAATTTCATCGATGCCTGTTGCATTTGACTTTATTGCGAGAACAGCCTCGACAACATCTGCATCATTTACGCATGTAAATCCAAAAGATTCATTGTTGATGTTTATTTCTAATGGCTTAAAGGTATTTTGCCAAGTTGTGTAATACTACTGGTGGCGACGATCTACGGGCAACCTTAGACTTTATTGTAACATTTTTATCGAAGAGGAATCTGACCTGCTCTTGAAGGAAGAGCACTTATAGCACCAAACATTATTCCAGTCAGTACGCTGTAAATCATGCATCAAATCTTTCTAGTTCAGGTTTTTAAAATCTCGGAACTGATACCTGATCTCCCTTGGTTTATTTTTAAAATCTAAGGTTAAAAAAATCATATCATGCCTGCAGGAGCCAGGGGCTAAGATTTGGTCATAAAGCATGGCCTTGCTTATGTCGCTGACAAAAAAATGATCAATAAGTGTGCTTGCATCTCCCTGGAAATGAGTAGGAATACTTGTATTTACTGGAAACAGGCTAAGTGCTTTGAAACCGTTGAGGAAATTAAAGGAAAGGAAGCGTTCGCGTCAATCAAGTTAACATTAAGATCACCACAGATAACAACATGGCAGGCGCTAGAAGATAATTGTTCCAATACATTAACTATCGGCAGATAGTCCACATATTGATTTGCTCTATACACCGTACCCAATAATATTTTTTCCGCCTCCCACACGATGTTGATGAAGCAATAGTCAAGCCCAGTGTCCTGCGTTGATTTACAAACCGGTGTGACCTGTAAGCCTTCCCGCACATAGATAGCAGCGCCTCCTCCTACATCACATGTGGGACTCCCTCGAAGGTTAATTACATTGTTCATTTTTGATTTTTAAAGAAATAGAGAGAAGAAAGGAATCATAAGAAACATTCGAAAAATTCATTAGCCAGTTAGTATTTACAAGAGAAAGCTGAAAACACGACCGAGATATTAAATTAATTTGCAAAAAGAATCTAGCAAAAATTGTTTCATCCGAAAACAGGACAGTTTTCCACTGAGCTATAGTCTAAAATCTACAAGCTTACTAGCTAACTGATATTAAACTTAAAACTAAGAACAAATTATTTTCTTACAATATGCAAAGTAGTAAGAAACACTAAAAAATAATCTAAAATTCAAAAGTATATGATAATAACACTTTAAATTTTAACCGATGGCTCTCGACATTGGCTCATTTTGGTTGTTCTGTGGGCACGCTGTAAGAGAAAATCCCTCAATTTTAATGGTCTCGTTGGGACATAAATGTGCACCAAAGCCAGCAAAGTTGGGCACTTGATGTCATAGCATAACAGGTCACGCACAAAGGTTATACCATGCATTTAACGCCTAGACTCCAACGATTTCAGACCAAGCAGGATGCACCTGGTTATAAAGTGATCAACATGGCTGTTCAAATGAAAAGTAGAGTCCAATATGACTCCTAAATCGTTAATTTTTTTCACTCGGTTGAGCGGTTGATAATTACTAACATAATCAGATTAGAAGCATAGCTTCTGTGAGAAGGATTTGAAGATTCGAACGGTAAGTAGCACACCAATCAGAAATTCGGTTCAAATCGGCTTGTACCAAGAGGCACAGTCTTGGACCGAGCTTACTTTTAGAAAAAGTTTCCGTATAAAGTAGAAGATGACAATGCTTAATTACTTCAACGATATAGTTTATTAGAATATGTGTGTGGCCCAATATGGTGTCTTGGGTGACCCCAGAAATGCATTAAATTGGTCTCGACTATGATGTTCTGCCAATCAAAAAAGAGGAAATCCATTTAAGGGTGATTGGATGAAAACCAAAACTTTCGAGTTTCTTCAGCAGTATTCTGTGACTAACAGAATCAAAGGCTTTGCAAAAGTATAAATTACATCAACTTGATGTTTGCTTTCAATTGCATTTAAAACATATTATAAATAATAAGCGAGATTTGTCGTCGTTGACCTACCAGTAACAAATCCGTGTTATGTATTCTTTTGTTAGGAACTCGAGTCGGTTTTTTACCAAACATTCGAAGAGTTAAGGAATCGCTGATTGTTTAGAAATTTTTTAATTTAATTGTTATATTCGCTATTCCAAGCGTCTTTTTCGATGTTACTCGGCTTCTTTCTGACTATGGGTCTTAATGTTCCTGTTTGTCCACTTTCTGTTTAGTTGAAAACTGCTGCCCGAACTTCTCTTGCTGTTGAGTGCGTGTATTTTTACTTTACCGCATAATCAATGAATCTTCGCTTGCGTATGTTGACCTTGCACTTGATTGGCGTGGAACCTTCTCAACTGTTCCGTTTTTCTGGAAATAATGGACTGCATTAAAACAATTTTTTGGAACATTTTAATATTTTTGATATTGCGGCATATGACTTCCCATCTTCATGATATTTTACATTAAGAAAGTGAGTTTGTGTGTCGCAAGACTTTTTTTTTACCCATTGTACAAAAAAAAACATCAAATCACCAGTTGAAAATGTCGTTTTTTTTCAAAAATCAATGCTTTATTGAGGAAAAATAGATATAAATTCAATATTCAAAGTATTGCCCATCGTAAGCCACACATTTTTCCCATTTTTCTGGCAATTCATGGATACCCGTTCTGAAAAATTCGACCGGTTTGGCCGCAATCCACGAATCGATCCATATTTTGACATCATCGAAATGACGGTAGTGCTGGTCAGCCAAGCCATGTTGCATCGATCGGAAGAGATAGTAATCGGATGGCGCAAGGTCTGGACTGTACGGCGGGTGGGGTAGGACATCCCATTTGAGCGTTTCAAGGTAAGTTTTGACGACATTTACAACATGTGGCCGAGCATTGTCATGTTGCAAAATAACTTTATCGTGTCTTGCGACCGTTTCCGGCCGTTTTTCCTTCAGTGCTCGGCTCAAACGCATCAATTGTCGTCGGTAGACCTCGCCTGTGATTGTTTCATTCGGTTTTAGCAGCTCATAATACTATACACAATACCATGAATATTCTGAACGGCCGTCGATGTTGAGGCATGTCCGGGGTATCCATACGTTTCCTGACGTTTTGGATTATCGTAATGTACCCATTTTTCATCACCAGTGACGATTCTATTCAAGAAAGACTTCCTTTTGTGGCGTTCAAGCAGCATTTCGGACATGCAAAATCGGCGTTCGACGTCTCGTGGCTTCAATTCATATGGCACCCAATGTCCTACCTTTCGGATCATTCCCATTACTTTCAAACGGTCGGAAATGGTTTGCTGAGCGATTTTGTAAGTTCTTCTTGCGTTTGTGATGGATCTTGATCGAGCAATGCCTCCAATTCATGGTCTTCAAACTTTTTACACCTGGCCGGGGCGTTCTTTGTCTTCGGTGTCGAAATCACCATCTTTGAACCGCTTAAACTACCGCTGACATATTCTTACGTCAATAGTATAGCCCGGGTAAGCTTCGGTAAGCAATTGATGCGCTTCGGTTGCTTTTTTCTTTAAATGAAAGAAGCATATTAAAACTTCCTGCAAATGTTGTTTTGTTGGCACGAATGTAGACATTTTACGGCTTTACAAAAACTTGTGTGTTTTCACTTATGACCAATAACCTCGACTGAAATAATTAGACAATGACATGAAGTTTCTGATTTGACAGCTGTCATGGTCAAAATTCACCTCAGAGTAATAGATATGAAGTTGTCTGCAATAACGACATTTTCAACCGGTAGTCCTGTTACAAACTGAATAAAAATGTTTTTCTTTCTTGAAAATCGTAAATAAACAAAAACTCTATCCCGTTTCTATGATTATTATGTGCACGATCGGTTTAGCTGACTTCAGTCAATTTAGGTTGCTGTAACTGAGCGTAACGGTATGACATGTCGATGCAATCTTTTGCGTGACAAGGTTGGTATTCACTGTAACAAAAACAAATATTTTGAAGCGGCTCAGGGTGGAAACACAGGAGTTGAAAGAGTAAGTTAGCTTCGTTTCTAATTACGTGCATGCCACTGTACGATGATCGTATGTATCTCTGATTCCATGTGAGGTGGAACTGATTGGATATTGGATACAAAGTTCGTTATAGCTCGGCATGAAATCATTTGGTGCTCCTGATGAAACTCCCAGTTCTCTGTGCGGTTTGTCCGCTGTGAACCGAAGTCGTCTCGCCTGGGGATTGTGGCATTCGCAAAAGGTGTGACTTATGGTTTCCATTTCCTCTTCATACTGGCAGCTACTACAAAAGTCGTTAGAGATAACGCCCATTATGACGGCCATTGGGCCTATTGCGCAATGCGCCGGCAGCACATCCGTCAGGATACTTAAATCTTTCTTGTTGAAGGCCAGAAGGTTCTGAGATATGTGACTTACTCTTTAGTTACGTTCTCGAGTCACTTTGTCTATTGGTTTCTTAAGCTCACACAATGGTATGTGTGGTAATCTTTCCATCACTTCCAGCAATGATCCTTTTTTGGCAAGTTCATCTGCCTTTTCGTAATCGTCAACATCTACGGACAGGAACCTAGATGATGGTGACCTTGTGGCGTTTGACCGGATCATTTAGAACTGTAATGCAGTTGATTTTAACATTGATTGGAAAAGAGAAGTTGAATGAACACAACGCTAGCTGTCTTAGACAAACATTGTGTTTGCAATGGAAGAAGAGGCGAGAGCACAGCAGTGGGAGAATAGAAAGATTGTATAAAAAACAAGAACTATCAAGTGAAATAAGACGAAATCTTACAGAATATAATAAGTACATCATATAATTTACAGGTAAATACTAGAGTGCAGATATCGCCGACCTACTCATCGCATCAGTTTACACGTCACACAATCGCCCAGCTCTTCCGGTAGAAGTCCATGAACTGCTAGCAAACATCTGCAATGGAAGAACCAGACTGCTGATGGAGTGCAATGCAAACGCACGACATGCGTTATGGGGCAGCTCAAACATCTCGTTCAATGGAACCCGGCCTTTACATTTTTCAGCACGGATATCTTTAACGGCTGGGAGGTTGTCTTAGACATCACTTGCTCCACAAACAATTTCATTGAAAGTGTAGAAAACTGCAGACTATTCGTTTTAGGATCATTCTCCAATCATAAGTGGATACTTTGCGATGTGGCTCTGAAGACCGCTGATCCCTTTCCCTTCAGAATCGACCCTTAAAGAATCGACTATGCAAAATTCCAGTACTAGTTTTAATGTTCCCTCTTCAACATGCTTCGGATGAAATGATGACGAACATCTATATGCTAAGTTCGGGCATGAAAAGTATTTTCGGATCCCGAACTAATCGCGCTTTTGTTGTAACAATATATTATCATAGATGATGGCTTCACGCTGACGTCCAGTTCATGTTGCAGTTGCTTTAGCCAAAGTCCCTCTTGAGCAGCATTACTAAGCGATATGTATTCAGCTTCGGTCGTCGATAGAACAATAGTTGGTTGAATCTTTGGTGCTCTTTGCCCCTCCTTGATCAATGAAAACGTTTTCGGTCACAGATCGCCTCTCATTCATTACTGAACCTCAATATGCATCACAAAAGCGCCTTTTAGTAACGAAATATCATCTTTACTGCTTCCCCATGTGTGTTCGTAGGATTGTTGCTAAAACTGCTTACCTTGTTGACTGCGAATGATATACCCGGTCTGGAAACTTGTGCAACAAACAAAATACTGACTGCAGTTTCTGCTCTGGATTTGATTGATCTGATCCACACTTTACAAACTTCTGCCCAGGGTCCATCGGTGTAGCTACCGGATTGCAATCGAACATACGGAACTTGATTTAAGTAATTTGCAAACTTTAGATCCCTTTGCAAATCCTCCTGGCTGAATCATGAATATGTCATCTTCTTAATCGCCCTGTACGAACGCGTGGACAAGTTTTATTTTTCTGTAGAGACTCATACTCTTCTTCCATGGCTTTCCTCCATAGTTTTGCATTAGATCTCACACGAATCTCTTGAAAACTGCTAGGCACATCTTAAGGTCCTGCACCACTCATAAAGTTTACGAAATCAGGTTGCTCCACCCGTCTCCTCGCACGTTCTTAACGTTGAACTTGGATACCTAGTTCTACATTCGGTAATGGAACGTTGGAAATATATAGTAGTCCTGATCTTCGGAGTTCATTTCGGTGACAGATTCGGAACTTTCGCAGAAAAATCGTAATCACTTCCAGATGACATATTCACTTTTTCTTCTTCTCCCACTGAATTTGATTCAACTTGACCTGAGAAGAGAAAGAAATCTGTAGAGATTGTTGTCCTTACAGCTTTACCTTCTTGGCGATCCTCTATTGCCTTGGTTTTCAGTCGCAATAATCGACGGCCTTTGGTGTTCTCACAATATCCCCCGAAAATAAGTTCTTCGCTTCTCGAATCGAACTTCTTACTTTTTCTTTTGGAACATGCTTCATATTTGGTTTTCTTCCTTGCCACAATGAAAAGGTGTCTACACTACAATATTAATAAGATAAACAGCTTCAGCCCACAATTTGGTTGGTAAGGATATATCGAACAATAAGCATCTTTCTTGCTCCACTATTGTTCGGTTCATTCGCTGGGCAATCCTATGAATGAATGAAAAAAAAAAAATTACTTTAAAAACTAAACTTCATCTTATTTCTTAGGTAGACGGGGCCCATAACCTATTCAAAAAGTGGAAGAATGAGAAAAGCGGATTAAGTAAAAGGAAAACACAAGCACACTTCTTGACGGTCGAAACGAGAAGAAGAGACTTCATTAAAAAAAATTATACAAGAAGAAGATGGCGTATAAGAAGGGTTATGTCAAGTCCTATTAATTTTTCTTCTTTCAACAATCTCAGAAAGCTGACCAGAGAGACGTTCTACATCTGTTATATAGTAAATGTGAATATTACTGGCAACCAAATACGAAGGCCATACGAAGGGATATTTTCATGTTCGGATAAACGTTCTGCAGACTCTGTTTCCGCAGAAAAGAAAAAAGACTCTCTAATGATGAAGAAGCTGGTTTAACCAAAATGCTTTGTGGCTTCGAAAATGTATGCATTCTTGAACTAACTCATTCTCTCAATCATTAGGATATATGAAAGAACTAGGGACCTGTCTATGCATAAGGCGAATGAAAGAGAAGGTACTGCCTCGAACTTTACACACTGCACACGGCTCTGGATCTAGTAAGGAAGGCAAAAATCCGGTGCCTTCGATGGCTTGACCATATTGAACGAATTGATAATAAAACTCCAGCTAAGACTTTCCTCGAATCTAAGCCAGATAAATTAAAGACTGCGTTTAAATTTGAAAAATGGAAAGCAGGTTAAGAAAAGGCTCAGGGTCAATGGCCTGATAAGCGATGGAGATCTCTTAGAGTATATCGGATAAGAATTACTAGTTCTTCTTGAAGGTACCGATTTTCTCCCAACGAGTGTAGTATTCCATTGCTTAGATACATATGCAATCTCACTTCAACCTTCCAGCAAAATAGAATGCATAAAAAAAAACTCTATCCGTTGGTTGTTGTCGGTCTTACTGAATAATCAATTATCAGACTGCCACTTGTTGCCAATCACATAAGACAAGCCCAGATCTACAAGGTGCTTTGAACGGAAACGTAGTTCAGTAAAACATGCAAGTTCTTTCGCCGAGAAAGATAGATTAGAATATTGTTGCAATTCAAATAAAGCCAGTTTGAACCTTGAGTTGACGAGTGCGTTACAACAACCTGTCAACATTTCGCAGTCAATAAAAATCGGAAACGGTTTGGGTTTCTTTCGGTCTGTCCACATTAAGTAAGGTAAGATTAGATTCTTCAGAGTCACTTTTACTAACAAGTTAGAAATCAGTCGTTCAGTAATGTTTGCTTCTTGTGGCATAGTTGCCCTTTGCTAATCGGATGCATAAGACAGATTTTTCCAGAGTCAAAAGGTTGATCCATGTTGTTTTTTTATGGTGTGGAGTGGAAGCGGTGTACATGCATACAGATGGTATGTGGAAATGGATGCTTAAGCGAGTTGTTTACCTTTTGAACTGTGATCATCGAACGTTTGATGTGCCGGAACCCAGCTTGTCGAAGTTTTGGCCGTGGCACATAAAAGTGTTTCTGAAATTCATGTGTGCTTTAGCCGATGATGTCTGCATGCTGTAAGAGTAGAGAAGACTGTCAAAATTATGATTATTTTACCTCCAAGTTGTAGCCAACGACGCCACTTGGTAAACTTATAAACCATTAAGATGATTGATGAAATCTCTCGATGGAGTCAATGGTGGCGTCACAGTTTCAAACGATAGGAGAAAGCATATCTTTACTGATTCGACTACTTTGACAATGTCGTAATTGAAGCTCAGGCTGGTAAATATTTCCAAAACTAAGTATGGTTCTTTGAAAAGAGATGGTGCGATCTCATCCCCAAAACGAGTTATTTTTATCGGCCACGAGAAGTCCATCTCGTGCCAAGGATTCTTAATATTGGAACAAGTTGTGGTTTGAGTTTGAGTTCTTCAACATCACCTCAAGAAGACTCTTTTCTGTCCATCATCATCAGGACTGCAATTAATAGGACTACCGGTTGAAAATGTCGTTATTGCAGACAACTTCATATCTATTACTCTGAGGTGAATTTTGACCATGACAGCTGTCACATCAGAAACTTCATGTCATCGTCTAATTATTTCAGTATAGGTTATTGGTCATTAGTGAAAACACACAAGTTTTTGTAAAGCCGTAAAATGTCTACATTCGTGCCATCAAAACAACAATTGCGGGAAGTTTTAATATGCTTCTTTCATTTAAAGAAAAAAGCAACTGAAGCTTACCCGGGCTATGCTATAGACGTTAGAATGTGTCAGCGTTGGTTTAAGCGGTTCAAAGATGGTGATTTCGACACCGCAGACAAAGAACGCCCCGGCCAGGTGAAAACGTTTGAAGACCATAAATTGGAGGCATTGCTCGATCAAGATCCGTCACAAACGTATAAAGAACTTGCAAAATCACTTGGCGTTGCTCAGCAAACCATTTCCGATCGTTTGAAAGCCATGGGAATGATCCGAAAGGTAGGACATTGGGTGCCGTATGAATTGAAGCCACGAGACGTCGAACACCGATTTGCATGTCCGAAATGCTGCTTGAACGCCACAAAAAGAAGTCTTTTTTGCATCGAATCGTCAGTGGTGATGAAAAATGGATATATTACGATAATCCAAAACGTCGCGCAACGTATGGATACCCCGGACATGCCTTAACATCGACGGCCGTTCAGAATATTCATGGCCTGAAGGTTTTGCTGTGCATTTGGCGGGACCAGAAGGGTGTTGTGTATTATGAGCTGCTAAAACCGAATGAAACAATCACAGGCGAGATCTACCGACGACAATTGATGCGTTTGAGCCGAGCACTGAAGGAAAAACGGCCGGAAACGGTCGCAAGACACGATAAAGTTATTTTGCAATATGACAATGCTCGGCCACATGTTGCAAATGTCGTCAAAACTTACCTTGAAACGCTCAAATGGGATGTCCTACCCCACTCGCCGTATAGTCCAGACCTTGCGCCATCTCTTCCGATCGATGCAACATGGCCTGGCTGACTAGCACTTCCGTCATTTCGATGATGTCAAAAAATGGATCGATTCGTGGATTGCGGCCAAACCGGTCGAATTTTTCAGAACGGGTATCCATGAATTGCCAGAAAAATGGGAAAAATGTGTGAATGGCGATGGGCAATACTTTGAATATTGAATTTATATCTATTTTTAATCAATAAAGCATTGATTTTTGAAAAAAGCGACATTTTCAACCGGTAGTCCTATTACAAATTTAACTTTTTTTTTTGAGTTCTTCAAGGCTCAATATTTATTTTCACACAAAATACGGATAAAGAAAGTTGCTTACGTAGCTCCTAAAATTTGGATTACGAATAATACACATAAGTTCAAATATCTTTGAATCTTGATAACAATTTCTCGGCACATATTGTCGAGTTTTGTTAAAAAAAAAATGAGGAAAGCAACGTCCCCAATTTACCACTTAAATATGTCTTGCGAACCCTTCAAGTTGTTTAACAATGTGGATATATCTAATCAACTGGGAGTAGCATGCACGGGACCATGCAAAATTACCACATCTCAGGCTCACTCATTCATTCCCTTTCTTTGCATTTTTGCATCATTTAAAAAAAGATTTGCAAATTTAACATTAATATGATAGATCACACTTTTCTCTTCAAACAACATCAGGCGCCTTCATCCGGTTTTAAAAGTGTCCATGCTTCTGCACCATGTAGCAGGATGAGGATGGTCTTATAGAGCGATACTTTATTTCTTCGAGATTGTACTTTTCTCAATAGTTTTTTAAACCTAGCTGGGAACTGCCCAGGATATGATCACATTCAGTCCAGTTTTCTTAAGAGATATTGAAAGCTGTTTCCAGGCCGATTTCGAGACATTGTTTATCTCTTTTTGCATTTTCTTGAAAGACCTCTTGATTTTGGTTCATGATAAGAAACCACAATAGTCGTAGACAAACCAAATCTTTGGATGCTATGATCTTCCTTGCAACGCTTTTTTAATATACGAGTAATGCGTTCATGTGTTTTTGTCTTTTTGTCATAAAGCACTCTATTGATGCTTTTTTGGATGGATTTATTTTGTAGAAAATTTTTCAGCTTACGTTTTTGATGACTTAAATACTTAAATACGAATTCTGGGTTTCTGCACCAAAATCCACCTATTATTCCGAGTACGAAGTTTTCTATGTGAATTTTTCATAAAACAGCAAACAATTTTTGGCCTTGATCCACACAACATTTATTTCACAAACATATGAAAATGAAAAGAATAAAATCTAAATCATTAATACTTCATTAGAAGTTCAATTCAGCTTAGGCTACTGCCCTCAATAATAACTCGTTATGTGGAAAATCTGGGTCTTGAATTGCGGCTTGGAAACGGCGAAACTATAAAGATCTATTGCACGTATTTTCCAGGTCGCAACTCAAATGACAAAAGCAGAATAGGTTTTAGAACCGATTTCAGAAAACTTTTCTGTCTGAGTGGGCAATATTTGATCGGGGGACCTGAATTGTAATCATCGTGATTGGGGTTGCTTTTGGGGTAAGTTTCTTTCAAGTTCTTCCTCATTACTCCCAATTGATGTTTCATCTCCTCCCCACCCAACATTTCACCCATCTGGTTCCCGTGGTAGTCCCTCTGTTCTTGACTTGTTCATAACAAATATACCTTGGCTGATATCTCAATCTTAGTCTGAAAACGCGCTCTCGTCTGACCATAACCCAGTGATCTATCGTTTTTTTTGTTTGGCTGTTAAGAAAGTGGATTATTTTCATGACCTCAAACATGCTAATTAGGCTCTTTTTCAAACGGAAATGAAGAACGGAATACTAAGTTCTGTAAAGAAAAGTGTTCCTAAAGTGTTCTTGACGAACTGATTTGATTTAAGGCGCTACCACATCACATCCCACCAAGTTCGAAGGATCTGCGATAGAGTCAAAAATAATTTAACCTTCGGAAATACCACGGGTACGATATAACTTCACATCGAAAAGGCTTTTGATTGAGTTTGGCATGATGTCCTTATATCTTATAACTTTTCGCCATTTTTATGTAGAATTGTCCAAAGTTGTATGTCTGTGCAATCGTTGTTTCAAAGTACATATCGAAAAATAGTGCCTCAAATTTTATTCATTATGATGATGGTCTACCCCAAGGTGCGGTTTTATCTCCTGATATATATAATTTTCTTACGTCTGACTTCCCAAATTTGCCAGAATGCGAATGAGCAATGTGCGCTGAAGACACTGCGATATTTTTCTCGCATAAGCTCGGTCTCGACATTGAGACGAATCTAAATCTTGCAGCCAATATCCTTGAAAACTTTTTCAAAAAATGGAAGATAAAATTAAATGTAGAAAAAAGCCAAGCTGTCTTTTTCACTCGGAAAAGAAAAACTTGCTTTCGTCCGCAAAATCAACTTAGATTGCATAGAAATCTATTACAATGGGAATCTTCCGTTGAATATTTGGGTTTCCATCTGGATCCGAAATTGAAGTACAACGTACACACTGCAATTAAAAAATGTAATGTTGCTGTCAAATTAAAGTACCCTTTTATTGACAGAAAATCGCGATTATCAGCTGAAAATAAACTGATAATCTTTGAGGTAATATTTCAAGCAATTCTTTTTAATTGTTGTCCAGTATGGTGTAATTGTGTTAAATGTTATATGAAGAAGTTACAAGTAACACAAAATAAGTCACTTAAAATGATTCCAAATCTCCCTTGGTATTATCCCACGACAGAGTTGCATAATATAGCCAATGTTGAATTGATCTCTAATAGAGTACAGAACGCACTCTTATAAGAGTGATTTTTCCGAAAACCCGCTAATTAATCAACTTAATGTGTTTTTTTCCTTGTTTTGTTAAAAAATATCGTGTAACACAAACGTACATATATTCTGTATTATTTTTATCTCCATGTGCATACACATATCCTTATTTGTTAATTTATCTATTTATTTATATATCCCTTTATTTATTGATTTTATTGTTTTTACTCACTTATTTATTTATGTATATTATTTTTTCTCTCTTAATGGAGGATTTTACTCGAACTTTCCCTCTAGCATGTGACTCATACTTATTCTCTTAAATTTTTTTCAGTTGAAAGATATGCTTTATTATCGAATCTCTGTATTAAAAATTGTGCTGTAGCAGACTTTTAAAATTGTAATTATTGTACGAAATAAATATAAATACATACATAAATACTTAAGGTTCATCCTCCCCCAGTTGCTTCAGCCAGAAACGGTTGTGAGGCCTCGAACGCTTGGTGTTTATGGTTGGCGGAACTTTGTTCGTTTCTTTATTCAGATTATTTAAATATACTTTCGGTTACAAAATTTATAATTAAAAAGGAGTCAAACTCAGATCGTCCGAGGGACCCTCATCCGCAATGGAAGCAATTTGGCACATGGAAAGAAAGTAGACATGCTTTGACAAATCAGGATGACGAAAATTTTAATTTTGCCCCCATGTTATGAACCGTTAAAAAAATTTTAATTTAACAACAAATTTCTTTTTGACTGTACAATTTTGGCTCTTAAAAAAGGATGCAAATAAATCCATTGTGTGTCCATCCTAATGTACAAAGCCCACCCAATCGCGTTCTGGCAGCACAAGACGGTCAGGAGCACAAATACTCGTTCGCCCATTGGCATCAGATTTTTGGATTACCTAGAAAGTAATCGATTTGGTCCACTCAACCCTTTCACCCAAATACACATCCACACACACAATAATGCTTTCTCAGCTTTTTTGGCATTTTTAATTTGATTTGTTGCCAAAATAGCAGTCTTTTCCAGTTCTTTTTCGATATTTTAAAATTTACAAAAATAGTAAACTGAAACATACTTCAAGTGTACTGATGAGAGCGAAAAAATAAATTCCCAAGGATACAAGTCGTGTACCAGGAAACCAATGTTAATGCTGTTTTTTGTTCCTAGAACACTACACATGCGAACCGTCTTGAATGTCATATACTAGCGCAACATGTGCGCACGACGCATGCAAAAATACGAGGACGTTCATGACATGGAAACATGCGGCGTTTTGGGTCAAATTCGACATACCGTGTACTACCGATATTTTAATCCATGCAACGACATTCGATCACAATTTGCCTGCAACGATTTTTGAACCCGAATGCGGAATTTTTGCGTGACGTCAGGCCCGCAAGTACATGCAACGATTTTCATGTCGTCGCTTTTGGAAGCAAAACTTGTGGACGGAAGTGTATAAATTTAAATATTTCTTTTTTCTGATAAAGTAGTTGTTAACTACACATTTTATTGATTTTGAACTTTTTTTTTGAAAACTAAAGTGTGTACGTACGTACTGACTACTGGGATCTCGAAACGTGAAGATATGTAAAAATTTTAAATTTCGAAAATCGGACCGATTACAAAAACTTCCTGATGGCAAGTTAATAGATACAAGCACACATTATTTGGAAAAGTCTTTATTTAAACAAAATCAATTTTCTTTAATCACTTTACTTTTAAGAAAAATATATTAAATCAATACTTTAGCATTAAAAATTTAATGAGTTTGTATGTGTGGACACAGTGTTGGAACCACCATCACATGATATGTCATCAAATGTAAGAGGACCAATGCAAGTTTTTTTTTTAATTTACTTAATTACTTGCGGTCAACATATGGACAGGCACCAAATGATGTGTCACCGTGTTTAATCGAAATTCCGCCGCCGTTTTATTTTACTTTCGGCCAAATTTAAACGGTGCCAAAACGTTCCTCATCAAGGCTGGACCACTCCAGTATCCTGGGAGCATCATATGCCAATAGAGAGCAGGCATCAGTTCCTTTTTCATGAAAAACATGGTATACCTTTCCTTATTCTGTCGCATAGGGAATGTTTCCAATGGTGTCAAATTGTAATCGAACTCGGCTAAGATGCATCGGTTATAGCCAGTCACAAGTGGGCATGATGCGTATCCATCATAAGTGCTCTTGAGTTCTTTGCCATTAAGTGTTGCCATGATATTTTTGAAAATAACAGGTGACTGGGCAGCTATAGAAAAACACAAAACGTTAAACATTCATGCATTTGTAAAAAAAAAAAGAGGAAGCAGCAAATGACAAACCTGCGGAGGCAGCAGTCTTCGAGTTCGGTGAACTTGCACAGTCTCCAATAGCAAAGACATTATCGTATTTAACATGTCGCATGGTAGACCTGTCAACATCAACAAATCCAGCTTCATTTGTCAGTTCCGAGCATTGGGCCAATTCTTTTGGTGTACTCATCGGTGGGACGGCATGCAGCATGGAATACTATTAACAATTTATCATTTGTTATACGCATGAGACTTGAAAGCTTACCTCTTGTTCAAAGAATTCTTCTGGTTTATCAAGGTTCTGGAAAATTGCTATATCTTTTTCGGGAATCACTTTAACAAGATTTCTCCTCAAATTCACTGTGATGTTGCGAGTCTCCACAAGTGGCCACAAAGCATCAGCGTAGTGCTTCACACCGAACAAGACTGGCAATGCAGTGTTGTAGATAACATTGATTTTGTCTCGTTTATGTTGCTAGAAAGGACGGAGAAATGTTATAATAGAAGCCAAATCGTCTCATATAGTGAAGGAAGCCATAGAAGTGTCCTATTACAAATTTCATCAACAGGCGTCCTTCTGTCGAAGGCTTCCAACTGTCTATAATGAGTTTTAACATCAACAAAACATACCTTTCTAAAGTAGTGCTCCGAGATGTACATGATTTTTTGTGGTGCTCCTGGGCATTTCACAGGAGATGATGGGAATGTGAATATTGCATTACCCCCTTCAACACGTTGTAGGGCTTCAAACGTTCGGGACACGTATTTTGGTGAGAAAATTGAACAGACTTTACCATAGGGAATGGATAACGCTTTCTCTAGACCAGGAATCTATAAAAAAAATACAAGTGATTTGTCATGACATTAAAAGTGACTATGAGGATTTACCTTATCGTAGTTCAGTTGTAAGCCAGTTCCAATGAGAAGAATATCGTAGGTGATTTTTGCTCCAGAAGACGTTGTTACTGTATTTGACTTCGGGTCAAAACCCACAGCCTTATCCTTAATCCAAGTTGCTTTTGATGGAAGTACATCTGCCATTAGACGATAGGATTGTTCAAAGTTCTTCATTCCGCCACCAATCATTGTAAACATGGGTTGGTAATAATGTCTCTAAAGTGTAATTTTGTTTTAAATGGTCTACAGAGAAATGGTTTAATTTTAAACTAGTTACATCAGCTGGCTCAAGGACAATTACTTGGCCCTTTCCCAGTTTAGAGGATAACTTTGCCGCCATAGCGCAACCACCACAACCACCGCCCACAACTAAGACCTTGCATCTAAAAGAGAATAAAAAAATACGTTATGATTTATGAATGACACGGTTTGTTTGAATATGACAAGGCCAGGCCATGGCTTAGTTTTTTTATCCTCAACCAAATATAAAACATTCAAATTTAATGTTAATCCCTAAATGGTTACCATTAACCCAAATGAGTCCTTCAAACACGCATGGCTATGTAAGGAGCGAAACATTAATGCCGGGAGCTTACTTTGGGTTCATAATCTTGAACAGGATTTGTTTGAAGAGACTTGATTCAATTAAAGTAGCTTTCATAAATCTTGCATTGCAAGGTAAGCTAAGTCCAGAATGGGGAAGGTAGGTAGGTAGGTAGGTAAGTGTGATTGTCGCAGCTGAAAGGGTTTTGACCCACTTAGATTCTGTTTGGATCCATTGTGTTTTCATTAACCGGCGATGGATACACCGATTCCTCATTGGCTAGTGGGATTAACTGATGCCGTGGAAATACCTGTTGGTATCCAAGTGGTCTCTGTAGAGATTGTCCACTTCATTACCGGTTATAGCCAGTTTGTTTTCCCAATGAATTTTCCTATGTTCTGAATTTTTTTGTCTTACATATCTTCTAGGTTGCCGCATGAGTAGCTTCTTATCGTACTTTACCTCGTTTTTGCGAGGGCAGGACAGGTGTAGTATGCTTTCTACTTCTTCTGCATCCCTGCAGCTCCTGCAAAAGTCGTTATGGAAGGCGCCCATTCTTAATGCGTGTTAGCCCAAGATACAGTGGCCTTGTGATAATTCCTACGACCTTACTTATTATTATTATCCTCTTAAGGCTAAGGAGTGTACTTGTTCTTTTTTGGATTAATGAGACGCCAAATTTGCTTCGAAGTCCTCCGAGTGTCTAGTTCCACCCATCTCCGATTCGTGATATTGATGGCATCTGAATTTAGCATGGTGTTTATTGCTTGAATTGAGGGGTAAGGGGTCTCCTGATTTATTGCCAGTAGCAAGCTCACCCCTATTCTAGCTAGCTCATCGGCTCTTTCACTGCCTGGAATACCACTATGCCCAGGGACCCAGCATGGGGTAAGGTTACATCTGACCGCTATCTCCTTGAGATTTAAGATTTAAGATGAGATCTGAGATTTAATTGATGGTGTGTCCAGAGGCTTGATGGTCATCTGGCTGTCTATGTAAGTGATGAAAGATGACCCGTCTATCGAATTCATAGACAGTAATTGGGCAGCCTCTTGGATAGCTTCAACTTCTGCCTGGACTACACTACAGTGGCTGGGCAATCGAAGGGACAGAGTGAAGGAGATCTCCGACTCTGAGTCTAAGATAGGTGCGATATAGTCTGTTTGTGTTGGAATTCTCGAATGCTTGATTATTTCTATATGACCTGAGCTATGTGTTCAGCTCGAGTGGTTACACTCATTCAACGTAATCACTGCTTTGGTAGGTATATAGTAAGTTTCCCGTATAAGTAGCATACGCAGTTATAGCATTATTTCCATGGCGTTTGAAGGTATGGAAGTGTTGCATATACACAGCGATCGTTGGATTCTACCTATTTTTATCAGATTTTCTTTTATGTTCATTGGGTACATACGAGGATAACTGCTGTATACTATACATCCAGTGCGTCAATCTCGGTTTCAGTCTCTATTTGGAGACGAGGACCCTCTTGCATGTTTACATAGCCATCGCGGCCTTCCTTATATGGTCTTGAATATGCAAAAGAGGGAAAGGAATTCATAAAATCATAAATAGGTACTTCACTTTCAACTGGCGCTCATGGGAGGAGTCTATGGTAACGCCCATCGAAAAAATAGTCAACACAAAAAAAAAATCGAAGATTAGAAAACTATTGAGAACCACTATGTCCACCTATGCGTCTTAGGAACTATCTCCCGAAATCTCTGGCCAGGGAGATATAAAGGCCTAGCCATGAATTCAATCCGATGGCTGATCCATGGGAAGATGCGACCCTGGATGATGGGTCCGGAGTAGAAGGGTGGCGGACAACTTTGCTAGGACTCTCTAGGTAGGATTAAGTTAGTTAAGGCTTAGCTTAAATTTATTTCTTTTTTCTAAATTTTTTTAGAGAGGTTGATAAGTTAGTTTGGGTTGCAGCTAGGGTAGGTCTAAGGAAGATTAGGATAAGGATATTTTGAAAATAGTTTTTTTTTATTGTTTAGCATAGGGATAGTTTTGGGATAGCTAGGGATAGTCGGTCCCCGATTTTTTCGCTTAGATCCATATTCAGTAGGAAACCCTGAACACCGCTTTCCGTTATCTCTTTATATCTTTCTCTTACTGTCTTTCTTTCTCCTTTTCTTTGGCACGACTTTCTTTGCTGATGAGCAGGGAATATCTAGAAAGGAGGACAATGACTACCCCGTCCGACGAGCTCCGTCGAGCAACCACAAGAGTGCCGTCGTCCTCTCAGATGAGATATTTTCTTCACAAATGGAGCTGGTTGAGCCGTTCGAAAAACAACTAGCAGCCAAATAAGCGAGAATCAGTTATTTGAGGAAGCGATATTCAACTATGATTAAATGGGACTTCATTGTGAAATGTTAGCTAATAAATCGTTTGTGAATTCAGGCGAAAACAGTGCACCAAGTTGCACCAGTTGTCAAAAGAAAGGATGACGTTTTCGGCGTGTGCATCGGGAGCAAACAAAATAAGACCGTTGATCATTGGAAGAGTAAAAAAAAATCTCGGGCGTTTCGGAACCAGGTGCTACTGGTGGTACATGGATGAAGCGATATGCTAGAGGAGGCTGTTCAAAAAAGCTTGGAGGGAACCAAAAGGCAAACTTACTATATATTAAACCCAAATCATAATTGTTTTGTTCACTGAAAACTTATTAATTAATATTTATCGTCACTTGTTCTTCATACTAAAGTATTTTAAAGCAAACAAAAAATAACGAATTTTTCATTATAACGAATGCCTGTGCATTATATACTTCGTTATACTGGACGTCCACTTTATATTTAAATGTTCAACCTGGCAATAAGCCTACCATGGATATAATTAAGCCCTTTTTCTACATTCATATCTTAATTAGCATATCTTTAGATTCATTGTTAAAATCGCGGAAGTTACAAAAATCAAAAATAAAACAATTAATAAAAAGCTCATGCTCATGTCGGGCCGTTTGACATTGAAACCTACGTGCGTATGCATGACGAAATTGTTAGTATTATTATTTGGCAATTATCAGACCTATTTTAGGAAAAAAACTGTAAAAGTTCAATCACATGTGTTGCCTACAAGTGAGCTTTAATTTGAAAGAGAGTATCGTTTTTTTTCTCTTCGTATCTATGTATCTTACGAATTCGATCAACAACAAGAGAGCCGATTCGCAGCGAGTCTATTTCACAAGTTTGTTCTCTTTTTTCAAAGCATATTCCCATCAGATTTTCGTTGTTTTTTTTTATTGAATCAAATTCTTAAATTTGGGATTATTTTGGAATGCACTATGTTAACTGGAAACTTTAAAAACTTATTTTCTTCTTTGAAAATTCTTTCGCGATTTCCAGTAAGGATCCGATCGCATACAATTTCACAGCTGACATCTCTTGTTTTGTTAGTTTTTAGAAGTAAGCAAATTTACAATTGTTTAAATTGAAGAATTTTGTTTATGAAGTTTCTGAAATCTCAGTGGTTTTTGCGTATGTTTGTTTTTTCACGAAGGAGTGACCCATCTGTTTATTTCGTACTTACAGTGGGTAAACAAATTATTACCACACCCAGTATTTTGACGTTTTAATATTTTCCATTGAATATACAGAAACTTATTAAGTATTAGAAAATGTAGAAACAAAAAGTACAAATTTCAAAATCAGTGTCATATTAATATCCAAAAAATTATGCTAAAAAAAATAAGTTATTATATCTAAAATTCCATTCCATAAATTTTCTATCGGGTTTATGTCCGATGATTGGGGTGTCGTAATGAGTCAATATGGCACATTATATAACAACCAATCTTTTCTTACTCTACCTGGATGTTTGGGGTCACTGTCCTGTTGGAAATGGAATGACTCATTAATGCCTAAATTTTTAACGCTCTGAGGCAAATGATATTGCAACAAGTCGATATAGCCAGGAGCTGTCAAGGTGCTGTCAATAAATCACAGGTTGCCAGCGCCATTTGGTCTTCCAGAACGAAGTTTATTTCCGGTTGATCCAATCTCCCGATAGCGCTGTATAACGCAGCGAACTGCAGAAAATTGCATATTGTTATGAAATTGGTCTTGAGGTTTGCGCCTCTCCTTTATGCAAAACGCCAAAAAAAATGGGTGTGCAAATACTTTTTTACTCACTGTATTTCAAAATACTATAAAAAAACATTTTTAAAAGTATTAACGACAATCGCTTTAATGAAAATAGTAAGTCTTTCGCTTAATAATGGACCATCATAAGAATCTAATTTTTCAATATATATTCGATAGCTTGACCAATTTTGTTCTTAGATGTCTGAACCGTCTTTGATGACACTCTTAAAAAAAAGTCCTTTGGCGTCCAAGCAACATCATAAACACGTTTGATTGCACGATAATTGAACCAGAAATCGATTGTTGAACGCCTTGTATGACACGTAGCCTTATTGCGCTGGAACAATAGCTTGTCCGAGTCCAAAACCTTAATTTCTGGCCTCGGTAGCGGTCTTAATTGATTGTAAAATTTCTCCTATTGTCAATTTTGTTCAATAATGTCGCCAATAAAAACAGAGCATCCGCTTAGATGATTTTTTTGAGGAAAATCAGAGAGAATAGACGCCGACGCGGGTGGTCGATTTCCTTGAATTTCTGAGCCAATTTGACATTTAAGATAAAAGATTCAAGTGATTTTCGACAACTGCGACTGGTTTTCGATTGCTGAGATTGATTGGCATATTGAATTTCTGGACGCACACACTGTCGGTAACATCTGCAATATTTTCCATTGAGCGGGGTATCATGGGTATATGTTCGGTAATCAATCACCAAACTTGCTAGCTGCAATTGGTCTATTATTTTGACCGAAATCTCTTATCAAAATTCACACTGTTTCTGCAATGATCATCATTTTTGTTTCAGCATCAAACAATCGACAACTGACCGGGCTTACATAAAACTATTATATAAATATATGTTGTTGTGTCATTCTTGACGTCTTTCAAACCTTTCACAAGGTTTTGCATAAAGGTTTACATTTTTGAAGTAAACTTACGACAGATTATTCGTCAAAAACCGTGAAGGCTTACATACTGTAACGAAATTCGCCTTGTAAAGGGGTGTTCGACAACGTGAGTTGGAGAAGAAACGAACAAACTGGTATCAGATATCCAATGGAACAAAAGTAGGAAACAATGCACTGGTGCCTGCCTGGTCGACCTGGAAAAGGCTTTCGATACCGTATGGTTAGAAGGACTCTTTTACAAGCTGAGTAGGCTGGGCATCTGCAAACCACTGTTATACATGCTTGTTAATATGCTAGTCAATAGACAGTTCATTGTGAAAAATGGCAATGAAACTTCTAACGGGCTATTCAAATTAATAAATGGACTGCAACAGGGGGCTGTCATTTCGCCGATCCTCTTCAACATATTCACCAGTGACCTTGTAAGATCCCTTCCCCATGCCATAGCGTACGCAGACGATTTGATTGCGTACAGATCAGATTCGAAAATAGAAGTCATTAGAAATCTCTTGCAGCGTGACTTCGATGAGATTCAACGTTATTGCGAGGACTGGAAGTTGAAGATCAACTTCCAGAAATGCGAAAGTATTTTGTTTAGGACGCCGTTGTCTGGGGCCTCTAGGGATACTATAAAGAATTGGCGAAAGCTATCAATTGTGGGACCGCACGAACAGCCACTGGCGAGTCGAAGTGTAGTACGATACCTCGGTATTTGGCTGGACCAGTTTCTATATTTCAACAAAAATGTAGATGCTGCTCTTACCAGAGCCAAGGGTGCTTTTGCCCAAGCAAAAAAACTGTTTTATAGCCAGCAACTCGATGCCAGGGTAAAAGTAATCTGCTACATGGCCCTCATCCGGCCTATGCTCGTCTATGGATGCCCCGTGTGGTTCAACGTGGGAGCTAGCGTAATGGAAAAGATTCGGTTGTTTGAGAGGCGATGTCTCAGGGCTTGCCTAGGTTTATACAGAACTCCAGAGTCTGAATACAAAAAATTCTATCCCAACGAGGTCCTATACAATAGAGCGAACGTAATTAGAGTAGACAATTTTCTTATAAAGCTGACACGAAATCACGTTGCAAGAGCAATGAACTCTGTCAACAATCTGATCCGCGGTGCCTACTATTTCAATGACAGGTATTACGAGCAGGTGCGCCTTAACGGTTTTATCCCGCCCGAGGCTTTTCTCTATCTAGATACGGTAGGTCTCATTCAGGATAGATTAGCGGTACCGCTAATCTTCCACATTGCCCGAAGAGCTGTGGATAAGCGGCTTAACTATGAGCGAGACGTTGCAATTAGTTCCATGGAGCGTCTGAGGTTTAGTAGGGCGGTTTCTGATCGCGATATAAAAGAAGCCGAACGCCAGCACCGACATTTTTGGTGGCTTAAGAATTAAATGAAGAAACTCCATCCTCAATTCCTTTGTAGCCCTTGAGGTATAGTTGGCCGAATTCGACGCGAACGTTTTTCGCACGGGTGGCTGACTTACGGTAGTGAAGTCGATTAGGTTAAGTTTTTATGTATATATATATATATATATATGTGCAAACAGGGGATGTTCACATATCCGTATATGTGGGTATATGTTGCCATATGTGCCTCTACCTGCTTTGCATGTATATATGACGTAATATTAAGGTAAAAATAAGTTAGTTTAGTTAGAGTAAGTTATTTTAAGTTAGAT
This sequence comes from Orthonevra nobilis, assembly GCA_963555765.1. Classification (NCBI taxonomy): domain Eukaryota; kingdom Metazoa; phylum Arthropoda; class Insecta; order Diptera; family Syrphidae; genus Orthonevra; species Orthonevra nobilis. Next base: position 97,608,751 of record OY743225.1, on the reverse strand, counting down.
AATAAGTTATTATTAGTTTCTGTAACTAAGTTTTTTTTGTAAAGCCCGATTTTCTTAGTTTTAAGTTACCGCTGATTAAAAATAAATCAACCGCTAATATAGTCGAAAGACAAACACATGTATATAGATTTAGCAATAGGTTTAACTTAGAGAGCCCGCATAGGGTCAGTAAGTTATATAAGTTGTATTCATTAAGCTAGTTTTAAGCAATTTTGTCTAGCACTTAAGTAATAACATAATATAGAGGTTAATAAAATTTGCAAAAAAAAAAAAAAAAAAGAAGAAACGAACAATCCCGGCTAGACCATAAGAAAAACAAAATTGATAACTTGGTTCCCTAGAGGGTTTGAATTTTTTTTTATTTGAACTATTTTTCTTTGAAATGGTTTGAAAATAAGCGCTGACTGTCGTAGTCTCAGCCAGATTTAAAAAGAACAGAACCCCGATATTAAGGCAGCGGCTACTTTTATAGCTCCCCATCGTTTTCCAGGATAATTCCAATTTTATTTCTGCGGAAAGCCTTCGCTAATTTTTGTGCGTTTTCGTCATCATATTCAGCTTCCTCTTGAAATTTTCTGTTTTGATGTGTTATGTTCGATAATTTGTTAAATTCAGATTCGTGATTTTATTCATCGTGGCTTATGAATAAAACAAAAAGAAAAGGTATATGTATGTGCTTGCTTGTTTTTGGGCCTTGTGTTTCCAAATTGTGTCCAACATGCTCAAAGGTTTCAGGCTCTTATATATCCTTACAGGTCATTCAGTAGCCATAAGAAACAATGCACCATCATGACACTGATGACCGAAATGCTTTGTTCTACTTTATTCCAAGCCTTAGGGAGAAATGAAAGAAACATGATGTCCATTTTTTTTTTGACAAGTTCATGTTCTACGTTAATGTACTGTGCTTTTATAGCTTGAGCAGGAAACCTTATCTTGTAAATGGGTATAATTTCAGACTGAAAGACACTTCATTGGATGGGCAGATAATACGACTCGATTGGCCTAACTTAACACGTACTTCTCACAACACGGCGTCGTTTTAACACGGTTCAAAGTCTTGTTTTCCCCGGTTTCTGAAACAATTTTTTTCTTGATAATATCAGGACTTCTTTGGTGTGGGTTTTAAATTTAACGGAGCCTAACTCTTTGGATGTTACAAAAGCATGGAAACAATTTTCTATTAAGGACTGCATCTAAATTGTATCGCAATGTTTAAAGGAGCCTTTAACGTCAAAATAATAGCAGGACCCGGAGTAAAAAGAAACGGACTTAATTGATATTATTACACAAAACTCTAACCAACAAAATGCCAGCAGAAGCGATACAAAAAGTGAACCTGAAGAAATAACAGTGAGGGACTTAACACATGGAATAGGCTTCACACTAAGCTTGGAGTCTTTTTTTTTTAAATGCAGATTGAAAGGCAACTGAAATTTAAAATGGAGTTATGCATGTCACCTTATAAGGAAACGAACAAAAAGCTTTGTACTAATCAAGCGAAAATAACAGATTTTTTCAACAAAAAGAACAACATTCTAAAAAGTCATAAAAAAATTATATTATGGAACATAACTCCTCTTTTCACTGGTTTCTTAGTTCATTTAGCATAATTTTGTTTAACACGATATTTTTCAGAACAGTTACACTCGTTTTAAATAAGGTCTACCAGTATATAGCAAGAAATCTGCTTATCCAATCCATCATTGTATAATCTGCGCTGGTAAGAGCAGCGGCAGCAATGGACAATGATCTGACATCATTTGTCGCACTATTCGAATTTTCAAAAGCCTTCGATACAGTCAACCATATGCAGCTAATAAGAAAACTCAAAACTTTGTTCGGTTTCTCCGCATCTGCCACCAATCTTATCTTTTCATACCTCCATGAAAGACAACAAGCGGTTTATGAAATCAAATTTACTGAATACCAGATCGGGCGTCCCACAAGGATCTATTCGCGGTTCTTTGCTTTTTGTCATCTACATAAATGATCTTCCTTTAATTATTAAAAACTCTTGCGTTCACATGTACGCAGACGATGTACAAATCTACATAAGCAGTAAGCTTGAACAAGTTCACGATACTGCCTCGAAGCTGAAGGAAGATTTTTCAAGAACACTGACCTGGTCCAAAGAAAATTCACTCAAAATTAACCCAACTAAATCCAAATGCCTGGATATAAGTAGGAACGAAATCAACACCGATAATCTTCCTGCTATAGCTATGAACAACGAACCAACCGAGTGCGTAACAAAGGTCAAAAAATTGGTATCTGGTTCAGTCTAAGGCTTAGTTGGGATAATCATGTTTGTACCACAATTGGTAAAATCTATGCGTCTCTTAGGAATCTGTCGGCTTCTCGTAGTCATACTCTAGCTTTCAACTACATCACTCGATACGTGTATGCATTGAATCGTAATGACCACATCTCTTCATTTATAAAGAGCATCCTCGGTTGCACGATAAACCGATATTTTGATTACTTCACAGTCAAATGCCTTCATAGGATTATCACCAGCAAACAGCAACCTTACCTCACTACGTGTTTCTATTGTTTTTCCGAGCGTCAATTCTTCATTCGTGCCACATGTATTTGGAATACGATTCCTCTCAGAAAAAGAAGACTCTGCTACACGGTTTGTTTTGGTACTACACTTTTTCGCTATTTACAGGAAACAGGACTAACGTATGAATAAGTGTACTATTTTCATAAATAATTAAATCAACAAATTTTGTACACTTGTAAATATTCGTAAATATATTACTTTATTAGTCTGAGCCTTTTTTCAGTCTTTATATTAGAAAACACACTCTTTTAATTGTTAAAGCAGAGCAACTTTGAAACACGTCTATTCTCACGTTGAGACATCGAAGTAAGAGTATCATTCAGAAGCCACAATTCTTTGGTTGTTGGTAACTGAGCACAGAGTTTGTTGAGAGCCGCGACAGCTTAAATATTTTCTTCGTACTAAGGAAAGTGAGGTTAAAAGCGTCTTTCTTTCTAAACTAATAAAAAGCGAATTTTTTTTAACGGTGAGAAATGATTTTTTCTAAGGACTCAGACCAAGATTTTTCAAATCTTGGCTAACAGATCCAGATATAGACATTTAAGATACATATTTTTGCGAGATAGTGCTCAACATTGTATTCCAAACTTGGCCTTGGAAACGTGGATCAAGAAATATGAAAGGACGGCACCTTTTGGTATGAACTTGAGAGAAAAGTTCGAAAACAGTATCCAACATGGATAGATAAAATTTGGCAGTTTTTTCAGGAAGCCTAAAGATCAATAATCAATAGCATTGAAAAACATCAAACGGATGATCGATTGAATGTTTGGGTTTACGTCGAAGTTGGTACGATAAAAAGTTTGGATTTATTTTTTTTGATCGATGGATATTTTCATTAAATTCGATTCTGAAATAAGAGATTTGTATGATTTTTTTGAAACAACATGTTGTAACAACATGTGATCGCCAAAAGAAGGGTACACCTACAAATTGTTGTTTTCAAATAGGTTTTTGACAACCACATAGTACTTTCTTTTAAAATAGGTACGTAATTTTTGATAGTGATTTAATTTCAATAAACAATAAACTTAAAAATTGTAAAACAATCATTATATATTAAGTAAAAAATTAAATTTTTTTTTTCATTTTTACGGGGTCAAAAATAAGTATACGGCTTGTCGCAAATACTGTTTAAGGTTCTGCTTATCGGGATAACATTTTTTTTCTTTTTGGCAATTGATTGATTTACACAGTAACCAGGGTATTTGAATCAGGATTGCCGTTTAGTAGATTTTTAGGACTTTCGACGATTTTTGATAAGATTTTGTCGCTAAAACAAAATCTAGTGAATTCTATTGAATTTACCAGGATTTACCAGCTATGAAAAAAAACATACTTACACTCAAAAAAACAGAAGTGAATGACAAAACCATGAAGAATTTAAAGAGTGTGGGAAACCAGTCGTGAATGACATTAATAAGCCTCTTTGTTCTTATTGCCACTGCGAAATGATGAATGATTTAAAGAAGCACACTGTGTCCAAAAAAAAAATTAAATTAAGTGCGATTTAATTTCAAAAAAAAAAAAAAAAAATAATTTTTCCGCTGCACCCAAGGAATTAATCAAATCTCGAAGAGCTAAAGTTATGCTTGCATTGTTTGTGGCTGAACATAGCTCAATATCCCATATAGACTATTTGAGTGATATTTGTAAGAAATGTTTTAATGGTTCAAAGTTTGCTAATAATATTAAATTTTATAGAACCAAATGTACTGACATAGTAAATGAGGTTTTGGCACCACATTTCAATAAATTCTCATGGGCTTAACATTAAAAACATGGTTGGGATCGGCACAGATAGCACCTCAGTGATGACTCAATTCGATTTACCCAATCTGATACTTATACGTCATGCATCAAAAGAAACTCTTCCACATAATATTGAGTTTCTTATAAGAGAGACATATTGATGGTTTTCCAATTACACAAATATTTACTTCAACTTTTTTATCAAATTTCCTTTGTAAATCTTTTTTAGTTTAAATTTATATTCAATTACTTAATATCTTATTTATATTTAAAAGATTGTTTAAATCTGCTATAAATTATGTTGAAGTCAAATAAAGAAATAAATAAATAAAAATAGAATACTGATGCTGTTACGTCGGAAAAAATACTTTCAAAAGTACGGTGCTTAAAAAGGGACTGCTTTCTTAAGGTTAATCATTATGAATTGAATTGGTGGAGCAATTGTTCTTTGTAAGGCCAAGTCTTAGCTTTACCAATGTTGGCGCGGGTTAGACCTACAGTTTATTGCCGACTCCGAATGTCCACATTAGTACTCTAGTACTTTGAAAGTTTGTACTCATAGGAGTTGGTTTTTTTTTCATGTCTATACTTTCATTATGGAGAGGTTAAGTTTATAAGACTGTATGTATGCGGTTAAGTTCGAAACGTCGAACTTCAATAATTACAATGGACCCTCAACATGAATATAGGGCATTTCGTCGTTAGCCACTTATGTAACAAAAGTCAACGAAACATCGGTCAAGTAAATGTGTTTTTTACGAATGCTGGCTTAACGCTTAGAGATATTTAATTGCTTTCTATAGAAAAGCTTTAGAACTCAAAATGTTTTATAATAAAGTCCACGATGACATATCTCTAAAAGGTTAGGGTAATACACAAATTGTTGACTAAGAAATATATTTAAAAAAAATTTTAATCTGTCAATCTTGTTTTCCGTCGATTATATTTAATGTATCTTCGCGGGCAGCGAAGGGCCTTCTTCAGTTCTAAAACTTTTCTGCGTACACGATTTATAATACTCGTACCAAATTAAAAAAAAAATTGTTAGATAGTTTAGTTCGCCGAACTGGGTTCTGCTTTGGTAGTAAGTGAATACGAGCTGAAGTTCATTTGCCCTTAACTCAGCCGGTTTCATTCAATCTTAGAGAATGGTTAAGTGAATCTATCCAACGGGCCATTTCATTGTTCTTCCGTTTGATGCGGAAGTTCAAATGGCTTGAAGCTATCCCGAAACCTTCAAAATGCCCGTCCTCAAAACACAAAAAAATTTTCTCCACACTATCGTAGATTCTTACATAAATGCCATAAACAAATACCAAATTAACATCAAAATAATAATTTTATCGAAGGTATTTCACAATTCTAATTACTATTTAGCGAACTCGAAAGACTCTTGGTGTCAAGCTAATTTTAATCAGCAAACAAACAGAAGAAGAACATTCGAAAACCTGTTTTTTGGAGAACCATATCAGTCAAACGTTAGAAAAAATGTATTATTAAATTAAAACCAGCTGATGATTGTGATAGCTCAAATTGCTTTGCTGATAACAGTGCCCCACCTTATTCCATTGAAAGTGTAGTTAACATTTTTCCTCTTGATTTCCGATTAAATCGCAATCAACCACGCCGATAATGTTAAATATTAAATAATATAGATATTTTTAAAAATCATCAAGCTCCCCAAAAATCACACACGCGCATTACATACCCTATCATAAAAATGGGAGGCATACTTACTCTTGCTTCTCGGAGAGAACTTTCGAAGTCGACAAGTATTTAACTGCAGTCAAACTGCGCCCAGACACTTGTTGCACTCTGCCTGCGAATAATTGAAGAGAATTCATTTTGCACCCAAAACACTTGACACGATTTCACAAAAAAATAAATTTTAGAAGAAAAAATTAAAATCGACGAACGAACGGAACAACGGCGACGAAACAAGGTGAAACTTCACTCTTCGACTGAACCTGAGGAACTATTAAGTTATTAATGGATAAGCTTTAAGAGTGGGAATCACAAAGCACTGTCACGACCACGAGCCGCAACATTTCATAATTTTAGTTCAAGTTTTCTATTCGTTTTCGTGTTGCCATTGTAGGCACTCTAATGTGAAGGTCATTCCGAAAACGTACTGTCTTCACATTGTGTGTTGTTCGTTTGGTTTTTTTTTTTTTTTTGAAATTAAGTCGCGTTTAACACTAGAACTACCGTCATTTTTGAGGCGCTAGTTCTACCAAAACCAGTCAAAATGACTGGTCGTTAAAAAAAGCGTACAAAATATTTTTTTTTTGTATTTATTGAAAAAAATATCTAGCAAAAGATATAAAAGCATATAAATTAATAATAAATAAAAATAATAGGGAAAAGTAATCATAAAATTAAGTTTTTCTTAAAGTATTAATATAATAAAATTGAAATATTGTTTTTCTTTTTAGTACATTTTCCGCATACATATTTTTTTACATATATCGCATATAATATTAGTTTTATTATTGTTGCAGTACCCAATTTGACACCATTTGCATGTAGAAACTAAGGTCTTTGAAGTTGTAGGTACATCAGCTGCTCGTGGTCTAACATTTTCAGAGGCAAGTTCATCTGCCAATTGAAAAAGAAACTCTCTTCTGGATATTTTTTTTTGTTTTTGTGTTTTTATATAAGATCCAGGCATTTATGCAACCTAAATCTTAAATGTTAAAAAAGACTTGCAGTGGCCATCTTCTTGATCCTGAGTTTACGCTATACTTTTGTGCAATTTGGTCTGCAACGTCAACGCCAAACTTAGTTTTGTTATAAAATTCCACAGTTTAAGGCAAGAGCTTTTTACTTTTCTGAATATCGACGGATTTATGTTTGGAACTCAATATAAAAACTCTTTTCTTCGGCTTACTTTTGTAAATCGTAAGAACATACCCAGATGATTTGTATCGTTTTAATAAAAATGTAGCCATAGTAGTATAGTATCCTTCTTTATTTTACAAATATTTGGCAGTTCTCTTTTGTTTCCACGTATTGTACCAACCAATGTTGTTTTTTTGGCTAGCAATTTAGACGCAAGAGGTACGCTTGTAAAAAAATTGTCAGTGGTTACGTTTCTTCCACTGTAGAGGCTGTGATTTTGCTCGTGCCTCATCTTTTCCTAAATAAGGAAACCCATTTGCAATATATTTTGTCTCAACATCACATGCTAGCTAGAATTTTATACCAAATTTATCAGGCTTATTTGGCAAATACTGTGTGAACCTGCATCTCGCTTATATTTTGTCCTGATATGTAGCAATTCTGGCTAATTCAATAAATCTTTCCCATACTGTTGACACTAAAGCAAACTTATCGCTTCATAGACGTTGACTTCTCTCACTTTTTTTAAATAAAGCGAATACTATAAATCTCAAAATATCAGTGAAATCCTTTCTACTCATGGCGTTTGCAAAGATGGTCCCCATTTTTGGTTCCATAAATATGAAACATTAAAATTTTTCGCGCCTAGTCCATACAAAACTCCAATGAAAGCTTTACATTTTTTTTGGAAAGGATCCATTTTGGACCCAAAACTCGAGAAGCTTCCAGTTCCGTGCAAGATGTGATATGTTCAAGTAATGGTCGTCGATTACCAAAGAAAATGCACTGCTACTTCGCCTCTGATAATATTTCGTTTTGCATATCCTTTTGGACTGGAAGCATCTTTGAAGATACTGTGAATTGGTAATCTTCCAGGACCGCCACCTTCTCGTCAGCAGCAATTTCATTCGCATAATCTTCATCTTCTGAACTTGAAAGCACTCGAGTATATCTTCTTCAACGGAAATTCAAAAATGTTTTCAAGTTCAGTATTACTTTCTGAACTATCTCCCATGTCGAAAATTTCATCTCCACTACTGGAAACATCGTATTCAGTTTCTCCAGCCACACTTTCACTTTCGTAGTTTTCATTCTCAGTATCAGAGCATTCCATTCTTATATCGTTGAGTTGTTCCAATGTTTCAGAGATTTTCAATCGTTTTGTCATGCCTTCGAAATAATCTGTGGCTTATTATAATTTATATATTTTATTTACTCGTGGATGTTAGCCGATGTGTGATTTACACAAAATACCCTTCATTTTTGCTACCTAATATGATAGTCGAACCTTTTTATTGCCTTAAATAGAAATATTTGTACTATAATGAATGAAAAGTTCCAATTACAATTCTTAAAAAGCCAGTCATTTTGACTGGTGCTGGTAGGAATAGGTATAATATAAAATTATTTTGGAATCTATTGAGTACAATAAAAATATTTATTCTTTATACAATTCCTTGTCATGATTCTATTCCAAAAAAAAAAATTTCAGTACGGAGGAATTTTAAAAATTAACAACGCTACCATTTCATTTTGACTGGTTTGGTAGATCTAGTGTTAAGGGATACAAAGAATACAAGTGGATTTAATTTGAAACCAAGATTTTCTCAGGATTCGAACACGGGAGTTTTGAATTGATCCAAAAGAAAGGCAGGCGCTTCACGTTTTCATTTCATTTCAATGCATTTTAATTAGTGATTTCATTTTACTTACTTGCTGGACAACAAATGCTTAAATCTAGTTTAATTAAGTCAACTACGATACATAACTATTGATAAATAACTTACTGACCCTCTGCGGGGGCTCTAAGCTAAACCTAACAATTAAACCTATGTCTTTCAACTTACTTATATTTATTATATATAAGTTTTAAGTACTAATATAGTAAATAGCCTAAGAAAAAATACAAATGTTTCATACAAAAAACTTAGTGAAAGGAAAGGCAGGCGCTTAATCAACTGCGCCAACAACCAGATAGCAGCCAGATCAGAAGAGGAAGGAATTTCTTGAAGTGCTTAACCTAGGTATTTTGCAGCATATTTTGTGTGGTTATTCTAACAGAAGTTGTTATTGACGGGCTTCCTGAGTATGAAAAGTCTCTTGGTTTTGGGAATATATGTAAGTGCCATTCATGAATATTGGCTGAGTATTAAGTGGAGAGTATACAGCAGTGAACTTAAGGGATATTCGATTCTTCATTAAATGCTGCTGTTAATATCAGAGCAGTCTCAAAAACTGATTCAGACCAAAGAATCTTTATGAAAATAAAAATTTACCTGGCTAATACTCCTTGGAAAGAGACAAAGGAAAATATTTTTTTCAAGTCTTAAAAGTGATTTGTTACATATGCAGTGTAAAAATGACAAATTATAAGTTTCTGGGGGTTTAACCCTTAATTTGACTTTGATCGCTGGGACGGACATAATTTAAAAAAAAAAATCCTGCGAGTTTTATAAATGTTTTTTTAAATATTTTTTTACAGGTAATGTTTTGTGGATCCATGAACAAGTTTCTGCAAAGTGAATTCCTGGAGTGGCAACACTGTATCTTTCGTTCGCAAACAAAATGTCGGCGAGGAGGCGATCATCTGTTTTCAGCAAGGTCGATTTTGTCGATTTACCGGCCGCTACCTCATCCCCCCTTGACTTTCTTCTATATGTTCTTTTCTGAGGATATACTGACAGACATTGTTGACCAGACTAATTTCAATACTTTTGACTGAGGATGAGTTGAAAGATTTTCTGCCAATTCATCTAATTATGGGTAGAGTCGAGATGCCTTCATACCTTGATTATTGGTCGCAAAAATTAAAATATGCCAAAGTTTCTGACAGAATGCCTCTGAAGCCTTATCAGCAAATACGTCGTTGGTTGCATTTCGCAAATAACAATCTGGAAGATGGAGACCGGTACTATAAAATTAGACCTATTCTGGAAAAAATAAAAACAAACAATATATGAAGTATATGCCAAGCAAATGGGGTTTTAAAAATTATGTAAGGGCTGTGGTCTCGGGTATCATCCATGACTTTATACTTTATGGGGGTGAAGATACCTTCCGTAATCATACTTTTTCCGAAGAAGAAAAATCTCTTGGTTTTGGTGCTCAAGTAGTAATTGCTTTGTGTCAGAGTATCCAACGGAAGCCAGCAAATATCTATTGCGATAATTTCTTTTCGTCTCCAGAGTTGATATCACTGTTCAAAACACCATTCAAATCACGACGCTGGTACATGGGCATTTTTGGGCAGTTACTAGATATTTGTATAAATAATGCTTGGTTGCTGCATAGAAAGGCGAATGAAGGCAATCATAAAAACATGATACTAAAAGCCTTCAGATATGCTGTGTATGAGAATCTTTTCTCTGAAATCCGTTGTGCCAAACGGAGCAAAACCGAAAGTCAACAAGCCCCGTGTGGCACGACCTTCCAGTCCAGTAAAGTATGACAATGTAGGTCATTTCCCACAGACCATGGAGGAAAGGGGCGTTGCTGGTACTGCCAAAAAAAAACTGTGGTGTACTGCATAAAATGTCAGATGCGACTTTGCTTTGTGACTGGAAAAAATGCAAGAAATTGTTTTTTGCATTTTCAAACAAAATAAGATTTTCTCTAATGTATTTTTTTTATTATAAGTGATATTCTTAATAAAATGTTGAAATAATTGGATTTATTATTTTGCCCTAATTTGCTAATGTCCGTCAGACCGGACAGTTTAATCGGTAAGTCAGTTTTTACATATTTGGCAATGACCGGTGACGGTTTTCCGCAGATTTTGACTCACTACTAAATGAATATAAACAAATATATAGGTATTTTTAACTTATTTTTCGTTGCCAAATTAAGGGTTAAGATGAAGGTAGCCATCTTATTCCAGACAAAAACGCGATATTTTATCTTCAATTAAGTCAATAGCCTGCCAATATCATAATATTGGTAGTCAGCATGACTAGCGCCTCATGAACATTCAGTTTGTTAAGGATTCAAGCTACTTGGGAACTATGACTTGCCTTATGCTTTTGTCTGTAACCGATGCTTGTTTCTTATACCAAGTTGAAAGCTTGACAAGGAGTACGATAAATAATAATAAACGCCTAAAATGTTCTCTTGTTACACGTTTAGCTTAATCTAAATGCATATTTAGGAAACATTTAGTATGTTTAAAGTCTGAAATTAAAAAGTACACTTAACACTTTCTTACCATAGTTTCTAAAATAATTTTAATTGTTTTTCTTTTTGTTTTTATTGCTCCATCAACTGATTCCTTCTAATTACAATGTTTCAAATGACGTACACAGTTAAATAGTCATTTAGTCTCCAACAGTCGAAAATGTATCGAAGCACTCGGTGAATTTACAAGATTTACTGGAGTCCTTCCTTAACCTTAAATTTAACAAACATCTTACATTATTCTAACGCCAATTTAAATACTCATACTATGATCTCAACAGTTCCAGTACATGTTCAGGCAATAGGCAACACTAGTTTTGTGCTACGGTTGCCGGTGTTTGTCTAAAAAATTTAGGAGATTGGACGCTTTTTTTATTTTTTTCATGTGTTTTTTTTTGTTTTTTTATAAATAAGCTTTTTGCATGCGCAGATAATAATCTTTTTTGTAAATTAAGAGCACACGAGAAAGCTCTTCGTTTAATCAAGCTAACAGTTGAGGTCAAAAGGAATGGACATAATTATGAGAAAATTTTAAAAAATAGATAAGAGTTCACACTTCAAGCCAAAGTTTTCGAACTAAATACTTGTTTGATTTCGATGAATGAAAATATTTGGTAAAATAAAATTACAAAAAAATAAAATGAAATATTAAACTCGCCTGATTTTGAAAAAAAAAGATAAAATAGTTTAGTCCACCTTGGGGGTAAGATGAACGATTCAACAGAGTAAAGCACTTCTAGGTTAATATTCGACATACAGCCTGCAATACTCTTTTGAGCCATCTTAGTTACTGCCGATACCTGGAAACAGACCTCCGGAGATACCAAAAACCAATAGGCCTAAGAATCTTTCGTCCTTCATCCTAAAGACAATGGAAAGACTTAGAGACCTGCATATCAAGGGATACTTGGAAACTCACTCTCCTCTGCAACCCAACCAAAATGCATACAGGAAGCGACACTTCACCATCTGATCACCCTTGTTGAAAAGGGATTTCAATCTAAGGAAATTGCTCTCTGCACCTTCCTGGATATTGTGGGTACTTTTGACAGTACTAGTTACAACTCCATCATGAACGCAAGTCGGAGTGAAGGTATTGACGGCTCGAGTAACAGATGGATAAGATCCATGGTAGTAAATCGATTTATAGCTTCAAAGTAAGTTACTGCAAAGAGAGATAATCCTCACGGAGGTGTTCTTTTATCTTTCCTTTGGTCATTGGTCATAGACAGCCTCCTGGTAAGCCTAAATGAGATAGGCTATGTCACAATTGGCTATACTGGTGATCTGGCTATTGTCAGAGGCAAATATGACACTGCAATCACTTGCGTTAGGCATTCAGCATTAATGAAAGTTTAAGAATGATGCAAGTTTGAAGGAATCTCTGCGAAGCCTAGCAAAACCGTTCTGGTCCCCTTCACAATGAGGAGACAACTGATTCTGTCTCCAATTGGAATTGAAGGAACATCCATGGAATACTCAATTGAAGTCAAGTACCTCGGAGTTATCTTGGACAAGAAACTGCACTGGACTTCATATATCAAGTCCATCACAGAACGCGCCACCAAGGCCATGTGTGCCTGTAAGCGGTTCTACGGTAGGACTTAGGATCTCAAACTTTATATGCTTTACTGGTTGTACATCATGATGTTTAGACCCATTATAACCTCCGCAGCCATAATTTGGTGGCCCTAAATTTGAGATGTTACAACTTCTAAGAAGGTAGAAAAATTCCAAAGTATACCTTGTGTGTGTTTGTGTGCATATGTCCCACGGCAGCACTGGAATCTGACACTAACCCTTGACCACAGAAACTTAATCTGGTATACTGATGACTCAAAAATGGCTAGGTGGCAGTGTCTATGGACCCAACACTAAAATCTCTATACCCATGGGAAAGCATCCAAGTGTTTTCCAGGCTGAACTACAAGCCATCGAATCTTGCGCCATAGAAAACCTTGCAAAAGTCCAAAAAGGGCCCAGAGTCCTAATACTACTAAAATATCCTATCTCTTACAGAGAAATCCTTAAACTCGGCATGGAGAATATTAGAAAGCTCGTGAGCTTCCTCACAGGCCACTGCCACTTGAGATCACATCTAACAAAATTAGGTCTCAGTACAACCATCGAATGCCGGTGCTGTTTAGAAGACGACGAAACGACATTCTTTGTGAATATCCAGCTCTAATTTAACTAAGAAGGAGTATTTTCCTCAAAGAGATATGCTTCCCATTGGACAATAGGCAATTCAATGCTAAAGACATTCTGGCCTTCATCAGAAGAGTGGAGTGTCTGTTAGCCTAAACTTACTCCCTAGGATACAATAGGTCTACTCCTTCAGACTGCAGTGTCCTCCACTTGGGCAGGGGTTTTGGCATTAAAAACAAAAAATACTGCCTGGAGGTGAAGTTATATTTATGTGCAACCCGTCCAGAAGTGAGTGCGTTGTGAGGGGGTTAGAATTCCCCCTCCATAGGAGCTTCTCCAAATGTTAAACGATCCCCGAATGTTAAACGATTAACGCGCATTTTAGGATACTCCGAAAAACAAAATTTGCCATGGAATAAGCGGTCCGGTTTGCAATGAGGGCGAATGGAGAAGATGTAAATTGAGTCGGAAGGAAAAAATAGGTTCACGAAAAAAATAAATATTGAACCTCCGGTTCCACGTAGTTCTAGCACAGGGTCACCCCTTACAAGGATCGATGGTCTGATAAGTAAGTAGAAAAAAAAACAGAAAAGTTCATTCTATAATCCGTATAAAAATCTGTTTCTTGTACTTGATATTTCATAAAGGCTCTCCATTCAGCAAGATCCACAGCTTCCTGCATCTAATAGCGTATTCTAAGTTTGCCGAGGGCCCTTTGCACTTGTGTTAGCCTCTATTGGTTAGTTCTGCCTTTCTGGTGAATATTAGAAGGCCTTTAGGGCCGTAGGATTGGTGTCCATGCTTCAACTATCATTCAGTAAAAAAAATTTTTGATCGGTTGTGTGGTTTTTGTTTGGCGTCTGTTGAAAAATGGAAAAACAAAACGAACATTTACGTCATATTTTGCATTTTTATATTTCCGGAAAGAAAATAACGCATCGCAAGCGTTATGTGCTGTTTATGGTGACGAGGATTTAAACTAATGGCAGTGTCAAAATTGGTTTGCCAAATTTCGTTCTGCTGATTTTTCACTCAAAGATGAAAAACGCTCTGGTCGTCCAGTTGAAGTTGATGACGACCAAATCAAAGCAATAATCGATTCAGATCGTCACAGTACAACACGTGAGATTGCAGAGAAGCTTCATGTATCACATACATGCATTGAAAATCGCTTAAAACTACTTTGCTATGAACGAAAACTTGATATATGGGTTCCTCATGAACTGAAAAAAAATCATTTATCAATCAAGACCACACACATCTATGGTCACTCAGGAAAATTTATTGGAGCTTGGTTATGATGTTTTGCCACATCCACCAAAATTTCAATAATAATGAGGATCTCAAATCGTACCTGGTTCAGTTTTTTGCTGACAAAAACCAGAAGTTTTTGTGGAATTATGATGCTTCCTGAAAGATGGCAAAAGGTCATTGCTCAAAATGGGCAATACATTACAGAATAAAGCTATTTCGTTCCATGAAAAAATTGTCTGTTATTTTCTAAAAAATATCCGCAATTACTTAGTTGCCAGTTTGATAATAAAACGCGAAGGCCCAAGAATAGATCCTTGGGGAATTCTTGCATTTGTAAGAAAGCCTGACTTCTACCACTCAAATAACTTGCACGTTAGCTTACGTGCTGTTGGCTCAAATTTAAAATAATCGTTAAATATCTGTAAAAGACGTTTGTGCTGGACTGTGTCAAATGCCTTTGCAAAGTCAAGCAAAAATAAAGATGTTGTGTATCCCTTGTCTATTTCATTGCGTATATCCTCAAATAAGTTAAGCAATGCGATCGTGCAGCTGTGAACCTCTGAATCTTCCCTCAGGTCACAAAGAAGAGTTATTGTATGGTCCACGCAAAGCACGAAAATTCTGCTCTCTTATCTTCTAGCGCATTTTTCTCAAAACATCATTTTTCTACAACGGTCATGGTCCTAAAAAAAACTATTCAACCGAATGCTTTGAAAGTAATATATTTTCTTTTACTCATTAATAGTTATCGTCCGTACCAAAATTATTTATTTTCGAAAGTATTTTCTTTTATTTTTTAAATGATTTTTAAGAAAAAAAAACAGACTTTCGTAACTTTTTTTACAGTCTGCTATTTTATTTTGTTTTTCAATGTAATTGATTAATTTTGGTAAAGACGATAGCGTCCGATTTGCTGAACAATAATACATTAAATTTTTTCTATTTCAGACCACATGAACAGCTGCTATTACCATTAACAGTGACCTGTCTTTTTTTTCTGTCTTATTGTATTAAAATAACATAAATAAAATGTGTTAAATGAGGAACGAAAATGCTGTACATAGTTTAAGATAATAAAAAATATTTAGAAAACTAAAAATGATTTAATTTTATTTTCTTATATAAAAAAAAATCCTTAAGAAGAATTAAAATTTATGTACTCACATGAGAATACCCCTTAATCGCCTTTCTGCTGATGTGTGTACGTTGGAAAGGCGAAAGACATGCCAACAACAAATTTCATAATTTTAAAAAAAACCGAGTGGAAAAGTACAAGATAGGTCGTTGACTGTTTTGGATAACAAACAAATGATTTGGCGCTGAAATTCAACGAATGTCAAAATAAACAAAGCCTCTGCGCAGTACAACTTCTCCATGGGACCGCATCGGGACAACATGTCTATTCTGCGGACTAAGTACCTCGGGTATAAATGCCAATAATAATTATCGTGTTTAAAATCATAAGAATAACAAAGCCCTTGAGGAAGCAGATATCAATTACTGAATTTTTAGCAGGATAAAAAATGAATATACAGTAGTGCAAGAATGGTACTATAATTTAGTACACTTATTACAGTAAAGCAAATGTTTTTAATTCTATTGTTGAATTCATATCAATTTTCTCATGTTTATTTTTTACGTTACGTACGTCTGTAAAAGAAAATAAAAAAATTAAATTGAAACAAACTTTATTGCCTGGACAAAAATTTAGCTGATTCATAAGTCAATGGACTAAACGATGTTACTTACCTGTGTTTTTTAAACATTGTTTATAATACTTCGTAGGATTGTTTGGATTTTTCTTTGCAATTTTGCGTAAAACATCATTCCATAAATTTTCTATCGGATCAAAATCAGGAGATTGTGCTGGCCACTTTAAAACGTCAATTTCATTAAGCTCTAAGCAACTCTTCACAAGCTTTGAAGTGTCCTTAGAGTCATTATCAGCATTATTGTATATCAGCTCTTTTAAACGCCTCAGAAGACCTTCGAAACTCTATGGATCACGACTTAGTATCGTTTCTTAGTCTCCTAGATTTTTCGAAGGCGTTTAATACAGTCGATCACGCAATTCTGATCTATAAACTTAAAATATATTTTAATTTTTCTGATACCGCCGCTAACTTAAGATTAACTTACCTCACTGGACGGTCTCAGGTAGTTGTTGCAGGTAAAAATGTGTCTAGATCTTAAATCCGGTGTACCACAAGGATCCATATTAGGCCCGCTTTTGTTTATTATGTTCATAAATGATCTGCCAAATGTTTAACAAAACTCATCAAAGCATATTGATGCTGATGATTTTAAAATTCATGGAGGATGGTGTGTGGAGACTAAATTGGGATCTTGAAATGATTAGACTTTGGTCTGAAAGCAATAACATTTTTCTAAATCTTAAAAAATCCGAATGCATTGTGGTCTACAAGAACCAATAAGACAAAATTTATTTTCCAATTTTGTACTTAGGTGAGAACATAGTCGAATATGTTGAGACCGCTAAGAACTTAGCAATTTGGATCGACTCCACACTTAAATGGGACAACCATGTTCGAACTGTTGCTGCAAAAAATATATGCTTCCCTGCGCAGTCTTTCATTGTCAAAAAACTTTAGCCCGAAACCCATAAAATTGCAACTAGCCAAAGCCTAAATAATGCCGATTATTTCTTATGATTGTGAAATAAGTTGTGTAGTATGTGCAGATATAAAACGAAGACTAAATGTAGCTTTTAATTATATCGTGAGATTTGTGTTCAATCTAAAACGTTTTGACCATTTTTCGGGCCACAATAAATCCATATTGTGATGTAGTTTGATGAACTATTTAAAGGTAAGAAAAAATAACACGGGCAAGTTTTCTTCACAAAATGCTATCCTGTAGTTCTCAAGGATACCTTTATTCATGTGCTGGTCCATTTTGTTTTCGTTTTTAACAATGGGCTCAGTGCCATACCAGGAAAAAGCTGCACAGGCCATAATGTTCCCACTACATTGTTTTACCGTTTTAAGTGTTTACTTAGAATCGTGCTGCATATTTTGTGGACATAAACAATTTTTTTTACCAACAGATCCAAGCAAAACTTGGATTCATCGCGCAAAAGCACATTTTTCCAAAAACATTGTGGTTTGTTGATATTAGTTCTGACAAATTCTAACCTGGCCTTAAGTTTTTTTTGGACATCAACAATTTGGTTTTCGCTGTGAAATACTTCCTCGCATTTTTTTTTCATATAAACGGCGCCTTACGGATCTTGATGAAATATTAATATCATAATTTACCACTTATTCACATGAATATTACTGTAGCTCTTTCATGGGTTTTTGCTTAACATCCGATGAATTATTTGGTCTTCTATTCCTGTTGTCTTTCTTTTTGGAGAGCTTCCTTTATATTTTTAGTAACTCCATAATTTTCAAAATGTCGAAAAGGGTTGTATACCACTCGCACTCTTAAAGGCTCGAGATTTCGGTTATTGTGGTTCCTCTCTTCTGTCTTCCGAGCACCATTGACGGTGGGGGCGGTGGGATTTCTATGTATTGCCTTGATTGAATGGTCGTTCGTTTTGCGAACTCCATGATCTCACCGATCCCTATTTGCTTGAGTTGCGCTCGAGATCTTCCTTTTCTTCCTCACAGCATCGTATCGAAGGGTTGGAGTTAAGTCAGAAGACGTATCACATTCCTTATGAAAGATAGTGTATGTTTTGTAGTGGATCTCTTTAGTTCCATTGAAGTAAGTAACTCCCTGTGGAAAATAAGTGCCCTTAAAGAGCTTAGTGCCGGACGTTCACATAAAATGTGTTTGGATGTTTCATTATCTTCCAGGCACAGCCTGCTTTTCGAAGCACAGGTTCATTTTGTTACGGTGGCTATTTAGGACGCAGCAGAAAGCTCGTAAGCTTTCTTATACTGTCTTTGTAAAGGTTGTGGACTTCCTTGTAGGAATAAGGCCTGATTAATCGCTTGGATTGCCTTAGACCTTCCCCATTGGTCCAGAAGTCTAGGCGAAGATTGTTGTCCCATTGGTTAATCAGCGCTGTAGCCGTTATCCAATTGACGGTACAAAATGGTTCTGGACCTATGAAAGCAGTGGATTTCAGCTTGTAGCACTATAGAATATGAACCCATTGGTACAGATATCTTTGTGGTTAGTCCATAGACTCCAGCTCCAGCTCCAACTCCAGAGTCTATATTTGATCCATCAGTGTGCTTTACCAGACTTCTAGGTTCTGGTGTGGGAAACCCAAAGGATCAATGTCTACGATCCAATATTTCAATAACCCGCCGAAAGGATGCTGTCTGATAATGATATCTGGCATTGTACAGAACATGTTTCTAATTTGGTTAATGCACCCCATTGGACAAAATCCAATGCTTAAAACATTCTGAACTTCATCAGAAGGATGAAGGAATGTCTGTGAGCCTAAACTTACTCCTCAAGATACTATAGGTCTACTCCTTCAGACCGCAGTGTCCACCACTTGGGCAGTGTTTTGGCTTTTCAAACTATAGCTTCTAGAGCTGTTGTGGGGTAAGTGCAAATGCACCTGTTATTCCAAGACATGCAAACCTTTGCAAGTTAGTTACCGATGACTGTTGGAGAATTTTTGATTATGGGTCTCGCCATCATTCTGTTTAGGCGTCTGTTGATCCACAGTAATCTAGTAGCACACTCTGTGTCGGACTTGATATGTGAATTTCAGTTAAGTCGCTTGTCCAGAATTACTCCAAGATATTTGACCTCACTGAAATAGACTAGTGTGGTATTTTTTATTATTACTATGGGTTCAAGATGGACTCGTGTCTTCCTTGAGAAGTGCACTAAAACGTTTTTATTGCGATTGATCGATAATCCTTCTGTACTACAACATTCTACAAACTTCAGTAATGCACTCAGCATGAAGCAAGGTACTGTCGTGCTGTATTTACCCTTGTTTATAATAGCCAGGTCATCAGCATAGCTTATGGTGATGTAGCCATATCTTTGAAGTTCTGCGAACAGTTTCTCGTAAAGTAAATGGAAGTAAATGGGCAGAGAACCCCCTATTGTGGGCACACCTTGTAACAGAAACCGATACTACTCCAGCAGAGAAATTAATAAAACGGCATATTCATTGAATGTTCGCGTATTCCAAATGCTTAGAATTTGTAAGCATTCGATTAGCACCTGAACGGAAAATGTATTATTCTGTTTATTTTAGTGTTTTGAATAAATGAATTGATTATGCTCATATATGAAAAAATAATGAAAAAATGAATTAAAAATGAAAATGAATTTTAAAATAAAAATATTTAAATTTCATCTCAAAAGTCGCATGCATTTTTTCATAAAATTGATTTTGACCGTTTTAGGCCTTTGAAAATTCACCCAACCACTTTTGGGGTTTTCGGCGCGTTTGTGTTTTTTAAACTCGCATAATATCTGAACTTCGAACTTTTCCATCATCCAGTGCTTAGCAGTTGTGTTTCTTCACGAGAATGTGAGACACGCGTTAAACCAGTCGCCAAACGCTTTTAGAGTTTGAATAGAAATTGTTGCCAGGCCCACCATGGTAAAGTAGTCCAATACCATCGATCTTACCCTCGTTTTTGTTCTCTTCAAAACTCGTAAATCAAGTGTGGAATCAGCTAAAGCGATTTGTGATAAGTGATAGTCACAAACGATGTTTTTGCTTCACGTAAGGTGATATTTGTAATAATTGTCAAATTTAAGTGATTGATTTCTTGTGACAACTGAAAATGTTATCATAAGTTGAATTATTCTTAAATTCAAGCAGTAACGAGGAACAGAACGCCAGCAATAGAAGAGTCCGTCTTCTAAGGATCCAATTAAGAAATACATCTAATGTCCTTGAGCTTCCAAATGCAATGTTAGTTGATAATTTTCTTAATTTCATAATCGGACGATTCCTTAATTCTCGTCTTACATTTAGTTTCTTGAAAAACTTGAGACTTTCAAAACAAGCATTTTTGCATTTTTTGGGTTTGCTGGACTTGCCAGCTGGAATAATGTCAACGCATATTCCACCTATACTGCAGTTGGCCACAACATTAAACCTTCTTGGAGGTGGGGGTTATCAACGACAAGTTGGCGTTGACTGGGCGATGCCACTGGGACAGAGCACCATATCTGTAGTCACCGTTAAGGTTAAAAGTATGATGCAACAAAAATTATGTCCCCAGACATCTTTTTTTCAAAAATTCAAAATACCTTGTGGTAACTTCCATAATTTTTCCATATACCGAAAAAATAAATTCTTACAGTGATAAGTTGTGTGGATGGAACGCACCTTATGATTATTCGACCTTCGGTAAACGAAAAAATATTTTTGAACCGAAAAGGGAGGCATAGCATTAATGCCATGGTTGTAAGTTTACTATTTACATATCAGGGAGTTCATTTAAGTACTTTTATTTAAGATTGGCAACGAAAATTCGAGAATAATGTCAATAAATGCACGATACGCTGGGAGCGCTCACGATATTTTCATTTGGGGACAAAGCAGTGAAAGAATTAATTTGGTGGCCGATTATATTCTGGGCAATAACTCTCGTGGCTACTAGG
Organism: Orthonevra nobilis; assembly: GCA_963555765.1. NCBI lineage: Eukaryota > Metazoa > Arthropoda > Insecta > Diptera > Syrphidae > Orthonevra > Orthonevra nobilis. The sequence goes on along the minus strand of OY743225.1, from coordinate 97,587,453 downwards.
TTAATATGGATTAAATAATTTCCGTATCAATCCAACTAAACTCTCCTGAAGCGCACTTTAATTGTGTCCAAGCGCAAGCTAGGAATATAATAGAACGATGCATCGGTGGATTGAAAAGGATGTATGAAATGTTATTTGTTCTTGCATAAAAGTAAACATTTGTAGCTCGATGGCGAATAATACTGGAGGAGAGAAAATGCAGATATAGTCTACATAATATTTGCTTTCCTTTACTTGCCTCTACCAGAGGAAGAAATTCAAAGATCATCAAGGTCATCAGTGACAACACAAAGCCAAACGCAACAAATTGAAAGATCTGCAAATAGAGACGCTGAGATAAGAGATGGTCTAGCGGACAATCAAAACCAATTAATGAAACATAACTTTATTTTAAATTGTTTGGATTTATTTTTATTGAGCTCCATTAGTTTTAAATCATTACTCGTTCTGGTTACCTCCAATTCGAGCTTACATAATTCAAATTCTTCTTTTTTTTAAGCTGTAGTTGTTTCCCTGCCCATCTGTTTTTCTCTGGACAGTTCAGCAGTTACAGCATCCCTGACCTCTTGCAACGTTTTATTTATGTTTTGCATTTAGTTGGTAAGAGTTGCAATAAATGACTCTTGCAAATTCAGCTGCATTTTTATGAGATCCTTTTTTTCGGGCTTGGGTGTTGATTGTGTTTGTGGTTTCGGAATCTGTTGGAACGAGCCTAAAAAGGAAAGGACTAATAATAATAGGTCCGTGTTTTGCAGTTTATTACCGTTCTCATCATATCCTTCCAATTCCATACTATCTGCACCGTACGTGGGGATGCTTTCCAATCCGTTGACTATTGCTGACAACCCACATGCTTCAGCAATAGCCTCTTCATTGGCATCGAGCCCACCGCCAGTCTGCTTGAGGGATCACTTATCACCTTAAATGATTCACCCCCGGCACATTTTTCAGTTTAAGTTCAGTTTCGCCGTTAATAACAATTTACATTATTTGTTAATTTTATTTTTTAAAAAAAAGTGATCTAAGGACAACAAAGGAAAAGGAATTTTCCGACCACCCACTTTCAAAACAAGTGATAACACAATTAGAGAAGAACAATTTAATTTTGTTAACCTGTCACCAGTTGATATTTCCGTCCAATTATATTAAGTACGTCACAAGTCACAATAGAAATTGGCAATTAGTGTGGGAATGATTAGTTGTCATTTGATTGTGATATGTAGAGTTGTTATTCAAGTTGCATTGATATGAAGTACCTGTCAACAAGTGCTTTAGGATCAAGCTGATAACAGTGGAATGGACTCGATAAGACAGCACCTGCATGCGTTTGACACCAAATTATAAAAACATATTAAATTGCGAAAGAAATAAAAAAAAATCTTTGACATAAATAATTTATTCCTAATGTACTTGATCCTTAAGCTGAAAATTTAAACAAATTTCGTCATACCGATGCCTAATAATTTAAGTCACACTTAGACGTCGTGGTGAATATTCCATTGGGGCTTTTTGCGCTTAATAAAGTGCGCCTTCATCACGTCTTGTGTAGGAGCCAAGTCAGCAGATTTACTGACTTATTTATCATTCGATTTGCATTCGAAATGACTTTGTTCAAACAATTGTTTGCCATTTGCATTTCTTATCATATTCTGCGACACAGTTTGTGTCGTCTTTTTGGATCTCCACAATTGCATAAGAATATTTTATTCCCTCGACTGTGGTTCGTATAGACAATGATTCCCGAGGCCCGTTAGAAAAGCAAGACTGCATAGAGAAAATTCTATGTTCTATATCCGGCCGAGTGTTGTTGTAAGCTTTGTCAAAATTGGTCAACAAAACCTGTCCATCAATTCATTAAGGAGAAGAGCATGTTTTTATTTGATTTTCCCATAGAGGCAGTGCATTTTTTTTTAAATTCAAATTAAGTCATACGGGATAGACGAAATCGCTTTAAGAAACGCTTAAATATTTATGCTGTTCAAAAATAAACTCTTGCACCATCGCGGAGACAAGCGTACTCAGAGCAGATAATGATTGAGATTATCGCCCATCTGAGTGCTCTGTAGGCACAACTGGTAATCTGAAGACTGGGTTTGTTGCAGATATCTAAAGATTAACAAATCATTGAAAAACACGCTGTCATTACCGAAAGTGCTGTAGATGATCCAGATCTATGATAGCAATTCTAGCAGAATTTGGGCTTGTCTTACGGTGATGTAATTTACGTTTGGTTTCAATGACCAATTTTTTCAACATTTTTTTAAGCGATGAGACTCATTTTCGCTCGGTGGAACATGCTGCTGTCGAAAGACCAGAAGCCACTGTTTTTAGTCAGACGCTGTCATGGCCTACCTTAAATTAAATTTTGTTGGTCAAATATGTGCCTCAATAAGACGATTACACATCTGACATAGGTCGAAACATTTGGGCTCATTGCAAACAAATTCCTGTGCGAGGTATTTTGCGTTTTTGTGTTATTAACTGATCGCAAAAAAGATCATTGAAAACAAGTGTTCACTGGTGAACCTCTTTAGAATCGAGTCCTTCATAAGGTCTCGGCGAGATCAATCAATGACTTCAAAAAAACTCAGCGAGTTCTCTAGCAGTCTGCAAATATTAAATTCATTTGATTTGAAGCATTTTGATTGCTTCAAGTGATCCGTAGTTTAGACATTTAAAAATTTAACGTGAAAGTGTTTTGAAAGACGATGAAATTTCAGTGAAGTCACACAACTGCAAAATAAGCTCAAAGGATTGCATTGTTTTACAACTCTGTATTGCCATATGATCTGTATGCCTGGGACGCAGGCACTTCGAAAAAATGTTGGAAACCTAGTCACCGAAGCGCAGGGTACAGTAAATGTATTTAAGCAGCATTTCCAGCAGCTGCTTAATGGGCATCAGGTAGAGAAAGTGAAAGGGCAAGAAGAGAACCCGCATCCAGTCAATAATGAACCCATCGCCCCTCCCAGTTTGGATGAGATTGGCTTAGCTATCAAAGAGCTCAGGAATAACAAGACGGCCGGTTCTGATGGTCTACCAGCGGAGCTTATCAATCATGGTGGCAATATTTTGGTAGGGTGAAGGCACCAAATTATCAGCCAAGTAAGGTAAAAAGGTGATCTTATGTCACGTAAGAAATATCGAGGCTTAACGTCGTATATAAAAACCTATCTAACGTACTGGGTGAACGTCTGAAGCCTTTCTGCAACACACTAATCGGCACGTACCAGTGTGGCTTCCGACCCGGTAGATCGACACTAAGCAAATCCTTGAAAAAACAAACGAATTGTATGTCGAGACTCACCATCAAATCAGCGACTTCAAGGCCGCATATGATAGCATTCAACGTCTTGAACTCTACGATCGACGAATTCGGGATCCTGACAAAATTGATCCAGCTGTGCCGCATGATACTGGAGAACAAAACGCGGCAATATGCAACTTGGAAACAGTTCATCCGAACTATGTCAGACAGGCGCCGGATTTCAGCAAAGGACATGTGTTGTCATATGACTTCTTCAGTCCAGTTTCATGGTGAAACAGATAGTGTACAGGGCAAGTGTTAATATGGATGGAACTACCTTCAACAAATCTGTCCAGCTGCTGAGATATCCGGACGATGTCATAGAGGCTTTTACGGAGAAAACAGACGAAACGAGTTGGTCTTAAAGTAAACGAGGACAGAACCAAGAACATGTTTTCAAAAAGCAAAGAAACAGCTGTCCACTCCATAGGACAAAAAATCACAGTTGGCAACAGTAATTTCGATGTGGTTAAGGAGTTTACCTACCTCGGAGTAAATATCAACTCCACGAATGCTAGCTTAATGGAGATTCGGTGAAGACTCAGCTTAGGAAATTTCTGCTACTCTGGTTTGGCGAAACAAATGGGTTCAAAACTCCTTACTCGGAAAACCGAGTGTATGCTCTACAAAGCTTTGATACTGTCAGTTTTCATAAATGGAGCCGAGTGCTTGACGATAAGCAGGAAGGCAGAGCAGATTTTGAGCACTTTCGAGGGAAAAATTCTTCTTCGAATATTTGGTCCCGTATGTGAGGTGGGCGAATGGGGGAGATGATTTTATCTCGAATACTGTATCAATATTGCATGTAGTGCAAAAAGCCAAATTACGATGATAACACTGACTCGGCCACATCGAGCGAATGGACAAAAATGGAGCAAAGAGGATATTCGAATCACAGCCCCCAGGTTCGAGACGACAACGTTGGAGTGTTGCCATCTTTAAATGACCAATATCCTTGCTGGGCTTAAGATCCAGGACGATAATTTATCCAAGGATATTCGCCCGAAACGATATCTACTAACCTTAAAGGCCCATATGCGACCAAGAGCAAATATTAATTTAAAAGTACAAATAAGACTTGTGTCTTCTAAAGTACATAAAAATAGGCAATACAAGTGTTAGCATTAAAGTGAAAACTCAAAACGATTTTTGTATATTATACATTAGGCGCGTATTTGTATGTAAACGTTTATACGATATGACAAAAAAACGACAGTTGAGATTTCACTAACAAAAAAAAACTTAAAAATGGGCATACAAATCAACGAACTATAAACAAAAATGATAAAAAGGCAGATTATCAATATGAATACAGGTAACCCTCCTACAACGCGGGTTTCTATAACGCGTTTTCGCTCCAACGCGGTTTCAAAAATGCGGACATTTTCTTTCAATGGGATTCCTTTACGTATACGCGATTCGTTTTTGTTGTATTTAACACGCTAAGCTTTTGACTTATCACCCATAGATTTTCAAAAAAAACACGGCCATTATTAGAGAAGCATACACTGTGAATACTACTGCCATCAAATCCTAATTTATATCACAATTTTGCTTTTGTATCTTTACTGATTTTAACTGAATTAGATATGCTCCGAATAGTTTTTTCTACTACATCCTGAAGTCTTCCGCGCCTATTTGTCAAGTCCTGATGTCTAGGTGGGCAATTTAGGAAAATAAAATACTGTCCAGGAAAGAGTGCAATAAATCGAGTAAGTCTCTGTCTTTATTCAAGAAACGATCACGCTTCCAACCGCACTTGTCTAAGTTTGAACACAGAGTGAAAACATGTCTTCTCAAATTGTCCTCTTCTTCTGACTCTACAATATTAAATTTATTTTCAAATCGGTTATTTGGTTCAGAGGACCATAGATCAAATAGTTCCCCTATTTGTACATATTCTGGAAAAAAAAAATCGGCCAAGTGCGAGTCAGACTGGCCCACCGAGGGTTCCGTACAAACCTGTAGGTAAACCATAAAAGTAAAAGTTCACCCATCACGACAATCGAGTCATAGTTAGCACATTTTTAAAGACAAAGGTGCTATAAAACATTGATTCATGCCAAATTGCAAGATTTTAGGTCGACTGGAAGTACCCTTTAAGCTTTGATTCCCTTACGAGTAGTTGCGAGTTTGAAAATGTGCGGCTTAAGTTGCTGTTTCTTTTGATTGGGCTAACACAGAAGTTGGATTTTATTACATCTAAAAGGTATTATAACCCTGAGTATTCGATATGAATTTCAATTTAATGCCTCTACGCGTTCATGAGGAAAGGACTTTTAAGTTTAAATTTGTTAAAAATATTTCTATTACATGATGTCACTTAAAAATTACGGTTTTCGTAATTTTACCTTTATCTGTGTTATAAGACGTTAGTTCGTACCAAATTTCAAGATTCAGAGTTCACGGGAAGTACCTTGTAGATTTTAATTCCCCTGCAGGTGTTGAAGAATTGCGGAAATTTGCGACTTAAACGGCTGAATCTTTTGATTGCCGTTTTTTCCTTTCGAGCTACGGAACCCTAAAAAACCGGTATACAAGCAGTTCCCTTTTAATATATAATCTTTAATTTCTTCGACAATGGACGACGATCTTTGTTTTTAACATTTTTGAAAATGAACACCAATTGTGTAAAAAAGGTTCCATTTAAATTTTATCAAAGAGATTTCAAGTAGTAAAGAAACAGAAATTAATTTACTGTGTCCACGTACTTTTTTTTAAATTGTGTAATCTCTCGTGTCGACTAGTCAGCTAGTATGATGTTCTGTGGTGCGCTGATAATTCGCGGATGGACTTTTTTGCAAACAATCTTACATTTTATTTGTTAAGGACTTTGGAGTATTTAAAAATTGTTTTCAGAAATCCTAATTTTTTTGATTTTTTTCACTATTCGTCGCACTGTGTTCCGTCTTGCGGATCAAGCAATCGCGGTCGCCAGAGCGTCTAAATAACTGGAAGCAACGTGCCCGAGATCGATAAGATGCTGCCGTGTCTCAGACAGAGATTCTGCAAGGGTCAGGAGCCCACTTAGTAATTAAGTATGTACTGCATATACGAATATGTGCGCCGTGAATACGTGATTTCGTTTTGAGTCTTTTTTTTTTGACACTGTTATGGCTTGTCTACTCCAATTATTTAAGATTCGATGTGAAGGTCATTTGCTACTTAGCCTTTGTGCGTCCAATTTTGACATATGCGAGTCCAATATGGTGGAATATTGTCCGTCTTATATGAAAAAATACAGAATTTTCGTTCAAATTCCTACTAGCCTGCACGGGATTATATAGAAGCGCTCATTCCGACTTTCGGCATTACGTCTCTAACAAAAGACTGTTAGATAGATAAATATATTTTACTTGGTATTAAAGTTTTATAAACTGATTGACTATCGAACATTTTACACAGAGATATTATTATTAGTACTTAATATCTTTCTACTGAACAATTAATTAAACTACCAGACAAAACTTCAAATTAAAGAGTAAAAAAAAATCTGTAAATTTGTAGATAAAGACGTTAAAAGATAAAAATAAATTAATAGTTCAATGATAACAAAACGTAAATAAATAATGAACGACAAACAAAAAGACAAAATAAGAGAAAGAGAAGTACAAAGGAACAATAAATAAATAAATAAATAAATGAATAAATAAATAAATAGATAAATATTTATGTAAATAAAATAAAATAAATAAATGTACAAATAAATAAATGATTAAATTAATAAATATAAATAAATAATTTAATTAATAAATAATAAAGATATTAATTTATAAATTACAATTAAGATCTTGTTGTTTTTCTTTAACTAGATAATTAGTTAACCAAAATATTATCTGCGAATGCACAGCGTACCATAAATATTTGTTTAAGCTTTTGCATTCTTTCGAAGATCAATTCAACATTCCCTTTTTTATGAAGATCTGATGTAGAGTAATGCCATGGTAGATTGAGCATCATTTTAAGCAATTTGTATTATGACACTTGCAATCTTTGGAAATGTGTTTTTGCACAGCTCTTCCATACTGGACAACCATAAAGTAAAATCGACTGGAATATAACCTTATGGATGATTTTATTCTCATTAGACAATGTTGACTTTCGGTTTATGAAAGGGTATAGTATTCTAGTAGCAATGTTAACATTATTTAATGTTTTCGAAATATGTTCGCTAAAAGTCACTTCTCATCTAAAGGGTTTTTCAACAGGGACGCTATAAAAGTAGAGCGACAGGGACAGCAAACGACGATCTTTTGACATTTCTCTTCAGTAAAGTTTACCATTTCATGATGGAAATATATTCCAGCCAACGAGTCGAAATTATTAAAATTTACTACCGAATTCTCGCCTCAACGTAAAGAGCGCTACGTCCAATTTATGGTCGTCATAATCGTCCTAGCAGATCAGCGTCCAGTGGAAAAATTTGAATCCACAGGCACAGTACAAAATGTTCCCGTGCCAGTGAGACAAAAAAGTGCCCGTAGTGTCGAGAATATTGCTGCCGCTGAGGCTTCAGTTGCAGAAAGCCCAAATGTGTCTCTCACACGTCGTTCTCATGCGTTGGGCATCTCTGTGACGTCGTTGCGGCGAATTTTGCGAAAAGATCTTAGCCTACATCTTTACAAGATTAAATTGATGCAAGAACTGAAGCCGCTTGACCACCAGACCAGTCGTATGTTCTTGAATTGGGCTGAGCAATAACTTGAAAATGATTCGGATTTTCATCGATCATCTTCGGCGATGAGGCTCATTTCTGGCTGAATGGCTCCGTCAATAAACAAAATATGCTATATTGGTCAGGCAGCAATCCACACGTACTCCATGAGTCGTCATTGCATCCCGAAAAAATTACGGTTTGGTGTGGTTTATTGGCCGGCGGCGTCATTAGGCCCGTTACTGTGAATGGGGATCGCTACCGTTCAATGATAAACGAATATTTTTGGCCCCAATTGGATAATATGGACTTGGAGGATATGCGGTTCCAACAGGACGGCGCCACAAGCCACACAGCGAATGTCACAATCAATTTATTGGAAACCAAGTTTGGAGAACGTGTTATCTTACGAAATGTTCCAGTCGCTTGGCCGCCTCGGTCGTGCGATTTGACGCCGTTAGACTATTTCCTGTAGGGCTAAGTGAAGTCTATGGTCTATGCCAACAAGCCAGTTGCGATTGATGAACTTCATACGAATATCGAACGTGAAATTGCAGCAGTATCGGCCGATTTATGCTTGAAAACCGTCGAAAATGGGGTTCAGCGCCTGGACTTGTGCAAGCGTGCCCGTGGTGGCCATGCAAAAGAAATCGAGTTTCATACATAATGGCATTAAACGTACTTTCACAGGAATAAAAATTTTTATTGATATCCAAAACCGTTTTTGTTTTACTTAAAAAAAACGTTTGTAGCGCTCTTATTGAAAAACCCGATACATGGACGCCCAAGTATTTTTTAGATGATTCCCATGTGAGTTCAGCACCGTTAATCTTGAATTTATTATTCGGAAGATAACAAAATTGGCTTGTTTTTTTCTGAATTAACTTTTATTTTCCATTCTTTATAATATAGTAAGAGTGTTTCAATCGCATTATTTAGATTTCTTTCAATATTGAGAGAAAACTCATGCGATGATAATATTGCTGTATCATCCGCATACAAAGCGGACTTACATTCTCTTATTTGTGGAAAATCAGACGCATAAACATTGTATAAGATGGGACTAACAACAGCACTTTGGGGTACACCTGCTGCTGGATTAAATTGATGCGAATGGCAATTATTAACAAGGACTATGAAGCTACAATTTAACGAAAAACTTTGGATAATTTTACACAGATATAACGGGAAATTGAGTACAACCATTTTATAGATAAGACCATCGTGCCATAGGGGATCGAATGCTTTCTCAATATCCAATAGAATCATTCCTGACAATTTCCCGTCAATTCGATTTTGCTTTACATGCTCGCAGATCCTTACTACTTGTTGGGATATACTGTTGAGGCGACGAAAACCGAATTGCTCATTTGGATAAATTTTGTTTAGCTTCAATTACTTTAAGTAACTTTTCCTCCAAAATTCTTTGAAAAATTTTGCTGAAAGAACTTAGTAAAATAATGGGCCTATAGCTTAGAACATTGTCTGGTGGTTTACCAGTTCTTAAAATAGGGACAACTTTAGCAGTCCTCCAAGTAATGGGGAAATATTGCATCTTAAAAGATGCATTAAATATGAGTTTTAAAATTTTTATTCCCGCCTTCGGCAATACTTTAAAATAAATATTTCTCGAACCATCATGCTGCTAGAAGGTCCACAGACAAAAGAATCCTCTGTGTGCCTACACATTCATTAGACGGTACCTTAAGCTAGAGATACAGCATGATAGAGATATAAATAATGACGAGAGGTCAATCCATGCTTAATAGTGGTGGCTAGATTGGGGAGAAACTGACACTTAGTATAAGTTAGGTTAAGTTATTTTTTTTGGTTTGTTTTATTGTTTTATTGTCTTTTTTGCTTCCACCTTTTCTTCTCTATTTATTCATAATTTATATAGTTATTGTTACACGAATAGGATTATGCTATTGCAAATTAAATAAAAAGTTCAATAATGAGAGCCAACATCAGTTCAGACATTTGCAATAATTTAAAAATAGTTTTTAAGTGTCTATAATGTTTTTTTGCTTAAATAATATTTATATAACTAGTGGAAATAAAATGTGTATGGTAAGAAATCGGGGACTAAGACGCAAGTGATATTGTTTGGCCGCCACGGAGATGCATTTTGACACCGTTGAACTTTGTCTTAATCGATGCTATGCGATCAAATTGAAGATGATAGAGACAATTTGGAGCATAATTGTTCAAGCTTTTCATGAAAAAGATATCAAATCTATCGAAAATGTACTGACAAATTGGATCTACAGAAGGCCTTCTACCAAGCCAGTCGAAGGATTCAAAATATATATATTTAAGTCCTTTTGGATGAAAAAAAAACAATCGTAAGCCCACCCTTTATCTTAGACTGAATTGAACTTCAATTAAGGTTTCATCTTGACTAATAAGCAATGATTAATTGGCTTCAAACTGCGAAGGTATTTAACCTCGTTAAACCATTTACTCCGACAAACTTTGCGCTGTTCAATTATCATCATTTTGCGCCACCACCTATGCTTGACACTTTTCCGATGACGTGCTAAACATGTAGCTGTAATTTTTCTTATTAATGAATTCTATTTGATTAGTTCCCCGAACCCGTTTTTTCAAACAGTCAACAATACTTAAGTAGAAAAATATCTCAAGACGGAAACGAAAAGCCAGAACAATTTATGATTGCTTCCAGCTGGTTTTCGTAGCTTCTTCCCAGCAGTCGGTAACGCATTTGTCTGTAGCTACTGGCAAAAAAACAAAAAGCAAAATAGGAACAAGAAACCTCAAAAAACATAGAAATAGAAATCTCCACACCCACACCAACACCCACACACACATACATTCAAAAAATATCTTACAGAATCAATTTGAATTAATCGAAACGAAAATAAAAAAAGAAAAAATCTATACCAACACTGGAAGCCAATTTGTGATCGCTTTCATTACAAGTATTTGAGCTTAATTCCTGTTGTGCGATAGTATGACGTCTGATAGTGTATCCCTTGTTCTCTACTCGTCAAGCGATGGTTATTCCAATAGCACTGGGGGGTTGGTGGAGTATTGACACCACCAGCTCTCCAAAAGCATCATCAACATCAACAGTTGGGTGCTTTGGCTACTGTTGCTGCCGGTGTACAGAAGATCAAACCACAATATTAAGAGGGCGAGGCGGGCTGAAACGTCAGGATACAGTGTATTCTGTTAAACAGTATCTGTGCAGATTCGCAATTCGTCATTGTTTTGTCAGTACAACCAACTCGATGGTATATAAAGGCATGTGCCGAAGCTTTGCGATACAATTCCATTAGATACATTCAACAGGATGTTTTAAAAGTGTTCTGCAATCGAACTAACGAATAAATTGAAACCGAAGCATTCGCGGTAGTACAAAGATTTCGTATTTGAAAAAAAGTGCAACTGTTTAAGTGCTAGTTTTTTCGTGTAACTGCCCCATTTTAAAGTTAACCGGATAGTTTTCGAGTTAAAAAAAAAATATTACCAAACAAAACTCATATTTCGAAATGTCTCAGGTATGTGGATAAATTTTCAAACTTATTCTAATATTAAGTGATTGAACTAAAAAAATTACGAGCGAAGTGCAATGCAAAAATTTAATGAAATAATAATAAATGTAAAAGTTTAAAAAAACCTCAATATTTTGGATAAAAATCAGTTTTCGAAATACGACGATGTGAAATGATAAGGTTAAAATTATTTAAAAAAAAAAAACAAATTAATGAATATTCTTGACAGATTATCAATTTATTTTTTGTATCCAAAAATACTATGCTTAAGACTTGAGGTGTTGTTTGCTAACTATCGCGTAACCGTTTTGAGCAATTATATCACTGAAGGCATCAGAAATGTAATGTCATTTAAGTGATGAAATGTAAATTGGCTAAGTACGATGAAACATTGCAAAAATTTAAATAAATTGTCTTAAAGTTAAATTTTTGAAAAACAAAACATGATGCAAATGGAAAGAAAAATACTGCGCAAGAAATGTGATTATTTTGGTGAAATCAAATCTTAAAATTCCAATTTTAAGCTGAACTTCTACACCTTTATTTTTTGACTTTTTCATCTTGAAAGAATGACATATTTTTCTTATGATAATTTCCAAATTTACTAATAAAATAAAAATAAAAAAAAGTAAGTAGAATTTTAAGAAATTACTGCTGACGTTCTATTTAGTGATTTTTTAAAGGTTCCGTCCGTCAGAAGCAAAAACGGAACTATTCTACGATAACTTTTTGTCTATCTGTCTGTTACGAACCTTTTTCTCAAAAACGCGTAAAGGTATTTATATGAATATCAACTTATGACTGCGATACTATAGAGCTGCAACAAAATCAAGCTTCTTAATCGACACAGTCCAAGAGATATGTCTACTTATGCCACATATTTCGATACTCGCAAGGGGAATCAATCAATATCATGAAATTTGGTAAAAAGCAATGTTTCGTAGCACAAGTAAAAAAAAAATCGAACCCTCTTCTATTTATTTTATATTTTTTTTAAATCGCAACTCAATTTTACGACAAGAAGATGGTTATGCACGTGAAATTTGAAGTTAGAAAAATATGAAATATCCCATATGTTTTGATACTTGCAAGGGAATCAAAACCTTAAGGGAATAACTTACAAATAAAAGTGGGAAAACTTTTCGAGAACGTTTGTACGGAAATTTCGTTGCGCACTCACCGTTTTTTTTTTTTTGTGAATAGAGTTGTTGCACTGACCAAAACGACAGAAACTAGGCTTACGACAAAATGTCTACGAGTGTCTTGATTCCGAATTTACAATGGTGATTTTACAATAGTTTGCAGTATCTCGGAAAACTTTGTTTTCGAAGGATTACATTCATTCAACCATTAAGTTGTATACCGAAATTCTATATGGGATAAACACTTTCTATTCAACTTAGCAGCTAGAGTTAGTCACTATTTAATTTAATTGCTATTTTTTTTTCATAAGAAATATTAACAAGTGTTGACTTGTAAAGAAGTATCGATTGGAAAATGACTTTATGTAATATGATTTTATTTTCATTTGTTAGCGCGGATTTCCTGTTAACAAATGGGTATAACATTTTTGTTGTTATTCTAACTTTGTGAATGGTCTTAGAGATATGTTCACTAAACGTTAGTTTTGTGTCAAGATTAATTCCTAAATATTTCACACAGTTGCTCCACTATACTGCGGCTCCACAGATTTGTGTGCTGCTGTTCGGAAGGAGGCAAGGACTTCTTTTTTCTGACTTGCGTTCTAGTACCGTTCAGCTTAATTTTCAATTTGTTGTAGTAGCTTTCGATGATTTTCATCGCATCCTTTAAGTTTGTCTCAACGTTTTGAGGAAACTTATGAGATGAAAATAAAGCGATATCATCTGCAAAAATACCCGCCTCACACTCACTCAGACTCGGAAAGTCAGATGTGAATAGATTGTATAAAGGAGGTCGTAAAACAGAGCCTTGAGGAACTCCCAGTTTGAAATAAATAAGACTAGATAACGATTGACATATTTAATTCAAGGAGAAACGTCTAGGAAGGCACTTTTAAATATATTTTTATCTGCGAAAGCTTTCTCGATTTCGCTTGTTATTTTATCAATGGTCAAAAATACGACGTCTTTCTTCGATGATCGGTTGAAGATTCTTCAAAATAAGAACGCCTGGAACATGTTGTATCACGGCATGTTTATATTCAAGAATTGACAACTTCTTGGGGAGTTCTCACCTTGTCCACTTATTGTAAAGAGGAAATTAACATTTTCAATAGCTAAATAAAGTTCGCTCAGCTTTTCAGTTGAAATTCGGTTGTCATACATCGATTCTGTTAATCTAAAGTGGGCGTCAAAAGGCTTAAATGTTTTCCCCAAGGTAGTCAGCAAATAAGGCTGCTCTATCTCTATCTTGGAACATTTTACAGCTTTCCATGGTGAGTCGTTGCCGGCATAATAATAAAAGACATTTGTTTTTTTAAACTTTAGTTGTGCGGAAAGTATAATTGGTCCTTCTGATTTCGAATGCCAAAAGTTCGATTCAGAATTGAAAAAAAAGAATTCAAAAAATAACACCAGAAGAATTTAGTTTGAAAAAATCTGAAAAATATTTCATGAATAATTTTTGAAAAAAAAGAGTCATATCTTTGAAAGTAAGCGTTTACACATTTTCAAATATAGTCCAAGTTAATTTGCTGGCAAGTTCGAAAATTCATGCTAAAAATCTTAAAACCTTTTACTTAAGCACTAAGCTGCCTTTTAAGAATTACTTTCATTCACAACTTCCATAAAGATGCCTAGTAATGTACTAAACTTATTTGACCTAGTAAGTGATGTTACTTTCGTTGAGTTTACTTTTCGTTTTTTTTTTAAGTGGACAATTCTGAACCACCGACAAAATCATCTCAAAAATTACGTTGTTCTTTTGAATGCTGAAAAAATTTGGCACTTTGCTGTTCTTAGATATTTTTGCTGCTGTCCTTTTCACTGTGAAAGTTGTCTCATTCCAAAACACTATCCAAGTGCCTGCCCGAGACTCTTCGAATCCGAAAACAACATTTTTTCTGATGTGGAGGAAAATTGTCAATATCTTGCTCCAAGGTATAGTTTAAGTTTAAGTTTAAGTTTATTTAATCAAAAGAATTCTTACAATGTAAGATTATACAATCTTATAAATTATGTAAGACGTTAACAATTTTTAGTAAATTGCAATAATGGAAGAGGCAAACAAAAATTAAAAATAAAAAGGAAAAGCAAAAATAAATAAATAAAAATAAATGAATAAATAAATAGAAAACCAAAAACAAATAAAAAGTTGCTTTAATATTAAATGAACATAAAATTACCTAATTCATTCTAAATGGAATTCATTAAACAATGGATAATCAGCTCGATTCAGAGGCTAAGTGCTTTTAAAAGAGATAATTTAAAACTATTCGTGTTTCCTATTCCCCTTAGGTGCCGGGCAGAGAGTTCCACTGTCGAGTTGTCTGAACAAAGAATTGACGTTCTGAAGTAAGGTATGAATATCTTGGTTGCACTAGCATAGGTGATCTGCGTGATTGCAACAATTGCAACTTGTATGACAGTATGCAGGAGGCACGTTGACCTATATTTAAGTAAACTATCAAACGAACATTCGGAAATTTGTTTAAAGAAAGATAAAAAATGGTCCTGTATTTTTAAGTTGTAAACAAAGCGCCCAATGTTGTTATAAACTACATTCAGTTTTCTCTTACTCTTAAAGTCGGGATAAAATGCTGTGTGGTCCAAAGAGTGCGTAGTCCACCATAGACCTTACTGACAACATTTTTGATATGGGTATCCCAAGTAAGTGTTCAATTAAAGGTCATACAGGTTTTTGGCGGAGGCAACCCACTCTATGGGACTATGATTTAAACGGACTCTCTTAGAGGGTCTTGTACTTTTCGGTGAATAGCAAGCACCTTAGATTTATCAGCATTTAAACGCAAATCATGTCTAAGTGACCATTGGTAGATATTGTTGAGATCTGCATTTATAAGACTGATGGCTTCGTTAGCTTGAGTGAGGAAGCTGCTCAAGAGAAGTTGTACGTCATTCGCATACATGTGGATTTTGCAGTGTCTTACAATTTTGGGCAGCACGTAAACGTAGAGCGAGAATAAACAAGGCCCAAGAATAGATCCTGGTGGGACTCCACTATTTACGTTTATCAATTTAAAATAAGTTTAGCGGAAGGCGTTGAGAATTCAAAATCCTTCCTAAGTTTGTTGCAGAGAACCGAATGGTTGACTGGGTCGAAGCCTTTCGAAAAATCTAGTAGCGTTAGAAATGTTAGATAGTTACTATCTAACGCATTTCGAATCTCATCAGCAATAAAAATAAGGGCTGTTTTACAACTTCTTTTTGACCGAAAGCCAGATTGGTTCAAAAACTTTTAACAGATATGGAAGAATGGCTATTGGTCGATACTCGACTGTAGTTCCTTTCTCTTTCTTTCGAATGGGGATAATTTGGCTTTCTTCCATTCAGAGGGGAAAATTGACGTCATAAGGATTGTATTAAATATGTACGTAATATATTTGAGTATATGTGGGAGTAACAGTCTAACAAACTTTGGATTTAAGTTGTCAAGGCCAGTAGCATTTGATTTAATAGATAATATCGCTTGAACAACGTCTTCTTCACATACTCTTTGAAAACAGAAGCAATCTTCATCTTGTCGTTCGGAATTAATTCCAAAAAAATTGTTTTGAGACTGTGGAGTACCAGGTGTGTAGACAAATTCTATGTTGATCTTGTCACAATCAATGTCATCTGCGATTTTCGGATTCTGCTTACCAACCCCGTTTTCACGGAGCTGTTTCCACAGTGTTTTCCCGGTAACCAATCGGTTAAACTTACTGGTGTGGTGGAAAGCAAGTTTAGCAGACCGTACTTTTGCAATGACTTTATTACGCAGTGAGCGATAGTTATTTAAGAATTCGTCCACTGGAGTGAGGAAGTATCTTTCGTTCTTTTAATTTTGAGGGGAACATGTTTTTCAAAAAGCGATCGTACCTGATATTGAAGGAAAGAGATTTATTCATCGACAGAAGGCATATTGTAGATACATTCCCAAGGAGTTTCTTTAATATCACGCATCAGTTCGTCACGCTTGATATTGAGAAAGTCTCTGTACTTTATGATTGGTTCGCTGTGCTCATTTTTCATGTCATATGTCAGATAAATTAAGTCATGTCTCGAAAAGCCTGGCGCTGAAAGCTGGTCGTAGAGAGAAGTTTTTTCGGTATAACTCACGAGAAAAATGTCGATAAGAGAGGATGAATCTTCAGAGAAATGTATAGGAGTGGTTAAATTAACAGGGGTCAGATTGAATTACGTCACATAATCTAAGAACATTCCTGAGCTGCATGAATTTAATAAGTCGCAGTTAAAGTCACCACAGAGAACAATATTGGGGGTAGTGCATGCTATCTCGTCCAGGACGTTAAAAAGCGGTGAGAGACTTATTTGCTTGTGCGGCCTATACTATATATAACTACGAGCAGGAGTTTTTCCGAATTAAAGAGGACTTCCGCAAAGATATACTCGATAGGACAGTTGGGTTCTGACTTGCAAATTACCTTATATTTAAGCGGGTCCCGTACGTAAATCGCAACACCACTCCGTACGACCAACCCTGTCTGATTGAAAAATGTTATAGCTATTAATGTCGATTGAAGATCTTACAAATATATGTCTTAGTTCATCAATTTTTGATATAAGGCTCTGTGCGTTTATATGACATGCGTTTTGCGCGCACAATATCCTTATCATATCCTGTTGTAGTTGGGAGTTTATTCTAGTCATTTTAAAATTAGAGATTATTTATTTCATCGAGAATACCGAAACCCCATACTTGTGCATTTTAAAATTTGATAGAGCGGGAAACCTCTATTTTTTCTCCTCGTGTCAATATAAACCTCCAGTCGGAGTGTCATTCATTCATTGGATATTAAACATTCTCGCATTTTGTCGTGAATTCTCTGAAAAAGTCCGCTCCTTTTTTAGTGAGTTCGAAAAACCCGATAGAAAGAAGTCTGCAACGGTCAATTCGGGTAATTAACTGACACAAATAACCATTGTTACAAGAGTTGTTTGCCTTTGTATCGTTCTGCTGGTGCCCAAAATTCCTCCTGTCACTCCAAACTCGTTTATTATTGTTTCTGACTGTGCTTGCTTATGGATGTCCAATACAATTCAGCAAACTTGATGAAAAATGTTTGGGGTTTTCCCAGGAATATTTTTGGGCCTCTCTCTAGAAGAAGAGCTCCCGAGTTTCAAAAAAAAATTCTGTCATGAAAAATTCCTGAGCAATGGTCGTGACGCCGTTCTAATAAAGCCTATTCGAAGGCAGATTGCAAGAGCAATGACCTGAGTTTCGGAGCTTTTAAAGACTTTTTTTCACAAGGCCTTTCCTCTTCCTTGACCTTTAAATTTGACGTCAAGCCACAACTAGATAACTCAACGACGATTCGGTTAAATATGGCGGTTTCAGACTATGAGCAAGATGTTGTTGTGCCTGAAAAGTGATGATGCGACTCTACAGTTTTCTAAATAATGAGTGCTTGCATACGTTACGTTGAATCAAGCCATAAACCAAACAAGAATAAAAAAATACATTCGCACTTTTTAATGGCTTGTCAATTGCAAGAAAACAAGAAGAAATTTTTACCAAAATTGTTTACCCGCGAGGAATGTAAACCAAAGAATACATCACTTAACAGCATCACATGGTGACTCAGGCCTACGACAATTTTGTTTGTTTACAGAGTCACTTCGCAAAAAAAAGGGACACCGTCATGGTATTTGATTTTGTTGGACACAATTCGGATTAATTTCGTTCTGTTTAAGCCATGAGCGTTGCTTCATGTTGAACAGAAAAAGTTGACTCAAGTTTTTCGACAAGACGATTACTGTCGTAATGCGTGTTTTTCATTTGGCCTTTAGTTTTATGCAGGGTTTTCCATTAGGGACTTGACAACTTTTTTTTTTAAATAAGACGCAAACCATTTGAGATATTTCAAAAACGTTATTATCGGATTGAAGTACAATCAAAACATTTATGAATGGAACTCGACTTTGTTCATATGGCCACCGCGGGCATGTTTGCAGTGGTCGATTCGTTGGACTCAATTTTCGATGATTCGACCACACATTTCGGCCGAAACAGCCGCTATTTCGCGTTCAATATTAGCTTTGAGCTTTTTCAACGTCGTCGACTTGTTGTCTTAAAAAAATGACTTAACGTAGCCCCAAAGAAAATAATCTAGAGGCGTTCAATCGCACACGAACGAGGCAGCCAATCGACTGGCCCATATCTCGAGATAACACGCTCATCAAACTTATTCTTCAATAAATCGCTTGTTAGGTATGCTGTGTGGCTTGTGGCACCATCGTGTTGAAACCACATGTAGTCCAAGTGTATATCTTCCAATTCGGGCCAAAAATAATCGGTAATTATGGCGCGTTCACAGTAACGTGACAATCGTTAACGTCGACGAAAAAATATGGCCCAATAACGCCACCGGCAGCAAACCGCACCAAGAAGTTATTTTCGTGGAAGAAAGAAGCAAATGTTGTTTTTCACCCGACCAATAACGCATAACTTGCTCATTGACATACCGATTGAGCCAAAAATGAGCATCGTCACTGAAGATGAATTTGCGGTGAAACTCATTATCTTGGCGCATCTTTTCCGGAGCCCAATCGGAGAACGTGCGTCGCTTCAAATGGCCCATCGGCTTCAATTCTTAAGTCAGCTTGATCTTGAATGGGTGTAAACCAAGATGTGGTCTGAGCGATGTCCA
Organism: Orthonevra nobilis; assembly: GCA_963555765.1. Lineage (NCBI taxonomy): Eukaryota > Metazoa > Arthropoda > Insecta > Diptera > Syrphidae > Orthonevra > Orthonevra nobilis. Next base: position 97,568,161 of record OY743225.1, on the reverse strand, counting down.
ATTTTTGAGAATGCCGTGGAATTGACTATTTAGGATCGTTTGCTACGGACGCCTGAACGGGAGCGATATTTTCGACACTTCGACCAACCCGTTGTCGATGCAACGAATATGTAGACTGAAATATTTGCACCAAACTTATTGGTGCCTGTCTACCAGGACCAGAATTACGAATGAAAATTGGAGTTTAAGTTGCGGTCACTGACTCCGAATTTCGGTAGAAAAATTTTTATAATTTGTAGACATTCCAAACAAAATTCAAACTCACCCAAAGCCTAGATTTTTTTTTAGCCCAAATTCAAATCCAAAAAGACAATTATCGTTGTACTCTAAACGCTCAAAAGAGATTATCGAAATAAGTTTAAGATCCAAGATCTCTGACTCACTTAAATTTTATTGTATTTTCAAAAATTGAATTGATGATCTTTGAAAAGTGAAATGCGCACTTCTTGATTCGAAAAAAATCAAGGTAAATTGAAATACGCCTATTAGGCTTCGGCGTTATTCAACCGCCAGACAGTCTCTGCATTGTTTAAAAACTATATAAATAAATTAGGCGCCAGACAAGGTCAAGTTTAAACAATAATTGATTTAGATCTATGCGCGGATCAAGCCCATTCAAATGTATATAGTATTCAAATGACAAGATCAGCTCTCACACCTGTTCAAGGACAAAAGGAGGACCAAGACCAGATATTTGTAGAACAAACTTGAAAATGAAAATGGGCCAGTTCGAAAAAGCCGCACGCATAAATTTGTTTAAAATTCACAAAGCATCTCATTACTTTTCTGGAACTGAAATGAACAAGACGAGTTTGAATTGATTAACTTTTCGAAATGTAATCAGTATTTTATATTTGTTGATAATTGAAGACTTCACTCGTCTTGCACTTGATTGAGTAGCTTATTAAGTCAGGCTGGTTACTCTTTAAAAATAGCTTTGAGGTGAGAACATAAATGAACGTATCTTTGGTCAAAAAGGTGTTGCTTGAGGCCGATTTTGAAGGTCGGTAAAACGGTTATGACAGTTTTTGGCATGTTTTTTTATTTTTGTCTTTTCTCTTTCAATGCCTCCTGCAAGTACTCCACTTTCTTGACCACAGCAGCAAAAAAATGTTTTCGCAAGATTCTCTTATTGATAATTTATTAATAGAAATAGAATGGTCTTTAAGCTTGAGTAATTTAAAAATCTTTCCGTTTGTAATCTTCACAGTTGGCAACCAAATGCTAGCTTAAGTTTTTCTCAACGTGTATGTTTCTAGACCGTCCTCACAAACTCAGTTAATTCTTGGAAGAATCAGGCATTTGATCATGCTAAACCTTGACAATATCCACAAAGTCAAAAGCGGGAATATGATAGCCTGGCAAGCCTCTATTCCGTCGCGAACTGGGTTGAAAATGAACGAAAATTAGAACTCAGCCACAATGCTTCCTGAAGGTGATCGTGCCACCTCTATATATTATGGGTACGCGTTGGACTAGAGCACGCTGTTAGCACGGTTGCAGTGATTTCATCAGCATTGCTCTCTTTAAAAACGCATGAGTTCTTCGCTGACCCGGTACGCGTGGGGCTCGTGATCGTTGTCATGTCATCGTTGGGTGAATTTATCTACTTCTCCTCGATATGCGATTTTGTCAAGCTTTGTAAACGTCTTTGCTGTATTTACCTTTCAAAAAAGGCCTGAAGGATTTTTTGCCCTCTCTTGATGCGCTTGTGTAAATATTTCAATTGATCTTGGCTCGAGTTTTAGAAGTATTGGTGTTTGAATGATTATTTTGAGGGGAGGACTGCGATTGTTTTGCACATCTATCGGTACGAGAAGTACGTAGTTTCCCAGTATGCAGGTCTATTTTTTTGTTCTTGCACTGAGTCCGATTTTGGTAATTATTATATTGGATTCCATTGTTTTTAGAATGATGTCTGTCGTCTAGCATATTTTGAGAATGACTTAAGCATCCAGGATTATAAATAAATCAAATTCAAACTAAAATATAAAATAAATAATTCGATTGGGTGCGAGTAGGCCGGCCCATATTATCAACTTCCCATCTCAAGTTAAAAAAATGTAGGTTCGTTTCTATTTGCCGCCACCAACAAATTTGATTTTTGTTTTGAAAATATCATTCATTCCCAAGACAATTGCATTGCGAAAAAAAATAAGATACACATTTTTTTGAGCTGCACTGTAGGGATAAATTTGTTTTTGCTTTTTTTGAATCATTTTAAAAAAATGTATGAATTTCACATTGAAAGATCACAATTTTCTCTTCAAACAAACTAAGGCGCCTTCATCTGCTTTTGAATGTGTCCACGCTCCTGCACTATTTGGCGGGATGAGGATGATGATGGTCTTATAAAGCGATACTTTATTTCTTCGAGGGAGGACTTAACTCAATAGTTTTCTTAGCCCAGCTGGGAACTGATAAGCATAGGATCTTGTTCTTTCTTTTTTATATGAATTTAAGAGGATCACATTCAGTCCAGTTTTCTGTGGAGACTTTGAAAGCTGTATCCAGGCCGATTTCGAGAGATTGTTTATTATTATATTATTATTATATTGAGCAAACAAAATCTTTGGATGCTACGATCTGCCTTGTAACGCTTGTTGATATACGAGTAATGCATGCATGTGTTTTAACTTTGTCATTTAGCTTTCTCTCGATGCTTTTTCTTTAAATTCAATTGCCACATGTAAGTTGCGCCCTGAGCTTCTTTTTGCTAATATATTATAACGATAAAAACCTTCAAGCTACAGCCGAGTAGATTTTGAACGAAAAAGCAGGTAGCTCCATAATTTTCTAAGGACGTTTTCATGTGTCAGTGTTGCAGACGTCATTCTGTGTTATGAAAAATGGGAAAGACTTACAGGATTCACATTTCTGAAACAATTTTTCAAAACAATTTTTGAGAAAGTTTGCCCCTTTCTCAATGTATGAAATGGCCCCAACTAAATACTGTTTAAGTCTTTTTTTGTAGTCTCTATAGTTAGTAACTTACTTAGTTTAGTCAATTGGCTGAACAAACAAAATATATTTGTTATTTTTTTATTGAAAAACTAAATTGATCTTAATTGAAGAAGTGAAATTGTCCCTCTTTTTTGAGAGTGTTTTCGTCATAAAGCTTTTCCGGTGATCCTTATGCACACAGGCTTCGAATGAAACGTTCTTGAGTTAGGCTGTACGAAATATTCGGCAAAAACTTACGTGCACACACAGACATCTTTCTAAAAAGTCGGACCGATTACAAGAACTTCCTAATGGGATGTTAAAAATGTATAAAATTCTTAATCCTACGTTCTTAGTGTTGAAATATGTAATGCTCATTTTGGGAAGGACATTTTGTCGAAATTACCAAGTAAAAATGTGTAACATGATTTGCACTAAAACTATCAATCAACTTTTATATATTTTAATATTCACAATTTAACGCTCTCCGTATTAATATAACTCCACGTATAGTTAATTCTTTACTATTTGGTTAAGCTGCCTGTGATTTCCCATGGGTGTCTTCAGTAGTGATGTATGATAATTTGAATATCATTCTGCTTTGATATTATTCTTGGGACTTTGGGATTAACAAAATAACATATCATCGTTGTTTAATGCATGTTTTATGTCAGCGGTGTTTTTTAAATGCAAAGATTTGAATAGACTTCTTCCAACTGGAAGGACGAAAATTATGTTCTACCGAATTTTCATCTTCATCAAAAATTTGTTGTTGGATATTTGCCATGTAGGCCCATAGGATAGCTCTGGCTTTAATATTACCATTAAAGCCATTGACTTACTGATGGCTTTGGTCTGTGCTGATAAATCACAAAGTACTCAAAAAAATTATTGATATCTCACTGGAACCGAAGAGTCCGCTCAACATTAGGGTCATGTAGAAAAAAATGTTAAATTTTCGCCCGATTGCAAGTCCTTCGTGGATGACTTGGTTGGAATGCAATTGTTTCAGTCTCCTCATCAGAACCGTTGTCTTGATCATGTTGATCAAAGCATCCACAACTAATTCTTCATAAGGCACTAGCTCTTAAAATCTGTTTCACTTAAATTCTCGAAAACTCCTCCAACTAAATGAGCCAACGCTCTGAGAATATTTATGCTTTAATGGTTGACAAAAAATCTCACCTTCAACAACTTTTGGCCATACTTTTTTCCAACATTGCTTGATCTCGGCGTCTGATAATGCAACTTGCTTTACACATCTATAATTATTAATTTTACAAAGATGCGTCATTATAAATTTGTTGTAAAATATACCTTAAGGCTCGCTTGATATACAGTGTCTTAAAAGTAGAAACTATACCGTGATCTTGTGGCTGTAATAAAGAAATTGTGTCCCTTGGTAGAAATACAACTTGCAAATTTTGAGGATTGCCGCGAGCATTGTCAATAAGAAGAAGTAGATGACAAACCTTTTTCACTTAAATACCTTTTGCCATCGGGGACAAACAACTTATGAAAACGTGGCAGTAACCCATGCTTTCTTATTGGCCATCAAATAAACCGGCAAGTTGTTGATATTTATCCCTTAAAATGCACGTGGCGTATTCGATTTGTTAATAAGTTAATGGTTTCATTATTTTATTGTCTGAATCATAACTACAGAAAAGTATGTTATACGATCCTATGACCACTAACTGATTTGTGAGCTTGATGTACAAACGTTCCTTTTGGCATCTTTTTCCAGAATAACCGCGTCTAGTCAGCATTGAATATCTGATAAGGAGTGTACGAATTTCAGCTAACTTTACTGGATATTCTACAACAGAACCTGGTTAACCTTTTAATCTAAGATTATTTAGGGAATGTCTTCGTTTGAATCTTTTAAACCAATGATGGCCAACTGTAAAGGACGACTTCTTTCCAGCTGAAAAAGTTCTTAATTTCAAACCTTATTTGTGATGGCGTTGGTAACACCTGGTGTTCGCTTGATCCTCAATCAATATCCTTTTCCATTCTTTCAATAACAACAGCCCTTACGTAAGAAGTCGTGCTAAAACCCCTTCCTTAGTCTTAGTTCCTACACTTTTTCTGATGGAGCTTTCAATTTTTCTGATGCTTCTTATTGTGACTTCATTCATTGAAATTTGTTGCAAATTATTATCGACAGTCAACTAAAAGCGCGCTTATAGTTTTTTTAATAGAAAAGGAAGCAGTTTTTGTTTTAGCTAATTATCGGATTTTAAATTTTATTTTTAAGAAATAGAAAACAGCTAACCTAAAAGAGGTTTGCTGTAGGGCTCTATGCCAAATTGAATTAGTTCTACTCTTTATATAAAACATTAATAATTACCATTTACATTTTAATATGAAAAAAATATGTAAAAAAAACACCACAAATTCTGCTTTCTTTCTGCTGCTAAAGGATCGCTGACCAATCATTAGTGCAAAAAGAACTCTAACTCGTGTGGAGCTGAAGGCCTTTCAAATCTGGTTCTAAAAAAAGTTTCTTGTTTCGTGGTTGATGTTTTGACGTTAATCTTTAATCGTTGCGTATTTGCGGGAGTCTTCCCTGAAGAGCTGAAATGTGCAGATGTTGTGCCTTTGTTTAAAAAAGGTTCTGATGTTGAAATTGGCAATTACATGCTCATATCACTTCTTCCGGTTATTAGCAAAATCCTCGAAAAACTTATTAAGCAAAGGATAGTGAGCTTCTTAATTAAGACTGATTTTTTTAACCCAAATCAATTTGGCTTTCAGAAAGGTAAATCGACTGAGGATGCTCTATAACAGTTCTGTGCTCAATTAATGTCAAATCTTGATGAAAAAAAGTTTACGGGTGGACTTTTTGTCGATATTTCCAACCATGCTATCTTACTTAAAAAATTGGAAAAAGCGGGCTTTCGTGGTCCGGAAACTTATGAACGGCAGTGATATATTTATACATATATTTTTACCTGATAAGGTAGTTGAAAAATATAAATTTTATTAATTTTGAACGTTTATTAGAATACTGCAATTGAAGAAGTGAAATTGTCCCTTTTTTTGATAGTTTTTTCGTCATAAGTTTAGAACCAGCTCGTCAAATTCAACCAAAAGCTCTTCATTATGCACATACGCTCCGAACAAAATTAATTTGAATTCGATAGCTTGATTTGTTCTCGAGTTATGCTTGACGAAAAAGTCCGCACAAACGTACGTACGTAAACACAGACGGACAACTTTCTAAAAACAATTGAATCCGACTACTGTGATCTCGAAACGTGGGGATATGTACAAATTTTGAATTTCGAAAATCAGACCGACTACATGAACTTCCTGATTTGAAGTTAAAAATAACATCGACTTCCGGGGATATGTAGAAATTGTGGATCAAACACCTACTATACGAGTTCCCAAGCAAATCGTCTCCGTTACTTTGGCACTTGGGGCATGATAATCATTTGCAGGCCGCTGAATGACTTGATAGACGTGTTTGTGCTACAGTTTCGTTAGATACTATACATCTCCAATCAAACTTAATCCTAATTTATTTTTAACTCTCAAACAACCGCTGAACTTTGAAAATCATTTAGTACTCGTAGTTCGAAAAGGCATATAAAAAGGACTCTGTGACCTAAGAACTAGTCGAAATAAAATATAACAAAAAAAATCATCGTGCATTCGATTCTGAAGGACATGCGTATAGTCACTACACTAATAAGAGGCTAGCAATCTTTTTCAAAGTCCAAATACAGCTTTTAAAATTCATGAAGCACAAAAATATAACGTATGCAAATACAATTCATTATCCAGGGAGGGTATTAACCCTGGCGAAGCACACGATCTGCTTGATATATGAAAATTTCTAAATTACACGTTAAAACCCTTATCTGAGGGTAATGGCTGCTGAAGCCGAGAATGTGCTTATTTTAAGCTTATCATAAAATGTGACTTGGGCATGTTTGAACATGCTCAGTCTTGGCATTACTTTAATATTTCTTCGAGCTCATGTAGTGCTTGGGTTATAAATGCCAGAAAAATTTGCCTCGTAGCAGTCTAGTGGAAAACGGAACACAGTGCGGTCAAGTGTTCAGTCAAATTCTGATAATTTATAAAAACCAAAATTGAATTAAAACAAAGTACTTTTAAATGGTTTGTTTGGCAGCACTGATTTTGGTAAGTGCAGTTGAAGTTAAAAAAAATTCAGCGAAATATTAACAATTTTATGAAGGAGTATTTTTGTTGGCGGTGTAAAAAGTGAAACTGATATAAGACAGTTGCCCCTCCATTTTTTTCTAAAGCCTTTGACAAGCTGGATCACATAATTCCTAACGATATGATTCGCTATTTCATTGGGGATGTATGCGCTTCTTAAGAAAATAGTTCTCAATATTCTGTTTTTTTAAGAATTTATTCGGTTTTACAAAAAAAAATTCAAAACCAAAAAATATTCAAAAAGTATACATTTTTGCAATGAATAAAAAGGCATCATTCTTTAGTTTAAAAATGACAAGTGGCGAATGATCCTTCTATAAAATTATATGGATAAATTAATTAATAATTTATGTAGGATACCTACAAATTCATCGGTGAATATATTATTGATAAATTGAAAATAAAAAAAAAAACTTCTGAACATAAATGAAAAAATAAATAAAAATTAAAAAACGGCAATCTAGTTAATATGAAAATAAATAAAGAAATACGAAATATGTTTGTATAATTAAACGAAATTAAAATCAAGAGTACATAACACAAAATGAGAACATAGAACATATTTAAAAAAAAATACAAAGTTGTACTCAAAAAAGTTTTGACTACTCTTTTAAAAATAATGTCGGTTGAACTATTATTCTTATTGCTAATGGTAATTTATTAAATAGCCTAGTTTAGTTTAGTTTTAAATGTATTTTTTATTGACTTATTAGAACATCTTATACACTAGACAAAAACGCTAGTTTATATAAATTGATTTGCTTAACTAACTTACTGGCCCTATGCGGGCGCTCTGAGCTATTACTAGTATTTAATTATATGTCTTTCGACTTAATCTAACTATTTCAATATAAATTTAACGCTAACAAATTTTGAACTAAGAAAAATTTTTTTGTTAAGCAAAACTTATTGTCTGGACGTATTTTATTTTATATCTAAGGCTTAAATCTACATTAAAATAACTAAAATACATACTTATATCTACTTAAAACTATGTATATATATTAATATATATATACTATGTACCTTAAAATCTATGAAAATATATATAACATAAGTATATATATACTCTAGTATATATATATAGTAAGTTTTATATATTTTCTCAACCTATTCATAAACTTAGTCTATGCAAGCCGGCCACGGCTTTGTAATAAAGAAAAAGAGGCCGACTTTGCCCAAAAGGGTGACTTAAGTAATAAGGGTATGGGCGACAGAGCCCCCTACAAGTTTTCTGACAGCCACCAAAATTGACGGTGTTGCTTTTGCGCATCTGCTATATCGCGGGTTGATACCGCCCTGCTGAAGGGGAAACAGTCCTCGGAACTGTGTATGATGTCTCGATTGTAGTCGAGTCGCCTGTCTACACCTGAACGGGCGATGTGGAAGATTAGCGGCCAAGCCATCCTATTCTGTATCAAACCTTTTGAGTCGAAGTAGAGGAAGGCCTCTGGAGGGACAAAGCCACTAAGGCGAACACTCTCGTGGTATAAATCGTTGGGGTAGAAGGCCCCAGAGATCAGGTATATAAACGAAGACAAGCCCTGAGGCATTGTCTTTCAAAAACCCGAATCTTTTCCATCGAATTTGCTGTCACGTTGAACCATACGGGACACCCATTAGTAATCATTGGCCTGACAAAAGCCATGTAGCAGATGACTTTTACCCTGGCATCGAGTTGGCTGCTATAAAATTATCTCTTTGTCATGGCAAAAGTCGCTTTGGCTCTGACTAGAGCTACATCTATATGTTTATTAAAATATAGATATTGGTCGAGCCAGAGCCCTAGATATCTGACTACACTTCGATTTGTTAATGGTTGCCCGTGTTGTCCCACAATCAAGAATTTTCGCCAATTCTTTCTTGTATCCCAAGAGGTCCTAGAAAGCAGAGTCCTGAAAAGAATAGTCTCCAATTTCTGGTAGTTAATCTTCAACTTCCAGTCATCACAATAACGCTGGATTTTATTGAAGTCACATTTCAAGTTCAATATGATGTCTTCAATCTTCGGTCCTGATCTGTACGCAAACAAATCGTCCGCGTACGCTATAGCATGAGGAAGAGAACCTACAAGACCAGTCGTAAAAATGCTGAAAAGTATCGGAGAATTAACCACACCTTGTTGTAGACCTCTTACTAATTTGAAAATACAAATAGAGGTAACATTGCCATTTTTCACAATGAACCGTCTATTGGTAAGCATGTTATTAAGCATGTACAATTAAATAGCCTAGTTTGCTGCCGCAGTGTAAAAGTTTGAAAGGTGGGTGTTTTTCGACCAAAGAGTATTAACAAATAATATGCAGTTTGTTCTTAGGGTGTATGTATTTGTACTTCTGAGGGTAGTGCTATATCCGCTTCGAATAATAAAAACTTTAAGAGCCTTAAAGATATAGAGATGCTTTATCGGTAGAATTTTTAGCCTAAAAACAGTGGCCAGCTATGGAACTTGCAATTCCGTATAATAACTTGGAATGTGCAAGATTATATCAAAATATCAATAGCATTTTTTTTAGAAAGTGGTTTAAGAAGATACAAACTACGAGTAACAGATAACATTTTTTTTTTAAATCATCCACATGCCCCTTCTAATTTAAGTTTTTTTTTTCGATTAAGACCCCTAAGTTCTTTAAACTGTTGGCAACTTTTATCTTTAAACAGTTGGGACTACACACACTGAATCCTTGCAGTGTTTTTTTTTCCTCACACGTATGTACATATAAAGAAAATTTATTACAAGATCTCGCATGAAAAGAAACATCACATTCAAGTCGACAAGGACCTTTTGAAATTACAAAACATTAATTTTGTTTCTTCACTCATAAGTAACTGAGTAGTATTTTTCAATCCATCTGCAGTCAAAAAAAAATCTTTACTAGTATACAGTAAGTGTTAAAAGTCTGTGTACAAGACATACAACATATTTTAGTTGGATAAAATATGGGCGATTTGATTGAAAAATAATTTTTTTTATTGAGTTCAGTTCAGACAATTTTTATTGTAGAATAAAAACCAAAAATAACTAAAAAATGAATTTAAGTAACGCAAGACAAAGAAACAGTACACAAAAAGTATGCGTACAATTACATAAGCTAAACGAAAACAAGAAAATATAGTCTGAATATGACTTCTTTCAATCGTCTTCCCATTGAATCAACCAAGCGTTTCGTATCTTGTTGAGTTATTTTGTTCCATTCCTCAAGCAGCATTCCTTTGAGTATGTTTTTCGACGATAAGCTACGTTTACGAATGCGGCAGTCCAACAACTCCCATAAATGTTCAATGGGATTAAGGTCTGGGGATTGCGGGAGTGTACGCAACTGCTTTCGGACATTAAACAGTAGCCAAAGCTTGGTATCATTATCTTGCTGAAATATAAAATGATCACCCAAACTGAGTATGTTGGCACTTTCACGGATATTTTTTTTAATGACTTTTAAATACTTAAATTTATCCATTTTACTTTCAATACATTATAAGCTCCCAATCCCATTTGCTGTTGAAGGGAAAAAAGTACCGAAAATGGAAATTCTCGGAAAAAAGGCGGAGTTTTTGTGCGGTAGTTTCCATGGTGCTGTATAATGAAATAATGAATAATGAAATAACAGTTATGATTCGATGAGACGGAGACCTTGAGATTATTCCTACATCAAAATATTTAAATTTTTTATGAGAATATAAGTTTTTCAGGTCTTTTTCTTAAAAGGCTGGCTAATGTACGCAGACTTTTTACACTAGCTGTATAGTATGTGAAGAGTATATAATAAGCAAAGGTGGTTTTATTGCTTTGGAAATTTTATTTAAGTTATGAGTTAAAAATAAGATTGGTCCCAGAACCGAACCTTAAGGCACGCCAGGAGTAATTTTTTGATCATTGCTCTATATTCCTTCAAATTTAACTCTCTGACTTCTATCCTTTAAATAAGAAGCAAACCAATTATACATAAATCCTCGCACTACTGCTTTATACAATTTATCTAGAAGAATGTCATGATTGACCATATCAAATGCTATACTAGTGTTTTTGTCATTGAAACCATCACAGATTTCAACACACAATTTTGGTATGGCATCTTCTGCAGATCTTCTCTCAAGAAAACCAAATTGTTCGTTGCTAAAAAAATTTAATATAGCCTGTGACTTTTACCCATTTATTTTTATTTTCCATTTTACAAAGTAGTTTGTTAATGTATTGGAAATTAGTTTCGATTACGAAACCAAAAGCATCCGAAGAAAAGATACATGTGTGATCTGCGAAAATTGCAGTTTGACAGTTAGATAGATGTGATTTATCAGACGCTCCTTGGAGGACACCTGCAGGGATATAATGAACGTCAGAAAGTGTTTTATTCAATTTTACTTGGAAACTCCATCATGTCAAAAATAATTTAAGTTAGGTGTATTGGAAAATTTAGCTGAGCCATTTTGCGAATCAGTCTGTTATGCCACACTGAGTCGAAGGCCTTTTCAACGTCTAGGAGTACCACACCCATACTGTGACCCATATCAAAATTACGCTTTATATGCCTCTTGATTCTTAAGAGTTGATGCGTTGTGCTATGTAACAGGCGAAAACCAAATTGTTCAGCTATTAGTATATTATGCTCTTCCATGTGAACAAAAAGTTTACGTTTAATTATTTTCTCGAAACACTTGGTTATAGAACATAGGAGACTTATTGATCTACAGCTAAGGGTATCTTTGGCTGGTTTGCCTGGTTTCAGGACAGGGTGTATTTTTGCATATTTGGAAAATAACCCATTTTAATGCAATGAACTGCATAAGTTTGACTGCAGTTTTTAGGAGGTTTTTTAGAAACAAATTTGTGATGTTATTAAATCCCGCAGATTTTCGATTTTAAGACTACCTACAATAGCTTTTAGTTCTGTCAGTAAAACAAACTCACCATCAGCTTGCGTGCTGATTGTTTTTGTTTCGCACTGATTCTTCCACCAAATTTTCAATTTGACTTATATTGGACCTAGTTAACGAATAGTTTTGAAGCGAAAGATTCTGCAAGCATATTAGCTATTTCTAAGTCAGGCAAAGCAAAAACGTTTCCACTTTTAAGAGTAGGAACATGGAATCGTTATTTATACAAACTTTTGGCTTGCTACCCTTTTGCAAACTGCTAAGCTTATTATTCCATAGCTTATTTCTAAATTGCCACTTGATCTTTGATTATGGCAGTAAACTTAACTTTGTTAAAATCGCGTATATTCCTGAGCTGTTGCCATTTAATTCTATATTTTAATAAATTTAATATATTTCACGGCAGGCGACTAGAGTTTGTGTATACGACTGACCACACTTTCTAATAATGCACAAATCTAAGGGAGTGAGTACCTTCATCCTGTCGTATATTATTATTCTCATTTTCCTCTTTAACATCCGTTGATACTTAATGCAATTTGCATTTTTAAAGTCATACAAAAAAATTATTTCTGTGACCGGTACATCAAGGATACTACAGTGAATAGGTAAGTGATCTGAATTAAGATCATTGATTGTGGTTGGCTGATTGATAAATCCGACCGCGTTTGATAAAAATAGATCAAGAGTGGAAGGGCTAAAACGGCTGCATGCAGGCAAATAAGTTGGATGTGAAGGATAAAAAATTTGGAAGGAGCTTCTCCAAATATTGCCATAAGCATTAGCGCTACCAAAGCATCATTACCAGTGTCGGCAATTTAGATCGCCGCCTATCAAAAATTTTCCACTAGTATTTGTCAATTTTCTTAGGTCCTTCTTAAAAGTTTCCCGCAAAAATGTATTTGCGGCGTGGCCTGGGAAATAAAAGAAAAGAACTTTAACAGAATTACCATAACCATTGTTCAATTCAATTCAATTTAATTTTATTTACAATTCAAATAGTGTTAACAAAGTCTGTTTACATACATTATCTGCGAAGCCTTTAAAGACCTGTCTGCAGATGATTATTTAACAAAAATATTTTTATTTCATTTTTATTTGTTGTTCTTGTGTTCACATTTTTTAAGATTTAATTTTATTCTAATTCAATTTTTTTTTTTTTTTAAAAGATTTATCATTTTACAATTTTTTTTTTCGTTTTGTTTTTAATATTCTAATATATTGTGTTTTATCTTTTTAATACACATGATATTTTTTAAATTCATCGGAAGCTCATTAAAGATTGATGGTACAACTGTTTCAAGTTGCTCCCTGCCATGTGAGGTTTTAAATCTCGCCGGTTTCAGGAAGCCTTGAGCTCGTTTTCGGTTATTGTATGCATGGCCCACAGGTTTTTTGTAATCTTGGTCTTCATAATATTCCGTTGCTACAATGAACTTAAATAGTTGCTTAATACTAAGGATGTTTAGAATAGAGTGGATTGACTGTTTACTGCTGCCGAAAGTTTGGAAATGCGATGATTTCTTTTTCAAAAGTATCTTTAATATTCGGTTTTGAATTCTTTGCGCCTCTTTTAGAGGCAAGTATTCCATATCTTAGATAAGATTCAACTAGTGAGATGTAAACTTGCCTTGTTATTGCGAAGCTTGCGTAGTTACTAAGGTGGTATAGCGCGAATGCTGCCTTCCTCATTTTTTTACATAACTCTGCAATATTTGCGTCCCATTTGAAATTGCTATCAAGTACCACTCCAAGATATTTGAATTTTTGCACCTGCTCTATGAATTCGTTGCATTCGTCGTTTTCATCCAGATTTTCGGAGCTATGTAGACATTTTGAGGTGTAAATCTTTATCCGTATTTTATGTTTTGTAATATGAGGTGGTCGAATGTGCATAAATTTAGTTTTTTTTTTTGGTTGATTATCATCCCGTGGTCATGACACCATTTGGAAATCAAGTCAAGTTCTTTTTGTGATGTTTTTTTTGCGCTTTCTAAATCCCGGCAGCTTGTGAATATTGCCGTATCATCCGCGTATGCATATCCTACACTCTTCTTCAACAATGAGAGCACTTCATTGACGTATATTATGAAAATAATTGGCCCCAGTATTGAGCCTTGAGGAACTCCGTAACTCAATCGTTGTTTCTGGCTGTAGTGATTTAAAATTTTTACTTGGAGTTCTCGGTTCTCTAAGTAGCTTTCAAACCATTTTAGGATACTTCCTCTGATGCCAATCTTTTCCATCGTTTGCAGAATTTTCGCGTGGCTCAGTGTGTCAAACGCCTTTTTAAAGTCGAGGAATATAACAAGTGAGTGATGGTTTTTATTAAGATTTTTGTTAATCAGGTTTGTGAATTCTGCTAACAGTTTATTTTTGTTTTTTGTTTTTTGGATTCCGTACTGATTCTTGTGAATGATTTTATTTTTCTTCAGATAACCTTCAAGTTTTTCGGCCATTACCTTTCCATAACTTTGTCCACTATAGACATCGGACTTTGTCCCACCTTTAAAAATTGGTCTAACGATAGCAGTTTTAAGATCATCCGGTACAATTTCTTGTTTGATACATGTGTTTATAAAGTGAGTGATCACAGGGGCTAGGAGATGTGAATTGTGCTTTAAGTCTCTGGGTCTAATCCCGTCAATGCCAGGTGCTTTATTAGTCTTAAGTTCGCCAAGTATTTTGTACACTTTCTCGACCGTAATATCTTCCATAAATAATGATTGTTGTTGTTGTTTTTTCGTCCTGTGTGTCTTTAATATACGATTTGTCTTAGTGACAAGATAAAACTTTTTGATAGTATTTAGACAAATATAGTTAAGATTATTTACAGAATGGGGCGCTGCACTTTTGAGCTACGGCAGCTCATTCTCTGCCTTCTTGCTAAGGGCAAAACATATTCAGAAATACAAGGGATGCTGAAGATTTCTGCAAAAAAGATTATGTCTTAATTCTAAGAGATGTAAAGAAAAAACCAAAGGCCCGCAGCAGAAACAAGGTTTTGACAAAATTTTTATATAAATTTCCACGTTTCAAGATCCCCAAAGTTAACTGAAATTGATGTCTTACGCGAAATACATGAGTCGTTCCGCAATATTTGAAAATTCGAATTCAAAATAACCATCCATTGTGAACGGACATTGTCGTCATATCCGGCGAACGCCGATTTCACACAGAATCGCACGCCTAAAAACACGCAGTCTTACATGTACGAGACCCACATTTGGCACACACATTGCCCCTCACTGTGGAACACTAATACACATGGTTCTGTCCACATGGAAACTGACCAACCGCAATCTCAGCCGAAAACTACATGCGAACCTTCGCATACACACACATTCGTAAAGCGGAGTTGCCGCATGTCTTTTTTTTTAACTCATATTTCACACAAATGCAAACCAAGCTGTTGCTGACCCGAAACAACAACTGAATGACTTGTTAAGTGTTGGAAGGCGCGATCGACGCAAGTGCTACGAATTTTCATATTTCAGGGCCTCCCGATTCGAGACTACGTGCATTTTGCCTCATCCAAAGCCTGCGTGGGCAATCAATTTTTTTTGTCTTCCAATTTACTAACAAACACATATAAATATATTTGTAATTAATGCAACCTCGAAGCCGAGATGTCGTCGACCGTTGAACATGCAAGCACTCAGTCAATTGGGCCCCAGATACTCAAATGAAACCGTGCGTCATCGAGCAGCATTGCCACATGGCTGCATGGAAACAGCCTCACACCGTTCACTGTATACAACCACATGATCACGTAGCTCTGAAGGCAGGCTTCCCAATCGTAAAATGCACTCACCGAGGCCGCTGAGACGAGCCCCCTAAATTCATTGAATACCAGTTTTTGTTTTTTTTTGTTTTGTATCGCAATTAGATACACACACACAGAAGAAGAAGGCGTGTGTACCCCGTGTAGTGTATTTATAATTTATCGTCGTAGATACAAACAGAATTCAAGTATCTGATGGATGTCGGGCTTCCCATACTATAGCTAGATAGTTGCTACGAAAGACGTCATGCAATTTAAAGAATCAAGCTTAATAGGTTCGCTCGTCCCATTCATAAAAATACATTGACGTTGATGTTTTGTTTGTTGCTCTACGGATGTGGCGTGTCAGCTGATTATTCTGTTGCTTTGCAAGATTTCGCATACAAATTGTACTCATATTCCAAAAACAAACGAGTACCGATTCAGATCACTGGTTATTTAGCTCGCTCAGTTTGGAGACAGAAAAATCGATCGCAATTGAAAAAATGTCGACTTGTAGGGTAAGCTCTGTGAGCTTAGTCATAGATAATTGCTAATTTTGTTGAACAACGTTCAAGTACGTGTTTACACGCATGATTGACGGTTTTTGTTCGATGACGGAAATTAATCTATTCGCTCGTCAATAACTGACCCAGCAATTTATTAACTACCCGTGCGTTTTCAACTAAGTGGGAAATTCTTTTTGACATGTGGCAACTCTGCATCATTTAGCACGAACACGGAAATGCATATGCCAAATATGCCCTCCGACTTAAGACTTTTAAGACTTCACTATTTACAGTGTAAACTAATTAAGACGCTATATTCGGAGCAAATCGAAGGTCAATAAGTCTTCTTTCCTGACTATGTGGCTAGAGGAGGAATTTGTCATCAGAGCGTGCATGTTGCATCTTAACTCGTGCCAGATTTACAATGAAACAAAGGCAAGAATCAGGTTGACTCCAAAAAAAGCTTTCGTCACCATGTGAGGAGAAGCGATCTTTAACAAACTGAAAAGGCTTTTCATAAGCAAACCACTGCTGTACATGCTTTCGAATAGACGGTTTGTTGTGTTTCCCCTTGAAGCTTTTCCCCATCTCGATAGAAAGAGGTATGGTCCACGTTGGTCGAAAAACAGTGGACGGCACAGTACAAAATGTTCCCGTGCCAGTGAGCCAAGAAGTGTCCGTAGTGTCGAGAATATTGCTGCCGCTGAGGCTTCAGTTGCAGAAAGCCCAAATGTCGTTCTCAAAATGTCGTTCTCAAGCGTTGGGCATCTCTGTGACGTCGTTGTGGCGAATTTCGCGAAAAGATCTTGGCCTACATCCTTACAAGATTAAATTGACGCAAGACCTGAAGCCGCTTGACCACCAGAAGCGTCGTATGTTCGTGAATTGAGCTGAGCAACAACTTGAAAATGATTCAGATTTTCATCGAAAAATCATTTTCAGCGATGAGGCTCATTTCTGGCTGAATGGCTTCGTCAATAAACAAAATATGCGGTATTGGGCAGGCAGCAATCCACACGTACACCATGAGTCATCAAAAAAAAATTACGGTTTGGTGTGGTTTATGGGCCGGCGGCGTCATTGGGCCGTACTTCTTCCGTGATGATCGAGACCAGCACGTTACTGTGAATGGGGATCGCTACCGTTCAATGATAACCGAATATTTTTGACCCCAATTGGATGATATGGACTTGGAGGTCATGTGGTTCCAACAGGACGACGCCACAAGCCAAACAGCGAATGTCATAATCAATTTATTGCAAGCCAAGTTTGGAGAACCTGTTATCTCACGAATATGTTTAGTAGAAATAAAAAGCAGAAGAAAATGCGTTTTATGAGATAGATGGTTTCAGTGCAGAATTTTCTAATAGAAAAGAAACTAAAGGTTGAGGAATTGCCATTTTCATAAAAAATAATCTACGTTATGAAAGATTGTACACAAATGCAATTTCGAACGAAAGTCTGAACATTAAAATACAAGAAGAGAAAGGAAAGAAATCTACAGGCCACCTAAGTTAAACATATCAGAATTTATCGAAGATATCGACAAAAATATAAAAAATGAAAAACAGCTGAATGTTCTAGATGACATGAACATAAACTTAAATGACTTGTTTAATAATATATTTGAAGAATGAATATTATTTGTGAGCAATCGCGAAAAATAATAACACCTAGAAAGGCTCGTTCACACAAACCATGGATAACATCCGAAATGATCGGACATTGTAGACGGAGAGACGAGCTCTACAGAAGGTGGAAGAACAACCCACGAAACGATACCTATAAAGAGGAGTACAAACAATATCAGAATAAAGTAAACAAAGATATTCAGATGAGGAAATCCGAGTATAACAAAACGCAATTCACCAGTGTCAAGAATGATCCCAGAAAAACTTGGAACAATATAAGTGATCTGATGAACTTGCTGAACAGTTTACCATTGAAGTATCCAACACTGTTCATATATGTGAAAGCAAAAAAAGTGACCACCAAGGCCGATTTATTTCACCATCCATATATGTAGACGAAGCGAGTTAGCTGGAAGTTGTAAACATGCTTGCTGCTCAAAATGAAAAAAAAGGCCCAGGTGCTGACAACATTAGAGCGATTGACCTGAAGTTGAATGCATCAAAGCTAGCTACAGTCATCCAATCAATAATCAACTCCAGCTTAAGACAAGGTTCTGTACCAACCTTATTAAAGACGTCTCTAATACGACCGGTCTATAAGGGCAGTGTAAATTACAGACCAATCGCCATACTACCTGTGGTCGAAAAATGTCTGGAAGAAATTGTAGTGCGACGTATTGGTAGTTTTATTAAAAGGCACAAAATTCTTAAAGAAAACCAGTACGGTTTCCAAAAGGGGAAAAGCACAGGGACACTACTTGGTGAATTGTTGAGCATAGTGACCAAGAGCCTGAACAAAAATCATCACGTCCTCATAATGTTCGTCGATTTTCGCAAGGCTTTCGATACTCTGAGCCCTGAAAAACTTATTGAAGCATTGAATAGAATCAGATTGAGAGGATCCCTTGGAAACTGGTTGAGAAGTTATTTGTCAGGAAGAAAAGCGCAGGTGAAATTGTTCAACACCACAAGCCATGAAAAAAACAGTCACTTCGGGGGCTCAAAATTGAGGCCGTTGCTATTTATACTGTTTACGAACTAGCTACTTCGCGTCCTCGAACGATGTACAGCCTTTGCTACCACTACAAAAATAATGCAAGAGGAGTTTAACAATTTTTCGAGATGGTGTCACGACAACGGGTTGATTATAAACCAGAAAAAGACTATGTTTATGCACGTACGTACTCCGTCACAGCCAAAGGCTACTGTAAATGTATGGCTTGAGTGCACGGCAACAACCCAAAGTGATGTCATTGAAGTAGTCGAATCCATCAAGTACCTGGGAGTAATAATAGACGCCCATTTCCTATGGCACTGTCATATCAACAACACCAGATCGAAACTCAAAGGTGCTCTCTTTGCCATGACTTACCTGAAAAGGTACACAACTACAGAAGTTCAAAAGCAAGTATATTTCTCTCTGGTGGAGTCCCGGTTAAGATACGGTATACTCGCAAGGGGCAATGCGGCGAAAACACACCTTGATAAGCTCTCAAATATACAAGATCGTATACTGAAACTTATAAACATTAATAATTGTAATTTCAGAGTGCTAGACGTTACGGGTTTTTTTGAAATGAGTGTTTTGCTTGAATATTATGAAGACCCGAGATATCAGCAACCAATTTCTCATAATGTGAACACGAGAAGCCGAGCACAAGGCCTTCTGGAAGTTCCGAACATCTTCAATAAGGATGGCAGACAACATTTTACCTTTACAATACCGAAAATTCGTAATACAATACCAGCAAGTCTTAAAAATATTTCAAATACAAAAAAACGCAAAAATGAGCTTAAAAAGTATTTCCTCGGTATTAACTTTCTCATTTAAAATATTTCGTAAGATATTATTCTTTATCTTTGCTGGTAACTTGATCCATAACATTTGTTTACCTTTTATTTTCATCCAATTCTGTTTTTTCCAATAATGTAAACTAACTTTTCCAATAATGTTCTTTACAAACAATACATGTGATCGAATTGTATAAACACCTGCAGATAAGCACTTCGCTTTGCAGGTAACAAATTAAGTATTATAACGTTTATGAAAGAATAAAACACAAAAAAAAAACGAAATGGTCCAGTCGCTTGGCCGCCTCGGTCGTGCGATTTGACGCCGTTAGACTATTTCCTGTGGGGCTACGCCAAGTCTATTTTCTATGCCAACAAGCCAGCGACGATTGATGAGCTTCGTACGAATATCGAACCTGAAATTTATGCTTGAAAACCGTCGAAAATTGTGTTCAGCGTCTGGACTTCTGCAAGCGTGCCCATGGTGGCCATGCAAAAAGAAATCGAGTTCCATATATAATGGCATCGAATGTACTTTCACAGGAATAAAGAATTTCATTGAGATCCAAAACCGTTTTTGTTTTATTAAAAAAAACTTTTGTAGCGCTCTTATTGAAAACCCCATTACTTAGTCGTAGCACCTTTGTTTTTTATTACTGCCTCACATCATCGCTTCGTAGCCTGAACTAATGAGAAACATGTGCCTGAAGGTATGGAATGCCATGATTCCTGTAATTTGGACCACAATTCTTCATTATTTCTGGCTTAACATTCCCCAATCTTGCGTTTTAGAACGCCCCACAAGTGTTCTATCGGACTAAGATCGGGGGACTGTGAAGGCCATTCCATAACAGCAATTTTGTTCGTTTCGAACCATTGCTTTGCTGGTTTCGAGGAGTGCTTGGGATCATTATTCTGCATAAACTCCTATTTTAGTTGTATATCCTCTTCAGCAAATGGTAGCATTACCGTATTCAGGATGCTTACTTAGTCCACAGCACACATCTTGTTCCTTATCCAGAAAATTGGTCCAACACGAGACGCTGAGAAGCAGCCCCAAATCATAAGGTTACCTCCACCGTGCTTGACTGTCTTTTTTGTGTATTGATCTTTGTTTCATACGACCACAAGACATTGCTCCAGTTTTCAAGGTAGAGGTGCCTGGTGCCTAAGTTAGTCTTTGTTGCACATTTTTCTTACTTAGAAAAAGGGAATCTTCTTGGGCTTGATGGCAAGGAGCCTACCTACTTCTTTTAACCTTTTCTTAATTGTTCGACTCGTTACAGGTGCATTCAATTTATTTTTTAGTTCCTCCAAAAAAGAAAACGGCTTAGTCTTGCAATGACGTACAAGAAGATGGTCGAACCGAGATGTTGTTCTTCATTTCCTGCCTCCCGTTTCTTCTTTGGGAGACGAATGGATAGCAGTAAGTACCTTCTTATTAGAGCACTTTATTATCTGCGCTATCCTGTCCATTGTAAAGTCCATTCCATTCCTTTCAGAATCAGTACAGGGGATTCTCCGACCCATTTTCACAGGACTTTCGGTTTGACAACTTTTTTTTTTTCAAATTACACTTTAACAAAATAGTAAACGTATTTTGATTATTTCCAGTAAAATTAACCCGTCTTTCTCTAATCCTTTGTTTCTATTATTTTTTCCAACACTGTGTATGTGCATCTGAAGTGTGTCACTGTTTTTTTTTTAATTAAAATAAATGAGAAATCCTCTTCTAACCTCTCAAATTATATTCTTAATCGCATGATTCTGATGTCAAATAGAAGAAGAAAAAAATAAAAACACACCCACAAGTTTAGTTTCCGCGAAACTATGCTTTTCTCAAAGATTTTCCACTTGGAAAATTTCGCACGGACGTCACACGAAATTCGTCGGAAACGATTTAGCAGTGGAAATGCCTGTCATAAAATTATACACTCATGTGATAGCATGTTTCTATTCACATGAAATTCAAAATTGCTTCAGATAATGAGTAGTGTCTGTAGTCTAGCATCAAATTAAAGGTTAATTGTTTAAATAAATGTTGAACTGGATTCGTTAGGTCAGCGAAATTATATGATTATTGAGAAATGGATTGTGTCAGAAAGGGAAATTACAAGGCTGTCGAAAGCAGTTTTGTACTGCATTCATGGAACTGAACTTCCCACAGCTTTGCTTTGTTGTTTTCGAACTCTAATTCGAAGCCACTCCTTAATAGTGTCAACCTTCCTAGATATTGAAGGGGCCTTTAGTAAAGCATCGGGTTTTTCAATAAGAGCGCTACAAAAGTTTTTTTTAAATAAAACAAAAACGGTTTTGGATATCAATGAAATTCCCATGAAAGTACGTTCGATGGAACTCGTTTTTTTGCATGGCCACCACGGGCACGCTTGTAGAAGTCCAGACGCTGAACCCAATTTTCGACGGTTTTCAAGCATAAACTGCTGCAATTTCACGTTCGTTATTCGTACGAAGCTCATCAATCGTCGCTGGCTTGTTGGCATAGAAAATAGACTTGGCGTAGCCCCACAGGAAATAGTCTAACGGCGTCAAATCGCACGGCCAAGCGACTGGACCATTTCGTGAGATAACACGTTCTCCAAACATGATTTCCAATAAATTGATTGTGACATTCGCTGTGTGGCTTGTGGCGCCGTCCTGTTGGAACCACATGTCCTCCAAGTCCATATCATCCAGTTGGGGCCAGAAATATTCAGTTATCATTGAACGGTAGCGATCCCCATTCACAGTAACGTGCTGGTATTGATCATCACGAAAGAAGTACGGCCCAATGACGCCGCCGGCCCATAAACCACACCAAACCGTAATTTTTTCGGGATGCAATGATGACTCATGGAGTACGTGTGGATTGCTGCCTGACCAATACCGCATATTTTGTTGATTGACGGAGCCATTCAGCCAGAAATGACCCTCATCGCTGAAGATGATTTTTCGATGAAAATCCGAATCATTTTCAAGGTGCTGCTCAGCCCAATTCACGAACATACGACGCTTCAAGCGGATCTTGTAAGGATATAGGCCAAGATCCCTTCGCAAAATTCGCCACAACGACGTCACATAGATGCCCAACGCTTAAGAACGACGTGTGAGAGACACATTTGGGCTTTCTGTAACTGAAGCATCAGCGGCAGCAATGTTCTCGACACTACGGGCACTTCTTTGTCTCACTGTCTCACTTCTTTTGTACTGTGCCTGTGGATTCAATTTTTTCCACTAGACGCTCAATTGTTGATCTGCTAGGACGATGATGATGACCATAAATTGGACGTAGCGCTCTTAACGTGGAGCCGAAGCCGTTGTTAGCTCGTATATCTTTTCATCATGAAATGGCAAACCTTACTGAAGAGAAATGTCAAAAGAGCTGCAAGAAATACGGCGTCATTTGCTGTCCCTGTCGCTCTACTTTTGTAGCGTCCCTGTTGAAAAACCTGCTTTTAGTAGGTTGAGAACTTTCATTATAAAGCGTATCTTCACATGAAAAAAACAAAGAATTTTTATTTTGTTTCTTTTATTTTTTCCAGGCTTAATTCGTCCTAAAAACTTCAAACTGAATTTTTTACTTAATTTTAGTTACTCACTAAAAAAAATGTATGTTCGTTGTTTTTGTAATAAATTAAGGAACGAGCTTGAACTTATTTCATTTATGTTTGCTTTCACGTTTTTTATATTTTTATATTAAAAAGTTCAAAGCAAACTTTTTTTTATTATTTTTTTCCAACACTGTATGTATGTCTGATTAACAGACCGTGTTAAATGTGGCATGGTAGTGCATCATGTCCTTGGAACCATATCAAATTTTCCAAAGGCAAATAGATTAGACTGTAAACATTTGTAGCGACAATTTCGAAACGTTTGAACTTACTCACTTATAAGACCATCGATCTGTGGAGCGTTTGAAATTATGCTTTTGACTTCTACATTTTTAGGTCAAGCTTCCGCAACTGCTTGATCTCTGAACCGAAATTTGGTATTGGTTCGCTCTTTAACTCAGCCTCGCTATTTATAATTATTTATTCGTTTTTCGTATTGCATGAAGACAATGGATTTGTTTTGCACTAATACAGTGGATCTTCCTGATTCTTGGTGGGATTTCATGACTTTAGAACTGCTTCCAGGGGTATTGATCTTAGCTCATAATTCAAGAAATCAAAGTGCTTATAGTGCAGCTGTTCTGCTTTCATAAGAACTCAATTCAGTTTCAAGCGTGGCAGTAGTGTAAATATTTTAAAAGAACTTTTTGATGGTTACATTAAAATTTTGAATCTAATGGACTTGCATCAGATGGCTGATATCTTTGTTTGTGTTTAAATAATTGAACTTTGAAAATGTTAAACAGGTGACAGCTGATTTTGACCTCAGGAGCATGACAAGTTGTTATTTTTCTGGCTCGACATCCATTTACGGAAGCCGTTCAAAGTTTTATAAACAGAAGCCAAACTTGTCCAGCAAGAATTTTCACAAACAATTAACTATATGCGAAAACGATATGATCGAATTTATCAAGTCGGCTCCAATGCGATAGAATTTCTTGTCTTGACAACGGGAGTCAGGACTCTTTCCTGAACCTAGATCGTGCAGAAAAGAGAGAAAATTTGCCGACTCATCGGAAAACTCTTTTCCAAAGAGTAGTCTTTTGGCTGGTAATAGTTTTAGTTTTTAATTGAATGAATCTTTGACAAACTCGAGGTATCTATAAATTTTGCTTATGACAATGGTGATGTGATTGTTTCAAAAATACTCCAAGTGAAGTCTAATTTCTCAAAATTTCACCTGTAACTATTTTCTGGAGTTATGAGAGATCTTGATTCATCAGAGTAAGTGCATTTGGCATTCGATGACTTCTGGAAGATCATTAATGTTAGAAAGGGAAAGGATTGATTCATACGGAACTCCTATTGAGCATTTTCCATTAACGAACAACCGCATACAGCATATCAATTCTAGTCTAGAGGTATGAATTTTTGAAGCGTCATAAATAAAGGCAATTAAAATTTTTCATAAAATTTTTTTTTATAAGTTATTTATTAACAAAACAAGAATACAGAAAAAAATCAAAAAATAAAAAAGTTGAAAATTTCAAAAATTAGCAGTTGATGAAGTGGGGGTCTCAAAAAATTGGCGCGTAACTTCAGCTGTGTGCAAAAAAAATAGCAGCACCCACAACCGATACAAAAATCTTTGAATATCTTTCCTTGCGTTTTGTATAAAAAAAATCTTTCTAAGTTTTCCGTAAGGCCTGAAAAAAAAAACAATTTTTGTATCACTTTTTTTGATTGTTTCGAATTACAAAAAAAAGGAATAGAAATTTGGGGATGGGGATAGTTCCAGACATAGATAAGTCTATAAAGAAGGCTTTCTAAAAATTTCAGGTAAATCGGTCCAATAGAAATTGAGAAATCGTGGGTATTGTTTTGAAAAAGACAGTTTCGAGAAAAACGCGTTTAAAGTTTCGTGTAAAGTTTTTCGCAGTCTAAGTCATGAAATAATATTGAAGACTTATAGTACATTTATTCAATCTGCTATTCCTGCTTCACGCTTCATGCATCGGACCTTCCTCGACTTTGAAAAAAACTATTTTCCGCGTTTCTCTCTTCATAACGAGCAGTTCTGGCCTCCTTTGATGCGTTGGATGCTCGTATCTTGGAGCAGTCAATCCGGGCGTTGTCTCGCTTCACAGCAAATGAATGAGCTTCCGGCCCAATTTTCGTTCCCATAAGCTAGATCATTAAAATAGGAATGAAGCCTTCATTAAAAATACAAACAGTAATATTTCAAAATATTTTTAATTAACTCACAGCACATAGTATGTACCTTTACGTGGTTTGAAGGTTAGAATTCAACTGTTAGCAGCTGGACGTAAGTGAATCCTAAATATAAAAGATACACCTTGGGTTCTTGTATTACAATATATAATATAATATCTTTTGTTCGATTAGTTCCGGCCGAACTAGTTTGGATGCCGGGTCAGCAAAATACCGATATCTACGAAAATAATTTAAATTTTGAAAAATCCTCTTTTAGATATCTAAGGTGCGCGGTAGAAGGAGTATAAGTCGAAATTTGCAATTTTTCAGGAGAGGGAAAAAACTTAATAAAACTTTCAATTGTTCAATTTTTTTTTTTAACTCAAATTGTGAATTCGTATTTTAACACCAGATTGAAAGATACAAAACGATTTTTTTATTAATTTGTAGTTAATACGGAAATAAGGTGACTTGTTTTCATTTGACCATTAAGTTTTTGTTCGAAATATGACATATGCTGGTAAAATCAAGTTTTTTAATTTATATGAGGTATTTATATAGGAAAAAAATGAATTCTGAATTGAGCGTTTAATTCGTTTTTAAGAGCGTTCATTAATGTTCTTTTTCAAATTCTTCTATATCCGGAAGTGTATCAAGTGCAGAATTTTCAGTTTTAAGGTTGGTGTAAAATTCGTGAAACTCAGGTCTTATGAGGAGCAGAAGACTAATTAAGTCCTTTTTCTTTTCTTTTAAAGTAGGCAGAGTATCTGTGCACAATTTTTTTTTTTGTTGTATTATTCGATCCGGGATTCCTCGCCTTAAAAAAGATACGCTTATGAATGGTTCATCCTCCTGCAAACTAGTTTTGTACAAAACCTCCAGGTGATTGAGTATATCGTTACCATTTTGCTTTCTGCCACTTTAAAAGCTCCACCTATCGAATGTTTTTTTCTTAAGACCAGTACGGAGGCTTCAGCAATGGAGCGTAATCATAAAACTTATCATGTGTCATCTCATTAACAGTAAACTTCTTCTTCTTTCCAACAGTTCTGACAAGTTGATACCAGTCGTATGGATGCGATATAGGATATTCTGTTTTTTTTTTTTTGTTTTTCAATGAGGCCAAGATCTACGTCACACTCCATATGGCTATGGCCACTGACCATAAACGTATGATCAATGTTTTGTTTGACCAACACATGCATCAGAATGAAATACTATATAATATGATCGACCTCATCAGACAAATTTATGAGCTCCTCATATAACGCAGTGGCTATTTGATTAGCTCCACGTCCTCCTGCTTCATGCCACATGTAACATTTAACTTCATACCCTCCAAGGTTATGAACAGTCAGATTAAAAGTCCATAGTTGATGATTGTAAAAAGCAACAGATGTATTCAGATATGGAGTAGGAAGGCATTATTGTAGATCGAAAACAAAAGTTCGTAGAGTTAGTGTTGTGCTTACTCGCTCTTTGTCAATTCTTTTGTAGTTATAGGCTGCATCCGCAAGATCGTGGTGTTCTTTTAAATCGTTTATGTATTTTGAAAAAGAATGTGTTTGTAGTGTTTCTATTTCTTTTGTTTTCTTTCGGAACATCTTTTCTTTTCCTTGTCGCTGAAGTATCAATCAAATTTCCTAAATACCCAACTTGTTTAGTATGATCCGCCAAGGACCAATACTCATCAAAAAGATGTTGCCTTATATTTTCCGGAAAATTTTCATTGCATTTAAGACGTCAATATATTCCTCTCCAGTACATCGTTTCAATTTTCGCTCTGCCTTAATTCTTCTGCAAAATTTCTTTGTCGGATTATAAGCAATGTATTTTCTATATTTTGCGTCTGTTCATCGCCATTAGAAAAAGTTGCATAACCATTTACTGATCCGCAGCTTGAAGTAGACAAAACAGGCAAGTAGTCGATATTTTTTACTGAATCATCACTATCAAAATCAGTTGCCTAGTTTAGATCATTGCTCATTGACGGAATTTGATACACATCTTCATTAGTGTTCGGCTCTGCCAGAAACATAGAAAATTACGAATTAACATTGTGAATGACTTTTTATGTGCTTTTCTATTGTAAATTTTCTACCCGATGAAAAACGTAATTTAGCAATTGTAGATTTATAGTTTTATGATGTTTCACGTCACAAAAGTGTACCTGTTCGATTCACGCTCATTGCAAGTGCAACCATTTTTGCAGCTCGGTTAATCTTGAAAAACATTTTACTTTTCTTTATAAAAAATGTACACTATGAATTTCTTACTTTGTGTGTTAGAGAGCTACTAACGTGTAATGATGTTGCGTTCGAACTTAAATGCAAATAACCGTTATTCATGTTAAAAATGTGAAACACGAACAAACAAGATAGAATCACGAACTTAACAGAATTATTTCTTCATTTGAGTACAAGTCATAGCAAATTCTTAACTGCCAGTCAAAAAAAAAACTTACCCCTTGCTTGATCATAATAGTATAAATTTACTTATACTCTTTTAACCCCCCACAATTATGACCCATACAGTAAGGCTATTTTAACCACTGCCCCTTTTAACGACATGTGTGTGCAATAGACTTAAACCGCTTTTACAAACATGACATATAAAATTTGCAATTGAATGGCGTACTTATCTCATTTTGACCAAATTTTGACTTATACTCCTTCTACCGCGCACCTTAGATATATTCTAAGATAGTTAAACTTTGAAAATTTAAAACAAAAATCGATTTTTTAAAATTTCTAGACTAGAATATCCCCTTAAACGTTTGTTGTTTCATCAGGTGTTGTTGCATTTTATTTAACACATCTTGAGACGATGAACTTTTCCTTCCTCTTGTTTTTAAGCCTATTTCTACGTTCATATCAACCAGCCTATTTAAGTCTTTCACACCATAAAATTCTAAATCGGACTAAAGCCTCATTCAAGCTGACGTCATTCTACACCGCGAGCGCCTGTATAAAATACCATGTATCTTTTTCCATTCACAACGCCGTTTCAGTGATAAAACCATATACATTTTATCAACCTTATCCGAATGTTTGCTCACGTGCGTTGCCCACAAAATCCAATGTTCGAACGAACAAAAAATATGTTCCATCATACAACAACACCGTTGCTACACAAACCTCTTCATACCATTGTGGGTATGTTGAGAGAGCCAGAGTATCTAAACCAAAATGAATGCACATAGATAAACAATTTAACACATAAACCTCTCTTCACATACTTCTGAGGTGGCATGTACACATGTAGGTATCTTGAAAGTGGCTGATGCAATTTGCTGTCAGTATTATCAGTTCTTTTTTTTTCGATTTCCATTGCCGGTCTGTACTGCGATGAGCACATGCTCACCTTCAGTAGGCTATGTAAATAAATTTCAATTTTCAAAGGGCCCAAAAATATTCGAGTCGGGGTATCGGAAATGTTCATCACGTGGCGAGCCACCACACACCACCGAAAGAAACACTGTGCTGCCGTTCTAAATTTAAATAAATCTTCTTAAGTTGTCATTGCCGAGATTTCGATTTCCGACGAACGTTTCACTCGAAACGAGACTAATTTTTCTTAACCCATGAGCCAACTTGATTTACTCGTGGTATTCACACTTTGGAACTTAGACTATCTGTCTGCGAATGAGTTTGCCAAGTCGCTAAAGTTTTTTTGTGGTTTATTTTATTTTCAATGAATTAACTCGTAAGAGTCTATTTTTATGCTGACGAATAATTTATCTAGACTCGAACGTGACGACGACAAACTCGAACACTGTGTGGACGCCATCACCTTCAGCAAGTGACAGTTCAATTTTTAGATCAGACATTTACATAAATTTTAAGTATGAATTCGAGTGAATGCGGCGCGTTACGTACTTCTTGTTACTATGCATGTTTTTTTTTGTTTTTTGGACTTGGATTTTTTTTTCGGAATCAGGGAATTTATCGCTGAATGAAAATCAGAATTCTCAGAGGGTTTGCGTTAAAATATTGCGACTGTCGTTAATGCAAGGTTTTCTAATAAGTGGTTTCACTTTGATAAATTTTGGAAATGGTTTCAAATTGATTTTAAGGGATAGAAGAAGCTTTCTGGACGGCGTGTCACAGGACTCCGTTTTGTCTACTACCCTCTTTTCAATTTTCACAAATTATCTTATGTCTGTTTCATCTGATCTAGGAGTCTAAAAATTTGTCTCCACAGCGAAATTACGGTATTAATCTTGATGCTTATGATGAGTTCATACATTTGAATTGAAAACGCCACGAAATGTCTAGGCTTCTTCAAGCGATGCCAAAAAAAAAGCCTTTACCCGTCTGATTAAGCTACTATCTAAGAGTATTGAAGAGTAGAAGTAGAATGTAGAGCGTACATTCGATACAAGCTGGAAACTATTTCCATGACCATCCAAAGCCTGTTCGAAAATCGAATTTTTAAACGTTCAGGAGAATGTTTCGAAATCGGTATCAAAAAGGACATACACAATCTCAACTTCAACGAGAAAGGAGTGGATACTTCCAGCATTGTCAGAAAATGACTACAAATTGTTTTCAAAACTAGCAACCGCCAACAAACTCGTCAGGTTTGAATGTGATTCGACATTTTTAGACCATTTTTTTTAGCTTCAAGCTTCCCAACTTAAAAAAAAATTAAAAAAATCCTTTTTTTGAATTGGTAGGCGTTGTAAAGTGCATAAATATTTACAGAACTTATTTTTGAGAAAGGATCACATATCATAAATAAAACTTTTAAGCAAAACAAATCCTTTAAATAGCAAAACATAATTAAATAAAGTAAGCCTTAAAAAAATATGCTCTTATAGAAAGAAAGGTCCAATTTGATTCAGCATAAAAATTCTTGGTCTTAGCTCTTATCTGAAGCCAACAAAAAGTTTGATAGATTCAGGATCTTTGTATTTTGACAACTTCTTGTCGTAGATACTTTTGTGGCGGATGATCATCGGCATTTTTATTCTCTGTGCCAACCTAGTGATTGTGGCCATGTCATATGGTACATCATCACACTTGGCTGCTGATTTTGACTTATAACGTCAGTATGTAGGATTTTCATTCCTGATTCGCTATTTAAATATTACAGAAGACGCATATGCTCTCCTCTGTAGGGCTTGGCGTTTTATTTGCTTAAATTGTTGAAATAGTGAATTATTTTTGAAAGTATTTTCTATCTACTCGAGAAGAGACCGGAATAGTAGGACAGAAGATAACGCTTACGCCAATGCGGAAGAACACCTCTTCGGAAGATTGAGGGGAATACCGACATGGTTTCATGGAGTATTTGACGCGTTCAAGTACAAGTAAAAAAATGATGAAGCAATGTTAAGCTAGCTGCGAAATGGGCCGCCCGCAGATTTGCTTTGTTCACAGAACTTCAATTTATGATAGTAAGGCAGTTCAGTGGCGACATCGTCGGCGCTATCGGGGAAGCAAAGTGACCAGTTAAAGCTCCTAACGAAATTTTTCGCATTGTTAATATGAAGTTGGGTCATGAGCTCTATGTTTTGGATGCAAGAAATAAGCAGTGTTCCAACGACCCTAGTGACGATAACAGAAACAGATAAGAAAAAGGTCTAGAGTGTAAGCAGAATGGCTATCAATGTCCGAATTCCGATAGCGAAAACCTGGACGTACACACCTTTGGATGATATATCTCCACAATGTCGAAGTCAGCCATGATTTTGTTTGCGATAACGATGGCAGTACAGGAATTATGGATGGAATCAGTTTCCTCATCAAACTTTTATGACTACCGAAGCGACGGTAAGTTTGAACCACACAAAGTTGAATTCCAGCTTAGAAAAGGGACCATATTTTGGAAGATTTTACTTCTGCTAACTTCCACTTGATTGACCATTGTGCGTTGGCGACTTAAACAATTAGAACCCCGACATTGCCCAAGAGCTACTGTTTGGTGTGACTTATCGAGGATTGGAATCGTTGCCCCCACTGCTAGTAAACACACGTGGTTTATCGGAGAAATTGTTTAAAATATTAGAAAGTTACCTTGCAAACAGACATTTTCGCGGTACGCACCCGACTGAATACTCAGAATTCAAAGAAATTCGATCCGGTGTTCCACAAGGAATCGATCTTGGTCCGATGCTGCTTTTGATTAATACAAGAGACATGCCACAAGATGAAGAAACGTTCACAGACGACACGGCCGGTACTCGTAATGGATGCACAGTCGAATCGATAAAAAACTCCAGCGACTTTTAAACAAAATATATGTGAGTGGACGAAGACTCGTGCACAGAATACCTCTGTTTCTAAACTCGGTTCAAATCCCGTTTGTAAACGCGGCGAAATATTTAGGAATGACGTAAGATGCTAAACTAAAGTGGCTAAGAGAAATGCATTGGCACCTCGGGAGATTTTTAAACTAAGCCTATATAAAAAACTAAGCTCTCAGCTAAAAAATGTGTTACCCATCTACCGCGATAATTATAATCGAAATCGGTTTTCGTTTGTTGAAGGTAACCTGAAAAGTGAATCGAAGGCAGTTAATGGCATTCAAAAACAGGGCTCCTCAAATAAAACACCTACGGGTATTTATCAAAATGTTTGTGTCGTTCAGTTCAACAATTCAAATTTACGAATCTCGTTGTAATCGGTGTCCGTTTACTGTGAACCGTCGTGAGCCAATTCCGGGAAATAGGTTTGTTTTCGAGCCTAGAAAAGCTTTTGAGATTTAAAAGACAATTGGTTCGTTCAAGAATTCAAACACTTGTGGATTTGACGGCATTTCGAACAGAATTTTAAAACAAATTGGGTACTACGTAGTTGACGTTTTAGCAGTTACTTTTGACCGCAGTATAGTTTCGGGTGCTTTTCCAGATAAACTTAAATGCGCTGAAGTTTTTCTTTATTCAAAAAATGTTCGAAAGAAGATATGAGCAATTATAGACTTTCTCTCTGTTAAGTAAAGTTTTTGAAAAAAAAATATGAAGAAGAGGATGGTATCGTTTTTCAGCTCAGCGCAATTTGGCTTTCAGCAGGGAAAATATACTGAGGACGCACTTTTAAACTTTTGCTCTCATATTTTTTCAAGCCTTGGTGAGAATAAGTTCACTGCACTTGAGATTTATTCGAGATTTAAAATTGGAAAAACGAGAAGTGAAATTCTTCTTTTTTATGATTTGGAAGTGCCCCAGAATTCTGTGCTGGGACCTATTTTGTTTCTCATTTAAAGCTATTATTACTGCTTCTCTGATGATGTTGCCTGTTCTTATAGTTCTGCCTGTGCTCTAGATCTCGTAGCCGATGTCAATTGGGATCTGAATTTATTTTTGTTTTTCAATTTATTATCTGAAGTTTACTGTCATTCTGAAGTATTCTTTCATGTGCTTGAGTGTCGAAGGTTCAGCTGTACTTCAAACTTTTCATACTCTACCTATTGTAGTAGTAGTTTGTAGTAGAGTTCCAAAGACGGACGCTATTGAAAGAAAAGGCGCGATGAATTTAAGTAATTAAATGACGGTGGTACAATATTAAACGTTCTCGTTGACTGGCAAAATTTGATTTTTCTAACGATCGTAACGTTGTTTTAAATGGAATACAACTGCAAGAAATCCAAAGTTTCCTGACTGTCCCGTAAATGCGTCCGATAATTGAGTTGACATGTTCATTGCAAGACAGGTTGTTGCTTACTCTGAAGCCTTAACTGAAATTGGACTTAAGAAGCTGCATTATAGTTGATTAGATAAAAATGGGGGGAGAGTCATCTGGGTTGTATTCCTTCTTCGATATTACGATTGCCTGTGTTTCTCCTGGGTTAAGAGTAAGACTCTTCATTTTCGACCAACTGCTAATTTCATTCAAGTCTTTATTCAGTCTGGCTATCGTCAGCATAGAGGTGAAAGGACACATTTTAACATACATGATGCAAGTCGTAAATAAACATACAAAAGAGAATGGAACCCAAAATCGATCCGTGGAACACTCACAGAGAGACTTCCGGGGTTTGTGATTTTTCCGTTGATCACTACTTTTTGGGTTCTATTGGATAGGTATCTTCTTATAAGGTTCATGACACTATTTCTCAAACCGAAATAGAATCCTAGTTTTTTGCACAAAATATTATGATTAACCCTGAGAAATGAAGTAAGCACAGAACTGTTACCCAATCTTTATCAAACTCAAGTCTTTTCCCATCATCAAGGACTTTTACCATCGGAGTGGAGCAGCTATGATTTCATCTAAAACCAGATTGATTTTAACACAAAAGGTCTTTGCTTTCAAGATGAAGACATACACATATGGTCATTAAAATAGAGACACTTGTATTATGCAAAAATGCAAATTTTAAAGTCAACACTCAACAAAAGATATCCCTGTACTATACAATTAGGTTATAACTTCCAAAGAAAAAAAAATTAGTTTCGTTATTCCGAAAATATTTTTCTAACGTTTGGAAACGTATCAGAACTAGGCAACCATCAAATTCTTTGTGGCCATTAAAATAGAGACAGTTGGATAAACAGCAGTGCAGTTTACTGAGTTACAAAAAAAAATAAATAAAAATTTTGAGATCCGTGTTTTAAGCGGTAGGTGATAATCAAGTAAACTTTAGTGCACTATAAATGTAGGAATATTTTTAAAATTTAGAAAAACATGGGCCGTGGAAGACATTGTACCTTGGAAGAGAAAGCCGTTGTTTTAGCTCTAACAAAAGAGGGCAAATCGCTACGAGAAGATGCCAAAACAATTAACCGCTCAAAGAAACTTTTTGAAAATGCTCTTCTACCACAGAAAACCAAGAAAAACAACGGCTTACGAAGATCGCAAAATTGTTAGATCTGCTAAAGTTGATCCTTTTAGGTCTTCAAAAGCTATTCGAGCAGAGCTTCAGTTGAAAATATCTGCAAGGACTATTCGGAGAAGGCTTGTGGAAGGTAATCTACATGGAAGAATTGCAAGAAAGGTACCGCTGTTGAAAAAAAAGAACAAGAGCCGTTTACAATTCGCAAAAGACCATTTGGATTTGAGTGGACCGCAAAGAAGCCAAAAATGGAGAAATGTGTTGTGACCTCTTTGGAAGTGATGGCAGAAAAACCGTTAGAAGGCCACCTCTAAAAGAACTAAAGTCACAGTACACAATAAAAACCGTCAAACACGGTGGCGGAAATATTCAACTTTGGGGATGCTTTTCGTGGAACGGTGTAGGATCACTGCATTTAATTGTGGGTAAGATGGATCAGCAATGCTCCCATATGCAGAGGAAAATATGCCTCTTAAATGGGTCCTACAACAAGACAACGACCCGAAACATACCTCAAAGGCAGCGCAACATTTTTTCAAAGACCAAAATATGAAGCTTATGGAATGGCCATCCCAATCGCCGGATTTAAATCCTATAGAGCATCTATGGGGGGATTTGAAAAAGGCGGTTGGTAGATATTCAACAAAAAACAAAAGCAGAATTATGGCGTATAGCACAAAAAGAGTGGTATGAAATTCCGGTTGAAAAATATCGCCGATTATTGGAATCTATGCCAAACAGGTGCCAGGCAGTTATCAAAAGTAGGGGTGGAGCAACAAGTTTTTGAAGTGTTGAGTCGGATTTTTTTCAATTTTTGTTTAGTGTCTCTATTTTATTATCCAATGAAATGTGATTTTTTATTGTTTTTATTGAGCTTCTTATACGAATTAAAAAAAAAATATTGCAATTGATTTATTTTTAGTATAACTAACCAAAAAGAAGCAAATAAAATATGAAAATCCTTTTTGAGTTGAAAATATTTAATTTTTGGGAAAAATGTCATGGTGCCTCTATTTTAATGACCTTATGTGTATTTGGTATGCAAGTTTTAAGCCCTCAATAAATTTGCTCCGTGACATTTCCCCCCATAAATAATTTAGGGGCGTGTCCAATAAGATCATCAGATCTTTAATTATTTCTCTGAAGGGTACCTCAAAAGTAGAGCACGGAAGTGCAGCTTCCAAAAGTATACGCAACCAAATGGACAGCATTTTCAAACAGAAAACTCGTCTCACATATTTTTTTGCTTTTTTGAATATATAAATCCACCACGGAACACCCTGTGCCGGCATAGAAACACTTGAACACTTAGATCCATTTGTATCATAGATACTCTGCGTAAGAATACAGTGAATTCTAGGAATGCCCACGTTTCATATGAAGAAAGACTCAAAGAGAAGGAGGTAAGATATAAGATACTGAGGAAAGAATATACATACATAGACACGTATATGTACGATAAACATGTGTACCTACATACATATGTATGTATTATGCCATTGACACCAAACCTGCGAGATAGCGATAGCGACCACATGGCCACAAGACCATGGCAACCAAAAAAGTAACCAAGAGAAAGCCGGTTAGATACATGAGGAAGTCAGTGACAGTAACGACCACGTGGTCGTTGTTGCAATCCAGTTCCAGATACTCTGCCTGGACCGGCAGATTTATTAGCCATTCCAGCTAAACTGCCTACAATACTTACATACATACACATGTATATACAATCAAGGTTATCCAAGTGAACGTGGACGACTAATGTGCATTCGCCGGACAAAAAAAAACGGAACGAGAAAAGGAATTCCCTGTGGTCACCGGCAATGCACCGCGCAGCAATCGAACCTCGATAAATAAACATAAAACAATTCGTTCCGTTTTAGCGGCAAGCAATATGCTTGAAGTAGCTCGCTCATTTGGCATGGAATTTCATTTCAAGCTGTTGGCATAACTTCTAAGGAACTCACCGCACTGTCATGACCATTCATGACGAACACATGCATTCCTTCACGTAGGCAGTCCACACAAATGAATGGACGCAAAAGATGAATGAAATTAATGTGAACGACTTGCAATGATGACACGGCATTAATTAGGCAATAGACAGGTATTCTCTCTTTGCTTTGAGGCAGGAGCTCTTGCTGACGATTTACGAGCATGTATGAGTCAGAAATGTGAGGAAGTTTTGTCTACAATAGAATCATGGTTGCTTTACCAATCAAGCCAAAGATAAAAGATACAAATTCATGAGGTAGTTTATTTTCGTTTAACGAGCGCAATAGATTCAATGGATAACACATAATTCTCTGTCTTAGATTCGGAGTCAAGGCAAATAGACTTGACTTTTAGTTTGTTGCCAGGCGTCAAGATTTAGGCACCTTGTCGACACTGACTTTCTACTTTCGTTTTTTGAAAGTAGAGCGTGCCGGTGCTGCTTGCGGTTGTTCTTCGTTCTTTGATTGTTCAATCTACATGCATATGTAGATATGTGTTTACATACGTATGCATATGTAAGTATTTTAACGGTGCACTAAAAAGATCAATGGGAGCAGCCGCCGCAAGCTAAGTGGTTTGGACTTGGAAATAAATCAATCATTTCATCGTTCATTTGTCACATAAAGCATCTGTTGATTTGAGAAAAAAAAACACTGTCATCCAAAAGTTTTCCGACGCACAGTGGGTAAAAATCGTCGATTTGGTGGTCAAAAATCTGTACCTTTCCAACTAATTGAGATTTTTTCATAATTATTTTTTTATTTGAAGCATAATTTAAGTAGGTATTGTTGTAACATTTTTTATTTTTGAAATATGTTTTATTTTTATTTTAAAAACAATCTTAATGAGAAAACAAAATTATTCCTTAAAAAAACATAATCATTTGCTATTCAAATATTCCTTGAATGTCTTCAAGCCATTTATCTTCAATTTCACTTTTTGGTTGTTGTTTTCTCAATGTCGATATTAAGGGGTCTGATGATACCATCATCATTCGAAATAAATCTTCATTCGTCCTTTTTTCTTGAAATTTTGCAGGTGTTGTTTAATCGGTACTTTCGGTAAAGCTTATGATTGGCTTCTTGAGCCTATTGGCGAAATATTGGAACCTATTATATATTCTCCATGAAAAAGAATTTTGTTGGCGTTATATACTTTTGGCCATAATATGTTTTGAGCATTTTAAATGTGACCTTTGCGCAGTTTCCAAACTTCTGCGCGTTTAATTTAGAGCCGCTATTAATTAAATTTAAAATATATGTTTCGAAATTCTCAAAAAATCGTCTTGCATTGTTTCCGTCATTAGTATTTCCGACGCCTTGTTTTGGTGTAGCTACAAGTAAACCCATTTTTCCCGAAATTCTGTCTGAATTTTTTTTTTTTTGTTTTGTTTCACTTCTTTTAATTGGGCGCTTTTAGCTTTTTTAAAATCAATAAAGTTTTCAGATGCTAAGTTTAATAGAAATTACATTAGACGAATTCATGCATGCAATGGTGATATACCAAACTCAGCTTTATTTTCAACTCCTATGATACACTATTTTTAAATTCTTTCATGCTTGATGTCGTACCGGATGTACGCTGAGCCACTTTTCCGTCTATCATTGTAAAAAAAGCTAATGCCTTATATTGATTTCCTTATCATATTTAGATATAATTGTTTCTTTTAAGGTTTTTATATCTTCTTTTAACTTTCTATCCTCTTTTTGAATTTCTTCTCGATCTTCTTTTATATATTTAAATCCAACAGGTCGACAGAAATAAGTTTATGATGGCTTAGGATTCTTCCATATTTTCGAAATATCGATTTTGTTTATAAATTAATTTCATTAATGTTTTGAGAACAGTTCTTCAGTCTTAATGGTACGAGAGATGTAATAAATAAATAACAATCGGAAAGTTCCGTTGTGTTTTCCGAAAAAAAATTGTATTTGTATTGCAATTGACCCGAGGAACCATCAAATCCATATTTTGTATAAAGAACAAAAGTGGAAGTGGTACTCGGAACTTTTTTTTCTTCACTTATTGTTTCCAAAATTCTATTTGCAGTGTGATCAAGAACGTCTTGAAGACTTGATTCAGCCGAAGTTTCGGTGACATTCTAGTAAGATGGCATTGCTTTTTTTTCACCCGACTTATTAAGGGGTAAGCGGGGAAGAATATCAATTTTTTTTTATGCAGGTGTCTTTTTAATGTTAAATATTTATCTTTGGAAAGTCCTATTATTTATTTTCATTTAAAAATATAGTATCATTTATTCTATAAATTTTTTTCTTAAGTAGCTCTCTTTACAGCATCCATAATTTCCGTTTTTTTTTTTGGTGATTTTTTTCAAATTATATGTGTAAATTTCACATATGGTAATATAAGCTGTTGAACAATTTGCTTGAAGCTCATTTCTTCTTCGCTTTTTGGTTCTATTGGAGCTTTCTTCGTAAAGCTTTTTTGGTCGTCCTCTTGTTATGAAGTGTTCCTCCGAAAGGCTTCTTAGCCCAAACGATTTTTCCAGCCACTTGGATTATTTTTTAATAATTTTTTTTTTTACTGTATGCACAAGATAGATATTTTCTCTTGATTTGATTGAATCTAACTTACTGACCACTCTTTTTTTGAAATCTTTAACATTCACCTTCGGGTCTTCTCAAAAACACTCAAAAAGAAACTTGTAGGTCCACATTATGCACTATTCAAACTGATACTGTGCCTAGCAATTGCTTCAACTGACTTTAAATTATTTTTTTCATCAGTTACATTCCAGCGCTAAGTGTAACGGAATAACTGATAACTGATAACGTGAACAGAATATGTTATTTTTTGTTAGTGCAAAATGCAAGCACACTTCTTAGCTGACTTTTTTCTTTCCAATATTAACCTTCGAGTGCACATGTTCGGATGTATCAGAGGAACATGTGCACTCGTAGGTAAATATTGGAAAAAAAAATCGACATGTAAACATGTTTTTCTCTATAACACCTAGAAGTGGACGTAGGCGGATATGGTTTTTTCAATTTTGCAGGATTCCATATTCTATTTTAATTCCTTAATAAAATCAAGGTTGTGAGGTGTAGTGAATTTTTTTCTCGCTCTGATGCCACTTTCGGAAATGCGTTAGAGTTCAACTGACTTTCAAATTTCAAACGGTACTAATCCCCCTTGATTTTTTTTTTTATTTTTGCCCATAATCACATAAAAAAGTTTAGACAAAATGACCATAATAAGTGCAAAAACTTTACACAAAATTGTGTTTGAAAATCTAGAACTTAAACTTATGCAACAAAATGAACCATAAATCCGTTAATATTTTTTCCTGACTTTGAACTTTAATTACTCTTCACCTGAACATTTTTAGACAAAAAAAAATATTTCTTACTTGTGACTATTTCTGTACTGACAAAAATTAAAGTCAAGTATTTTTGACACATACAAAAAATTGATTTATGACCACCAAATCGATGATTTTTGCCCACAGTGCGACGTTTATATTTCTTGGAGGAATTAAATTACTTTCATATTCTGTTTGGGTTAGATAAAGGGGTTCGGAATGAAGGCATAAACCTTTAACCCTTCAGTGCACACAAAAAAAAAAATCACACCATTGCACATCTATGAAAATTAAATTTTATTTATTTAAATATTTATTCGAAAACAATAAACTTCTAAAAACAAAGAATACAAAATAAATATTACTATCAAGTGGAGCAAGTTGGGCAATAATAGTGCGCATGTTGAAGGCAAATGGATTTACTGCATTTGTGGCCGAAGTATCGAACTTCAACGAGCAGTTCGGTTTCCGACGCTTTAACAGCACATCCCATCAAGTGTTGCGAATTTGCGACCACATAAAACAAAACAGAAATGTTGGCAAATCAACAGGACTGATACTTCTGGAAGGCATTCGATACCCTCTGGCATGATTGTCTTATTTATAAAATTCGGATTTGTGAAAATCAATGGAAGTACTCGTTTATTCTTTTTCATTGTACCAACTAGGTGGCAAACAATTTCAAGCCGCATTTTGCCGGTTTGTTAGCAATAAACATGCGGAAACTGCAACTGAAAGCCCAAAGCATCTCATCAAAGGTTGTATACTCACTTACGGTATACGCTGAGTTAGAATTTTTAACGAACTGTTCAAAGACATTTCTTATGGGAGCGTTTTTTTGAGTTTACGTCTTTCCTATCTTGTATTGATGTTGTTTAATACTGAAGCGGAATCTATTTTGTTCCATTGTAGCGGGGAAAATATGCAACCCATTCCGCCAAGCCTGTAATTCGGTTCTTTATTTTGCCTCAGATTCCGTATGAAGATGTTCATGTCTGTTACTATTGAGTTCAACATATTTTCATCAATCGGCTTTAGTCAACTTTCCATCGGTGATTGAACTTCTCGTGCATATTTTTTATGTCTTCTTGTGCGAACGTTTGGTGCCCTGCAATCCTTTCTCTATCTTGTACCATATTTACCATTTTTGAAAACCGCTCCATGCCCTTGCATTTCGCCATCATCTTCAACTATTTCTTGCTCAGAATCAGAATCGTGCTCACTTACATCCACAAAGTCTGGGTTAGCAAAAAAGTCGTTATCATCAAAATCATCGTGATGAATCTCCATCAAAATCCCCATCCATTTTCCCTTTTTTTCTTTTAATTATTTGCTCGCTCTTCAAGAGGATATTTATACTCTTATAATGCGTGTAGCACAGAGGTAGTGGAAGAATTAGGAGGAGATAAAGAAGTGGTTGAGAAACTCAGGTGTATTTGGTTTCAATTCTATTCCGTGGATGGAGCCCGAAACGGGACGGAGGTTTTTATTTCGACCTATTAACTTCCACCTTTATTCGACATAAGTTGTCTTTGAAAGTTTGGAAGATTTTAGCTAAACACCCCGCTGTCAGTGTTATGCCTTCACAGCAAAGCCATCTACACACGATCTACACAAACCACTATTTTGAAAACACGAATTCTGGACAAAGCCGATACAACAACCACTACAACAACGCCACCTATTTAGTGAGATTACTATCGCTGGTCGACCAATCCAGTGATAGTGCCATTAACTTTATCCTAATGGCAAATGGTGACTGGACCAGATTCGAAAAACTATAGCCCACTCTAGGAATCGAACCTGGGACCTATCAATTGAATCAATTGAAAGGTAGGCGCTCTACCAACTACGCCACCCAGCTCCAGATTAACAAAAGGAAAAAGAAAGGAAGATGTAAGATTATTTTATTTCCAAGGATAGTTAAAAATTTATACGTTTTTTAATTTTCATTTTGGCGTGTCAGACCCCACGTGTGCACTGCATGATTAAACCAACCCTTGAACAGAAATATGTAATACGATTTAACGTATGATATTATATCTAAGTCACACTTTTATGAAAGAGCCCTTGGTCAGGCATCATCGGGAAAACGCATATGGGACTCCTTGAAAAAGAATGGCATTGGAAAACAACCTCCGAAAATCCGTGATGACTTTGATTGCGATCTGCTCAGTAAGAACTTCGTCTCTTCATCATCATTTTCTAGTGACACAGATGCTGATGCTGTTTCAGTTTCCGCTGCTTACGCCAAGAATGTTATCAATAAAATCAAATGCCATGGGCTTGGATGACATAAGCCCCAAATTAGTGAAAATTTTATTACCGATTATCTTACCTTTCATAACCTATGCGTTGAACAGTAATGTTACAACCCCATATGTCCTAACTGAGTGGAAAAAGGTAAAAATAGTAACAGTGGCAAAAAAAAAAACAAATATAGTTGCCTACAGACCCATTGCCATAGTCCCATATTTATCTAAAGTATTTGAGAAGACCATACTCACCGAAATCCTTGAGCATCTGACAGACGAAAAGATCCTTAGGACTCATTAATCCGGCCTTCGGCCCAAGAGAAGCTGCAAACTGGCTCTTATAACAATAATAAGATGTGCCTCAGGGGTCCGTTCGTGGACCAATACTTTTTTCTCTATATGAATGAGCTTCTCTCTCTAAATGAGCTTTCTCTCTAAATGAGCTTCCAGCACATATCAAAAACAGCTTTTATTTTATTATTTTTATGTTTGCTGATGATGTACAGCTTATCCTAAGCCTAATATGATCGAAAAAGCAACTAGGAAACTGAACGAAGATCTCCTCGCGTTACAAAATTGGTCCGTAAGCAACAAGTTATGTTTAAATACCTCCAAATCGAACGTTTCAGTCATTTATAAAAAAAAGTGCATGTCCCATGATTAAGTTGACAGTGTTCTCCACGTTACCATTCGTGATGGTTCAATATCTAATGTTCTCAGCATAATTTCTGAAGCCCATTTGACTCATCAAGCTAAATTGCTCGGCATACTGGTGCTCGCGACACCTTGCTGGTAGATCGTTGCCGTCGTCTTCGGATAGCTTTAACTTCTGCCTGGAATAAACTGCAGTGGTTGGGTAATCGAAGTGACAGAGAGATACTCCGAGTCCGGTGCCTTCGTTCGCTTTGGAACCGTCCGTGAAAACCAGTCATCTCTATCCGATTCGAAGTCTAGCATAGATGTGATATAGTCTCTTTGTCTCCTGGCCTGGCCTATGTGTTCTGCTCCAGTGGTTATACTCAGTCAACCTTATCGCTGCCTTGGTAGCTATCAGTTTCCCGTTGTAGGGAAAGCAGTTGTAGCATAATTTCCATGGCGGTTGAAGGTGTGGAACTCTGTGCCCCCGTGATGCATATACACGGATTCTGCTTTTCTTTCTCAGACTTGCTTTTATATTCATTGCTGGCCACCATACGAGGATACTATACGTTAGGATTGGTCTGACAACTGCAGTATACATCCAGTGCGTCGATCTCAGTTTCAGTCCCTATTTGGGGTCTTGAATGTTTGGTTTCTTCTTTTTTGGTGGGCTTATTTGAGATATTTTATATCTTCTTGTGAACAGTACGAGTTTTGCTTTAGACGGGTTTAAATCTAGACCTACTCTTTCTGTCCACTTTGTTTGAAGAAATTTTCATTTTACGACTAGGGCTATGTCGTCTGTATTGGCTATTGGCTTACAGCCGTTATGACGAAGTATCATAAGAATTTCGTTCACTACCAGTATCCAGAGGAGTGGGGAGAGTATGCCTCCTTGAGGGTTCCTCTGAGTGCCCTCCTGATAATATTGTAGTGTCCTAGCTCGAAGTA
Source organism: Orthonevra nobilis (assembly GCA_963555765.1). Lineage (NCBI taxonomy): Eukaryota > Metazoa > Arthropoda > Insecta > Diptera > Syrphidae > Orthonevra > Orthonevra nobilis. The sequence goes on along the minus strand of OY743225.1, from coordinate 97,524,753 downwards.
GATACTTCTACAGGTAAAGACGTTTTAAATCCAGTCTCTAAAACTTTCTGTAACTTTAAGTCTGATTAGGGCATTGGTTATTGCTTCGGACTTACAATTATTAAAAGCGCCCTCTATCAAAGGATTTTTCAATGGTGCTGACTAAAGAGTGAAGTGCTGTTTCTGTTGAGTTTCCCTTACGATAAGCATATAGAGAAGGTGATATAGATTTGAAGATGATGCCTTCCCTAATATGTAGATCCACCAGCCTTTCCATTGTTTTCAGAAGAAATGAGGAGACAGTGATTGGTCTGAAATCCTTTGGTGAGCTGTGTATGGCTTTTCCACACTTTGGTATGAAAACCACTTTAGCTTTCTTCCATAGTTTTGGAGTGAAGCTGTAAAGCTCTCAGCCATGGTGATAGTATCTCAAGACCCTACTGTAGTTCAGCCGGCCTGACGCCGTCCAGGCCTGGAGAATTGAAGGGCTCAAAGCTGTTAACCGCCCAATCCAGCTTAGATTTCGTTAAGAGACCAGTTGGAACATTATTATGATACCATTGATCGTTAGGTTAGCCTGTGCAGTCAGTTTTTATGGAATCCCTTATTCCCAGGGAAGTGAGTGTCGATCAGGAGTTTGAAGGTCCGTCCAACCTTTGAATAAACGTTGGCATGGTTGGTGTCTTTGAAAGTAAAAATCTTAACCGACCACAATCTTTGGTGGTTTCTATTTTACCACAAAAAGTTTTCCAGGATTCTTTTTGCGCCGCCTTGACCTCCTTCTTATAGGTCTTGGGACTTTATTAATACAGATCCCAGTCCTCTGTCGGTTTGGAGAGTTTTTCACGGTTGAACCATCTTCTGCTTTCTTTGAGTAAAGCTGAAAGGTCAGAGTTCCACAATTGCGGTTTGCTGCTTTTACTCTGTCTGCTTGTAGGGCATGCTTTTGAGAAAGCAGAATTCATGGATTTTGTGATTTTCTCTCCCAAGACATCGATGTCATTTTCCGAGTTTGGCTCGTAGATGACTTCTTTTTCTAGTTTTTTTTTTTACCTATTCCAATTAGTCCTCCTAGGGTTGCGGAAGGTACTGACTGGAGGTGTATATAAACTTAACGAGAATTGATTATATCGAAGGTCAGAAAATGATACCTCATCCGATACTTTCCATTTTGAGACAGTGAGGGTAGAGTCGTTTGACACAAGAGTTATGTCTAACACTTCCTTCAGGCGGCAAGTGACAGATGAGGACAGATTGGCGTCTATTAACACATTGTTAACGTTTAAGTTTTCGTATGTCAAAACAAAAAATGACAGATTCAACAAATCGACGAAGTTGAACGATTTTTTGAATCTTTTAAAAAATAAGGAAATGTTGAATTGGTGCCATCCACAGTATAAAAATATAAAAAAAGAAGGCACAAGAGTGGCAGACAATTCCAAACAGCTGAGTTTGAAGTGACACTAATTTTTAGTGACCCACCGAACATTCGGTTTCGGTTTCGGCAAAATTCGCCCAAAAAAATTGGTTTCGACCACAGTTTCGGTTTTGGCAAAAAAATTGGACGAAACTTCGGCGGCGCCGAAACTCAGTCTCCCACAAGGCACACAGCAATGTGGCCCATTGTGGTACCGCGAGGGTAATGTGGATTAACGTATCTACCTTTATTGGGGTGTAAGTGAGTATTGAGAGGTTTTCCTCCCGGACGCTGAAGAAGGAGAAGGTAGAGAGAACTAGTTTGCTTTTGGGATGGCTTAAGCAAGTTGGGGCAAAGCTGTGAAGAAATGGGAACATAGCCTTCTATGTCTTGATATTGCTATAACCGGACACTCATTGAGGAGATTTAGTAGCTTTCTGGTTCTCTGTTTGTTAAGGAGGTTCCAGGTTTGTCTGGTGGTGTTGCAAGATGATTGATGTATTTTTTTTTTATGCTTAGTTTGACCGCAGCTAATGGTATGTCAATATATTGTGAGGTGTATCTGTGAGGCAAGCTCATCTGCTCTGCAGTTTCCCTGGATTTCCCTGGAGCGCCGTAAAGGTGAACTATAAAGTATCTTTCGCATAAAGATAAACTGTCACTGACTCATATGTTGTTATCGTGATGGAGTCGGCCGATATCGGAAAATTTGTTTTGAGAGTATTAAATCTAGAACTGTTGCAAGGGAAATTTTCTCTAAAGATTGAAGACTGATCAAAGTCAACTCTGGTGCATGGCGAGATTGCGTTGAGTCTAACCAACACAAACTTTGTTGTTTGACTAGCTCGGTTAACTCCGCGTGAGTTCTTGGTCCGTGCGCCGTTTTTTTGAATTTGTTTATTTTCTCGTCAGCGACTTCGGACGAGAAGTATGTGTAAAAATATACTAAATTTATTTAATAACAATTAAAATACATAGTCACTTCCAACTTGTCTAAAAAAGGTTCGGTTTCGGTTTCGGCAGAAAATCATGCGGCACCATTGTGGGCGAATTTTGTGAGTGCTGCTCCGCGATGTTTGACAGCGCAGCACTTATGCGGGTGCTTCATTTCGGCTTCTATAAATTGTACTCAGGCAGATAATGTTTACGTTTACCCAACAAATTGGCAGGTCAAAACGCACCTAAATCAATTTTTTATTTACAGATTTTTTCCACTTCTGCTATCTGCTTTCGTAATGTACGTACGCGAACAAATTAATAAAAAGTATAACGCACGAGCAACACGTCCCAATACTTAAATACTGCGTTTATGGGTTTTTCAAGCCTATTAAGTGTCAAAACATCAAACAACATATCTAACGCACATCGTTCAATTTATCGCCTACTTACGCAATAGTAACCATAAATTGGAGTTTTTTGAACCTCAAACACGCACGAGATTTAAATATCACGCGAAATCTGTTTGAATAGCCATAAGTGCGACACACCACTTTAAAACCAGTTAGAATTGGTGTTCTCATAGTTTTTTTTTTTTCTAAATTTCAAGTGCTCCCCATGAAGTGACGCATTTTCAATTTGTCTAGGCTGAAAGCAATCTAATCAAGCGGCTCGAAATGATGTCGATAAGAAGCCCGTCAGGCACGTATCATTTGCGAGTTTAGTTGCCTTTTAATTGATTTTTTATTACGCGTTACTTTGGCAATAAAATGTTCAAAAAGCGATTCATAAGTCAAATTAAAAATAAAAAAACTTAAACATAAAGATTTTTGATAAGATCAGATGTCAAAATCAGTTAAAATCAAATGAATGGGATTTTTAATTTTGAGTGAATTTGCTTTTAATTTTTTAAATGATCTCGAAATATCGGAATAGTTTTTTTTTGGGTCTCAGAATCTAGGCCTCCTCCTCTTGCTAATGCCTTTACTCATCTTTCTTCTCGCGGTACAGTTTAGAATTGACTTTTCCCCATACGGAACAATTGCGTTGCATGTCGACACCTCTCAGAGCAACTAAGCGATGCCACATAATTACTTCTATGGCAATGCAATTGTAAAGCTTTTACCGACTAAAGTACAAAGCACCTTCGTGATGATAAATGGTCCTCGATACCGAGGTTCCTGTTTCCACGATTCACCCGTTGCTGTAGGTTCGTTCTCAATCAAAACGAGATCCTCTGACTGATACGTCGATGGCTGCCGACGCCTGGTCTTCCGGTACGATTGGGTTTGCTTCGTCGTTGTCCCATTTCATCGGCTCCCACCCACGTCGGCTCTCCCAGTTCCAGCAACATCTTGTCACCCAAAATGCTCCTTGGTGTATACGCAAAAAGATGTTCGTGCGGGCTTGCCTTCGTCGTGCAGTTTCGGAAGGTGTTTAGTCCCCACTGGATCGCTCGTAGATGGTTAGTCCAGTCTTCTCCTTTTTCCGATGAATGCATGCATTTTAGGGATGAGAGGATGGTTCGATTATACCTTTCCACCTGGCCATTCGCCTGGGCGTCCTGACAGCGGTCTTGACGTGCTGTATTCCATGTGCAGTTCCCCCTCCGATCTGCCACCGCTCCTCTTTACGTATGCGCACTCTTGTGAAGACTCTAATCTTCGGGAACCAAAACGTATTTTCATCCTCTTCAGTGTCTTCTTGTCAGCAGGATGCCCCACATCATCGTGGCAAAACTTAAGGATCCTCCACCTTATCGCTTTGGGTACAACCCACCGCTCCGCTTCCTCTACTTTACGGAAGAGACGGTACCCTCGGATGACGTAGTCCGTTTGCAACTGTTTTTTTTTTTTGACGTCACTTCAGCTGCCTTAAGTTTGGAGATCAGCTCTTGTAACCTCGAATCCTGCCACTACATAGGCGTAAACCAGTCCTCGTCTGATGCTTTATCCACCTTCCGCTAATCTTCTACTAGTTGTCCCAGCCTGATGGGCCGTCTCGTTTTCGAACTCTTGAAGTTTGAGCCACCATCGCCCTACGCGGGGAATCAGCTTCGCCTTCGTGCTGGTGGTCTCACAGTCCGTGACATCCTTAAGGCGTCTGGCCAAAAGGTACACACGGAAACGGTTTAGACTCTCCACTATCGCTTAATCCTCGAGCTCAAACAAGTGGTACTTTGTTTTTTCGTTTTGCTTAACGCGGCTTACCCTGGGTTGATAGATACAACTTGCCTGCGTACGAAAATCGACTTAAATTGATCGGACTACAAGCCCTTGTAAAACGACGAGAAGTTGCCGATATACTCTTCATACATTAATTGTTAGCAGGTGCGATTGACTCCCCTTCCCTATTACAAATTATTCTTTTTAACAGCAATCCACGTAACCTTAGGTCCTCTTCACTCTTCACGGCTACTTTTAACCTATGTCAAGAATGTTGCGCACAGCCAATAGCTCTTTTGACTTCCATCTCTCAAAATTTCCCTTCCCCGAACAGCAAAACCTTTTGCAGATAAACCGCCTAAAAAGGTAACGAAATAAGCTCTGAACTCACTCAAAAGGAGTCTACGGTTAATGGTGGGAGTGGTCACAGTTACAGACTAGTAGAAACCTCAATATGCAGAAGCTGTGACTAGAAAGAGGAAGATCTTGAGCGCTTTCTTTGCCACTGCACAGCAACAGCGAGACCGCGACATAAAATGCTGGGGTCAACACTGATACCAGACCTTTCGCACCGCAAATAAATAGGGACCGATGAGATCGAGGATTTCGCAAAACGAACAAAAAAAATTCCCGTTTCTTTTAATAGTTGTCAGCGGGACGTCCATGTCCTTACAGGGTTTTGATGGCTATTGCCTGCTCCTTGCCTAGCGACTTCGTTAGACTGACGTCGTTCAATCTTGCTACTTTGTTGAGTTTGGTTTGCAAATCCTTACCAGTGTAAATACTGATAGAGGGTAGCTTGGACAACTGCAGTTCTATCGGAGCAGATGAGTATTTGCCTCTCCCGTATGTTGAGCTCGATGAACTTTTCTACGAAAACTTCTGCTTGAAACACCGTGACGAATAGTTCAAGATGATTCGAAACTTCTATCGGTGGGTTCGGACAGAAGATCACTGCCCCCGATTCAGACGATATGTGGGAACCGTCTGTATAAATTGTGATAACACCGGAGTCTCTCTTCGTGTTTCCGTTCGTCCAAGAAGCGAACGTGAAAGTTTTCTCATACAGGTCGCCTTGACGATCTAGTGGTGGTGTCACCGCCCGTACAAAGTTCACAATTTTCCTATGCCCGGTGTTTTTTTTTTGTCGTCAAAGTGATCCAGTGCCTTGAGTCTTGTGGCCGAGAGTACCGCTTGTCTTTTCAATTCCAGTTGTACTGGTGTCAAGTGTTCGCCTTTTATTCTCAGGCATGCCAAACGTTGCACGTTAGTGAGCCTGTCGACTACATATTTTTTTATCTCTCATATTCCATCATACTATAACGCCGTAAAGTAAGGTTGGTTCCATTATACAGTTGTATATCCAGTGGACTTGTTTTGGTTTCAGTTCCAAGGACTTCACAAATGCCCTCCTGTATATCCAATATGCCCTCTGGCTTTTGTAGCACGTTCCTTCAGTTTTTCCTCCAGTTGAGTTTCTTATCGATTATCAACCTTTATTAACCGGGCTAACATTTAGTCCGTTTTTAATCGCTCATATTGTAACGGTGTTGAGAATGTCCTGCATGATTTCCCCTATTATGTTTGGGTGTTTTGCTTGAACTAGGATTGCTAGGTCGTCTAAATTTGCTTTTATTTTGGCACAGGTTCCTTCTTGTTTTTAAGGAGCTTGTCCATCACTACTATCCACAGAAGAGGTGATATAATTCCTCCTTTTGGTGTTTCTTCTAGGATTTTACCTTTCCTTGTTTCTTCTACGATGGAGGCTATAATAATGCGGTTAGTTAGCACATTTTCCAACCACTTGTTGATTTGTGTGTTGATACTGTAAGTCGATAGGGTGTCTACCATATTCGTTATTTTGATATTTTTAAACGCCCCTTCGATTTCTAGAAACACCCCTACAACTGACTCTTTGTTTTCAAAGGCAGTCAGTAAACCTTTGCTTGTGTTAAGTCTTTTCCTGGTTTGGGTAGGAAGACTACCCTTACTTGTTGCCTCTGCTCTGGACTGTACTCTAGGTACAGATATCCTCTGAAAATGTTCTTCAGTGGTTGTATACCATTTGTTCCTGGTGATTTAAAAGGCACGAAGGTATTAATGGCCCTTGCGACTTTTGTCGTACCGACTTTCTTTGCTTTGACTACCCAATTAGTTTCTCCCTGCGTGAGTCGAGCGGACGAGGGGTTTGTTGGTTCGGTTAGACATTTGAGATAATGGATGTCCAGAAGCGTTTCTAGAGATTCGAACCTGCTGTATCAGCTGGTGGTTCTGTGGCTCCTTCGACAGTATCTTTTTTACTCGTGCTGCACTCGGTTAGCAGTGTATTAAGCAAGCTTTTTTTTGTGATGAGGAACTAAAGAAAAATTAGATTTGTTGATTCTAAGATGATAGTTTGATGAGCCTCGATTTCAAACATATCTCGACCTTATACTTAAGAAAAATTGCCTTGTGACAGCTTTCAGGTACTTTTAAAGTGCAGTTGTATGAAAAGACCAGTTCATTCTCCAGTCAAGAATAACACCGAGGTAATTAAACGAATCGACTCTCTCTCTATAGTAAAACGTTATTATTTAGGAACAGAATGTTTGCCAGGATTTCTTTTTGATTGTTCTGGTTAGATTTTTGAAATAACGTTTGCTGGCCTTATAGGTTTCCTAGTCTACGAACATCTTTATATCGTTATATTTATTGTAGCACCGAATATATACATTTTTTTTTGTCCTAAAATAATATTGCACAATTTACAGTGAATGGTGGATTCACCTTAAAGCAGAACAATTAAATAATTTTAAACAAAAATGTGTGGAAATAGGAAAAATTAATTGTGAAATAAAGCTACAAGTAAAACCTTCATAATCTTAAAAAAAAATAATAAATAAATAAATATAGTGAGAATATGTATATGTATATTTATACATGAATATGTGATTTATCAAGAGAACAAGAATTAACATTTTGTGCGCTAAATTTTAAATCGTTCAACAATTAGAAGAAGTGGAGACTGACAATTACTAGATGCAGGGTTACTTAAATATACAAAATTATATTCAATCGGAAATAAGGATTGAACAAGCAAGGAAGTAAATAAATAAATAGTTAAATAATTAAATAATAAAAAAATAAATTAAATAAATAAATAAATTGAATAGATATGTAAATAATAAACGTATATAATAAATAACAACTTATAAATAAATTAATATTTGAATAAATAACTTGATTAAATACTTAGTTAAAAGGAAAAATGGAATTAAATTAGGGAAAAAGAAAAATATCACAAATCACACAGTGTGTATATTTCACATATAAGTAAGTTTAGGCTGTAGAGAGAGACTTTCTCAATATCTGCGATCACATGTAATTCATCCTTTGAAAAGAACCAAGGAAGATTTAACATTATTTTAAGGACCTTGTTTTGTGCGATTTGCAATCTACGAATATGTAATTTGGCACAAATGTCCCAAACAGGTGTTCCGTAGAACATAATAGCCTGAATATGATCGCCTTGAATATCATTAACTTATTCTTGGTTGACATTTTTGATTTTCGGTTAATGAAAGGGTTAAGAGTGTGCTTGGTTATATATATTTTGTTTATAATTTGGCTTATATTATTTGGATTGCGGATTGGCAGTTGATCAGCCGAGGGAAGTTGTACGTGTATATATTATATAGGAATGGACTAAGAACGCAACCTTAAGGTACACCAAAAGCGAGGTTCTAACTCTTAGAATTCCAACCGTTTATAAATACAAACCATGAATGACCTTTCTGTCAGAAAGGAACAAATAATTTTTAATCACAGCCCTGTGAAAGTTAAGTTGAAGCATTTAATGCGATCGTCCATCATGACAGACAGTATCGAATGTTTTTTCACTGTCGAGGAAAACCATACCAGTACCGTTTCCTATAACGAAATTTTCTTTAACGTCTGTAGTGATGCTGTGAATTTGATTGACGGTATTATGCTGAGCTCTGAAACCAAATTGTTCCGAAGGCAGAATGTTATTGACTTCGGAAAATAAAATAATTTTATGTTTGATTTTTTTTTTAAACATTTAATCAATGTGGACAATTTAGTAACAATGCACCAAGTCTCCAATTCACTTCACAGTCTGACTCTTGTTTAATGATCCCTTGTTTGCTACTCTTAAGGGAATGACAGTGCCCTTAGAACAACATTCTCTTATTCGTAAAGATCAGCTAATCTTTCATAAACTAGTTGGGAAAAGTGAGCCACCATGTGAGAAGTGAGAAGATCATGACGTTGGCAGGTTGTGCAATTTTCTTTCTTTCTTTCTTTCGGATCGGAGCCACAAAATTGCTCTCCTTATTCGTTTGGTTACTCTGTGCAAAATGCATTATAAGCGAAGTCCTTTTACCTTGACAGCGTGATGTTGACTTGTGGGGTATACTTTTAGTGATCCTAGATGATCGTAATTGCTCTGAAGTAAATGCTACTCATAAGTTCCTAAAGAACAAATCATATGACTCGTTTTTTTTGTAAGTTTGTGAGTCTTCCCCCGTAAAATCTTTTTTAAAAAACAACGAGTATAACCTGAACATGACATCACATTGAAACCAGATGTGCCACGAGATCTGAGATCCACTCTGTCTGCTATAGACTGGCTACAGATGTTCAATAAACTCGTGCCAAATGACTTTTTTTTGTGTATCTAACTTGTGCCTTATTCTTAATTGATTCGTGTCCTCTCCTCTATGTTTTTTTTTTTTGTAATTTAAAGTTAACGACAATTTGTTCGTTGTCAAGAGTTGCTTAAGTGATTCAATCAGTTAAATATATAAATATCAAAGATACAGCGCGAACCGGTAACAAAAACGAAATCAATTTTATTTAGATACACTGTATCTAGATAGTGTATCTTTAATTGAAAATATACTCTGTCTCTGGGAAGATGGCAACAAGAACTTTAATCAATTGAGAAGCACTTCACTGTCGGTGATTGATTGATTTTATAGTTTTATTGACAGATGGTATCGGAACATCAATATAAATTTATGTCAGTTGATGTGTCAGCGCAACCTTCAGAAGAAATTGCACTTCCTACAACCACTGGGCACTGGGAGAGAAAGTAAACAATGGCGAATGTATTTTAAGGCACAATTTCCAATTACCAAAGGATTCACTTGTAGAATCTATAGGAGGAGCCAACCTAAGGCGACAACAAAAGTCCAGATAGAGTGTTCTAACTTTACAGAGTTGTCGCTGTATTTAATTAAATTTTTGTAACTGACGCATTCAAGGGTTTATGTGGACTCAAGTTATGGGTGGCATAGGTTGGCGAGTAATGCTTCAATGAGTAGGAAATATTGAGTCAGGATGAGCGATTCATTTTCCTATATTTTTCTGTTAGTCGATTGATCCCTGGAAGATCTGGATTTCCGACATTCAATTGTTTGCATCAAGCGTCGTGACATTCGCAATTGCTTCATCCGTGAAGGATTTGTTATCATTCTTAGCCATTGTGGTCGACAGATTCTTCCGTTCAATTCAATTCCAATTTCAAAAGGGCTTTTTAATATGAACATAACATGATGATGATGACCCATGAACTAAGAAATGCATGCGTAGAAGAAGATTATGTAAAGGGTGATTTTTTAGCTATTATCTTTTTGGCAACACTGGTTTAAACAGCTGATGCACGTTTCGTGTTTTGTTTCACTGTCAAATATCTTCAGTTTGGTCTATAATTTAACCATGAATCGTCTTACAAACGAACAACGCTTGCAAATTATTGAATTTTATGATCAAAATGCGTGCTCTGTTAAGAAAGTTCATCGCGCGCTTCTTCCATTTTATGGTCAGTTTACTCGACCCACTAAAGCGGCTATTCACACGCTTACGTAGAGTGCGAACTGAAGAAAATATCGCAGCTGTATCGACCAGTTTTAATGATGACCATCAATTATCGATTCGTCGCCGTACGCAGCAATTGGGCCTCTGTTATTCAACAACGTGGAAAATTTTGCGGAAGGATTTAGGTGTGATGCCTTTCAAAATACAGCTGGTGCAAGAATTGAAGCCGAACGACCTACCGCAACGTAAAATTTTTGGTGAATGTGCCGAATGAGCCACTTTTTTACCGAAAAATTGTGTTCAGCGACGAAGCTCATTTTTGGCTCAATGCATCCAGAAAAAGTCACAGTTTGGTGCGGTTTATGGGCTAGTGGCATCATTGGACCGTACTTCTTCAAAGATGATGCGAATCGTAACGTAACTGTGAATGGTGAGCGCTACCGTGAGATGATATTCAACTTTTTTTGCCCAAAATGCAAGAGCTTGACTTGCATGATATGTGGTTTCAACAAGACGGTGCCACATGCCCGCGCAACAATGGACTTATTGAGAGGCGAGTTCGGTGAACATTTTATTTCACGTTCGGGACCGGTCAATTGGCCGCCTAGATCGTGCGATTTAACACCTTTAGACTATTTTTTGTGGAGCTATGTTAAAGCTCATGTCTATACAGACAAGCCCGCTTCAATTGACGCATTGGCAGACAACATTGAAGCATTTTTTCGTGAGATATCGGCCGAAATGTTGGAAAGAGTATGCCAAAATTTGACTAAGCGGATGGACAACATTTGCATGAAATAATCTTCAAACATAAGATTATATGGACCGTACTATCGATTCAAATAAAGATTTTATGCAGTTTTTTGAATTTTATGTGTTTTTTTTTTAAAAACTTTCCTATAGCTTTTAAAAAATCACCCTTTACAATTTTTCCAAAAGTTAATTGTGATCAACCGTTTCAAAACCTTTTGTTATATCAATGAAAAGAGCGCCAGTTAAATTTTTTATCGTTAAACCTGTTAAAAACACGAGTGCAGATGTTCAACAACAACTGCTTCTTTGAAAAACCCGAAAGAAAAAAATTGTTTTTAAGAACTGTTTTTGACAGCTTTATCAAAAATTTTAGAAACATAGAAAGAAGTTAAATAGGCGTATAACAAGTAACTGATGTTTGATCACCTCTTTTAAATAATGGTAATTTTACTTCCAATTCCAAAAAATTTATAATTATTATTATTATAAGTTTATTAAAAATGTAATTACAATATTAATTACTAAGGTCTAGCGCTAGCTGCCAGGGCTTTCGAAAATATAAAGGAGGTTCAATACTATTAGATACAGTTTTCAAATTTGAGCTTTATAAAAAGAGTGTAAACAAGTTTTTTTATGTTTGGTGTTGACTACGGTCAGAAGGAATGAGAAATCGTGGTTGGTTGATTTCCCGAAGCTTGCTTAGGAACTAGTTATATTTACAACTTTTAACATCCTTGGCGAACTCTTTATATATTTATTTGTAAGCAACAAGTATACTATAAATGTTATACGATTTGGTTTTCTTTTTGAACAACTTTAAAGCAATTCCGTTGTTATCCAGGCTTTCAGTCTTTTTTGGTTTTTCACACTTATTTTTTATTTTCTTCAAACTAAGCATAATGTCTCCATTGAAGCCCTTTTAAAAACTGGTACTTCTTTCTCAATTAGTCATCTGATGTTCTTATAGAAAAAAAATGTCTCTAGACTTATTTCAACAAATAGAAATGAATCACGACTTGCAAATATAAAAATCTAGTCTCTATGTAATTCCATTTTACATTAAGTTTATAACGAGTTTCATTTTACTTACCAAGTCTTCATTATATCTCGAATATTTAACAACTCAGACTTAAATATATACTATGACTTAATATCTATCTCTGAGTCACAAGTTGGCCTTTGAATGCATTTAGATTTAATTACCCAATCTATTATAAAACAATTGCTAAACGAGTCGAAAAATATTTAAAAAAAAAATAATATATTTTGTTAAGTTTTGTATTTTATTCAGCTATGTGAAAATAAATTGGAATACTTTATTGGTGCTGAAATTGATCAAATGAGGCAGAGACACTTGTGTGGTAAACTTTTTCGATTGCATGCCAATTTGGGTTGGTTCCAATATTTTTCTTCTTTTTTATTTTGGCAGTAAAATTTAAAATTTACGGATGTTGCTGTGCAATAAAATCCAGATTTTAAATGAAACAATGAACGGATCCAATTAGAGAAGTTATTATTCTGCAAACCATTGTGGTCTTCTAACATTACTTTATAAAAAAATATTGAAGGTTGTCATTATTTAATTTATAGCGCTTTCTTTTCGCAAATTATTCAAATTAAACATTTTTGAAACTTTAATAATGGATCAAAAGTGTTGTCATAAGCATCTCCCCAACTCGTTATACCATACTGTAATTAAGAGTTTGCAAGTGCATAATAAATCATAGTTAAAATTTGCTTAGAACAATAGGGTCGTAAAAGATACATATTTCGAATAACCTGCATCATATACGATTTCATAGCTTGTTTATGTGCTTTCCAATTCAAGTTTGAATCAATTAAAACACCCAAATACTATTTAAACACCAACTTGAACATCCAAGATTATTATTTTTGCTAGCAAAACCACAGCTATGAATGTACCATGTGAATGGAATACAACGTTTAAATCAAAACCATCACTTGCCATCATATTAAAAGCCATTAGCTTTGTCTTGTCGCTAACAACCGACTTATGCAAAGAAAACCATTGCCTTAACTTATGGACGTCTTCATTTAAACTGGCAATGCAGTTAAATGCATTATGTCCTTGATACGCGAAAGCTATGTCACCTGCGAATGCTGTGCTGGTTGACCATTGAAAGATTGGTAGAACAAAGAGTTTATAAAAAATAAGAAATAACAGAGGACCAAGTGCCGCACCCTGTGGGACTCCATTCTTGATAGGAAAACCTGAATTATACAATTGGTCCAAAACTTTTGTGGACTACTATATCGAAAGCTTTCGACATATCAATGAAGAGTGCCATAGTAGGTTTCGAACGATTATATCCTTCATACAACTGAGAACAGAATGTAAGAATCGCTTCTTCCGTGGATTTTCTTGATCTGGAACCAAACTGATTTTCCGAAAAAAAATCTGGTTTTCCAAAAAAAGGAATCATGCGGGACTTCAAAAGTTTCTCTAACAGTTTACAAAAGAGTTGGAAGTACAGATATGGGCCGATAGTTTTTCATATCTCTGCGATTTCCTTTTTTAAAAAGAGGTATAGCTTCAGCGCACTTTAGTGACTGCGGAAAACAACCCTCATCATCGACAGTTCTCCATTCCTTTTTGCTATCGCTTTTCGCTTTAAGTCTTAAGAAATATGTTGTATGCAGCTGAAGGATTTTCTTCCAAATAGACAGAATTTAAGACATTCATTAAGCATGGCATAGTTCTTCCTGGCAAATTGTGGTTGCGGGCTGTCTATATAATGGGCTTAGTGACTTGATTGGTGCTTAAGGTTATCATATGATGATCCGTAATTCTGCAGTCATAAACATTAGTATAAAACATACCCCTATTATTCTTATGCAGTCGAATGAAAATATGGTCCATACACAAGTTTTGGAGGTATTAAATACACGAGTTGGTTCATTGAAAACTCTCTTGAGACCATAAGAAGCCATTAAGAAGAAAAACTTTTCGGTGTCACTAACCGCATATCAATGTTGATGTTTCCTATTACTATAAAATTTTCAATTCCAAGTGTACTTAGAATACAATTTAATTCTTCAATAAAGACACTTTTACTAGACACTTTTACTAAATCCAATACTTTTCATTACCATAAGTGCTGCTGATATCTGCTGATATCTTTTATTAACAAAAAAAAGGAATTTTTTAACCTTTAAAGTACAAAAAAAAATATTAAAGTATATGCATTTTTTCAAAAAATAACTGTGATTCATTTCATAAGGACGAGAAAGTACTGCAAATTCATACAAAACTGTCGTGCTCGGATACTAAAATAAAATTGTCCGTACATTAAATTTTGTTGTACTTATAGTATAGTATAACCTTATTACAGTTCAAATAAATTTACAAAATAATTTTTAAAATACAAGAAGGTATAAGCACTAGTTACCAGGGCTATCAGCTAATAAATTTTTAGTTTTGAATAGTTATTATGTTAAATTTGCGAAATTTGTTGTTTTTTGTGTCATCAAAAATTTATCAAGCTCTCAAATGCAGTATTACAATATTTCGAAGCTTTCGTAGTATGTCGACGTATCAAACTCAAAGATAGCAAATATGTTAAGTGTACGGATACTATTGCCTTAACCCTACGCGGATATTTTTAGTAAAAACTATATTCTCCGCAGCCCAAATAAATTCCACAAGTGGAATATTATATTTTTTTGTTTTATTCGGCTTAACAAAAATGTGTTTTACAAAAAAAAAATAATTCAAAACCAAAAAATATCCAAAAAATTAACAATTTTGTAATGATTAAATAGGCATCATTCTTTAGCTCTAAAATGACTAGTGGCGAATGGTCCTTCTATTAAATTATATTGATAAATTAATAAGTTATTTTAATTATTATATTATTGATAAATTGAAAATAAAAAAAAAACTTCTGGTCACAAATAAAAAAAAAAAATAAAAAATTACAATCTATTTAAAATGAAAATAAATAAACAAATAAAAAATATGTGTGCTTAATTAAACGGAAGTTAAATCAAGAGTTAATAACACAAAATGAGATCATAGAACATATTTAAAAAAAAAACTAAAAAGTTGTACTTAGAAAAGTTTTGACTACTATTCCAAAAATAAATTGTTTCACTTCTTTTAAAAATAAGGTCGGTTGCATCATATTATTCTTATTGCTAATGGTAGTTTATTAAAAAAGTTTGAAAAAGGTGTGTTTTTCGATAAAGATGTATTAGCAAATGACATACAGTTTGTTCTTAGGGTGTATGTATTTGAACTTCTGAGGGTAATGCTGTATCCGCTTCAAATAAAAACAAATTTAAGAACCTCATAGACAGACAAAGAGATGCTTATCGATAGAATTCTTAGCCCCAAACGCCTTTTTCTCTATCTCGCGAACTATACATCCCACAAAAAATTTGTTAAGACATAATTTGTTGCAAACCGCTTTGTCTTCAATTTTGTCTGTGTAATTTTTTTCAGTACATTTAAAAATAACGAAGTTATGAACGATAATATCAGAAAATTTCGCAACAAATTTTCTTTTTTGTTATAATATATAACTTTTTTATTTATTACTTCAAGACAAAATATGCTCAGACCAATATTATAGAGCATCTCTTAACGAACAATTTTTTTAGATTAAAATATTTTATGGGGGTTTTAGAGCGCTCTTAAGTCGACCAGCTTCTTACTACTCGCAAGGATCTGGTGACAACAGAACGTCCACCTTATTTTGCATTTATTTTTTTATTTTTATAGGTACATAGATTTTAATTTTGTTTGTTTGTTTGTGGTAACATTCATATATTAAAACTGAGTTAATATATAACTCACCTTTGATCTTATTATACAATTTAAAATATTTAAGTTTTTCACTGAGCTGTTTCTTCCTCTTCTATTTAATTTTTCAGTTGTGCTACAAATCTGCACACGTGCAGGCGCATTAAAAATTGTAACACTATTTTGAGTTAAAATAATTAAAAGTTGTAGGCAGAATTTTTCATTGTGTGATAAACTTTCGTCAAAGAAAGAACTGATAAATCTAAAGGAGTGAAAACTTTGCTTGATCGAGCAAAAGCCAAAAACGATGTGGATAATGATTTTTTTAAACTGTTTCTGAAGTTACTGTACATATTTCATGTTACCATTATTACAGTGATACAACATCATGGAGTTTTTGAAATTTATGGAGAAGAATGAATTCAACAATGATTCCGATTTTAACTCCTTTCATTCCCCAAACCTTCACTTTCGCCATTGAATTAGACCCTGAACAGAAGCCTGGACCATTCAAAAACAGTCGAAAAGAATAATTGTAAAATAATTGTTAAACTATATAATTATCTCCGAGATTATCTCACCTAAAGGTTATGATAAGGCCTACTGAGGATACCACATAAAAATAAAAACGCTCCTACAGACTCTACCTAATAGGTGTTGGTGAAAAGGGTTGATGTTAAGTAAGGAACTTACTGCATTCATTGCCCTAATTGTTATAAATTCCCACACAGTAATCATCGAGTAACAATCGAGTAAAAGTTCGAAAACTTTTTTTGTAACGGGGTCTTGCTCTGATAAACTGAGAATGAACTGGTCTGTTAATACTAGTGCACTTAAAAAGTACAAGGCAATTTTTCTTGCCCTACTGCTCTCAAGAGCCTCTTAAGTGTATCTACTACGGACTAGTTCATTCAGCAGCATTATTTTCTAGACCCGTATAAACTTCAAATTGTATGCAAACCAGAGACACCACATGAAACATAAACAGTGACAAGTTTTGCTTCAAATGATGTTTTGGTGCACAAATTTATTCATCCAAATGAATTGATGGACACTTTCTTTTGAATCCATCAATTATCATCGAGATGAATGGAGGTTTTGTTGTCACCGGATTCTTGCGAGCAGTTAGAAGTTTTAAAAATGTTTAAGGCGCTTGTACCCCATTTCCCAATATGGCGGCCGCGGGACAAGGGTTTCAACCCCACAAGCTTGGAGTTAAGCTTCTAGTGACCACCCCCACACGTCCCAACAATAAAAAACATTTCAATTTACTGTGTGAACATAAGTTTCCTAGCATTAGCCTGTTAAAACTTTAGAAGTACATTTAGAGAGACGCGGTTCCACTTCAGCGTCGTTAAATCTCTGCTCGATTCAGTCTGCATTCGATGCTGTATCAAACTGCAATGCTAACTACTCGTAAATTCATGCATACGAACAATGTATTAACACAATTCTTGTGCCAACGTTTTACGTTACCTTTGTAACGAAATCAAATTCATCGAACGACATGTCTCGTCGAAAAACTGTGCTGTCACCATAATCGACAAATTTGAATTATCACACGTACGAAGAACTCTTAAATTCTTTTCCATGGAATCTTCTTTGTCTCATTTTTTTTTTGTTCTACTTTCCGGTTTTTGACAAGACTGCAATTCAGTGCCACACTTGGTGAACCTATCTAGATCAAATGTTGCATCATTTTTCTGGTGATGTAGAATATTTTGAGCAGTTCTTTGCGTCTAGTTCTGGAAATTCTTACGCGTCAACGTAGTTCCTAGAAGTTGCCACAAGTTAGATACATTTTCTGGAAATGCCTTTTTGTTTAAAGATACGATATTGGCGCCAAATCGACTTTTGAGATTTCTCAGAAAGACAACAATCTTATCCGGTCGGAGGCATTGGGATGAAATGGTGATAATGAAATAGTGGTATGAATGGAATCACGTTGAATGGGACATGTGTGTGAAAAATGAACGTGGAATTTATTGAGTAATTTCCTGAAATGCGTCGTAATTTGGTGAATGAGAAGGCTTTAGAGTTGTCATTTGGGGATATCAGCGCCACTGAGGAATTTGTTTCCTAAATTTGGGCTATAGATGGCACACTATCAACGGCTAGATTCGAGACTTCCGCATTTACTTCGTGCAGAAATTGTGGAAGGTGTGTTGGAAGATTTGGACGGAAGCAATTTGCAAATTGGTTTACAAAGGCGTTAGCTTTTTCATCGATAGATGATTAAAAGTGAGTTCCATGTTGAAGTTGGTCCACAATTGGGGATCTTTTGCCAAATAGTTTAGTGATTTTTTTTAAAGTATCAGGGCCTGTTTGGATTTGACTGAGTCTATTCCTAAGCTCAGTGCTCACAAAATCTTGGGAGTTTATTTATGATTTTACGAATTGATTGATACTTACTATTACGAGTGTTAAACGTACGGTGGACATTTTTTCCTGCAAAATCTTACGAAGCTTTTGTTTGTATTCATACATTTTAATTTTGGATTCAAAATACATGGTGTCCATTTCGTTGTTTGATTATGGTTAAAAGAGAATAAGAGGTATGTTTAAACTGCATAATGACAAGCAACAAGCAAAACAAGTACTTGAAAGCATATGTTAATTAATATTGTATATACACACATTTTTTTTAAAAAGGTAAGGAACGTATTTTGAAATAAATTCATAAACATTTTTATGCATGCTCAAAATATGTTTCAAAAATTGATCAAATTTTTAGTCAAACTGCTATTTTTTCTCTCTTAAATTCCAAATATTACTTCACCATCGAATCTCATTGTGGAACTGTGATAAACATTCCTTAGTCATGACCTTTGTTTTGATGGTATCTAGCGAAATTCTTAAGGAATAAAACTGCATCATTGAAAAAAAAAACAATTGTTGAAAAAATTTCGTTATATTAGTGACCAAACACGATCAAAACTAGTGTTTTAATTCGCCATCTTTTGACTTTAAAAGGTTGTATTTTTCTTTTGGAGGTTTAAAAATAAATAATTTTTCTTCAGTATTCTAATTATGAACTTGGCACTTGAAACGTCTGTGACGAGCATATTATTGTAATCCTGAAAAGAGGATTTATGTAGTTATACCAAAGATCCAGATTTCGAAAATATTCACGTTTTTAAATTAGTTCTACCAACCTTGGAAACAACAAAATCCTGCCATTCAATTAATCAGGGGGTGTAGTACTCAGGATTCATACCAATTTTTTTTTTTTTTTTTTTGGCTTAAAATAAAAATAAACATGATGTTGGACTCGAAAACAAAAAAAAAACATATTTTCAGTAATAAAAGCACGGTTTATCATGCTCATTTCCATTCGTTAGAAGATGCAATCAAGCCTTCTAAGGCATATTCTTGCTTTATAACAACTTTAAATCAGCACGTTGAACGTTGCACTAGCAAAGTGAGAAAAGAAACCAAACTAAAAAAGCTTAAGCCCTGGATGACTGTAGATTTACTTAAAAAAAATCATAAGACGAACAAGATCTACAAAAACGGAAAGAATTTTCCCAATAATATAAGACTTAATACAGCTTACAAAAAAATATGCAAAGAAAGTTCAAGGGATGTTTTGACATGTAAAAACAATTTCTATCTTAAACATTTTAACAAAGCAAGGGCGATTCCAAAAAAGAATGGATAGTGGCTAATTAAATTTTGCAAAGAACTTATAGCACTGTACAAACCTATATCTTGAAAGAAAGCATTCTAGTGATTCTAGTGGTGATCCTAAAGATCTAGCTGACAGGTTCAACAATTTTTTTGCCTCTGTAGAGTAGTGTCAGATAGTTGTGCTGAAGAAACTAAATGGAACTGTTTGGCGAGAGATTTGTCAGTCCCTCAAAGTTTCTGTTTTGAGCCTCTTACATCATTCGAAATACACAAAATCATAATGTCCCTGAAAAATTCCAATTCTTCCTTATCCGATTCCTTTTCTAATAATTTCGTTAATTTTGAAGCTAGCTGAAGTGATACCTTTGTTTAAGAAGGGTAAAAGAATATGTTTCAATAATATCAGGCCTATTTCTTTACTATCTGTTTTCTCGAAAATTTTTGAAAAAACTATTAAAAATAGAATGGTAAACTTCCTAGTGAAGAACAAATTATCAGTAACTCTCAATTTGGATTTCGATCTGCGTTGACAACAGAATGTGCCCTCTTGAATTTTTTCTCAAATACATATAATGGCTTGAATAATAGGGATTTTACTGCGGCTCTTTTTATCGACATTAGAAAGGCATTTGATACTGTCGACCATAAAATTTTATTGGATAAGTTATACAACTACGGGTTCAGGGGATCAATACCCAGATGGCTCTACTCCTACTTATCTCTTAGAAAACACAGGGTAAATATTAATGGAAAATTGAGTTCTACCAGTACTATCTCCTTAGGGGTTCCTCAAGGTTCTGTATTGGGACCAATTCTTTTTTTAATTTTCATTAACTCATTCTTTTTACAAACATTTCGTAGTAAATTGCTTTTGCAGATGATATGGCTTGTACATTTCTCAACAGTTCCGCTTTAAGTCTTGCTGTTGATATTAATCACGACTTGGAAGTTTTTAGTCATTGGTTCCAGATGCACAAAATTGTATTGAGCGACAAAACCAAACTTATGTTTTTAAGTGTGATTGGTAAGGAAGCAGATTATAGGCAATTTCATTTTCATTGAGCAAAATGTAAGATTGTTCACGTGATCTTCTTAAGTGTATCTGTTACGGGCTAATAGAGGGTGATTTTTTAGCTATTATCTTTTCGGCAATACTGGCTTAAACAGCTGACGCACGTTTCGTGTTTTGTTTCACTGTCAAACATCTTCAGTTTGGTCTATAATTTAACCATGAATCGTCTTACAAACAAACAACGCTTGCAAATTATTGAGTTTTATTATCAAAATTCGTGCTCTGTTAAGAAAGTTCATCGCGCGCTTCTTCCATTTTATGGTCAGTTTACTCGACCCACTGAAGCTGCTATTCACACGCTTACGTAGAGTGCGAACTGAAGAAAATATCGCAGCTGTATCGGCCAGTGTTAATGATGACCATCAATTATCGATTTGTCGCCGTTCGCAGCTATTGGGCCTCTGTTACTCAACAACGTGTAAAAATTTTGCGGAAGGATTTAGGTGTGATGCCTTTCAAAATACAGGTGCAAGAATTGAAGCCGAACGATCTACCGCAACGTAAAATTTTTGGTGAATGGGCTCTTGGAAAGTTGGCCGAAGATCCACTTTTTTACCGAAAAATTGTGTTCAGCGACGAAGCTCATTTTTGGCTCAATGGGTACGTAAATAATCAGAATTGTCGATTTTAGAGTGAATATCAGCCAAAAGCATTGCAAGAGCTACCAATGCATCCAGAAAAAGTCACAGTTTGGTGCGGTTTATGGGCTGGTGGCATCATTGGACCGTACTTCTTCAAAGATGATGCGAATCGTAACGTAAGTATGAATGGTGAGCGCTACCGTGAGATGATATCCAACTTTTTTTTGCCCAAAATGCAAGAGCTTGACTTGCGTGACATGTGCTTTGAACAAGACAGTGCCACATGCCACACAGCACGCGCAACAATGGACTTATTGAAAGGCGAGTTCGGTGAACATTTTATTTCACGTTCGGGACCAGTCAAATGGCCGCCTAGATGGTGCGATTTAACGCCTTTAGACTATTTTTTGTGGGGCTATGTCAAAGCTCATGTCTTAACAGACAAGCCCGCTTCAATTGCCGCATTGGAAGACAACATTGAAGCATTTATTCGTGACATACCGGCCGAAATGTTGGAAAGAGTATGCCAAAAGTGGACTAAGCGGATGGACCATTTGAGACGCAGTCAAGGTCAACATTTGCATGAAATAATCTTCAAACATTAAATTATATGGACCGTACTATCGATTCAAATAAATATTTCATGCATTTTTCTGAATTTGTTTGTGTTTTTTTTTTTTTAACTTTCCTATAGCTTTTAAAAAATCACCCTTTACATTCTAAGCTGGAATATGGTATTGTTAGTTGGGGTGGAACGCAGTACAACAAAATTTATAATTATAATTTCACAGAAGCATGTTATTCGTCTTATATGTAATAAGAGTCGTAGAAGTGGTAGTTTGAAACTTTTTAAAAGCCTAAATTTTTTGTCACTTAAGCATCTTTATGTATGTTTTATTTGATGTTAGAATTCGTACTGAAGACGTCCTCAAAATTGTTGGCCCAATTCAAACTCTTGTATAGAATCCTCCAAAAACTAAGCCCAACAGCACAACGATTCATAAATACATCTTAAATCATAGTTGCCGTGCTCTTTATAGTTTTGAATAATGTAAAAAGCTACAATTACACGCTGACAATTGCAAATTATACAAGATTAATCGACTTTAACTGCGCGAATTAATTTAAGAGATTAGCGATATAAATTTAATCGCTTAACTGAACATAACCGCCTCGAATACACCATCGCAATACAAAAACAAAAAGCCACTAAATTAAAACGAGAAATCCAACTCTTGACGTCGGAGCCCCTCTATCCGTGTACCACGCGAGCTACGAGTCTCCGTCAGCCTTGATGTAGTCATTCTGTCTATGTAGTCCCAGTAGTTTGGCACTGTTCGACTGGTGTGTCAGAACAAGCTGCTGGCAACAGACCTCATATGTAGATACTTTAATTGTACAGGAGACACCCCTTTTGGCACTTACCACGAGTTATAGGTAACCATTTGGACAGATTGACGGCAAACCGATTGAGTCGCCTAGACTCAACGTTTTCTCTTGCATAAGGCCGTGTGAGCATGGTACGGAACGGATTTCCGAGAGTTCGTTAAAAT
This sequence comes from Orthonevra nobilis, assembly GCA_963555765.1. NCBI lineage: Eukaryota > Metazoa > Arthropoda > Insecta > Diptera > Syrphidae > Orthonevra > Orthonevra nobilis. The sequence continues at coordinate 97,502,082 of OY743225.1, read as the reverse complement.
TTCTCACAGTGGACTGGCTTCGTGAACACCACATCGAACAGTAAAGGCGAAATGTTGCGAAACACCACAGAAAATGTTGATTTTATTTGCATTATTTTAAAGGTTCAATGAAAAAAATATGCTCTGTAAATTGTTTGATATACTCGTATGTACATCAGATGAACATATAAGAATATTTTGGGCAAAGGAGGTACACTGCCGTCCATTATTTTCCGGACAGTTCGTTCTGTCGGAATTATTTAAATGAAATTCTTCGTTTTTTTTTTATTAATTATCAACATTTTTGTAAATAGCAATATTACAATATTATATTTTCTCAACCAATTGAAACTTAAAAAATAAAAAAAATTAACTTGGGTTATAAAATAGAGTTAGACTTTTTTACCAAGTCTAGAATCTAGGCATTTTTGGATCCACTTTTTGATAGGTTTTTAGTGCAATTAATCTCTGTATTCGGAGCTCTTTACACGAATAAAGCTCGACCCAGAGAAGATTAAGATAGTTCATATTTTTTAGTGTTCCGTTTTCTTCTTCTGGATTTGCGTAACCTCAAAAACATTTAGAAGAACAAGAACAATGTAAAGTTAGGGCTTATTAATCACACAATGAATTCACCGTCATTTTTGCCCAAGAACTTTAAATTTCGACTCGTTTGTCTGTCAAACCGTCGAATATACGATTGATATTCAATCTTCTGCACAAATGGAAGCACTTGACTTCGTAAAAAGGTCGTACCAAAGGTTTTTGTTCTGCTTCTCTCCCAAGAGGGATTGAGAGGTAAGCTAAACGTCTTTATATCTTACCTTACCACGATATTTCTGAAGTGAATTTTTTGATGTACTTTTCGAGTTTTACTTATCAAAACTCATAACAGTGGTAGCTGAAATCCGAAAGTTCAACAATGGCCGGAAATTCGAAACGTCACCTATAGTTGGATAACCCTATTTTAAAATAGAATTGCGAAAGATCCCTTAAACAAGACTTGCTGAGATGATAAAATTAATGAACCTTATTCATCACAATCATTCAAAATTTATCAAAGAAAAAGGATTTGCCATAGGATTTCAATTCAGTTCAATTTTATTTTTATTCAATACAAATTTTTAAAGATTCAATAACATTGAGGTTTAATTGGAATGCATCTTTTAGAAGTTTTTAAATAGTGTCGAATTTACAATATATTAAATTCATTCTATAAATTATAAACATTCAATTATCTGACATTGAAGTTGTTAATTAATACTTTTATTGTACAAGATCCAAACACAAAAGGAAGCTCAAAAATTATTAACATTATTAAATTATAATTATGCATAAGTTATTTAATCCATTAAAATCACAATTAAATACCCATTTTTTTATTTTTCTATTGAATTCATTTGAAATACGTAAACTACGAAGCTCAAAGGGTGGTCGATTATTATGATGTTGGAAGTTCATAATACAAAATTTTCAAAACCTTATAAAAATCGAGTTGCTTGAGTGGAAGTATCTTTGAAAGAAAACACAATAACTATGGTCGCGTCGCATTCTTTTCCAAATATTTCTCAAAATACGTTTTTGAACGAGAATTTAAGGTTGTAGGTTTTTGTTGTATGCGCCGCCCAACATACAATTCCATATTCCTGTAGCATAACCCAAATTAGTTTATTATTGTTTAATAGTTTCAGTGACATTGATACAACAAGACTTAAATCTTTAATAGTATCAGAAAACAAGGTTAACGTAGATTTTGATTTCATTAAACACTTTTAATAATAATAAAACAAAAAAAATATGAAAATAAAAATAAAATAAACTTAAGAACTTTAAAAACACAAAATTCATTTTCTTATATTAGTTAATACAATTCACTTACCATTAGTAAGTAAGAAATAGTAGCTGAAAAGCGCAAAAGGAGTTACCTCTTAAAAGCGGCAGGTGAGGGAGTTCTTTGCAATTCGTGCGGGAATCTATTCCACAAACGAATTGCGGATACATTAAATGACCGTTCTGCAATATTGTGTGAAGAACGGGGCAATATTAACTTCAATCCCCTGTTCGAGTGGGCGAAACGGAGTGTTTCATATAAATAACTAGGACACCTGTTGTAGATATTATTGAGTTTCAGAATTGACCTAAACTTCAAGTATTCATCGAGTCCCATACTGAAGATGGAATATTGCAAATGTGCCACACTGGAGAACCGAAGAAGAAAGCGAATGCAGTCGTTAAAAGCCACGTTAAGCTTGCGTTTACACTCACTGTCGGAACAATTGAAAGAGAAATACGGCATAATTAGTGATTTTACTATGAGTTTCCTCATACTGGGTGACAACGTGCCTGCAGAAGATCTTAACGAACGAACTCCGAAATATATTTTTCTGACAGAATCGGAGATTCAACTACTATTGATTCTGTATCCAAGGTATTTGACATTTTTAATGTATTCAATTACTTCATTATCCAGAACAACAGGGGGAAAATCAAAAGAATTGAGTTCAATTCTAGAGCAAAACATCGCAACAATTCCATATTGCAGCTTAGATCGCACCAGCCCATGATAAACTGTCTCTAGAAGTCGGCGAGAACAGAACTGCCTCAAATGGTAAAGCTGGTATCATGTGTAATAGTGTTTTAAGTACAGTGTTTTAATACAGTGCAAGTGTGCAAGTGCAACTAACGCACATGTTTTTGCGGTCTGCAGAGTGTAAGATGAAGGTAGGTGGATGGGTTGCAAAAGAAAGAAGGTTAAAAAACAAAGGTTTAGTTCTATCACTGATGACGAGCTTATGCTTCGTAAACCAATGCCTGAGAATCAAGATCATGGTTGATATCTGTTAGCAGGTCCAGTGCAGAAAGACAGGAGTAGAAGCATCCAATATCATCTGTCAGCCCAGTTTTTTGACCTTTAATTCCTATGATTCATTTCAGCCCCCTATTTTCACTCTTTGCTTCCTCTTCTTAAGGTATGACGCAAACCATTTAAGCATAAAGCCTCTTAAACTAGCCTTTTCTAATTTCATCAATAATGATTCATGATTGATGGTGTCGAAGGTCTTAGTAACATCAATGTTTTGCGCCGCAGAATTTTTTTTTTTTAATTAACTGTTAAACTGTTTATCGATGAAAAAAGACCGTCCCTCTAGAAAATCAACAATTCTGTCCGTTTTATCACTTTTTCAAATAGTTTCGAAAAGACCGGCCTATAATTTTTCAAATGCAGTTTGTCCCCTTTTTTGAAGACTGGGACGACCTCAGCAACCTTCAAGCTTGCAGGAAAGATCCCAGAGAAAATGCTTTTGTTTAACAAATGTGCCAAAACGTTTAAAACGTTCAAAGAAATACGTTGTTGAAAAGCATTCGAAAAGCAATTTTTTAGCAGCACGATACACTTACGTATGTAATTCAAAAGATGTAATCGGATTGAAGAAAAAACCATCCTGGGAACCACTTTCATTAGCAAAACACTATTCTGGACAAGGACTATGAGTCGAAGAGTTTATACCTGCTTTTGACAGAGTATTAGTGGCAATGCTAGTAAAAAACTCACTCAAATCATAAGCCATTTTTTTCGCAAATTTTATTGACTTTATTACCATGTCACTTATATACCTGACAAAATTGCTTAAAACTAGCCTTAAATATCTCATATCTTCTTAACTAACTTACTGTCCCTATGCGGGCTCTGTAAGTTAAACCTTCTGCTTATTTAGTGTCTTCCGACTTAACCTGACGGATGTGTTTTTTTATTACATAAAAACTTAACGTGAAGGACCTCAACTAACCCGTGCGAAAAATGATGCGTCGACGTCGATGTGAAACCAAGTGGGTCTGCGAGAACTGTGCGCCAAGATAATGTAATATAATGTATGCATTGACTCCATTTATAAGACACGGGATGTTATTTCACACGAATTCTATTGCATCCAGACTGCACCACAGTTCGAACTAAAAAAAACGCTATTTGGTCACTAAGATCCTTTATCATTCGCTTAAACTATTTTCAATGCAGAGTTTTGGTACAGCTTGAGATCAAATTTAATCCTGGGAAAGTAGACTATGCAGAGATATAAAAATATTTATTGTGTTTGCTTCCTTGGATCGTTAAGTACTCGACTACGCAACGCACTCAATATTAAAGTGAATCAAAATTTCATCAGTTACCACAAACTTGTTTTGGTTATGCTATCGAAATACAAAATACGACAGAAGCTTTGAGTGAAACCAGATTCTGAATAAATGACCCAAGACACAAATTCAATGACCTCTTAAAATTTTTACACGCATTATATTTTTAATCTTTCCCTATTAATCATGTTTTAAAAAACAAATCAGCCAATTTTATTAAAAACAACGAATGCCAGCCGGCTGCAGTATAGTTCAAACTAAAGCTTGGATTGCATCAGTTTTTGACAAAAAAATTCCCAACAGACATTTCCTTTTAACATGCCCCCTGAGTGAAGGTTTTTCCATTTTTCCTTTTCTTACGATTTACGTCGTTCCCCTTTAGAATGATGACGAAATTGTTAACTAGTTCCGACTAAATATTGCCTCATACGAACCTCAAGAATTTGTATGTTCATCTTTCCGTATCTTTGACATCAAACAAATACAATCACTGACATAATGCATGTATATGTATGAATCTGTGTTTGTATTGGATTTCAAAAGAACATCACAGTAAAGCGTCCTTGAGAAAAATTGTTCATCCTACGGGCTGGTTTGTTAACTTATGATCACTACTGTAGGGCAAGTCATTTAAAAACGATTCATTATAATTTATTAAGATTGAAATTGAATTACGTTTTAGTTGCAATTAAACAATTAACTTCAAGGAGTACTATTACGGGATTTTTATATAAATGTATCTGGCAGGAACTTTCGCTAATCTGTGGTGAAATAATTGCAACAAAGGTCCGGACACGTTTTTGTTTTAAAAATTAACAATGCATTGTTTGTTGTAGGTTAAAAATTCTCAAATCATATCATCAAGTTCTCTAAAAATGTCTCAATTAAAAAGTGAGATACTTTTTTTTTAAGGAGAAGCTTTTGTTATACAAAAGACGATAATCGACAATTTCAATACTAACACTCGAGAGATCACGCTTAAATTATTCGACGCAACTTGACTACGAAAATGAGTCGAGTAAAGATTTCAAGCTTAACTTTGGTTCCAGAATTACTGCAGGCCTTTTTTACTTCGAAAGCGTTTTTGAATGAAGCCTAAAGAAAAAGCGGAATCGAACAATCTCAGTTTCAATGTATAACAAGCTGTCAGCAAGACCTACTGTAGCTGTAGCTTTCCGTCCTTTACGGTTCCAAACATGCTGTTCACCGTCGGTTAGAGCAAGCTTCCTAGTACGTAGGCTGCTGAATATATTTCTGGCCTAGGCAACACTAAGTATTGCCAGTTGCAATCTGATATTTCCATTGGAAAGTTTAACATTTTTTAGCATAACATCACTCAGAACGTGTTGTCATTTTATCGTGAGTTGTTTTATTTACAGAGACTTGAAAAATTCATCTCGGCAAAAAAAAAATGGAATTAACTCGTGAACACTTTCGTGCGATCATTTTTCACAACTTTCGACGTGGATTATCACGACAAGAGTGCCGATGAAGCACCATCCTATAGCACTGTGAAAAACTGATTTAATGAATTCAGTCATGGCCGACGCTCGCTCAAAGACGAATTCTATGAAGGTCGTCCAAAAACGGCCGTTGTGTCAGAGAACATTGATGCCGTGTGTGAACTGATAATGCAAGATCGTCATGTGACATACCGTGAGATAGCGGCATCCCTGGGCATTTCTCCCATCAGCATACATTCGATGTTGCATGAACACCTGCCCGTAAAAAAGGTTTGTTCTCGTTGGATCCCTCACAATTTGACAATCGCTCAAAAAAACGCTCGTGTCGATTGGTGCAAAGAAATGTTAAAACAATACGATCGCGGTGCTTCAAAAGACGTTTATAAGATTGTCACGTGACGAATCATGGATCTATGCGTGTATGCCAAATCCAACAAAAGTTGTTCGTGGAAGAAGCACTTCGAAGCAAATGGTCGCCTGTTTCTTCGGCAAAACTAGTCATGTGGCGACTGTTCTGCTTGAGCAACGAAGGACGGCCAATTCTGAGTGGTACACCACAATTTGTTTGACTGAAGTCTTCGGAGAAATTCGAAAAACGAACAAAAATCATTGTTCACCATGACAATGCGAGCTCTCACACATCGGCTCAAACCAGCGCCTTTTTGACCGGCCAAAACGTCGAATTGATGAGTCATCCGCCGTACAGCCCTAACTTGGCACCGCACATCAAGAAAAAAATGCGTGGTCAACGATTTGCTGTTGAAGCGTTCAAAAACCATGTTTTGGAGGTGTCTCAATCGGAGTGGAAAAAGTGTTTCGACAATTGTTTTGAGCGCATGCAAAAGTGTATAAATCATGCTGGAGAATACTTTGAAAAACGATAAAACCACTTTTGATGATAAATATTCGCATTTTCATTATTAGGCCAGAAATATATCTAGCAGCCTACGTATCTACGATTACTTAGTATCTTGAGGTTCGAACTTCGCAGATTGAAAGACTTCGCAACTGTTCCAATCTGCACTCAAAAATTTGACAAGGACACTTTACGTCTTTTCTATGATTTGGTGCTGTTAAAAAATTTAGCTATTTTTGGCTTTCCGTGCCGCAGGGGATTGTTAAACCAAAACAATTCCACCATATTTTAGCATGGAAACCTACACATGCCTTGTTTTATAACTATTTTGTTGGCGGATGGGTTTTAGAGCTTTTTAACATCTCTCTTGGTCATGATCACTTGGCAGCTGCTGAAAACACTGCTTGAATTCCTCTTCAATTTCCTGTGGAACGCTTACAAGATTATTCGTCTTCACAATAACGGACAGAGATTGCGTGCCGGTCTTGTACCATGCGGCTGATCTACAACTTACGTTGGAGCCTGCTAAGGCACTTTTTTCCATTGATGCTGGACTTTTTCATCGCCATACCTTGCATTTCCAGTCGAGAGATATTGGTAGCCCGAGATGGTCACAGCTGTTCTCCCAGTGTAAAAATTACCTTTTTGGCTCATTTGCGAACCGATCGACTTTCTGAGGCGAACCTCCTTTTTGTAGTCTGGTGCAATTTTCTAGCATTGGACAGTGATATTCCGTTTTGAACTGCAACTAAAAAATTACCTGAATAGACTCTTCGTCAAACCATAGGTTTTCGCTGTGAAGGCCGGATACAACCTTCTGCGGTTGATTCTGGTGGCCTCGAAAGACAAAGACGGTTATTGAGTTTCTCGGAGTCCGGGAAAACTTCTTTTGAACCTTGGGTGCAGCTAAGAAGTAGAATCAATGTCGGTTCATCAGAACGTCCGGAATCTTGAAGAGCACTTCGGGTCGATTTCAAGTGCTCACTCTGATTGACTATTCGTTCGTCATGTCTCCTTTTCGAGGTGAAAAACGGATCTTCCCGGCCTGTTTATGTTTTCAAAGTTACATCATTCTGAGGATTACACCTGAAACGCATATTTCAGCCGATCAGCCGAACAAAAGTTGCCTACGTATAGAGTTACCCTGATGTGCAAGTGCCCATACCGAGAGCAGTGGAATCGTTTTTCAATCTGGATGGGTTTTCAGGTCAACAGTAGTTTTAAAATTTTAACCCAACTTAATTCCCTTTTTTAAAAAAAAAATCTTAAAAGTCTAAAGTATGTATGGTGGAAAATGGCTTCAAGTTAAATGGCGTCACAAAAACTAAAATCAAACACGATCGCTTCAAGATCAGTTTTCGAATTAAAAAAAAAATTCGAAAAAGAAAAAAAAAATTCATATCGATTGATCTTTCCAGGATCAGTGATCATAAGTCGAATATACCTCATTAGAGACTGTCACCTTCGTGTCATAAAAACGTTGGCACATCCAAAGAAATGAGGATGAAAAGCCGGCAAGTACGAGTATCTACTCCTAGAGAGGGCGGACTAATTAAATGAGACCTATTGGGAAATCATCATAGTTTGTGTCTTCCATTCCATTTCTATTCGCTTTACATAAGAGCGGCCACCTATCAACCTATGTACATTATGTAGTCCGGAGCTAGTATGTAACAGAGAGAAAACACTTGTTTTTTTTTTTTGTTGCCTCTGTTCTCAGTCTCACGTAGTCTGTACAGTATCGCACCGTGTATCGTTGAGTTGTGTGTTCGAATACATTTGTTGGACTGTTGTAGAGGAATGTTTGATTGCCGCTGGCTGGGGTTCACTTTTGATTGTCGCTTTACCGCTCCGCTTCGGCCACCTCTCTACACTTTGCTTGGCTGCCACAACCGCGCATATAAATTGATCAGGCGGTAGGAATTCACAATCAGTTCTGTTACAGTTTTTGGCTGTTAAACATAACTTTTGTTGTTGCTACGGTTTTTCTTTTTTCAAGAAAAAAAAAAAATTCAAGTGAATTTCTGCTTGCAAGCGTGTGTATCTGTCTCGTGGCGATCTAGCATAATTTTGTGATCAAAATCGTGATAATTAAAAGCAATCAAATCGTAAAGCATCATTTTTTGAATATCAGTGATTTGATTAAAAAAAAGGCTTAAAATTATTTCAAAGTTTTTAAAACTCAAAAAAAAAAAAAATAATAATAATTGTCCTACGATCAGTATTTAAAGTAACTTTGTGACTTACAATTTTTTTCACCGTTAAAAGCGAATGTGCAATTTGTTTTATCCAACCTTGAGCTCTGGTGCCATCGTATTGAGATTTATTAAGTTTGTGAAAATTTAAGCAAAATTCCGCCCATACGAAGAGAAACTTTTTTTATTTCCACCACGGAAGCATTTAGAGGACCTATGTCAGTTTTAAGTGATCTAGTCCTGAATTTCAATCGAAACGATATATACGCAAGGACAACAAATAAACAGGGGAACAATTCGTTTATAACATAACAGTTAGTTTAATATAAATCAAAAGAATTTTTTTTTTTAAATATTGAAACAAAATTTGATTTATCTTCGGAAACGCAAGCAACAATTTTCCAACAGAATCATACGATTTTTGTTGGAGAGTATTTATAAAGGAAACTAAATAAACCGCAGATAGGAAAAGATACAATGATACTGGTAAGTGTTTTAAATTTTTCATAAATTTATAAGGGTTGTTACTATCTTTACACACATATAAGGGTTACTTTCGGTTAACAGGTGTGACGACTGCCGTTGGAACTTTAATCTGATGCAATATTTGCTTTCTATTTGTCAAGATAGTTTTTTTTTTTTTTTTTTAATAAGTGTGTCAATGGGAAAACTACTGAGGGTAGGTCTCATGACATAGAAACCCTTTCAATACATCATTTTCTATAGAGCTGCCCTGTAGTTTATGGCTACTTCTTTAAAACAAAGAAAGAAATTCATTCATAAATTAGACTTTGTCTTGAAGATCTGGTGAGCCATAAAAACAAAAAAAACCGAAGCGTTCATTAATTTAAGTGGAAACATTTAGAAAAGATAACATAAAATTCTAATTTTCTGGTTTCTATGAATAAAACTCACCCGTATTTATGGCACCTTAGGAATGATTCATTATGGGGTATTTCAAAAGATCTAAAAGATATCTTTGACGTCAGCAACAAAAAAAAAAAAAAAAACCTGTCTACGAGAGGTTGGACAAAAGCTAGTTTTATAGTTTCGGGTGAATGCCTGACGACGATTGGCAATCATGTAGATTTTTCTGATGCAAAAAAAGTTTTCTTTCATATTTTTGACATATTTAAAAAAGCTTGGTTTTTTTTTATGTGCCAACGATTATAAAATCACATGGTTATGGGTAGCATGGTGTCTCTGCTTTGCGAATGCAGTAAGAGCTATCTTGAACCCTCACTATTCAAAACCAATTCAAACGTGGCAAAAGCAGGATTCAAACAATGATCTTGTATGTAGTGGCTTCTTTACTCGGCTTTTTCGTTCCAAGATAGTCTTACGTTTTAAGTAAAGTTTAAGTCTGAAATGAAAATTTCAGTTTCTGGTAACAAAACTTTCAAAAAGCTTCACTGAATTATTGCGCAATGATTTTGAATGTTAATTTTGAACAAGCAACACCAAAATCAGCCATTTATTGGACCTAGTACATACTTTAGTTCGAACTAAAATCTTTGTTAAATTTTGTTATGACGCAAAAATCAACTCATTAGAAACTTTTGAAGGTAAAACCTCATCTCAGCATAAGTTTGAAAACTTTAATCTTGTTCTGGATTAAGGAAGCCTAAATTAAAAAACAAAACTTAAAAGAAACCCTCTTTGTGAAAAAAGTTCTTGGACCATGTTCGATTACTCAGCTTTCAGCTTTCTTAGGTCTTTAATTTGGTTCAAAGTTCCTATCAACATGTCGAAAACGCTTCTCCAACGTCGAAAACAGTTTTCCAAAGAAGCCATCAAAAAATTTGGTTTGATGGCATTGGTTTTGAATTTCGAAAAAATTGTTTGAGATTTTTCTGAAATTTTGTTATAATTCCAAATATGATTCAATATTTTTTTCCAATTAGGTCTCCTTGTATACTAAGTTTTGTTGTAATGTTCCAATTATAATGTTCATCTCATTCTAATCTATAAAAAAAAAGATGTTTTGTTCGCCATTTTGTTTCGTAGCTTGTCCCTCTCGACTCATCACATAACTATAAATTGCGGGTTCAAATAAGATTAGTCGTTAATCAGTCGGCCATTGAGCAACATCTATCCAATTTGTTTTCCAAGTTGAAAAGTTCATAAGTAAAATTCCTTAAAATTGTTGCTGTAATTTAAAAAGCCGGCCAATTTTTTTTTTTCTATTTTCGATTTTTCTTTTAAAGTCATCAAAAATCTTTTTCGTTAATGTAAGTAAAAATGCAAGTTCACGTTTTTTTTTAAAAAAAAGCGGGATTCAAATTTCAAAAGAACAAATAAAGTCACAACTGTAATGTCATTTGATAATTTATTTGTAAATCATGTCACCGTGCGTCAGATTACAATAGTTACCTCGTTGTCAAGTTGACACATTTTTGCAACCGTGTTTAATGACAATGTATAGCTTGAAAGATACATTGAGAAGGTCAGTACATTGACAAGGTTGAAGTGTCAAATATATGAGTGTACACTCAAAATGATTATTCTTAAATAATTTTACAAAATATAATTAAAATTTTATTCTTATTGGAATCGTATCACGAATTAGGAACTGTGAACTTTCGAATTTTAGACCTTAGTAATTAACAACGATCTGAGGCTGAGGAAACAATAAAACAATTGCTTATCATACCTGTCAAAATGCCTATCAAAATAAATCTCAAACTTAAAATTTATTAGGCTTGTTTGACGTCAATTCTTTTGAGTAGAACGAGAACAAATAAAATATTCAATAGGAAAATGCTATTTTAAATGAAAACAAAATTATTTATTTTGTCTTTTTGTTGCAATATATCTGAGGTGAGTTTTGCATTGTATAGTGACAGATGTCAAGGCTTTTTCGGGTCGATGGTATGATTCTTCGAGCTTATCTATCTTAAAAAAGTCATGTTCTGTCAATGTTAATTTAAGGATGAAAACCTTACCTTATATTTAATAGAAAAAAAAAACCTTTGAAAACGTTTTTGAAAAAAAAAAAAATATTATTATAAAATATTATTATAAAATATTATTATTATTAATGACTCTCAATAAATTACTTTGATGTGTTCAACTTGGGAGGTTGAGCGTTTTTTCCAATATTATATCTGCACAATTAAAGAACGTTATCAAACAATACACGCCTTCTTTTGTTGGTCTTCAGCTGCCATTAAAATCTCCGGGCTTGCCAATTTACGTCATCACGTCACTCAAAGTCATGCTATAGGTCGATCGTTATGTTATCATTTAATTATTTATTGAGCGCGGTCAATGTGTGTGACGCTGGACGTTGGGTTGTTGACCTATTTTTTTTTTTTTTTTAATTTTTTTACATAGCCATTTTTATGGCACCATAAATGTTGTAATAAAATGTTTAATGGTTTTTTTTTTTTTTTTCATTTGTTTTATTTATAGAAAATGAATTCGCCCGTGTTAATAATAGCGCTACTAATATTAGGGGCCATAGATGCCCAGTGTCGAGCAATTGATGATTCAGAAAATAATTCAATTGAAGATGAGCGACCAAGGACACGTATTCTGCCACCGGATGGCTTCAGGAAAGTGATTATGCCACCAGCTCAGATTTGGCAAACGACAAATGCACCCTTAGAGATTGTATGTGAAGTTGGTGGTACTCCAGCACCGACAATACAATGGATTGATGGTCCTTCACTGCCCGATGTAAGTTCTTGATTGAGTTAAGGACTTGTGAGATTTTTATCGTTCATTTTTTGTTTTTTGTAGATGGACAGTTATGAGAATAATGACCTGTCTGACAGCAGCTCTAGTGCAATAGTGAACGTACGATCGGTATATGTAATCGATCATATCCTAAGAGCACCAAAAATCCTTACTTGTGTTGGACGATCGGGATCTAAATCTGTGTTTGGCTCAACAATTGTATACCCGCCAGCTGAGTCCAAGGAATCGATTCATAATGGACATAAGGCACTGGCCAGGCCAAGGAAACCCATCATCACCTTCAATCATCTGACACATATTGATTTTATTGGAACGAATATCGTTTTGCCATGCAAGGCTTACGGAAAGCCACATGCCGAGATCTTTTGGATGGACAAAGATGGCATTATTTCCGAACAGAATCACCGATACAGGGTAAGCTCAAATTGCAAAAAAAATCAGTAAAGAACTTTGTTTCTAAATATTTATTTTAATTTATAGGTTCTTGATTCGGGAGAGTTGTTAATCTCAAATCTCAAGTGGGAAGACATGGGCACATACAAATGCGTTGCACGGAATTCCGTTGGCAAAACATATGCCGAAACATTCGTCTACCCGCTATTGGTAAGTTCGAAATATTCTTTTTCTTGTTTTTATAATTCTAACAAAAAACAAAACTTTGTTGTCTTTTCAGAAAGATTAAGTGAAGTTATAGAAACCCAACGAATCCATGAAATTTTAAGACAAATTATTTAAAAAACAAAAAGAAAACGAAAATCTTCTTACCCTTTCCCGGAACTTATGCGGACTTAAGATGAAGAAAAGACATTTATTTATAACTCTCTTTTTTTTGTATAGTCTAAGAGCACTTACTATTCCCACTACTACCACCAACTATTACTATTTTATACGTACTATCAATCCCATTATGTGTGCGTCCTAAGTTTAAGTTTCATTTAAAAAAAAAAAAACACTTTAACCACGTTTTTTAAAATTGGTTTTTTGTACTTTTCACTAGGATTAATACATTTTTTCCCCTTCTTTTTTTTTATTTGTGTTTGTATATGTGTATCAAGTGTCGGCCAAAAGCTACTTAATAGTTTTAAAGAATTTATTTGTTATACAGATTTTATGCATTTGTTATGTTGTTTTTTTTTTTTTTTTAATTTATTAAATCTCTTCTACTCGAATAATTTCGAATTCCATGAAATAGCACAAATTCATTTAATTTAATTTCGCTGTACACATTAAAACACAAATAAATGTTTTTTTTTAAGTTATTTTTCTTTTTAGTTTAAGTTTAAATATATTTTTATTTTATTTTTTACAAATGTGTTAAATTTTTATTTTTTTTTTTTATTTTTATGAACTGATTAATTTTAGTAAGAAAAAAAAGTAAAGTGGTAAAATTGAATTTACAAAATAATATAAAAAATATTACGTGTTAATAAAATTTAAATATGTACAATATTTGAAAATAACTATTTTTTTTTGTTGTTATACATTTGAAGAGAAGACTTTCAGAATACATTGGATCTTCATAGAAACCAAAAGACTCTCTACTGTGGAAAACTTAGTCAAAGCACGTTCCTCGAAGAGTTTTTTCACATCTCCTAACAAATTATTGGTCGGCAGTGAGCCGTATAGGATTGTCTATAGGTCCTATAAGTCCTTTGGGTTACAGCAGCTACACATTGGCAGAATAACAAGGGGGGCGGAAGGGGCGACCCGCCCCGGGCCTCTGGTCTTGGGGGGCTTCCAAATGTCTTCGCGCTTAGAACCTACATAATTTCATCAAGATCAAAGCACTAAAGCCAGCTAGACTTTTAACGCAGTACTAATATGCTTTTTAGATTGCTGAACGCGTACTAAGCGCGTCTTTGTAGCGGGTACTTCAAATATATCGGGTTTTTCAATAAGAGCGCTACAAAAGTTTTTTTTAAATAAAACAAAAACGGTTTTGGATATCAATGAAATTCTTTATTCCTGCGAAAATACGTTCGATGCCATTATGTATGGAACTCGATTTCTTTTGGATGGCCACCACGGGCACGCTTGCAGAAGTCCAGACGCTGAACCCAATTTTCGACGGTTTTCAAGCATAAATCGGCCGATACTGCTGCAATTTCACGTTCGATATTCGTACGAAGTTCATCAATCGTCGCTGGCTTGTTGGCATAGACCATAGACTTGACGTAGCCCCACAGAAAATAGTCTAACGGCGTCAAATCGCACGACCGAGGTGGCCAAGCAACTGGACCATTTCGTGAGATAACGCGTTCTCCAAACTTTGTTTCCAATAAATTGAGTGTGACATTCGCTGTGTGGCTTGTGGCGCCGTCCTGTTGGAACCGCATGTCCTCCAAGTCCATATCGAACGGTAGCGATCGCCATTCACAGTAACGTGCTGGTCTTGATCATCACGGAAGAAGTACGGCCCAATGAAGCCGTAATTTTTTCGGGATGCAATGATGATTCATGGAGTACGTGTGGATTGCTGCCTGACCAATACCGCATATTTTATTAATTGATGGAGCCATTCAGCCAGAAATAAGCCTCATCGCTGAAGATGATTTTTCGATGAAAATCCGAATTATTTTCAAGTTGTTGCTCAGCCCAATTCACGAACATACGACGCTTCTGGTGGTCAAGCGGCTTCAGTTCTTGTGTCAATTTAATCATGTGAGGATGTAGGCCAAGATCTTTTCGCAAAATTCGCCACAACGACGTCACAAAGATGCCCAATGATTGAGAACGACGTGTGAGAGACACATTTGGGCTTTCTGCAACTGAAACCTCAGCGGCAGCAATATTCTCGACACTACGGGCACTTCTTTGTCTCACTGGCACGGGAACATTTTGCACTGTGCCTGTGGATTCAAATTTTTCCACTAGACGCTCAATTGTTGATCTGCTAGGACGATTGTGGCGACCATAAATTGGACGTAGCACTCTTAACGTTGGGGCCACTGACTCCAAATTTCGGTAGTAAATTTTAATAATTTCGACTCGTAGTTGGCTCGTATATCTTTTCATCATGAAATGGCAAACCTTACTGAAGAGAAATGTCAAAAGAGCGGTAAAAAATATGGCGTCGTTTGCTGTCGCTGTAGCTCTACTTTTGTAGCGTCCCTGTTGAAAAAAATATTGAAACAAAGTTTATGCTATGCTGGCTGTAGCAGTTGACAATCTGATACAAAGTTAGTGTGAATTTGACAAGGAGCAAGTTTCCCAAGAAATAAAGAAAAAACCGCAGGCATGTTAAAGCCACCGATACGAGTATGGACGTTGCTGCCAAATGGAGATCCCAAGAAATCCCTGATTAATGGGATTTCAGTGAATCGTTACCCTGTTTATCGCTTATATTTCAATACTTCTTGAACATTTGCATCTCGGTTGCACCATGCGAGAGGAGTTTTTCGAAACTTAAACTAATTAAAAATTATCTTCGATCTACAATGGCTCAAGAGCGACTGGCTAATCTAGCCGTGCTTTCAATAGAAATATTTCAAAAGAAATCGATTTCACAGAAGTTATTGAGGAGTTTAGTAAATTGAAGGCATGAAAACACATAAAATAAAATAAAAAACATCTATGATTTTTATCGAATTTTTTGTTTGTTGATCGAATTTGAATTTAAATTTCACTTGACAGATTTAAACGAAATAAACATAAAAAAAACAAAATTTTTTTTTCAATCTGGGGCCTCAATCGGCTTTGCCGCCCCGGGCCTCTGACGGACTAAGTCCGCCACTGCAGCTACACCTCATTAATTTTGAAGTCATAATACTGTAAAAATCACTCGTAGTATGATTTTCAAATTATCGTTCTATATTTTCTCTTCTACGTAACTCAACTCACATCTGACTGTCACGGTTTCAAGTTATCGAATGGCGGACGAGAGCAAATCTGACAGGCCGAAAGACTCGTGGCTCGTTACGTCAAAGAAATAAGAACACCCCTGTCGGTGCTGCCAACTTTGCTCGCGTGTACAATTTGCTTTCACAATTTATTACAGTTCGGCCATTCTGACTACTTAATCGCCCTCGATTACCTTTTAATGCTAAGTGTCACCCTCGGAATCCGCACGTTCTACCAGGGTTTCTGGATTGTGCTCAACCCATTTTTTCAGCCTACTCGAATCTAAAATACCGCGGTATGGCAACTGGGTCACTTGAAAGCCCTCAACATCCTCTATCACGTAACGATCGTTTTGTAATTTTTTCGTAATAACGTATGGGCCGCGATATTTGGGTACTAATTTCTTGCTGGTACCGACGGAAGTGTCTACGTTCTTCATTACTACGAGTTCACCGACCTCAAATTTCTCAGCGGGGGTATGGTGTTCATTGAAATAGCTCAAGTTATACTTCTGGGCTTTCACAATTGCTTCTGAAGCTTCTTTTCTTAGCCTGGCTAGGTCCGCCCTAACGTGGTCTGAGTATTTTCCGTCCAGATACTCAGTTACCTCATCTATAATGATCCCTCTTTGCTCGACCCCGAACAATAACCTGCTTGGGCTAACCTTTGTACTAGCATGATCAGTATTATTCATCGTGTACTCAGCTCTAGTTAACTTCTGAACTTTAGGACCCTATTAACGCGCTCAACCTGCCCATTCGACTGCGGAGAGGCTACAGCAACTTTAATGTGCTCAATATTGTTTTTCTTCGCGAAGTCACTAAACTGTGAAGGGGTGAAGCTTGTACCGCGATCGCTGATGATTCTACGTGGTCGACTATAATATTCGAAGTATTTCTCAAGCGCGTTTATCGATTCTCTTGACCCCGGGGTGTTAACAGGATACAGTTTCACGTATTTTGTGAACGCGTCTATAACGACTAAAATATACTTTGACCTCGATTTGACAGAAGGGAGAGGACCGAAATGGTCGATGTGGATAGTATCAAAAGGTTCTGAGCGCTTTTCTATATTATATAAATTCCGCTCCGAACTTCGGGAAGGCACAGAATGAAAGATACATTTTAGGCAATTCCTTATAAAACGATTTAACTTTCTTTTCACGTTAGGAATCCAGTAATGTTTAAGAATTTGATTTGAACACTTATCAATACCCAAGTGTCCACACTTCTCGTGTATAACACGCATAACATTCTCTTCCAATTCCCGAGGAACGCAAAGCTCAAGCCTTCGTTGCTGCCCGACACGAAATACTAGACCGTTTTCAAGGATGTACCCTGGGACATCTCCGATTTCTAGCTTCCCCCGTAGGGCCCGTATACTTTCGTCACGCCCTTGCAACATCTGGACACTCCGATCTAGGTCTTCGGTTATAACTGCCCCTACCATCGGAATGCGGCTGAGGGCATCAACGTGTGTCATCTTCTCCCCTCTTCGATGTTGTACCTGATAATTATAATTCTCAAAAGCTAAGGCCCACTTAGCAACCCGCGGGTTGACATCCTTCTTTTTCAACGTTTGCGACAAAGCTTCACAATCGGTGACTATGACAAATGGTAACCGGTCGAGAAAGGTTCTGAAACGTTCTAAAGCCTGAACGACAGCTAATGTTTCTAATTCGAAACTTATCATTTTTGCCTCTTCGTTACTGGCTTTTCTAGAAAAGTAAGCAATTTGGTGAAACTTATTATCGTCCTGTTTCTGCATAAGCACTGCCCCAAACCCATGTGAGCTAGCGTCACAATGAAGTTCGGTTTCTCTCTTGGGGTCATATACTGCTAATATCGGCGAAGAAGCCAGTTTCCCTCTTAACTCCTCGAAGGCCTTATCACATTCATCGGTCCACTCGAATTTGGCACCCTTCTTCAACAAGTTCGTCAATGGCCTAGCTATACAAGAAAACCCTGGGACAAATCGTCGAAAGTAAGAAAATAAACCGTTGGACCTCTGGACATCTTTTGTGCTGCAGGGCGTCGGATATGTTCGTATTGCCTCTAAATGTTTATCATTAGGGCGAATTCCCTCTCCACTAACACAATAACCCAAATAATCTATCTCGTTATATGCGAACTTACTTTTCTCCATATTGAGTTCCAGACCAGCCTCTTTTAGTAAACACAACACTTCAATAAGAATTTCAATGTGCGACTCCATATCTGCGGTTGCAATGCAAATGTCGTCAAGATAAACTATGATTTTACCACTATCGATAAGGGGCTTAAGTTGTACGAAAATGTACCTCTGGAAAACCGCGGGAGCATTCTTAAGGCCAAATGGCATATACATATACTCATACTGCCCGAAGGGTGTGACAAACGCAGTGTAATTGATCGAGTCGTCGGACATCTTGATATGGTGAAAACCTTCCTTCAAATCAAGGGTGGTGAATATATTCTTATTCGCAAAATACTCTAAACAATCTTCGATCAAAGGAAGTGGGAAATTATCCTTTACAGTGTATTTATTCAGCGCTCGGTAATCCACACACATGCGTATCTGCCCATTTTTTTTTCTAACCAAGACTAAAGCGGAAGCATAAGGCGAGTTGCTCTGTCGGATTATACCCTTTTCCAACAAGCGGTTAACAGTGCTCTGCACTTCGGTGCGCTCGTAAAAAGAAAGACGCCTCGGTGAGCAGTATATCGGTATATCCTTTGTAAGACAAATTTTCATACAATAGTCCGTCGGTTTTGCCGCGGTCTCTGACTTGAGATAATATTTTTCAATGATTAACCTAAGCGCACTCAACTGAACTTCGGGTAATTTTTCATGTATGTCAACATCCTTTTCTGAACAGACCTCAATTGAGCACACTAACCGACCTAAATCAACGAAATCCACCATACCCCTGTCACTGACATCAATTATCTCTAACTCCGAATCTTTTCTCAGAACTCTTCGATCAATGCTTTCATCGCTATCATCTACTTGTGACACTACCGCTGGTTTTGCAACATTACCCTCTACGAGAACGTTCGGACTCCTTAACAAATTCAATGATGCAAGTACACGGCCAACCTTTTTCGGTAGCTTATTGATTTTATTTATGCTGCGTAAAAAGCGGCGGTTATCAAAACTTTTAAATTTACATAGATGAACGTTTAGCTTTGTCAAGATGTCCCGTCCCAAAAGCAGCGGTACTACGGCCTCGTTATCTGGGATTATAATGAACGGATGAACTACGGATTTATCTCGAAATTTAATAAGGCAATTTACCGTACCAAGTGTACTTAAAGTCGTGTTACCCATCCCTCTGAACTGAGTCGGCTTCCTTTCGCCGCAACTGAATGGGACTAGGGACCTCTTGACAAAACTACTTGGGCTACCGGAATCGAAAAGGGAAAGGCGTGAATTGGTGGCAGTGCACTTGTAACATACATCAATAAAGGTGACACTTACCATTTGAAATGCCTTCATCTTCTCAGCGATCTCACTAAAATCTCTGAAGTACTCTTCTTCAGCTTCTTCGGCGTCTTCGGCTTCACCTTGCTGTACGGCGGCTGTTAGCTTCCTTTTCTTCGGGCAGTCCTGGTGGAAATGTCCCACTTCATGGCACGTGAAGCATGCGTTTACGGGGCGCTTCGGTCTTGTGCACTGGCTTTGGTAGTGCCCAAATCGGGAACAGTTGAAACACCTCACCTTTTCGTCGGCTAACGCAGTTTCTTTCGGGACAGCGGTTGTTCGGGCGGCGGATGTTTGGGCAGCGGTTGTTTTGGCTGCGGTTTTTAGCGGGGTGTTGAGAAAACGTCCTCTCTCATACTTCTCGAGGAGGGTCCAAAGCTGCTTCAGTGTGGTGGCTGCCATTAGCGGGACCGCGTTGTTGCTTCGGTCGTTCAGCCCTTCTACGATCCACTCCACCACATCGGCCTCGGGGATGTTAGCGTGTGAGGCGATCTCCTGCATTTCCAGTACGTAACGTCGCACTGGCTCCGTAGGCTTCAAGGCACGTGTTTTTAATTTTCGGAAGACCTCGTTCAATGTGTATGAACGTCCAAACTCCGCTACTAGGTCTTTTTTTAACTCTTCGTATGTGGTCGGGGCGATGGAGCGTATGAAAAGTTTGGCGGTTCCGTCCAACGCCCGACGAGCACACAAGAACTTCGCCCTTTCGTCACATCTTGCCAGCTCGAATACTTCTTCTGCCTCCGCTAACCACTTCCTTACGTCTTGCGTGTCGTCGCCTGAGAACTTCCTCAGCATCGCCTCTACCGTCGACATATTCGTAGTTGGCACGTGTTGGAGTTGTGCCTCCAAAAGTTCTACTTCCCGTCGCAGCATCAACAGTTCCCTTTTTTTTTTTAGTTGCTCCAATTCGCGTTGCATTTTATCTTCTTCTGCGAAGTCTTCTGGGACAGCGGGGCCAGTAACGGCACTAGCAGCTACAGCGGTAGCGTCGGGAAAATTAGCAGCATGGATGGTGACGGCGGTGGCGGAGGTGGGAGCAGCAGGAACATCAAAAGGGACAGCGGTGGTGGTGACAGCGGTAGTGGCGGCGGTGGCAGCGGTGCAGACAGCAGTGATGGCAGCGGTGGTTGCAGCGGGATGGACACAAGCGTCCATAACGGGATAATCTGCTGACGCCGACATGGCGGTAGCTGGTACAACGGGGTCGGCGTACGGTTGTATCACTTCCCGCAAAAGCGTGCGCAGCTGTGTGATGGTGGCCGATTCCGGGAAACTTATTCCAGCCTGGGAAAGGGCATCCTTCATTTCTTTTGCTGTGCCGCGATTATCCATTGGTGATCCCACTTCTGACTTGTAAAAATCACTCGTAGTATGATTTTCAAATTATCGTTCTATATTTTCTCTTCTACGTAACTCAACTCACATCTGACTGTCACGGTTTCAAGTTATCGAATGGCGGACGAGAGCAAATCTGACAGGCCGAAAGACTCGTGGCTCGTTACGTCAAAGAAATAAGAACACACCCCTGTCGGTGCTGCCAACTTTGCTCGCGTGTACAATTTGCTTTCACAATTTATTACAATACTGTGAATTATTTGAAGCAATCAAGAGGCTGCAAGTTAGACAAATGCAAAATATTAAGACAGCTTGAATTCTTAGAAGAGTTTTCTTAAGTCATTTATTACTGATTTTTAAGATTAAAAACTTTCCTTTATGTTAAAGGATACTCAACAAAATCATCATCTTACGAAAAACAAGAAGAAACACATCCGAGGAACTGAAAAAGACTTCCGTTTGAACACTTGTCTCGACAACAGAAAAGACCATTAATCATAAATTTTCTTTTTCTAACGAATGAAGAATTTAAAAAGTTTCAAAGCAATTGAAATATTTTAACGTAATCAAAATAACTTGAAGTAGGTAGGAGAAACTAAGTATGTAGCACTTTGTGCTGTTTTAATGCCACAGCTCTGTTATCTTATTTATGAGGTGTATTTGAGATATCTCTAAATCCACTCTGAGGCATTTAAGGAGGACAGTAGGTCGTTAATAGCCTTAGCAGAAATCTCATCAATTGAATTGAAGAAGGGTCTACCAAGAAGTGTGTTGGGATTTCCGCTCTCAGCTGTGTTTTTGCAGCTGCGACAGTGTGAATTGTGTTGGATGGCTAGCTTAACGGCATGATCTGTAGTCGGCCAGTGTTCTATGCAGACCACCACAAGTCTAGCAATATCATGACAGGTTGGTCGAAGGAGATCTTGATGTTGCACAGGTCGTTAGACTGGACCATTTAAGGTTTCCTGCTTCAAGCAAGTATGAAGATATATTAGCCTTAACTACTTGTAATGAGATGAGACCTCCCCTGCAAGCTAGAGCTGAAGAGCAGATCCCTAATTAGCAAGCTCATAGGCCCTCTCATTTCCTGGGATGTCACTGTGACCGGGAACCCATATAAGGAAAATGAGCTGACCTTCTGACGGCGCCATTTTAGCTCGGCATTCGTGTACTAATTTTGAATGTGAAGTAAAGGAGGCAATAGCTTTGATATTTGCTTGGCTATCAATGCATATGGAAACCTTCTCCCTTGGCAGAATATTTGGATGCATTTTAATTTGACGACATGCTTCTCGGATTGCAAAAAGTTCCGATTGAAAAACGCTTTAATAGTCGGACAGTCTATAGGCTTTACTGATGTCCAAGGATTCTGAGAACACACCCGAACCGACTCCACCGCCCGTTTTAGAGCCGTCAATGTAGATTGTCCAGTTAAAATCCTTGCAGATCTGCCCACTATTCCATTCCGCTCTTTCTGAGATTAGCATAAATTCTAGTCCATCGGTGGTGATACCAAATCTCTCGGTATAAGATCAAGTATAGTGCTATGACCATATGGCTTTGAAGTCCAGCATCCAGATTCTCTGAGCCTGATGGCGCTGTGTGCTGTAGTGTTTTTAATGTGTAGGTCCAAAAGTAGGAGATGCAGCATTAGCGTCCGAGCATGTGATGGAGTCGATCGCAGAGCGCCTGTGTTACCTATGCACGCTGTTCTCTGTACCTTGTTTAGTTTAAAGACGTTGTATTTTTTCCTAAGGCCCGGTCACCATACTAGTGATCCGTACGTAAGAATCGGGCGAACCACCGCGGTGTTCATCCATAGGATTAACTTTTTTTCCCAAGGTTCTACTGCAGGCGTAAAAAGCTATATTAACTCCCTCATCAATGTTTAGCTTCCAGCTGAGTTTAGGGTCTAAGGTAAAGCCTAGGTACACTGGTAGACAGAGAAAGATATGTTCATGTAATCGGTTCGATTTTCGGAATTCATAATTTTAAATTTTTTTTTTAATTTTTGGAAAGATGTGGAATTTTTCGTCAAGCCTAACTCGAGAAGAAATCAAGCTATCGAATCCAGCTTAGTTTCGAAGCGTATGTGTATATTGAAGTGCTGAAAAGCTTTGGGCTAAATTTGACACGGTGGTGTAGTATAGTAGTGTTCCAATTCGCTTTCTCTATTTATTGATCCACGTTTCCACGGCAGTGCTTGGAATTTTTTTTCAAAAATGTGAGTACCGTAAATCTTTTTCATTTTTCATGATTCCGAATGACGTGTACAACATTGACACATGAAAACATGGATAAAATTCCATCACTCGTATATTTAAAAGCGTTGCAAGGAAGATCATAACAGCCGAAGATTTAGTTTGTTTACTGTTGTGGTTTCTTTTAATGAACGAAGATCGAGAGGTCTTTCAAGAAAATGACAAAGAGATAAACAATCTCTCGAAATCGACCTGGAAACAGCTATCAAAATCTTTAAAGAAAACTGGACTGAATGAAATCCTATTTTAAGAGATCCGATGCTGAACACTTTCACAGCTCGAAAGGAAAAGATAGTGGAAATCTCACGACTGAAACTATGTATTCTTTTAACTAAATATCCCGATCACAAAAAGTTCATCTTACAAGGTCGTAGAAATAATTTCGAAAATACATTGGACAAGGAGCTGACATAAGCGGTCTTTCACAATGTTTACAACGAAACAACGTTTTAAATTCTGCAATCAAAAGCCAAACTCTGATCACAAATTTAACTTTTTCTCATTTCCAAACAATTTTCGAAACTTTTTTTTAACTAGAATAGTAATACATAATTTGTAAGTGACGTTTCAGTGTAAGCTCAGCACAAGTTAAACTTACCTGCATATTATTTCCTAATTCTGGTTGTCTTTCCTTAATGAGTTAAAACACTTTCTTTGTCAAATTAAAAAACAACTTCAACAACATAAAACAAATTCAACTTCCAATGTAAGAGATGTCGTAATAATAATGCAGTTGAAAAACAGCGGCCCGAATTGACAAATGGTGTTGTATTCCATCATGACAATGCGAGGCCACACACATCTTTGGTCACTCGTCAAAAATTATTGGAGCTTGGATAGGATGTTTTACCACATCCACCATATAGTCCTGACCTTGCAATATCTTCGAAATGACTGGGTGGGGCAGTTGGTTAAGCGCCTGGTCCTATCGTCATTTCGACCCGCCATATTAGTCCAATTGAATGGTTGACCATGCTATAGTGATAACCTTATCGTCTTGTCACACTGGAATTCCAAGCTCGGCTCGTCAAAATAAAATTTTGTATAGATGAAATTATAACACTCACAACAGAGTGGTGCTTCAAATAATGAAGAATAATAAATACTGCGAATTGGGCGAATGCAAATAAATTGAAACCATAATCTCCGTCCCCATCTTAACCGAATTTTTTTTTTAAATAGTGCTCAAGTGCTCAAGGGATTTGAAGTACCCTTAAAGTTTTTTCTTACACAGCACAAGCAGAAGCGGAAGGGAGAGAAAGGAGG
The DNA here is from genome assembly GCA_963555765.1 of Orthonevra nobilis. Classification (NCBI taxonomy): domain Eukaryota; kingdom Metazoa; phylum Arthropoda; class Insecta; order Diptera; family Syrphidae; genus Orthonevra; species Orthonevra nobilis. The sequence goes on along the minus strand of OY743225.1, from coordinate 97,477,589 downwards.
TACCAGTGCACATTGGTTTTAAATTGTTGTAGGTTGCAGTGCAAAGGAAAAGTAGAGCAAGGTAACGCATTCTACATGTAAACGACTCTCTCAATTTCACAGTACGCCCGAAAACAGGCTTAAGGGTAAACTGATGAGCATTCGATGATGTACGGGTGTTGCGAGTGAATTTCTGGAGGGGCGGAATGCAATTAGCTATTTCGACGGAGCATTGGTGGTAGAAATAGCGATAAAACAAGGACAAGCAAGACACATTTCGACGGTGTTCCAGCGAGTGAATTGTTTTCGATATGTTGTCATCGTCTATGAGTTTTATCGCTCGCTTTTGAATTCTATCTAGGAGTTGCAAAGTGGTCTTGGGTGCATCTGCCCAGATGTGAGCGTTATACTCCATTTAAGACCGAATAAAAGCCTTATTAATTATGGCTAAATCAGAAGGGGTAAAAAACTTCTTGCACCGGTTTTGAAGACCTAAGCATTTCGCTGCATTCTTGGCTATATCGAATATGTGGTCATTCCAACGTAGGCTAGAATTGACGCACATATCGAGCATTGAAAGCTTTTCGGTTTCTTCGACGCAAATGCCATTCATGGACAATGGCTGGGTGTTAGGGTTTCGCTTTAATGACATAAGACAGCATTGGGTTTTGGAAGTATTAAATTCTACTCTATTGGCTTGTCCCCATTTGGTTATGCTGTCAATATCAGAATTTAATGAGTTAAGCATACGTTGTCGTTCCATGTCCACGTCCGAAGAGCAGGCGCGTGAATCATTAAACGCATATGAGAAACTGAGGGTACTGTCATCTGCGAAGGAATATATAGGATAAGATGTGATAGACAAGAGATCGTTTATGAAATTTAAAAAGAGAGTCGGAGACAAAATTGAGCCTTGGGGAACACCAGCATTTATATGTTGAATTTCAGACTTGAAACCGTCCAATACAACTTGAATTGTACGATTCGAAAGGTAGTTTCTAATTCATCGAAGAAGAGACTCACAGATCCCATATGCACGCATTTTCGACAAAAGAGCCGAATGCCATACTCTGTCAAATGCCTTTGAAATATCGAGTGCAACTATCTTTGTTTCACCGAAGTTATGTATAGATTGGTTCCACTTTTCAGTGAGACCAGTCATCAAATTACCAGTGGACCTGTTGCTATGAAAACCGTACTGCCGGTCATTAAGAAGTTTTCGTGATTCAAGATATTTCATAAGCTGACGATTAATCAGCGTTTCCATGACCTTAGAAAGAAGGGACGTAAGTGCTATGGGTCTGTAATTGGAGGGAGAAGAAGAAACGCCTTTTTTAGGGACAGGCTGGACAAATGCAGTTTTCCATCTGCTCGGAAAGAGACCTGAGGAGTAGGAAAGATGAAAAAGCTTACGCAGTGGTTTTGCCAGCGTGGAAGAACACCTCTTCAGAACTATAGGGGAAATACCATCTGGACCAGCGGATTTGTGTAAGTCTAAATCTTTCAGTACTCTTGCGACTGTGCGAGTGCGAAAGTATATGGGTCCCATAGAATGTTCAACGCTCTCGAGCACAGGTGGTGGTAAAGTGCAATCTGGAAGTGTGGAACTGGCCGCGAATTGTGCGGCAAGCAGATTGGCTTTATCAAGATTGTTTACGACAGGAGTATCATTCGAAATGAGCGTCGGAATCGATGACGAAGTAGAGTTCTTAATATTTTTGACGAAGGACCAAAATTGTTTACTACCACTGGGACAGCGTAGTATTTTTTGCCTTAATTTTTGTCCATGGGAGAACTTCGTACGTCGTAGAAGAGCATTACAGTCATTACGGACTCGTCGAAACTTTTTCCGGTTTTCCTCTGTAGGGTTGGCTTTATAAGACCGAAAACTCAGCTCTCTCATCCTGACAGCTTCTTTACAGCTCGAGTCGAACCATGAATTCTCTTTGGCCTAATTGTCTTCAGCTTGTTTGGGATGAGGTCATTCATGCCTTGGAGAATAATATTTGTGACCATATCAGCGGCGGCGTCCACGTCACTATCGAGGAAACATAGTGACCAGTTAAAACTCCTAAAAAAGTTGTTGAGGCCGCCCCAATCGGCTTTTTTATATTGCCAAAGAAGTCTTTTAGGAGTTTTTTCCTTAACTGGGTGGTTTGAAGAAGCGAAGTTGGCTGATATGACACAATGGTCCGACGAACCTAGGGGCGCCAATACATCAATGGAGTATTTGTCAGGGTGAGAGGTGAGGAACAAGTCCAAAGTGTTGGCTTTGTGACATGCAATGTCTATTATTCTTGTTTGCTCATTTTCTAGCTGGGTTAGATTGTTTAACTCAGCGAAGATTTCAACATTCCTTCCTTCGGGTGTTGTCTGACCAGAATGTCGAAGCCAGTTAGAATTGTGTATATTGAAATCGCCCGCAACGACAATTTCAGTATGAGGATATAGGGATACAATTCTTAAAATGGAGTTGGACAGCTCATCAAACTCGTTAAAAGTAGATGAACTGTTCAGGTTTGGACTTCTATAAATGAAACAGTGAATTGTTTGCTTATGGGCGTAGAATTTAAACCACATGAAATTGAATTCCGGATTAAAACATTGATCTTATTGTGGTTGAAGTTGATAAGCAATATCATTACGCATATATACGGCGATACCACGATGTGAGAAGAATAATAGCACTAAGCTATATCCGGGTAGGTCAAAACCAGAGTTTTCGCAAAGTGCCAAAACAGCTGGTCTAAATTGATGTGCATTTGAGTTTCAAACCACAACAAAATATTTCAATTCAATGTCCTTCTGCCAGAGTTGCCATAATCTCTTGAGTGCGAGTAAATTACAAAAAAGTGGTCTCAACGGAGTTGGAGAGCCAGTTTAATTTTACGACGCTCATTTGAGCACTGTGGTGTAACAGAAGGTTATCTCTGATGTACATGCTCGGCGTGGTTCGTATTCAGTTACTACCGATCACCTTAACCTCCTGTTGGCTTGTCTACTTGCTAAATCAGAGCTTTTATTTACTAAAGTGTTTTTCGAGAAAAGATACGTAGTTGGGATTTCATTCCATCAATTGTTGAGAACAAGTTGGCTTCTCCACTGGTAACAACACTTTCGCCAAACGTTTCAAGGTAAAAGACCTTAGCGACCTTACTTAATGTGATCCTCCATGGGAAGTTGATTATATCTAGAAGGATGAGTAAATGAGAGTTAATGTTTCCTCTCGACAAGAAAATAATAATCAGATATTTGAATTTTAGGTTCTTCTTAGATCACAAGCTTCTTGCTTGCAAAACGCGTTTAATAAAAATAAAAAGAAAACTCAACTATTTCAGTATGCATATCTCGTAAGGCAGTGTGCGGTTAATGTTGGTCAAGATGACGCAGTTGCCTGGTGAAATACATTAAAGTACTGATATGATCTTTGCATTTAATGAACATAATTTTGGCGATATCCGGTGAACGTTTTGCAAAAATTTCCAACTTTTTGCGTCACATTACCGTTTAAAGGTTGTCAACTGCACCAAAATTGAATGATTGATGACAGTATATCCGGGATGCAAATCAATCGCCAATAGTACCAAAATCTCTTTGATGACACAATCCACGAAATATTTTACGTCAATCAAGACAGTAAATGTTGCATCAAATAGGTTCTTCTTCAAATAATATGGTCAGACACCTGGCACTTGGATGAATCAGCTTTTCAAGTGGCTAATGACCTAAGGCGGTACACCTGTGGAACCCTTTCCTAGAAATGATATAAATTTAATCTTAAGTCTCTTTTTTAGCTCTTCTTTGTGTGTGGCAGATAATATATAAATGAATATCCGCACGTGGATTTAATATGATTGCGGATAATGATAACCTAACTGGGTTTTGGGTTCCAACAATCGGCAATCATATTCTCGCCATGGGGTGCCACTCTGGCCTCATAATACTTCAGCATGTGCCACTAATTTGCAATCATCCAGTTCTCCTATGAATATGACAAAGACATTATTTTTCTTTCAATTTTTTATTATTTTTTTATTTCTATTATTACAACAATAATACAATTTTATTAAACGATCCACAACAAGTTTTATTAATATTATTATATTATTTTTCGGTTTATTTCGACATTATTTTTTCTAGATAAATATTTTTGCGTTTTCTTATAAATTTAAAAATTTGACTTGTAGCGAAACCATAAAATTGTTGCTTAATAAAGAGGGCGCTTTTCATTTGTTTATTTTTTTTTGTGTTATACTGGAGTGCCGTTTTTAGTTTATTCCTTGGAACCCATTTTAATAAATTATTTAATTTTTTTTAAGCAATTAATTTTGGGTGCTTATGAACATATTTTAATACAATTTTTAACAGCACATTATTTTAACAAAAAAGCCAAGGCCAAAAGGACACACAATCTTCAGTCAATGAAGTAGTCTTAGTTTTCGAATATGACGGAAAGTTGTGGAGGGTATCATACACCAGATCGTCTGTAAGGTTCTGGAGGACGAAGGTATCCGTGACGACTGGAGAATCAGCTCTATCCCTATCACCATAGAGGAGCTGGACACATATAGTATAAGCAATTAATTCTACTTCGAGTTGTCCAAGCAACTTGGGTCAAAAGTCGTACTAAGACGGGTAAAAATCAAGCTCGAAAAAAGACTCGTCTTGCCAGTTTTTTATATCCTCTTCCTGCCTCCCTCAGGAATAAAATGGTTAAATTTCTCAGGACAAAATTTACTTAGTAGCCGTCCAGTAATCACGTGATTTTTTTTTTTGGCACGCAGCGGCGTGTCATTTCCAAAAGTATTTGACGATCCTTCTTCCGGCTAGGGCAATACAGGTCATAAATCAATTTGCCGAAGCATTCATACTTTGGAGTAATTTCAAGAGACCGACGCAGAAGCAGTGGAGCAAACGTCATGCCATCATACTCTTGAGGCTTTGGAATATATAGACCACTGGACAACTGCAAAATCGGGTAAGGAAATATAATGAAGCGTTCCGAAAGAATGGATTGTATAGAACTCCGCTAAGTCCGGCGGACGGCTGTCGCGATTCGTGGGAACTTCACTTCGTGCGTTGTCTCGAATAACAAGGCGCTTTCGATTTTGTACGCGTTTGACGTATTTATTTCAATTTTCAATTTATTTCTATATTTCAAGCCTCACGTGATTAATGGACAGCCCCTTATGGCAACAAGTTTACCATTAAAATATTCGTATATATTAATTTTTCTAAAGTCAAGCGTCCACAAGGCTTGAATCCAAAATTGGACTGCACTGTTGGGTGAAAAAACTACTATGGGATAGTAAAGCCAATAACAGTTTATCAGCAACTGACTATCGAGAATCTATTCCGAGATGAACCAATCATCCAAGCTTTCTAGTATATCAACTTTTGTCGAAAAAAAAATTCGATTTTAGCGAAAGTCGATAAATCGATATCAAATTTTTGATCTTCATGTTTTCTGGAATACAATTTTTGCATCCTTAAGAATTTATTGCCTCAAATTTGGAACAAGAAACCTACCGTAGAATGCCTACCTCAACAAAATTTCAAACTACTTTAAAGTAGGATGGTAGTTTTTTTAAAAATTTTGGAAATTATCCTTTTTTAATAAATAAAGAATTCTTACGTTTTTTTTTTACAACCTTGACAAGCCTTTGGGTTCCAAGGAATTCTTTTATCCAGGCCAAGCTGCAGTCCACTAAAACTTTGATTAAATGTTAAGAAAACAATTTCTGTAAGACACAAATGCAATACAGTGCCGGACGGATTTAAATGAATTTAATTGTTATTAAAAAAGTAAATAAAATTAATGCAAATCAGTTCGTTAAATGTTCCGAGTGAAGGCCGACTTTTCAAGTTTATCTTAAAGACATAATTCCATGTAGTACTAATATTTTTGTGCAGTTTTTACTCGTCAATATAAGCAAAACAATGATAAAAAAATGTTAAAAAATATAGGCTTTAACAGGAAAGCAAATAGCCAGCTGAGTACAGGAACCAGCGAACCTGCAAATCGGTGTTCTTATTTTCCTCAACCCTGGCTAAAATTCGTTTAAGACAAAAAGTTGCGTGAGCTTATACAGGTTCAGGAATTGCTTCCATGTTGATCAAAGGAGGAAGAACATCCCATTAAGCTCTAAAAATGTCACTTAAAACATGTCACAAAAAACACCAAATATAGTTTTTCTTAACCATGAGAAGAGAGAAAGGTCAATTGGGCGTACATGGGATGAGTATGAACTGACTCAGTAGAAGTCATTGGCAGAATTAGAGCAGAAGACACACCAATCAATTGACTCCGTGATAGATCAAAATGAAGTATGGACTTTGACGATGGTACTTTTAATTCACTCGATGTTCCCGGATTACCGTCGCACAAAGGCGCTGTTTAAAATTAAAAAACGAATGCTCTTATGGGGAAATATGATGATGACCGAGCTTAAATGCGCTTCACATGCTGATACTGTATCAACAAGTTAATCTGTGAACGTCGCTGGACCTGCATTCCATCATGTTCATCATGAAATGAGTAACTATCTGTGAGAAAGCATCAAATCAGCATTTATTATTGTATTCGAAGGCAGTCATGCATATTGGTTTAGAAACCATTACTTATTTTTTAAAAAAAAAGTACATTTTAATTACTTTAAGTGGCGCCCGAGCAAGGACCCCCTTCAACAACTCGGCCCTATCTTCGTATTCATTTGGAGAAATGTTATTTTTTTTTTTTCAAAGTATCCGAATCTGTAAAATTAAAAATGTCACGATTTTTTTTTGCCGTCGGAGACTCTCGAAAAAGATAGATAACCCAAAAATTGGCATACATCGAATGAATTCCCAACGCGTAACATGATTTTGACATTTTCAACGCATGTGTTTTTATTTGCTTCGGAGGTTTGTCCAATTAATCAACCGGAACTCTTAAGACGATCCATAATTCGTAGAAATCGGAGACAATATCTCTCGGATCGGTTAAATGGAATCCCTTAAATGCCGCAAATATCAAAACTGGGTTCACCGGTTTTTTGAAAAATTAAGAATCTAAAAAGCTGGAAATATAAGATAATGGGTGAGAGTGAATAATTTTCAAATTATAAAAATTATTGATGCTTAGAAAAACAAAAGTTTAATTGTAAGAAAAAGTAGGAAAACAGTGGTATTTCGTTTACCAAAAAAGTTCATATCAACGTCTTTCTTTTTCCTTAAATGGCTTTTTTGTTGATATTTTTGTAAAGCCAAAAAAAAACTAAATAAATAAACATCATAACTGATCTGCATTCGGGATTTTATACTTTCTACACTCTAAGCAACCGTATCCACAAATCTTTATCCCTCACTTCGAGGCTAGAAAAGATTATGGCTCATAAAAATTCAAAGATATATTTAAACAATATACGTTTTTGAGAAGAGACATGAATGTGAAGTTTTTTTTGGCACGAAATGTACGTGAAGAACGTTTATTTTTTTATCGCAATTCTTTGTGGCAGCTTCGATTTCATCACTGCCTGTCCTCTTCTTTTTTAAATCAATGATTCAACTTCGTCATGATACTGTTATACCAGAGAGAGAATCTCTGACGTCACAAACCAAGATAAAAAAATTACGAATAAGCTAAGTTGTGAAAAAATAAAATAAACCACCATTTAAAGAAAAAAAAAAAAAACAAAATTTATTATGTATCTTTTCATGCTAAATAATAAAATACTAAATTAATACAATTATATTATTTATTTGCCTTGTTTTTGTCCAGCACTGTATATCGTCTTAAAATGTGTTATAATAAAATAAATCAAAAAAAAAAAAAGAATCGCTCCTAATTGACTGCAACAGCGCGCAAGTAACAAGGACGATAATTATTGGTAGGAAACTAGGAATCATCAAACGAGCACATCTATTTACGTAATCGTTGACTCTGTGTGTGCCTAAATTAGCCTTTGATTGATGACAAATGAGATATAAGTCAAATGCAGATCCAAGAAAGAAAAAAACACCAAACAAAAATAGACATTGAAATTATTTTCGCCCACATAGATTCAACAAGGAATGTCCTTCTTTCGGTGACAGGATTTGATTAGCATGTCGAATGATAAACAAGCTCCGGAATATGCGTCCTTGTACGACTTCTTGTCCATTCCATTTTCCTATATATGTATAATAGTATATATATATAATATATAAAGGTTTCTGTGTGATTTTTTTGGGGGTGACATTGGTGGTGTATGACTTTACACATTAAGTACGGAATGTTTTTTGCTGGCAACTGGTGTCGACACAGCTATCACCGCCAGACGTCCGTCCCGCAATGGAGCCAGTATATGGGTGTTGCCAGGTGTTACGACAACCGTCTGTATCGGTATATGTAGTGGAATATCAAACACCGGTTTCAATCTGTGGGGCGATAAGAAATTTATAAAAAAAAAAAATAGAAGAAAGATTATTCCAAATGCTAATTAGCGTCTTATCAAGTCATTAGAATGAAGGTGGAGAGACCTTGATAGATATTGTGCCTTAGCAAATGAAATTAACATTTATTCGCATTTATATTTAGATGTGTACTTACCCATTAAGCCGGCTCATCGTTATATCACCGGCATCATCCGCGACAACCAGATAATCAGAGGCGGTTGTTAAACCAGTCACACGTCCTGATACATATTTCGATCCAAGGCTAGTGCCGTTTATGCTGTACACATGAACCGAATGTGAGGTATCATCTAGTGCACTAAAGGCGATGTGACCTAAATTAAATAAAATCATAATCATTTTAGTCTAACGTTTTTATTTTTTTGAGGTTATCATTTTTGCAGAGATAAGGTAATTCCCTAATTGCATGAGCAAGGTCGAGGTCGACAAGAAATCGGCAGACCAAACATATGTACCTATACTGTTAATGTCGATAAGAGCTGCATTTAAGTTGGTAATTTTTTTCTGGTCTAAAAATAGAAAAATTTGCTTCTTTATAAGCTTAAACATTTGAGTGAATTTCTGTACCTGGAAATAAATGATTGAAGACATTATTGATTTTATGAACAGCACATCTTTGCGAAGGAAGTGTGATCCCTTCCAGGATCGCATCTAGATTATATAGATGCTAAGACCAGGGTTTCATTCTGGGAACGGAAGCAACCGCGCACACCATAAACTGGAGTAATACGAACTTTAATAAATGATTTAATTTAAATGTTAAATATTTTCTTATTCAAGCAAAGGCTGTATGATTACTTTAACAAGCAAAATGGGAATTTTTTTAATCTTGACATTGACCCTAGTCACATGATCAAGCAAAAAAATCTAGTACTTTCCCGATGTAAAGAATTTGAACAAACGTTTGTGGGAATCTTGTTTTAAATGAGACACTTAAACAGAGACATAAATATAGAAGTTTTAAAGCAATAAAAATCCTATGAAGCCGTATGCATAGTTAAATCTGAACATTCGCTATGTGGCTTGTGGCGCCGTCCTGTTGGAACCACATGTCCTCCAAGTCCATATCATCCAATTGGGGCGAAAAATATTCGGTTATCATTGAACGGTTGCGATCCCCATTCACAGTTACGTGCTGGTCTTGATCATCACGGAAGAAGTACGGCCCAATGACGCCAACGGCCCATAAACCACACCAAACCGTATTTTTTTCGGGATGCAATGATGACTCATGGAGTACATGTGGATTGCTGCCTGACCAATACCGCATATTTTGTTCATTGACGGAGTCATTCAGCCAGAAATGAGCCTCATCGCTGAAGATGATTTTTCGATGAAAATCCGCATCATTTTCAAGTTGTTGCTCAGCCCAATTCACGAACATACGACGCTTCTGGTGGTCAAGCGGCTTCAGTTCTTGCGTCAATTTAATCTTGTTAGGATGTAGGTCAAGATCTTTTCGCAAAATTCGCCATAACGACGTCACAGAGATGCCCAACGCTTGAGAACGACGTGTGAGAGACACATTTGGGCTTTCTGAAACTGAAGCCTCTGCGGCAGCAATATTCCCCTTGTTACCTCTAAAACGCATTGGATGTTTAGAAATCAACGAATCATGTTTGTCGCCTCGTGCCATGATTTTATTATAAGTATGACTGAGTCTTGGTCGATTCACGGCTACTTTGGCCTTTTCTGTCTTTGAGTACCTCTTACTTTTTACAAAAGGTTCAACAGAATCTAAAAAAACATTCATTTCAGTCCTCCTTTTTCATTTCTTTTTTTTTTTTGTCATGATATGACATTTCTTAGACCTATTGTGCCCATAGCATCAGTGATGCACAAACAAGCTATACGTTGAACTTTTTCCAGCTTTTTAGAATTTGTTAATTCTTAAGTTTTGGGCCACCAAATTAACAATCATGATGCTCAACCAGTAAAGCTTAGGTTTGAGACCCCACATTGCTTTGGTGGCGCGTTCTGTGATGGACTTGATATGATCCAGACTTCACTGGAGTATTCCTGAAAGGTTCACTCAGAGACAGTCAGTTGCCTCCTCATTGTGAAGGGGACGAGAACGGTTTTGCTAGGATTCACAGAGAGTCCATCACACTAACGCCATTCTAAGGCATGCATTTATGCTGAATGCATAACGCTAGCGATTGTAGTGTCATATTTGCCTTTTATGATAATAGCTAGATCATCAGCAAAGCCTATCTCATTGAGGTTCACTATTTTCTAGCATGATCTTATCCATCTGTCAACATCTGAATGGAGTTTTAACTGGCTTTGTCAAAAGCACCTTCAATATCCAGGAGACGCAGAAAGCATTTTCCTTAGATTGAAATGCCTTTTCAAAAGGGTGAATAGTGAACGCTCAACAGCGTATCAAGAGTATCCACATGCTCCGCCGTGTAGGATTCATTTGATTTCCTGAGAAGACCTATATTATTTACATGATCCTTGCTTATGGTTTTGTGGAGTCGTGCTGCAGTTGGCTTAGCAGCAATGTCATTGCAGCACTTTTTCCATGCAGCACGCTTGGATCTTTTCAACTCAAAGTTGTACTCCGTGAAAACCGATCTTTACTCATCCTACCATGGAACTTTACGCCGGCACACGTTTTGGTTCTAGGAATGCTGCTCTCGTGATATGAGGACCAAAGTATCTCGTTTAGTCTCCCAATGGATTCAATAGCACGGGATAGCGTGTCGACTTTGGAGAGGGCTTGGCTCCAATGCAGATTCCAATCCGTGGATTTGGGGTTGTATTTGGTCGGAATGGGAACACGGTTGTAAATAACGTCGAACCTGATGTGTTGGTGTTTCGACAGGACACTTCGTCAGATACGTTATAAATTTCGATACAAAATGACTTGCGAGTGTAAGAACAATTACCTCTTCGCGAATCGCTTTTGTTTAATATATCTTTATTATAATAAAGTTTTACAGACCCTCACACCTCTTATTTATGCCGGTACTACCCCAGATCAGATGGTGTGCATTTGCATCACATCTAATGATGCTATGCAGATTTTTCACCTGGTAGTACCAAATGAGGGCCTGGACTTCAGTTGGTGGTATATTGTTATCATCAACAGGGATGTAGGATGAAGCACATACCAGCTTCCGTACCCCTCCGTCTGTAGGAACCTCTTACACTAGGGCAACAAGGTCCTTTATATAAAACACTATATAACTTTGATTTCCGAAGCATCCCTTTTACTTGTGCGGATAATATTGTGTTTGCATTTTCGTGTATATTTAGAAAAAAAAGGATGAAAAAGCACCGTAAGATTCGAGTGCTGGAAACTTTCGGACGAATACTGTTTCGAACAATTATTTCTTTCATAGCTAGTTTTAACACTGGAGTGGACGCGTGGACTACTATAGTAGACCACAGTAACAGTTTTCTTCATAACTTAACAGCTTTTTATGTCAGAGTAGTGTCAGTTCAGATAAGCCTCAACAACTAAATTTATCAACAGGTCAGTATCTCGCTTGACGAGTTGTCTACCATAGTAGTCCGCGCGAGTATACGAGTAAAAAAATGATTGGACGACTCTGACGACTTTTCGGAATCAGATAATATTCCTCTCGCGGAATTGTTTGGTAGAAGACCATCAACCTACAAATGTCCAAATGGTACAATTTGGTCAAAAAACGTACCACCAGCAACTCGAACTGGAGCTCATAACATTCGTGTAAGACTACCGGGCCCAAAAGGAGAAGCAGCTAGGAATGCCAAGGATTCGGTGTCGAGTTTTGAATTATTTTTCACACAGGACATTATGGATATTCTTGTTAGTTGCACTAATATATATATTGATAAGATGAAAGACAACTTTCAAAGAGACCGGGACGCTAAACCCACCGATTCTATTGAAATGAGAGCTTTTCTGGGGTTGTTGTATGTTATTGGAGTATCCCGAAATGGAGGTCGGAACCTAAAAGATTTTTGGGATAACTCTCAAGGCACGGGATCAGAAACTGTGTACACGGCTATGTCAATAAATAGATTCCGATTTCTTTTGAGAAGTATAAGATTCGATGACGTCACTGACAGAGCTCAACGCCGAGAATTTGATAAATTGACCCCTATAGGACAAGTTGAAGATTTATTCATTGTCAATTGCCGCAATAATTTCGTTCCCAGTGCCTTTTTGACGTTGGATGAACAACTTGTGGAATAAAAATCTTCATGGTAGTGGATACAAAGTTTCCGTATTTATACAACTTTGAAATCTACGTTGGAGCACAGCCTGAAGGTCCGTTTCAAAAGTCCAACAAGGTGAATGATGTTGTCCATAGGGTTCTGGAGCCACTTTACGGTTTGGATTGTAATGTTACAATGGATAATTATTTTACGAACCTACCTCTGGCTAAGAAGAAAATAACTGTTGTGGGTACAATGAAAGCTAATAGGCCTGCAATACCTAAGGAATTTAAGGCTAAGGGAATTTGTCCCGACCACCAGGCTGTAGTGTGTTTTCGATGCTACGAAAACTGATTTTTTATTTATTTATAACAATTAACAAAGAAAATATGAACTATTGATGCCATTATAGGTCCCAGGTTCGATTCCTAGAGTAGTGGTCTAGTTTTTCGAATCTGGTCCAGTCACCATTTGCCATTGGGATCAAGTTAATTGCACTATCACTGGGTTGGTCGACCAGTGATAGTAGTCATGTTGTATCGCCTTCGTTCCTAATTCGTGTTTTCGAAATAGCGGTTTGTGTAGATTGTGTGTAGATGGCTCTGCTGTGAAGGCATAACACTGACAGCAGGGTGCTTAATCTTCCAAGCTTTCAAAGTTGTCGAATGTCGAATAAAATCCTGTGAATTAGGTTAAAGCAAATAGGTCGATATCAAAATCCTTCGTCCCGTTTCGGGCTCCGCCCACGGAAGTGAGTTGAAACCAATTACACCTGAGTTTCTCAAACCACTACATAATCTTTCATTCTTGTCCTAATTCTTCCGCTAGCTCTGTGCTACACGCATTATAAGAGTCTTAATAACCTCTTGAAGAGCGAGTAAATAATTAAAAAAAGGTATACAAGAAAATATCACAGAAATAAAATATGTAAATAAAAAAATAAATTTTTGTGCAGATTGCAGGAAATTCATTAGAAACTTGTAAAAAAAAACTATGGAATATAGTGTCGCATATATAGTATATCAGGTTGGCAACTAAGTAATTGCGGATATTTTTAGAAAATAAAAGACAATTTTTTCATGGAACGAAATAACTTTATTCTGTAATGTGTTGCCCATTTTGAACAATGTCCTTTTGCCATCTTTCAGGCAGCATCATAATTTGACGTTCATAAAACTTATGTTCTTTTTTTTGGAGTTTGGAGTTAATGTTTGTGCGAAAATATTTACATTACTGAGACTTAAATATATTGCACATTAAAGATTTGGTATATACTGGACCTTACTACTAACAATTTTTTCAATATTTTACAAAATATATCACAAAATTTATTAATAGATTTAGGGCGAAGGAAAAGCTACAGAAAAAACCTTCGTAAAAATTTAAAGCGAAAGCTTGAAAGAGAGAAGGGTTTAAATTATATGAAGGGGAAAAAAAATATTAGGGCAAAATAAATAAATTAGGGAGCATAAATCAGTCCTTCAATACAAATAATATATACAAATAACAGTTAAATAATTGTTTACAAAATTCAAATGTATTAAACGTATAGAAAAATAAATACATAAATAATAAATACGTAAATAAATAAAAATAAATAAAAAAATAAATAAATAATAAATAAATAAATAAATAAATTAATAAATAAATAAATAAATAAGTAAATAAATAAATAAATAGATAAATAAATAAATAAATAAATAAATAAATAAATAAATGAATAAATAAATGAATTAATTAATTAGTAAATAAATAAATAATAAATAAATAAATAAATAATTACATTTTAACAAATAATGGTTAGAAAATATGTGTAGACATAAAATAAATAAGGAAATAAATAAATGTATAATAAAGGTGGATAATAAGTGTTAATTTTTTGAGTAGGCAAAAAAAAAAAAAGTGTTACCTTATAGGAACAACTAGGCCAGGCTCAGTTAGCTAAGTTAGCGACCAGTACATTATGCGACGCACTGCATCTTGCCTTATATCTGTCAATGAGCTTATTTATCCTCGGAGCAACTTTCTCTATCTTCGACAGACAATGGAGCTCATGTGTCGAAAAATGCCACGGAAGGTTCAGGATCGTTTTAAGAACCTTGTTTTGAATCCGCTGCAATTTTAAGATGTGGCTTTTTGCACAAGTTCCCCAAACTGGATAGCCATAAAACATAATAACATGAAAAACATGCAAAAACTGAACCATACGATTTGACATCATCATCATTATTGAAATTTTTAACCATTCAAGGAGTTTTGCAAAGATCGAAATAAAATGTAATCAGATGGTCCAATAATTTTTGCCAAGTGCCCAAAGATGTGTGTCGCCTTTCATTGTTATGATGGAATACAACACCTTTTCGATTGGTCAATTCGGGCCGCTTTTCTTGAACTGCATTGTTCAATTTTGGTAGTTGTTCAATGAAGACATCTGAATTGATCGTTTGGTTGGGTGGTAAAAGTTCAAAACCAGACAATTCCTTTGTAATGCAACCAGCTTTTGATGTTGTTTGAGCTGGTTACTCGGCAATCCATTTTTCCTCAGCAGTTATCAAACGTTTTAAAATTGGATCATTTTCATTACGTTTAATGATTTTCTTTCAGTTCATGAAGAACCCATATATCCAATTTTCGTATATAGCAAAGTTTTTCGATTTTCAATGCATGTATGTGATAAATGAAGCTTCTCTGCAATCTCACGTGTTGTACTGTGACGATCCGAATCGATTATTGCTTTGATTTGGTCGTCAACAACTTCAACTGGACGACCAGAGCGTTTTTCATCTTTGAGTGAAAAATCACCAGAACAAAATTTTGCAAACCAATTTTGACACCGCCGTTCTTTTAAAGCTTCATCACCATAAACAGCACATAATTTCTTGTGAGGTTGTTATGCGTTTTTTTCTTTTCGGAAATAAAAAAAAGCAAAATATGACGTAAATATTCGTTTTCATATCCATTTTTCAACAGACGCCAAACAAAAACTACACAACCGATAAAAAAAAAAATTTTACTGATTGACAATTGAAGTACCAACTATCAAATAACAAAATGTGTTTGACATTTCGATTACGTCAGCAAACATAAAAATTCAACTAAAGCCATCTTTGAGTGAAATTCGCAATTACTTAGTTACCAACCTGATAGATATATAAATAGTAGGTATAGGAATAATAGAGCAATTAAATATTGATAAGTTATTGAAGCAAATTTCAAAAATTTGCTTGGTAAACGATCCCAAACATAGTCCGCAATAATATTAGACCAATCTCACAGTTAAGGCGCTGTCAAGATTCCAACTAAACTCGAGCATATTACCAACAACAAATGCGAAATGCAACGACAAGTATTTTGCGAAACGAGCTCAATAACGCCATTTTCGAAAACTCTGTTTTCAAAAATCCAGTGGGGTTTTCGATGAAATTTATTTAAAACAGTTTAAGTCCAGTATTAGCCTCGGTAATTTTTTTTATTATTATAAAAAGGATTATACTCAATTTCTAGTCAACATAAAAATCTCTTACTCCGCATCCATCGATTCTTTGCTGGTATCATTTTCGTTCACATTCTCTTATCTCTGTTAAGCCTCGGGTTTTAAATGACGGTCGGGGAAAATGACATTTTATTGCCCCGTTTAGCCTCTCGATGTGCGCATAATTATAATATAATAATTCCATGTCACCCAACGACGTGCACGAGTGACCTCTCCTATGCTATCAGCGATGCGTTGCGGTTGAAAATTAAATTTACTCATATTGGCGATATGCAAACGCGATATGATTTTTTTTTCTCTCTTGATTAAAATACGTATGCAACATTTAACTGTGGCAAGATTCATTCATCTAGGTCTCATCATGTCTCGGCGTCATTTCCGCTGCTTTTGAGATTCTTTTTCCACTTAAATGCTTAATCAAATCGTTGGCCAATTAAATACTTAATTAAAATCGATGCAGTCTGCATCGCATCTACAGCGGATGGAGCGTGTCATTAATAATTGATTCGCCGATTGGGGAAGCGATAAAGTCGAATCTCTGCGACGCAAAAATAAAACGTCTAATCTCATAGATTTCAAATTCATCTCCGCAGAGGTTCCACAATTTAGTTTGTGGTTGATTAAATGACTGCGATTGATGTCTGTCGCAAATGTGGGCAAATTTCAGTGACCCTGAATCTCTTGAAGTTCTTCGAAAAACTATTTGATTTCGGAAACTCAAAGTTGTCTGTCTTGTAGGAGGAGTTTTCGCTGTCCGGTTGTTGTTAAATAAATAAATAAATTGGCTTAGGTAATGTATCTCTTGGATTGCATGGCATTCCTTAACTTTTAACCAAATTGCGGTGCTGTACTGCGTCTTAAACTATTACTCGTCGACTGCGAGTGGCGCCACTTAAGGCAACAATAACTTTTAGAAAATTTATTTTGGAATGAAAATTAATTCCAGAATGTGTTTTTCGCAACTCGAAAAATATTAAAATATCACAACCCAGAGGGACCGATGTCAAGAGATCGCTTGTATTTCCGCTTCAACATTCTCGTGAAGAGCACAAAAAATTCATTTTAAAATAATCAAGCAAAATGCCTTGGGTTGAGGTTTTTATGCAGAGGATTATTTAGACATAAACAATGAGGTTTATCGACAATTCGAGAGCTAAAGAACGAGTAGTGACGTCAAGTTATTCTGGGTTTACGTCAATAGGGTGTTGAACTGCCCAATTAGTGTTCAATGGTTGATGCCGATTTGAGTTGTATGCTGAACAGCACATAGAGCAAGGCAAAGATGAATAATTTATTCTATAAACGTCGTGGAGTTTTTCAATTAGAACTGCGTTGGGATTAAATTTTGATAACGATTTTTAACCAACTAACAGCAGACATTTATTTCTGACAAAAAGCAATATTTTTCCTGTGTAAAGAAATTTAACGTCACATACTGTTTAATGATGACATTAATCTTAACGTTCTTCGGTGAAAAAAATTTGGAAAAATTATTTTTCAAGTAGAAAATTATGCTTTTCATTCATTGCAAACAACAGCACAATTGGATTAATACAAATTAAAGAAAGAAAAAAAAAAACTGGCTTTTAAAGTCACTTCAGAAACAGCGTGGACTTCTGACTTTCTGAAAGAATTAAAGAAGGTCCTCTTCAACTTCTGAGACAGATGAAGAACCACCAATCATGAATCAAGAATAGAAGATTTAGCTCTCAAGATCAAATCTCCTTGTATAAGGTGGAAGGCTATACGGGTTTTGCTAACCCTGTCCTCTCAAGGCAAATCCAAAAGTCGATTAAAAGCCTTTTTTTAACTCTTTCAATCCTGTCGATATGACATTTGTGGTCTTCATACAAATGTTATGAACAATTTTTTAACAACATAAGGTTGATTAAATTGTTCTCTCTTTTAAGCTCAAGCCAAATTAAAATGAAATTATGTTGATGTGCTGTTTAAAAACAAGTTTCTAAGCCGAAAAACGGATACTTAATGTCGAAATATTTAAGTTATATGCGAAAGATGCAAGTGGACATAAGACCAAAAATAAAACGCATCAAGATCACGCTGCGGATCCTGACAGTCTCCAATGTTATGTATGTTCTTAGTTATAGCTCTTTAAAATAGAAGGCGAATGATTTATAAAAAAAATGAACAAGAACGGACCAGAGTTGCTACCTTGTGGTTTCCCCGAATAAATATTTTCAAAAATTGATTGGAAAACAACTAAAAGTTGATTTAACAAATGATCAGCAATTTTTCTTTAAAACAAACGACGTTACACTATCTGAACCTGATGGTATGATAACAACAAGATTGGATAAATGCAGATGTCGCTATATTGTCAGTAGTTATATTGATGTTGGTCAAGTGGTTAAAAGATTTCAAATGACCAAAAAAGTTGGTCATTTTCGTCAATTTTCGCTAGGAATATCGCAGTTTGTAAAATTAGATTTGAAAAAAGTCAGAAAAAAAGACTAGCTATGACTAGAGAATTATGACTAGAGTTATCGTTATAACAAAGAACAGACAGATAGACAGGATAGTATCCACCCTTACCACAAATTCTTTAGATTCTTTTTAAGTCACTTTGTGTGAATGTGATCAACTTCACCAACAGACCATAATTTGTTCCAACGATTTTTCAGATTCATTATCTCACCATCGTACAAACCTGGCTAAAGTTTTGAACACTTTTTTTCAGTAATCGGAACAGATTCTAAGAAACAGTCAAACAAAAGGTTATAGTTACACGTGAGTAACTCCACACATTGCTTTAAGTGGCGCCCAAGCAGGGACCATTAGCAATAAATCATTTTCAACGTCTAGCATCTTTTAGAGTTTTAATTAAACGCTGTTATACCTTGATATTGATGCAGGTGATACAAACATACAGTTATAGTGAAAAAAATAGCAAAAAATGTCCAATCTAAGTTTTGATTATTTGTGTACATGGCCAGGTAGTAGGACAAATCAAATATCTTTGTAAAATGTACCAATGCACTATTTTTTTACGTCAAAGTGTATGTGTGGTGACAAAATAATGGGGAGAAGCACAGTGCCAATGAAAAAATATAAAAGCTATTTAAACAAACCGGTAAAGTGTGTATTAAAGTAATAAGGGCTACTTTATTTAAATAATTGAATATCTAATTGTTTTTAGAGATGATTAGAGATTATCAGAAGAAGATAAGTGGATTTTAATTTACATGGAAGAGCAGCCAGAAAAGTATCGTAGAATATACAGAAGCAAAATGTTTGCGAAAGAACACATTTCGTGGTGAGGTGAAGATATGGGGAAGAAAATGGCATAACATTCTCTAGAGCGGAATAAATTTAATTTGCAAGGATCTGTTGGTAGCACATTTGTAAGACATCTTCCAAATCAAGAATTTACTCCTGCATATATCAGGAAAACTGTGAAACATGGAGGTGAAAAAATTATGGTGTGGGCATGTTTTTCTTGGTCTGGTGTTGGTCTTATTCACTGGATTAAAGAAAAAATGGATCAATCTGTGTATGTTAATTTATTTGCCAATATCATGTTGCCTTAGGCCGAGGAAAATATGCCACTCATTTGGAAGTTTCAACAGGACAATGATCTCAGACATACTTCTAAAGCTGCTCGAGAGTGGTTTGAAAGAAGCAGGGTTGATCTTCTTGCTTGACCATTACAATCCCCGGAGTTGGATCCAATCGAACACTTTTGGAAGTATGTTAACGATGCTTTGGCAAACAAGAGATTGAGAAAACAGAAGATTTGTGGGTAGAAGTAAAAAAAATATGGGAATCAATCCCGACTTCATTTTGCCAAGATTTGATAACTTCTACAAAATATTAAGTATACGACAGAGTGTAGCAGGTTTAGTACTGGAATTTTGTACATTTTCTTCAATATCCATGTTGTACCTATTTTTTGACCAATGAATTTTTGTTAAAGATTTTATTTTTGTTTGTTAGTTTTCTCGTTTTCCTTGTTACTTGTTAGTAAAACATAGTTTCATACAAAATAATTTGTCCTTCTTTAAGTTAAAACTTTTTGTTCAACAAAATACATTTTTTTTATCGAAGAAATATGAATTTAATTCATCATTGCATCTTGTACCTATTTTTTTAACCACAACTGTGTGTGCCGAAATCAACTTAAAAATGCGTGTACATTTGAGAGTACTTTCCCAAGTTAACTCGCGGCAGACTGTCCAAACGAGAGTGATATTTAAGAAACTAAGCTATCGTGTGTTCTCTGATGGAATGTTGATAGTTGCCCTCTTGAGAGTATTCTTTTGATAGTGTCCACTTGATATAATTCTTCTGCTAGTATACTATCATTTGGACATGTATTCTTACAAGCGAAAGGTTGCACCTGCTTTAATTATCGATATTGTTATTTTAAAAGAAAATTGAGCAAAAAATAGACTGGGTTAGACCATGGGTAGATCGTCGTCGCTTTTCGTCGTCGTTGAAGATCCCCAAAACAGTTCCGAAATTTTCGAAAACTAATAAAATTGAATTCTTTTGGGCCCATCATTTAGGATACTTAATGATTTATCATATTGATTTGTTTGTTTTCAATGTCCACTGTTTTGCCATGGTGACTCTTGACAGCTACTCCCAAAATTCGAACTGCTCTGTTGGAACTGAACTGTTTGAACTCTGCGAGCTTATCTGTGATAGTGGCAGAAACTTGCGAGTGACTCTCAAAACTATCGAATGTCGAGCGTAAAAAGTCAACTCTCCGCGAGCTAATCTCACGACTATGTCCACTTGCAAGATTGCTCTTGAGGGACACCTTCGTGGTGCAAGAATTTTCCAGCCTGGAACAAATTTCTTATATCCCAAAAGCAACAGCAATTTTGGGTTGTTCATAAAAAATTCTATTCCGGCATTCGACAACGTTTACAAGCTTCGTAGCTTTCCACGTTCGTAATCCAAATGGAGTTAAAAAAATACGTACTGTACTGATAGCTTTTTATGCTTCGCCATGCCGGAGCTCCAAATTCGAAGATGATGCCATTGGCTGAAGTAAAAGTACAAAAAAAACATGTTATTGTCTAAATAATGCGGAATAAAATACTGCGAATTGAGCGAATGCAAATAAGTAGATAGATTTGTGCACTCTTGATTTTTTGAAACAACCGATGATATATGATATTGCTTGTTCTTATGAGCACTGTTTGTTTTACATTTCTTTTATTATAACAGATATAAAAACTCAAAAAAACCGGGAAATTTTGTAACCAAAAAAATAGCTTCGACTCACAAAAATAATTCATCACTTTCGGGAAAAAAGACAACCTTTTCTGGATGCGACATATTCTCCGGATATCTCTATTTGACGTCTACATCCTTGTACATTTGATGAGCTGACAAAAGCCAACAATTTTTCATAAGGTGGGGGAAAAAAGTATAATAATAAAAAAAATATCACCTGATGTCTTGACGTAGACAGACACTGGCAGCTTTCCAAACTACGTTTTTATTTTTGAAAAATACATCTAACGCCGCAGATTTTTACAAAACTAACGAAAGAGACGCAGAACTGAGGACTTTAACCTGTCCTTGAACAAGTAGACATGAACTGGTACAAATGTGCACATTAAAAATGTTGTTTCAAGTTTTGATAATTTTTTTAAGAAATAATTTTATTTATTTATAACGAATCTCAAAGAGGTAAAAATAAAACGCTGAACGGATGTACGTATTCGAGGCGCTTAATCTTAATCCCGGAACCTAGTTTATTTAGACTCAATATCACTTCCAATGGGTTGAGTCCGTCAGAGATAAAAAAAAAAACAATAATAATATTTGCTTACGTATGAATTTTAATCGGTTGTAAATTCTTGACACGCATTTAACTCGTTTGTGAAATGCTAAAATATAACAAATGCACAGTGGCCAGTTGCCAAAACATCGATTTGCGTCATGAAATCAAACGCACGAGGGCTCGTCACATGGCACTGATTTTCAGGGGGCTTAATCATTGGATTAGCCAATCCGATAGTAGAAGATTCGTTTTCGTAGCTAACACACCCATTTTTGTTGATGTTGTTGTTATTTTGTTTTGATTTTGAGTTTGTTTTCGTTTTCATTAATTTTTTTTATGATTTTGTCGAGTAATCTCGTGTTATTTATTGTAATCACATGAATGATCTTATGACCTGACGTGGCCAATGTTTTGTAAAATTAATTTATAGTTGTTGTTGGCTTTTAAATACAATGTGACCCAAAATGTATCACCCTGTGGGAAGATGCTATAATATCTGCCAGTGGCGGCAAATGTTCACTATGTTTTAATATTTGTGAAATAAATAGATGGAGATTATCCGCTCAAGAGTTGACGGTAGCATTCGTCTGTTCTGACGAGCGAAGATCTAAAATTTTCTCTCGCTCTACAGCGCGTTTAAATAAAAGAGCTGAGAATTTTTATGCAAACATTCTATCAGCATTGTTCCCACTGTCCTGAAACGCGACGATGCAGTGAGTTCGAAAATCTTTAAAAGCGAAACATACAAACATCTGGCAAGCACTGAGATTCCACGTTCATGGGCGAATGCCTAAACATCGACTCAAAGTCAATGCCTGGTGCCACATTTACGCCGGAGGTGTCATTGGACGTCGTCTCTTCGATGGCGCAGGGGCTACTGTGATTGGTGAGGGGCACAGAACCATGGTCAATGAGTTTTAAGTTCCACAAGTTGATGAGGACATGTTGTTCCAACAGACGAGGCAACCGTACAACAGCACGTGAGACCATCTATCTTCACTCCAAACTTTCAAAGAAAAACAATGTTTTAAATTCTATGCAGGAGAGAGTTTGAAAAAAGGACTCAATACGTTTTAAAGCATAAGCGATGGTGCAATGGAATGGGGAGCAATAAGCTATTATGAAACTGTAGAGCTGGATTTCCAAAGCTCCAAAATGACGACAATCATTAACAAATCGATACTGGAAAGATTCCGCAGTTTTCGGAGGTATTTGGTGGTCGGCGATGGACTTTTCAACATAACAATGCATCGATTCATACCGCACGGACAGCAAAAGCCTGGATTCAGAACCAAAATGTTAACCTACTTGCATGGCCGCCTTATTCACCCGACCTGCATATCATGGGTGGCTTTCAAGTAAAGTGTACGAAGGAGGAAGGCAATCTGATGAAACTGAAGATTTTATTTAAGCCACAAAACGATCCTGGTCCGAAATTGCGCTATGAATCTCTACACAGCAGGCTGCGTTGGTAAATCTTGTTATTGGGCTCACGTTGCTTGAACTCCGGAAGATGCATTGGGGTCCTCTCTTTGAAATTCTATTCGAAATGCAGCGCAAATGCTTATGCTTTTTCTATAGACTTTCTAACAACCCCATTTCCATACTGAACCGAATCACGTAAGTATTTTTGTTCTTCCGACAATTTGTCCTGGCTTCATGTTTTCGAGTTGGTTTCGAAATATAGTCGACTCTCGATAAATAAAACCTTGATAAAATGAATTTCTCGTTATCTTGAAGTTATACTCTGGTCTCTTGAGAATCTCTCAGTAAATTGAAAAAAACCTACCCTGTAAACCTATATTTATGTACACTCGTTAATTTGAAGGGATTGTGGCTATTCTTTCCCATACAACACGCTATAAATTGAAGTAGAAAATGCTAGTGGAGAAAGAAGGTGTAGCGAAAAAAGACATCGCGAGGCATCGTCGAGTGCCAGGAAAGTGGATGTAGGAAAAGATGCCGGCAAGGTCAATATCCCCGTCTAGAGGAATGTCTGGTTAAATGGCTTCGCGAGACCAGAGGACAAGACATACCAGTTGGAGGTTCTATGCTGAAGAATAAAACACAGTTGTTTGCAATTTCGATTGGGATTCAAGGATTTAGTGCTAGTGAAGGATGGCTGAAAAATTTTAAAAAACGTCATGGCATTGTTTTCAAAAAATTTGTGGCGAAAGTGCCAGTGTTAATAAAACAGTTTGTTCGGAGTGGAAGGAAGAACAATATCGCTTGCTGGAACACTATGATCCATGCAACATTTTCAACACGGATGAGACCGGTCTTTTTTTAAATGTCTTCCTGACCGAATATTGACCTTTAAAGATGAAAAATGCCTCGGTTGCAAACACAGCAAAGAAAGGATAACAGTATTGCTAGCAATGAATATAGACGGATCTGTAAAACTAAAGCCACTCGTGATAGGAAAACCTGCTAAGCCACAATGTTTCAAGGGTGTGAAATCATTTCCTATATCTTATCGCTCAAACGAAAAATCGTGGATGACAACGGAGCTATTCAATGAGTGGATTCTTAACTTGAACGGTGACATGGCAAAATGAAAACGCTAAATTCTGCTATTTTTGGACAACTGCACTGTTCATAACAACCCACCACCGCTTTCCCACAGCGAATTCCAGTTTTTCCCCCCAAACACGACATCTTAACTACAGCCGTTAGATCATGGTTTTATCCAAAACATTAAAACTTTCTACCGCAAAGAAGTTGTTTCCCTGCTGCTCTACAGTATTGATAATAGAACGAAGGCTTACATAACAGTTCTAACTGCCATGACTCTGATTGATAAGGCCTGGAGAAGTGTAACCCCAACAAAAATGTTCATCTGCTTCAGGATATGTGGATTCGATAAAGGTACATCGATTCAACAGCAACCGGTGTTGACCAGTTTTTCATTCTTGTTGGGACATTCTTCCTAACTAAAGCGATTTGACTTTCGAGGACTACATACATTTTGCTGACAACGTGGGCGTACATGGCCCCCTTTCTGATGCTGAAATTCTGGCTGATTCGGTTGACGATAAGGATGAGGACGATGGAGAAGAAACCATCCCGATGGTCTCACTGAACGAGGTAAGATCGTCATTGCATACATTGCGTTCATACGCACTTAGATCGGAGGTGGGTGGTGAGCTTTTCCAGCCCTCGCAACGTAAGAAAACTCACTTGACCAGGCATGATGGGGCTCGCTCATTCAACAAAAAATACTCATCATTGACGGTGTTCCACGTTCTATGTTAAATTAATTGAAGCTGCTTACGAAGACGTTGTCTTTAGGCTGGACACGTTGTGTCAGATTGGCGTACCTGTCTTTACTGGTGGTATGTTTCTTTTGACAATTAACAGCGTCGTTGACAGCCGCCTCGAAATTCTTTATTGCGCTGTCAATAGCGTCGTTGAAAGATTTTAATCGCTTGGTAAACTTGGGCGATAACTTTTTATATCAGCGGAGAAATTTTCCCAGTCGAGTGCCTTGAAATTGATGTGAAGAATAGGACTAGGGCGTGTAGTCAATATCATTCTCAAGAGTCGAATTTTAAACTCAATAAGTAAGTTTTCGGATGCAATTTGAAATGCCCAGGTAAAAAGTCAAGTACTGATGGGGTCCTGGTTTCAAGTATCTCCGTTTGCTGAGTTCTCCGAGTGAAAATGAGATGTGAACTGCCTATCACCCTGGATCTCATCTTACCGAATGTAAATGATAATAAGTTCATGGAGTGGACAGGTCGAATACCACCCAAACCAATTTTTACAGTCATGTTACCCGAGTGTCCTAAGTCTCCCTTGCTAATCTTTATATCAGAATTGCGCACTTTCGATTACAAAAGTAATCAATTCCTTCTGTGATTATAGTAATCTAATTACAAAGCAATCAAGGTTAAAAAATAATCACGATTACTTTGTAATCAAAATGTGAATTACAATGTAATCTGATTACAGAGCAATCCGATCAATCTGTTGATTACTCGGTAATCGAATTACAAAGTAATCGTCTATTACTTTTGCGATTACTATCAGGTATTTAATTTGTGTGCCACATTGGAAAGTTTTGAAGTTTTTAATTTTTTTTTATACAAAATATTCAATTTGATTTGTGACTTCTGTGAAATGTGCTTATACTTTCGGTGAACAAGCCCACCAAGCCGCTGTACTAACTAAATAACCGTAACTAAAATATTTTTTCCTTGCGTTTAATAGAGGATTACAAGAAATGCAATAACCAAAGGCTTTTTATTTTTCAAAACTTACTAAATCAACAATGGTAACACTGTGTAAAATGTATGAAATACGACGGTAAGCAGAACTACAGTGAGATTTACAAAACGCCCACACATACACAAACACTCAGTTATAAGTATTCATATAAAGTACACATAATGTATGCAGGCAAAGTATCTAGAACAATATAACCCACAAAAAAATAGGAATGACCATTATTATCACCTACGATAACGATTACAACTACTGTAATTGTAATTTTCGGCTAGTGGATTACTTTTTGTTATTTTAGTTAAAGATAATTACATTTATGATTCCTTCTGTCATCTTGTAATTGTAATCAATATTTTTCTGTACGTTTGAACGTCACTGAACTCCTGCGAAACGTCTGGAGAGCTATTGATGCAATTTTTTGTGTGAATTAAAGCAGGTCCTTGGATGGTTTAAATTCACTCACCAATAAATTTTCAGGAATAATTAACTGATAAGTCTTTTGAGAACACATTATTCATTTTTGAAAATAATTCATAGTTCCAGTGAACAAAAGAAGTGGAACGGCAGCGTGTAGGGATATTGAAGTCAAACAAACTGAAAATGGAACGTCAATATTCAATATAATTTTATTTAAGCCCTCTTAATTATTTTATTCCATTTTAAAATAAATAATAAACCGAAAATATCATCTTGTAAAACCACAGTTTTATCTTGCCGTTTGTATTGTTAAGACCTGTTTTCAGTATTGATTGTTTAAACAAATAGAGAAAAAGCAAACATCCATTAACATGAAAGAACTGATAATAAAGTTATAGAAAGAAAAAAAAAAAGTGAGAGAAAAATTTCTAGAATTTTGAAAAAAAAACCGAGATTCACAGTTGGAAAAAAACATGGTTTCTTGCAAAGACCCAGTGAAAGTTGACCCGAAATTTACGACTTCTCGAACGAAAAATTGTTCTTACGTCATAAAAGACCCCGAAATTTCTGCGGTAAACCAAGAAAATGAAGTTTTAGATTTGCATTCAAAAACATTTTAACATTCAAGGGATTTAAGGTAGGTGTCTAGTCTAGAACTTTCAGAAATTCGATTTTTCATTTTCCAACGTTTTGTAGTGTAGCGGTTGGCAGCTGGAGCCCCGAGTGCCAGCTGTGAATTCCTACTCCGAAAATCCCATTTTTCTTTGTTTACGTATACCTACATCGGTCTTATTATACACAGTCGGTTCTATTTTGGGCCTCTACAAGTTTTCAGTGGGATTTTGACAATGAACCGTTGCAATCCACTTCGAAAATGGGTCCGTACAGAAAACTTAAAAATCGTTTTGCGCGAAATCACTTTTTTTCAACTGGCGGACAGATAATCTCCGAAAACGCTCGATCGATTTTCATAAAATTTTGTACGATCTTTAAATAAGGTGTTTCATGTGGTAATTCACCAGATAAAGAAAAAAATTCACAATTTCAAAATTTACAGGACATGAACGGTGCAAAAATATATCAATTTTTCAACAATATTTTTCCAAGTTCGTTTTATATTACTATCGATTTTTGTCCAAGGGGGGTGAATTACCACGTGGCACACCTTCCTCTATAGAATGCTATTTATCGTTTTTGTTTCTGAGTCGCAGATCCAGATATAAACTGTCAGCCATGGAGAAATTTTTTTTCTGCAGGCTCGACTTTGGCGTCCTCTACAATTTTTTTATGAAATGCTGGAGAAGAATAAAAAACAAAATTTTCCTATTCAATATGCTTAACATAATTTCCTCGTTAAATTTTAATTTATTGTTTTATCTAGCATAGAAGCCGAGAAATAAATGTTTGAAAATGAGCTTATTTATCTCTTTCTAGTCTAGACACCTTCCCAAGGAGCCTACACTCCCCGAAACAAGCCCCTTCAGTCTCCAAAAAAAACATTTAGAAACTCATGGAATATGCCCCTATGTCCGTCAACCTAGAGCTCGGTTATTATCACTGATAAGACAAGAGTCAAATTATAGTATTTGGGTATGAAGGCTGCCGATTTGTTTGGAAGAGACAAGGTACAGCCTTAAGTCCGGCCAACTTAAATGCCACTATAAAATATGTTAAATCGAGCGGATAAGACAACAAAGTGTTTGTTGAAGACAATACGTACAAGATAGAATAGCTTTACATGCTTAAGCATAATTTACTAGCAACGGCCATGTCCGTGCGGAATAGCATGCATGCAAATCCATGCGAAAAGTATTTGCTTTAACCATGGCACTATTTCACGGAAGAACTCCACGCAATGACCAACATCCAATAAGTTTCATTAAGAATAGCAAATTTATTTGAACGGTACAATACATCTAGTAGGCTTTCTGAAAAACAATTGATCTTAAATTTAGGTATTTAAGAGGAGGAAACAAAATTAAAATGGTTCACGGTATTGTTTATATACCTATGTTAATTATTTATTGGTTTATTTATTTATTTATTTACATACTCATTTAATAGTTTATTTATTAATTTATTTATTAATATTTTTTATTCGTTTATTAATTAATGTATTTATATAATTATTTGTTTAATTATATATTTATTTATTTGATTATTTATAGATTTAGTTAGTAATTTATTTATTTCTTTTCTATTAACCTGCAATGCATATTTGAGATCAGCTCCAGCTTTCTTGCCTCCCATCCTCTCCAAGCCTGGAAAACTTATTTTTAAGAATTTGAAGAAGGATTTCCTTGCAGCTTTTCCTTCAACTTTTCATTATATTAAACTGTGATACTTGCAATAATAATGTTTTTTTTTTTCAGAGGTAAAGTAGAAATAATTTCAGCTTAAATAAAAATACAATTGTGTGTGTACTGTGTTAGTAAGCCCCAGAAACTTCGTGAGGTATTCGATGCGTCCGCCAAAACCAATACAGGCTTTGAATGACATCGTGTACTATATGTTGAACTGATTTTACAAGCAATTTACAATTGCTATCAAATTTCGAACAGCTGACATAACTAAAATGTGTCGGCAAATAAGGTTGCATGACAAAAACACCAGATTCCAATACATTATTCGGAAAGAAACACCTGTGGACACCATCAAGATGTAAAAACATTTAGCTGTCACCTATTGAACCAGTACCGCCTTTTTTTCTTGCCACTCATATCCTTCACCGAAATTCCCATTGAGAGCTTAAGTTTTAAAGTCGGATGTTGATGTCGTTCCCTCGGGAGCTTATAACCTTAAGAAGGCTAAGCAGATAAAACAGGAACTAGAGTTGATATTTCAAAGTGGTGGATATCAGCTGCGAAAGTGGGGCGAATAAAGAACAAATAATAAGTGATATTGAAGGTAATAACAACAAAGTAGTGAAAACTCTGGAATATAGGTCAATTACACCAATAGAATAACAAAGAGAGAAGCATTATCCGATATATCAAAGCTTTTTGATCCATTTAGGCTAGTGAATCCAGTAATCGTTGGTGATGAATCCTTAACTCAAGATCTCCAGTATTTGTGGAATTCGTTTCGAGCCGAATAACCACTTCTTGAAGGAATCACGGTAAAGCGTCATGTTTTGCACGCGTTAAGATGCAGAAGCAACAGTTCAGAAAAAGCTTATGGCGCATGTGTCTAGGTGCGATTAGTATCGGATAATGGTAATGTGTCAACAAGTCTCCTTTGGTCTAAGTCCAAGGTTTCTTCAGTTGACAAGAGCCGCCTGACATTACGTCGACTGGAATTATGTGCTGCTGTAAAGTTGGCAAGGCTGGTTGAGAAGGTTCGAACGGCAACGACTCTCAAGTTTAGAAGATATTATTACTGAAAGGATTCAAGCGTTCTTATTTGTTGGATATCATCAGAAACACATCCATGGTCAACTATCATACGTAAACGTGTTGCTGTTATCCAGAGATCCTGAGCAGTGGTATCATGTCGACAGCAAAAACAATCCCGCCGATATATTATCTAGAGGAGCGACTCCAACTGAATTAAATGAATCGCCTTATTGGTTTCATGGACCATAATTTTTGCAATTACAGGGGGACAATTAGCCAACTCCTTAAAAAGATTTTTGCATCTTAGATATAATTCTAGAGTGGTAAGGTCAGAAAGACATGGTCAAGCTGGTTTTGGAAGAAGATGAAATATTCGCAAGGATCATATCTCAGAACGACTACAGAAAACTGGTAAGAACCATAGCCTTGGTGTTGAGATTCGTACACAATCTACGGTCAAGAAAATTTACAGCTAAATGAGTTGGACGCTAGCGAATTGAATTGAAGCTGCACGCTCTTTTCTGCGTGGACTTAACACGCAGAAATCGGACTATAAAGCAAACAAATTAAAATTAATTCTGGATCGCATATCTGCTCGTTCAAATCCATTCTCTGCTTAAGACGGAATCTTACGTGTTGACGGATATTTGAAGCATGCACAAATTACTTACGACTTTAATCATCCAATCTTGTTACCAATCTTGTAAGCTTCTTCAATCGGTCTTTATTTCACATCACCATCAAAAACACCATCACTTAGGAGCACAAGGTTTATTATCTAACATTCGTCAACAATTTTGGCCAGTGCATGGCAAAACGCTCGCAAAGAAAGTGGAAAGGGCATGTGCTCTATGTTTTTGGATCAATCCGAAAACCCTTCTTCCCATAATGACTGATTTGCCGTCTAATTGTGTTTGTCCCTCTCGCCCATTTAAAGCTATCGGAACTGATCCTTCAAGGGTGGTTGCATGCCCGTGCGGAATAACCAGCATGGAAATCCATGCGCAAAAAATTTTGCTTATATAATATGTTTATTTTTCATTTTTATTTTTCATTTTTTGCTCTCTTCCTTTTAGAATGCGGAACGATAAGACGCAATAAAGCTAATAAAAAATCAATCGTTATCTTAAATCTAAGGAACGTGAAAAGGCTTACATTTCACTTTTTCCAGGCCACTAAGCTAGATGTAAGCACTATTTATTGCCTTATACACGATAACAACCCTAAGCACGAATCCTTTATTGAACGGGAATAGTTACTCTATGACGTGAAAAGAGTTCTTCCCCATCCTCCACAAAGTCCGGATTTAAACCCTATAGAGAACCTGTGGGCACTCATAGAGACAAAATTGAGGGAAAACCGCCCTTCAGAATATAATCGCCAATATACCACCCGATGTCACAAAAAAATCTAGTTATGTCTATGAAAAGAAGGCTACAAGCGAATTTAGAAGCACTCTTTTATAATACTTAGGATTCCAAGTTTGTTTTTTTCCTTTAAAAAACACTGTTTTTTGTGTCATATCACATATTTTAGAAAAATTAATCAAAACATTCGGATATTAAACGTCTGTCGAGTCCGCTTGATAAATTCTAACAAGAAAATATTATTCTTCTTAATTTGTTTAAAATATACGAAACAAATTAAATTCATTAAGAGCAACACAACGTGCAGCGCCACTTAGAGCTTTTCACTTATAATAGAACCAAGCCGTGCCATTTCGAAGATCTATAGTCTCGTGTCGTGTGACTCCCCGAATGACTTATTCACGAGATATTTAAACAGACTTAAGAAAAAAAAAAACAATCTGTTTAACGTGATTATTCTATTAGAGCTTGAGTCACGCTTACATGAACTTCTGAATAAATTCATCAACCTTTACTTTTGTTGTCAGCCGATCAAATTTTATCACGTGCTCTTAACTTGGGTGATATACAAGCTGTAGATTAAACCAAATTGCACAATTATTAATCTGAAGATTTGGTAATGTTTAGAGTTTTCAAACACAAAGGCAGAAAAGCTGAATGCATTTTCGAAAATCTGTCATTGAGTTGAGTTTTTTTTTTTTGTTAAACCTGACAAAATACTTTTTGTTCAACACTGTAAGACCTCATTTTTGTTTCGAACCCTCAAGGCGTACTTTTTTTAACATCTCAGCGCATGTATTTTCGAGGCATAATTTACTCCTCGCCGTCTTGGAAACATTGACAGTAAACACTTATCACAAGGTGTCAAATGGGCCCTAAAAGCCAAGACAATTTGACGCGAAAAGGACAAGGCGGTATTGTTGTGGTTTAGAAAGTACGCTAAATAGTTGTGTGAAAAGACCTTAGAACAAAAGTCATCGATTTCAAGCCGATAAGCTTTCGTTTGGCTGTGTTCCGCATAATAAATACACACGGCAACCTAGCTATCCCCAAACAGCCAAATTGCCAACCCAATCAACCATGTGGTTAATGACGCAAGGCACACTTGAATAAATCTTTAGGCTAATGTTGACTCCGACAGCTTTTTAAAAGCAGATCGTTTTAAAGTTCGACAGTGAATTGCTAGAAAGCTACACCAGAGGACAAAAGCGAGGTTTAACATTAGATGTCTCAGCAGACCAGAAGTAAGCAGAGTTTAGCGGAGATGTTACGGTGGAGGACATGAAACACCTGTTTGAGTTTGGGAGAACGGAAGCAATGCCGACCTCTGGAATATCATCTCTCCTCGGCCCATCGACAAAAAATGCGATCCTTATCATTTAACAATTATAAAGGTGACGTCGCTTACGAGATCGTATCCAGTGTATTGTGTGAACGACTGTAGTCCTGTTGCAACACAAAAATCGGACAATATCATTGTGGCTTCCAACACGACAAATCTTCGAGAAGCCAATGAAATTCAAGCCGATACACAGTAGGTAGTTTTCAGAAAAGCTGCATATGAAAGCATGTGGAGTCGCTGGAAAAGGAATCCAGAGTTATATCGCACAATGTTTGAAGGAAAGGCCAGAGGAGGCCGCCCTTATTCGGCCTGTTCTTGCCTATGGATGTCCCGTGTGGTTCAACGATGGAACAAGCTTAATGGAAAAGATTCGGGTTTTCGAGAAACGATGTCTTCGGGCTTGTCTCCACTTTTATATAGAACTCCAGAATTTGGGTACAAAAAGTTCTATAGTAATGAAGTCCGGCGCCAACATGATCAGTAAGTTGGCTTGATCAGTAAATAGTTAAGTTAGTTAAGCTAGAAATAAAACTGATCTTCCTTCACCAAATCTTTTACATTTAATCTATTTAGTCTACTATATCTCGGAACAAATTTCAATACCACAAACAATAACTTGATGAAGATCTCACGAGGACTAATCGTAGGCAACCGATGATCCTTTAGTTAAACCAAACAAAAAGGCTCAAGACTCCGTCCTCGACGGAAAAAATTTGGTGCTCTACAAAATTCTCATCCCAGTTTATGTTTTTGAAGTCGAATGTTAAACGAAATTCTTTTGCCCTTTAAAAAAAGTTCCTCCGACGTCTGGTAAACGGTTCGGTCTGCGACAAGGAGGAGTTGGCACGACTACGAACTTTACGATCCAGCTTCAAACAAAATGGGAAGACCGAATCATCAGGTCGAAGACCAGTTAAGGATGCCATGAAGCTTTGTCCTACAAACTGGAAGCCACGGACCGTGAAAAATGAAGTGCAACTTAAGTTTGATTAAATTATTGTAAATTTCGATTTTCGGAGTGTGAACAAGGACTGCAAGTATTGTCCATGTTCTCGGGGTAGACCAATCGGCCTCAGTTCAATTACAAAAGTAGCTCTCGGTCTTCTATTCGATGAATGGAACAAATACTCGTTGTATGCCAAAGGTTCTTCTTCTGTTTTTTTTTTTTTTTTTTTTAAATGCATTTTTATTTAATTGAATTCATGATAACTTATATGCTAGACATAAAAATGCTTAAACTAGCCTTAATAACTATTTACAATTTACTTACTGGCCCTATGCGGGCGCTCTAAACTAAGCCGAATGATTAGACTATGTCTTTCGACGATACTAACTTAATATTTTAAACATATTTTATTTACATTATAAGTGAATTGTCAACCAACAAATCTTTAACCTAAAACTTGGAATGCGAACATTTTTTAGATTAACTTACAACTACCTTAAAACATAAAAAAAAAACTAAAAATATCTTATTCTAGATACATAACAAATATGTAATTTTTTTTTTGTTTTTGTGCTGTGCCAAAAATTTTATTATTTTTTTTGTTGTTTTTTTTTTTCTTAAAATTTACCTTATTACTAATTTAAACCTATCTTAAGAACTACCATATGTTAAAAACTAAGTAAGCCGGCCAGGCATTATGAGACAATATTTTAAGACATAAATAATGACATTAAATGACAAAGGAGACAACAACTAACCATTCTCTTCCTCCTTTAACCACCAAAATTTTTGGCGCTGTCTACTTACGTCTTCCTTGTCCCGGACTGATACCGCCCTACTGAACCGGAGATTCTCCTCAGAGCTTCGAACGACATCTCCATTGTAGACAAGTCGCCTGTCAACACTCTTTCGGGCGACATGGAAAATTAAACGGAACCGCATTTCTATCCTGAATAAGGCCGTTAAGCTCAAAATAGAGGAAAGCCTCTGGTGAAGTAAAGCCGTTAAGGCGAACTGTCTCGTGGTACATAAAATTGGGGTAGTAAGCCCCAGAGATCAGGTTATTACTTGAGTTCATCGCTCTTGCAACGTGTCTCCGAATAAGTTTAATAAGAAAATTATCCACTCGGATTAGGTTGGCCCCGTTGTACAGGACCTCATTAGAATAGAATTTTTTGTACTGAGATTCTGGAGTTCTATATAAATGGAGACAAGCCCTAAGACATCGTCTCTCGAAAACTCGAATCTTTTCCATCAAGCTTGCTCCCACATTGAACCACACGGGACATCCATATGCAAGCACAGGCCGAATGAGGGCCGTGTAGCAGATTACCTTTACCCTGGCATCGAGTTGGCTGCTGTGAAACAGTCTCTTTGTTATGGCATAGGCCGCTTTGGCTCTGACTAGAGCAGCATCTGTTTGTTTGTTTGTTAAAATAGAGATGCTGATCGAACCAGACCCCAAGATATCTGACTACACTCCGACTCGTCAGTGGCTGCCCGTTTTGTCCAACGATAAAGAACTTTCGCCAATACTTTCTGGTATCCCAAGAGGCCCCAGACAACGGCGTCCTAAACAAAATGGATTCGCACTTTTGGAAATTCATCTTCAACTTCCAATCGTCGCAATATCGCTTAATCTCATCGAAGTCACGCTGTAAAAAACTTATAATTCCCTCAATCTTTGGACCTGACCTGTACGCAATCAAGTCATCTGCGTATGCTATAGCGTGGTGAAGAGAGCCTACAAGACCGCTCGTAAAAATAGTGAATAAATTCGGCGAATTAACTCCACCCTGTTGTAGACCGTTGTTAATTTCAAAGTTTCCAGCAGAAGTTACATTGCCATTCTTCACAATAAACGTTCTACCGGTGAGCATATTAAAGAGTATGTACAGCAGTGGTTTGCTTATGCCCAGCTGGTCTAACTTAAAAAAGATCCCCTGCTACCATACAGTGTCAAAAGCCTTTTCCAAGTCGATCAGCACGGCACCCGTGCATTGTTTCTTGCCTTTGTTCCATTGGATATCCGATACCAGTTTAGACGCGGCTTTTATGCAATCATGCCCCGCTCTGAAACCGAATTGGTTATCCCGAATAATATTTTGCCCACTTTATCAGAGCTCTATTGATCACCTTTTCAAATACCTTACTGATGTTCGGAAGCTCTACTTTTCCTCTGCACTGCAAGCTACAGCAATTTAAGACCAATGTGCATTGTTACCTTCTTTTTCTCCTTTCTAACTTTCCTTCTGTTTGTTCTGTATAAACTGTAAATAATAAGGGTCAAACAAATCCCTTCAGCACGTGAATATTTTTTTAAAAAAAAAAAAAAAGTCCGTAAAGGGGGCTATCAATTTCAGGACAGGATGATACTTTTGTTCAACCAAACAAAAAGGATCAAGACTGCGTCCTCGATGGACAAAAATTCCCTGCTCGAATTTTAAACGAAATTCAGGTTTTAGTGTCCCTAAAAATAAAAACCTCCTACGTCGGATAAACGGTTCGGCCTGCGACAAGAAGAAGAAGGCACGACTGCAAAACAAGCCAGCTTCAAACAAAATGGGAAGACCGAATCAACAGGTCGAAGACCAGTTAAGGATGCCATGAAGCTTTGTCTAACTAACTGAAAGCAGCGTGGAACGGACCGTGAAGATTGGAATGCAACTTAAGCTTAGGCTGAGGTCATCGGAGCTTGATTAAATTACATTTTGAAGTCCGGAGTATTGACAAAGACTGCAAGTATTATCCGTGTTCTCGGAGGAGACCAATCGGCCCCAGTTCAATTACAAAAGTAGCTCTCAATCTTCTATTCGATGAATGGAACAAGTACTCGTTGTATGCCAAAGGTTCTTCTTCCATATCAGACGCATGTGCATGTAGAGCATACAATTATCACGCTTGCGTATACAATAGCACGTGATACCGATGGCAATAACCAAGTGATTTTCACTTGGACTCTGACATTTCTTATCGTCATCCAGCTCCGATTTACAAATACACAAATGCATTTAATTAATTATTAAGATGAAAAGTCTAAAATAATTCCGAAATGGAAATGACGCAGAAAGCGACATTCGAGTTGCGGGATGAGTACATCGCCATCCAGGCGCCTATCTGGTCAAATAATCTGAATCAATTGGCAGCCGCTATTCGTACCTTCTTTAATCATACATAAATTTGAATTTTTGGTTTTTTTGTTTGAATAAAAATCCGAAAAAAAGAAGAGAAACAAAAGAAGAGGAAGTTCGGCGCCATGACGGACGGTAGCAAACTTTATCACTTTGAATTTTATTGACACTGGCGGTTTAGTGGCCTTAAAAAGCGCGGGCATGAAAAAACCAAAAAAAAATCTCACAGATTCATGAAATATGTACTTAGATACAAGACGGGACAGGCCTTAGTTTTAAGAGGCCTAGGTGTAGGCATTCTGTCACGTCACGTGATTTCGCGTTCGACCGGCTTGGCATTCTTTAAATTGTTTGCTGCGTAAAATAAGTTGTAGATGCGCGATAGGAGATTTATTTGACTTTTTATTAGATAGATAGATAGATAGATAGTTCTTGAGAATCTTTCCTACGCAGAGACACAATCAAATGTAAAGTTTTTTTTTTTGTTTTTTCTTGATTTGCTGAGTGACTTGTAGAAGGTTGGATGATTAGCGAGCAGCGACGCCGACGGTGGAAACTTTTTCGAGTGTCACAGCGGCATAGCCTCCTCAAACAGTTTCCGTTTATTAAATGGGGTCTAACACGTTCGATAAGAGGCGGGTGTGTGAATCATATCAGTGTATCACGGGTGGTGTTCGTTCGCATCGGACTGTGGAACCATGAGATATACGTGATTGCTGTTTGATTGTTGAATTAAGGACGCCGGCGATAACGTAAGTAGTTTTTTTTTCAGTAAGCGTTTATGGCGTGATAAAAAGTTGTTGCAGATTAGGAATGACTTTCGGGGATATTCCGCTGAGAACTGGAAATGTTTGAGCACATCGTACGACACGCGTAAAGCATGTGAATGTAAAGCTTGTGGAATTAAGCACACGTTATGTCAATGCTTGCGACTAGACACTTGATTGCACAATATGCAGTCATTTGATTTGTCATAATAAAGCGGTTATTGGACACCTATCGAGATTGTGAATCATATCATATTTCATAAATGAGAAACATAAATAGACTAATTATGAAGACGGCAACTGACTAAATTCTTCATCAAGGAATCGATTTTATACACTTACGACTTCCTTCGATTTAGTGACTGTAATTCCGCCATGTTTGCAGATGAAACATGTACAGTATCTGACATTCATATTCATACAGTGCGAAGTTATAAAAGAAACAAAATCGAAATGAGTAAATCAGTAACTTTTTTTCAAGGGTGGATTTCACCAAACTTTATTGAGTATGTTTTTAATCAAGACAAGAAAAATTATAAAAACTTAAATAATCAATAACGCGAAAAAAGAAAAACTTCAGAATATTAAATCAGACAATTGTATTCGTACATCTCTATTCAAGGCTTCATATCGAATTTTAATACCGTGTGTGGAATCCTTTATGGCGTTTGGCATAGATTCTACCAACTTTGTGGTAACATCAGGTGATATGTTTTCCCACTCCATTTTCAATGCTTGCTTCGTGTCATTAATATTATTGACTTTTAAGATTGGCCCATAAATTTGGGCAGTTTTTAGGTAACCAAAGACGAAAATCTGGCGCTTTGTGCTTTGGATCATTGTCTTGGTAGAAAATTATGTTTTCCTCCAATCCCGATTTCCGATAAATTATCTTTCAAGAAGGTTTATAATTCCATCAATAAAATCAAGACCAAGCAACAATTTTCCAATAAAATACAATATTTTTCGTTGAAAAATATTAAGGTGTTTTCTTTTCTTTCATTCCTTATAGTTTTGAAGAAATTTTGTTCTTTTGAATTCATTATTTTCGAAGTTTATCATAGAACAAACAAAAAATATGCTGCTGTACGGAGACTTATGACTATGTGTATTTTAGCGACTGGAAGACCCAGGCTGTCTTTTCTTCAAAAAAAAAAAAAAAAAATCTGCTTCCTACCTAGCAACTATTTAGGTATCAACAGTAAGCAGATTGAGTGGAAGTTTGATGGAAAGTACCTTGAAATCAACCTTGACATATGCCTGATCATGTTCGAGAAACGATACATAAAATAAAAGTTGAGCAATAAAAGTAAACTTATGATATTTAAGGCAATCTTACAGGCAATCATATTTTATAGTTCGCCCGTTTGGGGCAAAGTACCCATCGAGTGAGCCTTCAAAGAGCCCAAAACAAGGTACTGAAAATGATTGTTGACTTGCCGTAGCATTACTCAACGGACAAACTCCACGAAATAGCAAATATCGAGGAAATTTCATTCAGGATAACGAAACACTATTTGAAAGATAACGTTAGGCGCAGAATGTCAGGCAAATGAAAAAAATAACTTGGAGCCTGACTAGTGACTGCGATTTCGTATGGGGATATGAGAGAACGTGTCATTGTTTCAAGTAATAAAATATTTATTTTTCTTATTTAAAATGTATTATATAATTTGTTATTTATTATTTTTTTATTTATAATTTCTTATTTATTGTTTTTCATTATTTATTATTATTTTTTTTTATTATTAATTATTTATTATTTATTTTGCATTATTCATTTATTATTATTATTATTTATTATTTATTATTTATAATTTATAATTTATTTTTTATTATATATTATATATTTTTTATTATTTATTATTCATCGTTAAATTTGTATAATTAACCTGTTATATTTAAAAATATGTGCTTCGTTTTCAGATGCAATGTTAGGGTATATTAGTTTAATTGTTATATAGAGTAGAACATTAAAATGTTGTTGTATTTTTCTTTTTTTATAGCTTTTATTTCAATATTATTTTATTATTATCATTTATTTAACTTAACATAAATGTACAATTTAATAACTTAAATTCTACAGAACTAGCAACTATGGCTTTCGGCAGGGTTTATTTCAATAAAAGGTACATTCCTATCATATAATCTATAATATTAAGATAACCCGTACCGTGTCTCTAAACTGTGCAAAATATTTACGAACTCAAATCGTTATATAAATATTTCGCTACAATAAAACACCTAAGCTGAAGGACCTAAGCGACATTTTTAAGATTCTGATTAATCAGCGTTTAAAGTTTTTTACCTATTACTCTTTTGATAAAAACAGTAAAAAGTTTAAACAGCCGTTAACGTTAGTAATATTTTTTATTAAAAAGACAGAACTTTGCGAAATATTTGCAGTATTATGTATTTAACACATTCATCCACGAACTTTGTGGTATGATTTTTTTTTATTTTTCATATAAATGACTTAAACGACATTTAGAGCTCTTATTTTTTATGATATATTTTTTGTAAGTTTTTTTTTTCGTCAGGACCTGCTGAAATTGCGTTTAAATAAAACCATTGATGCTCTACCGGAATAAATATCAACTGCTCTGTTAAATTTTCTATTTTTTCCGCAGAAAGTTGTTTCAATTTGTTCTCCCTTGGCATAAAATCTTGATTCTCAGTGGGATGTTTATTGCTTTTTGCTATTATTACCTTACTAAAAGGAACATCTTCTTCGTAGCATTCTTTGTAGAGGTATGAACCATACTCTTCCACTCGAATCCACTTTACAGAATCCCTAAATTTAACTTTTTCATTTTGTGGTCAAATTTTTCACGTTTAGTTTACTCTGAAGTTCATTTAAGGATCGAAAATGGTTTTGGATATCGATTACAACTGTGTTTTTAGTACTTGCGGCTCGTATTATACATATCTCGATACTGCTCTGCAGTATAAACACTCTCATGTTTTCTCAATACCTTTTCGATTCTGTCGAAAAAATGTGTGGCCCACCTCTGGAAACTTATGGTCTATTAATTTAAAGTATCCCTGTAGTATTAACGCTTGGTAGAGGCGGATCATGTTAAAATTTTTGTTTTGTCCAGCACATGAATCCGACCAAATGATTAGGTGATTTCTATCTTTAGTGTCGGCATTATGTTGAATAAAAGTCCATATAGAGCTGGCTACTTCCGTGCTTCCCTTATCTCCTACATCTTCCGTCCACGTTAGCATATACGGTTTTTCTCCATTTGATGTTATAGAATGGACTCCTAAATTGTAGAACCACATCTGTCTCAAATAAACTGCCTATGATGTTGTGAGTCTCGGCAAGGGCATTGTTTGCTGTAAATCAACAGTTAAATAAACAACAAATGAGTCTGAACGCGCCTTTTCTCTGGCCTTTTTGTTTGGTTCTCAAAAGCTGACTTGCAGCTTAACTTATGTTTAGCATTATTGTTTCCAGCATCACAAGTGCTGCTTGTGTCACTGCGTGGATGGCGTAAGGAAAGGTTAAATTTTGTTACAAAAATATTTCTGTAAAATGCTTCTTTAACATGATAGCAGGCTTCTTTGTTCTTTGGTCGTATTTTTCAATGTAAAGTTTGTGCATTTTGGAAACGTTTAAGAGAGGTGAAAGGTATTTTTTGGATGGGTTTTTATTCCTTGAGTAATGTGATTCTTCAGCAAGAAACTGAAACCACTGAATAGCAGTGCATTTTTCGCATTAATATCTAACGTATAAAAACCAACTAATATCTCTTTTCTTGCACTCAAATCAAAATTGCTTGAGCATTTGTAACGACAGTTTTTGCTAGGTTCACACAAATTTCCAGTATTTACAACTTTTTCTTTCATCACGATACCTTTTTGTGATATATAGTATGTACATATGTATATTCTTAATTTTCACTTTTGAATGAATTTTTTTATTTTTCCCTTAAGAACTACTTAGACACTAGACAAAACGCTTTAACTAGCTTATATAAATTAATTTTACTCACCTAGCATACTGGCCCTTCGCGGGCGCTCTAAGGTAAACCTAGTACTAAACTCTAAGTCTTTCGACTTAAACAAACTAATTTTATTATTTTATTAACTTCATAATATTGACAATTAAAAAAAAAAATTGAAAAAAAAAAAAACTCAATGGTCCGAAGTTTTTACTAACTACATTAAAATTACTTAAAACTATGCATGTATATGTATAAAAAATATATACATACGCTTACAAATCACCGAAAATATATATAATATAAATGTAAATATATATATTAAATGATAAAAAAGGATGATGGCATGTGAGGTCGGCCGTCTCCAGTAGTCGGCCGCCGCGCCATTAAATGATGCGAAATAGCAATTGCGTTTGTAAAATAGGACACAGAAATTTTTCACCCAAAAGGCTAATGGTCATCCTGTCTGTGAGCAAAGTCTGGATGCAATGCAGCTCCTGGTTTCTCCTTGATAATTTTTAGTTTGATTCAAGTTCCTGATGGTGGTGAACGTTAAGTTTTGAGTTGCAAAAAAAAAAAAATAGTGCAAGTGAATTCCAGAAATCCTTGTATCTAGTGAAATACTGTCAGTAAGTGCATTTAATGATTTTATTTGAGTTGATTATAGATTCTTTTCGTGATGTTTTTTAACCCGAAAGTAGATTTTTTTTTTTTAAATAAATACAGAGGGGGCCGACCTAAGAAGACATTTTTTGCATGGTTCTCCTTGACTTTTTGTTTTTTCCTAACTTGCTATAAAGATTGAAGGCAAACCTCATTCTACATTAATTTTTGGCCAAATTTCCATGTTTTTTTCCTTGGTTTCAGTAGTCGGCCCCCTGTTATCGCATTGAAAGAATGGGTGGCCGACTTCAGAAGACGGATATTGTTAAGTCGGCCGTTCATATTTACATTAAAAATATAATTTTTTTTTTATATTTAGAGTAACAAAAACAGGTTTACATTTAGAACTTAAGACTTTATTATTTATTTGAGTATTATGGAAATGGAAAATTCAAAATAAGGGGCTAGACGCGGTTTCCACAAGTACCCGGAAGAAGGACTTAAAGAAGCCTTGAAGAAGATTCGGGAGGAAAATTGGCCAATAAGAAAAGCCAGCAAAGAGTTTGGAATCCCAAGAGCAACAATCCAAGACCGCATTCATGGCAGGGTTGCCGAAAAACCGAGAAGAATGGGACCGGATACTGTGCTGAGTGCAGCCGAAGAAAAAAGTCTTGTCGATTGGCTAGAAAACTTGGCGAAATGTGGCTTGCCGCAAAAAAACTCATGATCTTTTGAAAACGGTGCAAAAAATAATTATTGACGACAAAAGAAAGACATCATTCAAAAACGGATTGCCAGGTAAGTGTTGGTATTACGGCTTCGTAAAGCGCAATCCCGAACTGTCCCTCAGAACTACAGAAGGGCTCTGAAAGGGCCGGGCAATCGTTACTGAAGAGTCAATCAGGAAGTGGTTTGGAGATTTAAGAAATTATCTTCAAGAAAAAGATGCTGTGGATATTCTCGAAGTCCCTTCCAGAATTTTCAATGGGGACGAAACATCGTTTTGCCTTTCTCCCAAAACTGGTGTTGTGGTAGCTCCAAAAGGTTGGCAAAACCTTTACAAAGTTAGGTACGGAAACGAAAAGGAAACAGTGACCGTTCTGTTTTTGTTGAGTGCTGATGGCAAGACGTTACCCCCTCTGATCGTTTTTCCATACGTGCGCCACCCGAAGGCGTTAATAAAAAGCATGCCCCCAACATGGATTTTAGGGAGATCAGAGAGTGGCTGGACGTGTTCTGAGACGTGAGTACGTGGCTAAGTCACATCTTACCATGGAGCTGAGCGATTTTTGCCGGAATAATGGTATAGTCTTGTATGCCCTTTTGGCAAACACGAGACACATCACCCAGAATATACCTCCCACATCATTTGTGCAATTTATTTTCAGTAACATTCGATACAATAAGTTTTTTTTTTTAAATTAATTATTTTATTCATTGTTATAGTTATGTTTTTATTAATAAATGGATAGGCATATTTAATTAAATAAATGTGTAATTTAAAGTTTTTTTTTATGTCTTCATACTAACTTTTTCTTTTATTATATTAGTTTGTATGGTTATAGTTTTTTAAAATTAAAATATATTAAAAATTAAAAAAAAAAAACAGCTTTCTTAACTTAGTCAAAACATAAAAAATACAGAAGCAAAAATGGAGCCAACTACTGAGTACTTATGTGGCCGACTACTGAAGAATGTAGTTTCCATTTATATTTTTGTAAATAGTTAAAATTGGATAACAAATATACTTAAAAATCCTTGAATTATTTAATTAAGCCTAATTGTCTATTTCATTTTTGAA
The DNA here is from genome assembly GCA_963555765.1 of Orthonevra nobilis. Classification (NCBI taxonomy): domain Eukaryota; kingdom Metazoa; phylum Arthropoda; class Insecta; order Diptera; family Syrphidae; genus Orthonevra; species Orthonevra nobilis. The sequence continues at coordinate 97,433,888 of OY743225.1, read as the reverse complement.
TAACGGATTTTTCAAAGCAAATCAAACCTAAGATTAAAGTTAAGGGGCCGACTACTGGTGCCATCACCCTATATTTTCAAAACTTATCCTACTCTTGCGAAGAAACCTTAAGACAATGGAAGCCGGCCAAAGCTTTTAAAAAAAATGCTTCCAGATGGGAAGTTAAAAGAGGCCGATTTTGTCCCTTAAGATACTTTGGAGGTTGTCGATGACAGAGTTCCCCCACCAATTTTCTAATAGCCACCAAAATTGTTGGTGTTGCTTTTGTGCATCTATCACATCGCGGGTTGATACCGCTCTGCTGAACTGGACACAATTTTCGAAAATGTGGGCGTTGTCTGAATTGTCGCCATACTATTTTGTATCAAACCTTTTGAGTCGAAGTAGAGGAAGGCCTCCGCAAGGACAAAGCCACTAAGGCGAACACTCTCGTGGCATAAATCGGTGGGGTGAAAGGCCCCGAAGATCAGGTAATTGATCGAAGTCATTGTCCTTGGCAATGTGTCTTCGGATAAGCTTAATAAGGAAATTATCCAGTCTGATTAGGTTGGCCCCATTGTAAAGGGCCTCATTGCGATAGAATTTTTCGTATTGGGACTCTGGAGTTCTATATAAACGAAGACCGAGTCCTGAGGCATTGCCTTTCAAAAACCCGAATCTTTTCCATCGAATTTGCTGTCACGTTGAACCACACGGGACACCCATAAGTAATCATTGGCCTGACAAGTGCCATGTAGCAGATGACTTTCAACCTGGCATAGAGGCGGGTGCTATAAAATAATCTCTTTTTCATGGCAAAAGTCGCTTTGGTCAGAGCACTACGTATCTGACTACACTTCGATTTGCTAATGGCTGACCGTGTTGTCCCACGATCAAGAATTCGTCAATTCTTCTGAGTCCTGAAAAGAATAGTCTCCGATTTCTGGTAGTTAAACTTCAACTTCCAGTCGTCACAATAACGCTGGATTTAACTAAAGTCACATTGCAAGTTCAATCTGATGTCTTCAATCTTCGGTCCTGATCTGTGCGCAATCAAGTCGTCTGCGTGTTGAAGAGAACCTACAAGATCAGTCGTAAAAATGCTCGAAAAGTATCGGAGAATTAACCGCACCATTGTCGACCTCTTATGAATTCGAAAATACAAATATAAGTTACATTGCCATTTTTCGCAACGAACTGTCTATTAGTAAGCATGTTATAAAACATGTACAGTACATCTAAAACCGAATTGATTTTCTGGTATTATATTTTTATCCTTTACCCACTTTGTCAGGGCTCTATTGACAGCTTTTTCGAAAACTTTGCTTATTGTCGGAAGGAGACAATCTGAACGACCGCAGATTTGCCGGATTGGAGGTATATTTGCCGCTTTTTCAAATGGGTTGCACTATTGCTGTTTTCTAATGCTCCGGATAATGTGCATTATTCAGTGCATTGTTAAACAGTATATGTCTATAGCTTCCAAAGGAAGATGTTTGGTATCCCATCTAGTATGTATATTCTCATCAGATGCAAGTGCTTTCAGTATTGAAAACAATTTACAATCTGCTTTGAATTAAATCAGTTCATACACATAGTCCAATAAATCTCCGTACAGGAACCTATTTTTTATATTTTTGCAAAAAAAAAGTAATTATTAATAAAAGAGCTAAAGTGGGAATACAGATGAGAACACGTGTTCTCCACTTGCTTTCTTTTCTAACTCCAAGAATTTTTGTGTGCGAACTATTTATGACTATCATAATGCGATTAGTCCTTAAAATAGAGACAAAAAGTTTCAGATAGTACTCGTATGGTGACGACAAAGTCACACCTTACTTAACACTTAACACCTACTATGAAGCACGGCAGCGGAAATGTTATGGTATGTGGGTGCACGGCCTCTTGCGGTGTTGGAGACTTTGTTTTCATAGAACACACCATGAATAAATATCCTCAAAGAAAATCTTCGTTCAAGTGCTCAAAAACTGGGTTTCGGTAACAATTTTGTTTTTCAACAAGACCCTTGTCTCGTTGACTCCGCTAGTCCATTGGATGAAAACACGATTGCAGGAAGAGTGATAAATAACAGAAGAGGAGGAAGTTTACTTCTTTGTCAAGTAAAATGATTTACTTTTTTTTGTAAGAAAATTTACCAAAACAATAAAAGTTTTCGGAAACTTTTTAGTTCCTTATTTTCCTCTTTGTGCTGTGAATTTTTTTTTCAGTGGAAATAAAGGATGTTTGGTTTTCAAACGGGCAATGCTGTTTCTACAGATTGTCCATTTGACAATTGAAAGCTGATTTGTGATTAATATGTTTTGCCATTTTGCGGTGAATAGATTAACGCCAGGACAAACTTATTTTGAAAATCAAGGTTCGGTTCACCAAACTTATCGTGCGCTTCGTCCATTTTATGGTCGACATAAGGGTCCAACTCAGTAAGCTATTCGGAAGACGATGAATCGTTTTCGAAGAAGTCACTGCTGTTGTGGAGCGCAGTGTTGAAAAGAATCCGAATGAGTCGACCCGCCATCCAACGTTTTTTTTTCAACTAGTGCGTATTTCGTGAATGGTAATGTGTATACGCTTGAACAACGCTGGGAAATATTGCGACATTGCTTTGAAAATCATGGTAATGTTGCAGAATGTGTGCGAAAATTGCGTACGGATTTTGGAAGAAGAGAAGCACCATGAGCTCCGTATGTTCCTTATCATGTGAAAAAAGTGAAAGAAACTGCCATCCTCATCGATAAACCAAAGCGTGAAAAGCCAAAAACAGTGCGTATAGCCGAGAATATTGCTGCTGTGGCAGAAAGTGTGCGTGAAGCGCCATTAACATCAATTCACCGTCGTTCTCAACTATTGAACATTTCGGAGACATCATTGAGACGAATTTTGCATAAAGACCTTGGTATGACGCCATACAAAGTCCATTTGGTTCAGGAGTTGAAGCCAACTGACCATCCAATGCGTTTTCGCTTCGCTAAGTGGGCCTGCGATCGACTTACAGAAGATCAGATTTTCAGATGAAACTCATTTTGATCTTGGCGGGTATGTAAACAAGCAAAATTATCGCATTTGGGGCACAGAAAACCCCCACGCATACATTGAAAAGCCGATGCACCCAAAACGAGTCACTGTTTGGTGCGGATTTTTGTCCAGAGGCATAGGCCATTTTTCTTCGAAAATGAGCAAGGAGTGGCCGTTACAGTCAATGGCGATCGTTATCGGGCCATGTTGAACGAATTTTAGTTCACAAAAATTGCAGAGGAGGATATTGGCAACATTTGGTTTCAACAGGACGGCGCTACGTGCCACACAGCCGAAGCTACACTCGTTGTTTTGCGCCCTGTTTTTGAAGATCGCATTATCAGCCGCAGAGCTGATGTCGTTTGGCCACCTCGGAGCTGCGATTTGACACCTTTGGACTATTATTTGTGGGGTGCCCTCAAAGATAAGTGTTACGCCGACAAGCCAGAGACAATTGACGCTTTAAAGGACAATATTCGTGAAGCCATTGGTGAAATACAGCTGCACACAATCGATAATGTGCTTAAAAATTGGACCGATCGTGTAGGCTACTGCATGGCCATCCGAGGCAGCCATTTAAATGAAATTATTTTCCATTATTAACCGGAAGGATTGTACTTTTCGCAAACATACATCTTTCGAAATACACATCAACTTAATTGTAGTTTTCCAAGCATTCAGCGTAAATTGTTCCCTAGAAACTTTTCGTTAAAAAAACGGAGCGAGCCAAAGGTTGAATGCCAATTTGGTCAGCTGTTTTCACTCATGCATGACATTTTGAAGGTATGAGAATTTATTAAAGATTCTTCCCGTCTCGAGCGAACGAGTCGTTAGAAATATGGAAAGCCTCATGTGTAAATCTTAATCGAGAAGCCATCAAAAATCATCAACCTTTTTAAAAATGCCGAATCATGCCGCGAATTTGTCCCCAAGTTGAAGGTATGAAGGTGCTTCTGCATGCCATTGAAAGACTAGCTTTAACCACAGGAAGTCTTGTCTAAAGGAAAAAATCAGCTAGTAGTCACAACAATGGAATTACTGTTTGATGCTTATTTCAGTTGGTCCTTTACAGACGTCAAGACAATTCGAAATAGGAAAATGTATTCCTACAAGTTTAAACTCTAAAGTGCTGTTGTGGGAAGAGCTGAATGGCTTTGATTTCTTTTTTCTTTTAAAATAATTTTTACTAAGCACGAGTTATAAAATGTTTAGTCTTTGAAAAAAAAAATTATTTCAGAAACCAATTCAACATTCGCTCTTTCGTGGAGATCCATCGTAGAGTGGTGCTATGGTAGGTTAAGCATCATTTTAAGTGTTTTGTGACACTTCTTAACGTTTTATGTGGGATTTTGCGATATTACTCCAGACTGGACAACCATATACCAATAGTGCCTGGAAGATCACTTTAAGAATTATTATTTTATTTTCATTCGTTAATTTTGACTTCCTAAATATAAAAATGGACATTAATTTAGTTACTATTTGGACTTTGTTCACTGTTCTTGTAATGTGTTCTTTAAATGTCAATTTGGTGTCAAGATAAAGTCCCAAATACTTAACGGATTGCTCCCAAGCTATATTTTTTCCATTTAGTTGGAGTTGCCTGCTGGGCAGAAAGCAAGCTTTTCTTTACCGGCTGAAAAAGATGGCTTGCGTTTTATTCTCATTTAGCTTAATTTTCCATTTGTTAAAATATTTTCCCAATATTTGAATCGCATTGTTTAGAATCGTCTCAATGTTGAGAGCGAATTCATGTGAAGCAAATATAGCCGTGTCATCAGCAAAGATAGCGGCTTGATACTGAGGCAAGTTTGGGAAATCAGACGTCGACAAATTCTTCAAAATTGGTGAAAGTTTTTAGAATAAAGAGAATAAATGAATATGAAAAAAATAAATAAATACTTTATTTACTAAAAAAGAAAATCACAGTTTAGTTTGCTTGAGGTATTTAGTTTGCCAAAACATTGTCGGCGAATGCACATCGAGTCAAAAACATTACCATGAGCTTCAATTGTTTTATTTCATATTGAACACACTTAAGTTAGTGATTTCGTAATCATATGAGTTCTTCAATCTCTAACTTTAACATATATTGCGCATGGCACGTGAAAAAAATGCGTCGAGCTACTGAGATACGCAGACGACATCGATATCATCGGTCGCTCCCAACGCGCCATCGTAGAGGCATTTGATGAACAGCAAAAGGAGTTGATCTTTAAAAAAAAATAAGGACAAAACCAAGTACAATTGGCCAATAACCAAAGAAGCCGCCGTCCAAAGCACAGGACGAAACGACTGGTTAAGAGGTTTACCACCTGTGAATTCATCTTTGTGGAGATTTAGTGAAGACGTACACAAAAAGTCGCAGGAATAGTCAAAATAGCCCTACTACTTGGTCACATCCAGCGAATAGACAACAATGCTCCGACAAAGATGCAAGGAAGACCGAATGGCCAATATTTAACTGACGTCAGAGCGCTTGGTCAAGACAACTGGAAGCAGAGTGATCGAAGCGAGTGGAAAGTTGCCGTATCGAGAGAGCATAGACTCTTCATGGGTGGGTAGCCTGAAAAGCTTAATATTAAATAACAACTGAGAATGGAGTGCTCCTTAATTCTATTTATTTTGAGCAAGGCAAAGTAAGTGCTTACTTAGACGCAAAAGTGTCTAAAAAAAAGTGGACGCTCAAGTTTATAAGGAGTATTGCTGAAATATGGCTCAATCGGTTGCTAAATGCGTTTAAAAAACAAAATTATTTATTCTTTCTAAATTTCTTATTCTGAACTAACTCACTTGTGGTTCCTCTTATTTATCCAAGGCACAAACCCAAAAGATGTATTTAATCAGAAATTGTGAATTGAACTTATAAGGAAATGCTGCATACATTTAGGAGAAAGAGAAGATTTTAAGGAACTGCTGCATACATTTAGGAGAATGTTTGCAATTTGCAGATAGTAAGACTTCCAATTTATCACAGATGAGGGCAAAAGGCTGATCTTATATTATATAGCTTTTCTTCACCATACCACAGAAGACGAAGATCGGAGTCGTCACAGTAATAGTGAAGGAGTGACTTCAATAAGATTAAGCTTATTTGTGATGACAAGAAGTGGACGATCTTAATGACAAACATATCACAGAATGAATTCTATAATACTATAAATCTTTCCGGAAACGAGAGAATCAAAGACTTAACCAGTTCCTTGTTACGACAGCTCGCTCGGGGGTACGTTAAATTTTCCGAACAAGTGACAGTGGCTGGACCTACAGTTTTTTACCACTTCCGAATGCCTGGCAGCTAATCAGGAACTTCATTTACACAGGCCGACAAAATTCATCAATTAAAATTTTAGCAAATTAAATGAAAGGAGTGAAAGGTTCATTCTAAACACTATCCGGAAAAACACAAAAACTAATTGTCCTACAATCAAAAAAATAGTCGCGGATACCAGCAGCGCAGAGGTCAGCATGTGTACAATCGAAAGGACTCTCAAGAACACCAAGAAAGGAACCGTCCATAAGTGAAGTGAATAAGAAAAAACGTAAAGACTTTGCCTCTCTGCAAAAAGACGCTGATCTGTGTTTCTGGAAGAAAGCTGTATTCGCGATGATCCTTCAAGAGTTTGGCGACAGGGCGGCACTGAAATGGAAGTTCAACATCTACGAAAAACAGTGAAGCACGGTGGAGGTAGTGTTATGGTGTGGGGGAGCATGGCTTCGTCCGGCGTAGGAAAGCCGTGAAAGAAAACATGGATCAGCACATGTATCTGGACACACTAAAATAAAATCTACGCCCATCAGTTGAGAAATTAAGTTTGAGTCCCGTCTGGATATTTCAGCAAGATAACGAGCCTGAAGGAAGCTCTGAAGGAAGCTCTCCAAATAGAATGGGATCGTGTACCCGATCTCTTCTATGCCACATCGACTTCAAGTCGTTCTTCTATCTGGTAAATGCCCAACAAGATACTGATAGCCCGATTTCATCAAGATACGTCGAAACTTACCGCACGATGAATTATGTCAGCCTGTGTAGCTGCCGCTTTTACCAGAGCCAAACCAGCATATACTACGAGAAATACTACCCAAGATGATCGTCATCTGGAGTAATAAACCGTCAGTTTGGATGCTGTTTTCTATGAAAATATATTGAAATTCCCACAAAAGGCGCTTTTCTACCCGAGAGCTGGTTAAGCTACGTGCACTGAAGAAAGAAGGTTTTTTTTTCTGTAGCTCAGATTCGCGTATTACTAGCAGAATGTCGACGAGACAAGCTGCAGAGTTGTAAAGGAATTAAATCATTTAAGAATTAAACTCATTTCATTGATCTCCAAAAAAAAAAACTCATGAGAAATATTAAATTCATTTTTAAATCATTTCAATCTCCTGCGCATTCAGTGAAGACATTGAAGCCTTTTCGGAAGTCATTTTGAAGTCATTCTGAAGTCTTTTGAATCCGATTGTGCTAGGTCGACTAAAGAAAAGGACATTTATTTTAAGAATTCTTTCTTCAGTGTTAAGAAGAGTCTTTCAGAACTGAAATTGGCTATATTTAGCCGCTTAAATAAGAGAGCCTTTTGTGGCGATCAATTATGTAAGAAAATCTGCGAACACTGACGAAAGAAACATTTCCTTCCTAAAGTGTACTTGAAGAACTCAAAAAAGTCTTCAAAAAAGTCAGCGAAGTTTGTATGTTAACGTCACCACACAAATTGTTAACATATGACTCAGTGTTTACGTACTTTTTTATTTCGAATTAACAAAATTAAATTGAAAAGTTTTCAATAAATTTTCAATGACTTCAATGATTCTGTGACTCCAAAATGACTTCAATGATTGCACTGAAAACACAGAAGATTGCATTCATTTGGATTGACTAAAATAAATGACCAATCAATGCCTTCTTTTTTAAGTTAAGTAAGTTTTCAATATAGCACTTTGACTGTACTTAGTCCTTATTTTGTAAGATGCTATCTCAAACGGCAATGACCCGTGAGGAAGCTCGCGAGCTTTCTAATGTCCCACTTGTTAAGTGTGAGGATATCTCTGCAAGAGTTTTCTCTCTATTTTTCATTGCCTTCGATTACATGCTGACTTGGAACGCATCCTTACCTAACTAATCTTGGGATTGTATGGCCTTCTAGAAGCTTTTGGCACATTTTGATCACTTTAGATTTGATGACAATGTTTTATGTTTTGTTTGAATGTCTGAATAAATAAAAATTCTGGCCCCTTTGTGGCATTTGGAAAGGTTAACTATGGCGCCGGATACGATGGCTTGCAGTTCAAGTGTCCCGTTTGGTCACCTGGTTTGTATATCATTGCCAGTTGCATCTTAAGGGCATTTCTGGCGGCTATTTTCCTTATCAAAATGTGGAGAGGAGACAGCCCAATGACAGGTTCCAGTGCCGCCGTAGGGCAGGTGCTCATGGCACTAGCAATGCACAAACAAGCTATACGTTGGACTTTTTCCAGCTTTTTAGAAGTTGTTACTTCTAAACCCCAAGTCCCACCGTAGAACCGCTTACAGGCCCACATGGCCTTGGTTGCGCGTTCTGTGATGGACTTGATATGTGAAGTCCAGTTCAGTTTCTTATCGAAAATAACACCGAGATACTTGACTTTATTGGAGTATACAATTGGAGACACAGTCAGTTGTCTCCTCATTGAGAAGGGGACCAGAACGGTTTTGCTAGAATTTACAGAGAGTCCTTCACACTAACACCATCTTAAGAGGTTTGTCAATGCTGAATGCCTAACGCAAGTGATTGTAATATAATTTTTGCCTCCCAATAGCCAGATCATCAGCATTACCTTTTGTGACAAAGGCAATCTCATTGAGGTTCACCATCAGGTTGTCTATGACCAATGACCAGAGGAGAGGCGATAGAGGTGTTCTATCGCTGGGGAGAACCTCTCGTTGCAGTGACTGACTTTTAGACGCTTACAAGCGAGGAACTTATAACTCGATTTTTTAGGATGGACCTTATCCATCTGTTAGTCGAGTCTTCAATACCTTTACCTCGAATTGCGTTCGTGATGGAGTTGTAACTGGCATTGTCAAAAGTACCCCCAATATTCAGGAAGGTGCAGAGACCGTTTTCCTAAGATTGAAATGCCTTTTCAAGAAGGGTGACCAGATGGTGAAGTACCTCCTCAGTTGACTTACCCTTCCTGTATGTATATTGGTTGGAACCCATAGGAGATTGAAGTTCCAAGTGCCCCCTAATATGCAGGTCTATAAATCTTCATTTGGTCTTTAGGATGAAGGAGGATAGACTGATAGGCCTATATGTTATTAAGGTAACTCTGGAGGTCTGTTTCCAGGTTTTGGTATAAATACAACGTTAACCTGTTTCCACACCACGGGAATATATTCCCAATTGAAGCTAGCTTTAAACAAAGCGACGAGAACCGGAAGGATAAGGTCCATGACCTTTTGGTGAAGGGCAGAAAATGAGCCAAATGAGCCGATTGCCCATTTGACCGAATCAATACTGAACATTTTTCTGGGTGGCCTTTTTACCCTTGCTTAAGGTTTTGTTGATTCGTGCTGAATCAATTTTTCCACGCACCACCACAACAACACGTCCTTCAGCGGTCAGGCTTAATTCTCACTCGGTGGATATGTTAATAAATCAAATCTGTCGCACTTGTAACAATCGAACGACCATTCCATACAAAATGCATCCGCGTGCATTTTGGCCTATAGTAGGACTTCTTTTTGTGGGCATATGAAAATTCACACAATCCACGAATTCTTGAAGCCTCGGATATTAATTTTCGTTAAGTTATTACGTGAAGAGTCTCTGCCTAAGATACGGCAGACTTCCGCTCTTATCAATCGCGGGAACGTTACTTCCAGTTATCCAGACCAGGCGCCCTGGCGTCCGCGATCGTATGGAACTTAGGTCTTCCTTGTCATCTCGATCCTGGTGGCTGTGATTCGAAGAACCGCTTTGCTGGAGCATTACTGTCCATTCGCTCGTGAACGTTTTGTTCTATGCGATGTTTCTTTGCTTGTTGGTTCTATCCTCGTTAACTTTAAGACCAATTGCCGTAGAAGCCGCTATGAAATGTTGATTTCGTCTAGATATTCAAGCAGCTGGGAAGATTTGTTGAAGCTAGTGGCTTCCATGTTTACACCTGCCGTGCGCACTATCTGTTCTAGCACGAGATTGAAGAAGTAAAGTTTGGAATAGTTCGGAGCAGCTGTTTCCAAATTTCACATTGCACCTTGTGTTTTCCCAATCTCCGATTCTGCCATCGCTTTGTAGAGTTCAAGACGATGAATGCTATCATGTGCGACTTTGAAGTTGTTGAAAAGATGGTGAGTCTCGACTTGAAATTCGTTGGGTCTTCTCCGGGATTTGCCTTAATGTGATTAGTTGATCGATCGTCGATCTACCGGGCCGGAAGCCATACAGACGTTCACACAGTATGTTGGATAGGATATTATCTGTGACATCCAGTCATCGGGCATGGCTTCATCCGCTCAAACTTGGCTGAAAGTTTGGTACATGCGCCCTTTCAAAGTATCGCCACCATGGGTGAAGAGCTACGCTGGTTGGCCATCAGATCTGGTAACCTTGTTACTTTCAGCTTTTTGATAGCTGAACCAACCTTTTGGGTTGGGTCCTATATTAACTGGATGCAGTTTCTCTTCTTGCCCTATCACTCTCTCTACCTGATGCCCATTAAGCAGCTGTTGGAAATCTACTATTCCCCTTGCGTTGGTGACTAGGTTTCCTTCATACTTCGAAGAGCCTGCGTTCCTGGTTTGAACCAAATGGCAAGCTTCTTGGCTTTCCGGAAAGATTCCGGATGTTGTTTCAATTGGGGGATTCTTTGGCTTCCTTGAGCTGTGAGGCTGCATAGGCCCTTTTATTTTTATGTTGGATTTCCTTCTTCTCCCTTTTTCTTGGCTCGGTACTCTTTCTTCGCTGCAGCGCTTGCATGTGTGTGCATATTCTATCAACTTGTTCCGTCGTACGCATTCATCATCATACTGAGGGCTCTTTTTGGGTGGTGCCTGGCAGCTTATGATTGTCTCGCTCACGTTCTTGATGATGTCGCGGTACTGGTTCCACAAATTGTTAGCGTTTGTGGATGGTGAATTCAAAGCAGAGAGTCTCTCACTCAGGCGCTCTCTGTAGGTTCTGGCTACTCGAGTTATGCTCTGCTACTTTCGGAACTGCAAAATGGATCACCCTGTATTAACCGTGAACAAAAAGTGCAGTGAGAAAATACTTGGGAAGAAGAAGATTTAACATAGAACCATAGTATTACTTCCTATAATAACCTAGCTCATCTGATAGCTTAAAAGCTAATTTTTTCTTTTCTTTGTTTGAGTAATGCGATTTCTATAAGCTCTGGCTTCACTCAGAGCATACCTAAGCCCTGCTCTGCAAAAATTGTAGGATTTAAATCGCAAAATATAACTCACCTTGATACGATAATGTTACGAAAGAAATTTGTACACAAGATTCGGTGCAGCCGATTGGCTTCAGAGTTCTCACAAATTGTCCATCTTGAATTGTATGCACATTAACAGTTCCGTCCTAAATTTCAAAATCACAATGAGAAATAAAAAAAGCTTAACCAGAACTTCGACTGTACTCACCAAAGATCCAGAAACAACCATATCCAGTTCAGTGTAGATAGCCACACTGGATATCGCATCATCGTGCCCATACAGCGTGGTCAATGGCTTTGGCGAGAAACTATTTTGTGTATTAAGTTGGGCAGCACTTGAATGAGATTGACTTGCTACCGGAGGAGTCTGTCCAAATTGATTCGATTGAATACTCCATATAATACAGGTGCAGTCTTTTGATCCCGTCACAAGGTACGATCCACAATTATCCAATGCCACACAAGTAATTATATCTAAAAAAAAAACGTAGAGACACAGTCCATAATTACGGTTTATCATAATGTTATATATTCTTAGTATATATAAAAATATATTTTAAGGATAAACAAGCTTGAAAACACTTACTTTAGTAATATTAAAAATTATTCATTATTCTAAACAAATTCAAAACAAAATTTTACAATGAGTTCGATTTTAAAAATAATAAAAATAGATGCAGAAATAGGAAAATAGAAAAGAAACTTTCACAAAAAATGTTCATGTTGTTCGTACGTCCGTGTTTCTTGGTAAACTGTTCCAAAGTTGAATCGCATGAACAAAAAACTGACGAGATGTATTGACGTACTTGCATCTGGGCATGGTTGATTGCATTGTTCTTCGATGTCTTGCAAATTAAACTTTTCAAAAAGATACTCCGGTTCTTTTCAGGCAATGATTTCATGCAATGATTATACTGTTCTGTATTTAAGCAGCCGTCCCGTATCATCTCAATCCTCGACTTCAATTCACTCGTGACAACACAAGCAGACACAGGAAGCAGGACTTAAAAAATTCTTAATCCTAACATAATTTTTTTTCAAAACAAATTCCAGGTCAGGTAAAACCGAGCATGCCGATCATGACCATCCATCGTACACCAGACATGTACCTGGATCACAAAATAGTAGCCTGGAGGAAATTTGCTCCCGACGTCGAGAGCAACATCAACTTCATCATCAGAAATTGACAGCACGATACAGGAACTAAAGGAGTAGCAGCAAGGATCGATATGCCCACTTGCCTTGGAACACAGTCAACGACGAGTACAGGAGCGTACAAGTGGAACTCGACTGCATCAACGTGACGTTCGTAGAGCCGTGAAAAACCACAAAGAGGAGCAATTCATAAGGCGCCTGGAGAAAATCAAGCCTGGACCGAGCACTTTCAAGCAAATCAATGCGACAGTTGGCAATTCCAAAATGCTTCCTGAACAACGGACAAGAAGTGGTCACCACGGCTGCAGATAAGGCGACGTTTTCCCAAATGCCGAAGAAGTAGAGGAACTAATTTTGAGTGGAAACTTAAAAAAGTCTACAGGTCCGGACCGCATTTCCAACTTTTTGCTGAAAAAGTTACCAAATGTAGGGATTCTACTTTAGACGGTGATTTTCAATAACTGCATCAAAAATAGCTATTTTCCCAACTCCTGGTAAATAGCTAAAGTTGTTCCAGTTCCAAAAAAAAAAACAATATATCCAGCATCGACGGGTATATGCCGATAGTGCAGGAGTCAATACTGCTGCGCCAAATCATGGCAATATGCTCGGAGAAGGAATTTCTCCTTAACCATCAATACGTTTTCCGGATGAAACACTCAACCATCCATCCACGGCTGAAGCTGCATCATGATGTCACCCAAACTCTCAATAAGAAGGAAATCTTAGTGAAATGCTCTCTGCACAAAGACAAGGTCTGCGGCAGCATCTGGATTAAGGGCCTCATCTTCAAAATAAAGACAATGGGATTTCCGTAGCACCTGATCAGAATCCTTTTTTATTAGTTAACAGAAAGATTTTTTTTTCCTATAGATACAGGATCAATTTTTAGCATTAAGAAGACTGCTTGGAGGAGTTCAACAAGGAGGAAAGGTCTCACCCATCCCCTTCAACATCCTGACATCCGACCAGTCAGCAAACGGCGCACGAACGAAGACACTCCACTACGCAGATGACTCCATTACATGCGCTACGTCATCAACTCCGAAAATAGCAGCTGCAAGAGTACAACATATAGCGAAGTTCTGGGGCTATTACCTGAAATGGAGATTGAGGATCAATAGCAGCAAGACGGAGCTCATCTGCTTCCGACCACCGACCACAGCAACAAGGAGTAGGAAAGCTGTCGTGACGAGATGCCACGACACGAGGATAACGCTGCCAGACGGAAAAGGGATTGCTCCACAACTCAGCACAAAATATCTGGAGATCAACTTCAGTGAGCGGTTCCAGTTTAGGCAATACGCTGAAGAGGCTATTCAAAAAGCCAATTTCGCGCTTCAACTTGAGCACCCAAACCACTGCTCTAAAAACAGCTTATAAGAACAGTAATTTCGTACGCCTTCCCAATATGCTTAACGGCGCCGCTAACATCAATGAAGAAAATTCAAATACTGGAAAAAAAAAATCCTGAGGTCGTGCACTGGACTCTGGAGGAATTTCAACACTCGAAAATACTTCAGGGACACAACGCACGCCAATTGACGACTTCGTGCTGCAGCATTCAAGGAAAATCATCGAAGGATTAGCAAACCGCCCTAACGAAGACATCAGGATCATCAGCAGACAGGAAAAAGAACAAGCCCACAGGAACCTCAGCACAATGATAATCTTCAATGAACACTTTCAAGAGATCATCGATTGGACCTCGTTCTACACGAAAGCCAACAGGAATTACTACAGAGGTTGATACCTTGTATAATTTTGTAATTATTTTTCCTTTTTAAAACAACTTCCTCAGAGTCAATTTTCGAAATGTTTGGAAAAATGTACAAAATTTAAGAATTATAAAAAATCACAACTAAAGTACGTTGGGCTCTTGTTGTTCAGCCAACAATATTTGAAATGTAGTATAATAATAGACGACTTAAAGAAAAAAAATTCTTAATCGTTATCTGTATTACAGAAAAGCTATTAATGAGCATCCATAGATTTGTTTGGTGAATTCGGAAATATGCTCGTTGCTGCCTGTACGAAAAATGTATCTGGAGCAGCTATTAGAGGCAACAGAAAGTTTTCTATTAGACTCATAGCCATACAAAATAATTGAAAGAATAAAGAACTTAACAATCTTTAGTTAAACAGCGTTCGGAATAAGCAGAAGGACTGAAACCCCAGAGTGCTCCAAAGATTTTTGACACAGTTTTATTAATTTGGAAGTTCCAACTAAGATCGTCACTGAAATATACTCCGAGATTCTTTACATTCTGCAGATATTCTACAGTAGAACAATTAAGAGGTTGCAGGTTGTTTTCTGTATAAGAATATTGTGTCAACATTTCAAGTCGATTGAAGCAAAATTGACGAAGTCACGAGTATTTTAATACCTGAAGGACGAGCGTTTTATAACAGATTTTTTAGTGTTCAAAACTTTAAAGCGTTTTCCCCACAAGTCACGTTTTTAAAGCCGGTGTCCCTTATATTTACAAGGCTACTGCATCGATTGTTTTGAAATTTTGAACACTTTTTCTGCGTTTTTCCCTTCAAAGTGTTCCAAAAAATTTAAAAACTAAAATTTTGAAAAACTAACTATTGTCTAACGAATGAGCATTGATTTTTTGATTTCAGATGATCCGGCACCAAGTTATGAGGTTCACCACGTGGTTTTTGATATTTCTTCATACTTTTATCTACTTTTGGTTTTTGACTGTGTCGTCACAAAAAATTCAAAAAAGCATTCCTTTTTTCGTACGAATTAACCTTACTCCTCCCTTAACGATAGGTATTGAAAGCTCTTCTCTATCTCTGTGATTTATTAAACATCGTCCGCATTTATGTACATGAAAGTTACAGGTAGCAAGTCACTGTGAAATATTGTTTGTGAAACAAATAAACCAGGGGTCCGAGAACTGAACCCTGTGGAACACCGAGGGTACAGGTAGGCAGGTTGAAAAATTGTCCTCATTTAAAACGTACTGTGAGCGATCACTTAGGTATGACGACACGTTTTAAGTTTTTAAAACAAAAGGTTATGATTGATGGAATGAAATGCCTTAGAAAAATAGATATTGGGCTGTATTCGACGCAGTTCTTTGAAGGTGAAGACTTTGATAGGGGCAGCACCTTTGGCAATTTTCCAGCCACCAGAGAAAATCGAAGTTGTAATTATGGAGTTTATGATGTCCGTGAGTTGGTGTTGGATGTAGCATTTGATTTAATGTTAAATATTGTTTAGAAAACACACATTTCATTCACAGTTGGTAGAACGCCTGCCTCTCAATTGATTCAATGGATTGGTCTCATGTTCGATTTCTAGAGTGGTCTAGTTTTTCGAATCTGACCATCTGATGTTTATCCAGAACGAAAGATGAAGTAGAACTCGTTGCTGTTGATTGAACTATAAAAAGGACCCCAATCCAGGCTTCGAAAATAATTTAAAAGCTCTTCAAGATTTATACCTGCTTATCGGAATGATTAAAATGTATAACTCACTACTTCTATTGTAAGAAAGATCATGTTATGATGGGAAAAGGCAGGCGCTGAAAGTTGGACATAGTGCAAGATTAATTCAGGATGGGATACCAGAACTACAGCGAGTAGAGAGGATGTACAATAAGGAGAAAAATGAGTGTGGTTAGCGAAGATAATGTTGTGTGACTCTATTATTTCTTTGACTATTTTATTTTCGTTGGCCAAAATATTAAGATTAAGGTCACCACATATTATAATTTAATGTACGCTAACTCTTCAAAAAGATCTCTGATGCCATGGAAATTGAAGTTATTTCTTTTTAAAGTATTTAGCGACACCTCCTTCCCTCTAATGCTTTTTATCAGGTCGAATAAGTTTCAGATTTTGTAATTTGAATTGACTTGAGCACATTTCTAATTCGAACCATGTTTCCGAAAGACAGCATGAATCATACTTTTTTAGAAAATAAAAGTAAATTCTCGATTTAATTTCTTAAAGTTTGAGTAATTAATTAACAAATGTTAAGTTACCTAGGTGGCGAGTAACGGATGCAATTGCCTTTCCCTTGTGTAAGTTAAAGACTCTCAAAGAATTGTCCCAGATTCCGCCCGAATACAAATGCTTTCCATCCGTGCTCACCGCGAACATTTGTGAATTAAGGCTGTACGAGGGATGGTATGGCCCGAAGATACGCTTCCGGTTCCTAAGTAAAAGACTTATCTAAAAAAAGAGGACAAATGAAATGTCAATCAGCTTACTTAAGGTTCGTTGTTGTAGCATCGATTTCTAAAAGGAATCCTCTATCTTTGTCAAAGGATATCCAAGAATTGCAACCGAGAATACTTGATTTGGATATGCTCACCAGCACATCGGGACTCAACTGCAGGAACGAACGCGGCGGACTTCTCGGTGGACTAAGGAAGACAATTGGATCCTTCGGTGTTGATAATTCGCAGTACACTTGAACAACTTTGTCAAGGAATTGTGTTAAATCAGGTCGCTTTAGTTCCGCTCGTATTAGCTTAATTGCAGTCTCATCTTGGGTGAAGCGACGTGGATGTGGTTCTCGCAATAACTGCGACGGAACTTGACCAAAATTATTGATCATTCCTAGGAAAAGTAAACAAACAATGATTAGAAACTGAGTGAAATCTCCTTGAACAACTTACCTTCCACAGCCTCACGTTCGACAGGGTTAATGATTTTATCCAAATCTACAGCACCTTCATAAGAACAATAGTAGAAAACGTTGAGTGCTTCAGCGGCTTTGGGACCTTTTTGCTTATAGCTGAAATGAAAGTGTCAACTTGTTTGCGGTGCTTATTTGTCTATGACCAAACTACTAACCCGAAAATCAAATCAATCCAATGATGTAGGTTCTGACTGACATATTCCGATTCAAGTGCTCTGCGGTGAATGGCAATGAATTCTTCTGGGGTTGTTGCCCACGGCGGAAGAATCACATCATCAACTTTTTCTTTTGTCAATTGAAGGTGCCCCAGATCCAATCTAAACCAAAATTTAAAAAAAAACACATGTGTTTTATTTAACAAACTTACTTGTTCATGTTTTTCAAAAACTCTGGGAAGTAGAAAAACTCAGGAATTAATTCTTTGACATCGTTGGGATTGTCCATTAATAGTTTCCAGGTTTGTGGAATGGAATGGAACTGACGATCAGCGACATCGAATCGCCCACTTTGTAGTTCAATATGCAACGACGTAAAGGGTTCCACACGCAGCAAATAATGTAGGACACCGGCGGAATTGGAATAATGTGTTCCGTAATGGAATTTCGGAATCATTCCTGAGGGATCCTCGAAACTATCGTATTTCGTACGCACTTCCGCTTCGTTTTTGGGATTTATCTAAATGAAGACTATGTAGTGTGGAACTTGTTGATTAGTGAATTGAATCTCACTCACCACTCCTACTGGTTTTGATAAATCTCTAAAAGATTTCGGATCTGTTAAGTCGAGAATATCGCTTGTGTAGTCTGCTAGAATCCATGGGAAAACCGGATACTGACTTAGATCATTATATGAACGACCTAAAAGCCAAGAGTTTTTTTTATTTCATTATAAAGAATCAATAGGAAGTGTGTCTAGTGAAGTTTACCGGCAATCGTATTCAAATACATTAGATATTCAAAGTTGGAAATTTCTCTATTCACCCATTTTTGAGTTAGTCCAGAGGAACGCAGAAGCTCGGCAGGTGCTCGCCCAGATCCGTAGAGAATATTTGGAGGTTGAAGGCTGAGTATCTTTGTGAAAACTTTATTTCTCGTCTGTGGATTGAAAACAACAACGATGAGAGAAACGAATTTCTTCTCTTTGGACTATTGCCTACCTTTGTTGTGAAATTCAAAAAATAGCTTGTTTGATCCACAAGAAAGATTTCCAGAGCACTGCGTCTAAGATTGTACTTACGTAAATGTACTTCACGAATCTTACTGATAGAAAATCTGCGGAATAAAAGTCCATGTTAGAAAAAAGAGTTTAGTTCTGCGACATGGCTTACCTGAAGTCATTCTTTTCCCCATCTTCGGTCGGTGGACTGAGATCGACAAATGTGAAAACTGCCTGATTGACTTCGATACGTCCTTTCACTTTTGTCATTAGAGTTATCAATTCACAATCCTGCGAAATCACAGCTTTTTCCAATGGGACATCCTGTTGCGACTGGGACTCGATGGTCAGTCGAAGTTCTTCTTCCAACATTGAATTATCGTCGTCTAGAAAATCTCGTACAACTGCGGTTTTGATTGTCGAATCAAATTCGGAGAGTTCCCTGTTGAAATGGACAATTGATTTGAAATTGATTGAAATCATTTTGTTGTCTTACTTTGTATCACATGCATTGGCAGCATTATCTCGAAGATTTGCAGCATTCTCATGTTTATTAGGATAGAGCTGTGGTTCGAGCTTGAGCCGCATTCTTGCCACGTTCTCATGGTTGGATAGAGTCCAAAATTCTTCATTTGGTTGTCTGGAAAAATAAAAAAAAAACCTTTTCTATAACAGTGTTTCTATTGCTATGTATGATGGTTTAAAATAAAGGCATTGGAGACCCACAGGGTCGATTCGTTTACCACCCTTAGTGTTCCATCGTTCTTATCAATCGGTTTGCTAAAATATCGAAACCGATCGAGCAAGACTCCAGAAAAGATTCTTCATAAACGTGTTACCTTACTGACAAGAAACCTTAGACAATACACACCAATTGCTACTTAACATTTCATTTCATTTGCTTTTGGGTGACCAGTGAAGTCTGAACCTGAGCAGCTCGGCCTCTGCTCGTTCACTACGTGTTAGATTTCAGGCAACAATCTAGGTTGGTTGGTTCGTATAGGCTTTAATCGCAGTTTGTACCCATAAAAAAGTCTGTTTCATGCGGTTTGCCCTATGGTAGGTTGGGCCTCTAGTCCGCGGAAAAAGCTACTGCCTATTGCACTTCTTGCGTCTAGTACAGGACATGTAACGGGCGGAATCTATTTCCTCTTCGTCCCTTTAGTTTCTGGGACTGAAGGGACCGATATTTATTAGCGACTTAGATTGATACGAGTTTTTCATCTTTTTACGTGAATAGTTGACCATGAAAGTCGTGTGGTTGCTCATAAGACTACTCGATTGTTTTTTTTTTCGATTCTTCTAAAAAAATTGATGATTGATACCGCTCCCAAGTTCGTCATATTTCTCATTTACGAATATTTCTTTATGCCTGTCACCCAAAATCCAGCGCCCTCAAACCAAATGAGGATGTGGCGACTACAAATTAATTGGTCACGGACGAATGGAGATACTGCGGTGATTTGAGTGTCATTTATTGTGTGAATGCCAAGGTTTAGCCAGAAGCTGTAGAAAACGTTTTGGAAACAACATTTTTGCAACCCTAGATGAAGTAGGACGCATCACTACAAACAAATGTTGGAACTTTGTAGGGAACTATCTCGAGGAAAATGTAGAGGTTGTTGCTCCGCTTCAGGGATCCCGATGGGTCCAGTATGGATCCGCAGGAAAAGAGTTGAGGTAATAGGAGCGACCTTTCAGGACGTGCATTGGCCCAAATCGCGACTTGAAGAATCGTGTCCTTTTCCACAAATTCTACCTTTCAACAATGGCAATCAGAGAACCGAGGTTTCACTTAGTTCAATGACGATAATTTGGCATACAATGTCTTTGCTGATGATAGGAAAAATCGCTTATTTATTTTCAAGGCAGACCTTCAAACACTTTTCGAATCACTAAAGAAGAAAAAATCTACAGGAATAGATGGTATACCAAACATTGTGCTTTGACATCTCCCTCTGGAAGCTAAGGACATTTTCACTATACTGTTTAACAATGCTCTGAATTATGCACATTATCCGGAGCACTGGAAAACAGCAATAGTATAACTTATCTCAAAAAGGGGCAAAGGTAAGTCCAATCTGGCAAATCTAAGGTTAATCAGTCTCCTTCCGACAGTAAGCAAAGTTTTCGAAAAAGTTGTCAATAGAGCTCTGACTAAGAAGCTAAGAAACAATGCCTGTCTGGTAGACTTGGAGAAGGCTTTCATGTGGTTAGAAGCGCTTTTTTAGAAGCTGAAAAGGTTTGGCATAAGCAAACAACTACTGTACAAACTTTATAACATGCTTACCAATAGCCGGCTCGTTGTGAAGAATGTCAATGTTACTTCTATTTGTATTTTCAAGTTAATATGAGGTCTACAACAAGGTGCGGTTAATTCTACGATAATATTCAGCATTTTTACGACTGATCTTGTAGGTTCTCTTCAACACGCAGACGACTTGATTGCGCACAGATCAGGACCGAAGATTGAAGACATCAGATTGAACTTGCAATGTGACTTTAATAAGATTCAGAGTTATTGTGACGACTGGAAGTTGAAGATTAAGTACCAGAAATCGGAGACTATTCTTTTCAGGACTCCGCTGTCTAGGGTCTCTTGGGATGCAAGAAAGAATTGGCGAAAATTCTTGATCGTGGGACAAAATGGACAACCGCTCTAGCCAGAGCCAAACCGGCTTCTACTATGACAAAGAAACTATTTTATAACGCCCGGCTCGATGCCAGGTTGAAAGTCATCTGCTACATGGGCGTCCCGTTTGGTTCAACGTGACAGCAAATTTGATGGAAAAGATTCGGGTTTTTGAAAGCCAATGCCTCAGGGCTTGTCTTCGTTTGTATAGAACTCCAGAGTCCTACTACAAAAAATTCTATCGCAATGAGGTCCTTTCTAATGGGGCCAACCTGATAAGAGTGGATAATTTCCTTATTAAGCTTATTCGAAGACACTTTGCCAAGGACAGTGACTTCGATCAACAACCTGGGGTGCCAGCACGTAACTTGATACAATCGAGTTTTGTTGGTCGTCGGTCAACTCGAAACAAATTATTTTTGTCAAAATAGCATCAAAAACAAAACCATTAGTTTTTTAGTTTTGTACAGCAGTTTAGAGTGAAAAAGGAATGTTTCCTTATAATACTAAGCTGCTTAAATCTTCCAGACAACGTTAGAAGCACATCGGTTCCACCAGTTCTCCAGCTTTGCGCAACCATAAATCTATTAGCCAGTGGGAGTTATCAAAGGAATGTCGGAACACTTGTGCTACTAGGCATGGCACAAACAACAGTGTCAAAGTTCTTTCGAAGTTTGTTGGTTGCTTTGGAAAAAACATTTTGCCCTCTATGGATAAAATTCGATAGTGTCAAATTTCAAGAGAACAAGGAGTATTACTACCGGAAATTTAAGTTGCCAGGAATAGTGGGATGTGTTGATGGCACTCACATTCCTATATTGAGATCTAAGGAAAACGAGCAAATATACTTCAATCGAAAAGGCTTTCATAGCTTGAATGCTATTGTGGAAGGTATTTTAAAGAACAACATTAATAAATTCTAAAACTACTATTTTATTTGTGCAGATTTGCAATCATCTTAGTGAGATATTTGCAATAAACAGTTCCCAAGGAGGTGAAGTAAGCACTCGGATTCTTGGTTTGTTACTTTGTATTCATTTTTGTATATCATGCATGCATTTTTATATGTTTGTGCTTACATTTAAGGTGACAGCGGTCACCATTACAGCCATAGCTATTAACACCTTACAGGAATGCTTCAGAAGGAAGTGCAGAGATACGGTTCAACAACATACATTCCGTAGCTAGAAGCCAAATAGAAAGAAGCATTGGGATTTTAAAAAGACGCTAGAGGTGCCTGTCAAATGAGCGGAAGCTAAGGTTTGAACCGGAGACTGTAACGCGAATTATTAATGTGTACTGTGCTCGGCTTAATGCCTGTATCCATTTTAGGCTACCATTCAGTCAGGATCGTTTAAGTTCTTTAACGTTCAACACAGAAACCGATGTCAATTCAAATCCAAATTTAAATGATAATTTAACAAGAATCGCTCAAAATATAAGAAATAATATTATTATTTTTTAATATAATAATATTATAAAATAATAATATTAAAAATTCTTTATGATAATTTTATTTAAAACTCGACTTTTTTTGTTTGTCCTCTTTTAGGAAAAAAAAAAATAATACAACTTAAAATATATTTCATTGTCATATAAAGCGTTTTTCAATAAGAGCGCTACAAAATAAATAATAAATAAAACAAAAACGGTTTTGGATATCAATGAAATTCTTTATTCCTGTGAAAGTACGTTCGATGCCATTATGTATGAAACTCGATTTCTTTTGCATGGCCACCACGAGCACGCTTGCAGAAGTCCAGACGCTGAACCCAATTTTCGACGGTTTTCAAGCATAAATCGGCTGATACTGCTGCAATTTCACGTTCGATATTCGTACGAAGTTCATCAATCGTCGCTGGCTTGTTGGCATAGACCATAGACTTGACGGAGCCCACAGAAAATAGTCTAACGGCGTCAAATCGCACGACCGAGGCGGCCAAGCGACTGGAACATTTCGTGAGATAACACGTTCTCCAAACTTGGTTTCCAATAATTTAATTGTGACATTCGCTGTGGCGCCATCCTGTTGGAACCACATGTCCTCCAAGTCCATATCATCCAATTGGGGCCAAATATATTCGGTTATCATTGAACGGTAGCGATCCCCATTCACAGTAACGTGCTGGTCTTGATCATCACAGAAGAAGTACGGCCCAATGACACCGCCGGCCCATAAACCACACCAAACCGTAATTTTTTCGGGATGCAATGATGACTCATGGAGTACGTGATTGCTGCCTGACCAATACAGCTTATTTTGTTTATTGACGGAGCCAGAAATGAGCCTCATCGCTGAAGATGATTTTTCTATGAAAATCCGAATCATTTTCAAGTTGTTGCACAGCCCAATTTACGAACATACGACGCTTCTGGTGGTCAAGCGGCTTCAGTTCTTGCGTCAATTTAATCTTGTAAGGATGTAGACCAAGATTTTTTTCGCAAAATTCGCCACAACGACGTCACAGAGATGCTCAATGCTTGAGAACGACGTGTGAGAGACACATTTGGGCTTTTTGCAACTGAAGGCTCAGCGGCAGCAATATTCTCGACACTACAGGCACCTTTGTCCAACTGGCACGGGAACACTTTGTACTGTTCCTGTGGATTCAAATTTTTCCACTAGACGCTCAATTGTTGATCTGCTAGGACGATTATGACGACCATAAATTGGACGTAGCGCTCTTAACGTTCACGCCACTGACTCCGAATTTCGGTAGTAAATTTTAATAACTTCGACTCGTTGTTGGCTCGTGTATCTTTCCATCAGGAAATGGCAAACCTTACTGAAGAGAAATGTCAAAAGAGCGGCAAGAAATATGGCGTCGTTTGCTGTCCCTGTCGCTCTACTTTTGTAGCGTCCTTGTTGAAAAATCCGTTATAAACGACGTTTCTAACAAAAACCTTAAAGATTTGGGAAACCAAAAAAAGAGATTACAAAATATCGCTTTCAGGCTGTGTACGGGAAATTTAAAAAGCATGTAACTCCCTTTAAAATTGGAAATTGTTTTTAAAAGGCAGGGTTTAGAGACGAGACGAGGCTAGGAAATTCCGCTCAATTTATTTAAATCTGAGAACGAGGACGCGAATGAAATCGAGCAAATATGAAACAAGTTAACAGAAGCAGATGTTAATTGGAAAGATTTTATGGAAGTCGATAATGGTAATGTGGCTTGCGAAGTACCTGACAATGAGACTATTAAAGAAGAAATAAATAATGTTGAAAATAAAGCAAACAAAAGTGAAGCTGAAGAAGAGTCAAATTTAATTAACATAGAAATGCCAAGGGAAGAACCGAAATTGAGAACTCGATTGAAATTCTGCAATCTGCAATAGAATTGACTGAACAAGCACCGGATGAAGTTCAAAAATGTCTCTTTAAACTGGAGTCATTTTTTATGATAAAAACAAACACTCCAACTGTGATGACCCAATCAAAAATAACAAACTTTTTTAAGTAAAATTATGTGCCTTATTTTAGCAAGAATATGTCTTTTATTTATTTCATTTAATTAATTTTTGATATTTTGATGAACTTCTTAATTTAAGCAAAGGAAGAAGCTATTTTTAATTTATTTTTTTTTCTGTTAATCCCTTTTGTTATATAAACGCTTTAAAACAAAAAAAAATTGTTCTTTCTCTAACTCGAATTTTTTCAAGACTCTCTCTAACTCCTGGTATCCCGTGAAATTTAGACTAAGGGAGAGTCCTCTGGAATGGAATAAAATACGTCCAGACACTAAGTTTTGCTTAAAAAAAATGCCTCTTAACAAAAATAGTTAGAAAGACATATAAATAAGAATTAGTATTAGCTTAGAGCGCCCGCATAGGGCCAATAAGTTAGTTAAGCAAATCAATTTATATAAACTAGTTTAAGCGTTTTTGTTTAGTATATTAGAAGTTTTAATATGTTAATAAAAAATGCATTAAAACAACTTCCTTCTACGCCCAGTAGTACGCACCACACTGAAAGCTCAATTGAGGAAAGTTCATTAGAACTGCCAAATTCCAGTAACGCCAAAAAGAAATTTGCATTCAATGCGACCATTTAAAACGAAACCTAAAGAGGGAGTCTCTTAGAGCAGGCACAGTGAAGCCATTCACCAAATAAGGCCGCTTCGCTTATATAATCGAAGACCCCCGACGAGTGATTTTCAAATGAGTTTCTACGCCCATGGAATATTAATGAGTCTGAAGACTAGCCAGCCTGGTTTGAATGAGAACAAGAACTGGCTTAGATTTTTTTTTTGAACAGTTTTTGTTTTTTTATTTGTTTCTTTTCGAGTCTTTTGAGTTGGCTACAATTTTGATGCGAACAAAAATGGGTGATGAAAGTAATTTACAACAACGACAATGATAGGGGTTTCTGATTTTAAACAATAGATGTCGCTTATTATTCCACGAACTCCGAAAACGGTTTATCTCAGTAGGTAGCAGTAGCAAGGCATTCCGTAAGGTAGGGCTGGATGGTGGCTTATTGCACAATTAGACAAGAACACTCTTGGCGGCAACAACTGGAGCTGGGGCAGCGATAACTGGAGCAGCGACGGTCTTGGCGGCTAGGACTGGAGCGACAGCAGCAACTGGGACATCCTTTTGGACGACAGCATTGAATCCACTGATGTCGTCAGCGTAGTAGCTGACAATACGACGGGAACCATCGGGTTCGATCAGGGAGTATGATCCACGGACAACATCACCGTCGCGGCTCTCCTCTTGGGTCTTTGAGTCACCGGTGAGGGTGTCTTGCACATCGTAAGCGAATCTGTATTGTGGGAAAGAGTCGACTTCTTCGGCGGCAACAGCCCTAGCAGCGACAACTGGAGCAGGGGCAGCGGCAACAACTGGAGCTGGGGCAGCGGCAACAATTGGTGAGGCGAATGCACGTGCAGCTACAACTGGAGCGGCAACCGGAGCAGCATAAGCAGCCCTACCGACCAAGGGAGCAGAATAGGCAGAGTAGTATTGAGCGGTGTATGGCGAGGCGTACGCCAATGGTGCTGGTCCTGCGGCTACCAAAGGAGCTGCGACAGATGCCAAACCAGCATTAGCTGTAATAGCCAAAGTGGAAAGAACTGCAATCTGCAAGAGAATTTTTAAGTTAAGCTTTTGTGCGTAGGCGTAATCCAAAATCGAATAATCCCCCATTGGTGTGTGTACTTACAATAAGCGGACTCATTGTTGGCTTAGGTAGGATTTTAGTTTCTCACTGTCTGATGCTCTAAAGTGAACTGACATGCCGCTGAATGGGTCTGGCGTCTTTTTATACCCAAAAAAAAGTAAATATATTACCATACCCCATCCATGGATTTGAATATACTTTTCGTGCAGAAGGGGCCTCCCGTAAATTTTGCGTTTTCAATTTCAAAATCGCGCGCACTCGCTTCAAAGTCGCATCACGTAAATCGGGTAATACCATGGCAATATGCACGCAAGAATAATTGTTATTCAATTTTCATACAATTAAGCTCGCTGCGAAGCCAGCTAAAATTACCAAAACCAAAAAGTGTTACTAACTTTTGGTAACTTTCTGGCAACGATGTGTCCTCTTGGCCATAAAAAAAAGTCGATTCAAAGCGGACCACCGAATGCCAGCATGATTTTTTCCACAGCTAATTGCGTGAATTTCTACATGACGGACGTGCGCTGACGTCTGGGTGTATATCCTCTTCGCTGAGAACGGTCAGAACTGGTAGAATTTATGATAATAGGCCATAAGGAAGTGTGATACTAGTTTAAATTAAATTTGCAGACAGACTTGTATACTTTGGAATGACAAATTGGAACATCGAATCGTTTAACTTCGAATGACTTGGTATTTGGAATAGAAAGGATGTAGTTGTAGGGGGAATTTGAAAATGCCAATTGATGATCGTAAAACGTTTTTTTTGGTTTCGATATTCAGACGGAATAGAAATAAGAGGTTTAAACCTGTTTGAATGCAAACCTGGCTGCATCGCCTTAAGAGTAGATCATCCGAAATTAAGGCTTCTCCATACATATATGTTAAAAGCCAATTCTAGATAATGCTTAACCATATAACGGGTAAGACCGTCTCAAGACGGTGTTCACAATTTTGCCTGCAATGCCAATTTTCAATCATCACAATGCCGAAATATGCAACAAAAGTAATAACTCACTCTTTCGCAAAGATCGATGCTCTAGGAAAACGAAATTGGAAAGAGAAGGGGGTGTATTGCTTGCTGTTCGTTCATCACGATCACGCGTTGAATTGCCTTTAACTTCTTCTGCTTCTTGTCCCTACGACATTGACCAAGTTATAGTAAAAATTAATATTGAAAAAGAAAACAATATATCGTTAATTGTTGTTGTAAGTTACATTCCGCCAAGAAGTTCATTTGATTTTTACAAATTTCATGTAAATAACTGCCAATATAACTTGTCAAACCTTAATTATAATGATCATGTTATTTTTCTTGGGGATTTTAATTTAACTAATGTTGATTGGGTATTTGATCCCGAAGAACGCCATCTCATATATAAGAATTAGTTGATTCTAAAATCAACTAACAAATCTTTATTCCCAATTTTCCCCGACTCTGTTCATCATAATGCTTTAGATATTTGTGTTACTGTACCTTAGATCTATTAAGGCTAATTTCGAGGGCATTGCGAGTTATAAGTCGAGTATTCGGTGTTGTACAAAACTTAATTCTTTGACATTATTGCAATACTATGATTTTTTCATTGATAACCAGAAGAGGGCAATTAATATGCATGTACCTAAAGTTAAATTAAATAATAATTCCAAGTTACCGTGGTACAACAAGAGGCTCTGTCATCTAAGCAAGAAAATCAACAAAGCATATAAACGTTTTCACATTTCCGTTAACAATAATAATCTAAGGAATATACATACATTCGGTTAAAACGTGAGTTTGACGTTCTATAGTACATAAATTTCTTTATAAAAATTATATTTTTTCAATTGAGTCCAACTTAAAAAATAATAGTAATAAATCGTCCAATGCGATTCCAAAAAGTATGCAATACCTGGGTTCGACTTTTTCAGATATTTCATCTATTTGTAAAGCCCGTAGTACACGACATGAAAATCGTTGCATGTACATGCGGGCCTGACGTCAACGAAAAATCAGGGGCTGGTGGCGTCGCTATCTTTGTTAGAAAAAATCTGCGTTTTAAGGTTATGTACAGCGGTGAAGTGCGTAGATTCCAGGTGCTAGAGGCTTGCATCATATGCATCCCCCTCCGTAGTGGGAAGAGGATGTATATGATCTCAGCCTATGCAACTGAAGCTACTCAACAAACCTGTTTTATCTCAGAGCTCGAGGCACTTTTTCAATACTTACGTCTGGGTTCGGAGGAGAATTATTACCTCATGGCCGGAGATCTAAACGCCAAACATAGTAATTGGAGAAATCAATCACCAAACACTAGAGGGAACCTACTATTCAATTGGTGGGGACAGAATAGTGTCGAGTATCGACTCGATTTAAAAGCGACGGATAGTCCGTCTTATCCCAGATCAGGCTCTTACATAGATCTTATGCTGTTTGACGAACGGATACAGCTAACTAACATGAACCGACAAACAATAAACTGCCTTCAGACATTCGTGTACGACAGTGACCATTGCGGATTCAGTGCCGTAGTAACAATTCCCAACGAAATTGCGGAACTGGAGGAGTATGTTCAAACGCATTCTTACAATTACAGTAGGACGCGGTGGACACGCTTCTCCCGAACGATGACACGAGCACTCTCTTCGAACTCGCTCAACCCACCATCCAATAGGAATTTGTCGAACGAAGAGATCGACACTTACCTCAAACGGATGGACGACACAATAAAACAAACAATGGACAGAACAATTCCTAAGTACCAACTGACTGACAATGTCAATATATACCGCAATGCTACGATCGACGCTCTACACCGACAAAAGAGTAGACTACTGACGAGACTTAAACTCCTGTACAGACGTTTCACCGACCCACAAAACTCGGAGGTTAAGACACTGAAATCACAGTTAAAAAACCTACAGCAATTAATTCAGCAAAATTACCGTGCTGCAATTAATTCGCATTGGAATAACAAAATCCGGGCTGTTAAAGCTAGCAATCCTAGTATGTTCCCGGAAATTAATAAAATCTTTCGAAGAAAAAATCAGAATGAGCTTCCGTGTCTTAAGCTCCCCCGAACTACAGACAACGAACAAGTACTTGTGACAGCAGGTATAGATCCAATAGAAGCGATCGAAGATAACAACTTTTTTGTGATCGAAGATCCTCAGGAGAAAGTTGAAGTAATAGGTGCGGCGTTTCAGGATGTGTATAAGGTGAATGTTAGCTCTCGCCCGAACCATATCTTGGAAAATCGTGTCCTATTGCACAACTTCTACTTGCGATATGACATTCAGCACTGGCGATCGGAGAACACTGGTTTCACCAGGTTCAATGACGAGAATTTGGCAAATGATGTCATCGCCAATGAAGGGACACATCCACCATTCATATCAAAGGAAGATCTCCTGGTCATTTTCGGTTCACTGAGAAGTAAGAAATCTGTGGGAATCGACGAAATACCAAACATTGTTCTTAAACACCTTCCTCTTGAAGCGGTAAACATTTATACTACCCTGTTTAACAATTTGCTGAATAATGCACATTATCCAGCTCATTGGAAGACAGCGATGGTGCAACCAATTCCTAAACGGAACAAAGACACATCTAATCCGGCAAATCTCCGGTCGATAAGTCTCCTTCCCAACATCAGCAAAGTGTTTGAAAAAGTAATCAATAGAGCCCTGAACGAGTGGGTTGAGGACAAAAATATTATTCCGGATAACCAATTCGGTTTCAGAGCGGGGCACGATTGTATACATGCCGCGTCTAAACTGGTATCGGATATCCAATGGAACAAAGGTAAGAAACAATGCACGGGTGCCTTGTTGATTGACTTGGAGAAGGCCTTTGACACTGTATGGTTGCAGGGGCTCTTTTACAAGCTGGATCAGCTCGGCATAAGCAAACCGCTGCTGTACATAATCTTAGATATGCTCACCAGCAGACAGTTTATTGTGAAAAATGACAGTGTGGTGTCTGCTGGGACTTTCGAAATTAAAAACGGTCTACAACAGGGTGTAGTTATTTCGCCGATTTTATTTACGATCTTCACAAGTGATCTTGTAGGATCTCTCCGCCAATCCATAGCGTACGCAGATGACTTAATCGCGTACAGGTCAAGTCCGAAGATCGAGGTCATTGTAAGTCTTTTGCAGCGTGACTTCGAAAAAGTTCAGGGTTATTGCGATGATTGGAAGTTGAAAATCATTTTTCAAAAGTGCGAGACCATTCTGTTCAGGACTCCGTTGTCTGGGGCTTCTAGAAATACTAGAAAGAAGTGGCGAATGTTCTCTATTGTTGGACAAAACGGACAGCCATTAGCGAATCGAAGTGTTGTCAGATACCTTGGGATCTGGCTAGATCAATATCTATATTTTAACAAACATATAGATGCTGCTCTGGCCAGAGCCAAAGCGGCCTTTGCCTTGACAAAGAGACTGTTTCACAGCAGTCAACTCGATGCCAAGGTAAAGGTGATCTGTTACACGGCCCTTATTCGGCCTGTCCTTGCCTATGGCTGTCCCGTTTGGTTTAACGTGGGAACAAGCTTAATGGAAAAGATACGGGTTTTCGAGAGACGATGCCTTAGGGCTTGTCTCCACTTATATAGAACTCCAGAGTCTGAGTACAAAAAATTCTATAGTAATGAGGTCCTGTACAACGGGGCCAACCTGATCAGAGTGGACAACTTTCTGATTAAACTTATTCGAAGACACATTGCAAGAGCAATGACTTCGACCAACAACTTGATCTCCGGGGCTTTTTACCCCAATGATTTGCATCATGAGACAGTGCGCCTCAACGGCCTTATTCCCCCTGAAGCTTTTCTCTATTTAGATAGAAAAGGTCTGGGCCAGGATAGATTAGCGGTACCGTTAATCTTCCACGTTGGTCGAAAAGCTGTGGACGGGCGAGTCACTTACGAACAAGACGTCGCAAGTAGCTCACCGGAGACCCTCAGGTTTAGTAGGGCGGTATCTAACCGCGACAGGGCTGATGTCGTAAGACAATATCGACACTTTTGGTGGCTGGACTGAGAATGAACTTCGTCGTCGTTATATATCTCGGGTGCCCTTATGGCAAAAACAGCATGTACTGTCAGCCGTGGCCGGCTTATTTATGTTTTTATGTAGTGTAAGTAGTTTTTAATGTTATTGTTAAGTAAGGTTTAGATTTTTAGCTTAAGATTAGTTTTTAGCTTAGTATTTTAGTCTAATATTAGTAGCCTTTCAGTTTTAGATTAGTTTATAGTTTAATATTTAAGTTTAATTTTAGTAAAAAACATAAAAAAAAACATCCATATACTAAGTTTGTCTTAAAATTAATTTTTTTTTTCTTAGTGTTTTATTATTAGTTATTTAAATTTAAATATAGTAATTAGTGATAAGTCGAAAGACATAGGTGTAATTGTTAATTTTAGCTTAGAGCGCCCGTATAGGGCCAGTAAGTTAGTATATACATAGTTAAGTTAATTAAGCTAGTTTTAAGCATTTTTTTTGTCTAGCACGTAAGTTCATGAATTTAATAAATAAAAATGCATTAAAATTGAAAAAAAAAAATTCAACGAAAAATCACGCAATCAGGTTAAATATTCGTTGCAGCCATCTTGTAATCTAATGTCGTTGCATGCAAAAAATATCAGTAGTACACGGCATGTAGAACTTGTCCCAAAACGTCGCATGGAAACTATTCGCATTTATTTTTGCATCCTTTTTTTGTAGATTTATGCTGGTTATTTTTTGAGGGCTTCAGTCAAAAAGAAATTAATTGCTTAGAAAGTTGTTTTAACGGTCGATAGCATGAGGGCAACAATTAAATTTTCGTCATCCTGATTTGTCAAACCATATCTACTTTTTTTCCTTGTGCCAAATTGCTTCCATTGCGGATGAGGTTCCCTCGGACGATGAGTTTGGCCGTCGCTGATACCTTTTAATTATAAATTTTGTTACCGAAAGGATATTTTTATACTCTTAATAAAGAAACAAACAAAGATCCATCAACCATAAACTCCAAGCGTTCGAGGCCACACAACTGCATCTGGCTGAAGCAGATTTCATATTTTTGTGAAATAAATGTTGTATAGATCATGGCCCAAAATTGTTTGTGGAAAACTTCCTATTCGGAATAATAGGTGGATTTTACTACAGAAGTGCAGAATTCAAACGTATTAGATCCCACGTGTGGAGCGAACAATAAACTCTAGAAAGTATTAATGACACACATTTGAAAACCGTCAGATAAAGATTTTAACTGAAACATCATGTGATTTTTCCATGGCATTGAGCAATGAAGTGTCACATTTTGTCCCAAATCACATGCTGCTTGCTAGTACACGGCATGCAAAAAAGTCGCATGTTTCCATGCGATAAAGCCGTACCATGGACTCACATGTACATGCGTGACTCTATGTCACAAATATAGGTAGTACACGACATGTAAACTCCATGCGAGTATTGTGACAGATTTTGAGGTCAGAATGACGTCAGGCCCGCATGTACATGTAACGATTTCCATGTCGTGTACTACGGGCTTAACTCGTTTACCGACTATTTTCAGTCCAATTATTCAGAATTTTACGGTGATGATTAAAATATAGCTGAATCATATTCTCATGTTTGTAAGGTTCATATCGGTCATTAAGAATTAAACCTTTTTGAAGTCGAAGACGGTTTGAGGAATTCGAATAGCGACACCAGCTCTGGTCTTCATGAAATTCCACCAATCGTACTTAAAAACTGTGTAACAGCTCTTTCGGAGCATCTCCTTTATATTTTTAATAGTTCTCTTCGAAGTGGCGAATTTCTGCCAGAGTGGAAGAAATCATTTGTAAATCATTTGTAACTCCCAGCTTTGTTAGAGGAAGGTCAACCACAACTAACCTTGCAATCTTTTCTAATTTTCTTGTTAACAATCTTGAGAAAGGAAACCAAATTGATGATGTTTATACTGACTTTGCGAAAGCATTCGATAGAGTAAGTCACTTTATTTTGTTAATAAAATTAGCACTATTTGGTTTTCATTCGAATATGTTGAAATGGTTGATGTATTACCTTGAAGGTCGTATACAATTCGATTCCATTGACCAAGTTCTTTCAAGTCCAATTATGGTGACATCCGGAGTCCCCCAAGGAAGCCATCTTGGCCCTCTTTTATTTCTTATTTTTAGAAATGACATTCAGGAATTCAGGAATCCATTTACCCTTAAATCGCTTTATAGTTCCTATGTTAGGTCTATCATAGAATATTGCTGTGTAGTATGGAACCCTTTACAGCATTCATTCTAATAGAATTGAAATGATCCAAAGAAAGTTTACAAGGTATAAAATTCAGAGATTGGGTTGGAACATTAATACTCCAACGTATTCTACGAGATGTAGATTTTCATTTAAAAATCAATGTTATTAAACTTTTTAATTTAATTTATATTTTGATGCATAGTATTTTTATGCTTACATTGTTCTTCTTGTCTTGTCTTTGAATCTATATGCTAATTTTCGGAAGTCTAACTGCAGATTCAAGAAATCTCTTATTGATGTTCCTCAATTCAGTGGAAAGCGAAACTGAAAGTTATAGCAGCGTTGACACCATCTGTGATCGGGAATACATAATTGATAGTATAGAGCCTGAGAACTTATCTAAGCTCTCGGAAAATGATGCACGTGCAATCGAAGAATGCATCCAGCAAATGAATGAAGCTGAGACAACAAATGCTTTAGTGGAGGCTATGCACTTCAATATAAGTAAAATCGCTAATGCGGCAGATTCTTATTATTTTATTTGCGATGTTGCGGGTGTTAAACCAGAACCGCAAGCATCTTCTTCAAATGCCATAGCAACACATTCTTGCTTGAAGCCTCTTAAAAGACCTCAATCTCCCTTACCGTCTCAAACTGAAACTACTGGGTCATCAGTTCCACCTTCTTCGGGGGGCTTCAATGGACTTCAAAATTGGTGTGGTGTAAAAGTTCCATGCGTTAACACGTAAATGAATTGGCTTTTTGTGGTGATGCATCATTTCCATTGAATGTGAAAAAGTTGGAAACACCAATGGAAATCTTCAGTTCTTTTTTTACGGATGACATTGTCGAGTTGATCGCTGAAGAAACAAATCGAAGTGCTTTGACGGAAAATATTAAATCTGTTTCAAAAACTACTGCCTCAGAGATTAAAAATTATATGGGAATAGTCATTTACATGTCGTTATACCGCTATCCCAATATAGAAAGCTACTGGGGAAAAAGAAAGGTAAACCTGGTTATGATCCATTATTTCGCATCCGCACACTTGCCACCTTACTAAATGAACGATTCGAAATAATCCCAAAAACGGCTAGACTTTGTGTTGACGAACAAATGTGCAGCACGAAAGCAAAACACCATCTTCGTCAATATGTGCCAAACAAACCGCATAAGTGCGATTCAAATGATTTTGCCTACCGTTTCGAGGCACGGATCTTGGTGCCACATCCAATGTTGTTGTTCGGTTATCACAAATAATTCCTGAGCTTGCTTATCACATTCTGTATTTTGACAATTTCTATACATCGCTGCCTCTTTTGGTCTATTAACGAGCTCGA
The DNA here is from genome assembly GCA_963555765.1 of Orthonevra nobilis. Taxonomy (NCBI): domain Eukaryota; kingdom Metazoa; phylum Arthropoda; class Insecta; order Diptera; family Syrphidae; genus Orthonevra; species Orthonevra nobilis. The sequence continues at coordinate 97,399,176 of OY743225.1, read as the reverse complement.
GGATAGAGATAGATAGAGTCGATTTGAATGCTTACTTATGGAAGAATAATAAGTGTGTGCGTCTGGCATCTACTTATGTAGGCATTGAACCTTTTGAAAGATCCATTCCAGATCAACATACGTCGAAAGCACCTCGTTCTGACCGAAAGAAATAAGAATTCATTGAAATAAACTGCCCTCAAATCATCCTCACATGGGTGGAGTTGATCTCATGGATAGACTTATGGGTCGGTATCACATTCGAACTAAAAGCCGAGATATAACCATGAGACTCTTTTACCATTTTATTGACATGTCCGCTACAAATTCATACGTTTTATACAAACGAATTCATGCCGAGAAACAGAATAATTGTAGCGATATGTCCGAAGTAGAACCGCTTCTACAGCTTCCACGATTTCGCGAAGAAAAGAGTTGATAGAATCGAAAAGAAAAGGTGCAAGCATTGCAAAAAATCGGACACCCAAGCCATTTGTTCCAAATGTAAGCTTCACTTGTGTTGCACAGCCAAAAAAATTGTTTTTGGGACTACAATTATAAGAGTTAACATCTTATGATTCTTTCCTTTATTTTTGTAAATAAAACTTTTTAAATGATTAATTCCATACAAGCGCAAACGGGCAAGACTGTCTTGAGACCATCTTCAATATTTCTCACGTGGCGATCAATCCGGACAAAATTTTTTTTCTGAAAATTTAAGCTAAAACTTATTTTACAACTTATCAAGTTGATCCGACCAATTTTACTTTTTTGCTCGTTAGAGGGTTTAGTCTTAAGGCCGACAATATTTCTTAAAAGTTCAATAAAAAAATAAATACATAAGTTAATAAAAGGATAAATACTTTTAAAAATAAAAAAAAGGAATATGAATAATATTTAAAGAAGTAGATGAAAAATTATAGAAACAACAAAATAAAAATATAACCCAGTCTCGCTTGATTACGAATACGGAGTTTTTTGTGTTTATTTTACGATATTTTTCAAGCCCTTCGCTAATCTAGGAAAAACCAATTGCATATGGAATGTTGTAAACAAAAAGGAGATTAAGTTTATATATGCGACTTTAATGACGCTTGACTTAGGATTAGGTAGATGGAGAAGGTGAGAGGAGAGGACATTTTTAAGCGTGTATCTGTTGAGGTGGAGCAGCGTAGGACAGTCGATGATACCGATACTGTTACTGATAAGTTTCAAGCGTTGGGTATATGGTGGGAGTTTAAAGCTGTTTGCCTAAGGGACACCACACAGTGCGAAGTGGAGAAACCGGCGTTGAACAGCTTCAACCAGACTTGGGAAGCATATTCGAGGACGGGTCTAACAAAAGAAATGTAAAGTGCTTTGGTGACGTAGTGGTTTAGGAACTCTTTGGAGTTGGCACGGGTAATGATGGAAAAAAAAGTTCCCTATCACAGACAATACGGAAATCGCGCGACAAATGGAACGGGTTGATTGAAGATGAGGTAGGTTCTGGAGAGCTGTGGTAAAGGCTAACGAGTGTATGTAATGGATTGGCATTTACTAATATTGAGATCCAGGAAGTTTTTGTGGCACCAAATTGAAAACCTACTCAGGAGGAGGAAGTCAGCGGGAGATGATATAGGCATATATATTTTTATGTTGTCGGCGTAAATTTTAAAATGCCGCTTTGGCGTACTTCTCATAAAAAGCAACTAACTCTTGTTACCCCTCTTCACATTTTTCACTCCTCTCAACTCCCCTCCATGAATTCTTTATTTCTCATCATTTATTATAATAATTAATTTTTTTTTATTATTTATTTTAAATTAAACAAATTGAAATGGGTCAGAAAATTGGCGGCTTCGTTCGTGCGATTTAACGCGTCTAGATTCCGACAAGCCGACGACGTTGGAAGAGCTCAGAGCCAATATTGAACGTGGAATAGCGAACGTTTCGTGCCCCCGTTGGCCATTTGAACAAAGTCGAGTTTCAGAGCCGGCAGCAAATTTTGGGAGTACATGCACAACCAAAATTGGAATACGTGAATGTGTAGATTTCAGCGATGATATATCAAATCGGAAAGCCAGACAAGGATTTTTTTTTCCGCCGTGGCTGAAGGCGGGCGTTCGAAAACTTTATTTTTTTCCGATTTTTGTGTCGGAAGTATGATATGGACAATAGAGAATTGCACACTGATTTCAAATCCCAGACGTTTTATTTTCTGCATTTCCCCCGCCAGACCCGTTTGATGTAAACCAAAAAATCAACTTTTTTCTGAGGCATAACCAAATGAATGATACACCAAAAAATCAAAAAAATTCCTCCGATTGCTGATATGTATGCATGTCCCAGACGTACGACGATATGTACCGCCAGACGTCCTTAAAGTGTCCTGAAATGCATTTTTCGACATTGTAGATTTTCGTCCACACATAAGATTTTCTCTATTATTTCTCTTTTTTGTAACGCGATTACAAAAAATACAATTTTTAGCTGATGCATCTCATATTTTCTCTGGTACGATTGTGATGTTATCTTACCGCATGGTAAGCTACTTTAAATTAGTCAACGGTTTCGAATACTGCTACAAACAGAAAAGTGCGACCGATAGATTTAAAAATCTATGTTCAATACGCTCTTTTACTATCTTTGATTCAAAAATACTCTTAGCACACTTATCGGAATGAATGAAGACTTTTTAAAACAGCTATTAATGCGGAACTTTTCTTTAAACTTACATGATTCGGAGATGGGTTGGGCTGATCATATTAGATTTTTTGAAATTGCATTAAATTGTCTGTTGCAACCACTGTGATAACCACTTAAACTGTCGACACAAGTTGAGAGAAAAAAATCTGCATATTTATATTATATTTTTTTGATTTTCGAAAATTTAATATTTTATCACAGTTTTTTAAAGTTATTTTACTGGACAATATGATTCTTTCACTCTGCTTCGCATCATCACTGCAATGACTCCATTGGGTACTATTTTTTTCTTAAGCTCGACGTTTACGCTGAAAAAAAAGTCTGATTGTCAGAGAGGCAATTCTAGAGTTTTAAAGAATCTGTATGGGATTATTAAATAAAAAATGCTGCTAATGATTTCCAAAGATTTTTCGACCAAGAACTGAGCAATAAATATTGATGTATGTTATTAAGGTCAATTTTGTCAATTTTCTTTCTTGTATGTAAAAAAAATAAAAAAAAAAATTGTTGAGGATTTTAAGTCGAAAAAAGCTAAAAAAAAACGTCTGGGACATACGAATTTGAAATCAATGTGCAATTCTCTATTGTCGTTATATAATTTTAAATGCTTATACCTCCGACACAAAAATCGGAAAAAATACCGTTTTCGAACGCTCACCTTCAGCCCCGGGTGAAAAAAATCCATGCCAGACTTTCCGATTTGATTTGTCATCGTTTTCCAATTTTGGTTATGCATCCACTCCCAAAAGTTGCTGCCGGCTCTTGGTCTAAAAGTTTCGATTGTACTTCAAGCCGGCGAGGTTTATTATTAGGGTCGATCTATGTGCTAATCTGCTTATTTGCCTAAGGTAGAAAATTCCACAATCGGGTAAAACTGGTGTGCGGACGTAAGACAGACTAAGGTAGTTTTTCTAAGCTCATCTTCACGATCTTGTCGACTGAAGGTAGTTCAATTTGCTGAATACTTACTCAGGCTGGTTGGTTTGCATGATATTGTCCAGCAGACACAGGGTTTATATTTGAGCATATAGTCCAATGTGCAACCGCTGATTTTTTGTGTGTAGGGGGACACATGAGCAATTTTTTTTTTCAAGTTGAAAACAAAACGGGCTATGCAGTAGCAGCTGTGTTTTTGTAGGAATGAAATGTTGTGAGGTTTAAAGACCACGCAGACCACCATAAACCTTACCTTTAGTGGCATTTGAATGCGCAGGCCAATTTAAGGTTCTATTTAACATCAGTCCAAGATTTTTTGCGGAATCTACATTCTCTATTGTGCTCTGAGCCAGCTGAACTGGTGGAAGATGGGATGGATCACCTGTTAATCATAAGAACTTTAGGCTTATGATCATTTAAGCACATACAGTTTTTGGTTGACCAATTTAAAATGCACTGAAGGTAAGGGAAAACTAAGTTTGATCTGTGCGTCATCTGCAAACATGTGGATTGAATTGTGTTCATGAATAGCAGTGGACCAAGGATCGAACCCTATGGTACTCCATAATTTACTGGTAAAGGATGGGAACACTGTTCATTTACTGCAACTCTTTGGTTTCTCCGTTAAAGTTAAGAGTGTATAAGTTTTGTTGAGAACATCGAAAACTTTAAACTCTTTCCTAAGCTTATAATACAGTGGTCGACTGTGTCGAATGCTTTTGAGAAGTCCAGGAGAGCTAGAATCGTAGCCATTCTGATTTCATCAACGACCAGTAAAAGAGCTGTCTTGCAACTCCGTTTTGGGCGAAAACCTGACTGGCTATTGCTGAGTAGCTACTTTTCTTTATGAGGTATTTTTGTATCTTTATCAGAAAAGTTTTTTTTTCAAAAACCTTGGGGTATGTATTCCACCGCATTAGCATTCGATTTTTTCGGGACAGGGATGAGATTAAACAATAAGGACACAACTGTATCGCATCTATTTTTAAGCTTTAAATAGATATATTAACTCTTGATGAAGCCTTCACCATCGTGAAATGTAGAGTCTGGCAATGAAAAAAAAAAACATCCTTGTTGCGATATTCAAAGTTGAATTCAAGAACCATTGCGAGGACGCTCTCATTGTGAGGACGTCTTTCTAATTTTAAATCGTTTCTCATCATATACTTTCAAATGACCCCCACAAGTGTTCGTTAAGACATGCTATTACTTCCAACAATTGTGCTAATTTTATTTGGTTTAGTTTTTCTAATCCAACATGAGAAGCGTGCCAAGTGTTAATGAATCATGCTTTGCATACAAAAATCTAAAGCGTTACATTGGTAACGTTTTAAGTTCGATAAATTACCTAAAAGTTGGCACCATACAAGTACAATTGGAAGATTGGTCAATCGAAAAAGCTTACATGTTTGTTAGACGGGGAAAATCAACTAACTTTTTGGTACTTTTTGAGACGATCTTTTCCAAGCTGTGCAGCTAGCATGGCATGGAATCCTTTTACTTTTGTCCACAAAGCTCATGATACCCACACCTAGTTCGGTCGAAGAACGTGATTCGCGTTTCAAAATGAAAAAGCCCTCATTTGCGACCTTGAGGGTCGAGGTGTTTTCCCTAGCTTGGCGCTCGCTTATGTGCAGTAACATGTCATTGGTATGTGCGATGTGACACATTGATGCCTTTTTTTTCCAGATGCCAGATAGCACCTTTTCGGACGAGTTTTTTTTTCGTATGTGAAATCAGTGCAGTGCAGTGATGGGTATGGATCGGTCGTTGAACAGTGTTGAGCGAAAGTATGAAGCTTGAAATTAATGTTTGTTAAATAATTTCAAATATCAAAATTAGCCAAGTTTAATCACATCCATAGAGTTTTATAATTTTCACCTTAAAGCAGAAAGACAGACCATAGCACTAAGCATTATTTTAAGCTATAACATCAGCTTACTGCTTCAGTCATTGGCAAGCAGATACAGATTGACACTGCACGTTGTTGATCACGTTTTCGCTTCTGAATTTTTAAAATTTGTGGGAAATATCTTTCAATATTTTAACCTTTTCAGACCTCTAGCTTAACCCTTTGAGTCACAGTGGTACTGCCAGAGCACCACCTATTTAAACCGCTGTCAAAAATGTTCTACTGCATATTTTGGTCTGAATTTTTGCACTCGGGGGTTTTCAGGTTTGTAAATCACAAAAACAAAGTAATATTTGCAAAATTCAAAATGGCGGATCCAAGATGGCGGAAAAATGTGTGAAATTGAACTTATCTTTTTGACAAACCAATCAAACTTTATTCTACTGCATATTTTAGTCTTACTTACTTTAGTATTACTGACAGTCGGACATATTGGATCCACCACCTTGAACATGAAAAGTACAGAAAGACTAACATTAGACTCGTGATCTGTGACCTTGAAAACTCCTAAAAACCAATTGTTTTTGGAATTTGATTGAATTTTGACACTCTAATCCCAGAAAGAGAGGAATGGAATAGTGGACAGATATGTAAGGATTTTAGCTGGACAATCTACACTGACGGCTCTAAGATGGGCGGCGGAGTCGGTGCGGGTTCTCAGAATCTCTGAAGATCTATAATTGAAACATTGAAAAATAGTACAGGAATGCCCAGCTGAAATAGCATCGTTAGAAGGTCAGCTCATTTGCCTTATATGGGTTCCCAGCCATAGTGCCATCCCAGGTAATGAGAAGGCCGATGAACTTGCTAGAAATGGATCTGCCCTTCAGCGCTCGCGTGCAGGTGAGGTTTTCATCTCACTACAAGCAGTTAAGGCTAATATATCCTCATACTTCCTTGAAGTAGCAAATCTAAGATGGGTCAGACTTACGAACTGTGCAAAATTTGGCCGGAATACAAACAATCAAAAACAAAAGATCTCCTTCGTCGAGCCCGCCATGATATTACTAGATTAGTGGCGGTCTGCACAGGACACTGGCCGATTGGAGATCATGCCATTAAGCTAGGTATCCCACACAACTCACATTGTCGCAGCTGCAAAAAACACCGCTGAGAGGGAGACCCTAACACACTTCTTTTGCGACTGTCCGGCTCTTGCTAGAGCCAGACAACGGGCGCTTGGTAGACCCTTCTTCAACTCAATTGTTGAGATTTCTGCTAAGGATATTAAGGAACTAATGTCCTTCTTAAATGCCTCGGGCTGGATTTAGAGATATCTCAAATACATTAAAACAAGATCATAAATAAGGTAACAGAGCTGTGGTATAAAAATGGCACTTAGTGCTAATTAGGTTCTAACTGAACCACCACTTTTACCTACCACCTTGATTGAATTTTACGAATTTAGTCCACCATCTTTGATCCACCATTTTATAATTTGTAAATCTAACCTCGAATTTGTAATTAGTCACCACGAAAGAGGACAATCGAGTATGAAAATTCAGACCAAAATATGCAATAGAATTATGTCTAATCTGATCTAAACGATTCAATTGCACAAAATTTGGGCCGCCATCTTGAATTTTGCAAATCTAAGCTCGTGATCAGCATCCCCAAATTTTAGTGAAATTTGATTGAAGTTCACAAATTTGGTCCGCCATCTTGGATTTGAAAATTATAAAAATATAACCTCACATTGGTGATCAGCGACCCCAAAAATCACCGAGTACAACATTTCAGGTCAAAATATGCAGTAGAAGAAAAATTTTAACAACAACAGACCAATCCCCTTGTTATCTTCAATCTCCAAAGTCTTTGCAAAAACTGTGAAGATAAGAATGCTGACTTACCAAAAGAGAACCAATTTTTTTAGTGATAAGCAATTTGGATTCAGAGAAGGACCTTCCACAGAAGATGAAAAAAATATTACGCCGGTCTGTTTGTGGATATTACCAAAGCCTTTGACACTGTTGTTCATAATATTCTTCTTAAGAACTTGCATCGTGTTGGCTTTCGTGGTTTTGTGCTAAGTTAGTTTGAATCCTTAATCTTAAAGATGAAAAAAAAGAGTCAAAGTTGGGGACTGTTTAAGAGATTGTGAAGTGCTACATTTGGGTGTACCACAAGGGTCTTTTTTTGGTCCAATAGTGTTCCTGATTTTTGTAAACTTTAAACTTAATCAACACTTTGCAAGTAAAGTTACGGCTTTTGCGGATGATCTCGGCTTTGCATATGATACAGATAGCTAATTTAAATCATGAAGTACAATTATTGAGGATCTGGTTTGGCAATCACAATCTGATGATTATCAACAAGACCAAGTTAATGTACTTTAGCTTGAAAACGCAGGAACCTCTGTTCTTCAATGTATTATACCGAGTTTTTTTACGAGTTAGTAAGGAATTTTAAATACATACGCGTCTAAATCATCCAAAATCTTAATTGGACTGATCACATTTCGTTCATGTGACATAATCTGCGCTCATCAATTCGGTATTTTTGACACCGAGTTCATTCAAGCAACCCTGGTGGAGTAAGGAACTACGGGAGTCACAGAGGGAAACAAGACGTCTGCTTAATAAAGCAAAAAGAACTTACCAAGAAGTTGACAAGAATCTAACCATAACAGCAAAAATGAAATTCTGGCAAACCTTCCGTTCAACAGATCCAATAGCTGATACAGCGGGGCGGAAACTGGGCTACTATGTCAGAAACTTTAGAAACTGGACAACCATTTTCCCAAATGTCTAACCGTACCAGCAAACCCCTCGTCCTCTGGACTCACGCAGAGAGAAGCTAATGCGGTGGACATAGAAAAGATAGTCGACCCGACAAAAGTCGCATGGACCATAACCCGTTCGCGCCCTTTAAATCACCAAGAACAAGATACTACAAATAAAGATAGACAAGATAATACAAAGAGGACTAGACACTCTGGAACAAACACTGACGAACATTTTAAGAGGATGTCTGTACCTAGGAGCCTGTTTAGATGATTACTTTTGAGTGCCCCATGACGAGAGTTTGATGGTGAGTGGATTGAGTGGTAAGGGAAAGCGGTGGTCAAGAAGGAAATATAAAAATCTGGGTGGGCAGTCACGTTCCACACCCGAAATGTTCCGTTTCTATTCCATTTTGTCATTTTATTTCGATCGTGGAGTAGTGAGGTTGACGGATGAATAATTGGTTCGGTTCGTGCGGATTGTGAGTAAAAATGTGTACTCGGACGAGAGAAAAAAGCTTCTTGGGCGAACGGAAAGACGACAAGAGACCCCGGTGTTATCACAATATATACAGACGGTTGTAACATATCGTCTGAATTAGGGGCAGGGATCTACTGTCCGAACTCACCGATTGAAATCTCAAACCATCTTGAACCATTCGTCACGGTGTTTCAAGCAGATGTCTTCGCAATTCTAACTGGAGTAGAAAAGCTTACCGTACTCAACATACGGGAGAAGCAAGTACTCATCTGCTCCAATACTGCTGCTATCAAAGCTTTTACAAATCCTCTATCAGCATCGACACTGGTAAGGCAGTACAAACATAAACTCTGTCTAACTCGGGTGCCGGGACACGAAGGTGTAACCGGAAACGAAAAAGCTGACGAACTGGGTAGGAAAGGAGCAGGAGCAGAAGCAGGAAATAGACGTCCCGCTGACAACTATTAAAAGAACTATAAACGAATGGACAACCCGGGAATTCAAAAATAATAGGACAACCGACTAACAAGGTAGCGAAACGAGCTCTGAACTCCACTAAACAGAATCTAAGGCTAATGTTGGGGCTGGTAACATGGCACAAAATCCTTAAAATCCACTAACATAGACTTGGACTAGCAGAAACCTTTACGTGCCAAAACTGTGAGGAGGAAGAGGAAGATCTGGAGCAACAGCGAGACTGCGATACAAAATATTGGGGTCAGCTCTGATACCGGATTTTGTGCACCTCAAGGAAATAGGGATCGGTGAGATCATGGATTTCGCAGAACGAACAAAAAGATTTCACGACCATACAAATCAAGACACTTCATATTAATCCCTTTGACCTTCTTTCCACTACAACTCCCCCACTTTAACCGAAATCTTTTCTACAGAGGAAATAGGGGCACACAACGGGCCCAACCAGACGCCTAAGTGAAGAGCTAACAAAGCTCATCCTTACAAACCAACCAAGCTAAGAGTGTCTCCGATTCATAGCCAACAGAATCACAAAAAAAGGTAAGACTAAATTTTTCGTTCAAAGATCAAGAAATTGCGAACGGCAGGAAGCTTGGTCTAGCATCTAGCGTGGCCGGGACCCTGAAAGATGGAAATCAAGTTCAGCTCACGCTCAGATGCTCTGAGGATCGGTGACTGATCATTGATTGACTTTCAATTCTAGTGCGTTATTTAAAGGATTGTTGAACTAAGCATCTTGACACTTTCCACTGTGGATCAACTTGCGTGCCTTCAGAACAGTGACGATGTGAGATCACTTTTCGCTTGTGGCTTACGCGCCCGGTTTAATATAACGTTGCTAACCGAGATCGGATAATGTTCGGATTCTGCAACGCTTTTGACGTTAAGAGACATAAACAACGTTTTGCAAACAAAACGTCCACCGATCAAAATCCGAAATTTTACTTACCGATTATGTTGTGTATTGTTTGGATGTCCGTGGTTGCTGTACCTAAGATCCCGGGTTCATACCCGAGATGAAGCAGCTGACATATTTTAAACTGATCCATATCTCACCAGTGTGCCCATCCTCGGTTGCTGTTCGCTGTCTACATGTAGCTGCAGTTCGACAACAGCCCAAAGCACCTAAATGATTGTCATTTTTTATTTTACAATTGTCAAAGTGTTTCGCAGTCTCTTTGGTTGGAGTTGTATAGTCGTTCATCGCCAAGAAAAACATAAATCGCTTGATGTATCTTACTGTCTGAGAAACCCTTGCGTAATATCTACTGTGCTGTGTAACCACGCCACACAACAAATTAGAAGCCATTCCATTGGACATTTAATGAGCACGATAATCGCGTAGGCACTAAATAAGGGCACAAGGCGGCTCACTAACCGCCTTTTTAGCAAAATTTTTCCGTACACTTTTATGAAGAAAATAATCAAGATGTCTGCCTCTTTAATTGGCTGCCAAATGGATGGAGCAAAAGATTTGCTTTATCGCAAAATGTAATGTCAACTCATAGCAAGCATTGTGCGTGCATTGAAAGAATTACCCATAGGAATGCTGTCTGTCGTTTGTCAGGCTAAATTTGAGTTATCTCCACGATCAAGTGTCAGACTGTCATAACTTCAATGGCCGGCGCTCTTGGTTAGTTTTTTTGTATTGAAACTTTGATCGATCGAAGACGCAACATGATCATCGAGCCAAGCTGGAATGGGATTGATGCAATATGCTCCGCAAATCTTCATCGGATTTATATGTCAAGAGATTTCATCTGATTTTTGAAGCTAGTCTAGTCAATGTACGAGTATACAAGACAATGAAAAGAGAGATGACAATCGCACGGCAAAAATTGGGTTGGCTTTGTTGTCGACTCCGCCGCTGGCTTTGGGCAAAAAACGACAAGGAAGCTGTTTGACGATGTTATTTTTTTTTTTCTTTCAGTAATGGCAACAAGATTGGTACGCGTGGGCATAAATGCGCAAAAGATTTCAGGCCAATAAGTCTGACCTCATTAATTTTGAAGGTTCTCGAACGAATCCTGGACAATCACATAAGAGACTCTATATATGCAACGCTACGTAACAGGAATATAATCAAATTTGCTAGCAAGGGTACACCACAGGGCGGTGTCATCTGTCCTCTTCTCTGGTTTCTTGTCGTGAATAAAATACTTACAAGACTAGACAAAGATAAGGTAAAAGTATTTGGCTACGCGGATGATATGGCGATCTTGGTATCAGGAAGTTTCCGGCTGTGATCAGTGAGATCATGGAGGGCGCGCTGGGTAAAGTTTGCACCTGGGCTTCAAAATGCGGCTTTGGGATCAACTTAAGTAAAACGGAACTGATGCTCTTCACCACTATAATCAATATACCCAGCTTCCCACTCCCCCGTCTGATCAACCGCTTTCTCTGTTTACCAGCGCTAAGCACCTAGGCTTTACCTTAGAGCACAAAACTCAGCTGGAAGCTAAACGTTGACCAGTGAGTTAAGAGCGCGTGCATAGCTTTTTACGCCTGCAGTAGAACCTTTGGCAAAAAATGGGGTCTCCAATCAAAGCTGATCCTATAGATGTAGACGGCGGTGGTTCGCCCGATACTAACATACGGATCACTAGTATGGTGGCCGGCCCTCATGAAAAAATTCAATGTTATCAAACTCAACAAGGTACAGAGAACTGCATGCATACGCACCACAGGCGTTCTACGATCGACTCCGTCGGATGCTCTGACGGTAATGTTGCATCTCCTACCTTTGGACCTACACATTAGGCTCACAGCGCCATTAGGTTCAGAGAGCCTGGATGCTGGACATCAAAACCCTATGGTCATAGCGCTATACTTGATCTTATATCGAGAGATTTGGTATCTTCACCAACGGACTATACGGTCCCTAGAATTTATCCATCAAATAACTTTGACACTCTAATCCCAGAAGGAGCGAAATGGAATAGTGGATAGATATGTAAGGACTTTAACTGGACAATCTACACTGACGGCTCAAAGATGGGCGGCGGAGTCGGTGCGGGTGTGCTCTCAGAATCTCTGAACATCTGTAAAGCCTATACTACCCGACAATTCCACCGTTTTCCAAGCCGAACTATTTGCAATCCGGGAAGCATGCCGGCAAATCAAATTAAATCCAAATATCCTGCCAAGCCAAAAGGTTGCCATATGCATTGATAGTCAAGCAGCCATCAAAGCTTTTGCCTCCTTTACTTCACATTCAAAATTAGTACAGGAATGCCGAGCTGAAATAGCGTCGTTAGAAGGTCAGCTCATTTCCCTTACAGTGGTTCCCGTTCACAGTGACATCCCCGGTAATGAGAGGGCCGATGAATTTGCTAGGCAAGGATCTGCCCTTCAGCGTTCGCCTGAAGAGGAGGTTTTCGTCTCACTACATGCAGTTTAGGCTATTATACCCTCAGACTTCCTTGAAGCAGCAAACATTAGATACGCCAGTCTGACGAACTATGCAACATCAAGGAAAATACTACTGTGTCCAAAAAATAAGGTGACATTTTATTTATTTTGAAAATTCTTTTTTTATTCTTCCAAATCAATTTCATCCCCTTCAAAGTAATCCCCTTCCGATGCAATGCACTTATGCCAACGGATTTTCCAATCTTTGAAACACTGGTTGTAGTCACTTTCCGGGATGGCCTTCAGTTTCGTCTTCGCTGCGACTTGAATCTCCGCTATCGTATCAAAACGGTGTCCCCGGAGCGGTCTTTTGAGCTTGTTGAACAGCCAGAAGTCGCACGGCGCCAGATCAGGTGAATACGGTGGTTGCGGAACGTTATGGGTTGAGTTTTTGGCGAAATGATCACGAATTACGAGTGCGGTATGGGATGGTGCATTATCGTGGTGTAAAAACCAAGAATTGTCTTTCCACAATTCCGGCCTTTTTGGGCGGATAGCGTTACGCAAACGACGCATAACGTTCAAATAATATTCCTTGTTGACTGTTTGGCCGGCTGGAAGGAATTCATAAAGCACAACACCACGATAATCGAAGAAAACAGTCAACATGACCTTGATTTTTGAGCGACTTTGGCGCGGTTTTTTTGGTCTCGGCTCTCATTTGGCACGATATTCGCTCAATTGATCGGTTGTTTCGAAGTCGTAAGCATAGATCCAAGTCTCATCGCCAGTAATGCGTTTCATGACATCCTGGTAGTCGGAAAGCATTGTTTCACACACTTCAACGCGACGCCTTTTTTCCAAAAAATTCTATGTTTTCGGTACCAATCGAGATTTGACGCGCTTGAGGCCCAAAGCATCCTTCAAAATGGTATTGACTGAGCCTTTCGATAAGCCAACTTCATCAGCAAGGTCTCTAATGGTTAATCGATGGTTTTTCAACACCAAATCTTTGATTTGTTGGACGTGAGCTTAATCGGTTGAGGTTGAAAAAAACCTCAAAACGAAAAAACTCACTTTTAGCAGCTCACAAAACGACGCGTATCTCAAACACTATGAATATATTTTATATATTATATATATATTTTGATATGAAATTTCACATAGATGTCACTGACAGTACTACCAACCTAAAAAGAAAGAAAAATTTCCAAATCCTTCGACGCGCGCAGTTTAAATTCATATGTCACCTTATTTTTTGGACACAGTAGTATGTCCTGAATACAATCAATCAAAAACAAAAGATCTCCTTCAGCGAACCCATCATGATAGTGCTAGACTAGTGGCGGTCTGTCGCAGCTGCGAGTGAAACCCTTACGCACATCCTTTGCGCCTGTCCGGCGCTTGATAGAGCCGGATAGCGAGCGCTAGGTGGACCCTTCTTCAATTCAATTGATGAGATTTCTGTTAAGGTCATTATCATCATTTGCAAGTAAGGTCCTACTTTAATACCTCAAGCTTGATTTAGAGATTTCTCAAATACACATCTTAAATGAGATAACAGAGTTGTGGCATTGAAACGGAGCATAGTACTAATTTGTATTTTGAACCACCACTTTTACTTACCTACCTATGGCAACCTTTTTTTGAACATACTGAAATAAAACTAATGGGCTGCGACCTCATCACATTTCCTTCATAAGGATTTTTGCAAGACTTTGGCCCCTAAAAGGAACATCGTCAACAAGTATTAAAGGATCTTGGTTTGTTAGTTAGATAGACAATCTTAATTAGCCTTCAATTAAAGAAAAGTACAAAGATCTACTAATAAATGTACGCAATCTTGTAGCGAGACAGAAAATTCAATATTAAAGGTGTAAGACTAGATGCAATTCTAAAGAGCAGTGGTGTATAGTCAATAATATCTTAAACATGGCAATAGAACTATTAATACGAATAGGAATGAATTCAATAATTTCTGCATTCATGTTGCAGCAAATGCTAAACCAGAAATTGTTGTAAAGCTGAATGAAATTAATAGAAAGTTTTTAATCGATAAATCGAATTTATCCTCCTTTTTCTTCAGTCCAGTGACTAATGCAGAACTCCTTTCCGTTATTTATGTTCTTAAGCCAAAAAAAGCAGTGTAGCCTTAGCCCTTTGGTTGATATTATTAATAAAAGTTTCGAATGCGGGAAATTTACAGATGCCCTCAAGACATCTATCGTAATTAAAATCTTTAAAAAGGCAGACCGTGGTGATCCAAATAACTATAGGCCTATATCCTTGGTTTCAGTATTTTCAAAATTATTTGAAAAAATAATCAAAATAAAAAATAAACCTGAAATCAGTTGGCATATTGCTTGACTTAACAAAAGTGAACCATGAAATATTACTGAAAAAACTCTTCCATGTCGAGTTTAGAGGAAACGTTTTAAATTTGTTTGAGTCATTTTTGGCCAAAAGAAATCAAAAAGTAAAGATTAATGGTGATATAAGTGAGGAACAGTGCTCGAATAGTGGAGTTCCACATGGATCGGTACTTGGTCCAATACTCTTTCTTTTTTACCATACCTCTAAGAGGACATTTGGTGTTACGCACAAAGTCCAAGGCTGTATGTTTTTCGCTGTCAAACTCTAGCTTGTTTATCGATGACATTCGTTTCCATCACCCAAGGTGTGATAATGTATTCTGTTCCGATTATTGTTTTTTCATTGATGTATTAAAAAGTATAGGTTTATATATGTATAGGTTTTATATTATTGTTTATAGTTAACCTTACTGACCGTTGTCAGTTTAACTGAAGCCATTGGGGACCAGGAAAAGTTGGAGAATGTTTTTAAGGCACCGTATTTTTAAAAATCTTAAATAGCCATAAAAATAATGCTATGAAATTTTGTATAATTCGAAAAAAGTGAATTACTTCTTTTTTGGGGGTTTTAGAAGCTCAACGGAATATTGAACTCACGTTGAAAAACATTGCCATTCTGAACTGAACTGATATTGATCGACGAAATGAGGCTTTATATACACGCGCTTAAGGTCTTATGAAAACCCTTATAAAGCTGACACGCGGATGGAAAGTATCAAGGAGGAAATAGTAACAAGTAATAATCCCCATATTTTTTTAAGTTCTGTAAACTGTAACGAGTAGGAAATATCAGGCAAGTCAATTGATTTCAACATTCTGTTGACTCCTACGAGTTTTATCGCTGGATTTTGAACTCTGTGGAGCAGGCTTAAGATCGTTCAGCTCGTTCATAAATAGCAGCAAGATCAGATTTTACAGTATTTTTGACGACATCGGTGATGTGGCCATTCTAACCAAGATTGTTATTGGAACACATTCCGAGGACGAACATAAATGACAATACCAGTTACAACTCCATTACAAACCCAATTCATAGTAAAGACTCGACTAACAGATAGATAAAATCCATGCTAGAAAATAGAGTTGTAACTTCCTCGCTTGGAAGTGTGTCAAAATCAGTCACTGCAATGAGAGGCTGTCCCCAGGGAGGTGGCATATATCCTCTACTCTGGTCATTGGTCATAGACAACCTCATGGTGAACCTCAATGAGATTGGCTATGCTGATGATCTGACTATTGTCATAAGAGGCAAATATGACACTACAATCACCAGCGTTATGCATTCAGAATGGTGTAAGTATGAAGGACCTTCTGTGAATCCTAGCTAAACCGTTCTGGTCCCCTTCACAATGAGGAGACAACTGACTCTGCCGGTGTCTATGGACCCAACACTGTTTTCCATGCTGAACTACAAGCCATCGAATCCTGTGCCACAGTAAACCTTGCAAAAGGCCAAAAAGGGGCCAGAATTCTTATATATTCAGACCGCACAGCAGCGCTCAAGGCACTGTCATCCCATCTTATGGAATCAATATGTGACAAAAGCTGCTACGACACCTGAAGTAAGATTAGGATGGATTTCAGGTCACCATGGAATTGCAGGCAATGAAATTGCGGACAAACTAGCCAGGGCTGGTTCTAAAACCGCCTTCACTGGTCCAGAACCATTCTATGGCGTAAGCTGGACTACGGCCACAGGTCTGACTTAACAAGGAGAATATAAGAAAGCTCGTTAGCTTCCTCTCAGGTCATTGTCGCTTGAGATCACATCTACCCAAACTAGGGCTCCTCAGTACAATCACCGAATGCCGACTCTGTTTGGAAGGCTTAATAAATGACTTTCTATTGGTTAAGAACGATTTGAAATAACCAAATATTTTGGGACCGACTACCCATTTCCTTTGTTTGTTAAGAATAAGGTGAATACCTATGCGGTCAAAAGCTTTTTCAAAATCTTAGGCTAGGATTGTAATATGGTTGCACGCTGAAAGGGCATTTGTGACAACGTAGTCGATATGAAGTAGGGCATCTATGCATCCTTTTTTTGGTTTGAACCCCACTTGATTGGGACTCAGAATCTTTCTTAACTCTGTAAACCATAAAATTCTGCTAGAATTTTTTTTTTTTTTACAGAACTTTTGATAAACATGGAAGTAAAGAGATTGGGCGATATCCATCTACGCTTGCAATATTTTTTTGGGCTTAGGTACGGGAATGATGGTAGCGGTTTTCCAACTTTAAGGTATAATATCTTTGCTGAGGATGTTTTTATACAGCGATAAAAGCCTTTCCTTCCTTCCTCTATCTCGCCCTGGTGTTTTGCCCTGCAGTTTAGTCGAGCAACTTTCGAATTCAAGAGTAGTGATGTCAGTTCAATACGTTGTACTGCTGTGTTCCTTGCAGGCTGCGGAATGATTCTGAGACTTTGAATTTTTTTTGTGTTATAACACGGAGAAACGTTTGAGTTGGCTGAACTGGATGACCAAGTTTGCGCAAAAAAATTGCAGACTTCTTTGGGGTCAGTTACATTGCCAAATGGTGTGTTGATACTTGAAATGTTTTTGTGAGTGCAGTTGCTATTCAAAGTCCTTATTCGTTTCCAAACTGTGCTTGTAGATGAGTTAGGGTTTATGGTGGCAGTAACGTCCTTAAAGCTTTTAAGCTTGCAGATTTTTAGTATTCTTCTAAAAACAGCATTAGCTTTTTGGTAAGCTATTAAGTTGATTTGAGTAGGATTTTTCCGGAAAGTCCTCCAAGTCGTGAATTTATCAGTTCTTAGCCTACCCAGATTAGGATTCCACCAAGGCACAGACAATTGAGGAATTGAGTCATTCGCAGCGTTTCGAATGCACTTAAGTAAAATGACTGCTTACTTGTTTATACAAGAGGGGTTCGCGGGTGCTTTCGAAAGATGCAGTTCTCATTTTTTCGAAAATAAATGCCAGTTGGCCAATTCTGTTTTATATCCTGGGATATGCTTCACAATTTCACACCTAGGAGACAATTGCATATTAATTGAAGTTGGAAAATGATCGCTATCATGCAGATGGTCGGAGATGTGCCAGGATATTTTTGAGATGAGCTCTGAGGAGCAACACGTAAGGTCAATGTGGGTAAACGTATTGTGATTTGAGTAGTGGGTGGAAGATCCGTCGTTAAGTACGATAAGGTCGGATTTTGTGATAAATTCTTCAATTATTTTGCCCCTTTTATTAGTCTTAGGGGAACCCCAAAGCTCACCCTATGAATTGACATCCCCTGTGAATTTGAATGGCGGTTGAACTTGCTGAATGATATTCTAATCGGATCTGACGAAAATTTGTCCTGGTAGAACATAAAAACAGATGACAGTGACCTTGATACCCAAATCAATCTGTACCGCAGTCGATAAGATAAGATTAAATATGTATGTATATTAGGGTGTCCCTTATTTTTCAAAGTTTTAAATTTCTAACGCATAGGTCTTAGTTTTGTTCATTTGACTCTTAAACACTCGGAAATAAATTTTTACCTTATTTGGAAGACGATAACCCGTGCCGACTTGCATGGAACCATGTTCATACATGTTGCGCGGCAAAAGCGGTGCGTATTCGCAGAAGTTGTCATTTGTTCTCAATTATTCTCAAGATTCACACGTATTATTTTACATTTAAAAGATGGCA
This sequence comes from Orthonevra nobilis, assembly GCA_963555765.1. Lineage (NCBI taxonomy): Eukaryota > Metazoa > Arthropoda > Insecta > Diptera > Syrphidae > Orthonevra > Orthonevra nobilis. The sequence continues at coordinate 97,380,596 of OY743225.1, read as the reverse complement.
GTGGAATAAAGAAGCATTAAAAAAAGTATTTTCTTAGTTGGTGACGTAAATTATCAAATAACAGGCGCAAAGTTACCGTCTAATCGTCAAATTCTTGCAGTACTTTTTTTTCAACATTCGCGAAGTTAAAGTCACTGTCAGCGAAAGCGCTAATCTCGTCATTCGGGAGTGTAATATATTTTGGGAAAAAGCTAGAATCCCTACCAGAGCTATACCTAACAGTGTAAAAAACTTGTGGATCTTCACCATGCTTGGAGGGAGTTGCAAAAAAATTCTAAAAAAAATACCAGATACTTACAAGCGCCGTGAGAATGACTTTAAAAACAATTTAGATAATTTATTTGATAAAGCACACGCTCATGCTTTGGAACGTATGAAAATTGAAGAAGACAAAATATTTTGACAAAAACAAAGAGAACCAGGGCGTCCAGGGTGTTTAGCGGGTGTAGACAAAAAGTTAGCCGAAAAAGAAGAAAGAGCAAGACAAAGAAAATTAAATGAAGAGAAAAAAAGAAATGAACAAATGTGTTTCGGAGGTTTATCGTCATCTCTTACCACGCAAGTTGTATACAAAAGCAAGGACATAACGATGAACTTACCAGCTCTGATGAAAGCCTTGAGAACGCTTGCCATCCACCTCTCAAATGGTAAGCTCTGAAACTACTACAAAAAGAGGAAGGAAAGACTTTATTACGCCTAAGTTAGTTGCAGCTTTAGATAGATGTCAATTAAGCATAAGGGATTCTGTCTATATACTTCAGGCTGTAGTAGAAGCACTAGATCTTAGCTGTGATGATTTTCCAATAAACAAATCCCCCATTCAACGCATTCGCACACAGATTCGAAAAGATAGAGCGGAATGTATAAAATCAGATTTTCAGAATAATATGCCTGAAATTAATACCTGGACTTGACGTGAGAGGTTCTAAAGAAGAACGCCTGCCAATTCTCATATTTTATGGAGAAAATGAACAACTTCTGGCTGTACCCAAACTGGAGAGCTCTTCCGACCAAGATCAAGCTAAAGCTGCGTTGAACGCACTTTATGACTGGAACCTCGATGACAAAGTTCAAATAATGTGCTGTCTAATACAGGGCGATTGAAAGGAGCTTGTGTACTTTTGGAACTAAAACTAGAAAGGGAATTACTTCTCTTTGCATGCCGCCATCAAGTTTACGAATTGGTTTTAAAATGTGTGTTCCAAACAAAAATCCACCAAGTCACAATTAGCCCTGATATCCCACTGCTCAAAAAGCTTAGAGACAACTGTTGAACTCTGTTGAACTGTTGACAACCATTGAAACATACACCGATATCGTTACGCGACATTTTTGTAATACAACAATAGAAGATTTGTTGACATTTTATAATCAAGAACTGGAAAAAACCATTGTACGTGACGATTATCGTGAACTGATTGAACTATCTTTTATTTTCTTAGGAGGAGACAGTAAAAAAAAAAATTAAAATTAGACCTCCTGGAGCGATACATCAAGCAAGGTGGATGGCTAAAGCTATTTACTCTTTAAAAATATTTTTGTTGCAATCGCAGTTGAAAATTAGCGCCAAGGATAAACAAGCACTTCAAGACGTCTGTTTATTCATTGCAGTTATTTATGTGAAACCATAGCTTGGAAGTAGTCTGGCGGTGAAGGCACCGAATCAAGATTTGTGCTTTTTAAAGAGGCTGAAGGAATATGAAACTGTTGACAAATTGATCTCCAATGTATCCCTGAGCAAGTTTAGTCAACATCTTTGGTACTTGTCAGAAGAAATTGCCGTTTTATAACTCTTTGATGAAGAAGTTAGTGAAAAAACGAAGACGAACATTGTAGTGAACTTACAAAGAGAAAGTTTGTATGATTCTGGGAAGGGATACAATCCATCTGAAGAAGATTTGTCTGATTATTTGTATGGTAAGTAGGAATACAATACACAGTACTATTTTTTATACTGATTTTAATAAATTGATAATAAATATGCCTTATTTATTGTTACAGGAAAATCATTAAGTGAATTTATGTCAATGAAGAGCAAAAATGTATTTCCTCGATTAAAAATTGATAAGAATTTCCTCCAGAGACCCGTTTCTACATGGCATGAAGATGTTTCCTATTTCTTTCCATAAGAGCATTTAATGATACAGCTGAAAGAGCTGTAAAGCTTATGTAAGATTTTCATGGTTTGATCACTGCAAAGGAGGAGCAAAAGCAATTTTTGCTGCGCTGTGTTCAGGAGCATAGAAATCTGTATCCAGCCTGTAAAAAAGAGACTCTCAATCTGTAATTAAATCTTTGTTCAATAAATATTTTATAAAATTTAAATATTTCAATTGAATTCGCTACATAACGGAGAGGGTCATAAACAGAAATATTCAAAATCCTCAAAGTTTTGTCGGCACGGGTTAATGATAACGTAGGAAGATAAATTTTGTATTTAAGTAAGTCTAGGCAGTTTAAAAAGAAATAGGGGGTATGCATTTCAATATCTAAAAAAAAAATATAAGGGACACCCTAATGTATATATATTTCTTTTACTTTATTTCTCTTTCTGTCTTCGGGAGTAAAAACATCCTTTGGAGCATCGAAGTCTGGTACAGAACTTGCCGCAGCGATCCACATCAGATTGGTGATAAGTCAGTGAGTAATTTTAATATTTTAAAGTTAATTTTTAATTTTAAAATTTAAAAAAGCAAGCGCAAAAAATGTCGTTAGACGCGAGTTTCACGTCGTTTCTTTACGTACTCGTATTGAAAAAGCCGACTGTAATCAAATAAAAGACCACGTTTGATTCGTTTCTTCACAGCTGGTCTTAAATTACACATTAATCGAGCCTAATTTAGAAAAAGGCTCACGATTTCTGATTTGTGGTTTAAGCCCAGCCCAATCGGCACTCCCAACCAAATGAAAAAAAATCCGAACTTGTTTGTTTTTTTTTGTACCGAATTTCTTTATTCAGTAAATGCAGGGTAATTCGCTATAAGGCATAACTTTCTGTTATGTTCCAACGGATACATACATAAATATAAAAATAATAATTAATTACATTAGGGTTGATTAGATTCCTCTAAGTCGCATCATACGCGTGCGTATACAAGAAGAGAATTAAAAATAAATTTAATTTTTGTTCGTTCATTTGGTGTGTCGGTCGTTGAAGTGCCAGTGGCTTCTGGGAAGCCGCCGCCGCTCTCAATGGTATCCATGTCCGTAGGAGAGCCCACCGCCGTAGGAGAGTCCGCCGTAGGAAAGTCCACCGCCATAGGAAATCGCATTGCCGCCGATGGCGATCTTCGAGATGGCTGGAGCGGAGGCTATTAGCGTTGGAGCCGCAGCGGCGTATGATATCTTTGAGATGGCGGGAGCTGCAGCTACATACGCTGGGGCAGCAGCGGCATAAGCCACTCTTGGTGCAGCAACTGCGTATGAAATTCGCGAGATGGCTGGTGCCGCTGCAATGTACGACGGAGCAGCTGCGGCGTAGGTCACTCTTGGGGCAGCGACAACAGTGGGAGCAGCGGCGGCATAACTGATCGCAGGAGCTGGAGCAGCAATTGCAACTTGTGCTGGAGCAGCAACGGCAACTGGTGCTGGGGCAGCAACTGCAACTTGTGCTGGCGCAGCTATCGCAACAGGGGCTGCAGCTGCAACAGCCGCTACTTTGACTGGACCAGCATTAATGACACCAGCGGACTTTTGTACAATCGCATTGAATCCGTTGATCTTGTCGGCAGTGTAGGTAACCTTGCGAACGGAACCGTCAGCTTCCTTCAGCGAATAACTGCCATGGACCACACCGTTGACGAGAGACTCAGATGCTTGCTTGGAGTCACCAGTATTTGGATCGGATACGCCATAACTGAAACTGTATTGTGGATTTGGATCGACGGGTTCTGGTACGATGGCCTTGACTGCGACAGCTGGTGCTGCAGCGGCAACGGCTACTGGCGCTGGTGCGGCAACGGCTACTGGCGCTGGTGCAGCAACGGCCACTTGGGCGGGAGCCGCAACAAGAGCAGGCTGGGAGACAACGATCGGTGCAGGACGAGCAATACTAATGGACGGCGCAGCAGCCACAGCATACGATGGTGCAGCGGCATAGCTTATCGAAGGAGCAGCCGCATAGCTCACCGAAGGAGCAGCCGCGTAGCTTACCGAAGGAGCAGCAGCATATGATACAGAGACAGCTGGAGCTGGTGCAGCGATCGATAGTGCCGGTCCAGCGGAATAGCTAATTCCACCACCATATCCTCCGACAAGAGCACCCAATCCACCGCCGCCGTATCCAATGTGGCCAAGAGGGACTGCCTGCGTGATGGCAGCCAGGCAGATAAACAGAACAACCTGCAAAAGATCATAATACACCGATTAGTGAGAATCCTTCATCACACGAGGATGCTTGCAAGGACTACAACTGATTTTACCTTTACAAATATCATCTTGTGTCGACCTGCACTTAGAAGATTACAACTTTGGTTTGAGATACATTTCCTCGGATAACTTCACTTTTATAATCGCTCGCAAAGAATGCCCCAGCTTCGGCCGCTGTCTAAACATGGTCGCGATCAGTTTGCCACTACAGCTGATGCTTGCTTTGATTTCATCACTGAATAATTAACTCAATTCCAAGCTGATTCCACTTCTTCTCGTGCGTCTGTCCATGTATCCAATTGCAATCATCTGATTGCCCTCCTTTCAATCATACAGCCAAGAGTAGAGCAATAGTTGCTCTGTACTTCTGCGGAAGAATTCTCTGGGTGGTATATCGATTGTACAAAAGTGATCGCCTCTTTGATGGGCACGACACATGGAACCGGTCCAGTTTAGCTCCCAGGTCTCAGCATTTTGACTTTTAATGAATCAATTCACATTTGGCAACTTATGTGAGCATAAAAAAAAACATGTCAGATACGTGTTCCGAACAGTTTGACACACGGTTCGTTGGACTGGTTACTCTAGAGAGCGTTGATGCCTTCATTGAGAGGCACATGAGGTCGTCGACGGTTCGGTTTCAGTTAATTCCCGTAATTAATTAAATTGTAGTTGCAGTTGATGGACTAGAAACCAGTCGATGGTGGACGAATTCCAAAGAATTGTTCTTTCTGTTAAAAATTTGCAATTGGGTTCATGCTCTCAAATTCGATCAATGTCATGGAGATATTTGCAATTCAGATGAACTACCGCGACTGCAGGTTTCATTAATGCTAAGAGATTTGAATCGCACAGAGCAACAGACTTAACCCTTTGAGTCACAATGGTAATGCCAGAGCACCACCTATTTAAACTGCTGTCAAAAATGTTCTACTGCATATTTTGGTCTGAATTTTTGTACTCGGGAGTTTTTGGGGTCGCTAAACATGAATCTGAGGTTATATTGAAGGAATTCAATCATGGGCATAATATGTGAAACTGAACTTGTATTTTAGACTAACCAGACAAACATTATTTCACTGCATATTTTGGTCTGAATATTTTTACACGAGGGTTTTCAGGTTCGTAGATAACAAAACCAAAGTTAAATTTGCAAAATTCAAAATGGCGGATCCAAGATGGCGGGGTTGTACTGTGGCATATGTTGAGATTCTGAACGTCCTTTTGCACTGATACCTTCGGTTTGCATTTGTTGTAGCCTTTGGTCTTTAGTGGTCTACCACCTACTTTAGAGTCCCCAACAAATTTTTCTACTAAAGCCAATCGAAATGTTTTTAGTATTACATTATTTATATTCCCCAGTTCTCTATAAATAACATAAGCATTCACAATGGCTGTATCTACGAAGTGCCAAAAAAGTCGATGCCATCACTTTTTTGATCTTCTATTTCTCCATGATCGAAATTGCCCATGAACTTTTTATAGTCTCGAACAAGTGAAGGCCACTTGACAACGTATGACAGAGTCTGCAATGTAAGACTGACAGTCGGCCATATTGGATCCTCCATCTTGGACATGAAAGTACCGAAACACTAACATTAGACTCGTGATCTGTGACCTTGAAAATCCCTAGAAACCAACTTTTTTTGGAATTTGATTGAATTTTACGAATTAAGTCCGCCATCCTTGATCCACCATTTTATAATTTGTAAATCTAACCTCGAATTTGTCATTAGTCACCACGAAAGAGGACAATCGAGTACAAAAATTTAGACCAAAATATGTAATAGAATTATGTCTGATCGGTTGGTCTAAACGATTCAATTGCACAAAATTAAAGCCGCCATTTTGAATTTTGCAAATCTAAGCTCGTGATCAGCATCCCCAAAAACCCCTATATACCAATTTTAGTGAAATTTTATTGAAGTTCACAAATTTGGCCGCCATCTTGGATTTGAAAATTATAAAAATATAACCTCAGATTCGTGATCAGCGACCCACAAAATCACCGAGTACAAAACTTCTGGTCAAAATATGCTGTAGAAAAAAGCATGACTCAAAGGGTTAAAGGACGACGACGAGTGCCTCTTGGCACATAGTGGCGACGAGTGAAATAAAATTTAATTTTTATTTAATTGCACATATACACTGAAATATTACTTATATTTTAATTCCAACCTTCTAGATTTTTTCAAAGAATGTTATTCTTTCAAAAGCTTTTAGATAGATAGATATTTTTATTGTGACCAAAATTTGTACAATTTAATTTTTCTTAACAAAATATAGTATGTATGAGGATTTTGTTTACATACCTTACAACTAAAATATTTGTATAAAGCTTAAATATACTACTGTGTCCAAAAAATAAGGTGCTAAAAGCTGAATTTAAACTGCGCGCGTCGAAGGATTTGGAAATTTTTCTTTCTTTTTAGGTTGGTAGTACTGTCAGTGACATCTATGTGAAATTTCATGTCAAAATATATTCATAGTGTTTGAGATACGCGTCGTTTTGTGAGATGCTAAAAGTGAGTTTTTCGTTTTTTGCGATGTCGAAATTTATTGAGCAAAGAATTTGCATTAAATTTTGTTTGTGGATACGTTGAGGATGGTGCAGAAAGCCTTTGATGATGAGGCTATGTCTAAAAAAAATGTTTACAAGTGGTATAGTGATTTCCAAGCCGGCCGTGAACGTGTCGAAGACGAAGAGCGTTCTGGGCGACCATCAACCTCAACCGATGAAGCTCACGTCCATCAAATCAAAGATTTGGTGTTGAAAAACCATCGATTAACGATCGTCAATACCATTTTGAAGAATGCTTTGGGCCTCATGCGCGTCAAATCTCGACTGGTACCGAAGACATTGAATTTTTTGGAAAAAAGGCGTCGCGTTGAAGTGTGTGAAACAATGCTTTCCGACTACCAGGATGTCATGAAACGCATTATAACTGGCGATGAGACTTGGATCTATGCTTACGACCCGGAAATAACCTATCAATCGAGCGAATATCGTGCCAAAGGAGAGCCGAGACCAAAAAAACCGCGCCAAAGTTTCTTCGATTATCGTGGTGTTGTGCTTTATGAATTCCTTTCAACCGGCCAAACAGTCAACAAGGAATATTATTTGAACGTTATGCGTCGTTTGCGTAACGCTATCCGCCTAAAAAGGCCGGAATTGTGGAAAGACAATTCTTGGTTTTTACACCACGATAATGCACCATCCCATACCGCACTCGTAATTCGTGATCATTTCGCCAAAAACTTAACCCATATCGTTCCGCAACCACCGTATTCACCTGATCTGGCGCCGTGCGACTTCTGGCTGTTCAACAAGCTCAAAAGACCGCTCCGGGGACACCGTTTTGATACGATAGAGGAGATTCAAGCCGCAACGAAGACGGAACTGAAGGCCATCCCGGAAAGTGACTACAACCAGTGTTTCAAAGATTGGGAAATCCGTTGGCATAAGTGCATTGCATCGGGAGGGGATTACTTTGAAGAGGATGAAATTGATTTGGAAGAATAAATAAAGAATTTTCAAAATAAAAACAATGTCACCTTATTTTTTGGAGTAGTACAGTAGTACACTGAAAGATTACTTATATTTAAATTTTTAAAATAGTTTAATTACACTTTCATAGAAAGAATGCTTTCCTTTCAAAAGTTTTTAGAAAGATAGATAGATTTTTTTATTGTGACAAAAATATGTACAATTTGATTTTTCTTTCCAAAATATAGTAGGTTTGAGGATTTGGTTTACATACCTTAAAACTTAAATATTTGTATAAAGCTTAAATATATATCACAGAATAATTGTTTTGAAGGAAAAGCCGTTAGAAAAACCTCCATCAGATTTAAGTTGCTCAGGGCAAAAGGAAGAGGATTCAGATCAGTTGCTGAGATAGTGTTTATACTGAGCCACAATCTTCTGCTTCGTATAACATATTTCTGACGATTCTTAAGCATCATCTAATAGCATCTTGTCAGAATGTAGTTAAAAAAAAACTGAAAGAAATCTGAAGCCTTGGATTTCATGTACCTTAGTAAAAAGAATTAAGTTGAAACATAAGTTAAGCAAAAAATGTCGGATACATCCATCGAATAACAATTTAAGAAACCGCTTCATTCGTTTCTCGAAAAAAGTAAATTGTGAAATTCGCAGCGCTAAAAATAGATATTACTACTCGAGAATAAATTCAGCAAAGGTATTCTGAATCGCAGAGGAGCAACCAATAGAGACCTAATCACCTTAAAACATGGAATTTCGAATACTTAAAATCCAGAAGTAGTAGCCAATAAATTTATCAGCCATTTTGCTTCCATTGGGCAGGATTCCAATATCAGCAACCATAATATCTGTAAATGTCCGAGTGAATCTGCTATTCAAGAAAACTGCTTCTTCTTTGAACCAAATACGGGCCTTGAATTGTTGAAAACCATCAACTCCCTTGAAAACACAAATTCGAAAGGAATTGATGGCATTTCAAATTCATTGCTTAAACCTATTGGTCCCCATTTTTGAAAAAGTCATAGAAGTTAGAATGCGTTCATATTTAAATAAAATTAATTTTTTTAGTAGTTTGCAATTTGGCTTCAGAACTGGTCTAACTAATAAACTAATTTATAAATAACTAATGATAAAATAAAAAAGTACTAAATAAAAAAATATATTAATAAATAAATGAGTAATTAGGTAAATAAATAAAAACTATAAAAAATAAATTAACAAATAAGTGATTGAATAGATTGATTGATAAATAACTAACAGTAATAACAAATATGGCAGGAAGTCGAAGGCCATTACCACAAGTTTAGTAAGATTGCTAAGTCTGAAACTAGTTCATTGTCAGACATCCTACATCTTCAAATAGTTTTTTTTTATTCTCGATGATATTTTTTTCAATATTTGCTAATTCATGAAGCACATTGGTCGAGAAATGCCATCAGAAACATTTTGAGTACTTTATTTTGAGCTCTCTGCAGTCTTATGATGTGGGAATTTGCACATTTTCCCCATACAGATGAACCGTTCAAAAGTATAACCCGAAAGATTGCTTTAAAAATCATTATTTTATTTTAAATGCACAGTCTTGACTTCCGATTTATAAAAAGGTACGAAGTTTTTATTGTGAGATTAACTTTCTGGATTGTTTCCTGAACATGAAGACACAATGCCAGTCGTATAAACTGATAAAGTGTTGCCTGGTAAGAACAAGGGTTTTCTTGTTTTTTTTTTTTTTTTTGTAAAAAAGACAGCCTGAGTCTTTGAGGCATTTATTTTGATCTTCCAAGCATTACAGTATCTGCTGATAACAGTCAGTGCAGACTGCAGATTGTTTTCGATATTAAAAGCAATTGCATCTGCTGAAAAAATGCATGCATCATCCGCAAACATCTACAATTACTAAAGCGAGGGAAGTCATAGGTGAAGATGTTGTACAGAACTGGTGAAAGCACTGCACCTTGATGTACTCCATCCGTTACAGGGAGACAGGGAGATATCCAGCCATTGAAAAAAACTTTGAAACTTCGATTGGTGAGAAAGGATTTTATGATTGTGATAAGGTACCCCGTAAAGTTGAGGGTATAAAGCTTATGCAGCAGTCCGTTGTGGCATACAGTGTCAAATGCTTTCTCCACAACAAGAAAGACCACACCAATGCTTTTTCTGGAGTTAAGATTTGTTTGTATGATTTTAGCAATCCGATGGACTTGGTTTACAGAATTGTGTTGGGGTCTGAATAAAAATTGCTCAGACGTTGACGTTGCAGACCAAATGGCAAAAAAGTATAGCGTAAAATCAGGATCATGAAGATGGCCACTGCAAGTCTCTTTTAACATTTAAGATTTAGGTGGCATAATTGCGTGGATCTTATACAAAAACACAAAAGGTGAAAAAATATCCAGAAGAGAGTGTCTTTTTCAATTGGCAGCTGAACTTGCCTCTGAAAATGTTAGACCACGAGCAGCTGATGTACCTACAACTTCAAAGACCTTAGTTTCTACACGCAAATGGTGTCAAATTGGGTACTGCAACAATAATAAGACTAATATTATTTGCGATATATGTAAAAAATGTGTATGCGGAAAATGTACTAAAAAGAAAAACAATATTTGTCGGATTTGCGCCCCATCATAAATATTAATACTTTAACTTTACTTTATTTTCATTTATTTTTAATTTATATTCTTTAATATCTTTTGCTAGATATTTTTTTTCCAATAAATACAAACAAAAAATAATTTGTAAAATTTTTTTTAATGACCATTCATTTAGACTGTTTTTGGTAGAATAAGCATATTAAAAATGACGGTAGTTCTAGTGTTAATAAAGCTCAATATTAAATTAGTTATCCCCTTACCAGTGGTAAAGTTGCTTATGTAATAATTGAACAAATACTAATTTCGTTATATCGATCAAGACATAGAAATTCCACGCTTCAATGTATCGTTCGAAATGAGTTTCATAAAAGAAATGTTACGCCTCATTTACACCCAACATGGTATTCATAATCATTGGGAAAAAAAGCTCCACCGTCCATACCACTCGTCATAATCAAACATGTCACCAAATCCATGGCAACATCGCAATCGGACAGCCTATTAGCTTGGCACATCAACTATCTATGTTTAGTCGAATTTTATAAAAGTAATTGATCCTTTCCAGCTGGTGACAGTTTGGTCAGACAGAACAACATTGGATCCCGAATGTGGATCAATCCATGTGATACGATACGATTCGAACGCAAAACCACCTGTCAGACCTTGTGTCCGTTCGCCTAAGGTATGTGCTCTCCGATGGTATGCCGCCTTTCGCAGATATAATTAATTTGCCCGAATTGTCTTAAATGATTTCTGTTTCGATTTCGATTCTGATGTAAGATTGTGATAATAATTAAAGGCAATGTCTACTCCATGTACTCTGTCAGTGATCACTGCACACATGCTGGACACTAGACTAAAGTCATAGCCATTTCCGAGCGTGATAACTTGCCAAATGAGCGCGAAAAATTGCAAAACCAACGGTTAGTTGAAAATTTTATGGTGCTAACGAAATGTGGATCACTTTTTCGATGTCAACTTGTCAAAACTACAAAAAAAAAACGATTTTTCAATCATCGAATGGGTGACGGTTTTTCAAAACAGATCGTCAACTTTAGTACTTGCGTTTGGCTTGACGGATGCTGATCTAAAGTTTTTATCTAATTGTGAGTTTGTTTAAGTAGTTTTTTATAGTGGTGGATGAGGCCCTAACGTCCAAGGGTAAGTGCATTAAGGACATTATATTTAATACCTAAGTTTACAATAAAAATCGACAATATGTGGCCACACTGCCGCACTATAAATCAGGAAACAGTCGAGAACGCTTTCGGGTACCCAACCAACCCAGAAAGCAACAGATAAGGTGAAACAGAAGGTTCCGCAGAGAAAACGATATAGCACCAAGGGATTCTGAAAAGATCCTAAGCAGTCTTCCGGCTCAAGGATATCGGAGAGTTTAGGAACAAAAACTAAACTTCAAAAAAGCCGAAAGCTTTGCTGCAGGCGTTTAAATAGGTTTATCGTTTTAAACTGATGAAGATGAAGTTGGTGCAGCCATGGAAATGCTTAAAAACAACAAAGTTGTGGGTTCAAACAATTTTTTTTATTTTTTGATGGGTGTCCATGGTTCAGTGGTAAGTGCGTCGGCTGCGTAAGATCTCAGGTTCATGTCTGGGAAGGAACACCTTTTTAAACAGCCATACCTTCAATGATAGTCGATCCTCTGCAGAACTGTGTTGATGATGCATCGTTAAGATGCCAATAAATAATTAAACAAGACAGTCCGTTTGCTTCTTTTAAACTTACAACTGAAGCAAATATATTCACTAAAATTATTAGCAGCGAAATCTGGCCTGCTGATGCTGTTATCCGTGAATTCGTTCCAAAATCGGGAAGGAAAAGCACCCCATCCAATACATATTTAAAAAACTAGGGCGATTATCCCTTTTCTACCAAAATGTAAGGGGATTACGTTCTAAGTCTCATAGGCTTTTCGTTTCTTCCCATAGTTCCGCATAAGATGCTATTGCTTTGAATGAAACTTGACTCAATCCAAGTTTTTTGAATAGTGAACTATTTTCCTCCGGGTTCCAAATCTTTCGAAAACAATTATTTTGGAATTTCATTAACAGCAAGGAAAATCTGATGGCTATCCTTCAACACGTTCATACTTGAATTGTTCCAGCAAAAAGCCAGAAGATATTTGCAACTTTGTTTCATCTTTTTCCGATTCAGAATATGATTCTGACAATTTTACACCCAACCCAATAGAGTTCACCCACCTCGAATGCTTTTGCCACAGTTCCATGAATCAATCCAATATCAATAACCTCTGATGATGTGAATTATCATCTCGCTCGACTTGCAAATGACACCACTTGCGGACCTGATGGAATACCTCCAATAATTTTAAAGAACTGCGGCAGTGCTTTGGCTGGGCCCCTTTGCTTTCATATTCCAGGCATCCATTTACCAAAGAGTTTTCCCTAAGTTATGGACAAATGGTTTCATAATTCCGGTACACATAAAAGGTTGCCGTGATGATGTTACTATAGCTAAGCTATCTTGTTTGCCTAAACTTTTTGAGGCTATCATTTTTGACAGTTTTTACTTTAGTTGCAAACCTTTCTTCACTGACAAACAGCATGGTTTTGTAAAAAACAAATAAATTGTGACTAACTTGCTGGAGTTTATTTTTTTTTAACCAAAAAAGCATTATAAGAAGGGGGTCAAGTCGACTGCATTTACACCGACTTCAGTAAGGCATTTGATAAGCTTTCCCATAAGCTAATAGCTTTTAATATGAACGCCCTTGGTTTCCCTGCATCCTATGTGGAATGGATATGCTCGTATCTTGACGGACGAACCTATCAAGATCAACCTCTAAATCAATTTACGCTACATCAGGTGTGCCTCAGGGTAGCCACCTAGGTCCACTGTTATTCATTTTATCTATTAACGATGTTGAAAGTGTGCTCAAGATGCCGACGACATAAAAACATTTAACGGAATTAACAATCTTTCAGACTGCTGGGCTGCTGACAAGGGACTCATGTGTACAATTCGCTCAAAATCTTGACTGCTAATTCATATTGAGCAAATTGTCAACAAAAGTAACTCCCTCCTCGGCTTCATAAAACGGTGGAGTAAAGAATTTAAATGTCCATTAATAACAAGAACCCCGTACACAACATTTGTCAGGCCACAGCTTGAATACGCTTCCAATGTGTGGTCACCGTATTACCAGACACATATTGACCGTATCGAGTCGGTACAACGCAAATTTGTTCGTTTCGCACTTCGACATTTATCATGGACTGATCCTCTTCGCCTTCCTCCTTACAAGGACCATCTACTTCTTATCAGCCTTGATTCTTTGCAAAAAACGTCGCGAAGTCTGTGATATTGTGTTTTTGCATCAGCTTATAGCCGGTTATATTGACTCATCAGCACTTCTTAACCTAGTAAATTTTAGTGTTAAGTCATTTAATTCCCGAACAACTAACATTTTTGACATTAAATGCCACCGTACGAACAACGGCTGCAATGAACCCCTAACGCGGATGTCAATACAAGCTAATACTTACTGTCACATGTTCGCTATTGTTTCTAGTAAACTGACACTCAAGCGTAAACTTTTTGGACGTATCCGTTCTTAACATGGATGCTTAATATTTTTTCAATTTTGCTGTATTTTTGTCATTTGTATTTTGTATTTTTTTGCATTTCTTTTTTTGTGTGTATTTGCGTATGGTGTTAGGCTATCCCTGTATAATTTTTTACTAACAACTAACACCACGCTAAATGATGACTGTGACAAGTGTGACAATTGATATGGTAAAGCTTTTGAGGCCGTTCAAAATTAGTAATAAACTGAAGGTCCAACCTTCACGTTTAGTTCCTAATAGAGCTATCTTGCCATAAACTGGCTGCTTTTATTCATGTACTAAATTTAGAAGAAAAAAAAACAATTCAGACACTCTTTAAGAAAACTGACTAAGCGTTATGTAGTCTTTCTGGCATGAAAAAGGGCAGCGGTGAGAAATATTTCAGCCAAACTCGAAATATCTTAATCCACAGTGCACTAAACCGTGAGTCGCTTTTTAGAATGATCGTCTCTTCAGACTCAGAAGAGAAATGAAAGCCAAAATTTCAAAAATACAGAAGGACCAGAATATAAAATGGAAAAGCTGTTTTCTTTTCTGCATTATCCCGAGAACAATGCTTCCAATTGACCAGACAACGCTTTCTGACGTCTCACATTTTTTCGTAAGAACTCGTAGCTGGGACATTGTTGTCTATTCGCTCAATACATATTAACTCTCCGGACTTTATCGACTTCATTGCACGTATGGTAGATTTAGCTTGGTTGTGCTTTCTTCTCTCATCACACTCCTCGCAGTCAGACTCAAATAGAAGGAGACATTTTCTTTCGAAAACCCTTAGATCTGTTCTGCTATCTTGCTTTATTTTCAACCATTTGGCTCCATACAGAAGAACCTGTAAGATGAGTGCTTAGTTCTGCAAGAGTTTGGTCCTTCGGGATAGGAGTGCCCAAGTATCTTCGTCGAATGTCGTTCGAGGTGTCGGTTAATGAGTTGCTCCGAGATAGATCATTGTGATGTTTTTTACAGGATGGTGTTGAATGGATCGACACTTTGACGACAGCGTGAATTTTGGCAATTCTGGCAATTTCTTCAATCGACATGAAAGCTTCAATGATGGCACGTTGCGTGCGAGCGATAATGTCAATATCATCCGCGTATTCTGACAGACTTGAAAGAAGACATTGCTTCATGTTGACGCCTGTCGTCGCATAACCTATTCAAGAATAAGGTTTAAGGAATCACAGGTATCTCTTTCGGTTACAGAGAAATGTCCAGAAAGTGTACAAATTGTTTTTAATTCTTTAATTCAATTTGATAAAGTAGTAATTAAAATAAAAAGAATAAGGTTATTTAGATAAAATCTTGAACTGCCACTAATTATCGTGCCACTTTGTCAATCAAATTTAGTCACTGCCACTGTCTGAAGCTGATTGTATTTATATAATTTGGACCATACAGCAATCGGATAGTTATCCATCCAAGCTTGCATGCTGTAATTATTTATTTTTTTTTGATCTATCGTTTAACTCTGATAGCTTTGAACTTGATATGTGCAATGAGCAGTCATCTCGTAAATTTCTGTCCAAGTTCAATTGGCTCAATTTCAGTTATACCTGACAACGCGGCAATCCATCTAGCACGACTCGCTAATGATTTCACTTGTGTCCCTGTTGGAATACGTCCAAATGTCTTAATGCACTGTTGTTCTTTGCTTGGAGCTATTGCTTCATATTTAAGACATCCCTCAGTCAAACCGTTTTTCCAAAATTTTGGAAAATACTTTATTAATCTCTGTGGACAAACACGGCAACTAGGGTGACGTTGGGTCCTATAGCCAAACTGTCCTGCCTACTGAAACTCTTGCAAGTCTCTTATAAGTGGCAGTCAGCATGGTTGTTGGATTTTTTTTCTTTAAATAAAGTCATAGAATAAGGAAATCAAGCTGGCTGTTGATAGGGCTGATCATACCCTTATTACATTTTAAATTTAGTCGCTTGGTTTTCCTGTCTGTCGTTGACGGGCGAACAGATCGATAAGTGATACATCAGAAGTGCCTCGGGGAAGTCACCTGGGCACCCTTCTGTTCACTTTGTGATATAATGTTTTTGCATAAACTTATTGCTGATTAAATGGACTCGCTTACTCTTCACAATTTGACTAACGTTAATGTTAAATGATTTAACTCGAGACACTCGACACTGTTTTGAAACAAAGCTTGCCTATTTGCCGTCCACTGACAAAAGAAACATACTTTTTGTCCAAAAAATGTTGTGTAAAAGGCAATTTTTATCTGGATTAAATTTTCTCGACAGATAAGCAACCTTAATTTGATAAGAAATTTCAAACATATTTTTAATTGATATTTTAATAATTTGTGTTTTAAAATATGTAGAAAACTTTTTTATTTCTAAAACTTTACTAAAAAAACCAATCAAATATCTCTTACTGAAAAAAGGCAGCCGACACGTTTACAGCGGTAGTACAAACAATTCCTAAACGGAACAAAGACATATTCAATCCGGCAAATCTCCGGTCGATAAGACACCTTCTGATCATCAGTAAGGTATTTGAGAATTGATCAATAGAGTGGTTTCAAAGCGGGGCATGAAATCACACATGTCGCGTCTAAACTGGTATCGGATATCCAATGGAGCAGAGGTAAGAAACAATGCACGGGTGCCTTGCTGATTGACTTGGAGAAGACTTTTGACACTGTTTGGTTACAGGGTTCTTTTTCATAAGCAAACCGCTGCTATACATAATCTTAGATATGGTCACCAGCAGTGACAGTTTATTGTGAAAAATTACAGTGTGACGTCTGCTGGGACTTTTGGAATTAACAACTTGACTTGATCGAAGATCGAGGTCATCGTAAGCCTTTTGCAACGTGACTTCGAAAAGATTCATAGATATTGCGACGAATGGAAGTTGGAGTTCAAATTTCCAAAACTGCGAGACAATTACATTCAGGACTCCGTCGTCTACGTCCTCTAGAAATACTTAAGAAAAGTTTCGAATGTTCTCTATCGTTGGACAAAAAGGGCAGCCACTGGCGAATCGAAGTGTAGTCAGATACCTTGGGATCTGGCTAGATCAGTACATATATTTTAACTAACACATAGATTCTCCTCTCCTCTCCTCTACCCCGAGCCAAAGCGGCCTTTGTCTTGACGAAGAGACTGTTTCACAGTAGTCAACTCGATGCCATGAAAGATGATCTGCTATACGGCCTTTATTCGGCCTGTCCTTGCCTATGGATGTCCCGATTGGTTCAACGATGGAACAAGCTTTATGGAAAAGATTCGAGATTTCGAAAGCCGATGCCTTAGGCCTTGTCACCAGAGTCAGAGTACAAAAAATTCTTTTCTAACGAGACCCTGCACAACGGGACCAACCTAATCCGAGTAGATAAATTTCTAATTAAACTTATTCGGAGACACGTTGCAAGAGCAATGGCTTCGAACAATAACCTGATCTCCGGGGCTTTTTACCCCAATGATGTGCACCATGAGACAGTGGGTCTTACTCTCCCTGAAGCGTATTTCTATCTCGATAGATAAGGTATGATCCAAGATAGATTAGCGGTTACGTTCATCTTTCTCGTTGCAAATAGCTCAACGGAGACTCTCACGTTTAGTAATGCGATATCAGACCGCGAAAGAGCAGATGTCGAAAGGCAACAAAAACATTTTTGGTGGTTGGAGAATCGAACTCTGTCGTCTAAAAATAATCTCGGGCGCCCTTTAGGCCATTTGATAGCCTGTCCTGTCGGCCCTGGCCGGCTTACATAGTCTTAGGTAGTGTAAGTAGTTAAAAGTTATTAATCGAGGTAGGTTTCGCTTTTTAGGTTTTGGATTATTTTTTAATTAAATTTTAAATAAGAATCAAGTAAAAATCAAAATACAAATCCAGAAAACAAGATTTTGTTTAAAACAATAAATTTTTCTTACTTTTACATATAATTTTCATCAGTTAAATATAAAAATAATATAAAGTCGAAAGACATATTTGAAGTTGTTAGGTTAGTTAGTTCGTTAGTTTGTAAAAAGTTTCGTTAATTAAGCTAGCTTTAAGCGTTTTTATTTAACATATAAGAAAAGTAAAATGAATTAAAAAAAATGCTTTTAAATGGAATGAAAATGAGGCAGCCGACACGAAAGGCCGTTTTATTCAAACTGGATAATATATAGTATAGCCTATGTTCACCCTGAGTGCCCATTGTAAAAAAACGTTAAAGAATTTTTTGAAATCGGATGAGTAGTTTCGAAGATTACCCCTTTCATAAAAACTTACTAACTTTACCTCTTTATAATATTATAAGGTGCGCGAAGAAGTCCTTCTTGGGTTTATTTGTTTTTATGAAAATGCAATTTAATTGTGAAAAAATTGTTGCAAATGAATCATTCAAAGTATTGCCCAAAGCCAGCTACAATTTTTTACCATCTTTCTGGCAAGAGCTCGAATACCGTCATGGTAAAAATGTTCATCTTTCGAGGCTATCCATTAAACAGGTATTTTTTTCTCGTCTTCATATAATGGGTTAATGCATTATCTGGGAAACATGCAGGCGGGGCAGGACTGCCAATTTGAGCGTTTCCAGGTAGGGTTTTATTGGGTTTGGCAACGTGATGTGGAATCACTTTTTCGTGCCTCTGCTCGTATTGTGGCCGATTTTCGCGCAGTCATTTTCAATGCCGAGTGATACTTTCATTTTGTTTCAACAGTTCACAATAAATGACACCGATCTGGTCCCACCAAATACCCAGCAAAACCTTCGCACCGTGAATAATCGGCCGAGTCGACAACGAAGCATGACCGGGCAGTCCCCATGACTTTCTTTTCTTTGTGTTGCTGTAATGAATCCATTTTTCATCACCCGTCACAATGCGATGAAGAAAACTTTTTTATTGTTGCCGCTGGAGCAGTTGTTCACAGGCGAAATAACGACGCTCAACGTTCCTTGGCTTCAAGTCATAAGGAACCCAAGTTCCTTGTTTTTGTATCATTCCTAGTCGCTTGAAAATCACTTGGCGGTTAACTCCTTATGCTGAAGCAAGGTGTTATTGCGGTTGGCAGGGATCCTCATCGAACAATGCCTCAAATTCAGCGTCTTCAAAGAATTGGGTCTTCTTTAAAACGACGGAATGAATTACGGCACGTTGTAGCATCTGCTTAAACTTGTTGGAGCTCTCGTCACTTAATACGCTTGTTTTCTGAGCACCGATGGCGTTAAAAAAAAATACGAAGAATCGTACACAAGAGTTAATTAAAAAAGGATTTTTTTAATTTTACTATTAAAGGTTTAAGGGTAGCACTTTACACTTATCAACTATTTTTGGTTTCCTTACAAAAAAAAATCATAAATTACACTTTCCAAGGATTTTAGCTTAAAAAAGTCTCACTGGAGCTGGAGCTAGTCCAACTGCTGGTCTTGGTGCGACCAATGGTCCTCGCTGAACAACAGCATTGAAACCATTGATTGGGTCGGCCGTATAAATGACCGTGCGAATGGTACCATCAGGTTCAGCAACAGAATAAGATCCTTTGACAACATCACCATCTCTGGTTTCCTGCTGACTCTTACTGTCACCAGTCAAAGCATCTTGAACATTGTATGCGAATGTGTACTGTGGCAGGGGATCATAATCCGTGTTGATTGCTGCCACTGGTGCTGCTACAGGTGCAGCAAACCTCTGAGCAGGCAGAAGGACACCACAACTTACCGCCGAGATAAGGACACAGCAAACAATTGCAATCTGCAAGGTCAATATTCAAGTAATACAACCGCTACGTTCAGTCATTCAAGAACTCACCTTGATAAAAGCCATCTTATAATTTGTTCCTTGAAACGTGGACGACTGTTTCGGTGTAGGTTAACTTTGTCGAATGATTATTTCCGGACCTTGGCAGTGCTTTTAAATGAAACACAAAACACACAAGTCCGCTTCAAATAATTGACGAATCGCATAACGAAATTGCATAAAGCACACCCTCCAGCTAGTCAACATATCGTTTCCTAATTGAACAGAATATGTAATCGTGAACGATTGCAATAAAAAGCGTGCCAACTTGGGTAGCAGCCGTATGTAGCTTAATGGAGGCGATGATGGATCCACGGGAATTCCACGACACCTATGGCAGCTGGTTATCAATTTTAATATTTATAATTCAAATCAATGCGTACTTCCACGCACCATAAGTATGGATGTGAGTTCTCGAAGATAATTATAAAAGCGAGGTGGGAAAAACGCACAGTGGGGCCTGTCAGGTTCAAAGTTTTTGAATTCCCATTTGAAAGTTCTTTTAATAGGATCGCTTTTCGAAAATCAAAATTTTGACATTGCTTTTTAAGTTTCGAGATGTTGTTGTGCTTAGAATGTTTCCTGTTCACATTGAGTAGTACACCACTCAGAAATTCGGTTCAAATCGGCTTGTGTCTAGACACAGTCTTGGACCAAGCGTACTTTTAGGAACTCGAGTCGGATTTTTACCAAACCTTCGAAGAGTTAAAGAATCGCTGATTGTTTTGAAATCCCTGTGTAGTTCTCAACATTATTTTTGGATCCTGACTTGAAAATGGGAACCACAAAGGAAGACGTCCATTCATGAAGAAACGTGAGAAACATGAGCGAGTTGCAGCAGTTCTTTAAGGTTTAACGATGGAATTCCATCAGGACCACTGTTTGGATTTGGCTTTTACCACTATAGCGCTGAAAGAACTTCTTGAGACGCGAGTTGTATTGAGCAAATATCGGCTTTTTAGTTATTAGGTCAATATTATGTCGAAGAAACTATTGCAAAAAATTTTGATATAAAATTAAAAATTCGTCCGAAAACTTATGAACATCAGTGTATATATTTATACATAGTATTTATGTGTGTATCTGCTAAGGAAGTTCAAAACTATAACTTAAAGGGATTTTTACATTTTTTTTTTTCGAAGATAACCTTTTCAGGTGGTCATTTTACTTATACGATGAATTGCTTTATTTTTTTTTTCGAATTATGCGAGACGAAAAAATCCGCATGTACGTACGAATACACACACACGTACAATTGCAAACAATACGAATTGTGCAGCGATGTGGATCTTGTCTCAAAACTAAAAATTCGTCTTTTAAAATGGTTCGACGAAAGAGGGCCCTCGAATCCCAACCACCACGTTCACTATAAGAATTGGAAAACCGAATCTTCGGTCGAAAGAATAAGAAATAGAGGATGCCCGGGTGCAGTGCATAAGAGGTATTTTTAGGATTCCGAACCTCGAAAGGAAAAAACGGAACCCTTACAGGCTCTGCGAATTTTCGCAAATTTTCAAATCCAATCAAAACCTAAGGGTGCATCCAGTCGACCTAGAATCTTGAAAATTGTTATTTTTTTTATAGATTGTCGTGATGGGTGCACTTTTTCTTATGTTCCTACAGGTCTGTACGGAACCCTCGTTGCGCGAGCCCGACTTGCACTTTTTTTTTTTTGTTTTTTTGTTTTTTGTAGCACCACGGTTTTTGAGGACGTTTTCTATCTCGAGTAAAAACAATACGAGAAAAATGCAGGGTCATCGTATTTGTGGCGTCTACAATTAATGATCTATTTTAATATATTATGAGGTCCTTGCGTTGTGGTATGGAATATAAAATTAAATGAGGTATTTTTCGAAGACATATCTGGGAACGATTCGGCCATCACTTGAGGAATATTCAATTAAAAAACATTCTTAATAGGTTGTTTTTATGAATCAACGCAATCTACAACAAAATTTACAACAGTGGATTCAAAAACATTCTTCAATATTTAGCAAGACTTAGATAAACAATGCAATGGCCATAATGCTAGTCAGCTTTTGAACTGGCTATAGAGACAGGCAGCTACTAACCTGCAAAATACCAGACAGTCAGTAGCTGTCATTAGAAGAGAGATTAGTTCTTTATAATGTGCTTAAAATTTTCAACATGTTTAATGAAAATAAACAGTCTTAATATTTCTAAAAGACCGATGGTTGAAAATGAAATAAACACATTTAACTAAAAAACCCAAAGACTCATATGCTCAAGAGTTAAATAAAATCAGAAAGAAAATAATGATTCATTAATTTAACTTTAATGCTAGTATACGCCAGCCTGCAAAACTTTAGCCTATTCCACTAATGGATATAGACAGACAAACATTTGGATTTGGCAGCACTGGTTATGACGCTTGGCACAACTTTGTTGCTTTACTCTCAAATTCAGGCCTATTAAACAATTTCAAAATAGGTCTTCCCATATCAGGGAAGCGGCAGTGTCGCAGTTTTAACACCCGCAACAAATGTGACAAGTTGATGGTCCCACTGTTCCATCGGCCACTGGCGCATGACGTAAGTTCCAGCAAGAAGTGTACGTGCGGATACTTGTGATTAGGTCTTGAGCGGTCACCATGAATACCAATGCCGGTCAATAATTTCACTTTCCTCGAAGTTATCAAAGCTGCAACGCGTTAAATCGGTCTGCATGTTGACATACTCTACTTATTGGAAGCTAACGATGGGTTGTCCCAATATTGGCGCAACCTTTCAGCGTGGACTGTTGTTTCCAATGTGTATTTAAAAGAGCCTTCCTGGTGTGCATATTTAACCATTCTGCCTTAAAAATCCAATCAAACTAGTCAGTTTAGTCCGAGAGAATCTATTAGAAATGGCTTTGTTCAAGGTAAGGCTTCTAGCTGTTCAAGGATTCGAGTATTAATTTTGAAATAATTTTTAGATTGCAGTTGTTTGCGTTCTGGTTTCGGTTGTGAGCTGTGGAGTCCTTCTGCCTGCTCAAAGATTTGCTGCACCTGTTGCAGCACCAGTTGCCGCAATCAATACAGAATACGATCCCCTGCCACAGTACACATTCGCGTATAATGTTCAGGATGCCTTGACTGGGGACAGCAAGAGCCAGCAGGAAACCAGAGAAGGGGATGTCGTTAAGGGTTCTTATTCTGTGGCTGAGCCTGATGGCACCATTCGTACTGTCATCTACACAGCTGACCCAGTCAATGGTTTCAATGCTGTTGTGCAGAGAGGACCATTGGTTGCACCAAGGCCAGCAGTTGGACCAGCTCCAGCACCTGTAAGACTTTTTTAAGGATTGGTTCAGTAACCTCCAGTGAAAGTGATTGTAATTTATATAATGTAATGGAAGTAAACCAAAAATAGCGAATAAGTGTGGATTGCTAACCTTCTGACATTAGATTTTTAAGAACGTGAATAAATGTCATTTGAAAAATATATGCACTTTCGATTTGATTAATAAGTTGGGCAGTTTTTGCAGCAAAAATTAATTCAGATTAAAAGTTTGAAAAAATTCTAAGGAGCAGAGTTGGGCAAAATGTAATGGAGTGCAATTACAAGATTGCAAAAGAATTGTAAATGAAATTATCTTTAATTACAATTATAAAAAGTAATTCACCAGTCGGTGGTTACGATTACGATTACAAAGTAATGCCGTCATAAGGACTTTCCAATGTTTATTATATGATTACTTTGTAATCCGATTACCGAGTAATCAAGAGATTTATCTATTGTAATCGGATTACTTTGTCATCAGATTACATTGTAATCAATATTTTGATTACTTTGTAATCATTATAACATTCTAATTAACATTTTGATTACAAAGCAATCGTGGTTATTTTTGTAACCTTGATGGCTTTGTAACTAGATTACTTTAATCAAAAAGGAATTGACTACTTTTGTAATCGAAAGTAAAGAAAGGAGGTATATTAATTAGAGACTGGGGACACATTTTGAACGATCGCATTTAGCGCGCATAATTGTCCTGTTTGTTGTTTGGTGTATCGCTGGCTTAAATTGAGGTACAAGAAAAATCAATTTCAGACCTGACTAGAAATTAGCCAGTGAGACATGACTGGTTGAGGATAGTTACAGTGACAAAGATGGAATGAGTTCAGCTCGAAAAAAATTGGTTTGGGTGCGAGTAGGCCATGAACTTCTAATTTTTCAATTCAATTTCAATTTAGTTTTTTACATATAATTGCTTACATCTTAAGATTATAAAATCTTTTTATTAAAGGTGAAGCCTTAAAAAAATTTGTTAGCTGGAACTTAATAGGACTACCGGTTGTTGTTTTTGCAGACAACTTCATATCTATTACTCTGAGGTGAATTTTGACCATAACAGCTGTCACATCAGAAACTTCATGTCATTGTCTCATTATTTCAGTCTATGTTATTGGTCATTAGTGAAAACACAAGTTTTTGTAAAGCCGTAAAATGTCTACATTCGTGCCATCAAAACAACATTTGCGGGGTGTTTTAATATGCTTCTTTCATTTAAAGAAAAAAGCAACCGAAGGGCATCAATTGCTTACCGAAGCTTACCCGGGGTATACTATAGACGTTAACGGTTCAAAGATGGTGATTTCGACACCGAAGACAAAGAACGCCCCAACCAGGTGAAAAAGTTTGAAGACCATGCATTGGAGGCATTGCTCGATCAAGATCCATCACAAACGCAAGAAGAACTTGCAAAATCACGTGGCGTCGCTCAGCAAACCATTTCCGATCGTTTGAAAGCAATGGGAATGATCCGAAAGGTAGGACATTGGGTGTCGTATGAATTGAAGCCACGAGACGTCGAACGCCGATTTTGCATGTCCGAAATGCTGCTTGAACGCCACAAACAGAAGTCTTTTTGGCATCGAATCGTCACTGGTGATGAAAAATGGGTACATTACGATTCTCCAAAACGTCGGGCAACGTATGGATACCCCAGACATGCCTCAACATCGACGGCCGTTCAGAATATTCATGGCTTGAAGGTTATGCTGTGCATTTGGTGGGACCAGAAGGGTATTGTGTATTATGAGTTGCTAAAACCGAATGCAACAATCACAGGCGAGGTCTACCGACGACAATTGATGCGTTTGAGCCGAGCACTGAAGGAAAAACGGCCAAACACGATCGCAAGACACGATAAAGTTATTTTGCAACATGACAATGCTCGGCTACATGTTGCAAATGTCGTCAAAACTTACCTTGAAACGCTCAAATGCGATGTCCTACCCCATCCGCCGTTTAGTCCAGACCTTACACCATCCGATTACTATCCCTTCCGATCGATGCAACATGGCCTGGCTGACCAGCGCTTCCGTCATTTCGATGATGTCAAAAAGTGGATCGATCCGTGGGTTGCGACCAAACCGGTCGAATTTTTCAGAACGGGTATCCATGAATTGCCAGAAAAATGGGAAAAATGTTTGGCTAGCGATGGGCAATACTTTGAATATTCAATTTATATCTATTTTTCCTCAAGAAAGGATTGATTTAAAAAAAACGACAAAACAAATATAGAAATGACTATTTGTCATTTAAGGATATTGTCGCCGATAATACCACAAAGAAGTTTCCTTGGACCGGTAGTGTTATTAGTGTACAGATACAGCAACGTTCGCGAACGAAACGGCTATTTCAGCTACAAATACTACAGTCCAGTCGGCAACTAAAACGATATACAATAGAAACGTTCAAAAAAATATAAGAACGAACAAGGACTTCGTAAATCATCCTCAATGAGACCACGTTAATACATGTTAACAGAATGTTCTTATAAAAGCGTTAACAATTTAATATTTTTTTTTTACTCAGAACAAATACTGTATTCGAACGAATTCAAGTATCAACGACGAACATGGAAAAGGCAAATGCCCTGGCTAATGAATTCTAAAGGAATAATTCTGCCAATGCTAACATTAGTCCTGCGAACAGTATTCATGATTCTTTAGAGCGATCTATGTATCTTCTTAGCAAGTGATGTGAACTTAGTGTCATTAAGCGAACTGCAAGCTATCATAGATAGCCTGCAAAACCGAAAAGCACCGGGTTTTGATGGAATCAAAAACGTTTGTTTGAAAAATCTCCCTAATGAAGGTATTAAGTATTTGCTGCAATTGTTTAACGAATGCCTGAAGTTGGGTTATGTCCCTTATAAATGGAAAGAAGTAAAAATCATTCCCATATCAAAGCCTGGTTAGTGTGCTTCTTTGCCGTCGAGCTACAGACCAATTAGTTTGTTGGGAACTATAAGCAAATGCTTTGAAAAAAGCAATAAAAAACCGTCTTCTGACATTCATTGACGACAATAATATCCTACCAAATGAACAATTTAGCAAAGAGTACCGGAATGATACTACTTGATGTTGAGAAAGCTTTAGACACAGTCTGGCACAATGAACTGCTTCATAAAATGGTCAGCCTACGCTTCCCATGTTATTTAGTAAAAATCGTGCAATGCTTTCCCTCAGCAACATACTTTCGAATTATCTTGTTAACGAAGGAGCCCCACAAGGAGCTGTTATAAGTCCTGTTTTATTTAACATATACACCTCTGATTTCCCGCATCTGGAGAATTGTAAAACTGCTTTATTTGCAGATGATATCTGTATTTACACATCTGATGTAATTGGTTCTTACATCGGAATCAATTTACAATCGGCTTTAAATACAATCCAAGACTACTAAAAAAATTGGAAAATCAAAATAAATGCTTCTAAGACTCAAGCTGTCTTTTTCACCCGTAAACGAAAAGCTTGCTCGCTTCCAAGCAACAGTCTTTTTATCAACAATGTCCAGATTGAGTGGAAGTCAAGAGCAATGTATCTCGGGGTACACTTAGACCAACGGCTAACTTTTGATAACCACCTTCAAGAAGTTATAAAAAGCTTAAGGTGGCTGCTAGAATTCCAGAATTCTAGAATTCACTGGTCATTTTCCAGGTAATCATGTTTTACGGATCGCCTTTATGGGGAATATATGCAAAAATCCACCTGCGCAAACTTCAAGTTCTACAAAATAAAACTCTGAAAATGATAATGAATTTACCCTGGTACTACTCAACAGACGAACTCCATTGTCGTACTGAAATTGAAATGGTTGCCGAACGAATAGCTAAACTTTACACAAAATATAATAATTCTTGCTTAATGTCTGACAATGACTTGTTTGTTCATCAATGTTGTCTTATTATTTTTAATCTGATCTTGTTTCCCTGTAATCTAAATATATTATTTATTTATTTAATTATTATTTATTTCTGTGATATTTCCTTTCCTTTTTTTTGTTCTTACATACATTTGGTATTTATATCGTATTATTTATTTTTTATTAGTTTTTTAATATAATTTATTAATTATTTATTAAAACTTATTATTTTTATTGTATTATTTATTATTTATAATTTATTATTTATAATTTATTATTTCTTATTTATTTATTTCTGTGATATTTACATTTATTTATTTATTTATTTATTTTTTTTCATAAATATATGGTTTGTATTTATAACTTATAATTTATTATTTATTATTATTTATGATCTATTATTTATATTAATATATATTTATATTTATATTTGTTCAATATTTAATATCTATTTCATCATTCATTTGAAACCAAGCTATTGTTTCTGCCTCTGCCTACTTCTCTCTTCCCTGTAGTCCAAGCTCAAGCTGGGACATTTATTTAATGAAGGTTTTAATTGTGGCTTTTCCTTCAATTTTTTAATGCATTTTACTGTGATATAGATTTCAAATAAAAAGTATATTTCAGTAGAAAGGTGAAACAAATCCATATCACAATAAAAAAAAAAGCTCGTGAAAAGAAACTCGCTGAGCTTGAATATAGATGCAGTGAAATGAACTGACTACTTGGAAATTGTTCCATGTTAAGTAATCCTGGAATGTAACTTTGTGATTGTGAAAAAAGGAGTCACGGTGATTGCGGCTGGATTGTTGCCAAACGCGAAACTCTTTTGTGAGTAAGTTTTCAGAGCGTCTAAGAAGATTTTAACCTCTTCTACGCACAGTTAGTAAGTGACATGTATATAATTTAAATCAGCCAGTTTAAGTGTGTATTAATATTAATTTGTAATATTGTAATATTAAACTGAACTGACTGAAATACTAGTTCAAGTATTGGTACTGATAGTGGTTCAGTTTTTCAATGCGACGATATTGACTCTCATTTATTTCTTCGAAATGCTTATTCGTCCTTCATTTTGCGAAAAAAATATGTCCATTTAACAACAACAAATGTAACACCCCGCAGACACAATGGTTGCATAACCAACATCAAATGAATTATTCACATTTGCTCAAGTCGCAAGCAACCACCGTACCTATCGCCGCAACAAAACGATAGTATCAATGAACAATTTACAAGTCTGCAAGCACACTTTCGGCCAGAGCCTCTGTCCTTGCCGCCTGCGTCTTATGCTTAAAGTAACCGCACCAGGCGTGCACTCGTCGCATTTAGAACTAAAGACAATCAAGCGCTTGCATCGCTTTTTATCGACAAGCAGCAGTATTTGGTCGTTACAACCGTTGACACCAATTTAACGTACACCTTCGACGTTTTATTGTACATAAAAGACAAAAGCCATACGAGGCGTGGCACTTCAGTCTCCAATCAAATCCTAAAGTGCGTGAGTTCTCTAAATATCAATGATTAAACTGTGAAGGCAGGCTTTGCAAAAAAAAATCAAAAAAAAAAAATATGTACGCGTTAAGAGTTAAATACCATTCAGCGTGCTGGATAATGAAAGGAAAAGCCGCCTCACCGCCGCAGTTGCGCATAACGCAAATGGGTGCAAGTTTCCCAGATTGTCTAATGGTTTAAATGTGAATGGGCGATTAACATTGAAGTCGAAATGGTTAAGATATTTTACAGAAATGCGATATAAAAATTATCTTTATTAGGATAACGAGTGAATCAAATTGATTGCCATTCACTTTTTAATTCCATAGATCACCCAACTCACAAAATAACTAAAAGCTCGGCAAGTCGTACCTAAGGTATGCAATTTAACACATACACAGCATGTGATTTGGTGGTCGCCGACGATTATGGCAAAGAGAAATCATTTGGAGCAATGGTTTTTCAAATACTTTAAAGGTCTGTCTTATCACAGATAAAGTTTTTCTTAGACGCTGAACCATCATCGAACAGGAATCTGACAGTCAGATCTACTGACAGAAAAAACTCTGTTTCTTGCTCGCTCTCGAGTAAGGACTACCCATAGAATCAGACCTGTAAAAATCCAAGTACAAGTATCGGGTTTTCCAATAGGGAGTTGACAACTTTGATTTGAATTTGTGAACGCATCCCTTCACTATTCATCGAACAAATCAGTCAACTCCACGGCGTTCTCAAGAATTGGGCATCACATCACTTCAGACCACATAATGACGTATTTTGCGTAAAGATCTTGGTTTACACCCAAACAAGATCAAGCTGACTGAAGATGGACTATTTGAAGAGCGACGTACGTTTTCGGATTGGGCTCTGGAGAAGATGCCTCAAGATGATGAATTTCATCGCAAAACCATCTTCAGTGACGAAGCTAATTTTTGGCTCAATGGGTTCCTCAATAAGCGAAATATGTGTTATTGGTCTGGAGAAAAACCACATTTTGCTTCAACCACAAAAAATAACTGTTTTCATGCCGGCCAAATATGTTCGTCAATGATAACGATCGTCACGTTACTGTGAATGGCCAGCGTTATCGCGCAATGATTATCGATTATTTTTGGCCCGAATTGGACGATATGGACTTGGACGTCATGTGCGTTCAACAAGTTGGTGCCACAAGCCACACAGCAAACCTTACAATCGATTTATTGAAAAGTAAGTTTGATGAGCGTGTTATCGCAAGAAATTGCCCAGTTGATTGGCCGCCTTGTTCATGCGATTTAACGCCTCTAGATTATTTTCTTGAGGCTACGTTAAGTTAACAAGACGACGACGTTGGAAGAGCTCAGAGCTAATATTGACCCTAACTAACGACTGTTTTAGTCTTTTTGGTAGTCTCTATGGTTAGTAACTTACTTAGTTTAGTCAATTGGCTAAAAAAACATAATATTGGTGAAACTTTTGGCATTAAATTTGAAAAAAAAAATTATATGACTTTGTCCGGAAACTTATGAACGGTACTGTATATATTTATGCATATTTTTTATCTGAGAAGGTAGCCGTAAACTATAAATTTAATTAATTTTGAACTTTTTTTATTGGAAAACTTAATTGATTTTGATTGAAGAAGTGAAATTGTCCCTTTTTTTGACAGTCTTTCCGTCATAAAATTCAAACCACCCTGTGGAATTTAACCAAAAGCTTTTCGGCTTCGATAGTAAGGCTGTACGATAGAATCCGCACGTCTAAAAACAATGGAATCCGATTACTGGGACCGCGAAACGTGGAGAAATGTAAAATGTTTACTTGTATTGGAGTCCAAAAATTACTTAATTACTTTACTTCACTGCTTATAATGAATTTTGAACAAAGCGAGCAGAATTTACATACATGTAATTTCATTCGCTTAATTCACAGATTTTAATTAAAAAAAAAGTTAATCTACTTAAATGGTGTGTCTTACCCCGTTCCCAATTTACCGTGATCGAAACTCTCACGATAATCGAGGGATAAGGACTCCCCTTAAAATACATCTTCCTCAGAGCGTGTAGAACGATTAGAAAGATAATTGAGTGATTGTGTAGTAGTTTGAAACTCAAATGCTCTTAATAGGGACGAAGAATTTGACTTCGCTCAATTCACATTATTTTATTCGGACTTGGTTGCTATACTAGAAAACCGTTTCATAAACGAATCTACAAGGATGACCTCAGGTAGTTGCTTGGATCATATTGATATCATATAAACGTTTGTTGGTAAACAGGGATTCTAGCGAAAATGCAAGTAATGAAAATCAGTCCCCAATTGTGCCTAAAATTTATTTCATCAATCTAAAAAATAATCTTTTGCATGAGAATTGGGAGGACGTTCAATAGAAAATGATGCTTCTGAATAGTATAGACTTTTTATTGAGTATCTAACTAAACATATGGATATACTATATATGCTCCTCGAATGAGCCGTTAAAAAAATCTAACAAAAGACTCAAGCCTTGGATCACGAGACATCTTGTTAACAAGATAAATGAAAAAAATAAGCTAAGAATTAAGTGTTCTAAACATCCTAACAAACTAAATTTAAAAATAAGGTATAAAAAGTTATGCTCTCAGCTTAAAAAAGTGATACCCATCTTCCGAGACAATTATTATCGAAATCAGTTTTCTTTTGCTAAAAGTAACCTGAAAAGTGAATGGAAGGTGGTAAACAGCATTCTGAAACAGGGCTCCTCAAATAAAACACCTACTGCTATTAATCAAAATGATTGTGTTGTTACGGATACACTTGTCATAGCTAACGCTTTTAATTAGTACTTTGCTTCAGTAGTTAGCAGTTCAACAAGTTATTTCCAATCTCGGTGTAAAACAAATTGATAACTACGTAGTTGACGTTTTAGCAGTTATTTTTAATCGCAGTATAGTTTTGGGTGTTTTTCCGGATAAACATTAATGCGCTGACATCTTTCCATTATTCAAAAAAGGTTCGAAAGAAGATATGCGCAATAAAAGACCTATCTCTTTACTTCCTGTGTTAAGTAAAGTTTTTGAAATAATTGTAAAGAAGAGGAAAGTTTCCTTTTTAAATAAATCTAAGGTTTCCAGCTCAGCAGCAGGGAAAATCTACTGGGGACGCACTTTTAAACTTTTGCTCTCATATTTTTTCAGACCTTAATGCGAAAAAGTTCACTGCAGGTCTATTATTAGCTTTTGGTATGGTTATCCAATCCTTTTGAGAAAAATTGAAAATTGGGTTTTCGTGGATTTATGCATAATTGCTTTAGGTCCTACCTCTCTAATAGATCTCAAAGAGTTAAAGTTGGAGAAACGAGAAGTGAAATTATTTTTATTGATTTGGAAGTACCGCAGGGTTCTGTGTTGGGACCTATTTTGTTTCTCATTTATATTATTTCCTTGTTTGAACTTAACTTCAAAGCTTATATTACTGCTTTCGCTGATGATGTTCTGACAGTGCTCTAGATCTCGTACCCTATGTCAATTGGGATCTGAATTTATTGAGGACCTGGTACAGGACGCCGAAAACAGATTGAACATAAGTTCGAAAACAAAAATTATTTTTTTTTAACTTATAATCTAAAGTTTACTTTAATTTTGAAGTATTTTTTTCATTTCACTCAGGCGTGTCAAAGATACCAACTTCCCGGTTGCAGTTGTACTTCAAACTTTTCATACTCTACCTATTGTAGTAGTTTAGTTTCTTGCGATAACTGTTTTCCTATTGCGAGAGTCGATGAGTTCAAATATTTAGGACTAACTATTGATGACAGGATGAGCTTTTCTAACCATACTGAGTTGTTAAGGAAATACCTCCGCTGCACTCTCCGGAATTTCTTTCATTTAAAAAATGTTTGCTCAACTGAACTACTTAGAATTATCTATTATGGTATCTTCCAAAGCTACAATATGGTATCACGTGTTGGGGAAGTACATATATGAGCAAAATTATGCCCCTTATAATCCTGCAAAAGAATGTTTTGCGAATAATATGCCGTAAACATCGTCGTCATCCCAGTTATCCTTTGTTTCGTGACATGAATGTTCTTCCAGTCCATCATTTATATTGTTTTAAAGTCCTTAAAACGTTCTTCAATAGATCGGGGTACCTTGACTGGAGGTTTATTGAAGATTACAATTTGCGTGGAAACTTTTCGAATTTTGTATCTGTGCCCAATTTTCGCGCTACTGCATTTCGTAAATTTGACCTAGTTTCATCGTGTCGTCTCTTTAATAGACTTTCACCTGCAATCAAAGCTTTGACAATTTCTGGAGGATTTGTAAATTGTCTAAGACAGTGGCTTTTGGATCTTAACTTTGCATCATTTCAAAATTTTTTCTCTAACATTCTGAAATAAATTTTCCGTCTTAATTTTCTTCTTTTTTAATTTTTTTCATCTTTTTCTTTTTTGGTGTTTTTACTTTTATTCCAATTTCTTTCAAATTAACTTGAATTTTTATTGTTTTGAGTAAAGTTAATAAGGGTCACCCCACCCATATATTTTTTATACTTTAAATTTGGCCTTTTAAAGTGGCATTTGACACTATTTCTTTACTTTATGTATTTCAAATATTAAATGTCACCTAAGTTAATTTATTTATTTATTTATAATTTATTGTTTTGTAAGATTGTTTTATCATCCTGCTGTCAGTAAAGCCAATGACAGATCATATACCATTATTTTTTTCGACACGATTTCGGAAATTCAGCAAGAAAGTAATCAGTTCAGCAAAGCCACCCACTTGGTTCCCTACTACAAACGCTGGTCGATCATACTTTCGATAGGATTCGAACCTGGAACCTTAGACTGGATCCAATTGAAAGGCAAACAATGCGCCAATTTAGTCTTGAATAACTGAATGTAAAATGAAAAACATGACGTCGACAAGATTTCGATCCATCGGACGCCAGCTGGGAACAACATTGAGATCTAAAATGTTGAGGTGGTTATGTCCTCCTTGGTGGAAATCCGATTAAGACTTATACAAAACAATTGATGTTTATTCGGTTCATCCAAAGCAATGCGACAAAATCTTAATAGGACTTATGTTGCCAGATGAAGCTGGGGTCAAATGTTGGACGGTAAGAAAGGCAGCAAATCAGATCTAAGGTACCTGCAAGGGTTCATTGGATCGTGTGAGGAATGCAATAATGTGTTCTATAATGACCAAATGGACAACAGCGCTCCAGCTTAGTGTTTCTTCGAATCTGATTCAAGGATAGAACAATCGAAAAAGCTACGAAGCTTGATTTAAGTGGGAAGCAGTTAGAAATCAGGCTTAAATCCTCTTAGCATTTTCTGTACATTTCTTCTACAGTCACGAAAGCTGTCACCATGAGCACCGACACCGAAGGTGATAGCGCTTATAAACAGATACAATTTTTAATATAAGCAGAATGCTATAAAGAGAAACAATCTTACTACAACATCCAAATAATGATTACTCATTTTGATTCATCAATTAAGCAGCACGAACAACATACCAGTTCGGTAGCAAAACAATTTAACTAATTCCCACCGGTGTTAAGCTAATCGCACCCCTTCAATGCGTACTCGAAAGAAAGGTATTCCATGATCACCCTTAGGGCACAATTTATAACAAAGTAAACGGCTCCACTAATCCATAGCACACTCTCTTGCACTAAGATCTTATGCAACTTGCCCATGTGACGTGCCTCCGTCACCAACGCACGCCACTATCAAAACACCACCGCCCAAATTGAATGTCGTCGTCGTTGTCGTCGTCGCCTTTGACAACCCCCTCAACTCTTGACTGCGCGCGCTTGCGCTCCATTTGAAAACATGCATCCATTGAGTTTTCATGCAATTCGAAGCCGGACTCCTATGGACCAGTTTTCAATTGAACATTATTCTTATGCCGGCGATAGTTAAATCAGTCATGGAACCGTACCCAAGACAAAACCCCCCCAAATGCGTTGATAAGCCTCCAACTCATGAGCCAGTGTGTACGAAAAAAAAAGAAGGTAGAACCCCGCGTACTGGCACACTATGAATCGTTTCCATATTAGAGAACAAGACAAAAAAAATCAAGGGGCAAAGCTTTAGGCCTACAGTAGGCCTGAAAGTAAATTTTTTTTTGTTCGTTTTTGTAATAAATATTTAAGTTGAACGGGCGTATCAGAGTATATAAGCGAAGGTTAGACAGCAGACAGAACCACAGAGCATTTATTTGTCAAACCTTACAGTCATGGTACAAAAGGCAAGTCAAGTCTCAGTTGAATATCCAAGTGAATTGGAATTTAAAGTTGGCTAAAAGGACCTAATAAAAGTTTCTAATATTTTGTTATTCTTTTTTTTCATAATGAAACAGTTGATCATCTTAGCGGCCCTTGTGGCAGTGAGCTCAGCAGTTGTCGTTGGACCAGGTGCCTACCCATATGGACCAGGTATTGCCAAAATTGCAGCTCCATTGGGCTATCCAGCTTATCCCGCTTTGGCAAAGGTTGCCGCTCCAGTCATTGCAAAGGTCGCCGCTCCAGAACCATACGATCCAAATCCACAATACAGTTACAGCTACGATGTTCATGTAAGTATTGCAAAAAAAAAAACAAAAAAGATGGAAAGTCTATGATTGTACCACTTTAGGATCCCAGTACCGGTGATGTGAAGAGTCAACAAGAGAGCCGCAGTGGAGATACTGTACACGGAGCCTACTCTCTGATCGAACCAGATGGCACAAGGCGTTTGGTTGAGTATACCGCCGATCCAGTCAACGGTTTCAACGCTGTCGTCCATCGGGAACCAATCGCTGTTAAAGCAGTAGCTCCAGTTGCCAAAGTCTTGGCTCCAGCTCCACTCTTATCCCATGGACCTGTAGTTGCGAAGATTGGTGCCCCGTACGGACTTCCATTGGCCGCACCAATTGCACCAGTTGCCAAGCTCGGCTATCCAGCATACCCAGGATATCCAGGATACCCAGGATTGATCCACGGTTAAGCACGCGGATATGATCAACGACTTACAAAGACTATGGAAAATCTTCTGCTTCTGTCCGCCTTATCTGTGTCATACTTATGTTGTAAATGTATTTATTCTTTATAATTCTTTATTTTATTTTCTTATTGTTAAGGCTGTTTGACCGCGATAAATAAATAAATGTTATGTGCAATTGAAAAACAAAAAAAAAAAAATGAATTTCAACTTAACGACAACAAGTGATGCTGGAGGTTCTTAAATGATTGGTTGATTTCGTTTTGCTGGTCAGTTTCAAATTCACAAGAACTTATTTAAGAGATTTCCATTAGAATAGACAGAGTGAGCCTGCTGTTGGTTGATTTTTAAGAACACCAAATCGTTCGGTTTTCAGTATATTTACAATGGTTTCGGTCACTGTTTCGTTTTCATCCTAAATAGAAACAAATTATTATCCGTAATCAGAGTTGTGAATGGTTCACCGAAAAGAACAAGTTCGAATCACATGATATGTCTCCCTGGTAGTTAATTTTACCACAAGTATGGACAGAAATCGAACACTTGGGACATGCACTCGAATGAAAAATTGTTATCATAGTCAAGTGAAAAATGCCTTTTTGATTACATAACACTAGTCTTGTTTTATTGCTAACGAGGAGTTCGTGTTAAGAAAACCATTGACGAAGAATGTTTAGGTTCATGTCTAACTGAACTACAGAGTTAAAAAATAGTTTTATTGTCATAAGTCAATGCAATATCATCGGCAATAGGCTGTTATATTGCTACTAAATTTTTGATGAAACAGTGAGTTTATATATTTCAAAAACAATAATGGACCCAATACCAAACCCTGTGGTACACCAATCTTAAGTTTTAGCGGGCTGCTAATATAGTGACCATTAAACTTGACGCGTTGTGATCTATTTGACAAAAACGAAGACAACCACTTGTGAATTACACCTCTTAATCCTGCTCTATTTTTCCAGAAGAATATCACGATTGATTATGTCGAAAGCTTTGGTCATATCTATAAACAGTACTAAGTAAGAGTTATTTTTGCTGAAACTCTCATATACTTCAGAGCATAGCTTGAGAATTGCATCTTTAGTAGATTCCCCCTCACGAAAACCAAACTGTTCATTTCCAAAAAATTTGTACTCTTTTTTAAAATGCTACAATGCGTACTTTCATTAGCTTCTCCAACAATTTTGAAAGGATCAGAATTAAGGAGATAGGTCTATATTGCGTCATCAACGTCCTTGGTTCTTTTTTGAGCAGCGGAATCAACTCCGCAGTTTTCAATGATAAGGGAAATACACCACAGTGAATACTTAAGTTAAATATATGACACATCTATTTATTACATTAAAAGAAAAACGATTCAACATACTATTGGTGAAAAACCTCTTGATTTTACCCGGGTAAAGCCCATCTTAACAATTACCCGGGTACTCGGGCACCCGGGTACAATTGTGATGAATATATGTATAATACCATGCAGTCTCTTGACTTGATAGTGTCTTGTGTGCGAATTTCAAGTGTTCAAAGTGTTAAAAGTGTTTAAAAAAAAAGAGTGAACAAAGAAAAAGCTGAGGGCCGATAGTAAAGACATTATTTGTAAAGTTTGTGGTGCTATCATATCATACAATCACTCCCCATCAGCGATGAATAAAAACCTAAGATATTTCCATAAGTACGATTCTGAGACTCCATCAGCATAGACTGTTGACAACAAGGGATTATACAAAGGCAAGACATAATTACAATACATAATTATGATAGATATTAAGCTCTGCGGTTTTTACACATTTTATTGACTTTTGGCATAGACCTTTTATACAATCTGTTCTAATCGGAGCACGAACTCACACCTTTTTTTGAACAAAATAATTGATTTTGTCCTAGTTACGGTCTAAATACTTGCATACACTTGTTATGTTTCGAGTCATTTTATGATCAAACGATCCCCGATGTAATTTCTAAAAACGCTTTGAATTTCGTAAATCGTATATGACATGCATTATAAGTTCTATTTTATTTTATTGTATTTATTACAGTGAAGAACCTGTGAGTTCTGTGCCTTCTTCATCTTCCTCGAATACCTCAAAGGTTATCAGTGGTGCAGTACCTCCAAGGAATAAAAGGCATCGTTATGATGATAATTATAACGTTATATGCAGGGCAGCCGTGAATTGAGCACATTAATAGTGAATTTGAGAAAAACAACCTTAATTTGAAGGAGATATAGAAAAATGAGTTAGAGGCAAAAATCGCCTTTTTTCATACTTTTTTGTGGACTATAGCCCATGATTTGGAAATGCACTTTTCTCCTGGTTTTTAGTTTAATCTAATTAGATCTATTGCTCCTTAAAAAGGCTTCAAACTGAGCACATTAATAGTGAATTTGAGAAAAACAACGAAAATTTGAAGGAAAAAATTTGTTGTTGAACCCAATTTTGAACTTCCAGTGGCTTCAACTATCTTATCCCGATTGCAGCTAAATATAATGTAATCAGGTTCATGATAAAATTCAAAATGCGCTACGTCCTGTCTCCTTCGTAGCTTTAACGACAGACGATTGGTCATCTAGAGCACAGGATACCAATATATCAGTTACCCTGCACCACGTTAATGGTGACTGGGAATTAAACAATTATACATTGTGTGCTGAATATATGGAGAAACGGCACACTGCAGAAAATTTAGCTCTCATATTAGAAATGGTTATCGCAGAGTGGGATTTGCAAGGATTGCTGCGAATGTTGTGTCTTCAGTTCGTTATGTTGATGAAGTTCAGAACAGTCTTTGCTGTGCAACACATACGTTACAAATCTGTGTGAAACATGTCTTGCAATCAATGGAATCACACACACAAAAAATAAACACCTAAGTAAGTCATTTTCATCATTCGAATATTGCAGCTTCTGCTTTTACTAAGAAACAGCGACAACTTGGCTTGCAAGAGCTAAAGTTAATTCAAAGTTGCCCTACAAGATGGAATACAGCTTACTTTATGAGTGAAAGACTTTTAATAAATCGAGGTGCTGTTATTTAAACTTGGTTCTAAAACTTGGAATGAGCGAAAAGGAATGGTCACAGGTAGAAGCGATGGTTAAAAATCTTAAAGCCCTTTCAAGTTGCAACCACAATACTCTGCGAGGAAAACATAACAAGTTCCATCCTAAGACCCATTTTATATGGCCTTATTCATAAGAACCTGAAAATAAATAGCGAAAATGGTGAAAATGTTGTCAACTTCATGAGGATCATGAAAGAAAACATGCAGCGCAGATTCGAAATGGATAGGCAGAAATTTGACGAAGTTCTAACAGAACAAGTTTCCTCTTTTTTGGATCCTAGACATAAGAACTTGGAAGTCGAGATTGAAGAAGTGAGAGATTTGGTCAGAAAACATGTGCGAAACTTACTAGAAAACTCTATGCCCATCGAGAGTGGAGAAGTTGTGGGTGAAAAGTGCAGTGCCATGGATTTTTTATTAGAAGCCAATTCAGATGGTGAAACCGTTAGTGAGTTCGACATGTATCTGTGTGAACCACAGTTGAATCACAATGTTCCTGACCCATTAAAATGGTGGAATAATAATGACCAAAAAAAAATCCAAACCTGGCAACAAAGGCACCTTCAGAACGTCGTCCGATCTGTTGAGGATGCTATTAACATTCCCTATTCCTCTTTAACATTCCCTCTAAAATTCTGAAACTTGGTTTAGTAATAAAGATCGCGACTAGATTTGACTTCCCTTTTTCCTTCATTAATCTGTCTATTTATTTATTTTTTTATTCAATCAGTTTTTTGTGTATTCTATTAATATATTTATTTATTTATAAATAAGTTTATTCAACCATTTAATTTTTATTATTTTTATTTATTTATTAGTTTATTTATCGATTAAATTATTATATCATATTATGTTAAATATTTTTTATTTAAATTTTGTGATAAATGATCTTGGAATCAAGAATTGCTTGTTACCGCTGCCTCTCTCCTCTCGAGTCAAAATTTGTATGAAAGCTTTGTAAGTAGGTTTTCCTTTCAAAGTTAACTTAAGATCTGTGATATTTTATTATGTAAAGTTTTTAATAAAAATTCCAGTTGCAAGGTAGCAATATTGCAAATCACTGTAAAATGTGCAATAGTTTGTAAAAAAATGTTTCTTTACGCTACAATAAACATGGAAATACATTTCAACTGAAAAGATGTTTTTTTTTTCAGATTGCCAATTCTGAACTGCTCTCAAGCCCAAAGATTTGGTCCAAGCCCGGAATCTATTGGAACATATAAGCGAATTATATGAGGTCTTTATACAAAGTTCTCCTCAGGTTTGTCCGACTGAAATGAGATTGTTGTCGCGTAGAGCTATCCGAGGTAAGTCACACATTTTCAACAACAACTGCAATATTCTGCCTTTGGTACACAGGACGAACATGAAAACATGTTCGGTTATCAATCAGCAAACTAGTATGTCTGTCCGTTTTTTTTTTTTGCCAAAACTAGCACTTTGGAAGAAACTTTGAAAATTTCCCAACGTTGTTCAAGCTTAAAACCATCCATTTCGTGAAGAATTAATACTTAGTTACTGTAAAAATCATGAGCGTCTAAGTCCCGTCAGTATCAAAATACCATCTGATTAAAATAGCAATAAACACGTGGCTGACATTAAACTTTTTTAAATATCATAAAGAGAAACAAAACTAAAAAGGTTTTTTGCATGAGCAATGTTCTGAGGTCAGAGAAGTCCGCACCTCTTCAGACTTATCGAGATCTTGTCAAAATAAACACAGCATCGCTTTTGAAAACCCGAAACTGAATTGTCGTTTTATCAACGCACGGGGATCGAAACTAAGTAGAGAAACTTCTAAATCTAACATCTTCAAAAATTGCGTTACGTAATACTTGAACGCTCCCTTAAATTGAGTAACGACTTTAAACAGTTTTTTGTTGTGATGTTTTTTATCTTATTTTTAGTACATGTAAACTCCATATTCAGTTGGCGTTTTACAGCATTCGCAGAATGTAAGGAATTTTTCAATCTCAAGTCAATTATAGCCTGCACATTTTGAGGCAAAGCTTGGCTACACATGACCTTCTCATAAGTAAAAAAACCAAGCTTATGGTCAGCAGTTTGAAGTCATCCAATATAACTGATTGCAATATGTAATTTCATTCTACCGAATGTCAAAAACTTTTTTTGTATTCTCACGCTTGAGGAAAGTGTTTTCAAAAAGTGTTATAATTGACAAAAATATGAACTAGAAGTTGCATAATGGTCGTGATTCTCGCTCTAGTAGACAGGCAATAACAAATTTGGTGTAAAAATTTCAGTCTACATATTCGTTGTTTGATGTTGCCGTGTCAGTGAGACAGCGAGTTGGTCGCAGTGTCGAAAATATCGCTGCCGTTCAGGCGTCCGTAGCAAACGATCCAAATCAGTCATGAGCATCGCTCAGACCACATTAACGGATATTTTGCGTAAGGATCTTGGTTTGCACCCATACAAGATCAACCTGAATCAAGAATTGACGCCGATCGACCATTTGAAGTGACGAACGTTTCCCGATTGGGATTTGGAGAAGATGCGCCAAGATGTTGAATTTCATCGCAAAATCATCTTCAGTGACGAAGCGCATTTTTGACTCAATGGGATCGTCAATAAGCAAAATATGCGTTATTGGCCGGACGAAAATCTACATTTGATTCATGACTCACCACTTCTTCAACAAAAAAAAATCTGTTTGGTGCGGTTTGCATGCCGGCGGCGTTATTGGACCATATGTTTTTGTCGACGATAACAAACGTCACGTTTTTGTGAATGGCCGGCGTTATCGCGCCGCGATTTCCTATTATTTTTGGCCCAAATTGAAAGACATGTGGTTTTGACAGGATGGTGCCAAAAGCCACACAGCACACCTTTAAATCGAACTTTTGAAGAGTAAGTTTGATGAGCGTGTTATCGCAAGAAATGGGACAGTCGATTGGCCGCCTCGTTTGTGCGATTTAACGCCTCTAGATTATTTTCTTTCGGGCTGCGTTAAGTCATTGGTTTGTGCCAACAAGCCTACGACGTTGGAACAGCTCAGAGCCAACATTAATCGTGAAATAGCGGCCGTTTCAGACGAAATGTGTAGCCGAGTCATCGAAATTTGGGTCCAACGAATCGACCGCTGCAAACGTGCCCGCGGTGGATATATGAACGAAGCCGAGTTCCATTCATAAATGTTTTGATTATACTTCAAGCCGATAATAAAATGTTTAAAATATCTCACACGGTTCGCGTTCTATTTAAAAAAAAAAGTTTTCAAGTCCTTATTGGAAAACCCTGTATAAGGCACCGACGAATACCCTTTTCAATCGATTCGGAATTATGTTTTGAATTTTAAAAATCAATAAGTTTCAAGGTTCCGATTTGTCCCCTACTCTCTTTTATTTTGTTATATCATTCATACTTACAAATTTATTGTAAGGCTTGTAACAGCGTAGGCAAATCTATTTGAAAAATTATTTGAACAGCACTTACGATTCATTAACATCTTCTGCTATCCAGGATGCAATAACCGGCGAACACTCGCAGTTGAGTACGAGTAGATACATTAAAACATCTCACTGGCTTATTAGTCATGAGAAATAACTTCCTACACAGCCTCTGCAGACACTGCGTTCAATATTCCAATGAACCCCGCGACGACATTAACATACTTTTCATATGCAAACCTAGGCGTTCCGTTTGCACAAATTAGCAAAGCTTACACGTTTAACATCCGAATGCAAATCCAAACTTACCCATTTGGAACTCCTACTGTGTTTTGTATTTCGAGCTCAGCGGATACTATAGTCAATTAGCTTTGCTAATCTATACACCATGCTGATTTGTGTTTCATAAAATCTTGAATCTTGAATCATAGATCCACTCAAGCCACAAGCTTGTATGGTATGTCTTCCGCCAAGCGTAACTTTTTTGGAAAAGTGCATTCGCGATTTTTTTTTTTGATTTATAAAAATGTGTTTCTTTGATTAAGTCACGCGACGTAACGATGTCACCGAGAGACATTTTTCTCAACAACAAAATAGTTGTTTCCTTGAAACGCGTCGCAGCGGATAATGTATCTTTGTATCTTTGCTTCCGAACGTTAACTTTGTTGTAAATTGTTCAAAAATGGGAAAATAAACATTTTAATGGATGCACTTACCCAGTGTACCATGGTCCGCGGGGACCATAAAGAAAACGCTTAGCTGTCCTCCACTTCTTTTTGATGTAACTGCTCTTGGTTTTTTGCTGCAGAGCTAAGGTTGAAAGCCTCGTCATTTCCTCCACCTGACGCACTTTCCAAGGCATCACAATTTTTTGCTATTGAAAAGAGAAAAACTCAATTCAAACAGGTATTCATTATGGTAATAGGCAATATTGTGTAAGAGCTTTCGCACAGGAAGATCGTTTATGAAGTGTGGAACTATTTACCTGAAAGTGACGACGATTCTCGGCCTGGAATGTGCCACGCTTCTTGGACGCTGCTTTGCAGGTTTCGTAACATTCGGCCCAGTATCGGTTGATTGGTTCCCATAACGTCAACTCAATCTCACGCTGATAACTATCGTAAAGGGGCTTGACCTAGAAATATAAAACAGAAAAGATGAAACAAAATAACATAAGACCGAGGGGAATTTATGTGAATTATGATAAAACAGCTGGTTCACTTTCTGTGGGCAAACTACACCAGCTGTTTAGAATAGACACTTTGTAGGTAGTTTGGATTTTATGTCGTTTTTCAATCAAACAGAAATTAATTCGAGCTTATATGTTGAGTTTTAGGTTTCGCTGAATGTGCGAAAATTGCGGCAACTTACTAGAAAAAAATACTGATTCAGACTGAGTCGATCAGGAGATAGAAAGGCTCATGGAATATCGTTTTCTAGTGCTCCGAAGCCGTTGGCATAAATATAATTAGATATTTTTATTTTCCTATTAAGATTACACAATTTACACACACACTCACACTCACGGACAGGTGAAAAAGTTTGAAGACCATGATTTGGAGGCATTGCTCGATCAAGATCCGTCACAAACGCAAGAAGAACTTGCAAAATCACTTGGCGTCGCTCAGCAAACCATTTCCGATCGTTTGAAAGCAATGGGAATGATCCGAATGGTAGGATATTGGGTGCCGTATGAATTGAAGCCACGAGACGTCGAACGCCGTTTTTGCATGTCCGAAATGCTGCTTGAACGCCACAAAAAGAAGTCTTTTTTGCATCGAATCGTCACTGGTGATGAAAAATGGGTACATTACGATAATCCAAAACGTCGGGCAACGTATGGATACCCCGGACATGCCTCAACATCGACGGCCGTTCAGAATATTCATGGCCTGAAGGTTATGCTGTGCATTTGGTGGGACCAGAAGTGTGTTGTGTATTATGAGCTGCTAAATCCAGAATGAAACAATCACAGTCGAGGTCTACCGACCACAATTGATGCGTTTGAGCCGAGTACTAAAGGAAAAACGGCCGGAAACGGCCGCAAGACACGATAAAGTTATTTTGCAACATGACAATGCTCGGCCACATGTTGCAAATGTTGTCAAAACTAACCTTGAAACGCTCAAATGGGATGTCCTACCCCACGCGCCGTATAGACCGGACCTTGCGCCA
Source organism: Orthonevra nobilis (assembly GCA_963555765.1). Taxonomy (NCBI): domain Eukaryota; kingdom Metazoa; phylum Arthropoda; class Insecta; order Diptera; family Syrphidae; genus Orthonevra; species Orthonevra nobilis. The sequence continues at coordinate 97,336,528 of OY743225.1, read as the reverse complement.
TCCGATTACTATCTCTTCCGATCGATGCAACATGGCCTGGCTGACCAGCACTTCCGTCATTTCGATGATGTCAAAAAATGGATCGATTCGTGGATTGCGGCACAACCGGTCGAATTTTTCAGCACGGGTATCTATGAATTGCCAGAAAAATGGGAAAAATGTGTGGCCACACAAAAAAACCAAAGTGTGCAGTTACATAAAACAACATGATCCAGAAACTAAGGAATTTATAAGAGGGTTATCCGAATATATACAGCCATTGAAAACTAATAAGAAACGATGACATTGTGTTTGCTTATGTCCAAATTTCTTTTGCTTTTGGTGAACTAACGTCCCTTTTTGGCGCTTGTTGTCTTCTATCTTTCTTCCTCTTTAAAACAATATGCATACGCAATTTGACAGCTTACATCTATCGCACAGCGATAACAATTCATTTGAGAAGTGTGATCTTTTGGTTGACAGCTAATTAGAAACGATCAAGACTAATTCTTAATAATCCTAATTGTCTGATTTATACCCGAAAGTTTTAGTAAGTATTTATTATTTGTGTTGTAATAAATAAAAATTTAACAAAAAATTGTATTAGTAAGGTGTTTATAAAATGGGCAAACCCAAAAGTTGCACACCAGCGTTGCGAAAGGCTATCGTTGAGCTGAACCATGCTGGATTCTCGTATCAACGCATCGCAAGTCAGTTGAATGGTTCTAAAAAGATGGTATTCAACGCAATTTCTCATTTTCGTAAATATGAGACCACAGAAGATGTTGCATGTCGAAAGAGGCCGCGTTAAACCACAGTCCACATTGATAAAAAAATTGTCCGATTGTCGAAAGCAGACCCTAAGAAAAGTGCCAAAGGAATTCAGCGGCAAATTTTGGACATGACTGACATCAGAATATCGACGAGAACCGTGGCACGTCGTTTGGTGGAAGCTGGAATTCACGGATGACTCGCACGCACAAAACCGTTGGTTAAATCGACCAATAGAAAACGGCGCAGTCAGTTTGCTAAAACACATATCGGATGGATGTCAAACCAATGGAAATTTATATTGTGGAGTGACGAGACAAAGATAAATCGTATTGGCCCCGAAGGTAGAAAGTACGTCCGACGCCCAAAAGGTAAGGAACTCGATCCCAGATACACCTCACCAGTAGTCAAACATGGTGGCGGATCAATTTTCGTTTGGGGATGCTTTTCATGGAACGGCATTGGTCCAATTCATCGTATTGAGTGAACTATGAAGGCGTATCAATACATCGATATATTGGAAAATGTAATGCTACCGTGGGCTGAAGAAAACATGCCGGTTATTTAGTCATTCCAGCAAGACAATGACCCCAAACATACCGCCAAAAGGACAAAACAGTTTTCTGATCGAAATGCCATGCGAGTACTTGAGTGGCCATCGCAAAGTCCCGACCTGAATCCCATCGAAAATTTATGAACCGATATTAAAAATGCCGTCAGCACACAAAATATCACGAATTTAAACGATTTGTTTGAGAGAGTGAAGGAAGCGTGGTACGCGATTCCAGTGGAACGATGCCGAAACCTGATCAAATCAATGCAAAGACGATGTGGATCAGTGTTGAAGCAAAAAGGATTTCCGACAAATTATTAGGCATTATACCACACATGTTTGTATGTTTCTCTATTTTTTTTAAGTTTTTCTTCCATTTTCCTTATTTTTTACTTGCGTTTCTAATTAGGTGTCTCGGTCAAATGTGGAGTCGTTTTATAAAAGGACATTTAAAACTACATTTACATGCAAAAACATCATAACTTTTTGTTAGTTTTGTCAAAAAGACTATCAATAGCTATGTACAAAACAAATAAATATGAATAATTAGTGGAATAAGAAAAGAAGTACAGAACATTGAAATAAAAAATATCGTTTCTTATTAGTTGTCAACGGCTATATATATATATATATATAGTATGTACTAGCTATGTATGTACCAGCCAAGCAAACGCTGTTTTGCTATATAAATTATTTCTAGGGTATATTTTTACTAACTTATTATAAGTACATGGGAATGTGATATGAGGATGAGGAATGGAGCGCTGTGGACGATGACGGCTTATAAAAATAATAAAACACCAACCAATAAATTTTTTCATTGTACTCTATTTACTTAACTAATATATTTAAAATTGTATAATTTTAAAAATGTTATCCATATTTGCTCTCACTAATTATGACACTTAAAAAAAAAACAATAACACTCTCTAAGTGCGGTGGAGTGTACGATATTTTTGGTTAGTCCGTCTAACAACACAAACAAACTGTATGGTTCACCCACGAGAGAACATGCCACGTAAATTGTCCGTATGGATGTTTTCATCTATTCTTTGGGCTCTTCTATTTCGCGTGTCTGTAAATCTATTCATTCGACGGCTGGCATTGTTCACTGTACAAAACACACATAAATATATCAAATTAAATTATCTGGGGATTCATTCCTCTATATTACCGTGGATTAGAAGTTATTTAACAACTCGACTTCAATTTTTTAAAATGTTATCTCAAAGGATATATAATCATTTTGGTGTACCTCAAGGTAGTCACTTTGGGCCACTACTTTTCCTTGTTTTCATCAACGACTTAACTCTAAATGTTAAATATTTAAGTCTGTCGGTTCTTGGGATTATTGTTGTTTTGCATTGCAGACAAATATTAATAACATATCCAAATGGTCTGATATAAACCAATTGCACTTTAACACAAATAAATGTTCTGTCCTTACGTTCGCTAGAATCCGTTGTCCTGTTGTCTTTTACTGTCAAATGGGATGTGTTCCACTTAAAAGAGTTTTTAACCAAAAGAACTTGGGTCTTGGACCCTAAATTGCACAACTTTAATGTATGTTTGTCTAAGGAAGTATTTTGTACTTAAAGATGAAATGAATAAATAAAGAAATAAATTGAATGATGGAAAACATTATACTGAGCGCGCTGAGTACAAAAGTATTATAAATTGTCGTTTTATAATAATAAACTAATAAATAGTAAATAAAAACTAATCAATGTATGAGAATGTTGTCTGCTGGGTGAGTATTAACACCGGTAGACGACTGGCGGAAATTATTGATGGGTATGAAAAATCGTTTACGATCTTTTCTCATAAAAATCGGTCAAGCCGTTTCGGAGGAGTTTGGTTATAAACACCGTGACACGAGAATTTTATATATATGTACATTGTACATATACTACTGTGTCCAAAAAATAAGGTGACATATGAATTTAAACTGCACGCGTCGAAGGATTTGGAAAATTTTCTTTCTTTTTAGGTTGGTAGTACTGTCAGTGACATCTTTGTGAAAATTCATGTCAAAATATATTCAAAGTGTTTCGAGATAAGCGTCGTTTTGTGAGCTGCTAAAAGTGAGTTTTTCGTTTTTTGCGATGTTGAAGTTTATTGAGCAAATAATTTGCATTAAATTTTGTTTGCGGAATCAATTTTCTGCTGCGGATACGTTGAGGATGGTGCAGAAAGCCTTTGATGATGAGGCTATGTCTAAAAAAAATGTTTACAAGTGGTATAGTGATTTCCAAGCCGGCCGTGAACGTGTCGAAGACGAAGAGTGTTCTGGGCGACCATCTACCTCAACCGATGAAGCTCACGTCCAACAAATCAAAGATTTGGTGTTGAAAAACCATCGATTAACGATAAGAGACCTTGCTGATGAAGTTGGCTTATCGAAAGGTTCAGTCAATACCATTTTGAAGGATGCTTTGGGCCTCAAGCGCGTCAAATCTCGACTGGTACCGAAAACATTGAATTTTTTGGAAAAAAGGCGTCGCGTTGAAGTGTGTGAAACAATGCTTTCCGACTACCAGGATGTCATGAAACGCATTATAACTGGCGATGAGACTTGGATCTATGCTTACGACCCCGAAACAACCGATCAATCGAGCGAATATCGTGCCAAAGGAGAGCCGAGACCAAAAAAACCGCGCCAAAGTCGCTCAAAAATCAAGGTCACGTTGACTGTTTTCTTCGATTATCGTGGTTTTGTGCTTTATGAATTCCTTCCAACCGGCCAAACAGTCAACAAGGAATATTATTTGAACGTTATGCGTCGTTTGCGTAACGCTATCCGCCTAAAAAGGCCGGAATTGTGGAAAGACAATTCTTGGTTTTTACACCACGATAATGCACCATCCCATACCGCACGCGTAATTCGTGATAATTTCGCCAAAAACTCAACCCATATCATTCCGCAACCACCGTATTCACCTGATCTGGCGCCGTGCGACTTCTGGCTGTTCAACAAGCTCAAAAGACCGCTCCGGGGACACCGTTTTGATACGATAGAGGAGATTCAAGCCGCAGCGAAGACGGAACTGAAGGCCATCCCGGAAAGTGACTACAACCAGTGTTTCAAAGATTGGAAAACCCGTTGGTTTTACTTTGAAGGGGATGAAATTGATTTGGAAGAATAAATAAAGAATTTTCAAAATAAATACAATGTCACCTTATTTTTTGGACACAGTAGTATGTAGAAATTATTAACACCGTTTGAGACATGTGTTCACTTGTATTTTTCATTCATTAATTTATAATAATAATAAGTGTTATAAAATGAACGAATGAATAAAGTATAAATAGAATTAAATGCCATTTTGGTTTAATGTTAATTATTGTGGGGTGTCAATAAAAATTTCAAAATGCAGAAATATTAAAAATAGGAAAGTGAAAAAATAAATAAGCAAAAAATAAATTCATATACATAAATATAGTGTTAAAAAAGTAATGAATTTTAATTACAAAAGAAATTAAAAAATTATATTCTAATGAAGCGGGATAATATTTCAATTTCATTGATGTCCATATCGAGATTTCAGATCAAATGATTCCTAATGGCTCGTTATTCCACAAGAAGGCTGTTGAAGCATTAATAGGAAATAAAAGAATAAGATTTTCTGTAAGCGGTGGTTCAAAACACAGGAATGCTTATAAAGTTATTGGTATTATATCTTAGGTTTGTTAGCAACTTATTTTACATTGCAATTTGGAATGAATAAAGCCAAAGTATACCTTTCTAAGTATCATTGTTGTGAAAAATTTCTTAAGATGGTGAAGTTCTCGCATGTAACATAGTGTAATAAAACGGCTGGGTGGCGCCTACCTTTGATTGAAGGGTCCTGAATTCAACTCCTAGTCCACGCACCATTGGCCATTGGGATTAAATTTATAGCACTATCACTGGATTGGTTGAACAGCGACAGTAGTCTGACTGATGAGAGGCGTTATTGTAGTGGTTTTTTTATCGGTTAGAGTTCTTAGTTCGGGTTGTGGTTTGTGTAGATGGATGGCACTGCTGTGAGGGCTAAATCGTTAAAACCACTACAAAAACCTTTCATTCTTCTCCTAATTCTTTCACTCGTTCTATGCTACTTGCATTAAAAGAGTAATCATAACCTCATGAAATATGTACAGACTAGCACATATTTTGGTCACACGTGACACCAAGATAACTTAAACTTATAACCAAGCAATTATTGGTTTGATTGCATTTACTGTTGGATAGCTTACGTCTCCAGCAATCTACATCCGGTGATGCTTGTGCGTTTAAAGGAAAATTATATTATTTTGGTCTTATTACTTCCGACTAATTATTGCTTTGCCTTTGAGAGAAATCCTTAGATAAGGGATTGATGTATACAATATTGGACCGAGAAAAGAGCCTTGAGGCACACCTAGATTGGAAATTTAAGCTCAGACGAGTTTAATATGCAGCCACGGAAACCAACTTTTTGCTAGAAGAATGTCATGGCTCAACATATCGAACGCTTTTGTGATATCGACAAAGGGCTCTGCACAATATTTTTTCACATCAAGGCCTTTATATCCTCAATGGAATGTCTTTCTCTAAAAACAAGTTGACTCCATTGACGAATGAAACCATTCTGTATTTTCCTGTTTTCATAATTATATTAGATCGTTTTACACTTTCGGGAAAAATACCCGATGTAATGCTTAAACTAAAATAATAAGCCAGAATATTAAAAAAGGCTAAACGCGGCATATTTTAATATTAAATTTGAAATTTCGTCAGAGCCGCGAGTTCGAGTTTCTTTGACGAATTTAGCTTATTCGACCCCAGTCACTAGTCCAAATAAAAAGCTGCTGCTGTGAGAATGGACATATATCCATGGATTCATAACTCTTCCAAAAACTTTGCTAGCGCAACTCAAGAAGCCTATATTTGCCAGTTTTTAAAATGGGTGCCACTTTTCCTGTTTTCGATGCGTCAGGAAAGTATTTTATTTTAAAGCAGGCATTTAAGAGAAATATTTTGAATCGTTAATGTTAATAATACATGTTTTTTGACATTATCTTTATTCTGTCTTTTTTAAAATAGATTTTTATATTGAATAATTTTATGTCGACTTCTAGTTCCAGTTTGGCAAACTAAGTGAGGCTCAAAAGGCCCGGAAAAACTGGAATTTTCAATGAGACTCAGACAAAAGCGATAACTTAATTAGACTCAAGACTTGTGCAAAGGCTGAGCTCTGAATGCATCTTATGTATGCCTTCAAAATATTGAACGCTTCTTTGTTTGCGTGCCATCGGAAATAGTCAGGTGTGAGATCATGCTTTAGCTTTGAGTACGAGCTTAGTTCTTTGAAGGTGTTGCGTCCCTTCTCTGAGTATGCTTGGTTCAGAAGACTAGTTTCTTCACCTTACAAATAGGATTTCGTTTGATTTCAGTTTTTACACTCCGAGGCATTTTTGACGACGTTGCTCTTTTTTTTGGACCATCTCCATAGTGTTTTGCAATACCGCCAGTTTCGTTGGAACGTCTTAAGTGCGATACAAAAAAAAATTGTTAATTTTCAAATGTTTAAGCTTACGAACGATAGTCGGCGATAACACAATCATTGAATTGCATTGCCGATTGAGAAAAAACTAAACTCATTTCACATGTGTACCTTGCCAATTTAACTGAACTAAAAACCGAAGAGATTGTGTTTCAAATGTCTTAAGGCCTTTCTATCATCGAAATGAAGGGTCTGCAGAAAGTTAAGCTAAAAGATTGAAAAGATTCAAATCTTTTCATTAGCTTGACGAGCTTGCTTTTCTCTGAGGGACATTCATCAACCGAATGCCTCTATAGAAGGCCTCTTTCAACTTTTCCTTTAAGCCGATACGTTTCAAGTGAGGGTGTAGCAGCTTAGAAGTATTTCGACCCTAGCCAATGAGCAAAGGCCTTTTGGGTAGCTTGCTTTCAGGTGTTAAATAAGCTTTCTCTCTCATAACAAGAAATGTTTGAATTCGTTGGGGTGCTTACCCAATGCACAACCGCAATCTGGTCGGGTTGATTTGTTTCATACATTAGTTCACTATCGAGCGATGGTTATTCAGTGATGCCATATAGAGCCTGGTGAGCTTGATCGTAACAGCAAGAAAATGACACATTACCTTGTTTGAAAACTTCCTTACCATTGGAGAAGTTGCCTGCCGACTGAGAGCTGAGTGCAAATTTGGTTCAGAATAAAGTTGAGATTGTCGTACAAACCCTAACTTACACGACAGAATTAGCTGTGTTCCCATGAGGACAGACCTACTTTCTTGTTGGGGACTCCTGATTGCACGAGTAAATCATCAGCAAACCACAAAACATGCAAAGTTTGCTCTTCTCAAACCAAAAACAATCTAAACTTACAAGCTACGTGCACAAGCTCAATTTCACTGATTGAGTGCGACCGTTAAATAAGCCGTGTCTACCGATTATTGTGATTTAACTTTTTCGTCTCAACATTTCAACTTACAAGTGTTGTAAGAGCAAGCTTACCTAAAAAAAAACAAAATAACACCACATAATCGAGAGTGATTCTGCGGTCTCAAGCCACACAAACACTCGGCAAAGCTCAAAGATCCGACAAGTTCAAGTTCAAAAGTAAGGAAACAAATCTCATTTCTCGTTCTCTCCTTCAACTAACATCTGGAACGTGTTGTGTGCATGTCTCGTGAAAAGTAAAATTTTTTTTATGGAAGCCAATCCAACAGATACCATCGACTAAGTGAAATGCACATCGGAGCAGAACGCCATGCGCTTCGTACCACGGAATCAACCAAGTAAATTACAGGTTCGGTAACTTTGCTTGCTGTAATAGGAAACACCATCAGCAACAAGCAAAAGCAAAGTCACCGTCACCAAAGAGCGAAGATGGGACATCTCCAGATACAGTCGCGTATCCGAACCGAATGTCTGTGACTGAATCATGAAAAAGACCAACGAATTCAAAACACAAAAAAAAAAGAGGCAAGATGCTTTGTGACGCCAGCTGAACCTGTGTAGCCACTATGTTACGGGATTGTTTTTATTTTGAGTCGTTTCGTATCTGCCTTTTCGGGCTTTACATGGAACTAAAAAAAAAGTAGAAAAAAAAAGACACAACTGTAAACTATGTGTGCGATAAATAGAGACACAGAGTCACCGAAGTATCTTTCTTTTATAAAACAAGATACTTTCATAGCCCGCGACTTAGTAAGCGAAAGAAAGTCCCAAAGTGTTGTGCGGTACTATCTAGTTTAGTTTTATCTTTCATCTTTGTTTATTTTTTTTTTGTTTTCGAAGAAAGTTTCTAAATAAAGAGGCGAATTAAATGCAAATTGCAAAATGAATTTTATTTTATTACTTTCCGTAAGTGAAAATATTAATTCAACCAAATTCAATTCAAATATCACATCAGTTATGAGTTAAGTGTATCGCTGTGGATTGTTAAGACATTGGAATATTTTCCAGCTCAAGATTTTAGATTCTTTGTTTTGAAAACAAGTGAACAGTGAATTGAAAAACGTCAGTCCGTGTGTTGTCTTAAAGCCATCCATAATCACGTTCATTTTTCAAATAGATCATTTTGTATTAAATAAAAAACTTTGTATTTTAAGAAATGATATTTGTTTTAAGTTTTTGGAACTTTGAGTATTAAAGGCTAAACTAACTAACTTGCCTGTCACAATTTTGAAGTGCTCTGAAACGCCATTTTCAATCGATTTTCGGGGAATGCAATGAACATAAATAACGTGATTGCGTTAAAAGTAGAGAAGTTGTTTGAAACTCTGATGATAAAGTTGCATTGCATTCGCTCAAAATTCGCAGTATTTTATTTGCTTACAATAAAAAGTACGTTTTTCACGTAATTGAGTTTTGCAAGCGCAAGTTAGGATTGTCGGCTGGGAAAAAAGAAGGTACGAGCTCTGTGTATTTTGGCTTGGCTTTGGTCAGACTTGCAGCTTCTACAAAAAATCATTGGATTAAAGGCAGAATTGAACAGCATGCTTGCTTAATGGACAGTGTGCTTACAGTCAGCAATGAGACGAAAACACTTTGCAAACTGTGGTTTTAGTTCAGTAACTTCTTGGTTCTTTGAATTTAATGAGAATAGTCTTAATATGTCCCAAGATTTTGAGACGCAAGGAGCATTGTACTCAGTTTTACTGACTCAACTGTTTACAATTTCCAAAGATGTCCAAATGAAGAGTAAAATTTCCCTTTCCTGATTAGACATTGGGACACCTCACATTAGTTTGAATACAAAAAATCATGAACCATCTTAAGCCGTTTTCGTCCAGCTTCTTCCAAAGCTCAAAGTTTATCGCATCCACAAACTATCGTATATTTCCGTTTGTGTATTGTGTCAGATACTGTTGGGTGTGGTCGTGGGAACTTTTCATTTAAAAGACCTTCACAATTCTGTCGCCACCTTTGAAGAACGCTATATTTATCCACAACAAGCTCCTTCGACATTTCTCGGATTACTTGTCGAAAAAGATTTTTCTTCCAACTCCCGAGTATGTGAATTTGGGCGGACATATTCTTGCGTGACTTTTGCTAAGTCTGTATTCTATTTCAGAGTCGGATTTTTTTTTCGTTATTTATAAGAGGCGCACTAAGACCAATCTTCAAACCGTATTGTCGTGTCTTTTCATCACTTTATAGGGTTCCGTATCTCGAAAGGAAAAAGCGGAGCCCTTATAGGATCGATTTGTTGTCCGTCCGTCTGTCTGTCTATCTAGACTCTATTTCTGTGGAACGCGTGGAGGTATCAAGGTAGAATTTAATACTCAGGTCTACTGTCCCTTGGAGCTGCGAGTTTTGCGAGTCAAGTTTCTACGGCAACGCAATCAAAAGATACAGCCGTTTATGCCGCAAGTTTTCGACACTCGCAAGGGAATCAAAACCTACAGGGTACTTCCCGTGAACTCAGAATCATGGTACGAAGCAACGTCTTATAGCACGGATAAATGAAAAATTGCGAAAACTGTACAATTTTTTAAATAATAATAATTTTAAATTTACTACCTCTTTTCTCATGAACGCGTAGAGGTATTAAATTGAAATTAAAAAATATACTAAGGTCTATAATACCTTTGAGCATCTATGTCAATGCAATCAAAAGAAATAGCCATTCATCAAGCCGCAAATATTCGCAAGGTAATCAAAACCTACGATTACCTACAGGTTTGTACGGAACCCTCGGCGACCCTTGTAGTGTCGTTTTAGGGCTTCAAGCAGTGATTTCGCTTTTTCCAAGCAAAGTTGCTGCAGCTAATCACAAGGATTCTGTGCTCTCCAATATTTATCTGCAACTTTGTTGAGGAGGCAACCTGGCTTTTTCTTTGAATAAGGTACAGCAACTCGTTATTTCAGTCAGCTTTGTTTACTTATTATTTTTTTCTTCGCTATCTCTATAAAAATTCCTGTCGGAAGAAGTAGGGAGGCTACCAAGAGTTCCGAGTCGTGGTTACCCTGACCCTCGTTTCTGCTACTGCTGCTATAGTAATCAGGTGCCTTTGTTTGACGAACACTATATTTACCATGATAAGAAAATATGACTTGTACATGCCTTCATCAAAAGACTCCTTAAAGCCTATTGTGTTGCTTCATGGCGGTCCTCTAAGTTTACGTTTGGATTGCGCATGCTTCTTTTTTAATCTCTGCTCAGATCCCACAGCAAAAGTACTAGAAAAAGTTACAAGCTTGAAAGACATCAAACGCTTGCTGAACTTTAAGACGATGAACATGTTGCCATGTAGCTCAGCCGCAAGGACGATACTGATTTTTTTCTTTCGTATTTAAAATTAAAATTTTTACCTTTTTGACATCTTTACTTCACCAGATATGCACCTTCCTGCGACCAGTCATTCGTCAAACATTCAACCTCGCGATCCTTATATTCTGCAAAAGTCCCCTTAAATCGAAAAGCCTAGACCCGATCATTTTTCTGTGGCCCGTTTGATCTTACAATTACGACACCGGCGACCTCCAGTCTTGCCAACCTACAAATCCGGATGTCCACTATTATTTGCATCTCAAGACTAGACAGTAATCGATGTTTCCATTTCCATCATAGTCTTAACCCGTTTAAAGCTGTGCACTCACTCCTCGTTAAGTTCATGTAATGCCAGCTGGGGTATGAAACTCCATAAACATGTTTTGATTTATATTTCAACATGTCAAATTGTGCGAGATAATGTAATGCAATTACCAGCCATAAGTCTCGCCAAGGTGCTAAGATTGTCATTGGAAATGACGTCACTTTAGTTTAACTCAAAGCCTGCTCACTAAACGGAATGCTTTTACCTTGAAAATGCAATCTCAAATGAACAGACGTTCACACCAGTCAGTTCAGGTTCAAAGCACAAAAAATTCAACGTCATCCATGCCCATTTATCAGCCTTGTTCAAAGTCAATAGACAAACTTGTATCGACTGTCAAAACAGTGAAATTTATGAATTTGCCTCGTCACTCGTCTGCTGCCACTCTTGTCCTCAGTTGCACTCGATACGCAAATGAAGGCTTAACCATTCGTCATACCTATACAGCCATCATGAAGATGTGAATATATTTTGTTGTTGATAACTGCTGCTATCATGTATCATTGATATGAATGGCTGGATGTCAATGAAACACTTTAAGCGTTTGGACAAGGAAGAACCATGGACCGAGTTCAGAAATTGGATAGCCAGAAAAATAGCTAGTCTCAAAGATTCGACATCAATCAAGGGGCTGCCCATTGACTTCGTCATACACAAGCTCAAAAGCAAAGCCTATAATTGTTTCTTCCGGAACTCCTGGAACCGCTCATGCACAAATGTCAAATAGTTGACGATCGATAAACTGAAAAAAAAAAACAACTGAAAAGTTAGCAATAGATAGATTCTTGAGAAAGCAAATCGACAAAACGAGATACTTTTGTCCTCATATCACGAGAGCAGCATCCCAAGAACCAATACGTGTCGGCGTAGTTCCATGGTGGGATGGAAAACTCACTCTGCTCAGGAGGAAAGCGAGGAAACTCTTCAATCGTGCGAAGAAAACCAAAAAGTTTTACGAATATAGATCAGTACTCACGAAGTACAACTTTGAGTTGAAAAGATCCAAGCATGCTGCATGGAAAAAGTGCGGCTGATACGCCAACTGCAGCACGAAACCACAAAACCATTAGCAAGGATCATTTAAATAATATAGGTCTTCTCAGGAAATCAAATGGATCCTACGCGACGGACCATGTAGATACTCTTGATACGCTGTTGAGCGTTCACTTTCCAGGTTCGTCTACCACAGCGGGTGACTCACCAGTTGAAAGCTACCATAGGGCACGCTGTTCTAACAGGTTTAAAAGTCTATCCGGCATAATTTTCAGTAGTGACAAGGTAAAATGGGCAATTGGCTCTTTCAAACCTTCGAAGCACCTGGTGGAGATGGCATCTTTCCTGCCCTTCTCCAAGAGGTCATGGACCTTATCCTTCCGGCTATCATCGCTTTGTTTAAAGCTAGTTACAATTGGGGATATATTCCCCTGATCTGGCGACAGGTTTACGTAGTATTTATACCTAAATCTGGAAACAGACCTCCAAGACCTCCAGTCTATCCTCCTTCATGTTAAAGACCATGGAAAGACTTTTAGACCTGCATATCAGGGGACATTCGGAAACTCGTACTCTCCTGCAACCCCAACCAATATGCATACAGGAAGGGAAAGTCAACTGACGGGGCACTTCACCATCTGGTCACCCATCTTGAAAAGGCATTTCAATCTAAGGCAATTGTTCTCTGCACCTTCCTGGATATTGAAGGTACTTTTAACAATACCATTTACAACTCTATCACGAACGCAATTCGGAATTAAGGTACTGAAGACTCGACTAACAGATGGATAAGATCCATGCTAGAAAATCGAGTTATAAGTTCCTCGCTTGTAAGCGTCTCAAAGTCGATCACTGCAACGAGAGGTTGTTGGAGGGGTTCTATCGCTTCTACTCTGGTCATTGGTCATAGTAAACTACTTAGTGAAACTCAATGAGTTAGGCTATATCATAATAGGCTATGCTAATGATCTGGCTATAGTCATAAGAGGCAAATATGACACTATGTACAATCACCAGCGTTATGCATTCAGCATTAATGCATGTCTAAGAATGGTGTAAGTGTGAAGGATTCTCTGTGAATCTTAGCAAAACCGTTCTGGTTCCCTTCACAATGAGGAGACAACTGACTGTCTCCAATTGTTATTGAGGGAACGTCTCTGGTATACTCCAGTGAAGTCAAGAATCTCACTGCTATCTTGGATACGAAACTGAACTGGACTCCACACATCAAGTCCATCACGGAACGCGCAACCAAGGCCATGTGGGCCTGTAAGCGGTTCTATGGTAGGACTTGGGGTCTCAAACCTAAGATGCTTTACTGGCTGTACATCATGATGGTTAGACCTATTGTTACCTACGCAGCCATATTTTGGTGGCCCAAAACTTAAGAATTAACAACTTTTAAAAAGCTGGAAAAAGTCCAGCGTATAGCTTGTTTGGACATCACTGGCGCTATAAGCACCTGCCCTACGGGGGTTGTCTCCTCTTCACATCGCCAGGAATACCCTTAAGATGCAACTGGCAATGAATTACAAACCAGGTGACCAAACGGGACACTTGCAAATAATCAATTTCATCACGGATAAAGACATGTTCTGCTCGATCCCAGATTGGATAAAGGCCACATACCGATAGCTCAAAAATGGCAAGTGGAGTAGGTGCCGGTGTCTATGGACCCAACACTAAAATCTTTATACCCATGGGAAAACTTCATGCCATTGAAACCTGTGCCATAGAAAACATTGCAAAAGGTCATAAAAGGGCTAGAATTCAAATATATTCAGACAGACAAGTAGCGCTCAAGGCACTGTCATCCAATCTAGTGGAATCCAAATGTGTCAAAAGCTGCTACGATGCCTTACAATTCCTAGCATAACGTAACGTAGGCCAGGCCATTGCCGCTTGAGATCACGTCTAACCAAACTAGGGCTCAGTACAACCACCGAATGCCGATTCGGTTTGGAAGACGACGAAACGGCTGAATACATTTTTTGTGAATGTCCAGCTCTAATTTTGTTAAGAAGGCGTATCTTTCTCAAAGAGAAATGCTCCCCATTGGACATAAGACAGGCCAATGCTAAAGACATTCTGACTTTCATAAGAAGGGTGGAATGGCCGTTAGCCTAACTAAACAAACAAAAGGTCTTTTCCTTCAGACCGCAGTGTCCGCTCCTTGGGCAGGGGTAGATATTATTAAGAAAAAAATATCTTGCTTATTTAAACAGCTACTTTTCAATATAATAGACTACCGGTTGAAAATGTCGTTATTGCAGACAATTTCATATGTTTTATTCTGAGGTGAATTTTGACCATGACAGCTGTCACATCAGAAACTTAATGTCATTATCTAATTACTTCAGTCTAGGTTATTGGTCAAAAGTGAAAACACACAAGTTTTTGTAAAGCCGTAAAATGTTTACATTCGTGCCATCAAAACAACATTTGCGGGAAGTTTTAATATGCTTCTTTCATTTAAAGAAAAAGTAACCGAAGCGCATCAATTGCTTAGCGAAGCTTACCCGGGCTATACTATAGACGTTAGAATGTGTCAGCGGTGGTTTAAGCGGTTCAAAGATGGTGATTTCGACACCGAAGACAAAGAACGCCCCGGCCAGGTGAAAAAGTCTGAAGACCATGAATTGGAGGCATTGCTCGATCAAGATCCGTCACAAACGCAAGAAGGCGAATGTAGAGGCTTTGTCTCTCTGCACAAAGACGCTGATCTGTCTTTCAGGAAGAAAGTTGTGTTCACCGACGAGAGCATGTACTACTTTTTTGGTCACGATGGTCCCTCAAGAGTTTGGCGACAGAACGGCACTGAAATGGAATTTCAAAATCTACGAAGAACAGTGAAGCAAGGTGGAGGCAGTGTTTTGGTATGGGAGAGCATAGCTTGGTCCGACGTAGGAAAGGTGTTTATTGAAGGTAAAATGGATCAGCACATACATCTTGACATACTAAAAGAAAATCTACGCCCACTGGTTGAGGAATTAAGTTTGGATCCCGGCTGGATATTTCAGCAGGATGCCGTGCCTAAATACACCGCTCGAAAAGTTAAAGAATGTTTGTTAAACTATGCTCCAAGACAATTGAATTCTACACCACATAGCCCGAACTTAAACCCAATAGAGCATTTATGGGACTACTTGGAAAAACGACTTCATAAACACGTAACGTCAAAGGCGACTCTGAAGGAAGCTCTGCAAATAGAATGGGATCGTGCAGTCGAAGATTTTCCGCAAAATCTGGTCTCTTCTTTGCTACGTCGACAACAAGCTGTCCTTCAATCTGGTGGAGGCCCAACAAGATGTTGACGGCCCGATTTCATCAAAATATTTATGTCGAAACTTGCCGTACGTTGAATTTTGTCGTTTAAATTGAATGATGAATTATGTCGGCCTGTGTATATAGGGACATTACTTGAGTGTGAAAGATAGTCATTTGCATCCAGATAAAGTAACGCTTCAAGTGGCTTATGTCCACTAATCAATGAATTTCTAAAATACCCATTGTTAGGATAAAAAAGCCCGATATGAATTATTCTCAATAACATTAGCCGACCGCGCAAAATGATTCCTCCTATGAATTTCGCTTGAAAATATCGGTATTGAAAATTTGAAAAAAAAATTGAAGCATGCGTATTTTCATAATATGAATTTTTACTTAATCATCGCCGGTATCATCATCATCATCATCCTCTCCGTAGCTTACTATTTCACTTGATGAGTATTCGCCGGGACATGTTCATATGCCAAATTATTGTCTTCTGTCCTTATGGCCTGATCGCAGGTACTTTTCCACTCCTCGACCGTAATTTTTGCGAATTATTCTTCTGCTTATTTCTTGACGGCATCCAAATTAAACGTAGTATTTCTAAATTGGGTTTAAGTCCGGATGGTATGGTGTTAGCCTGAGTCCTTCATTCCCTGCTGATCTTATCGAGTCGTCTATTTCACGTTGCGGATCCGTCTTGTTTCGTTTTACTATATCAGTTTAACTTTAAGCATTGAAGAGCTGTGTGCAATATTATTTTCTAAAAGCCAATTAGTTAACTCAAATGTTGTTGCTGATGAATTGGCGTACGGTTTTTTAATTTGTTGTGATATGAAGCAATGTCCATTACAATAACCGACGGTTCATCCAGCCGCTGCAGAACCTGTTCTCTTTGGAGAAATTTTCAAAGTCCATCCCATTATGGTCGTCACCAGACTTCGATCCTGATTTGAATATGAAAAGAGCGCCATCGACAAATCCAGTTGATCCACCAGCATGTGCAATAATAAGTCGTGATCCTTTTCCAATAGGCTTTTTTAATCCTTCCGTACTTCCATCAGTCCAAGACATTCGTCTTGTGTGGAAGCTTTGTGTATATGACTCATCTACAATATATCGGGTTTTTGAATAAGAGCGCTACAAAAGCTTTTTTAAATAAAACAAAAACGGTTTTGGATATCAATGAAATTCTTTATTCCTGTGAAAGTACGTTCGATGCCATTATGTATGAAACTCGATTTCTTTTGCATGGCCACCACGGGCACGCTTGCAGAAGTCCAGACGCTGAACCTAATTTTCGACGGTTTTCAAGCACAAATCGGCCGATACTGCTGCAATTTCACGATCGATATTCGTGCGAAGTTCATCAATCGTCGCTGGCTTGTTGGCGTAGACTATAGACTTGACGTAGCCCCACAGGAAATAGTCTCATGGCGTCAAATCGCACGACCGAGGCGGCCAAGCGACTGGAACATTTCGTGAGATAACACGTTCTCCAAACTTGGTTTCCAATAATTTAATTGTGACATTCGCTGTGGCGCCATCCTGTTGGAACCACATGTCCTCCAAGTCCATATCATCCAATTGGGGCCAAATATATTCGGTTATCATTGAACGGTAGCGATCCCCATTCACAGTAACGTGCTGGTCTTGATCATCACAGAAGAAGTACGGCCCAATGACACCGCCGGCCCATAAACCACACCAAACCGTAATTTTTTCGGGATGCAATGATGACTCATGGAGTACGTGATTGCTGCCTGACCAATACAGCATATTTTGTTTATTGACGGAGCCAGAAATGAGCCTCATCGCTGAAGATGATTTTTCGATGAAAATCCGAATCATTTTCAAGTTGTTGCTCAGCCCATTTGACGAACATAGGACGCTTCTGGTGGTCAAGCGGCTTCAGTTATTGCGTCAATTTAATCTTGTTAGGATGAAGGCCAAGATCTTTTCGCAAAATTCGCCACAACGACGTCGCAGAGATGCCCAACGCTTGAGAACGACGTGCGAGAGACACATTTGGGCTTTCTGCAACTGAAGCCTCAGCGGTAGCAATATTCTCGACACTACGGGCACTTCTTTGTCTCACTGGCACGGGAACATTTTGTACTGTGCCTGTGGATTCAAATTTTTCCACTAGACGCTCAATTATTGATCTGCCAGGACGATTATGAAGCCCATAAATTGGACGTAGCGCTCTTAACGTTGAGGCCACTGACTCCGAAATTCGGTAGTAAATTTAAATAATTTCGACTCGTTGTTGGCTCGAATATCTTTCCATCATGAAATGGCAAACCTTACTGAAGAAAAATGTCAAAAGAGCGGCAAGAAATATGGCGTCGTTTGCTGTCCCTGTCGCTCTACTTTTGTAGCGTCCCTGTTGAAAAACCCTTTATAAATAACTTGGTATCCACTTTCCCGGAAATTCCTTATTTGTCGGATATAACATATCCTTTGAATTTTTATGTCCGTCCTTTCACAGAGGATTCTCCTATTGTCTGCCGTCTTGCAAAAGCTGAATCCTTTGTTTTCCAAAACAATTCAGAAAATGGAGAAAGTACAGCCGAATGGTAAACATAATTCTCCTGACAGCAAAGGCGTGGTAAATATTTCCATGCTCTCTCTCCGCAGTTTTCCAATTGCAATGTGATTTGAAATGATCTATAGTAAATAACCATCAACATCTGATGGCAAATAGTTTGCAAAAAAAAAAGTTTCTTCAGCGACATAAATGCTGCACTTGCTATTTTTGAACGCTATCAGTACTGCTTATAAAACAAGCCTTGTAAGTGACAGTGTTACCCATCTTGTCACAGTCATTATTCAGCGTGGTGCACATAACACTTTGCATTCGCTTCTATTGAGATCCGAGTAACAGATTCGTTGCGTCCGTAATTCCGTAAATAAAATATAAAGTTCCAATATCTTTATGATTAGTTGAGAATAACCATGGTTGCGATTAAATGGCTGAAGTTTAGGCAATAAATTGTAAATCTATTTATAAGAGTTATTCTTTTTAATCATAGCTTTATAGTCAACAATGATATTAGATTGCAATTCTAAAGGAATAATATTTATACGGTACGGTAATATTTTATGTCAAAAATGTTTGAGTTTCTAAAATTGAATTACTAAACACTGAAAGGTGATTACAGGATGGAAGGCGAAGAGGATCAGTCCAGCTTTAATGAAGAACAAATTTGCGTTGTACGGATTCGTTACGATTAATATGTGTTGAGGAATACGGTGACCACAAATTGGATGCATACTTAAGTTGTGGCCTGACAAATGTAGTGTACAGGGTACTTGTGACTAACACTAGAACTACCGTCATTTTTAAGATGCTAATTCTACCAACAGCAGTCGAAATGACTGGTCGTTAAAAAAAGTATACAAATTAATTTTCTTTTTTTGTTTTTATTAAAAAAAAATATATATATAGCAAAACATATTAAAGCATATAATTTAAAAATAAATAAAAATAAAGTAAAATTAAAGTATTAATAGTTATAATGTGGCGTAAACCCGACAAATATTGTTTTTCTTTTTTGTACATTTTCCGCATACACATTTTTTACATATATCGCAAATAATATTAGTCTTATTATTGTTGCAGTACCCAATTTGACACCATTTGCGTGTAGAAACTAAGGTCTTTGAAGTTGTAGGTACATCAGCTGCTCGTGGTCTAACATTTTCAGAGGCAAGTTCATCTGCCAATTGAAAAAGAAACTCTCTTCTGGAAATTTTTTCACCTGTTGTGTTTTTGTATAAGATCCACGCATTTATGCCCCCCAAATCTAAAATGTTAAAAAAGACTTGCAGTGGCCACCTTCTTGATTCTGATTTTACGCTATACTTTTTTGCAATTTGGTCTGCAACGTCAACGCCAAACTTAGTTTTGTTATAAAATTCCACAGTTTCAGGCAAGAGCTTTTTACTTTTCTGAACTTTGACGGATTTATGTTTGGAACTCAATATAAAAACTCTTTTCTTCGGGTTACTTATGTCAATCGTAAGAACATGCCCAGATGATTTGTATAGTTTTGAGGAAAATGTAGCCATAGTATCCTTCTTTATTTTACAAATATTTGACAATTCTCTTTTGTTTCCACGTATTGTACCAACCAATGTTGTTTTTTTGGCTAGCAATTTAGAGGCAAGAAGTACGCTCGTAAAAAAGTTGTCAGTGGTTACGTTTCTTCCTTTCATAGTGAATGGTTCGATAAGTTTGAGTACAATATGTTCACTTTGAGGCTGTGATTTTGCTCGTGTCTCATCTTTTCCTAAATAAGGAAACTCATATGCAATATATTTTGTCTCAACATCACATGCTAGCCAGAATTTTATACCAAATTTATCAAGCTTATTTGGCAAATACTGTGTGAACCTGCATCTCGCTTTTGTTGGTAAAAGTTGTTCATCTTTTGTTATATTTTGTCTTGGTATGTAGCAATTCTGGCTATTTTCAATAAATCTTTCCCATACTGTTGGCACTTAAGCAAATTTGTCGCTTCGTAGTCGTTGACTTCTCTCAATTTTTTTAGCAAAGCGAATAAATCTCAAAATATCTGTGAAATCCTCTCTACTCATGGCGTTTGCAAAGATAGATGGTCCCCTTTTTTGGTTCCATAAATATGAAATATTAAAGTATGCGCCTCGTCACTCCAAAAAGCTTTCAATTTTTGTTTGGAAAGGATCCATTTTGTACACAAAACTCGAGAAGCTTCTAGTTCCGTGCAAGATCTGATATGTTCAAGCATATGGTCATCGATTACCAAAGAAAATGCACTGCATACTTCGCCTCTGATAATATTTCGTTTTGCATATCCTGTTGGACCGGAAGCATCTTTGAAGATACTGTGAATTGGTAATCTTCCAGGACCGCCACCTTCTCGTATTTGTTCCCAACATGTTCCGTCAGCAACAATTTCATTCGCATTAACTTCATCTTCTGAACTTGAAAGCACTCGAGTATATCTTCTTCTACGGAAATTTAAATTATTTTCAAGTTCACTATCACTTTCTGAACTATCTTCCATGTCGAAAATTTCATCTCCACTACTGGACCTTCACTTTCGTAGTTTTCGTCGTCAGTATCAGAGCATTCCATTCTTATATCGTTGAGTTTTTCCAATGTTTCAGAGATTTTCAATCGTTTGTCATTTTCAGGGCTTAGAAAAATGCGCTCGAAATTATTTATTGTTTGTTTATTATTATAAACAAATTATTTGTTTATTATTATAATTTATATATATTTTATTTACACGAGCTTATTAGCTGATGTGAGATAAACTGATCTGTTGCTTTTTGTGCAATTTGCTTACATTAAATATTTTCTTTACGACAAAAAGAAAACTACCTGTCTACCTGTAACCCACGCTAATCCTTTAAACAATAAGAAATTCCCCCAAAAACCTCTTTTTACACAAAATACCCTTCATTTTATTGCCTTAAATAGAATATTTGTTCTGTAATGAATAAAAAGTTCCAATGACAATTCTAAAAAACCCATTTGTTGATCTGCAATTCCAGTGAATTTGTCCACGGTAAGCAAATTGCAAGGAACCAGCCATTTTGACTGGTGCTGGTAGAAAAATGTATAATACAAAATTATTTTTATTATCTATTGAATACAATAAAAAATTTTATTCATTATACCATTTCTTGCGTTATTTCTACAAAAGTCATCATCCTATTCCAAAAATTTTTTTTCAGTACGAAGGAATTTTAAAAATAAACAGCGCTACCAGTCATTTTGACTGGCATGGAGTTCTAGTGTTAAAGTGCATGACGACTCCGCCATCTTATGAAGCCGAGGAGGGTGTTGGTTTTCTTGACTATTTGCTTGAGAAGTCAAGATTTGGAGCGAATTGTACACCTCTCTTGTCAGTTTTACTTTGACCAGCGCAGAACTATTAATGGTGTACACAGAGGCTTCTCGAAAAGGAAACGCAAAAAAAATATTATATTTTGAATGATAAACAATTATTGAAGCACGATTTTGCAAATCGTTGTAGTCGGAAAGATTATAGTATGAATACACTTAATTATTTTTATATCGTCTGCATAGATTAGAACGTTTCAGTTCTTGAGCGCACTTACAATATATTTTATAGATGGAATTAAAAACAAGAGGACCAAGGTGTCTACCTTGAGGTACACTTGAGGAATCGTTTATTGTATTAGAGGTTGATCCCTATACCCCTATTGGGTATATATACACTTTCCTCAAAGCTTCTGTCGCTTCCTTAGCCCATCAAAATATAAAATTATCACACGCCTGTCTCGGTGATAACATCCTGCATTGGGCCAGATCAGTGTTGTGTTGTTGACAGCGGCAACTCAAGATAAACGTGCAGATGTTTCATCGTGGTGAACAAATTTAAGTCAAATGTGAACGTTAAATTGGTCCAAAAATGCACTGCTTCGTAATCATTCTTCTTTTTTGTCTGAGGATTATTCCCACCATCGAATCCCAAATGTCGTGCCCTTGGGTTTTCCTTTTTTGGAATAGATTTAAACGAAAAAATCCATCATTTGGACATGCGCTTGGTTTCTGGTGGAAAATAATGTATCCTGGTTTCTTCAACAGTTACGACCCGATGCAAAAGCTCCTGACAACTTTGCTTAATGAGGTCGAAACACTACCTTGACATTGTCAGTCCTATCCGTTTGTGCACTTAAATCAAGGAAAGGATGTATCGATTTACCCTTAAACAGCGTTGAAAAAGTTACTTCCAGTGCGTAATTTTGAAAAAAGGCCTAAGTTGAAATATTGCTAAACTAAAGTTTAAGTGACTCGTTTACTGATCAGTTGCTGAAGTTATTACCGTCCTGAGGAAAATTTTCCATGAGGCTGTCAGATAATTCCGTCCAATTGACGAAAGTATAGAATCAAAATTACCACCCGTTTAACGCAAGATGTTCCAATTGAGACGTATTTCCATTTCAGCGGCTACGTAAACAAGTAAAACTTGGGGATCGAAAAATCCATACTTAGTCACTAAGTCAACCTAAACGTGTGACAGTTTTAGTTTTTAGAGTTTTTCTTGTAAGACGAAAGAAACTTTTAAAGTCAATGAAGAGTCTTAACGCTTCGTTAGCATGATTAACCAAGTTTTTATTGAGGTTTTGGGGGAGCTTTGGTTCCACCCAGATGCAGCTTCGTGCCACATTAGTCGCCTAACAATCGATGCATTGCACACTTAGTTTTACAATTGTGTTATAAGTCGTTTTGATGATTTTGCTTCTGCGAAGTGTAATTAAATATCGAAGTGCAGAGGCGATTCTGGCATTCATGACCATTAAAGGTCAAGCTTTCTTGAAAAAAGGGGCGGAAAATATGAATAAAAAACGGACCTGTCCATTATTCAAAAATGTTTTTTTATGGGTTTTTATAAGAAACGAACAAATGCCTTCTCAGTAACAAGGTTTTTCCTGCTAGATACTGAGTCCATCCGAATTTAAGTTCTTGTACCAGTTTATTCGAATCATAGCAAAAATTAAAAATAAATGGAGTGGCGAAGACGTAATGGATCAGTCAGTTACCGAGATCAGCGGCTTTTAGAAATCCATTTAAAATGACAACAGTATCAGCCCATTCATTGACCAGTAGCCTCAAGAACTTAACACTATTCTCGTATTTAAACTACGTTTAATAGATCAGAGCTCTTGGATTGCTATACAAAAAGACTTCGTATCTTTTAAACAAAACATAAACAATATGAAAGCTTTCCATTGAAAATATAGGCCGTCTCTTAAACAACAAACAAAAAATTCTAAAGAATTTAAATTCTTACAGCTGCACATCTAATTATTAAAACAAAAAACAAAAGAAAATTAAATTTAAATAAGCGACATGAAATTAAGACAACGCTCCGCCGCGCCACCGCAGAAGCTCTTAACTTTCTCACACTTGGCCAAACAGTGAAAGTGATCAAGACGAGACGAATTAAACGCCTATGACCCGAGCCACTTCAGAGCACTGAATCAAGAAATCGCACTCAGGAACTGATGCCCAACACATCCAATGCTGGTGTCTTTTTCGTGGTCCATTCATCGCCGCCTTCAAGCGGGTCCCCCCTTTTAAGCCAGGATTCCATACGTTCGTTCGTTCGTAATTTACGATGACAGATAAACCAGTTTGACAGTTCGAATTGAATTGGAATCGTATGACAGCAACGACGATAGCGGTGTGGCGCGCGAAGAGTTCAACGCTTTATCTCGTCTAATCAAAGCCGTTGTGTGCAAACCGGTCGGTCGGTCGTTCAGCTTGATGCTGCTGCCATTTGGTTAGCATCGGCATTCGGCGTCTCGTTTGCTGCTGCTGTGATTGACGATAACGCGCTCAGCAAGTCGAGAATGTTGCTCCGGTTTCTGTGGGACACGCACTGAGTTTTGAACTTGGATTCGGCTGCAGCGACAGCACACCTAACTTAGAAATGCAACAAATCACTTGAATGTACTACGAACATGTTGCCAAATGGTGGTAGAAGGGAGGAGGAGACTGCGAAAAAATTGCGTGTTCGACCTAAATTTCCCAAACGGCGTGAAACAACACTGGGAGTGTTCCAAGTTGTGCCTCTCAAGACGCTTGTCATTGTATAGAGTTGATTCATACCTCAGCTGTCAGTGGTGATTATGGTGCAATTAATTATTATTATTTTCAGAAATAGTTATTAACAATTTTTTGAGGCCGGTTCTGTTTGAAAAATAAATTCAACAAAAGAAACTATCTTTTCAAAGAAATATTATTTTACAATTAAAAAACACGGTTTCTTCTGTTTGAATAGGTAGTATATCACATGTCAAACGTTGTGAGAAGTTATTCAATCCGAAAAAAAAGAAAACGAGTCTTAAACAGGTCAGAGAAAAGTCTTTATAGTACTAACATTTTTGTTGGAGCGTAACATTGCATAAACTGGTAATAAAAACCGACTACTTAAATGTTATGTTAAATAAGAACCGCCCAAATTCATAAAGTTAGTAGCTGAGAAAAGTTTTGCGGTAATGAATGCATTATTCTGAAATTACATTATGCAAGTTCACAAACTTTTGGTTAATTCATTTTTGAAAATGAAAAGAATTCAACTTTTATAAATACTTTTTTAAAATCATTATTCTACAAATTCTTTGAAATTTTTAAAATGCAATATTTTGTGACTGCTTCAATTCTTTTGAAGTCATAATTCATTCAGTTGAAGTCTTTTGATTTCATTTCGAGCCTTATGTTATTAAGTCTTGTGACTGCATTTAATTCTTTTGAGTTCCACCCAGCGAGCTATCGAGGTTGTGAAATCGCAAAGGAACTATAGAAACGATGCGATACTTTCAAGAAACCTGACCAAGAGAATCAGGACCCAAACTTGAAACGTCACGAAACCGACAGGTTTACAACTCCAAAGTCAGTCAAAAGTGTCCGACTTATAAAGGAAGCGATGAAGATGACACAAAGTCAAAAGAACAAATTTAACTGACAAGTCCGCAGTTGTTTGCCCGAGAACGTACGCTCAAGTCGTGGCTCTCGAAAACAAATCACAGTCAACTACAGCAGACTTGGTGCCTCGAATACTTGCCGCTATTTTGGAAAAACTTGAGGGACAGGCCAAGATCAACCAACTCATTTTGACAAGTTGAGCAAGCTAGAGTTCAAACCTCAAAAGCGAGATAACCGATTACGAAAATGAAACAGTTGTTGAAAATCTAAACATGGAAGGCATTCTGCATTAAATCGACGAACTAGAAGTGTTTCTACGGAAAAACAATGTTGACATTTCCCTGATTTCGAAAACCCACATAAAAAAGGGAGCTGGACCGAAAATGAAAGGTTACAGCGACAGGTCATGCGCATCACCCTTCGGAAAATTCAAGAGGCGGATCCTCTATTCTCTACTTTCTATCCGCAGTCAAGTCATCCAGGAAAGCGGAAGTTTCGCGACTCATAGAATCTTTAAGAACGCGCCCTAACTTCAAGTATGATTTTTCTTGTAGTGCTCGGCACCCTTGCCATCGCTTACGCGCTCAAATTGAGCCAGGTGGACTTCAACATAGTCTCATGTTATTTTCCACCTCAAAATAGGCTTGTTCACGAAGGACTCGATCTTTCTGGGGCTCAAAATGTAATTCCACGAGAGGCAGAATACTCTACAAAGCTGGCATGATATTTAGAGTAGATTTCTTTTCTACAGGAAAGCCAACGTTTTGGCCAACCGATAAAATTCCTGATCTCGTGGACTTCGTTTAGAAAAGACTGCAAGAGAAACGTTCCTCTAAATGTATCTTTAAAAACGTCGTTCGCAATCGACAAACTCGTTAGAACTATATAAAGTGCTAGTTGGAGCAACACTTCATTCCAAAAGGCTGGAGTACGGAACGGTGAAACAAGATTCCCACTCAAAATTGTAGAGCTTATACATGAGAAGAGGAGAGCGCGAAAGCGACGGCAAGGATCAGACCACCACCAGAAAAAACATACTTGAACCATCTTACTAATAATTCAAGGAGTGTTCTTCAAGATTTTTAGAGTCGCGATCCTTCCGCTTTCCTCGAAGGCTTAACAGCGGATTAGAGCTCAAACTTCTCTTTTTTGGAAAGCCGTTAAGTGCATTAAGAAACCCGTGAAAGAAAGCTAATGGCGAATGGGCAGAAGACGACAAAGAGAAAGCGGATCCCTTTGCAGAACATTCAAACCGTTTGACGGAAAACCATTGACCGAAGACCGCCGCCAATACGGGACCGGACAACTTAAAAATGAAAACGGTAACACTGCCCGAACTTCGACGGACCATAAGGAAATTAAAAAGTAACAAAGCTTTGGGATACGACCGTATTACTCATGAAATTTTAAAGGATTTATTATATTATATTATAAATGATTATAAATGAAAGAACTATGAGAGCAATTGTCTCTCTTTTTTAAAACTACCTTAAAGATAAACCTTTATTCTATCTTAAACTATGTCCTAACTTATATGTGATTTTTTTTTTAAAGTGCTGTGCTATACGTTTTTGTTTTTTGTATAGTCTTTAACTTTATCTGATAAGAACAAGACAATAAAAAAATAAAAAAAGTAAGATATACAGTACAATAATATTAATATGTGTAAGCCGGCCAGGATAGAAGGATGGTTATGTAACGTGCAAATTTTTGTAAGCTAACCCGAATGAAAAACTAGTACCGCTGAGTAACTTTCCTTTCTTGTTCCCAAGCGACGTCCTAAACAAAATGGATTCACACATATGAAAGTTGATCTTCAACTTCCAATCGTCGCAATATCGCTTTATCTTTTTAAAGTCCCGCTGTAAAAGACTTGCAATTCCCTAAATCTTGCGACCTGAACTGTATGCGATCAAGTCATCTGCGTATGCTATAGCGTGGTGAAGAGAGTCTACAAGAGTCTATAAAATCGGCGAATTAACTACACCCTGTTGTAGACCGTTGTTTATTTCAAAGTTTCCAGCACAAGTTACATTGAAGAGTATGTACAGCAGCGGTTTGCTTATGCCGAGCTGATCTATTTTGAAAAAGAGCCCCTGAAACCATACAGTGTCTTCTCCAAGTGAATCAACAAGGCACCCGTGCATTTTTTCTTACCTTTGTTCCATTAGATATCCTATACCAGTTTAGATGCGGCATATATGCAATTGGTTATCCGGAATAATATTTTTGTCCTCAACCCACTCGGTTGGAGCTCTATTGATCACCTTGCTAATGTTGGGAAGAAGACTTCTTTGTTTCTTAAAGCCGTCGGTATTACCATTGGGATCCAATTGAAAGCAGCGCTAAACAAATATGCTACAGCGCCATCCAGCCACACTGCACGCAAGAAAGTGAAGAAATTGGTCTTCAATTGGAAAAAAATTCAAAAAAACGTTTTTTAAAAATCGGATTGATGGACGAGTTTTTCCAGATTTCGGAAAAGAAAATCCTTGCGAAACAGTTGAATGTTAAGTTCTTGTTTGGCGAACCATAAGGGAAAAATTCATATTTAGCTTTGCTGATCTCTCGAGCAGGGTTAGTTCTGTTAGCGGTATCAGTTGGGGTCTAAACGCCGCCACGGACTGTAGAAATTTATTAAGCAGATTCAGATTTAATAAGAATTTAATAAGAAGAAGAAAAAAAGTAGTTTTTTTTTTGGCGTCTGTTGAAAAATGGAAAATCAAAATAAGTCATATTTTGCTTTTCTATTTCCGGAAAGGAAAAAACGCATCGCAAGCTCACAAAAAGTTTGAGGCTGTTTATGGTGACGAAGCTTTGTAAGAACGGCAGTGTCAAAACAATTATCGATTCGGATCGTCACAGTAAAACACGTGATATTGCAGAGAAGCTTGCATTGAAAATCGCTTAAAAGAACTTTGCTATGTTCGAAAACTCGATAAATGGGTTCCTCATGAACTGAAAGAAAATCATTTAACACAACGCATTAACATCTTTGATTTGTTAAATAAACGTTATGAAAAGGATCCATTTTTAAAAAGATTGATAAATGGTGATGAAAAATGAATTGTTTACAACAATGTCAATCGGAAAAGATCGTGGAGCAAGTCAGGTGAACCTGCTCAAACAACATCAAAAGAAAGTTATGTTATCAGCTCGGTGGAATTACAAAGGATTTGTCTACTTTGAACTTTTACCACCCAACCGAACGATCAATTCAGATGTCTTCATTGAACAACTAACAAAATTGAACAATGCAGCTGAAGAAAAGCGGCCCGAATTGAGAAATCGAAAAGGTGTTGTATTCCATCATGACAATGCAAGGCCACACACATCTTTGGTCACTCGGCAAAAAGCTTGGTTGAGATGTTTTGCCACATCCACCTATAGTCCTGACCTTGCACCATCTGAATACTTAATACTGAATGGTCAAAATTTCAATAATAATAATGATGATGTCAAATCGTACGTGGTTCAATTTTTTGTTGATAAAAACCTGAAGTTTTACGAGCGTGAAATTATGATGCTGACTGAAAGATGGCAAAAGGTCATTGCTCCAAATGGGCAATACATTACAGAATAAAGTTATTTCGTTTCATGAAAAAGTTGTCTTTAATTTCCCAAAAAAAACCGCAATTACTTAGTTGCCAACCTGATAGATCAGATTCAGATTAATTAAGAATCTGGTAAGGGATCGAGAAACTTCAGAGGCAAGGGTTGACTTCAGGCTTGCGGTTTTGACGTTAAAATTGGTTGCACGTAGCCCTGAAATAGTTAACTGTCGGAGAATTCGCCTCCCATATTTTTTCTTTTTTTTATGAAGAGACCCTATTTTCTATGTTTGGCAACATAGAGCCAACTTGAATGAAGCATTCAAAGCTTTCATTGAAAAAACGGCGCATCGTCAATGAGGCACTTAGACTAAGGCGAGGTCAAACATTCACATTAATCGACTGCACAAACTTTCTATTCTTCGCAACACTTTGTCGTTCTGTTCGCTCTGTGTAGACTCCGTAAAGCAAAAAAATCCCTTGAGAGCAAGCAAAGCAAACAACAAAAATTCCATATTAAGAGTTAATCAAACAAGAAAAAGATCAAGTGAAGGGGCAATCAAAGAACCTCTTTGCAATCACTTGAATTATTGAAATGTTTTTACATGTTTTTGCTTATGTTTTTGTTTTTCATTTCAGATTCTGGCTACAATAACGACATCATACTGTGAAACGACGAAAGATGAAATAACTGGCTTGGAGCAATCTTTAGAAGCCAATACATCTATGCCACCACTCCTCGATGCAACAGCATCAAAGTTGGTCCGGTATAGAATTAAAGCGCCACCATCCTACTATCGATACAAGACGCAAGAGTACAAACGTCCCAGACCTAGAATAAAGATACCGAAGTCGAAATTCAATTCACCTTCCTATAGTTACGCAGAACCCAGTAGTTACTACAAACAACCAGAAATCTACACAAGTACGGAATCACACAAGCCCTCGTACTCTTTCGACGAAATCCACTACGAAGTTAACTCAGAGTATCCCAATATTGAATCCATACCTTTGTCGAGCTATGAGGCTCAAGCTATGGACTTGCATTTCTATGAGGATTCCTTTCCGAAGAAAAAAACTTCGCACTATGAGTATCCAAAGCCACGAAAGACGTATTCCGCCCATCGCCCACATAAATCATATGGCGTGCCAAAGGAAGTCGCTCAAAGCACGTTTGGTGGTTACCCAAAGAATGAATATAAGACACAGTATGCCTCAAAACCAATCAGTCACTATGAAGAATCATATAAAGCAGAAATTCCGAAACAAAACGAAGAATACGAACAATTTCCTCCTTACGGAGTCGCCCCAGAAATCAATCACCAGACCGTGGAAATCTCTTTTCACGTTCCAGAGAGTGAGTACAAGGCGCCTGCGAGTTCTTATCATCCAAGCGAAAATGTCATGGAAGGCGGGCAATATCCGTTGCCTGAAACCAAATACGGAGCGCCAATAAACTCCTATGTACCGCAAGAGCAACCAACAAAGGAGGGCCCATATCCAGTGTATGACAAGAAGCTTCCGAACGCCGGTTATGCATACAATAACCACTTCGCTGAACCCCCAACTGACATCCACATCACGTACTCTCCATCGTACGAAATCAATCCTCTGCCTCCAAATTATAAGGTGCCACAAAACAGCTACGAACCACCCCCAAGTGGTAATTATGGACCACCAGAACCAAGCGATTCCTACCACCAACCAACTGGAGGACATTTTGCAGAGCCTCCAGAGTCATATCTACCACCCAAACATCCGCAAGACGAACTTCCTCTTGTGAAAAATCACATGCCACCAGGTTACGATTATCCCAAAAGTAGTTATGAAGTTCCTATCTACGATCCAATTCCATTTGATCAGAGCACACCCGAACAGGACTACTTCCCACCGAATCACAACACGAGATCACCTCAACACGAACACGCCTCGGAGTCCATCAATAACGTTCAACAAATTTCACCGCAGAATCATCCGCCAGATCCTCCGTATTCGACACCTGCAATCACTACCACAACAACAGCTCTGGAACCAGTTTCAGGGGCCAATAAAAAGGTCCATCGATTTGTACCCAACAAATACCGCACGAATTTGGTGCACCGCCATGCAACAACGTCGAAGGTCCCCGAAGAACTAGAAACCACTCAATCGCAGGCGCCTTCATCGAATTATTTAGACAAAATTTTATCCAGTACGAGCACCCTAAGGCCTAGACGCAAGCGAAAGCGTACAAAAGCTCCAGTGACCGAAAAACACAATCTAGACGTACCCGAGTTAAAGAATGCCTTCGAGTATGGTCACGACCAATCCGATGAGCCTACAGCCTCATCATCAAACCTCAAGGAGCAAGTAAATTCTGTTGGACAAAACATAAAAGACAAGTCTCCAGTCCAGATATTGACAGAGTTCTCTCCATCTCAGTCCTGGAATCCAATGCGGATACGCACGAAACAGGCTGTCTCGCCCAGAGGTCAGCGGACTGCTGAGACCGCTTTGAATGAACTGAAGAACATCGAGGTTTTGTCCATAGAGAAGTCGCATTCACATAGTTACTATGCTGGAACTGTTGCCCCACGAACGAGAAATCTGAAATCCCGAACGGATAAAGCCAAACAGAGTACGATCCAGACGACAACGTTTAAAGCCGAAGATGCAATTCAGCCTACGAGAAGTTTGGTCTTTGACCAAACCTATTTTAAAGTGAAAGGTGACGACGCTGACACTTACGATGGGACGGGCGAGTTGCCAAAAAATCACAAACTGTTTTAAGCAAGCTTCAAGCTCAAGACCTTGAATTTTTTTTTTTGTGTATCTAGTTTTAAATTACGTCTTAAGTAGTTATTTATTTTTTTAAACTTGTAATGGTGCTGAATTTAAAATAAAGACGTACGTTTTCAGTTTTCAGTCGAAAGTGTCAAATGTTCCAGATGTATTTATTTCTCATGGAATCAAAATTTCAGTCAGAAAATTAAGACTTTAATGCAAGCTTCAAAGCATTCCTAAGAAGCTAGGAAGTATTGAAAACAGAAGGGGAATAACACGGTCTTTATTTATTTTTTAAAATATCAGCCCCTGCCCAATTGGCGGACACTGCAGTCTGAAAGAGTAGACCTTTTGTATCTTTGGGAGTTTGTTTAGGCTAACAGACATTCCATCCTTCTGATGAAAGTCAGAATGTCTTTAGCATTGGATTGTCTAATGTCCAATGGGGAGTATATCTCCTTGAGGAAGATACGCCTTCTTAAACAAATTGGAGCTGGTCATTCAAAAAGAATGTGTACAGCCGTTTCATCGTGTTCCAAACAGAGTCGGCGTTCGGTGGTTGTACTGAGCCCTGGTTTGGTTAGATGTGATCTCAAATGGCAGTGGCCTGAGAGGAAGATCACGAGCTTTCTAGTCTTCGCCTTGTTGAGATTAACGATTTCTCTGTGAGCGAAAGGATATATTAGTAGTTTAGATTGTCTGAGTTCAGGAAGACATCTCCAGTGGGCAATTCGTAGCTTGTTTTCCCACTTATTGGTCAGACCTGTGGCCGTAGTCCAGTGAACGCGCTCTCAGAATCAGCCCTGGCTAGTTCGTCCCCAATTTCATTGCCTGCGATTCCTTGATGACATGGAACCCATCCTAACCAAACTTTGTTACGTCGGGCTAGGGATTGTAAGGCGTCGTAACAGCTTTTGACACAATTTGATTCCATTAGATTGGATAACAGTTAATTGAGAGCTGCTTGGCTGTCTGAATATATTTGAATTCTAGCCCCTTTATGACCTTTTGCAAGGTTTTCTATGGTACAGGATTCAATGGCTTGTAGTTTAGCCTGGAAAACACTTGGAAGTTTTCCCATAAGTATGGAGATTTTAGTGTTGGGTCCACTACTCCATTTACCATTTTTGAACCATTGGTATACCAGATTAAGTTTCTTGGGTCAGAGGCAGGTGAGTTGCACGACCATTGATCACGGTTAGAAATGTCTACCTCAAAGAGACGTCCAAAGCAGTATGTTGCCTTCATCCAATCTGGTATCGAGCAGAACATATCTTTATCCGTGATGAAATTGACTATTTGCAAGTGACCCATTTGGTTACCTGGTTTGTATTTCATTGCCAGTTGAATCTTAAGGGCATTTCTGTGAAGAGGAGACAACCCAATGACAGCTTCCAGTGCTGCCGTAGGGCAGGTGCTCATAACACTAGTGATGCCCAAACAAGTTATACGCTGGAATTTTCCCAGCTTTTTAAAAGGTGTTATTTCTAAAGTTTTGAGCCACCAAATTATGGCTGCGTAGGTAATAATAGGTCTAACCATCATTTTGTACAGCCAGTAAAGTATCTTAGGTTTGAGACCCAAAGTACTACCATAGAACCGCTAACAGGCTCACATGGTCTAGGATGCGCGTTCTGTGATGCACTTGATATGTGAAGTCTAGTTCAGTTTCATATCTAAGATAAGACCGCGATACTTGACTTCACTGGAGTACACCAGAGAGGGTCCCTCAACAACAATTGGAGACAGAGTCAGTTGTCTCCTCATTGTGAAGGGAACCAGAACGGTTTTGCAAGGATTCACAGAGGGTCCTTAACGCTTACACCATTCTAAGACATGCATTAATGCTCAATGCATAACGCTGGTGATTGTTGTGTCATATGTGCCTCTTATGATTTTAGCCAGATCATCAGCATAGCCTATTGAGATATAGCCTCTCTCATGTTGTCTATCACCAATGACCAGAGTAGAGGCGGCAGAACACCTCCCTGGCGACAGGCTTTCATTGCAGTGACTGAGCAGAGAGCAATTTCCTAAGATTGAAATGCCTTTTCAAGAAGGGTGACCAGATGGTGAAATGCCTGTCAGGTTGGGGTGCAGGGTAGAGTAAGTTTCCAAGTGTCCACTGATATGCAGGTCTATAAGTCTTTCCATGGTCATTAACGTGAAGGAGTATAGATTAATAGGCCTATATGATTTAGGTAGGCCTATATGATTTAGGTAGCTTTGGAGGTCTGTTTCCAAACTTAGGTATAAATACTTCGTTAACCTGACGACAGATCAGGGGAATATATCCCCCATTGTAGTTAGATTTAAACAAAGCGATGATAGCCGGCAGGATAAGGTCCATGACCTTTTGCAGAAGGGCAGGAAAAATGCAATCTCCACCGGGTGCTTTGAAGGGTTTGAATGAGCCAATTGCCCATTTTACCTTGTCACTACTGAACATTTTATGGATAGACTTCTAACCCTGTTAGAACAGCGCGCCCTATGGTAGCTTTCAACTGGTGAGTCACCCACAGTGGTAGAGGAACCTGGGAAGTGAACGCTCAACAGCGTATCAAGAGTATCCACATGGTCCGCCGTGTAGGATTTATTATTTACATGATCCTTGCTTATGGTTTTGTGGATTCGTGCTGCAGTTGGCTTAGCAGCAATGTCATTGCAGCACTTTTTCCATGCAGCACGCTTGGATCTTTTCAACTCAAAATTGTATTCCGTGAGAACCGATCTATATTCGTCCCACTTTTTGGTTTTTCATCCCACCATGTAATTTTACGCTGGCACACGTATTGCTTCTAGGCATGCTGCTCTCGTGATATGAGGACAAAAGTATCTCGTTCAGTCGATTGGCTGTTTCGTCTGAGCTCCCAATGGATCCAAAAGCAGGGGATAGCGTGTCGACATTGGAGAGGACTTGGCTCCGCTATCTGAGATCCGATGTAAAGATCATCTGCTACCAAGCTTTTGTGCGCCCAAATCTGTCTTATGCGAGTCCAGTGTGGTGAACCTATCTCACATGGAACGAAAATGTCTTCGAGCCTGTATGCGAATGTACACAAGCGCCCATTCCGACTTTCGACATTACGTCTCTCACAAAAGACTATTGGATGCTTCCGGTGTGTCCAGAGTTGACAATGTTATCCTGGATCTTGTGAGGAATCATTTCGCACGGTCAGCGCATGTTACTGAGAATGAACTCATATTTGATTTGTTTTTTTTCTAACCCTGGGTATTTAAGGAATTCATGGGAAAGTGGACGAATGCTGCTAGAAGGGCCACAAACAAAAGAATCCTCTATGTGCCTACACATTCAGGGGATGGAGCTTTAAGCTGGAGAAACTGCATGAGCGTACCTGATAGAGATAGAAATAATGACGAGAGGTCAAACCATGAAAAATTCTGGTGGCTAGATTGGGGAGAATCTGACACTTAGTACAAGTTAGGTTTAGTTATTTTTTTGGTTTGTTTAACAATGTAAAAATATTAATTTAGATGAGTTTTTTTTGCCTCCACCTTTTCTTCTCTGTTAATTCATAATTAAAATATATATTGTTGTATGAATAGAAATAATAAGTTCAGTCATGAGAGCCAACATTAGTTCGGCCATTTAAAATAATGTAAAAATAGTGTTTAAGCGTTTATCGTGTTTCTTTGCTAAAAAATGTTTATATAAATAGTGGAAATAAACAAGAAATTAAAAAAACAAGAAAAAATATCGCCACTATCGTCGGTCTTGTTATTCCTCAGGTTTTTTCATAGCTGAGCTAATCACTTCCAAACTGGAAGGGTTCTATATGACTGGATGTGGGTTCTCTCAATCACTTTCTCTACCTAATTCCCATTTAGCAGCTACTGGACATGTTGCTGAAATACATCAACTGTTCCTTGTACTGCGGTGTCTAGGTTCCCTTCACTGTTTCGAAGAGCCTGCGTCTCGGGCTTGAAGCCAGCTGCCAGCTGCTTGGCTTTCCTTAAAAAAATTCGGGTGTGTTCCTATCGCGGGACTCTTCGATTTCTTTGAGTTGGGAGGCTGCGTTGGTTTTCCTTTTAAGCAGGATTTTCTTGTCCCTGCATCTCGCCGGTACTCTTCCCTCGCTTGTTTTGCGCTGCAGCGCACACAAATGTTCCATCACCTTTTTCCGTCGCACGCATTCATCATCATGCCAAGACCTCTTTTTGGGCCTCTGTAGGATCTCGCTGCTCCAGTGGTTAAGGCTTCCAACGTTGAATTTATATTTCTTGGCAGCTCGCAGCTTCTTCTCGTTGGACAGCCGAGCTCTAAATTCGTAGTTTTGGAAACTTAGTGCTACTTATCACCATGTTACGAGCTGCCGCAAAAGCGATTAGCCGGAAGGTGTTATCTGTCGTCGTATCGTGGAGGACGTGTTTTCCGACTAATCTCCCAAAGATGTTTTCCTTACCGGTTTTGGCATTGGCACAGGCTCCGTAGGTTCCGTCCACGAGGTCATACAACTCCTTCTAGATAAAGTCTTCAGCTTCATTAGTAGGGGCGTGTGCAAATATTATGCTGATCACAGCCAAGTGATCGCTGATCGGCTCAGAGTCAATTACCATTGAGCGTAGCCGATTTTCAACGACGAATGCTCATCTTAACGTGTGCAATCCTTTGTGACAAGCTGTAAAAAATTGTGCAAACGTTTCGTTTTTTAAAACCGGATCCTATCCATCGTATCTCCTGAATCGCGGTAATATCAGCCTTGTTCCGCGTAAGGACAGATTCAAGTTTTTGAGCAGCACCATGAGTGTATAGCGGTTCGTACGTTCCAAGTTCATACTCTCGATTCGTAGTCGTAGATGTGAGTGCTGCCGATGGTCTAAATAAGTACTCCTCTGTCCCCATCTTTTTTTTTCAAAAACCTGACTTGTTCTTGGAAATTTTTTTTTGGACTGAGCTCTTAATATGTCGAATAAGCACAGATAAAGTGTGTTCTGCTTCAGCGTGAAGCTGTGACACCATCGTTCGTTGACCATCCGTCGCCATCGAGAGTTCGTCCGCTGTCATGCCGCAATATTCTCTTGTTCAACACTCGTACTTATAAATTTAACAAGTCGCGTCCGAATGGACACCAACCAGTACCTGATAGCTCTCATAAGGAGGTGAAATAAGCACAGTTGATGTATAGTAATCAGTTACAACAGTGTGCATCGCCAGGTTGACGCCAATCAGTGCCTACCCTGTAACTACAGCATCCAACCACATACGAGTTAACATTGCTCAGAGTCACATACAAAATCACATCACTTTAAACAAGAACGTTGCTCGTCAAAGCACTGCTCTTTCCACTGTCCAATATTATTCGATTGCAATCTGCTTTACAAACGGCATTCATTCAGTGACACAGAATCTATGCACTTTGCTAAGCTGATATGGCTAAAATAAATACTATGTCTTCCTAGAATAGCGATATGAATTATATTGTTTGGGTGAATTTATTTCGTTTCCTTTCCGAAGGTTTGTGCGAGGTTCTATCTATCGCGCAAAATTTAGG
Organism: Orthonevra nobilis; assembly: GCA_963555765.1. Classification (NCBI taxonomy): domain Eukaryota; kingdom Metazoa; phylum Arthropoda; class Insecta; order Diptera; family Syrphidae; genus Orthonevra; species Orthonevra nobilis. The sequence continues at coordinate 97,299,595 of OY743225.1, read as the reverse complement.
GTGCACATTCACTGAAATGTTTAGCAGGATATTCTTCGGCTTAGCTACTGCTTTCTCAGCCTGAGAATCACACAGCAGAGAAGACGTATCAGATTGCATCTGATAGTACTGCAAATGGTCTTCTGGACCGTATGGAGTATAATATTTATCACTTTTCTAAGCTGATATGGCTAAAATAAATACTATGTCTTCCTAGAATAGCGATATGAATTATATTGTTTGGGTGAATTTATTTCGTTTCCTTTCCGAAGGTTTGTGCGAGGTTCTATCTATCGCGCAAAATTTAGGGTGCACATTCACTGAAATGTTTAGCAGGATATTCTTCGGCTTAGCTACTGCTTTCTCAGCCTGAGAATCACACAGCAGTGAAGACGTATCAGATTGCATCTTATAGTACTGCATATAGTTTTCCGGACCATACGGAGTATAATAATTATTAAATTAAACTTAAGTCCGAAACGGTTCCCGATTACCTGCTATGTTTAACTTTTAAAAGGCACTTTCAATATATCTCAACAAATCAAAATATGCGCTGCGTAATTAAATTACAGAACTTACAATTTTCTCAATGAAATTCCGCCATTTCTTGCTAGTGCTGTACATTTGAAAGTCATTGAAGAACACAGGTCCAGACGACGTTGGTGGCAGATCGGGAAGATTTGCTTCCAAATGAAAAATCGGTCGGCACTTTTCCAGCATTGCTTTCATCACTGGCATTAGGAAAGAATACTGTTCTGGATTCCCCACTGTATAATTTAGCCAGTCATAATTTAATATACATGTCATATTTGCAAAAGATATAATTACCTTCGATAGCGTCATCTAAAGCTTTATTTATACTAAACAGAAGATATGCCAACTCTGCTGGGTCTTCTGTGTTTCGACTTTGAAGAATCGCATGCAGTTTAGCAGTGGCCATTGCGACAACTCCAGGATTCGGATGGTGAGAGCACTTCAGCAACAAACCCAAACACAATCTAATCATATCGGCCCAGTCATCTGTAGAAGACTGTTGAAATACCATCAGAGCGTCCAATAGAGCCAGAACACCATCCAGCAATTTGGTGGAACATTTCTTTGATTCGTCTTCATTTGAACCCAGAACGACCAGATCGTACACCATTCGCAGGATTTGTGAAGCATTCTAGAAAAAGAAATGTGCTCTGGAAATTGTTCATAAAAGTCAAGATTTGAGTTTACCTCCTGATTAATTAATGTTTGATTGCCATGATCGGCCAAGTCGAATAGGGACGCCTGAACTGCCATTTCAAGAATTCGTAGACGAAGTGATAGATGTGATGCTATCAGCTCATTGTTGAGTGCAAGTAAATTGATACATCCAAGAACTTGTCCTCGTTCCTGTAAAGAAATGTTGAAGTTTTACAAAAAAAAAACGAAAAACTTACCTTCCAACACTGAGGATGGTCATTGCCTACTCCTCTCCAGAAAATTGAGAACAACACATTCGTGACTAAGTAAACAAGTTGTTCTTCGGTGTCAACATCAGCTTCGGGAGAAAAATCAAATGTGGCAACCTAAAAAATTTGAAAACAGTTTTTATATTAAAGTGATCACAAAAAAGTAGTTGTAGCCACTTCTCACATCCATAGAGTCTTTATTTTTGGCACTGCTAGTGGGGGATTGCGATGAGCACCCAGAGCTGTTTGAAGAGGTTCGTTGTCTCGCCGATGACGGTTCGCTGCTTAGTTCTAATGAACTTCCCATTGTAAGCGATTCGAATGTGTCTTGGATTCCATGTGTTCTCTGCCTTATCACCGAATAAACACTGGCTATGTTCTCCGCCACTGCTCCCGAAACAGAGCCCGCCAATTCTGGAATGAAAAACAATTGAATCATATTCATGCCATGGAATCATACATTATCTAGTTCACCTTTAATTTCACTCTCAATCACATTGGCAGCTTCTGTCACGCTGGCTTGTATCTCATTTAATATCAATCCTCCGTCTTTAGCCTCGCGTTGAAGCTCTTCCAAGTCAACCGAATGCTCGCAAAAACTTATCAAATCCGATTGATTTAGAAAATCTGCATTATCTTCGAGAAGGACATCGTTCAGGTTTATACCGAAGCTCTTACGTTTCTCCTCATCTGGTTTGGGGTTTGTGATTGGCTTACGAATCAATAATCTTGCAATTGATTCCTGCCAGCCGGATTGTTTGGCAATCGCCTGAGGTGAATTATGTTTTATAAATGTTGTCTGAAGCAGCCTTTTAGCGATTTCCAACTTTACAGCCAGTTCACATGTACTTATATGATGAACAAGGAACACGAGACCTGAGTAATCAGCTTCAGATGCTAGGATTTCATCGACCAAATGGAATAGAATCGTTGAGCTAAGAGTCATTGGTATCATGTAAGAAAAGAACCCAGGAAACAAGGAACATTCAAGTGATGCTTCGTGCAGTCGAAGTATTTGTTTGTACTTCTGGTGTACGCGTGATGTTGCCAGAAGGCAACTCATGAACTAAAATTTAAATTAAAAAAAAAAAATAAAATAAAATTTTAAAATTCCAGTTTAAAATTCTATTTCTATTTAAAATGGAAAAATTAAAAAAGGAAAATTCGAATACTACTTCATATTCATTACTAAGTGGGATAACTTTTGCTTCAAGTACAGCTTTGGACCTTTTTGGAAGACTGATAACTAAATGCTGATATCGTTCGACAGGAACACTCTGCCATATTTTTTAAACGTTTTCGAACAGTTCTTCAGCATTTTTACTTTTTTTTCTCCAGAACATCTTTACGCTCCGAGGTAAATTAACAGAGACAGCACTATACGAGGTGGTGAGAACTGTTGAAAAATCTCTTTATCATACAGAATTAATACTAGCAACCTTCTGAGACATTGGAGGAGCTTTTAATAACGTACTATCTGTCTGGGTTTTTTGGCGTTATAAATGATTGGTTTCATATTAACCAAAAAGTTAGAAAACAAAGAGTTAACTTTGTTGGAATATACAAAATGGTAGAAAAATGGTGTTCCTTAGGGTTCTGTTCTTGGCCCACTTTTCTTTTAAACTTATGGCAATTCTCTTTCTCCACTGCATTTAAAGACGAAATAGCTCGCATGCTTGAAGAAAAAAACGCTATCCGAGGAGATCTTGAAAAACTGAGGTAGTGGTTTGCATTTCATAAGTTGCTTATAAGCAAAAGAACTACTCTAATGGCTTCTAAAATTTCTAGTTATATTTCAAATGAATACAATATATTCTTTTATTCGAACGATTGTGAAAAATTCTGTTTACGATAACGCTTTTTTACATTGAAAACAACTTAGGGGTTTATTTTATTTTATTGTGGCCAAGGTAAGTACAATTTGATTTTTCTTTACAAAATATAGTATGTTTGAGGATTTGGTTTACATACCTTACAACTAAAATATTTGTATAAAGCTTAAATTGACTAGAAAAACCTCCATCACATTTAAGTTGCCCAGGGCAAGAGAGAAGAGGATTCAGATCAGTTGCTGAGATAAGTACACCTTGATTGCAATCACAAAGTTGGTAAATAAATTAAAGAGTTTTAATAGTGATGAGTGGATGATTTCCACTCGACCTGGGTACCGTCTATTAAAAGTCTGTTGCTTGGAAGCAGACAAGCTTTTATTTTACAAGTAAAAAAGATAGCTTGGGTCTTAGAAGAATTGATTTTTATTTTCCAATTGTTATAGAACGCTTGGACTGTATTTAAGGCAGATTGTAGATTGGGTTCAATATTAAGACCAATAACATCTGACGAAAATATACAGGTATCGTCTGCATAAAGCGCAAAATCACAGCTACTCAGGTGAGGGAAATCAGAGGTGTATACATTGTAGAGAACAGAACTTAGCACTGATCCTTGAGGAGCTCCATCTGGAATATAGAAAATGTTTGAAAAGACATTATTTAACGAAACTTTGAAGCTGCGAGAATATAAAAAGGATTGGATGATTCTTACAAGGTATATCGGAAATTTAAGATTGAGCATCTTATGTAGTAAACCACTGTGCCAGACAGTGTCGAATGCTTTTTCAACGTCAAGCATTACCATTCCTATGCTTTTGCCTGTATTTAAATTTTGTTTCACGTATCTTGTCAAACGATGCACTTGGTGGACAGCACTGTGAAAAGGTCTGAACCCGAATTGTTCACAAGGTAAAATGTTTTTTGTCTATATAAGACACAATTCGATTTTTGATTAATTTCTCGAAGGACTTGCTTAACGAACTTAATAAGCTTATGGGCCTGTAATTTGAGGGGGAAGTAGCTTCCTTACCTGGCTTCAAGATGGGTGTGACTTTTTCTACCATCCACGCACTGGGAAAATAATAATTTCCGAAGGAAACGTAAGCCAATGTTTGGAAGATTCTTAAGGCAAACATTTCTTACCCCGTCAAAGCCTGGAGCCTTGCGAGTTTTTAAGTCTGCCAGAGACCTTTCTAGTTCACTAAGAGAAATTGTTTTGATGTTGTCCATTGGCAGAGATAATGAAAACAACTTAAAACTAAGAAAATTAAGCTTAAAAAACTAAGTTGCAAAGACTGTTATAATACCAACTTTAAAATAACTTAACTCTAACTTAAATAACTTAATTCTATCTTAGTATAAAAATGAAATAAACACGCAAAACAGGGAGGCACATGTGTCAACATATACCCACATATACGGATATGTGAACATCCCCTTTTTGCACATGTATATATAAATTTTTTTTTTTTATTACTTTAAAACTTAACTGAAAGGACCTTAATCAACGTAAGTCAGCCACCCGTGCGAAAAACGTATGCATCGACATCGGCCAACTTTGCCTACAAGGGCTACTCAACGTTAGAAGGAATTGACGCAGAAGTTCCTTCCCTTTCATTTTTAAGCCACCAAAAATGTCGTTGCTGCCGCTCAGCTTCTTCTAGATCGCGGTCAGAAACCGCCCTACATAGCCGTAGACGCTCCGTGGAACTATTTGCAACGTCTCGCACATAGTTAAGCCGCTTATCTACAGCTCTTCGGGCAATGTTGAAGATTAGCGGTACCGCTAATCTATCCCGGATGAGACCTACTGAATCTAGGTAGATGAAAGCCTCTGGGGGGATAAAACCGCTAACTCGAACCCGCTCGTAATATCTTTCATTGGGGAAGTAGGCACCGAAGATCAGATTTTTAGCAGAGTTCATTGCTCTTGCATCGTGATTTCGGGTCAGCTTTATTAGAAAATTGTCTACTCTCATTGTTTTTGCTCTGTTCTGGACCTCGTTGGGATAGACCTCGTTGGGATAGACTCTAGAGTTCTGTATAAACCTAGGCAGACCCTGAGACATTGCCTATCAAAAAACCGAATCCCTTCTATCGAGCTTGCCCGTGTTGCGGATAAGTTTTACCCTGGAATCGAGTTGCTGGCTACAATAAGAATCTCTTTGTTTGGGCAAAAGCGATCTTGGCTCTGGTGAGAGCAGCATCTACATTTTTGTTAAAATAAGGAAACTAGTCTAGCCAAATACCGAGATATCGGACTTCACTTCGACTCGCCAGTGAATGTCCGTTCGGCCCCACGATTGACAGCTTTCGCCAATTCTTTACAGTATCCCTAGAGGCCCCAGCTAACGGCATTCCAAACAATATAGTTTCGCATTTCCGAAAGTTAATCTTTAATTTCCAGTCATCGCAAATTCACTGAATCTCATCGTCACGCTGCAAGAGATTTCTAATGCCTGATCTTCGGACCTGATCTGTACGCAAGTAAGTCGTCTGCGTACGCTATGGCATGAGGAAGGAACTTACAAAGTCACTGGTGAATATATTGAAGAGGATCGGTGAAATGACAGCCCCCTGTCCATTTATTAATTTAAATAGCCCATTAGAAGTTGAATTGCCATTTTTCACAATGAACTGTCTATTGACTAGCATATTAACAAGCATGTACAATAGTGGTTTGCTGGTGCCTAGACTACTCAACTTGTAAAAGAGTCCTTCTAACCATACGGTGTCGAAATCCTTTTCCAGGTCGACCAGACAGACACCAGTGCATTGTTTCCTACTTTTGTTCCATTGGATATCTGATACCAGCTTAGACACGGCATGTATGCAATCATGCCCCGCTCTGAAACCGAATTGTTTATCCGGAATAATATTTTTGTCCTCAGCCCACTCGGTCAGGGCTCTATTGACCATATTTTCAAACACTTTGCTGATGTTTGGAAGGAGACTTATCGATCGGAGATTTGCCGGATTGGATGTGTATTTATTCCGTTTAGGAATGTGTTGCACCACCGCTGTCTTCCAATGAGCTGGACAATGTGCATTATTCAGCAAATTGTTAAACAGGGTAGTGTAAATGTTTACCGCTTCTAGAGGAAGGTGTTTAAGAACAATGTTTGGTATTTCGTCGATTTCTACAGATTTTTTTGATCTCAGTGAACCGAAAATAATCAGGAGATCTTCATTTGAAATGTACGGAGGATGAATCCCCTCATTGACAGTGACATCATTTGTCGAATTATCGTCATTGAACATGGTAAAACCAGTGTTCCCCGACCGCCAGTGTTCATTGTCATATCGTAGGTAGAAGTTGTGCAATAGGACGCGATTTTCCAAGATCTGGTTCGGGCGAGTGGTATCTATTTAAATCCTATTGCTCTAGAAGTTCCCATTTAATTTAATTATCGAAGTGGGACTATTTCGAATAGAAACTCGAATATATAAAGTCTCTTATCAACAGATCAACCACAGTCAATTATTTTCTTATTATCATTTTATCGTCTGTAATAAAACTCTAATTCATATATGAAGAAACTAAAACACTGGTTATTTAATGCAAACTGTGCCAATATTGAATCCTTTTTCCAAATAATCACTCAGCTCTATTTCATCTTAACTTTTAACTTTATGATTGTTAGCTTTCTATTAATTTATTAATTTGAATCCGTGCTATAGTGAATGGCTTTAGTTTTTTCTTTAACTTATTTTAACATTTTTTATTGAGAATAATTCTTCCTGCAAAAACTCTGGAGGCATGTTAACGTACCTTCTTGCCAAAGCAAAGCGTTTTTTTCAGTTGATCAGAGAGATATACGGTTTCTTTCGAGAAACTCGACCTTCTTCTGGCAGTGGAAGCACTTATAACCCTGAGTTATAAGCCGAAAAGAGCAAAAGTAATTTCCTCCTAAAGGCAGCAGGTAAGGGAGTTCTTTGCAATTCGTGCAGGGGCCTATACCTCAAACGAATTGCAATAATAACTTCAATCCCCTGTTCGAGTGGGCGAAACGAAGTGTTTTTTTACAAATTACTCGGACACCTGTTGTAGGTGATATTATGGAGATTCAGAATTGACCTAAACTCCAAGTTCTCATCGAGTCCCATACCGAAGATAGAATGTTGCAAATATGCCACACTGGAGAACCGAGGATTAGAATGAATGCAGCGAATGCCGTTGTTGAAAGCCACGTTAAGCTTGCGTTTACACTCACTGTTCAGAACTGGATAGGCGGAACTATTGAAAGAGAAATACGGCATAATTAGTGTTTTTACTGTGTTTCCTCATACTGCAGAAGATCTTAACGAAGTCCCAACATATTTTTCTGATAGAATCAGAGATTGTCCTACAGTAGCTTAGATAACTATTGATTCTGTATCCAAGGTATTTGACATCTTATTCCGAACAACAGGGGGAAAATCAAAGACCAGGCAAGTATATGACTCAAGCTCTCGTTTAACCTCACTACGCAGTCATTTATCAAGCCGGTTGCGCGAAAGATGTAAGGTAGGACATCATCAGCGTATAAGTGAAGTTCCCGAACGATGTCGGGAAGATCATTAACGAACAGTCAGAATAACAAAGGACCCAAGACAGTTCCCTGCGGTATACCCATATTGGTGACAAGAAACTATTCTCAAATCATTGTTAAGTAGTGACCGACCGAATATTCGGTTTCCGCCAGATTCGAACAAAAAATTGGTTTCGGCCACAGTTTCGGTTTCGGCAAAAAAATCGTCCGAAACTCAGTCTCCCACAAGGCACACAGCAATGTGGCCCATTGTGGTACCGCGAGGGTTATGTGGATTAACGTATCTACCTATATTGGGGAGTAAGGAGTATTGAGAGGTTTTCCTCCCGGACGGTGAAGAAGGAGAAGGTGGAGAGAAGTTTGCTTCTCAAAAGAACAAGTTGGGGCAAAGCTGTGAAGAAATGGGAACATAGCCTTCTATGTCTTGAGATAACTATGACCGGACATTCATTGAGGAGATTTAATAGCTTTCTGGTTCTCTGTTTGTTAAGGAGGTGCCAGGTTTGTCTGGTGGTGTTGCAAGATGGTTGATGTATTTATTTTTTTATGCTTAGTTTGACCGCAGCTAATTGTATGTCAATATATTGTGAGGTGCATCTGTGAGGGTTAATTGTACCTTCACAGGCAAGCTCATCTGCTCTGGAAGCCCATAAAGGTGAATTTTAAAAAAGTGCGCTCTCTCCTTAAGGTTCTCGGCGTTCCCTGACAAGCTTAGATGTAGATTTTATGACAGCTTGGCTTCGACCGAAGTGAATATTTCCACAAATGTTATTATACAACAGTGATTTCGCAGTCGTGGTAAAACATGGAAGGAGAGTTCTAGACTAAGATTACTCAAAAAGATAAACTTCCACTTTTCGTTCGAGTTCTAACCGATCGCTTGTTATCGTTATGGACCCGGCCGATATCGGAAAATTTGTTTCAACTCTGGTGTATGGCGAGATTGCATTGAGTCTTGCTAACATAAACTTTGTTGTTTGACTAGCACGGTTAACTTCGCGTGAGCTCTTGGTCCATGAGCCGTATTTTTGAATTTGTTTATTTTCTTGTGCTTATATGGATAGGTAAGTGCTTGCGTTACGTGTCAGGTGACTTCGGACGAGATAACTTTCTGTATGTGTAAAAATATTCTAAATTTATATAATGACAATTAAAAAAGATAATCAATTTCAACTCGTCTAAAAAAGGTTCGGTTTCGGTTTTGGTTTCGGCTGAAAATCACGTTTCGGCCGGACACTATTGTTAAGTAGTTTTAAGCTAGTTCAAGCACTTTTGCTTAGCATAAAAGAGGATCCTGAATAATACAAAACAGATCCCAGAACAATAAGAAATAAAAATCGAGGTTTTTACCACCAAATTAATAAATGTACATGAAAATTGGTGGGCCCATAACCATTTGTGTGTGCATTATAATTTTTTTGTAAATGGCGGGGATTGGTCCTACAGTTTATTGCCGACTGCAAAGGACCCCAGAAGCTTTCTAGACAGTTTGTACTAATCGGAGTAATTGTCAGTCCACATCTCGATGTGGAGCCGTGATAATATGGCAGATGTTCTTTCCCGGATTTGAACCCGGTCTGGAGCAGGCGCACTCACTACTAAGCCATGGCAACCACTTATTAATGAATGCAGAAAATCTCTCTTCTACACCACCTCACCTACAACTAATTGATTAAAATTTAAGTTTTTTTTTGTCAATTCAACGGCCAGCAAATAGGAAACTACTTGGAAACGTTGAATAAATTATTCCATCAATAAACTCACCCGAATAGCCGCCTCTTGCACTTCGACTCCATACACTTTCTCTATGAATATGTTGTACAATAAATTTGCCGTTTGCGGCTCGTGCAACAGCAATATCATTTGATCCTTACAATTCTTACTCTTCAAATGGAATATCATCATCTCCAAAAACTCAATCAAAATGTGCTCATGCTTGACTGATGCCAAGAACGACACAATCGTGTGTATCTCCTTCACGTTCACATCCTTCTGTAGGTAGAATCGAATAACTGACAACAAAGTCGATCGCAAAGTTACTGCATCGTCAGCCGTAATATTCTCCGGGGTCCCATAATACTGCCGAATGATGTCCAAAAAGAATTGAATGCCGAATTTCTTGCGAAAGTACTTCCTATCGTTCTTAATCATGGCACTCAAATACTGAACATGTCCAAGGGTTATATGGAAATGCATTTTCGACCAAATACCAAAGTTAAATGCGATTTCTGTGTACAGTGCTTCCAGCAGGTTAACGTTCACAGTTGTCTTCTGATTGAGTATAGATTCAATGAAGAGATGCGTGGCCATCAGAGCGTTCACATCAAATTGCTTTCCGTTGCACTTCTGCAGCATCATGCCAATAATTGAGAGACATTCACTGTTGAGGAGATTCTCTTGATTGTTTTCATGATCGTGTGTGAGGTAGCGCAGAAAACACATAAAACTGGCCACCGGGTGCTGAATCATTTTCCATTCTGTGTAAGAATTCGATGATAGAACCTCCCAGTCGGGAAATTCTTCGATTGACGGTGTCTTCACAACTTCGGCTGTGAGATTTTCCGATTCACTACTTTCCGTTGATAATGAAAAGTCGGTCCTTTCTTTGGTGATTCTATGCAGGATAGGAAGGAGAGCTTGAATGCCTCCGATGCTGTTTATTGTGTCCTTAAAATGTTTCATTGTCAGCGGTATTTCACATTTGAATGAATGTACTCACTTGAATTTTTATAATTCGGCAGTGCTGTGCGCTGATAGTTCCGGGAAACTTACCACTTGGGATCAAATCTGGACAGTAGTCATGGCCAAACGAACCAGCGGAGTAGCATAAGACAAATCTTGACGTTAGATCAAGCATATCGTTGTCCTGTGAAAATATTGATGCGAAATTAGCTGCTCCATCGAAGATTGTCTTCAGATTTGTGGTGGGTTCGGCGAGCAGAACTGAACCGATTTGTCCCTTTAGACTGATTTGTTCACCAAAAACCGTATCCTGCATGCCGATTGGAAAGTTCTTTACATTTGGATCGAACGATGTCGCACTAGTACGCAGCGGGAGGGTAAAATAATTCGAAACCTGTAATAACATAGTCAGTACTGGACACGCATTATGAACTGCATTTACATTTGTCGACAAGGTTCTCTCAAGTAAACTGGGCAGCATGCCTCTGTACGATGACGATGAGGAAGTCTCTTGGGATGCGGACCGGCTCAACCTGTCGGCGGATGTTTGCTCACTGTGACGATTGGGAATTTGAGCCGATCCAATGGCACAGAAACAAAATGGCTGCAAGAAATTTCAAACAAATTGCATCGAGAAATCAAAAGATGTTGCGGGACTTACCTCATTAACAGCTTGAACCTTTAGCGTGGCACTTAACTTTTGAATGAAATCAACAAACACATTAATTTGGCTATAGGAGAAAGGTCGCTTTGGTGGCGTGATGGCAACGGTTACATAATGCCATTGCCCATCGACGAGTGTTTTCGACATCACTGACGAAGTAAGGTATTCTCGTCGAGTCAGAGCCGCAACTACAATGTTTCCACTGTTTTGAATGAAAACTTCAAAGCCTGTGTTGTTAGCAGTCCGTATGCTAAAAAGGAAATAAATTCGTTTCAATTGAGTTTAAGAAAGTATTGAACTTAAAAATACGCACTTTAGTAACATTCTGCGGTAGTTTTTCGATCCGTTGTCTTCGGATGGGTCATTTATATCGCTAAGCTTCAACAAGATATGAAAAATAAAGCCGTACGAACCGGACATGGTCCAATTCTTGATGTCAGGAACAATTATTCCATCGTTCTCGTTGCACAAATTGAAATACTGCGAGCATAAATTGCCAGTCGTGAGGCTTTGCAGAGATATTGTTACTAAGGTCTGGAAATAAAACAAAAAAGGTGTACAGTTCCTGTGGCCTTTGATGATTTTCTTTTTGGATACGCAAAGCGGTTCGAGTAGCCTTACAGTAATTTAATATTTGTAAGCGAACCCGAAGAAGGGAAGAGATCAAAACCCTGCTTCCTACGCAGCCTCCCAGCTCAAAGAAATCCAGCAGTCCCACGATCGGAACAACATCCGGAATCGTTCGAGAAAGCCAAGCAGTTGGTACATGGCTTCAAGCCCGGAACACAGGCTCTCTCCGGAACAGTAAAGTAAACCTACACCGAAGATAGCAGATTTATTTAAGCAGCATAGTGGCGATGGGTGCATGCAACAAATTATCAGCTATGGGTGGATGAAGCCATGCGCGATGACTGGAATATCAGGTCTATATAGTATGTTCCATCTTCAGGAAAGAGGATCCTATGTCTTTTAAGAACTATCGAGGTAAATCCCTGCTTAACGTCGCATATAAGATCCTTTCCAAAGTACTGTGTGAACGTCTGAAGCCTTTTTGTAACGCACTTATCAGCACATACCACAATTTGAGAACAGGCAAAACGAGTTGGCCTTGGAGAAAACATACAAACAGAAGCATTCATCCACCGCATAGGGCAAAACGTGACTGTTGGAAAAAGTTATTTCGAGGTGGTGAAGGAGGATACCTTCCTCGGAGTAAATATCAACTCCACGAATATATAGTAGGTATAAATTCACCGTAGGCAACCATTGGTACTTCGGTTTGGCGAAACAATTGGGCTCAAAACGCCTATCTCGGAAGACGAATTGTATGCTCTACAAAACGTTGATCCTGAAAGTTATGCAAAATGGAGCTGAGTGCTGGACGATAAGCCTCAGAGCAAATTTTGAGCACTTGCGAAAAAAAATCTTCGTGGAATATGCGGTCCCATTTGCGAGGAAAGCGAATGGAGGAGAAGATATAACCACGAACTCTATGAGCTGCATCAAGATGGGGATGTAGCCAAAATACAACGACTACGCTCGGCCACATCGAGCGAATGGACGATAATGCTCCAGGAAAGATGATCTTCGAATTGCAGCCCCCATGTTCGAGACGAAAAGGAAGACCGAACCTCCGTTTTAAAGATCAAGCGATCGCCAGAGCTCTGGGTTTAGATAACTGGAATCAGTGTGCCCGAGATCGACAAGAGTGGAATGGTGGCGTGTCTCAGGCAGAGACTCCAGGCCAAGTTCCACCGCACGCGTTAAAACATCGTATGTGAGCAGAAAATTGCGAAGAGTGCTGACGATATATCGTATAGCAATCCAAAATGTACTTAATTGCTGTTTGAAAGGAATTACGTTAACTGACTGGATGCAAACTAGCGTAGAAGAAAAACCTTTTTTCAAAGCTTTTATTAATCAAAATCTGGAAAAATTTAATTGTAAGGACCCCAACAATATTTTGTTTCTTCGTATACGTGAGCGAAGTAACGTATGTTTTTGTTCGCTTTTTGATTACAAGAGGATGACTGGGAGTAGTTGATTTCCTGAGTGTTTAATAAATACCTTATCTTTGATATGACAATATGTCTTTCACCAACGATAAAAAAGGGAGGGAATAAACGCTGACTAGGAGTTCATACTTCGTTAGAACTGAAGTTCTGCAACCATTGTCTTTGATGATTATTTAACAGTGTAAAATGTTACCCATTACTGGTTTGGATCTTAAAATGTTTACTATACAGCCAGTAGATTATGGCTGCCTTTTGTACCGCAGGTGGAAATAATCAATATTCCCCAGGGGTTTTCGAGAGTTGCAATGTATACAACTCTTCTTTTTGACAATAGTATTTTTCGCCAAAATTACAACAGTCAAGTCGGCAAATCAGAAGCGCTCCAGCGGATTTCTTTTCGTATTCTCTAAATAAATGCTGGTGTTTCCCGAGACTTGGTTTTTTTTACTTTTATAAACGATCTCTTGTACATCACATATAATTCAATACATTCCTTCGCAGGTGTATGTAGTACACTCAGTTTCACATATGAGCTTAATGGCCCACGCTAATGCTCTCCGCACGTATGTATATATTGAACGGCAATGCATGTTAAACTCATTAAGAACTGATATTTTTAGCAGAGCAGAAGTTAGTACTTCCAAAAAACAAAGCTATCTTTTGTCATTAAAGTGAAACCCTAACACCCAGCCATTGAACGTAACTCACGTAACCGAAAAGCTTTCAATGCTCGGTATACGCGTTAATTCTAGCCTAACGCTGGAATAACCACATACCGGAGCTGTTAAGGAATGCGTAATTTTGGGATTGCATTCTGCGAGTCACAGTATTTTGATAATTTCTTCTCATAAATATAAAATGACTTTGACTAAATACTTTAATATCCACACAAATTTTCCATAAATTTTAAAGTCATTTTATTGAGAGCAACTTGAAGTAATCAAAATGTTTCAAGTTAAAAGAATGCAACATTTTTAAACTTTGTAGTCTATTGAAATCATTGAATACTGAAGTCCTTTGATTTCTTTTCGGTCTTTACGTTTTGAAATCTTTTGATTACTTGAAATATTGTAAATCGATGGATCGGTCTCTTTTGCATTGATGAGCCTAATAAAGCGTATTGAAGACCACAAAAAAAAAAAAAACAGACTCGTTGACTGTTAAATAAATTGATTGAAGTTTCACAAGACCACTTCGGATATAGTCTACTATATGACATTAAAAAATACTTTTACGAGATTAAGATCTTAGTAACAGTACGATGCTGAATAGGTCTCGCAAAGATATCCGAGGTACAGAAATAGAGTTTCGTTGGGCACTTAGAACTCAGTTGACTGCATTTTTTCAAAGCTCTGCAACATATGTACTCGATGTTGCGAAGGATGTGGTGAAATGCTTAGGTTTCCTAAGCCGGTGCAAGAAATACTTTACTCCTTCTGATTAAGCCACAATTTATAAGGAATTCATTCGGCCTTTAATGGAGTACATCCCTGACATCTGGGCACCCACAACCACCTTTCATCCTTCCAGATAGAGTTCAAAAGCAAGCGGTTAAGCTTATATATGATGACAACATATCAAAATCAATACACTCGCTAGAATATGGTAGAAATGATTCTTACTTGGCGTTGTTTTATCGCTTTTTCTACCATCAATGCTCCGACGAAATACAATTCAACAATTCATTCGCAATACCCGCACATCATCGAATGCTCATCAGTTTACCCCTAAGCCAAATTTTGAGCGTACTATGAAATTAAGAGATTCTTTTGTAGGTTGAAGATTGTATAATTTTTTCTCGCCATTATACGTCTGCCCATGCTGTGTACACAAAATCATTTTAAGTGTGCTTTTAATCTCTTGAGAACTTGAGCACTATTCAAAAAAATTCACACTACTTAGGCCATCGACGGCACTCAAAATAAAAAAAAATTTCAATCCTCAGAGACAATTATTGTCACGTTCTGTGAACTCTCAGTGACAACGATAAACTAGATATCGTATATATCCAACTTTACACAATTTTCGCGGAAAAAATACAAATAATGACTGTTGCAGTCAATCGGGAAAAAATCGCAAAAATACGGATTCTTAATTATGTTAAATTGTTTCTGTTTCCATTCTTTCCATTCCCCATTGCAAAATAAATTTCACCACACCCATCTTCTGACCTTTTTCCTACTGTTTTTTTTTAATCATTCGGCAGTAAACCCTCCAGCGGTCGCTCGTACCAATCAAAAATTGTTTATAGTTTAAAAATAAAGAAATTTGTAACGTGGTTAAAAAGAGACAAAGAATTCATTTGGAATTTTTACATGGCGACCGTGCGAGGATGAAATGTACTCGACCGTGTTGCGATTAAGAAGCCACCGATTTGCATCGAGAAAATATATCGTCAAGTTAAAATTGATCCCAATGATCGACAAATCCAACTGATTCTATGGAGATTCGATTCTACAGATCGGCTAAGGACTTACCGTTTGAGCACTGTCACAAACGGAACTGCATCCGCACCATTTTTAGCTACTCGGAGTTTAAAAGAGATCGGCCTTAGAAATAAGGACAAATATCCGCTTGGAAGCAAAATTGTCTTGAGAGACTTTTATGCTGATGATCTCATAACTGGCGCTGACATAATCGACGAATTGAAGAGAATCCAAGGAGAAGTAAATAGGCTTTTAGGTTCAGCTCACTTTGAGCTGCACAAGTGGCATTCAAATGTTGCTTTGAACTCTTCCATAAGAAATACCAATGTGGAACTCAAACTGATGAAACTGAACCAATCAAAACTGTAGGAATTGAGTGGAACCCATTGTTCTTTAAGCCTCAACATGCTCTTAAGAGTGGAATTGTTCCTTGACCTCAGGAAAATGCAAAAATTGATATAGGCCCAAATTTACCAGTACTTCAAAAAACTATTTTAGGATTGATAGTCTCAGAAACCTGCGGGGATAACAAAATTAGAAGCTGGAATCTCGTTCGCAAAGCCTCGGATCATTTGACTCGCAATCTTGAACGAATGGTGGAGAGATTTGGGAGTATGGAAGAAATGCCTTCTTAAACGTTTGTCACCCCAGAACAGCAAAAGTGTGAAGAACATTTTAAGAAAGGTTTGCGAATATTACCGGATGTCCGTATTCCGAAAGATTACCTTTCAAGGATAGCTCATCGCAGTAAGGCAATTCTTCGAACGTAGCCACGAGAAGGTTCTTTGCATTGGTTAGCGTAGGTAAGACAAGAACTTAGAGCTCAAAAAACTATAACATTGGGACATAAGAAACATATTGACCAGGTGCATTTAAATCAAATTTTTATAATCCACATCAGTGCGTTCTCCGCTTGGACAGTTTGTCCCCAAAAACTGCGAGTAGTTTTCGACCAAACTTTCACTTAACAATTTATTGATGCAAGGGGCGAACATACAGGAGGAATTGTTTTCGATCGTGTTGCGATTTAGAAGTCACCAATTTGCATTGATAGAAAATGTATCGTCAAGTTGAAATTGATACTTTCGCGACCGGGAATGTATTCGGTCCTTCTTCGCGAATATGTGGACGATGATTAAGACGGTACCTTTCAAAAAAACAAAAAACAAAAATTGTCCCAATCTTTGTATTACCTGCAATAGTTGCTTCGATTGTGGAAACTTAGTTTCGTCTTTCAGCAAAGACATAACTCGTTTCAACTCAATTGGAATGATACTTAGTTTCGATAGTTCCTCAATCAGTTTGATCAAATTTTGAATGCATCCCTCGGAGAGTTTGCTAAAGTGCTGAAGACACTCACATGCCGTTTTAATTGTTCTGTTCTCGCATGCCATTGATTTGCTAAAAAAAAAAATAAAAATATATTAATCAACATCATCATCCCAATTAAAAACAATGTATTACCTTGCATAGTTACTAGAACAGCCCTTCACCAGTAAGCCGCTTATGAATGTCTGCTCCCGCTCTTTTATATCGGGAATCCATTCAATAAGCTTTTGGATTACCTCAGCTATTATAAGCGTTTTGTTTTCCTCGTCGAATGCCAAGCCAAAGCATGCTTCGAGTAGTTTCTCCGATGGAGTGCCTAGCGTTTTCAGACCAGAAAAGAGTTTTTCGATTTTATCACTCGATCGCACTATTTCGGCAGCTCGACCAGACACGTGCGTCACTATCCCAAGGGTTCGAATTGTATTATACGAGATCAGTGTGTGACTTAAGTTCCAGTCCTTAATTTCATTTGGAATGCCAATAAGTATGTCTAGTAAATTCGTTTCAATAATTGCGCAGCAAATCTGCTTGGAATTCTTTATATCCGAAAGAAAAATGCCAACGTTGGCCGTTGTGTCCGATAGCGCGTTCACATCGATCCCTAGATCATTGGCATCGTTACCCTCATCATCGGCAGCGATGTCAAATGTTTCACCTTTAAAGTGATTAGTGCTAAGAAGTGTTTGTAAAACATCACAGTATAGTTGTATTATTGTAGATAATTCTATTTGGCGCTGAAAAAATAAATAAATTTAATTCAGTTAAGAATTGATAGGAAATCATCATGAAGACTTACTTCCTCGGGACTAGATCGTTGCAAAACCATTATCATAAGCGCACAACATTTTAGTGCTACATTGCGCAGGCCGATTGCACTTTCCCATTTGGAAAGAAGTTTCATTATAACCGATACGGTTGCTGGACAAATTGCACGCATT
Organism: Orthonevra nobilis; assembly: GCA_963555765.1. Taxonomy (NCBI): domain Eukaryota; kingdom Metazoa; phylum Arthropoda; class Insecta; order Diptera; family Syrphidae; genus Orthonevra; species Orthonevra nobilis. The sequence goes on along the minus strand of OY743225.1, from coordinate 97,281,759 downwards.
CCATTAAGCTGTTACGAAGGGACAGAACGATTTCATTTAGTTTTAAAAGAAATAATGGAATGTTTATACATTTTAGTCATGCAGGAAATTATTAGATTAAGCACTTTCAAAAACTTGTACATGAGGCTACAGCTGTTAAATGGAAAGTTGTACGCAGAATGGAAATGCAACAATTTTTCTTATTTTTATTTAAGGTTTGATTTTAAGAACAAAATAAAACAAAAATAAATGATATATAAGCAAACAGTTTTGAGGTGAATAGGGATTCAAGTGATTTGTGCACATATTTCCGATCCATTTAACTGGCATCCCTTAATTTTTACTTTGTTTTCAAAGCTGCTTTTCCGATTGGAAGGAATAAGTTATACAACCAAACTTATCCAAATTGCCTACAATCATAAGAATAGGCTTAAGGTTTTAAGGACGCAGCTATGATATATCCAAGGTAACAGAAGAAAAATCGACACAATATAAGGGACAAACACACTGGTCCTACCACACCTGTGGTGGCCAAAAACTCTACAACAAGCAGTGGCAAACAAGTTGCAATAAGTCTTGGAATAACATGTGCCATGCGTACCTATCTCCAGACAGTTCTAGAATCAAAAGTCGAACTAACTTCATTCATTAGGAAGAGAGCTGTCAGCTAGATTATATATAGAAGCTAGGCGACCTATTGTGCCACCTAAGTACACTCAACTCCCTGAGAGGGACATGTTTTGTACAATGCCGGATATCATGGTCAGATAGCTTTTTTTCCGGCATGTTATTTGAGGTTCGTCCAATGGTGCTCCTACCCTAGACCCCAAGAGTCTGGTATGATTCACAGATGGATCAAAAATGGATTCTGGAGTTGGAACTGGAGTCTTTGAGCCCAACACAAAAATCTCTGTGCCAATGGGTTCAGGTTCTTCTATGTTTCAGTATGAAATCCACGCCTTTAAGATCTGCGCCAGACACAATCTTCTCAAAATCATACAACCTTATGGACCTCAAATCTGTCAAATTTTGCTACGATGCATTGCAATCCCTTACCAGACACAACAAAGTGAAGTTGGGCTGTGTCCTTAGACGAGTCTGCAGATGAGCTCGTTGGGGCTGGCTGGAAAACTGCTTTCATAGGTACAGAACTATTTTGTAGGATCAATTGGAGAACAGCTACCTCGATGATTAGCGAATGGGAAAACAACCTTTGCCAATACTACTCTCAAGCAATTCAAGTGATTAAACAGACCTTATTCCTGCAAGGAAATGCTCAACCTTGGCACAGAACGTATAAGAAAGCTACCGAGGTTTCTAACTGGCCACTGCAACTTTAACAAAATATGAACCTGTGCTGCGATAAGGAATATCGGCTGTGCCTGGAAGGGGATAAAACATCCGAACCCATTTTATGTGAATGTCCGGCACTACACTGGTGAGGGAAACGTATATTCCACAGGTAGGTAGGTAAAAGTAGTGGTTCATTGAGAGCCTAATTAGCACTAGGTGCCGTTTAATACCACAGCTCTGTTACCTTATTTATGAGGTGTATTTGAGATATATCTAAATCCAACCTTTGGTATTTAGAAGATTAGTTCCTTAATATCCTTAGCAGAAATCTCATCAATTGAATTGAAGAAGGGTGTACCAAGCGCTCGCTGTCTGGCTCTTGCAACAATGTGAGTTGTGTGAGATGCCTAGCTTAACGGCATGATCTCCAATCGGCTAGTGTCCTGTGCAGACCGCCAATATTCTAGCAATGTCATGACGGGTTTGCCGAAGGAGATCTTCTCTTTTTGACTGTTTGCATTTTGGGCCATATTTTCCTTGATGTTGCACAGTTCGTCAGTTTGCTGCTTCAAGAAAGAATGATATTTTAGCCTTAACTGCATGTAATGAGATGAAAACCTTCCATGCAGGCGAGCGATGATGCTCAGATCCCTGCCTAGCATGTTCATCAGCCCCCTCATTAACTGGGCTGTCACTGTGACCGGGAACCCATATAAGGAAAATGAGCTGACCTTCTAGAGTTTTTGTTTTCAGCTCGGCATTCCTGCACTAAGTGAAGTAAAGGAATAGCTTTGATGACTGCCTTACTATCAATGGCAATATGGCGACCTTCTGGCTTGGCAGGTTATTTGAGCATTTTGATTTAACGACATTCTTCCCATATTGCAAAATGTTCTGCTTAAAAAGCGCTGGAATGGTCATTTTTCTTTGTATTTCCATGTTCATTTCAGTGGAACAAAAGAGTTCCACTACAAAAGACACACTATCTTTTATTAGGGAAGCATTACGTCTGCTGGTTTAACTCCGACCCTTCGATTAAATACATCTTTGCAAGTCGCAAACAAGAGAAGAGCAAAAAAACACGTGGTTCAACTTCGCTAGTCATGTTCTTTACAGTGTTATCTAAACCAAGCTTTATGTTTCGATCATATTAGCGGTTAAGGTTATAAACCATGGGGCAAGATGTCGAAAACTGAAGAACCCAGCCCCGATCAGTGTAATATAAATTTTGTCTGGGAATAAAGTACAGATGATAAAGAAAGATTTTGATATAATTGAAAGCACAGAACATACAATGGCAAAGATGGACTCAACTTGGATACACAATATATCACCAACAAGAATATCAAAGCAAAGGACATCAATGGCATTTTTACAAGGAAATCGATAACGAACAATCCACAAATTGCATTTACTTCTATTTGTTTCTTAAATCATGGAAACAAATTATGAATGTTAGAAACATCTGGAGTTACGAGAATTCCCCTTACTTATTGGTTTTTTGATGGCATATCTCAGTGAAAAGTCCTCTTTTCGCCCTTTGTGTGATTTCGAAATTTTGGCTCTTGATAAAAGAGTTGATGATCAAATACATTTCCTCAAAAAAAGAAGATAACTTGTGCTGATTCGTGTTACTCTGCTGAGTCTGTTTTTTTTTTCAAAGATCTGTTGTGTGCTTCTTTGTACCGAAGTTTTATCCTCGTTGATGTCAGTTTCCAAATGCATTTTCAGATGCATGTCCCTCATCTTCGGAGAGTGAAGTCGATTGTTTCGTAAAGTCAAAGCTGTCCTCTATTATCTAAGCGTTACCCATGAAAAATCATCCACGATTGACAGAAACATCTTCCCATCCTTTCGAAATTTCTCAACAACGCCAGGGGCAAAGATTGACAACTTAACCCTTAAGCCAAACACCTTTTAGGATCAACATGTCTATTGCGATCTTAACACATAACTACGAAATCTATTGCAGAAATGCTCTGAACTCGAAAGTGCTAATAAGACCAAATGAAAGCGATGTGGAATTCATAACATTCGAAGTTTCTAATAGTAATGCTTAATGCATTGTATCGTGTGTTTATGTGCCTGACAGAAGCATTTTTTCTGATCTCTTTTTCTCGAGCAAGCTAAATTGGTCTGCCAAGGATGAGGATATTTTTGTGTGGAGACTTCAACTCCTGGTGAAATCATTGTTAATACCTTCCCAACTCGTAATTCCAACAATTCAATCCCAAATTTGTGACCGCTTTTTCGTCAGTTCTTCTCCTTGATCAGTTAACGCTTGCAGGTATCTCCGATCATGATTTGCTTATCTGTGCATATAATGTCAATTTTCCCACAGTGTTGTTCCAACATGCTTTGCGTTCAAGGACTTCAAATCGATAGATTTACCTTCACTTCATACTGCTGCAAACTCGGTTCCTTGGGCACTGATCAAAATGGAACCCGATCCCAATGAAAAACTTATGATCTTTTATGAACTCTTAACCTCATACGTCCCTACAAAAACCATTCTTGTTCGTTACAATGTCTGTCCATGGTTCACTTCTGAAGTTGTCAACGTAATTAAATGTAGAAACAAACTTTACAGTAAGTGGAAACGTAACCCATCAACCACCGCCAACCGAAAGAACGTTGGCAAAATCTTGGGCAGATCGGAATCAGTTCGAAGAGAAGAAGTACTTGCAAAATATATCGCAACGCCTTACATCGAGTCTTTGTTTCATATACAACCGAAACTTCTGCTCATTGAAAAACGAACTTAGCCTTCAATTTTCAACTGAGAATGACGTCATTTTAAATATTGCTGAGATCAAATTTAATTCGATTGGAGAAGATGCAATATCACTTCGATTTGTTTAATTGATACAATCTTTTGTCGTCAGACATCTCACTCGCATTGTCATAATGACATCTACATTTCCACAGAGTTGGAAACCTGCAAAAATTGTACCAATTGCAAAATAAAAACCGAATGCGACTGAAGTGTTTGTCAAAGGTCTTCGAGAAAATTTCTTTTTAGCAAATTCAAATCCACTTGAATTCTTACTCACTCTAATATCGTTTTGAACCCGGGTTGAAGAACCCATTGAGCACAAAATGAGCTTCGCCACTGAAGATGATGTTACGTTGAAATTCATCATCTTGGCGAATCTTCTCCAGAGTCCAATCGGAGAACATACGTCGCTTCAAATGGTCCATCGGCTTAAATTCTTCAATCAGCTTGATTAACTAATTGTAAGACCCTTACGCAAAATACGTCATAACGTGGTCTGAGTGATGCCCAATTCTTGACAACGCATTTGAAAACCCGATATTTTCATTTGTATTAATTTTGTTTTGTTAAATTCCTGCTAACAATTTTAAAGGCTCCACCACTTAATAATAAGATTTGAAAATCTTAAGATGTAAGCAAGTATATGTAAAATAAATAAATTTATAAGTTTCATTTTTTTACAGCTTTAAAGGACCGTAGACATAAGTAAGGGTGATTTTTTAGCTATTATCTTTTTGGCAACACTGGTTTAAACAGCTGACGCACGTTTCGTGTTTTGTTTCACTGTCAAACATCTTCAGTTTGGTCTTTAATTTAACCATGAATTGTCTTGCAAATTATTGCATTTTATTATCAAAATGCGTGCTCTGTTAAGAAAGTTCATCGCGCGCTTCTTCCATTTTATGGTCAGTTTAATCGACCCACTGAAGCGGCTATTCGGGCTATTGTGACTAAATTTCGCACTAAATTTACATTGTTGGACATTAAACCACCAACAGGCTTAGGTAGGTAGAGTGCGAACTGAAGAAAATATCGCAGCTGTTTCGGCCAGTGTTAATGATGACCATCTATTATCGATTCGTCGCCGTTCGCAGCAATTGGGCCTTTGTTACTCAACAACGTGGAAAATTTTGCGGAAGGATTTATGTGTGATGCCTTTCAAAATACAGCTGGTGCAAGAATTGAAGCCGAAGGACCTACCGCAACGTAAAATTTTTGTTGAATGGGTTCTTGGAAAGTTGACCGAAGATCCATTTTTCTCATTCATTTTTGGCTCAATGGATACGTAAATAAGCAGAATTGTCGATTTTGGAGTGAATATCAGCCAGAAGCATTGCAAGAGCTACCAATGCATCCAGAAAAAGTCACAGTTTGAGGCTGTTTATGGGCTGGTGGCATCATTGGACCATACTTCTGCAAAGATGATGCGAATCGTAACGTAACTGTGAATGGTGAACGCTACCGTGAGATGATATCCAATATTATTTTGCCCAAAATACAAGAGCTTGACTTGTGGTTTCACCAAGACGGTGCCACATGCCACACAGCACGAGAGGCGAGTTCGGTGATCATTTTATTTCACTTTCGGGACCGGTCAATTGGCCGCCTAGATCGTGCGATTTAACGCCTTTAGACTATTTTTTGTGGGGCTATGTTAAAGATCATGTCTATACAGACAAGCTCGCTTCAATTGACGCATTGGAAGACAACATTGAAGCATTTATTCGTGAGTGAGAACGGATTGTTACCGACAACTCACAAGCTAATTACATTTTAAAACTAAAGCATATTTATGTTACTGTTTATGTTAATAAAGCAATATAAATAACAATACACAAGCACAACTAACAACTACTAAACTTACCAAATTATCACAGTTATCTATCCCTTCACCAGAAGAAGAAGTACAATAATAAGCTGATTTATTTCCGACACTTGTTAAAGATTTCTGCAAATTTTTGTTTTTGTTTTTTTTTGCTCTTAGATTAATATTACTGGACCAACGAATTAATTAAATTTGTTTCTTATTACAAAAAGAAAATTAATTATAATAGAGAAAAATCAAAGCACCGAACCAATTATTTACTAGAACATAAAATTTAGAAAACAATTAAATTAAACATGAAGGAGATAGAGGAGATTTAGGTAAAAGTGCATTTGGGTCACCTGTGAGCCGGCAACGACAGCGCCTAAAATGTGTACCAACGACTCCCCAATCTCAGAGAAACGCAATATATCATCACTTTGGAAGCAATCTGAAACATAAATAAAATACAATGATTTAAAAGATTTGAAATAAATCAAGATAGAGTCAATTACCATATATGAAAGGTACGATTTCGACGTGAACGGAATGCGGTTTATAAGATAGTTGCTGATAGTCGGCGATAACTCCTTTAAGAAAACTTCGCCACGTCAAATATGGATCGTACATGACTTCAAGAAAATGCGCAAAACTCCTAAACACTTGAACAGAAGCCGGAGTTGTCTTTTTATTAACACAAACCTGTGGAAGAAATAAGGATTAATTAGGAACACAGCTTAATAATAATTTTCTATGGAACGCTTGTTTGACACTGGGTTTGTTTAATGGTTGGGTTCATCGCATAAATGATTTAAAATAACCGCAGGCATCTTACCAATCAAATATATCAATCAATTAACTCAGGCAGGTCGAAAAAAGGAGAACAGACATACATAAAAACTACAAAGCAAGAGCATGAACGTTTCATTTATCATTAAAACTTTATAAAAAAAGAGCTTTGGCTACCGTGAAGTTGCTGTTATGCTTTATCAGAGACGTCCATTTGGCTGGAAATTTAACTTTTACAAGACTAACTAAACTATGTGCCCTGGCTCAGCGGTTCTCAAAGAACCCGTAACTACCTAAAAGACTACTTTCGATCCTTACATTCTTTCTAATGAAACACCTCAATCATCCACACCTAGACCAACTCAACCCAAATTTATTTCTATGTACTACCAGAATGTCAGAGGTCGCCGCACCAAAGCATCAAGCGTTTTCCTCAACTCACAAAGCCTTCTGTATGACATTTTTGCGTTTTTTCTCACCCCCAGTTTTAAGAATAAGGACCTATTCACATCTTCACGTTTATCGTGATGATTCACTTGTAAAAAATGATGATTCATCTGGTCGTGATGTCCTCGTAGCCATATTGATCGTTTCGATTCTTCTCTATTCAGATCCGCTTTTGTATAAAAGTTACCATCTCAAATCGCGGTCTATGTATTCTGCTGCTGATATTTCCGCCCTTCCCAGCCAAGCCAGGGTTTTCAAATTGTCAGTGACGCAGTCGATTCTCTTCACTCTGACGAAGTTATAATTATGGGAGATTTTAATCTATCGTACTTGCAGTTGGTAAAGTCGAAAGACGAGTCCCACTTCGTTGCTTCTAATCCCTCATCCGAGAAAGAAATTCTCTTCACTAATTGTCCCCCTAACGCTGGCATTTTCCAAATTAGTGGAGTAACTAATAATCTAAATGGACAACTTGACCTTGTGTTCTCGTCAAACACCGACAATTGTCTGATCTCAAGGAGCACTCATCACATGGCCTTAAACACTGAATAAATTTTGAAAAAGGTTGTTTCCAATTTTTTCCACAATTTATTGGGAATCCCAATTTGCTGGGTTTCTGTACTTGCACGAAAAAGTTCTATGTGCAGTTATATTGGGTAAGTTAAGTTGGTTAAAAATTAATGCAAAAAACTTCACTTGATATCGTTCCCGGGTACATTCTAGGCAGAATTTACTACAAGAACCATCTTGATCTCGTGAGTTCATAGCGTCACTCCTGGCATTAATTTCAAAGCTTGTTGGTCGTAAACAATCTTTCCAGTAATTATACGAAAAAAACTGAAGTTCTGCAGTCAAGGATATGAAGATCAAAGTCTGCTTTAGTAGCACGCGTCCCTTTTCGCAGTTAGAACTTTCTGTTCTTAAATAAATTATTAGGATTTTCTCAACATCAGCTTAAAAACAAATTAAATTTAATCTTCTTCTTTGGCGAGCGATACAGTGGACTCGGGCATTAGTCAACACGACTCTCCCACTAACATGGTCTTGAGGTAGGCGCCTTCAGTTTCGTACACCAACAGAATGCCATTGAAGGCGAGGTCTTCCTCTACCTTGTCGTTCTTCGAGGTTGAACCTGAAGACTTTTTGAAGACATTCGCTCTACATGACAAAGCCATCTGAGTCCAGACAATCGGATTCGTTTGACTAGGTCTCTAGGTTGTACACCTCGTAGAGTTGGTCGTTCAGTCTTCTCCGCCAAGCTCCTTCTGCGTAGACGATGGGACTGAATATAATTCGAAGAATTTTCCTCTCGAAGCGACAAAGAATCTCTTCGTCCGCATTTGATAATGTCCATGCTTCTATGTCATATAGCACGACTAGGACTATCAAGGTCTTATAAATAGATAGCCTGGTGATTGGCAAGAGTTGCCCTTCTTTTTATCTCCGTGGTTTGGTCATTTCCGGAGTTTACTGTGGAGCCTAAGTAGACAAAGTGCGTTACTACCTTGAAGTTGTGCCTGGATGACGTTTTGTCCAAGCATCGGTGTTGATGGACTTTTTTTTGTAGACAACATGCACTTCGATTAATCCTCATTCCACGAAAGACCCACCTTAGCCGCTTCCTTCTCGATGTTCATAAACGTAGAGTCCTTCTGATGATGTCAATGTCATCGATTTATGCGAACAGTTTCACAGACTTGTGGGAAATCGTGCCTCTCGTGTTGACGTTTGCAATATGCACGATCTTCTGCAGTGGATCGCCTTAATCTCTTTTGGACACCAAAGGTCTTGGTTAGATCTTTGCCAGAAGTTTTCCATCGTTATTCTACATAGGCGGATTAGTTTTGCATAGTGCCAAAAGGAGATAAAGCTCCTCTCAACCTGGTATTCCTGGGTCATATCAAAGATCCGCCACAGTGTTAACTTCTGGTCAGATATGGACTTTGCTGGCATGAGCTCTCACTGATTTTGACCAATCAAATTGCAAGAGGGTCTCCTTTCTTAAGAAACGGGCAAACAATGCTGATAATCCATCCGTCGGGCATACTCTCATCAAACTAAACTTTATAGATTAGTCCCCTCCTGCTTAAAAGTTCGACCGGCAGTCCATCGGCGCCTACAGCCTTGTTTAGCTTGACTATTACCGCCGAGACTTCACTGACGTCGGAAGAACGGAATGCTTGTCTGACAGACGGCGGAATACAGTCTGCAGAAGTGACCTATGCATATTCTCATCACCGACTTTGATTCTACTACTAGATTCCCATTAATATCCTTGAATGCTTCCGTTTGGTTTTTACGAGTTTGACTCGTTTTTCTTATCTGCTGGTTGAATTTTCGAACATCTTTCCTGCCGAAGCAGCTCTCAATTTCCTCGATCACGAGCTTCTCATGCTTTTCTTTTTTCTGTTTCTTACGGAGGAGCCGGTATTCTTTGCAAGCCGCTTTGTGTACATCCTGCTTGGTTAAATAACGTTTCTTTTATCATTAATTACCGTTCTGAATCGTAAGAAAGAAATCTTTTTGGGAAAAGAGAGACTTTTTCCCAGATAACCCTTATTTCTTTTGAAAAAAAAAGTTGAACAGACTTCGATTGGAAAATTGAAGCCCAAAAAAGTGACCCCAATTCAAGGCATAGACAGATGGCTCTATATATGTATACAGAAGCTTTAGTAACCGTCATATTTTGCGTGATGAGAAAATTACCATATGGACTTATACTTACATTCTTAAAGACATTCCCGAGAATAGCAATCAAATTGGATTTATATTCATATTTAATGACCGCCAAGATATTGTCAAAGTGCCGGCAAATGATTATCAAGCAGTCAATCAGAATCGCAGTCTCCTGCAGCGATTTTTCGCTTAATTCACCCTGCAAAACAAAAGTCACAATCCATTAATCACAGCTCGAAGAAAAAAATAAAACACCACTTCTCACCTGCTCACTCTGATCTCGTGCTATGATAATAAATTTTCCAATTGCCGGTAGCAGCTCATCCGGCAGGCGTCCCAAATGCGGACCACTGTCCGGCTTAACTTCATCCCATCGCTGACAGTTGTCGAGATCGATAACGATTTGATTCCTCCAGATTGTGACGAAACGTTCAATAAACTCCCGGAAATAGGATTCGTCGTTCTGTGAATAAGGAATCCAAACAAAAAATAAAGAAGAATCAAAATGTAAACAAAGCGCTCCATCCCTTCGTATTATGTAAGAAACCGTAAGAAAGGGGGCTCTGCTCGCACTATGGAACCACCCACATTTCATTGAACGGCGCAACATCCAAGCTGCGTTTCTGCTCTTCTCATTACGTGGGTGGCAGGCACGAGTGTTTTTTTTTTTTATTTTGTCGAAAATACATATTTCACCGAAATACATCATCGAGGTGGTTTTTTTATTTATTAAGGCGTCTTCCAGCCAAACAAGAGAATGAAAACATAATCCATATTACACTTTAATTCGTGGCCACATGATCTTGGTGGATGGTATTTCTTTCATATTGAATCACATTTCGGTTATCCTGGTACTTGCCTTTGTTGTGTATTGCACCCACAGATTGTAAATGTCCTTTTTACTGTCCATTTTAGAAGCAGGCCACTTCCATTTGATTAGTAAACTTTCAAAAACACTTGATACTCTCGAAAATGTTTACAAAATTTTCACATTACACACACATTCTATCTGTCAAGTGGAATGCCGTAAAAATTCAAAGACGTCAAAAAAAAAAAATTAATAAATGCACATCAACTGTCAAGTTGAATTGTCAAACAAGTTTTGATGTTGGCAACGTCAAGGTATCAGCTGTTTGCTTAACTGTCAAATGGATGACTTCAGAGACGAATAGAAAGTGTATTTGAGAGCAACTGAATATGTTAAGGAATTTGCCTCCGAGGGCGGGTGTGTAAGCACATTCGATTTTCTATCGTATTTTTTATTTAAAATCTTGCATCTGAGTCTCTTATGTCCCTTAGACCCGTTCTGATGTCTTAGCAATCGTCCAACATTCGGCCTAATATAAAATGTATGGCATGATGAGTACTTTGTAAAACATTAATTTGGTCTTTCGAGTTATAAGAACCTGGCCCAATGTTGTAACTGTTTAATACACATCAACTGTGCTTATTTTACATCCCGTGGTAGGCAGTATCGGGTACTGCTTGGTGTCCATCTGGATCCGACTTGTCAAATTTAAAAGTGCGAGTGTTGACAAGAGAAAATTGCAGCACTAAAAAGACGACGAACTCTCGATGGCAATGGATGGTCATAGATGGTTTCACGCTGAGGCAGAACACACTTTATCTGTGCTAATTCGACATATTAAGAGACCATTAAGACCAACGGCAGCACGCTCATCCCGGCAGTGGGTTATTGGCATCGGTTCAAGGCGGCTCCTTGTCCTGGGTCCTAACGGCTTTAAAAAAAGGTTGGGGGTTGTGCCTTCGGGGTAACTTCCTAACCACGAAAAAAAAAACTTGTTATGAGACACCAGCCTTGGATAATAATGGATCACTACCCAGAACGTCCACGGACTACGAATCGAGAGTATGCCTTGGAACCTACGTACCGCTGTACACTCTTAGTGCTGCTCAACAACTTGAATTTATCCGTACACGGTAGAGGGCTGATATGACCGCGATCAAGGAGATACGATGGATAGAAACAGAAAGTTTGCAAAATTTTTTACAGCTTGTCACAAAGGATTGCACACGTTAGGATGGGCATTCGTCGTTGGAAATCGGCCTTTTCTAGAAGGGGTTTTATGACCTTGTGAACGGAACCTAGGGAGCCTGTCAAAATCGCTGTCAAATCATATTCAGAGACTTCAATGCCAAAATCGGTAAGGTAAATATCTTTGGGGGGATAAGTCAGAAAGCACAGCCTCCACGAAATTACAACTGATAACAGCTTTCGGCTAATCGCTTTTGCAGCAGCTCGTAACATGGTGATATTTAGTACTAGGTTTCCAAAGCTACGAATCCACGCAGCAACCTGGCGCTCTCAAGACGCTCAAACCGCAAACCAAATCGACTTACTGTTAATAGGTGCGATGCGTGCATCCAATATCCTGAATGTACAAGCGTTCAGGGAAGCAAACGTCGACTATGACCAATTTCTTTTTGTGGCCAAATTTTGAGCTCGTCTGACAAACGAGAAGAAGCTGCGAACCGCGCGGAAATAGAAATTCAACGTTAGAAGCCTTAACACCACTGGAGTAGTAAGATCCCATAGGGAGCGCCTGAGTAAGAGATTCTCCGGTGTGCATTAAACTTCAACAAAAGCCAACAATCGGTGGAAGCCGTACCGCAACATCATCATTACCGAGACAATCATTAACTACCAGCCACCACCCAAAACCTCTTTGGTATGATGATGAAAGCGTGCGACGGAAAAAAAGGGCAGCGAGGGAAAAGTACCGGGCCAGATGAAGGGAAAAGAAAAGAACCTACGCAGCCTCCCAGCTCAAGGAAATCGAAGAGTCCCGCGATAGGAACTACACTCAAATGTTTTTAAGGAAAGACAAGCAGCTGGCTTCAAGTCTGAGACGCAGGCTCTTCGAAACAGTGAAATGAACCTGGTCACCGAAACACGGAAAATAGTTGATGTATTTCAGCAGCATTTCCAGCAGCTGCTCAGTGGGCATCAGGTAGAAGGAGTGATAACGCAAACTGAGAACCCGCAATATAGAATCTATCCCCCCTCCCAGTTTGAAAGAGGTTGGCTCAGCTACTAAAATGCTGCTCTGGTGTCTTACCAGCAGAGCTTCTCAAGCACAGTGGCGATATTTTGGAAGGATGGGTGGACAAAGCGTTCTCCGATGACTGGACCATCAGCTCGATATGCCCCTATGTCTTGTAAGAACTGTCGAGGCATATTCCGGCTTAAAGTCGCATATAAGCTCCTTACTGTGTGAACGTCTGAAGGCTTTCTGCAACACACTAATCGGCACGCACTAGTGTGGCTTTCGGCGCGGCAGATCTACGATCGACCGAATTTTCACACTTACGCAAATCCTGGAAAAGACCAACAAATTTCCAGTCGAGATGCACCACCTCTTCATCGACTTCTAAGCCGCATATGATAGCATTCATTGTCTTGAACCCTACAAGGCGATGGCCGAATTCGGGAACCCCACAAAATTTATTCAGCTGCGTCACGTGACGCTGGAAAACACACGGTGCAATGTACAATTTGGAAGCAGTTCCTCCGGACTGTTCCAAACATGCGTCGGATTTCGGCAAGGAGATGCGCTATCATGTGACTTATTCAATCTCGTGCTGGAACAGATTGTCTGCATAGCGGGTGTAAGCACGGAATGCACTTTCTACAACAAACCTTTCCAACTGCTGCGATATACTTACGATATCGACAACATCGATATCGCCCAACGCGCCGTAATAATGCTTTACGGTAATAAGAGAACAGACGAAACGAGTTGTCCTTGAAGTAAACTAGGACAAAACCAAGTACATGTCAACAAACAAAGAAACTTCCGTCCACCATCCAGAATGACACCTCAGTGGAGATTCGGCGAAGATACCCAAGGAAACCGCTGCTATTCGGTTTGACGAAACAAATGTGTTGAAAACTCCCAACTTGGAAGACGAAATGAACGATATTCTCCTCTTATAGGAACTATGCGGATGTAAGGTCATTGCTCTTGCCGTCGACATCGCCATTTTTTACAGTGGGAAATGCGGCTAAGATGTTAACTCAGCAAAGACTCGTACGCTTTAAAAAAATCCATCAGATACCTCCAATTGATCCACAAAAACTCAAACAAAAAATGGGGCACTAAACCAAAGATCATGAGATGGCTTTATACCAATAGACATTTGTAGCTAAGAAATCTATCCAGACGGGTCTAGGACTTGTAATGGAGTAAGCGCCTGTATCTTATCAGAATAATTGAAATTAGCCAGTTCTTTAGACTACCGAACTATTATAGTGTCTTTAACATGAAGCCGCTGAATGGCTATCGATGAGAACGATATCGGGTAAGAGTATCAAAATCTACAGTGATAGTCAAGCAGCAATAAATAAAAGCACTCTGTTTTATGTCTCTCAATGAGATATCGTACAATCGCAGCCTTATGGTGTGCTGGGTTCCTGGACACAGGCATATTCAAGATTATTGTGAAGCAGAAAAGTTATCTAGAAAGGGAACTACTATTTATGAATCAAACATCTCCAATGTTTCTGTGCCAATAGAAATTACCAAAAGAGCTGGCAATTAGCTAGGCTTTTGTGATATGGAGTAACATGGCAAAAAATGGACCTTCGGAAAACTACAGCCATCTTCAGCAAAAGCAGGAGTAATATGAATAAAACGGGAGTCCTCACGAGACACTGCCCTATGAGTAGACAAGCTGAAAGATTAGAACTTCTAAAACAACGACTACTGTAGCAGATGCATGGATTAAGAGGAAGAAGAGATACCCTCACCTTTACTCTACAATTATTCATAAGAAAGGAAACCCTGGAAGCATCCTAATAAAGGGTCCGCCAAATAACTTTTTTGTTTTGAAAATGCTATAAAAAAAACTGCTGAATATTTTCTCAAATTTCTTTTTTTATTTGAAAGTACAATTCTTGCGGTTAATAATGGAAAATAATTTCATTCAAATGGCTGCCTCGGCTGGCCATGCAGTAGCCTACACGATCGGTCCAATTTTTAAGCACATTATCGATTGTTTGCAGCTGTATTTCACCAATGGCTTCACGAATATTGTCCTTTAAAGCGTCAATTGTCTCTGGCTTGTCGGCGTTACACTTATCTTTAAGGGCAACCCACAAATAATAGTCCAACGGTGTCAAATCGCAGCTTCGAGGTGGCCAAACGACATCAGCTCTGCGGCTGATAATGCGAACTTCAAAAACAGGGCGCAAAACATCGAGTGTAGTTTCGGCTGTGTGGCACGTAGCGCCGTACTGTTGAAAACAAATGTTGCCAATATCCTCCTCTTCAATTTTTGTGAACAAAAATTCGTTCAACATGGCCCGATAACGATCGCCATTGACTGTAACGGCCATTCCTTGCTCATTTTCGATGAAAAATGGCCCAATTGTGCCTCTGGACCAAAATTCGCACCAAACAGTCACTCGTTTTGGGTGCATCGGCTTTTCAATGTATGCGTGCGGGTTTTCTGTGTCCCAAATGCGACAATTTTGCTTGTTTACATACCCGCCAAGATCAAAATGAGCTTCATCTGAAAAAATGTTTTTTTTGGCAAAATCGGCATCTTCTGTAAGTCGATCGCAGGCCCACTTAGCGAAGCGAAAACGCATTGGATGGTCAGTTGGCTTCAACTCTTGAACCAATTGGACTTTGTATGGCGTCATACCAAGGTCTTTATACAAAATTTGTCTCAATGATGTCTCCGAAATGATCAATTGTTGTGAACGACGGTGAATTGATGTCGATGGCGCTTCACGCACACTTTCTGCCACAGCTCGGGTATACGCACTGTTTTTAGCTTTTCACGCTTTGGTTTATCGATGAGGATGCCAGTTTCTTTCACTTTTTTCACAAGATAATGAACATACGGAGCTGACGGTGCTTCTCCTCATCCAAAATCCGTACGCAATTTTCGCACACATTCTGCAACATTACCATGATTTTCAAAGTAATGTCGCAATATTTCCAAGCGTTGTTCAAGCGTACTAATACAACATATCCGTTCAGCGGAAGTATAAAACTAATTATCTGTCAAATCAGACATGAGCTAAGTGTTACCATTCACGAAATAAGCACTAGTTGAAAAAAAACGTTAGATGGCGGACCCGTTATAACACCACATTACCATCTTCTGCGCCAGTCGAAAGACTGTTTTCTCTCGCTGGAATTTTTGATCATAAGCGTCGTCATAATCTACTGATGAAAATTTCGAAATATTGGTGATATTAAAAACCAATGAAAAATAAACCATTATTATAAAAAAATTCTTTTGAATCAATGAAATTATTTTTTTCGTTTAATTATAGTTTTTTCATTGGCATTGAAAAAAACAATGCCAATGCTTTTTCATTTCAATGCCAATGATTTTTATTTTAATTTGTTCGATTTATTCCAATGCCAATTAAAACTCAATGCCAATGCTAAAGCCCCACCTCTGCATATGAGCGACGTCTGTCATCAAAAGGGAAAAGGACCCAAAATAGAAAATGGCTTAATTTTGATATTAAATAAAACAATCATATTTTTTTTTATTATAATTTAAAGCTTTCACAACATTTTTTTTATTATTCATTTTAAATAACTATTTTTTTCTTCAGTTTTATCATTATTTGCTTTTAACGTATTTTTTTCTTTTTTTTCATTTTGTCAACTTAACATAATTTTTTGTTTAAATTGTGAATTTTATTTTGTTGTTGCAATGAAAAAGCGCAAACAAAAGAGTTTTTTTTTAACCCGCGCATGGATACTTTTACGCCTTTAAAAGAGGTCCTATATTTTTTTTTATACAAATTAAAGTTAGAGCTAAAGTCGCTTTACATAGTTTCGTTATTATTTATTTGATAAAACAATTTTTATTTAATTATTTACAAAGTTTCGTTTATATAAAAGTGAGTGTAACGCTGCATTTAGTTGAATATTTTTTGCTTACACGTAATTATTTTTGTTGGCTTATTTAATTTTTAGCAGTATTTTTGTTATAAGAAATAATTTATTTCAAGAATACCTATACTATAGGTAACTTTATTTTATGCTTTTTGTTTTTGCTGCTGTTGTTATTGTGCTCTTCAAAGTAATTAATTTTTTTTTGTTTGTTTCGCTTAAAACTTATTAAGCGTAAGTAATTGTTTTTAT
Source organism: Orthonevra nobilis (assembly GCA_963555765.1). NCBI lineage: Eukaryota > Metazoa > Arthropoda > Insecta > Diptera > Syrphidae > Orthonevra > Orthonevra nobilis. The sequence goes on along the minus strand of OY743225.1, from coordinate 97,264,859 downwards.
TTTTTTTAAAAATATATTATTTTATTTTAAAAAATATAAGTTTTAGTTTCTTTATTTAACATTTACATAATTGAAATGTTTGCTATTTGATTATTTGAATATCCTAAAGATTGATTATTTTATTAGAATAATTTAAAAAAAAAATTAATTCGCTTTGCGTATATCTTTTATTTGCTTAGGTTTTTTTTTTATTACAAACTATTTTTTATTAATTAATTTAACTATTAAAGGAGGTAAAAATTTTTTGTTTTAACGAATATGTTTCTATTTTTGTTTTTTTTTTCTTAGCTATGTACTCGTATGAATATTTTTTAATATGATTGTGAGTTAAAGAGTGTTTCTTTGAAACTTAATATAGTATTTAGGTAGATTGAAAGGAGCCATGTCATTTATCAACAATATTTTATTTTCTTATTTATAAATTTTGATAGCATTTATGTGAAACTTTTATTAAATATTTGTATGTAACAATTTGTGAATTGTTTAAAGCACTATGATAGTAATAAAAAGAAACAAAAAAGTTGGCTTGTATTTTTTAAAGCAATGACCATGGAATGATTCTAAAGAAATGAAACTTACAAATTTTCTTACGGAATAAGGTCGATCTAACATTCTTGAGAGACAACAAAATAATGCAAGTATTTTTATAGAGCGTTCGTCATATTGAGACAAGGTTGGATCCGGTCTTCGGATTTAAAGAGGGCGCATCACTGGTTTCAAAATCACAAAAGACACCGTAAAGAAGAGACGAAGACTGAAGGTGTCAAGATAAACTAGCTCATAGTCTTGGTGGAGATATCTTCCTAAATTCAGATTTTTCTTCAACTAAATCTTTTAACTTTTGAAGTCATTGTATTTTGAATTTCTAAAACCATTCAAAAGGCTTCATTTCAAAAGAATGCAGTAATTTTAGACTAATTGAAGTATTTGTTACTTATTTAAGAGTCATTCATTTTTAAGTTTAAGTCTTCAATGAGTTGGAGTCTTCTCAGTTCTATGAAGTGCTTTGCTAAGAATCTTTTTTTTTAAATTCTGCATTATCTTACTTTTGGTCTTTTAGGGCTCCGTACATGTATACCCAAGTGCAGCCTCATTCCTGTTCCTCGTATGTCGTTAAATGATGCATTCGGAAGGATTCTTTGGAAATAATTGAAGGACTTCAAAGCATTAAAAAGCAGCCGCTTAACTTTCAAGTGGTCAAACAAACCATTCACATTGCCTTCAAAAAGATTTCAAAGAATTCAGGCACTCTAAAAAATATTGAAGTCTTTCGATTGTTTCAAAATGAATACTTACATAAATTATATTGTAATTCGAAATATTTTTGTGAAGTCATAAGACTGCAAAATAAGCCTTTGCATTCTTTTACAGCTTTGGTTGCCATCCTACTTCTGCTGAAGGCAGGGTATTCATTTTCTTGACAACAATTATGGCATGTACTTAAACGCGCGCTCCAAGGATATGGAGCCGATTTGGAGACTCACAAAGTCTTTGGCAAACAACGAATCTTTTGAATAGTCTTACGTTCGCAGATTTACCACCAACCTAAAGTGGTTTTTGGGACAGTAACATTGGAAGCAGTTCCGTTTTTTTTGCAAGACGTCAGCTGCTTTATTTCCTCCAATGCGTGGATGTACTATATATGAACACGTGGACAGTTACATCAATTCGGAAGTTTAAAAGCTAAACTGTCATTTTTAATAACGTGGATGTCGCTGCAGAAGCTTTCGCACGCATCTCAGCCACAAAGTCTGTGGTCGAAATACTGAATTCGTGCATTTCTGGAGTAGACCCAAGTTCCAACGAAACAAGGTATTACAGAATCATCGGTTCAAAGGTAACCTAACGGATTTGTATGAACCTACTTTCGCTAAAACAACGCAAACCAAATACGAAGTTGGCGTGTTACTCCTAACTCAAATATCGATGATGGGATCAATCGAATGAGGTTGGTTTGTAAGTACATTTTGAAGATAGAGAGTCTTCGTCTTCATCAGGATTCATCCACTCATTCATTCCGGATAAAATGAAATTGGCATTCGATTCCGCTTTATTACTTCGACATAGCATAGTTCTGATGTAGCAGTCAAGAGATCATTTGTTAAAATTAAACAGAATCGGACACAGAGTCGAACCCTCGGGCACACCAGTATTTATATCGTGTATTACAGAATGTTCCAGTCGAAAGATTTCATCCGTTGAAGTAGAGAGTCGTTGACAACACCTAACAGAGATTTTCGCCGAATGAATTAATTCGAGACTCTGTGCGAATGGACCTGAAGGAAACTTACATTGTTCACAAAGCTGACAGCTGGAAGGGGCAGTTGGGACGCAAGATTTAAAAAGATTGCAACGAACGACCAAAAGATCTAGATAATCTAAGAGCATTGCATTAATTGTTCCCTCAGATTAATTGCCTTTAAAAGTGTGCTGCCGTAATATTCCAAATTAATAAATTAGCAAATAATACAAAATATTCTTATCCTTCGGGAGATTATTGAAGCAATTTCTTAAATAAATATTGGCTTGATTTTAGTAATTCGTAGAACCTTCAAATTTCCCGCCTGTTTTCATTGTTCTCTGTAAAAAAAATATACTACAAAGGGGCGTAGTAAACAAAGCTATTCGCTGTCAAATATATAAATAAATAAATCAATTAATTTTTTATATTTCGATATGAGAAAAAAAAGAACTTTTCATTGGTGGCAATGACTAATTCTTCGGTTACAATAGTGACAATCCGATATTACGCACGCTATCTATTTTTGTAAGTAAATTGTTTCATAACAAGAAAACCAAGGGGAATTTTAAGAGTTCGAGAAGCACCTCTTTTTACATATTTAAAAGTTGGACTTAATAGGGTTAATTATAGTGAATTATGAGTCATGAAACCGTGTAGACACGATGCACAGAACTTTCTTTAAATAAAGCAATGCCTTAAGCAAATACAGGTAGGTCACTTTAAAATGACATTGCCAAAGAGGTCGATATTTGAAGTACCTATTTTTATAAAAGACTTCGAGGTGGCCGGAAAAATTCATCGGAATATGATATTTCCATACACGAATGCAGATAGACATGCTGGTTCATCAGTTTTGGCCATTTTCTTAGTGAATGAGAAATTGAAAATTTTGAGGTTTCAACTTGCATAAGACTTTAAGTTTGTTTTATTAACTTAATCTAAGCTAATTATAACAAAGTTTCACAGAAACTGGCTCAGATATTTCATCAGTAACTAGAGAAAGGTTCAGGTCCTTGTAGATTTAGATTTAGATCTGTACATAAATAAGTTTCAATCAGCTTTCGGTGCTGCGCAATAAATCAAAGCACAAATACGAGTTAAAAATTTAAATTCATAGGTTATAATAATAATAATAATAAAGTTAAGGTCTCCCTCTGGAATAAGGTTTATTTTTTGTACGAATACCTTTGCAAGCAGTGTAAACTATGTCACCTTCTTTGTACATTACTGGTTTGGTCTTGTTCTTATTAAATCTCAGGTTGTTCATTTTTTGCTTTCGTTCTATTTCGCCCTTCAACTCTTTGTTCACCCTTGTACGGAAATCTACTAACTGTTGGTAATTTATACGTTGACATCGATTAAAGAAAATATCGGAAGGTTTTTTCTTGGTCACAGAATGAATGCTGTTATTATATCTGTCTACCGCGATATTCAACAATTCTTTAAGACATAACCCCTTAAATTCTGCCTTCAGGCATCGATAGATTTCTATTATTATCGAGTGGAATCTTTCGACTTGCCCGTTGACTTCGCTGCGATATTCTGGAGTCTGGTAATGTTCGATGCCTAACAATTTAATAAAATTAAGAATAATGGGACTTAGGGAGCTACGCTCGTTTTCTGTTACTAGCACTTTGGGAACTGTAAAGTAGTGCAATATTTTTGTGAATTTTGTAAATTAAATAAGTATGACAGGCATCCACATACGCCGGAGTTCCAACCCACTCATATGCATGTGAAGTCTTACATGTCAGTAAGGGCGCCAGTTAAGGTCGCCCTTCGGAATAATGGTTTATTTTTTGCTCGAATACCTTTGCAAGCAGTGTAAACTATGTCACCTTCTTTATACATTACTGGTTTGGACTTTAACTATAATAATAATAATAATAATAATAATAATAATAATAATAATAATAATAATAAGAATTGAAAAATTAGATACAAAATTAAAATTCAATTAGAAATAATTAATTAATAATATTAGAAATAATTAAAGACGAGATGATTGCTTGGAAGGTAAGTCATAATCATGCTAATTGCTGCTACTGAAATACTCAAATAGTTCTCTCATAAACCGATTCTCTGTGTTCACCTTTCTTAAACTTAGACGGATTTGATTCCATAGGTGGATTGCATGAATAAAGAATTGCCGGCTACTTACTAAATATCTGTGTCTTGGTGTATTTTTTTTTTAAATTTCAGCAATGCATTTAAGGAGCGACCAATGATTCGTTTGACAGAGGCAGTGATCATAGCGAAGCAGATTAAAGCTATACCTGGTAAGAGGCAGAATTTAGTTTTCTAGCTGATTCAGAATTTAAGCTGACATAAATTTCACACCCCTATAAGGTAGGTACCATTTTGTAGAACTTGAATCACGGAAAAAAGCATATATTTTGGAAACAATTTGATTGACAAAAGTGTTCCAATTTAAATACTCATTGAAATAAACACCATCGAATCTATTGATTCAAAAAAGTGAAGAAGGAATATCTACCGGACTTTGACTGAAAGTCATAACTTTTACAATTTTGTTGGAACCAAACATAGATGGAGCTCAGATCACTGTTCAAATCATTTATGGCAGAAAATTCCTCGGAAACTCTTGAATCGTTTCAAAAGCTGCACATCATCTGCATTAATATGGTGCTCATAGGTTTTGATACATTTAGCGAAATCGTTTATAAAAACTACAAATAAGAGTGGAGCAAGAACCGAGCCTTGGGGTACACCCAATAAAACAGATAATCTTGTTGAGCTTTTACTTCCCCAGAACACAACCTGCGTACGGTTATGAAGGTAAGAGTCCATTAGCTGACAGACGGAGCTCTCAAAAGCAAACTGAGTCTTTAAGTTATGTAGTAATGTCTTGTGGTTTACTGAGTCAAATGCTTTTGAGAAATCCAGAAAAACAGCTAAAGACAACCAAGATCGACAATATTTTGGCACTGCATAGAAATAGGCCCAGCATAAAAAGGATTCCAAGCTTCCACATCTACTTCGGACTCATTGTTAAAGTATAGCGTTGCCAAAGGAACTGGTGATGGATCCTATTGAACAATTCCCCAAAAACGCTTAACAATTACGCTTCCAGTAATGATCTAGAGTTGACAGATTTGGCCTCGCGACATCCACATTTAGAAAACTTTTAAGGACCTACAAGGACAGTATCGGCTTTTGCACTCTTCAAATATTCCGGATAACCGAACATTCCGAGAAGACAATATCGATATGGACCAGTAAAAATTGCAATTAGGATTCGAATGAGTATCTCGCTGGCTGTTGAAAAGCCGAACGCCCATCCTTCAAGAACTTTTCTGATCGCGCAAACTTTTCAAAAGATTCTATGTTTTTGGATAGGACCAGCAGAAGGCGTTCCAAACAAGGCCCTAAAATTTCTCGCGAGCTCTACGAGCTCTGTAGGCTTGCATAATTTAAGTGATGTCAGTACAGAAATGAAAATCGAATTTGACTTATTAGATCAATCCTCTCTCTGCTCCGGAGAAGGTTTTATTGAGACGGTGTCTGATTTTAATCTAAACAAAGATAACAGCGAAGTATGGATAGATAAGAGGTAACTCGCTAAGGTTAGGGATAAAAAAGGTCTCATTTAAGTTGAGTTAAGTAGACAAATTCAAATAAAGTGCATGGAAAGTGTATAGAGGCATTTTCTAGAAGCTGCAACAAAGAAACTTCAAAACAGCCAGGGGCTTAGTGCCGCTTAAGAAGATTCATTTATCCGTCAAGGTTAAAGCTAAATCTGAAGAACCACCTAAAGCCCAGTCGAGAAAGTTTGACGACGTTACGTGCTCTTTGTTGCTTTATGCGTCACGACTTTTTACGGGTATAGACAGCCCTAGATCTGTTTATTGACAGGTGGACAAAGAATGAGCTTAAAGAAAACCTAATTTAGAACGAAAATATTTTATGAATACTAAAATCTTAGTTAGAACTAAAGCCGGCTCAACTTTTGTCAAATGTCCAACGAAAGAACTATTATGTGGGACGTGAAGTCGTTCATCCTCAAATTTGGTAAACGAGTCTTTGTCGAATGTAATGACAAAGACTATCTTAAGCTCCCTTAGATCAGCATGCTTCCGCCTTTTAGGCTTTCTGATGCTTGCAATAAAATTAGCTGGGAAAGGGTGCAGCGATCGGGGTATCAACGTCTGTAGTGATCACCAAGCTTCACTAAAGGCTTTAAAAGGCCCCATAATAATTTCTAAACCTGCTTCTTGAATATATTAAGATGGGGCGCTAAGTTTTGGAGCAGAAGGTAATGGAATAAATGAAAATTGGATCCCTGATGAGCTCGCTCGTTTCATGTCACGTCAATTAGGGCTTCTATTAACGACGCGGTTTCTCATGAACAAAATCGTAGATGGCATAAGTCAAACTTGCTGGCAGAGGAGAATATTACTTCACGATGCCAACGAAACGAAGATTCTCTTGAGACGGAAGATTGTAAACTACTTGGCCCAAGCGTTGAAACAAATCCCCTTTTGACAGATCCCTTGAGATGCTTGATGCTTAGAAGACCATGACTCTGCAGAGCATTTGTTTCTTTTTTGTCCCGCGACTGTCCGTCGAATATCAATTGACTATCCGGTGACTTTTCTTCAAATGTCCCTGCTGAATCGAAGGGAAAAAAAATAAATTCCAAAAATCATTTTTGGCAATTTCTCCTGATGGAGACACCCACGTAAAAACCAAAACCAACCCCAACTATTGATGCAATTGATGCAGTAGAGTAGATCTTCAATAGCCACTTTTGCCATTTTGACTGATTACATATTTGGTAAAATGCCAAAATCTTCTGCAGTCAAGTACAATTTAAATGCCAGACAACCTGAAACGATAATAATTTATTTTTTCTCTCCATTGACCTTATTTCAACCCCCAGAAGTATTGTCTCTCCGACATTTGAAAAACAAAAACGAAAACAAGAAGCAAATGGCATGTTATCCTTTTCGAATAAGGGCATAGTCATTTTTTTTTTCTAATATTATTTTTATTTGTGTCCCCTCTCCATCCATCATTTCGTATCCGATTCATTCGAGATACAAATAGTAAAAAGTACTAGTGCCAAATGGGGCAACACTTGTAAGGTGTTAAGTGGGTGGATTATTATCCTTTGAAATGTGTTTTTTTTTGTTTTTGACATTTGACATGACCGCTTGCGTCAATAAAATTAAAAGCAAAATAGAAGGTGAGGACATATCTAACAGTTGAGAAGGGTTGGCTAGGCCACTGCATACTGGTTTTCATTTCCCCATCTTGAAAGTGCCCCTTTGGATGGATGATTTGTGATCTCCGTTGGGGGTTATGTTTTCACATAGATACGAGGGAAATTGTTTTATCCTTTTTTTGGAAATTTTGTTTTTTTTTTTTCATTCTTTACTTCCTTTTTGTCTTTGAGTGTTCATTAGTGCCAGAGAAATAGTTCAAGAGAGCACCGCAGGGGCTGAATCTTCTGTCTTTTCATTCTGACAGAACAGATATGCGCATTGAAACAGCAGCGAGACATGAAGATTCCTTCCTTGCTCCTTGCTCAATGTCAATACCAGGGAAAGTTTTGAAATCTACGTGTGTTTTTTTCGTTTTCTGGCTCAAAGTGAACAAGTCGACAAGTCTATTTAAATGTTATAATTGGTTTGCAGTCGGAGAAATGCCAAAGAAAATTGGAATTTATTTGTTCACGTCGTGATGTCTTTTGTGGCCTAGAAAGATAGTGATAGGTAGGAAACATGTGAGCAGATAATATTGCAGGGCCTTCTCAGAGATGTAAAATATCGCATCAAATAGAGAAGTACTTGATTTCGCCGGATAGCTCTTTGAATGCACTCTGTGAATTTGATCTGATAGTCAAACTTGCATGCAGGTTGCATTATATCGCCAACAAAAGACTATGGGACGCTTCCAGAATGTCATACTAGACGTCCGGAGGCGTCACTTTATACGCTCGGCGGAAGCGAGCTTATTTCAAAACTCTTCCTGAACCACGGAGATTTCTGAAATGGCTTGGAAACTGGATACATGCGTAGGCTGCTTGATATATTTCTAGCCTTGGCAACACTAAGCAACATCAACAAACTTACACCGAGGCCGCTGGTTCGGTAACGGTTTGGTTTTTGGCTAAAAATTCTATTCCGGTCGACTGAAGGAGCAAAATAAGAATAAAAAAACATTGTTTTTTTATATCGATGATCATTACTTTTGAATCACCCCTCGTTACAAGTAAAAACTATGTGTAAAAAAAAAAGTGTTAAACTTTCATTTTAGACTCTTTCGAAACACCCTATATGTTTATAGATGTTTTTTTTTACTGTAACTTTAAACCATGCCAATAGATTGAAATTGTTTTAAGCCAAAATGAGAACTTTTAAATATGTTTACTCTACAACAATATCGATATTGCTTTCGATTATAAACAATAATTTTGTCTTAGCAGTTTGGCTAAATTTAATTAGAAACCGAGTGGTCCTGATAACATGTTTATTCTAATATATATTAAATATTTAATTGCTAATTAAAAAATGTATATATATATATATATGCTATGTAAATATGTATTCTTTTGACAATTTTTTTTTTGTTTCTTCTTTTAAATATTTATACAACAAGAGCCAATGAAGTTAGAATATTTTTTTCGATCACAAGATGTTTTTTTTTATTCAAATAAAATTTATTACATAATTACTAAAAAGGATTTAAATTATTTGTAAAATAGTTCTTATCAGCGTTTGGAAAGAATAAACAACAATGATTTATCAAATAAAGTGCTGGGATCTAAATGTACATTATAAATGATTAAATATATTTTACAGGGTGGCACAAAAGTTATCGAAAGTTAATTTTTAAGAAACAAGTGATTGGCATTGAATGACGTGAAAAAAATAATTTTAATAATAATTTGACGAAAATCTTAACTGACGAATTATGTAACTGAAAAGAGGGTACTGGAGTAGATGACACCAATCGCAAAGGATACAGTCTGTCCAAAAAAAAAAAAAACTTCTAACTTCTAACTTCATCTTACCTAAGACTAGAGAAGAACGCCAAGAAGAAGAATTGGCCGGCACTGGATCAAAATACTTGTAATACTTGTAATACCGGCGAAAGTGGTCGTGAAAAAATGTAGTAGATTTCTATGAATAAAATCATATTAAAATTATGAAACAAGGAGAGCACCAGGTGGGATGATACCCAAGTTTTTCAAAGTAGAAAAACTGAATATGTTGGTTCTATCAATAGCATGGGCCAGTTTACAGAAACCTAGAAGATTATAAAAACCGGGCCAATGCGACACTTTGGCCACACTTGCTGCTCTTCCGTAAAACAGATTACCACCCTTTCTTTCAAAAGCATCTGTGCTTCATATATCAGATAAAGCATGAACAAGGTCAAGGTATATAAGCCATTTCAAATTGGCATCACAACAGAACACCTCATCAGGCTTCGTAGTGAAGGCTTGGCAATAAGGAGCTAAAATAGAATTAAAATTAATGAAGGAGATGCATTCTACTATTCTAAATAAATAGACTGATGATGAGTATTGGCAGATAGAAAGGATAAAAATATTCGCAGTGTTCAACGTAAGCATAGCTTAAGAAGAATTTCATCGATCTTATTCCGGCTAAGTTAAAACAGCTCAAGATACCTCCATAATAGCTTATGATGCAAATGTCGGTAACAGGCAGGTACCTTTAATACAAGCAGCTAGAGCGTACGTTCCAGATAAGTGTCTATCAATCAGGGTGTTTCAATGGAGGGTGGTAGAGAAAACCTTCTTTCCGACCATAGACATAGACCTTTCGTTCCCATCATTAAACCAAAGACAGAAGGCAGATTTAGAAATCCCAAGATTAAAATTGTTGGCAATGTTAAGAGAAAAGTTCAAATGCAATAATATATATTTACCAAATATTAGTTAATCGATTTCAATTCAACAATTCAGCCTTCAGAAAAGGGAAGTAATCTTCTTAACCTTGGAAGCTTATCTGGAAGGACTTTAGAGTTTTTACCTATACATATGAGAAACAAAGGTCGATCTGAAGCTGAAATAAATCAAGAAATGCTGAAGTCAATGTAGAAGTACACTTTTCTGAAAATATGAACCCTGAAGAAATCAAAGCTCATCGAGCAGTAGAGAAACGCGGCTCACTGGAGTATACAAAAGCACATCAAACTAAATTTAGCTTCTCGAGTTTAAAGAATACGGCCTCGGACAGTCTGAAGATAAAGAGAATTTGTTCCATCTTCATTTTTCTGAATACCCAAACTATAAACTTTAAATGCAAGTCGATTTGTATGCCTAGAGAGAAATGGTTTCCTTAATTCAAAGATTCTTAGGCTTTTCTATAAATGATCAGAGCAAACTGTTAGCACCACTCTGAGTTGTTTTCTATAAGGACACGACTAAAAAAATTAACCTCGCCTAAGAGAAGGGAAAAAGAGGATATTTGGCTTCCTAATAATGAGAAGCTTCAGAAAATAATACACGAGTCTTACGTAAAACGCGTCTATACAAAGACAGCGGAAGAACTGGGACTGACCTCTCGAAAGCGTACGACTGACTCGATCGAAAGCGTACCGTCTTTGTTCGGTACCATTGGTCATTTGGTCATGTCCTTGTTTTGGAATTAACTTCACTAATAATAGGAACCTGCAAGCAGTTAATTAGACTAAGGTTATAAAAAGGTTTGACCGTACCATTTTTATAACAAAACTAGAAGAAACGTATGGAAAATAAGGCAATAATTGTACGGCTCAACATCGTGGAAGAGTTGTTAAACGAAGCATTCATTTTGGCATTCGATGAATTCAATTTTATGATTGCAGTCGTTTCTGCATTTGGATACCTAAGAAATGAGTGCATTCTCCTTTCAAATTGGATACCCTGACCGGTCTATTGTTCCAACGTAAAGATCCTTGATTTTGTTGATTATTTGTATAGCCCAATTGAAGCTCAATGAATGGAATAGAATGCAAGGGAATGCAAAAAGAAAATGATTGCAATCATTTCTAGTCTAAATGAATGGTGATTGCATTAATTTGTTTGAAGCTTCAAAACACAATCATCCAGACAAGCAAGCAAAAAGTTAAATTCTTGCACATTTCTGGTATGAGCAAATGGTATATAGGGTGTCCCGTAATTAGTCAAGGAAAATTAATGGAGTGCTTTTTGGGTATATCCTTAAAAAAAATTGTTTTACAGTAAAGGTATATCTCCAAAGTTAATATCACTTTTCGATGACTTAAGAAAACACTTTATTTGGTATATCTTGACCTATGTTAACGATAATTTTTCTGTTAAAATTAATGACAGAAACTTTGTTTAGAGCTTTATTTTTAGAAGAAATATGACCCTTTGTAACTAAGTTTAAATAATGTTGATATATTTTTCATTTTTCCTACCCGTGCATATATTTGATTTTCAGGTAAATTTTCTTCGGTAAATGCGCATTAAAAATAACGTTTTATTTTTTTTTTTTATGAATGAGACAATATTCAAAAAAAATTATTGATTACAATTTTTCCAAAAAAAACCCATACATTTTATGATACTTGAGAAAACCTGCAACAGGTAAAAACAAAGAATTTATGATTTTATTTTACAATAAAAGTCGTTTTTCAAAAATATTTTTTTTTAGTTAATTAGATTAGGTACGAATGGTAAAAAAGATTATAAAAAAATCACTCATTAGTTTAGTTTCGTTAACTACAGTTATATTTGTATTAAAGCGCTTTTTGAAATGACTACATTGCAAATAAAGAATACGTAGATATTTTTTTAGTTAATGGGCTGTGCATTGAAAATTCAACTAGTACGAAACAAAGATACCAAGAACTTTATCCTAACCGACAACTCCATAGTGAAGGAGTATTTGGAAATTCATTTGGAAGGCTTCGAGGAACTGGATTAGTTTTAAATGCACGTAAGCATGCGGGATGTCCGCAAGTAAGGAGAATATCGACGGATTAAACATTACATTTTTAGCTCTTCAATTAAATGTGTTCAGAAAAAGAGTTTCGAATGTATCTGCATCCATACCACGAAATACCTGTGTAAGAAGTACTTCTCGATGATTTGGAAAAGAGGCTTCAGTTTTGTAACTGGTTGCTGGATCGGAGTTTAGACGACAATTAGTATATAAGCAAAATTCTTTGAACAGACGAATCTCAATTTACAAGAGATGGAATAACAAATTTTCATAATTCAAGAAGTCATAGTAGATCATTTCAAATCAGAAACAAGTTGATTAGACCATCTAAATAACCTCCCAGGCTGAATTCTGCGAACTATCTGGAGTTTCTTTTTGCATGATTTACCAGATCTATTGCTAGATATTCCAAGATGGAGCTTCAGCCCACTACAGACGTGAAGTTAAGAATTGACTAAATGAAGAGTACGGTAACCGTTGGAAAGGAAAAAAATGGACAAGTTCATTGATCTACTGACCTGACTGTAATGGAATTTTTTTTTGTATGCTGTTCCAGAGAAGTAAAAGACATTGTTTATTTCTGTGGAACAGCAATTCTAGTTGCCCAAGTAGACCGTGTTCTCGAAGCATCATCAAAAGTGAGACAGCAGTTAACATAACTTAATATTCGCAATGAAATACAAACAAGGGCTCTAGCCTGCATACATAACCAATAAAATGCACTTTAAATAAAAAATGTTTAAAAGAAGAAAAATTAATTTTTTATTCTACGACTTTTGAGGCTATGGTTAAAGCAAAAAACATATTTTTAAGATTTAACATGTAGGTTTTCCCGAGTATCATAAAATGTATGGGTATTTGGCAAACTTGTAATTATTGTTGTAAGAAAAAATTAATAAATTATGTTTATTATGCATTTTTCCAAGAAAATTGACCTTAAAATCAAAAATTAGCATATCACGGGCATGAAAAAAAAATGGAACACCCTTGAAAAATGAATATCTTAGCATCAAAAAAAGTTATCAACATTATTTAGACGCAAATATATATAGTTGTATTTCTTCTAAAAACAAAGCCCTTAAGGAAGTTTTAAAAGATAAATTATCATTTCCACGGGTTAATGTTTAACATAGTAAGCCCATTATAGTATTACCCATAAGAGATACTAACTTTGAAGATAGACCCTTACTGTGGAATAATATTTTACTTAGAACATAACCAAGAACTACCCCTAAAATATTCCCTGACTAATTACGGGACACCCTGTATAAAGAGCGCAATACGCAATACGGGTCGAAATTGGATCGAATAAGTCGCAGGTTATCCGAAAGCATTCACGTAAGTGGAAAGCATATTAGAGCAGTTGATTCATTTTCTTTTGCAACGGTTTTCGCAATCATATTGACACAGTAAAATTTTACTGTATTCATCAGCCTTGAAAAGAGAGTAAGCAGTTGATACTTACATCGTTTTTGTTGTGAAAGAAGTTCGTTCGTATTCGATGAACTCGCATGAAATTTTTCGAACCAGAACTTAAATGAAGAAACAAAGAAGCGAACCTAAGACGGGGTTTAAATAAAAAGAAAGGGAAACGAAGATCATGTATTAATAGCACTGACTAAGAATTTTAGATGAGAACGTTCCTGCGAGAGTTTTATCAGATTTTGGTCAGCGGAAGAACCGCTTATTCAACCATCTTGCTAAGGCCGATCTTTTGTTTTACTCTACATCTAAAGTGAAATATTGAACCACATTGTGCGAAACACATCAGAAAAAATAAGTATGCGAACGGAACCTTAAAGCCTGGAAATCACTCCAAGGTAACATCATAGTAGTGGTGAAGCATCAAGGTGGCAAGATAAGAAATTATTCAAATAAGGAACGCTATGTTAATGTTGGCTTACTGACGGAATTGTTTTGTTACGACTCAATATTTGGCATGAAACACTTTACTCGTGATCACTGTTTTACGCCACTGGGTACCATGGTGGCCCAAAATTTAATTTCAACGTCAATTAATTTGTTCAAATTATCAATTATGTGATTTCGGTCTTTAGTTCATGCCACAGGTTTTCTAAAGGGTTTAAATTATGGCTACACGATAGTCAACCTCAAACATCAACAAAATCTTTTTTTGAGCCATGGTTTTGTTGCCCTTGCCTTGCGTTTTAGGTCTTGCATCTTGCATGAATCTCCAAGTATTGGGCAATTCTGGATCAGTAAAGGGTAACATGACATTTTTAAACATGTGTATGCAATGCTCCGTGCTGAGAGTGCATTCAGGTCTTCACCAAAAACTTCCTTTTGAATTTCTTTGGAACTAATAAATGGATCGTTTTTGGCTACTCGAACAATTCTTCGATCCTTTGCGTCGTGCTTCCTTTTTCTCACTGTAGGTTACAGCATTGCAGGCCATTGTTTTTTTAGCAATGCAGCATTTTTCCGATTTCTGAAAACGATTACTAATCGATATTGCAGCTCTTATTTTTCCTCATCTTTTGTTCAATCAAGCTCTAAATTAGCAAATCAAATTTTGAACAGTTTGATGTCAACTGAATTTTTATAATTACAAAATACCATTTCTTGAGTCGTTCTTAATTAGGTCGCCAAACCAACCTTGCACTTCAATAACTATAACTTGTATAAAAAACTATATTTTGAAAATTCAAAGAAATTGAGTTAAAAATGGTATGTTTTTTAGAGCTGGATGCAGTAATCACAGAGGGAAAGCTGTCAAGGCAAGGACTACGTGACTTACAATCACAATTGTTACCATTTAATTGTTGGCGAGGGAATTGTAATTGGAAACAAAGACCGAGCAGGAATTGTTTCTATAGTTGAAAATTGAAAATTTAGCGTAGTTCTGTGGTCCAAGCAAAAACTAGCTGCAAGACTTGAAAGACAACCATATTTCGATTCGAAATCAAAGCCTTGTACATTCACGCGATCTGCAAGTTCTGGAAATGCCTAAATCATTTATAAAAATTGAGCAAAAGATCGTAATACGTTGAGCCATTTCTTTCTGTCCACTTCGCATGCTAGTAAAAAAGTAAAAGGTTTTTCCAGTAACATTTTTTAAGACCACCGTTTTACCGCAACATTCAAAATAAGTTCTTGGAATTGTAAGACTTGCGAAGAATTTATGAGTTATTGAAAGGGGTAAAGGGGACTGTAAAAAAGTTTTTTGAGGCATTATTCAAAGCTTTATTATCCTCGTACATTTAATACGGTACAGATACATGGATACCCTTGCACACTTGCAGGAAAAAATCCTTTGGGTGACTTTTGGTTGCTTTTTCTTTGATGGGGTTGTGGACGAGACGTATCAACGAAGAGCTGCACGAGGTGTACAGCGACATGAATCTTGTCCGAAAGTTATGGGTATAACGACTAGGAACTGTAAAGCGGATGCACATCAATGCTGCGAAGAGTTTTCGAGTCCGCACCAGAGTGGAACTGGTACTGGTGGTGGAGTACCATACCTGTATAGACTCACACCAGAAAAAAAATTAACGTCAAACGACAAAAGTGTATGTGATTTAAGGTGACTTTTAAAGGATCGTTTGCTTAAGCTTTTTATATGGCTACAAAAAAAACATACCCTTTTTTGCAAATTTTGTTACAATTCACTGGCGTACAATGCGATATGAATACCCCTTAAGGAAGAAATCTTGCGGAAGAACAGTGAGGCAAAAATGCGCATTGTTCTTGAATTGTTCCAGCTCATAATGAGTGACACGGCTTAAAATGGAATCTCTGTCATTGAGGGGCCTAGGGATAACATGTTCATCATTCCTGACCATTCGTGTATTACGGTGAAAAAGCTGGAGAATGGTATGCAGCTTGGTTTTTTTTTACTGGACGGTTGTTTATAGAAAAAGCTAATACGGAAAGACAGGACAGCGACGATGTAGAAGGCAGTCAATTAACATCGAAATATTATTGACTTCTCCAGTGGGGGCAAATACCCGTCTTTAAGATGTCAACAAAATCAGAAGGAGAAAAGAACTTCCTGCAGGGTTTAATGAAATCTATATTTTTAGCAGAATTTTCTAGCATCATCAGTTATATGATCATTCTAACCGAGTTCTTAATTGACGCATTTACCGAGAATGGAAAGTCTTTCGGCTTATGTATTACGTGTACCATTCCGGTTTTATGCTTCTCTGTAAACCGAAGAATCTGTCATCATTGAAGAGGGAAACGGCACGGATCATTTACAAAAATTTAGAAGGGAGAATGAAGAGACAAAAGGGTGCCCTGTGATGGCCGCTTGATGGGAATTCCAGATGAGGGTTAGCTAGACGCCTTTGTATATGAATTCAATGTTCATATTTATTATTTAAAGTATGTTGGAATCAGATGATAACGCTTTGGCAAGTTCTTCTGTATCAAAACAATCCCACCAAAAACATTCTCTAAAAAACTAGCCAAGTCTCGATGGAGCTGCTTGTTTATCTCTAAAAAGGAATGACATCTAGACAATGTCGTGCCAAGTCTGTTGTAACTACCCATGTTTGCTAAACGAGATAATAGCCCATACTGATATTGGTTCTTGGACGCAAGGGTCTCATTTTAGGCTGTTGTTGATTGTACAACACATGCATTCAGCATTGACAATGCTGACTTCTGCTCTCTTTTTTTGGAGCGTCAAATCGACTACCGATCTAACATAAAATAGACGTTCAGACGGACTTCTATCAAAGATTAGAAGTCCGTATGCACTGGAAAAAAATATTTATACTGTTAAGTATATATATACGCAGCTTTATCAAGCCAACAATTGACTGGTTATTGAATCAACGTTTTCCAAGTGGCAATTTTCCATCGTCAATGGGTAGCGGCTCTGGAGACAGTGGTTTCATCATGGAATACCTAGTTTTGTACCCTCGTGTACCCTTCAACGGCCAAGTCACACAACATTAACTTTAATAATATAGAAATCGCAGTAAGGAACCTTAGACTTGGCACGACTATGTCTAGATTTCCTCACTTTTTAGAGGTAAACAAGCAGCTCCATCGAGACTTGGCTAGTTTTTTAAAGAATTTTTTTGGTGGGATTTCAATTCTTTTTGTAGAAACGTGGGCATATTGATTTATTTTATTAGATTTTGTTATTTGACACAGTTTTTTTCTTTTGAGGAGTAGTTTTTTTATTATTACAAATCTTTCTTTTCTTTTTTTTCGGGTTCTGATTCTTATACAGTAGCAACAGTTTTTCGTATTGCCTATTCGCGTTCATTATTTATTCTCTTAGACGGTTTAGACGGTTTAATTTCTGAAAGATCGGCGCGCTACTTACGCCTAAGCCGGTTGTATTCGGTGATCGCTGAAGCTTGAGCTTTTATACTCTTGAAGTCAACATTTATGAGGTGCACCCCATGAAGACTGGTTACCCGTGAAAGCGCCAAGTAGGCTTGGCCACAAAAGAATATGGTGGTGACAATGTCCATGAGACTATTTAGACCTTGGCTCTTATGAATTGTTAGGGCATACGCCACACAGATTGGGAATTGTTCTCTGTACACGTATGCCCAGGGTATAATCTCAAATTTTTACTTAATAGGCAATAATTCGTGAAGCAAATTATTAGCGAATTCTACTATCAATTGTTAAGACTTTGTTTGGTCTTCCGGGTCCCACCTCAGTTTTTGTACAACGCCTATCGACCCTCGTTCGACTATTTCTTCTTGTAAACTTGGCAGTATAAGTATAAAAACCAGTCGAGTCTTATCCAGAGTTTTCCTTTAATTTTATTTCTATGCATATTAAAAGCAGAAGGGGAGGCAATCGCACAGCAGCGGGACGCTTTAAGCTAGATTATATTAAATTAGAAGATGTGTCCCACACTACGCTGGATTTTTGCAATGTCAGTAGATTTTTTTATGTACCAATAAAAGAAGGGGGCATTACCATATCTCTAATACAGCTGGGACCAGCTAAGGGGTTTTTCATCAGATACTTCAGACCTTCGATTTTTGACATCAAACGAGGCGGCCCACCAAGTTGAAGGTGGTATGTCGATTGATTGGGCTCTTGTGCTTTCTAATCAGGGTCACCAGGTACTCCTTTTATAGTTTTCCCTTTATTTGGCCATTAAACCCTAACTCCTAAATTTCAGCTCTCTGAGTTAATGGGAAGTACTAATCCTATTCTGATGAACATGAGTGAGTGAGTGTCATAAATGCAAAACTTTGCTTTCGCTTAACTTCGGAACTAAATGACCTACAGACTTGAAATTTTGGATTTTAAAAATGTGATTATAGTTTACTGGATGACTTCTGGACTTCTGCGTTCTGGTCTTATCCAGTGGTTCTCAAATAGGGGCCTGAAAATGCGGCGAAATGGTCCCAGAAAAGGATGGTTTATCGAATAGAAAAGCATGCCGAGCAGTCCACTTTAGTTTTCCACACAAACTCATATGCGGATCAGGAATTTATGTTTTAAAATTTGGAAACCTTTCCACAATTAAATTGTGATCTGCCAACATTGACTTGGAGTAAATGAAGTAGCAGATGTTTTGATGCTATAACACTCCGAGAAAATATTGGGCGGCCTCGATTTGAACGTAGCAGAGAGGGTCCCGAATTAAATAAATAATACAAACTGCATCTTTCTGTTTTCGAGATTGCATTTCAAGGAATCAAGGATGTTTTATTGATGACCACTGCATTACATCCAAATGTAGGAAAAACAATAGTCCGAAGGAATATAAAAATTGCCCAACGATAGCGAAAGATTGGAAGAAGTCGAAGTGGACCAAGTAAGGGACAACAAAGAACACTGCTTCGTTGGTTGTTGGTTGATGCAAGCCTAACGAACGCTCAAATTTTTAGGACTAAAAAAGCTAACCAATTAAGACTTTCAGATGTTATCAGTTGAATGAGGAGTGATAGGTGACTTAAGTAACAGAAAAAGCAAATCCAGTACGGACTTCTAACTTTGGAAGAAATCTTCAATGCTGTAACTGTGGAAGAAAGGTTTGGTGAGCGTAGGCCAGCTACAGGAGGTCTTAAGCCAAGGTACATAGAGCAGTTTGCCTTGTTTTGTGCACGACCATCCTGCATAATGTGTCAGTTGAAGGCAGTTGTAAAATGTTCATCCTTCCAGTTTAAATTAATGCACGATTTTTGTCATGAAACAAAAACAAAAAGACCTGTGGCTTAAAGAGGGATAAGCGGGATTTCGGTTTTAAGCTGCGTTTCGTTTCTATATATTCTTATGAAGACTAAAATTGCGAGGGCTGAAACTGTTTACGCCCCTAACATAGTTTACAGTCGATCTAGAAATAATCAGGAAGTAAAATGAATGTAAAACTGATTTTATTTAAAATCAAGTTTTTTTTTTTAATTTAAAAAATATAACATAATTGTTTATTGAAATTAAAAACAAAAAAATAGGAGTACTTTTTCCGTAACTCCTGTGAAAGAATTAAAAACGCAACTCATATTGTCTTAAAAATTACCAATTCACTGGATCTTAAAAGGTATATAAGCCTCGTCTAAGCTTTTGTGCCAAACTTATGTTTTAATTATTTATTTTATTTATTTACTTACAACGCACAGGCGGCCATAATAACGTTATTTAAAGCTGTGTTTTTATTTTAATTTATTTCGAATTTGTTGTTACATATTTGTTTTTGTTTTATTTTATATATGTATGTATATAAATCAATATATTCCGTTTTATTATTTTGTACCGATTTCAAGTTGCAATTTATTATTTATTTATTGATTTATTTATTTTTTTAAATCCAATGTAGCTAGCTATTTATTGCAGTTTAATTTTTTTCTAATTATTGGAATAACTATATAAATATTTTATAAGTGATGCGATCATATTTTTTGCTATTTATGAGTTAATTTTTGAAAATAAAAAATAATTATAATACAAAATAACATGCAATATGCAAATGATGTGTTTTTTTATGTTATTTGTTTTTTTTTTTGGTTTTTATATTTTTATGTGAAGAGTGAAAAAGTTTTTTATTTTATTTATCAATTTTATGTAAAGAAATATTTTTTCTTGATTTTTTACTTTCCAAAACGAAATTTTAAATTTTCCAAACCATGAACTTGACGTTTTAAACTGCCGCTGTCGGCCCAGGAGGAGTTGAAATACTGGTCGTCATCGTCTTGCTCAAGTTTCTGCAAAAAAAGATATAATAAAAAACAAAAATTATAAAAAGAGAAAATAAAATCGAAACAAAAGGTTATGTCTGTT
The DNA here is from genome assembly GCA_963555765.1 of Orthonevra nobilis. Lineage (NCBI taxonomy): Eukaryota > Metazoa > Arthropoda > Insecta > Diptera > Syrphidae > Orthonevra > Orthonevra nobilis. The sequence goes on along the minus strand of OY743225.1, from coordinate 97,244,450 downwards.
CATATGATTTAGTTTTTTGATAGAGAGACGAAGCAACAAGTTAAATTCGAAAAGAGACACAATGAATATGTAAAATGTGGATCTATTTCAATGCAGGAGTGGTAGCAGTGAGATACCACTGCAAGCAGACAATTCATATCCTTTATGTGATTTAAATAGTATTTTGTTCGCCTGAGGGATTATAAAGTTGTTTTCTCCAACAAAGGAATAACAATGGCATGGAAAAGGATACAAAGCTAATAAAAAAGTCCTCGAAAGTGATATGAAATGGGCGCTGATCTCGAATGCAAACGAGAGCTTCTCTTTTTTTAATGCGCGTTAGTTGTTATGGGAATGATAAAAGTTAAATAGGCATTTAGATTCATGGTAATTAGAACTTTAAGTGGTCTGCAATGGATTTTAATAAATCATGATAGAAATGGAGTGGTGTGTGTGAAAAGTATCTAAAGAGTTAAATATTTGTAAAACTGAAACGAGGATTAAACTGACAAATAATGTGACCATTGAAAAAGTTGATTTGTTTTAAAGTTTAACATTTCTATCGTCTTATTCAAGGGAAGAGTCTATGTATGATACTTACATGCTTGAGCTGTACGGAACTGTAAGGACTTGGATATCCCACACTGGATTTTTAACATGGATAGCAGATGACCACCCGATAAGCATTCTACCTTGCCTATCGAAGATTTTTGAAAAGTTGCACAGTTGCTCTACAGCAGTATTGAAAATCATTGATGACAAAAGAATGACCTTCGACAAGGATTACTCGACGATGATATGTTTGCTTGACTCTTCTAAGGCTTTGATAGAGTCAATCATGGTATATTGGTATGGTATATCAGAGCTTTTAAGGGGATATTCTAGTCTAGAAATTTGAAAAAATCGATTTTTTTTTATTTTCAAAGTTTAACTATTAAAGAATTTATATACAAGATGATTTTTCAAAATTCAAATTATTTTCGGAGATATCGGTATTTGCTGACCCTGCATCCAAATTGGTTCGATCGGAACTAATCCAACAAAAGACATTAGGGCTTCTCCGTCTACCTGAATTCATATTTCTCAGTAGAACTTTTTTTTCTTTGTATGTATTGTAATACAAGAACCCAAGGAGACTTGTATCTTTTATATTTAGTGTTCACTTGCGTCCAGCTGCTAACAGTTGAATTCTAACCTTCAAACCACGTACGTACTTATGAATATGTACATTTATTGCTGCTTGCCTATTTTAAAAATGATGGAGCTTATGAGAAAGAAAATTGGCCCGGAAGCTCATTTATTTGCTGTAAAACGAGACAACGCCCGGATTGACCGCTACGAGATACGAGCATCCAACGCTCGATATGAAGAGAGAAAAGCGGAAAATAGTTTTATTCAAGTCGAGGAAGGTCCGATGTATGAAGCAGGAATGACAGATTGAATAAAAGTAAGTCTACAATATCATTTCATGACTTAGACTGCAAAAAACTTTACGCGAAATTTTAAACGCGTTTTTCTCTTTTTCAAAACAATACTCACGAACCTGAGAAGGTTCTCCTGGACTGATTTACCTGAAATTTTTAGAGAGTCTTCTTTCTAGACTTGTCTATATATGGAACTATCTTCATCCCCAAATTTTTATAATTTTTTTTTTTAAATTCGAAACAATCAAAAAAAGTGGTACATAAATTGTTTTTTTTTCAGGCAGTCGCCATTTTGTGTAAAAAAAAATCTTTCTAACTTTTCCGTAGTTCCAGATATTGCGACATTATTCTAGATTAATAATTTTTGAGACCCCCACTTCATCAACTGCCAAATTTCGAAATTTTCAACTTTTTTTCTTTTTGACTTTTTTCTGTATTCTTGTTATGTTAATTAATAACTAATAAAAAATAGATAGAATAGATAGAATACCCCCTTAAGGATAAAGAGCATCGGACCAATACGGCAACCTTGGGCGACGCCTGAGGTTGCTGTAAAAGGATCTTACTTAGAGGATCTAAAGAGCACAATATACTGCCTTTTTCAAGGTAGGATTTAATGCAAGGAAGCCAACGGGGAATCTTTAAAAGGACTTTAGGCTTTTAGCTTAAAAAGGATTATTTTATGGGAGCAAATCCATTTTCCGTAGCTATAAAATTAACTTCTTTTCGTTCTTCTTAGTTGGTAGTTGTTGACCACACTTTAAAGAATTCATGCTGATTTAGAGAAACAATCGACTTTCAATGAAAAAAAACGTTGTATCATGGATTATGCTCTCGACGAGCTGCACGAACGTTTTGCGATAGTTCTGTAGTTCAAAACATCGTTTTTTGAACCTTTTTTATGAGTCGGGATTATGTACGCATTTTTCCACAGTTAAGGAAATATTCCTTTCGATATTGATAGTTTGAAAAGTACCGCTAAGGGTTAAATCAGAGAACTGCAGCAGTTGTACTTAACGTTGTAATAAGTTTAGAGTTTTAAATAAATAAATAAAATACATAAACTTTATTTCCAAGAGCAGTTAGAATATAACTTTGCTAAGTTATATCGAAAGGTCTCTTTAAAAGCTAAAATTTTTAGATAGATAATTAAGATAAACAATGGACGAGGCAAAAACTTAATAACTATGCTATAGTTTCAAACATGACATTTTAGACAGATGGGAAATGGGAAGCGGTAAAATTGATAGTAGATTTTGGAAATATAAAGGCAAAAAGTTCATATTCTCTTTCAACTCTCTTGTTCAAAACGTTTCGAATTCGATTTATTACTAGCATTCTGAGTTGTCGTGGAGCGGATTGGTCATTGTAAACCCCTGACGGAATTGTTCTTCCGCCGATTTCATGTTCATCGTAGAGCAGGCGCACAAACAGCTCGCGGAGGGCCTGGTGGCAAAACAGCTTTATTAGAAAAATTACTTTTTTTGGAGATCGGAATGTTTCCCTAAAACTTAAGATATTGCCTGGTCAATATCCGCAGAGATCGCATATATCCGGGAAAAGGAGTCCTCCGGATGAGACAGTGAGTGAAGAACGGGACTCGGTGAACAATAAGCTTCGAGGGAAAATACTACGAACTCCGTAGAAAGGTTAGAGAAAGCAAGCTTATTTTCCTTGTAAGTAAGGAAGTGATCGACGTGCATAAAGAGCCAAGTCTTTAAAAGGAAAGTGAATCTGGCCATTAATATCCCATTGCTCGTGATTGTAGTAGGTTTCATACGAAGAAACAAACGCAGGGTCGAAGCTTCACCCAAAACCGAAAGACAAAGAGAAGAGACGCATTCCAGCCGTCGTGCCAAATGGCCAATATCTCAGACTTTTGCAGCCTTTTCAATGAAGCTATCAAATCATGCTTGAAGGTTTTAGCAACTCGCAGTGCCACAGGGAAAATGTAAGTTACTAAATAAAGAAAGTAAAGAGCAAAAAGACTATCCCAAAGAAGATGTTATAAAAGGAAAGTTTTGAAGAAAAGAAAAACAGCAAATATGACATGAACTTTAATTTTTCATACAGTTTTGTCAAATAAAAAAAAATGTTAGCAATTCCAGGTGAAATGTGAAAATTCATGAAAACGCATTGCTTTTCTAATATTTTTTTTTCATAATTTCATAAACAAATTTATTCTTAATAGCTACAAAAAAAAAAATAAATTACCACAATTGAAAAACAAATTCTATATATTAAGTGTGGCCACCGTTGACATCAATAACGGCTTGTAGCCGTCTTGGCATTGATCCAATTAGGTGTTCTATATCGTAGTAGTCCGGTATCTTTTTCCACTCTTCTTGGATTGGTCCAATTAATGCGTTTTTTGATGCAGGAACCCGTTTTGCCACCTTCTTTTTTAAAAATGCCCACAAATTTTCGATTGGGTTCATATTGGGGCTTTGCGCAAGTGTGTCGAACACTTTGCTACAATTATAAAGCAACCAAGAGATACTTATGCTTGGGGGATTGTCTTGGTACAGTTTGTATTACAGATTATGAGGGGGTTTCGGGGATTAAAAACGCGAAACTTGCTGCGCTCCTGGTCAGCTCATTTTTTAGTATAGTATATCCAAGTAATATTCCTTAGTTATTGGATGAAATGCATCTCCAGACAGTTTAGTAAACTTTACGTGGGGATAATATTTTTATTGAAAAAATGCCCATCATTGTAATGCAACATAATTTTTGTCTCATCACAAAAAATTACATCATTTCAGAACTCTGCTGGCTTAGCGATGTGATGCAGTGCAAGTCAGTCTTTTATGCAAATTTTTCTCTAAAATAAACGGCTTCTTGCGGGCAATTCTTGAAGTGCTTTTTTTTATGCAATACTTGCCGAATAGTCTCATGGGAGACTTACTTATCTACGACCGTGATTAATCGCCTTATGCTGATTTGGGGCATTTCAATCACAGCTCTGAGGATTTTGGACTCATCTCTTCGGAACAGCTTTCTTGGTCGGCCTCCAGATATTCTCAACTCTAATCGATTTTCTTTTTCTGCCCGTTTTATAATGTTGTACACAGTTCTTAATTTAACTGACAGCATAGAAATAACCCAATTTTTTTAGGAGATTTTCCGTCATAATAGTTGAAATAAACTAACTCTATTATTTCATTATCATAGCTCGGTTTCCAGGCATTTTAAAATTGCTTACTACTCCGCAAACGCTGTACAATGAAAAAACATTAGAAACGCAATGCGTTTTCATTAATTTTCACATTCAGCTGAAATTGCAAACATTTTTCCCTTGTGCAAACAATTATTTGAGGTACTGTTTATATTAAATACCCGTTTTCAACATCAGATAGCTCAAGAAGAACAAAGAAGAGGTAACTTACTGACCTTTTAAGCAGCTCATTTTTATCGTCATTTAAAAAAACCGGCCAAGTGCGAGTCGGACTCACACAAAGAAGGTTCTATACAAACTTGTTAATAAATCGTCCATCACGGGAATGTAGTCTCTACTTTTTCCCTCTTTTCTTTTTATGTTTTAAGTTTCTCCCCAAAATTAGTCCCCAAAACATATTATTACAATATGAGTGTATATTCAATGTTATTAAATTTGAACTACCTTTTGTAAGTGGTGACTGAAAAGGAAGATGAAGCGTGCCACGTTCTACAACGAAGTTTGAAAAAATACAGTCTACAAGATATCAGATATTTTTAAAACCGATAAAAAATTAAAGAACTCACTTTTGAAAAAAAAATTTAAGAAACGGACAATTTGGCCAGTTGAGAAATGCTCTACCGCGAATTTCGTGACATGGCTATGAAGGCGTTAAATTGAGTTGCAATTCGAAGTTGAGATATAGAAACAAATAAACGGTTTTCGGATTTTTCCGTTTCCTTGTGATACAAGACATTGATTCTTGCCAAATTTCACGATTCTAGATCAGCGGGAAGTACCCTATAGAGTTTGATTCCCCATGCGTCAAAAAAGCCATATTTTTTGACAACTTGATTGATAAGAAACTGCAGTTATAAGCATTGCTATTCATTTTAACTTAATACTTTCAAGCGATTCTGAGAATAAAGGCGATGACAGATAGACGGACAGCAAAGTGATCATATAATAGTTCCATTTTTTCTTTTGAATAACGGAACCTTTATGAAAACTTTTTCTTGGGCATTTATTATTTTCAGATACCCAAACCATACTTAATATTAATTATTCCTCAAACTAAACTCATTGCTTTCTGAGCACCCGTAGTATCTTCCAAGCTCTGAATATAAAAATGGATTGAATTTCATTAAAAAATTCGTACTTAAGCATCTTGTGATTGAAATTCCTATTTGCTTTTTCCCAATCCATTAAAAAGCGTTGAAGATATTTCAATTAGAAGAACACACGAAATATCCTTCGAAACCTTCAAATCTTTGGCAAACAAGGATCGTGGGGGAGGGGGATCCTTCTTCAATCAATTGAAAGATTGAGTTGTGGTTCAAAACACAGATGTATTTTGGTTTCAGTTGCTCCCCGGATGGATTCCAAACAGGAAAGAAGAATTCGATATTGACTTCTTTGCATTCGCTCAGTTCGCAGTATTTTATTTGCACTCATTTTTGGTGTCATTTATTTGTTTCTAACGACAAAAGTTGACTGGAATAAATTTGAAAATCAACTAAAACTTCATGAGTTAATTTCTAACCTGTGACCTATCCCTTGATCCAGTTCGGGGACAGGCGGTAAACTAACTGCGTCACCCTGGAGATTTCAAAAACGTTGTAAACAGACGCGCTTCGACCAGATCCAAAGAAAAATCAAGCTGCTAGGCAGAGCAATTAGGCTTAAAAAAAGGCCTAATGTAACATAAATAAAAAGTAGCCAGAAAACTGTGGATTTATTGTTTGCATAGCTTTAATGACATTGGCTTTATTACAAGCACCGTATTCTTCCAAATCATACAAATTTCTTCTCCCGATAAAACTTGAAAAAAAAAACTGAACAAACCGTCAGACCCATGTTGTTTGAATTTTCTTTTTTAAATGCAACAGCTGCTGGTCTAATGGACTTAATTGTATGCACTAGAGACCGTTTTTTTTATTTCGTGATGCTTAGTCATTTAAACACGGTTACATTTGCCGACCGCTCCCATTTAGTTTCAGCAGACCATAGGCCATTCGAAACACTTAACTACACTGGAATGGTGTTGATTTGTTTCGAAGAGAGACACGGCCCACGATGGCTATCTGTCAGAAGCGTGCATTACAACTTGTCCGTGAAATCATTGGGTTTCAAGTCTATCGGAGCATTACCCATAATCTTCTTATGGCTACTAAGCTGTATTTCGTGTCAAGTCTGTTACCTCATAGATAAGCACATACATACGCAGAAGAGGTGACATTTTGTGTCATCTTCTCCCTTGTTAATCATCAGCCAGAATGTCCCTGGCGTAATTAATAAGTTTCATTACGTCCATCTCTCAAGCTATCTCCCGCCGTACCCAATTCCGTATCAGCGAAGCGCGGCAGAACAACCCTTAATTGTATCGCTTAGGCTTAAGCATTTCTGTGGTTTCTAAACATTTACAGTGAATCATAGGGTTTCCCTATCGCTGTCGTCACATGCTGATGTCCTTTTAATGCCCACTCAAGTGTGTCAGTTGATTGGCGTCGCATTTTAATGGTTTTTGCCTGCCCCCCTGAAGATTAGCAACAAATTGAATTGGCATGTGGTTGGGGGATGTTTTTTCGCTTTTTACCTTCTCATGTCGAACATTTAAACTATCCGACAAGGATTCGTTTTCAATTAATCAAAGTGAAGGCATCAGCCTTGAAGACGCGTTCGCTCTTCTTCTACTTTGATACATGCTGAAGACGAGTGCTATTGTTCTGTGTAAGTGTCACACTTTTGCTTTTGCTGATGAACCTTTCAGGATCTTATTTATGTAACATGTACATAGGTACATTCGAAGGCTTAAGTGAATAAGTAAGTGATACCCATTTGGCAGAGATGCTTCTCGAATGTGACTCCTCGTTGTGGGTAGGGTTATTTTTTTTGTTTGTCCCAATTTAGTGTGCAGCACTTGTGTATCCTTTCATTGTTCTTTGTTTTTTTCTTTTTACTCATTTTCTTTTCTTGGGGAAACATCGTTAAGGGAAATTTATTTCCTCTTTCTGACAAGTGAGTGTTTGCAGTGTTCCTTGAGAGTATTCTTTTTTTTATACAATTTATGTTGTTTCGTTTGCTTGTTAAGTTTTATTTTTGAATAGAAAAGAGCTCTCTCGGTCTAAATCAACAACGTTGACGTTAGAAGGATGCACATATTTTATTAATGTTTCGGGATTTTCTTTCATTTTCTCAGTATTTTTTTTGTTGTCATGAAAACGAGCTTGACAAGTTTGCTTTGTCAGAAAAAATTAAACTAGAATCCTTCTTATTTATCGTGTTCAAGAATTCACTGATTTTTTTTTTTTCAAACATAGAATTGGTTACGCTAAAATATTGTCACCTAACCCTTTGAGTCATGCTTTTTTATACCGCATATTTTGACCTGAAATTTTGTACTCGGTGATTTTTGGGGTCGCTGGTCACAAATCTGAGTTTATGTTTTTAACTTCCCATCAGGAAGTTCTTGTAATCGGTTCGATTTTCGAAATTCAAAATTTTTATATTTCTTTACGTTTGGCGGACCCAGTAGTCGGATTCCATTGTTTTTAGTAAGATGTCCGTGTGTGTTTGTGTATTAATTAATTAAATTTATAGTGTTCAGCTACCTTATCAGATTAAAAAATATGCATAAATATATACACTGCCGTTCATAAGTTTCCGGACAGATTCATATAAAAAAATTTTTTTGTTCAATTTTAATGCCAAAAGTTTCATCAATATTATGTTTATTTAGCCAATTGATTAAACTAAGTAAGTTACTAACTATAGCGACTATTAAAAAAACTAAAACAATATTTAGTTGAGGCCATATCCTATTTCTTGATCCACGTATCCACGGCAGTTTCTGGAAAATTATTTCAAAAATGTGAGTCCTATAAATGTTTTTCATTTTTCATGATTCCGAATGACGTTTACAACACTGACACATTAAAGAGCCACCAAAGAAAAGCAATCTTACAAATTTGATGAAAGTGCATCGTACAAGGTTGCAGAAATAATTTCGAAAATACATTGGACAAGGAGTTGAGATAAGCGGTCTTTCACAATGTTTATATTGACATAATTTTATTTCTGCAAACAAAAAAAAAGCAAAACCCAGTCACAAATTTCCCATTTGCTCTAATGTGTGCCTACAAAAGAATGGCTAAGAGGCTACAAGGCTACAAAAGATTGGTCCTTTATTTTTGTTTCAAACAGCAGGAAATGATTAAATTGAGTTGTGTAATGCAAGCCATGGACAGCCAGCCAGCTTAAACATGAAGAGAAACAGAGAAAACAATTATCTCAAGGTTACACACCCCAAACCAAAGCCTGCAAAATTCGAAATGAAAACATCATAGTAGAATTGCAGTCAATGCTGAGGGCATAGAAGAACCAACAATACCATACCTAGACGAAGTACAGATAGCAAGATAGCGACCAAATATGGTTGGATTTGGTTACTGTTTCGTCCACAGAGACGAGATTTATGAAGCCATTTTTATGTTTGGCATCCCTGCCAAGCTCGTCTTGCACAAATTGAGGTCGGCAAAGACGTCACCGACCCACTTGATGTCAACGTTTAAGACAAGGTGATGCACTGTCATGCGATTTCTTCAACATCATACTTGGGAAAATAGTGCAACAGAACCTTGTCAATACCAGAGGGCAAAAAGAAGCATACGCTGTCATCAAGAAAAACCAAATCCGACGTCTGGGTCAAAACTTCAACATAGATAGCTTTAACTTTGAGGTAGTTAGGGCTTTGTCTTTTTGGCTCCGCTGCAAAAACAGATAATAACACCAGCGCTGAGCTCAAACGAAGAATACCTCTGGTTAAGAAAGCTAAGCCCTCTTTCGAAGAACTGAACTGTCGCTCTATAAGACCCATATCATCCCTGTTCTTCTATATGGTGCAGAAGCATGGACACTTTCAAAAGCGGATGAAGGCCCCTTAGGTTGTTTCCGGAGAAAAGTGTGATCTTTTGTCCTATCTGCATTGACGGTGAGTGGAGAAGAAGATTCAACGAACAATGAACTGTATGCTACGAGTTGTACAGCGACATCGACAAAAGGATAAAATACCAATGCCATATTATTTAAATTATATTAAGTTATTTCTGCAGTAAATCTTATTTTCTTTTAGTAGAAATGTAACTCAATCAGAAAACAAGTATTTCCAAATTGAAATATGTTAATCTATCATTGTTAAATACGCAATTCGTATTTAAAACGATCCAAAATAACGAAAACATATACGAGTATATGGTATTCCTCAAAGGCAGCTAAAAATATGGGTATCAGATCTTTTTGTCTGCAATGCATTTGATAAGGGAATGAATGATGTTTTCATAACCCGAATTGAATTTCATGGTGGCGGCAAATAAAATAGCACCTATTTCTTTTGTATCTTGATATGGGAAGTTCATGGTATGGGCAGGCCTACTCACAGCCAAACCATTTTTTTTATAATTCGAAACAGTCAAAACACGCGGTACAAACATTATTTTATTTTTCAGGCAATCGCCACTTTGTGAAAAGAAATCTTTCGAACTTTTCCGTAGTTTCCGTAGCAGACATTGCGACATTATCTAGAAAAATGAAATCGTGGGTATAGTTACGCGCCAATTTTTTGAGACCCCCTCTTCATCAACTGCTAATTTTTAACTTTTTTTATTTATTAATTTTTTTCTGTATTCTTGTTATGTTAATAAATAAGTAATAAAAAAATAGATCGTAAAAATATTAATTGCCTTTTTTTTATGACACTTCAAAAATTACATGAAATTCATGCCTCTAGACTAGAATACTCCCTTAAAGAGTGTTAAGAGCCACCACTAATCGTTCTTCAACACTCATGCTGGATCTGAATTCGTGTTTTGTTTTCTAAGATAAAACTCTAAATCCCCACTTAGCACTCGAGCGAACTTTCTATAACCGCTTAAACTATTTATTTTGAGTTCTTCTCATACTGTTAAACCACCTGAATTATTTCTACTTTGAAAAAATAGTTCTTTGCCATTGTCTTGGATTTTCTTTTTAATTTTTTTCATGATGATAAAACGCGAAGCTATTATTGCTACTTCACTATTCATTTTCATGCAAACAAGTGGATAAATGGGCGACAAAAAAACATAGCAGAAATGTTTCTCGAAACGTCCTCATCGAAAAAAAAACATTTCCGAAATGGGAAACATTTCAGAAAAAAAATACTGATTCTTTAAAAAAAATCAATAAACTAGTTGGCAAAAGATCCCCAATTGTGGACCAACTTCAACATGGTTCTGACTTTTTCTCACCTAATGATGAAAAAGCTAACGCCTTTGCAAATCAATTCGCCAATAGCTTCCGTCATGCCGATCTCACTCCTTTCAAACTTCAGCAAACTTCTGGAAATGCTGATACTCTACGGAATCAGTCTGTGAAACGATTGGTTTAATCCAACATAATCAATTTGGGTTCAAACTAACGTACTCCATTTTACACCCGTTGTTGAAACTTCATACAGACACAACGCTAGGCCTTAACAAAAAGGGGATCACAGTTGCCTGCTTTCTTGACATAGAAAAGGCGTTCGATTCAGTGTGCATCAATGGTTTGATATGCACATTAATGAGACTTAATTTATCCCATACTACTATTAAAATCATACACAGTTTATTTACGGGTCGTAGATTCTACGTTCGTGTACGAACGTCTACTTCACTGGTCTTTGAAACTCATGCAGGAGTAGCGCGAGGTACAAAACTTGGTCCGCCCCTATTCAATTTTCATTCCCATGACCAACCACGAAATTGTGAGAAAACAACAACACTGCTATTCGCTGATAACTCAGTCACGTATTCTTCTTCCAGAATGCCCTCTGTTGCTCTCCGCAATGTTGAGGAATATATCGTTAAACTCTGGGACTACTATCGAAAATGGGGAATTAAAATAAACACGACCAAAACCGAACTAATCTGCTTCAGGACCGCCTCATACAATGGTTCAGCAGCCACCAAGTGCAAGAACATTGCCTTGACCGTACCCGATAACTCGATCATTCGGTCATACGATCATTCACTTCGAAGAAAGGTTCAGGTTCAATTCCCATGCGACAGCAACTCTTAAAAAGGCCAACCATGCGCTATCCCTAATCCTCCCACTGATGAGAATAAGGAACGGCTTGGATACGAGAACCAAACCCTTGCTATACGAGCAACTAATCCGTCCCATCGTGACATATTGTCCAAGCCTAATGAAGAAAATTCAAATCTTCGAGCGAAAAGCACTTCTTTACTGCACAGGTCTGCACCGAAATCCAGAAACCCGTCACTTCTATAGTAATGGAATACTATACGGCACGGCAAACATGCCACCCAAAGAAAAGTATCTATGCGCAATGTCCTCAAAGATGCTACGCAAAATCCCTTACCACTACAAAAATATTATCAATATAATAACAGGTAGCCCATATATTGAAAATCACTATCTCATTGTCTCTTCCATGATGGATCCGGGATATAGAATAGCTCATGAAGAAGGATTCATAGACGACTTCGACATGAGTAAGCAGAATCACCCCAACTATTACCGGGGCTGACACTAAGAAACTAGAAGCATTCGTTCGTGTTATCAATTAGATTTGAACATTTCTGACCTTAATACGTGAAAAAAGGTATTTTATATATAAATTTTTAGTTAAGCTATATAACAATAAAACATTTGCCCTTACTAACAGTTAACAAAATGTGCAGAATTTCAAAGATTCGTAAAAGGCAAGCCATTTCTTTGGAAGTAAAATTAAAAATCTTGGACTGTCTGGCAAGAGGTGAAGGTTCAACGTCTGTGGGCAAGGATTTTGGCTTAAACGAAGCTACTATCAGGACCATTAAGAAAAATGAGAATGAAATACGGAAATCTGTCATCAGTTCATCAAAACATAGTTCCAAAGCATTGGCATACATTAGAGATGAAGTGTTAGTAAAAATGGAAAAATGTGTAGTGTTTTGGATTGAGGATTAATTGCAAAAGAGAATACCTGTAGATGGAAATATTATAAAGCAGAAGTCACTACGAGTTTATAAGCAACTGCAGATATCGGAGCCATCAACAAGTCGTCAAGATAAGAGAAAGGAATTTTCTGCTAGTGATGGATGGCTAACAGGATTTCTTAAAAGACGCATTATCGCATTTCAAACGCATTTCATAATTTAAAAATTAAAGGAGAAATCGCATCAGCAGATGAAAAGGCAGCTAAAACCTTTCCAGCAGAACTAGCCAAAATAATTGAAGATGGGGGCTATGTCCCCGACCAAATTTTCAGTACCGACGAAACGGGTTTGTTCTAAAAAAAAATTCCTTCCATAACTTTTTTAGCGAAATCCGAAAAAATTGCTAAAGATCGGGTAACATTTTTATTGTTTAGCAACGCTTCTGGTCACAAAATTTTAAAGCCTCTTTTAATTAACCGATCATTTAGGCCACGTGTTTTGAGAGGAAAAAACATTCAAGAGCTGCCGGTTCATTGGAGGGCTAATAAAAAGGCCTGAATGACAGCAGGTCTATTTACGGAATGGTTTGAAGAATGCTTTGTTCTTGAAGTTAAAATATATATGGAACAGCAATGTCTTGATTTTGAAGTGCTTTTGCTCGTAGATAGTGCGCCAAGTCATCCCGTTTTAGAGCATCCAAATGTTCAAGTAATATTTTGCCACCTAATACCACTTCCTTGATTCATCCATTAGATCAGGGTATAACTGCTACATTTAAGCTTTATTATATTCAACGAGCATTCTAACATATTTTAGATGCAGTAGAGAAGGACAACCTTATGATCGTTGATGCATGGAAAAAATATAGTATTATATTTTGGAATGCATTACACATGCTTCAATGGCCAAAGAAAAGTTAAGGGTATCAACATTAAATTCCTGCTGGAAAGAACTTTGGCCAGAATGCATCAAGAGTGGTACCTCAGTGCCCCAAGCATCGATGGCGACTTCTGAAATTATAGCCTTGGCACACGAAATCGGAGGAATAGGATTTGAGGACCTACAAATGGAAGATGTCGACGAATTAAGGATAGATAAACCTCTTGATGATGATTGTCTGATCGAATTAATAACAGATGACAGCAAAACTCAGAACCATAAAAGCGATAACGATGAGGAGACCGAAATATGTCAACTAACTGCTAGTTTAATTGATGACGGTCTAAAATTTGGTAAAAGTATGGTGAATCATTTCTTAATAAATGATCCTAATATGGAACGTGCCCTGAAATTCGAACGAAATATTAATAATTGTATTGCTGGGTATAAAGAGTTGTATAAAGAACTTAAGAAACCAAAAGTTCAACTCTCTATAAAAGATTTTTTAATTAAAAGGTCGACGGCGCAAGTAGTCCGACAGTCGGAAAGTAGTCCGACAGTTCAAAACTCTATTACCGGACAAAAGTCACCATTGGATAATTTGATGGATATCTCCAGTGATGATACCGACTTTAGTCCAGTTCGTCGCAATCAATTGCGCTTGTTATCAAGTAGCGACGAATAATTCTGTAGTTATGTAAATATTTTTTCTTTATTTCTATTCCAATTTTTCTGTTCTTAATTCTGGATTAACAGATTTCTTTTGTTTTTTGCTTGCTCTACCAATTTTTCACCTGTGTGAATTATGTATTTTAAGTTTTAATGCTCAATAAAATGCTATATGAACATACAATTTGTATGCATATCTGAAATTTTATAGTTTTCAACATTTTTTACACGGTTTTTTCTACACGGATTTCTGAGGAACGTATCTACCGTGTATTTGGCTCGTCTTCGAAGACCCACACGGTCGATTGTTGTTTTGTTTCGGGCTCATACGCATAGATCCATGATTCGTCACCTGTGACAATCTTATAAACGTCTTTTGACGCACCGCGATCGTATTTTTTTAACATTTCTTTGCACCAATCGACACGAGCCTTTTTTTGAGCGATTGTCAAACTGTGAGGGATCCAACGACGACCTTCACGGAATTCGTCTTTGAGCGACCGTCGGACTTGACTGAATTCATTAAATCAGTTTTGCACAGTGCTATAGGATGGTGCTTCAAACAAAGATTTAAGTTCATCAATGCACTCTTGTCGTGATAATCAACGTCGAAAGTTGTGAAAAATGATCGCACGAAAGTGTTCACGAGTTAATTCCATTTTTTTTTCCGAGAAGATTTTTTCAAGTCTCTGTAAATAAAACAATTAACGATTAAATGACAACACGTTCTGAATGATGTCATGCTTAAAAATGTCAAACTTTCCAATGGAAATGTCAGATTGTACCAGATTGGCCAGTAATATATCTAGCAGCCTACGTCCCTCACACAAAATTCAATAGTTCGAAAATATAGTTCTTCGGAACAAAGACATTTACTATATAGTGATTTAGGCATTGCTACCATGGCAGACGAAGAAAGACATTTTGCTCATAAGCTAAGTATCCGTCTTCATGGTCATAATTCTATTCTAGAATTTTAACAGATCAATCATTTTTTGCATATTTAAAAGAACGTTTGCTGGAATGTTCCCCGCTGAATAGTTTGTGTACACCCACCCAAAAAAAAATAGCATTGAGGCGTTTTTTTTTATTAGTCTCAGCAATGGTAAACAGTGGTTACCACTTGCGTTCCTGACGTCAAGGAAAAATCTTTGCACGGCTCTACAAACGTCAGAACAACAATACACGTATGGACAGATGGGAACACATCACTAGCTGTGACGCCAATTCTTGCTCAGTGGGTCAGTGGTGACACAAATGGATGAGGTGAGTGCCTTTTTTGAATTTATAATGAAATCGAAACTCAATATTCGCAACCAAAGCATGTTCTCGACCTTTCTTTGAAAGAAAAGGAGGAAGTTATTGGTATCGATTCTCCTTTTTTTAGATCACAGATGGATACGCTTTGAAATCATATTCCGACCAAAGGCGGGCGATGCTTTTACAAATACATTTTCAAAGGTGGACTATTCCAAGCACAAAGTATTTGTCAGGAATGTCCTGGCTTACTTGGATCAGGCACTTGACAAATCCTACAGACATTATGCTTTAGCTTTTTGGGACAGCAGTCGTTAGGCAATTGTATTCAGAATTAACTTCAACTTGATCAAGGCGTTCCTGACAAAAAGCGTCGTGATAGGCAGACAGGGAAATCGAAGTGATGTCTCAGGGGTTCCATTCATCCTTTTGAGGTGCGGAACTTAAAAAATGATCTCCTTTTGAATCAGATAAAGTCCATTAAAAGTAGAAAAAACTAAGCCTTATTTAACCTTAGCATCATCTTCAACGTAGCTGGACTGATGTTGTACATATCCCTTTCGGGTGGTTCCAGTCAGCAGATGATCCAATGAGTGCGTCGCTGCTTTGAGGACTCATTGTAATGAATAGACATGCACGTCCATCCAGTAACGCCCCAGGTCGGTTCTCGGTTTATGTTAAAACAAGATCGTTACGAGACCATTCTCTATTGCTTCTAACAACAACGCAAAAGCACTTCTTACATGGCCAAGGCCAAGGTTAACATTCCTAGAAGCTCCGAAAGCATCCAAAAGTCTTTCATAAGATACGAAATCATGTGAATTTTCACTTCCACCCGCATCAATCAGAATTGGACGCACAATAGCACTTGATCTTCACATTGGATCTAAAGTGGTTGGGTTGTTTTAATCTTTAAAGTGTCTTAAATGCCCTGACTTGCTTTTTGACTGGGCATTTAAATTTGGGTTTAGGCGATAGAGGGTGATAGGTAAGTGTGATTGATTGTCAGCTGAAACAGTTGTGACCCACTTACATCCTGTTTGGATCCATTGCGTTATCACTTATCGGTGATTGATACACCGATTCCTCATTGGCCACGGGGACTAACTGATACCTGAAAAATACCTGATTGGTATCCAAGTGGTCTCTGCAGAGATTGTCCACTTTATTTTGCTATTTTTTTTTTGGCTATGTTCTGTATCTAAATGTCTGACATATCTTCTAGGTTGCCGAATGCGTGTGAGCCCATGATACAGTGACCTTTCTAATTATACTCCTGTTAAGGCTAAGGAGTATACTTGTCTTTTTTGGATTCATGAGAGGCCAAATATTCCTCGTAGTCCTGCGAGTGTCTAGCTCCACCCATCTCCGATTGGTGATAGGTAAGGTAGGTAAAAGTGGTGGTTCAGTGAGAACCTAATTAGCACCAAGTGCCGTTTTAATACCACAGCCGATTGGTGATATTGATGGCATCATTTGTTTATTGCATGTATAAAGGGGTAAAGGGTCTCCTGATTTATTGCCAGTGGCAAGCTCACCTACAGTTTAGCTAGCTAGTCGACTCTTTCATTGCCTGGAATACCACTTTGCCCAGGGACCCAGCATAGGGCAAGATTACATCTGACCGCTGTCTACCTGAGAGATAGGCGGCAAAGTTTTACCATCTCAGATTTAATTGAAGGTGTTCCCAGAGCCTTGATGCCGCCTGGCTGTCTATGTATATGAAGATAGATAGCCCGAATTCATTGACAGTAAGCGGGTAGCCTCTTGGATAGCTTTAACTTCTTCCTGGAAGACACTGCAGTGGTTGGGCAATCGAAGGGACGACAAAAATACATGCCGATCTTTGGATTTCACATATCTTTTTCAGATTTCCTTAGATATTCAATGCTGGCCACTATACGAGGACACTGTATGTTAAGATTGGCCTGTAAGGTTTAGATAAGAGTCATAGTGTATCCCCCAAATATTTCAATGATTACTTGTGAAGTCCATTTGACGATTTTATTTAGAGGGTTCTCCAACTTGGATGCAATGCGTTGCATTGCTTGAAGACGCAAGCTTTGATATTTTCGTACTTCGCTTATTTTTGGGGCTTCGAGCATAGAGAATAACTTCTTCGGTAAATGCTTATCATTTTAGAAACGCAGACGTTGAAGAGTGTGCTTTTCAACCGACTATCAGTGACATCAAAAAACTATAGTCGTTGTGTTTTTTGTTTTTTGTTGCTTTCCATTGAAATGATAACACTGACGAGATAGAAGGGAAGCTCATATCTAAGTTTAGTTTATTTTAATAAGCCCCCACATCCAGGCCATTAACAATACTTTTCGATGTACACCAAACTTGTATTCTGCTCCAACTGAATTTTTTAAATCTTAATGCGTTTTGATTCATTCAATTCATAACCTTACATGAGAGACAAAAAATGCTTAAAACTGACTTAATTAACTTAACTATGTCTTTCATAACTTAACGGGACCTCTGCGGGCCATCTTAGTTAAACCTAACAAATTAAAAATATATCTTCCAACTTAATACTAATTTTATATTTAATTTTTAACAACTAACAAGAAAACTAAGAAAAAATATTAATTATAAGCAAAAACTAAGTAATTGGAATTTTTTATGTTTTAATTAAAATAAGACCTAAGTACTGAACTACAAATTAATCTGAAACTTAGAATCTTAACCTAACTAACCATAATATAAAAAATACTTTCACTACATCAAACATATATAAGCCGTAAAAGGCTGACAGGACATGCTATATTTGCCTTAAGGGCACCCAAGATACATCATTGCCAAGCCGCCAATAGCGTCGGTATTGCCTTTCTACATCCACTCTTTCGCAGTCTGACACCGCCCTACTGAGCCGAAGAGTGACATACTTGTGAAGTCTTGGTCGTAGTTGACTCGCCCGATCACAGCTTTTCGGCAAACGTGGAAGATTGTTGGTGCCGCTAAACTATCCTGGACCAGACCTTTTCTATCAAGATAGAGGAAAGCTTCATTGGGAATATGGGCGTTAAGGCGCAGAGTCTCATTGGGGTAAAAAGCCCCGGAGATCAAGTTGTTGTTCGAAGTCATTGCTCTTGCACTGCAACCACGAATAAGTTTTATCTGAAAGTAATCCACTCTTACCAGGTTGGCCCCGTTGAACAGGACTTCATTACAAGCGAATTTTTTGTACCGGGACTCTAGAGCTCCATATGAATGGAGACAAGCCCTTAGACATCGTCTCTCGAAAACCCGAATCTTTTCCATTAAGCTTGTTCCGACGCTGAACGGCACACCCATAGGCAAGGACAGGCCGAATGAGGGCCGTGTAGCAGATCACTTTTACCTTGGCATCGAGTTGACTGCAGTAAAAACAGACTCATGTCAAGGCAAAGGCCGCTTTGGCTCTGGCTAGAGCAGTATCTATATGTTTGTTAAAATAAAGATACTGATCCAGCCAGATCCCAAGGTATCTGACTACACTCTGACTCGCCTGTGGCTGTCCGTTTTGTCCAACGATACAGAATATTCGCCACTTCTTTCTTGTATTTCTCGAGGCCACAGACAACGGAGTCCCGAACAGAATGGTTTCGCACTTTTGAAAATTGATCCTCAACTTCCAATCGTCGCAAAAGACTTACAATGACCTCGGTCTTCGGACTTGACTTGTACGCGATCAAGTCATCTGCGAACGCTAAGGAGTGGCGGAGAGATCCCATAAGATCGCTTGAGAAGATCGTAAATAAAATCGGCGAAATATCCACAGCCTGATGTAGACCGTTGTTGATTTCAAAAGTCATAACAGACGTCACACTTCTATTTTTCACAATAAACTGTCTGCTGGTGTGCATATCTTAGATTATGTACGGCATCGGTTTGCTTATACCGAGCTGGTCTAATTTGAAAAAGAGCCCCTGCAACCAAACAATGTCAAAAACCTTTTCCAAGTCAATCAGCAAGGCACCCGTGCATTGTTTCTTACCCTTGTTCCATTGGTAACCCGATACCAGTTTAGACGCGGCTTGTATGCAATCATTCCTCACTCTAAAACCCAATTGGTTATCCGGAATAATATTGTGTTCACCCCACTGGCTCAGGCCTCTATTGATCACCTTTTTAAATATACCTTAATGATGTTCGGAAGGAGGCTTATCGAACGGAGATTTACCGGATTGGATATGTGTTTGTTCCGTTTAAGAATTGGTTGCACCAGCACTGTCTTCCAATGAGCTGGATAATGTGCATTATTCAGTATCTTGTTAAACAGGGTAGTGTAAATGTTTACCGCTTCTAGAGGCAGGTACTTAAAGACAATTCTTAGTGAACCGAAGTAAACCAAGAGAGATGCCTATGAGATGAACGGAGGATGAACCCCCTCATTGGCGATGACATCATTTGCCAAAATTATAGTCATTGAACATATTATCCAGTGTTCTTCGATCGCTAGTGCTTAATGTCATATCGCAGGTAGAACTTATGCAATAAGACATAATTTTCCAAGATATGATTCGGGCCTTAAACACATCAAACACCTCTTGAAACGTAGTGCCTATTTTTTTAGGCCTCTCCTGAGGATCTTCGATCACAAAAAAAGTTTTTATCTTCGATTGCTTCTACCGGATCTAAACCTGCTGTCAGAAGTACTTGATCGTTGTCTGTGGTTCGGGGGAGCTTAAGACACGGAAGGTCATTCTGATTAAACAGCCCGAATTTTAGTATTCCAGTGCAAATTAATTGAAGCTCAATAATAGTGCTAGATTAATTGCTGAAGGTTTTTAAGCTGTGACTTCTGTGTCCTTACGTCTGTACAGTAGTTTGAGCCTTGTCAGTAGCCTACTCTTTTGTCGGTGAAAAGCGTCTAGCTCCAACTGATTTTGCAACAGAGTGCACTGCCGAGTGGCTCCTTTTCGAATCATAGAGTACCAGATAGACTTTCTTAAGACTACTTTGAAAACTTTTTCAACATAAGATAGGAGACTTGTAATTCGAAGGAAGGATCCATCTTATTTTACTTTTTGAAAATGAATTCCAAAAGCTCGACATTCTCACGCTACAAAGTGGAAGAGTGAAACGGGCAATGAGAAATATAAGTTTCGGAAACTTCTGTGAAATTGAACATAATCCAGGGCATGCATTTGTAAAACCGCTTTAAGGTAAAGCTTGAAACTACTGCATAGCAAGTCGGTGAACTTTATGCTTCCTGTCTAGACCAGCTGCAGTCGAAATAGTCAAACCTGCTCCGAAGAAGGCGTTGGAGAAAAATATTCCATCGGCCCAAAAGAAAAGCCTTAGTTTCTTTGGGATTCTCAAAATGTTATTCAGATCAACTTCTTTGAGAAAGGAACACAAATAATTGCACTATGAACTGCTGCTTAATTTCTTTGGAAAGAGATTCAGCTCGAACGACGAGGAGCCTCAAATGGCTACTTTGCAGAGTAGGACAAATCGTATTTTCTGGTAGCGTTGAGGAAAATGGAACGCCAAACGAAATAGTGTATCAAGCAAATAGAGGTCTGTATTGTGAAAAAGAAAAAGGATTTGAAAGGGTTAATCAAGTACATGCTTTTAAAACTAAAGACGGATCCGTCCAACGCCTTGGAATCAACGAATGGGTTGCCGAAACAATTGGACTATAGCCATACGACATTGATCTTCTCAATTCAGTAAAGTCGAGTGCTGGACGATAATCAGAATAGAAGAGCAGAAATTGAACGTTTTCGAAAGAGAAATTCGGTTCCATGTATGAGGAATGAAGGCGAAGAAACAATTGTAAACTCTATGTAGTCAAAACAATTCCACACTAGCAAACAATGATCAGTACAGTGTATCCTGGAATGTCCCCAGGTGGGAAGCGGCAATTTATTTTGTTTTCATTTCACAGGTATTAACCAGCGAAGCCGATATGCTTATCGGCATTTGAATGTTTGCAAAGTTTTTTAACATAAAACATCATCAAAATGATTTTTTTTTATCGATATTCTTTTACAAAATTTCAAAGATTCTTATTTAGTTTATAAAAAACAAACAATTGCTGAACTCGCGTTTTCAAAAATGATAAAAATTTCTTTAAAAATAATCATTTTTAATTTCTTAACGTCTTTGTGACCACTATTTTAATTCATGTTTAATCTAAGTTCGAGTAAATTGTCGTTGTTGCTTCTAAGAAGAATTGGCGGACACTGCGGTCTGAAAGAATAGATCTTGTGGGGAGTTTGTTTATGCACACAGATATTCCATCCTTCTAATGAAAGTCAGAATGTTTTTAGCATTGGACTGTCTAATATCCAATGAGGAGCATATCTCTTTGAGGAAGATACACCTTCTTAGCCAAATTGGAGTAGGACATTCACAAAGAATGTGTACAACCGTTTCGTCGTCTTCCAAACAGAGTTGGCATTCGTTGGTTGTACTGGGCACTAGTTTGGTAAGATGCGATCTCAAGCGTCAATGGCCAGCGAGGTAGCAGCATTTGACGCATTTTGATTCCATAAGATTGGATGAGAATGCCTTGGGCACTGCTTGGCTGTCTGAATATATTAGAATTATGGCCCCCTTTATGGCCATTAGCATGGTTTACTTTGGCACAGGATTCGATGGTTAGTAGTTCAGCCTGAATGTTCTCACACGGGTATGGAAATTTTAAGCCGAGGTACTTCATTGGAGTAAAGCAGAGACAGAGTCAGTTGCTTCCTCATTGTGAAGGGGACAAGAACAGTTCTGCCAGGATTCATGGAATGTACTTAAAGTTGTACAAAAATACACAAAAAGAACAATTCCTTCAATCCCAAAAACAACAACAAATGTCATACCCTGACTTGAGGAATCTTTTACCTAGATTCAAAGAGAGTCTGTCCTTTTTTACTCTGTCATTTTGGGAAAAAAAATTAATAAGTTTCTCTGTACGCGAATAAAATTTCGTAAGTTTTCGTTGAAATTCCTTCAAGTTCGCTGTACGCATGAAAAGGCTAAAAACTGGGCTGCCAGGACGTAACTTGATACAATCTGGGGTTGATTGTGATTTGTACTTTAAAATTTAATTGTGAACTATAATGCCAGGTACCAAATGGGTTGTTTTCAATCTTAAATACCAAATAAAAAAATGATATTCCTTGACTGGAAAGTGAGGATGCAGAAGAAAATATGTGCTACTCGACATTGTAAAATTGAATTTTTTTCCTAGCTTTGTTCAAGGAATGTTGCTTGACGATCCTGACTCATTAAGTTCACACTTCCATAGTCTCCTAGCCAGTGGGGGTAGCGAAATTAAGTTCGGTACGTATGTTTTGCTTCGTATTATATGTCGGCATACCTTGACCCTTTTAGAAAATGAATTTTACTCTACATGAACAAGTTTTAGAAAAAGTTTTGAACAAAAATCTAGATAATGTCGATCAAACTGAACATCAATGTAAAAAATGGCTTGAAAGGAAAAATTCACACTAGTTAACCTTGAGGGAAAGAGGGAGCATTTAAAAAAACTTACCCTTGAACAGAGTTCGAATTTGATATCACACCCGCATCCAGGCTCTCTCTGGACATATCATCAGCCATTTGCACTTTCAATTGATGACCAAATGAATTTATCTCTGAATTCGGGGTCATCTGTGATGCAGCCGGCGACAGCGACGTACCACCATTCGGTATCACAACATCCACACATAAATCATCGGAATCCTCTTGTGCATTAATTGCCATCTCGTCGCCCTCCTCGATGTCAATATCCTCGGCGTTCTTATCAAGCGGTGCCGCCTCTTCGTCCTCATTGTAAATTTTAAAATACGCATATGTCAGATAAATAACGGAAATTATAAACGATGGTATCGGTATAGCCATCGAATAGACTAAATTCAGTGTGTTCTGCCAATAGTCTAAATCACTTATCACAAGGCTAGGATCCACCTTCGAATAGTAGCACGGGAACTTTGACTTCAGCTTCATATAACGCTTCTGCCATATTGTACAGTTCAACATTGGCGGATAGCCGCATCCCTTCACATTCGGAAACAATCGTGCTCCGACATAGAAATAAATTGAATTATTGCCCATCAGATCCTGGTTCAATTGGGATATCTGATCAAAGGGCTGGCCATTATCATCATCACCGCCACCGTTGTCCTCATCGTCATCATCATCATCCGATAGGCTATGGCTCATATCTAGCAAACTGTTCTCATCAAAATTGATGCTGCCAAAGCCGCCCAGAGTACCATCCAGACCGATGCCATCCGCATACTCGTAGTCACGTATCGCGCGCTCATAACGATCTGTTCGCTTAACCGGGGGCACCTCCTTTTCAGCTTCGGCTAAATTAATATGATATTCGGTGAAATTGAATTCATCTGTGTAATTGTAGAGATTCAATCGATAATTGACACGAATCTGTGTGCAAACGTAAATATCCTTGGTGCATCCTTCTCGGCATGACGCCCACGAGCAATTCTTGGCCCCATGGAATGTATCCTGGTACATGGTTTCGCACAATGCGGGCACTTCCTCAAATTGCATGAAGATGGTGGTGAACGCCGGCTCGATAACAAATGGCACAAGAAACAGGAACGCAAACATACTAAACGTTCCAAGCAGGATAAAAAAGGCTGTCGTGTAGAAGAGTAGCTTTTGCTTTAATGTGCGTATTTCAAGCGGCTCGTCACCCATTGCCTTTGCGCGGTTTTAATAGCTTGTCTAGGATTTTTTTCTTTTTTAGTTTAAGATATTTAATATCTCTATGGCTACCCTATGGATGCCTGTTTTTTATTTTAAAAAAAATAAAGGATGCTCAAAACTATCACAGGAGTTGCATTATTGTAAGGATTCAATTTGTCCCGCAATTTATTTTGTGGTGTCCTCCTTGATATATACACGAACGTTTACTAAAGTTCCATTCTCATTTTTGTTGTATGGCAACAGACATGAAATTTATTACCACAATCATGATGTCTCATTACAAATGAAAAACAAACGAATACATAAGGAAACCCCCGGGTCACTTGTTATCCTTGTTGTTTGCTAGTGGGGGCTGGTGGCGAATTGAAAATGGTGACGTATATTTATATCTGTTGAAGTCAACCCAACTCTCTTTGTGGGCATTCCAAAAGTGAACACATGCAGAAAAAGAAAAGAAAAAATAAGGATCGTCGGGCGGTGACCACCACCGAGAAGGGGCAACAACACAGCGGCTAAACCGATGACAAAACGCAACACAATAAACGACACAAGGATAAAGACTCGCGCACACAAACACCAATTCAATTATTATGATTCACGTCATTACATTGCATTAATTAAACATGCCGTACCGTAAAAATAAATCCTTTATTTTCAATTTTCAAGGAACCGAACAACCACCACCCCTTCGTAAGGGTAGTTGGATAATTGTGCGGATGGCGCTTCTGAACGATTGTGTATTTAAAAATTTATTAAGAAAAAAAAAAATACCACCAGTAGTAAACTTATAAATTTTTTTCTTATGTAACAAAAACAAAGGACACTACACACACGTACACAATTTAACAAAAAGGATATTCACTTTGACTCGTCTGTAACACGATTAAGTAACCATTTAGTGGTTGTGATTCATTTTTTTGTTTGATTCGAGGATTCTACCGCAGATGAGGAGGACTCATATTCAATGGACGGATAGCAGACACGCGAGACAAAAGTTGCACTAGTAGAGAAAGGACGAAAGGATTTTTTTGCACTCGTTTATTTTTTTTTTGTTTTTCTTTATGCTGCAAAGAAGTAAACAATTTTTAGTATTTATTCATAATGCTGTTGTTGTCGTGTTCACAGTCGGGGTGTGTGTTGATTTATGTAACCTATGTGCAATGTATGTGTGATGATGAATCTAATAACAGTAACGCATGTTGCAATCCTTTGTAAGGCATTAAAATTCACTTGCTTACTGAGAGTATGTCCTGCATTACGAAACACTACATACACAAATACACACACACGAAATTATTAACATATACATGTGTGTACATCGATATCACGAAGAGGTCCTTTCAGTTAGTTCTTCTTAGTTTTCTGCACCCACAACTCTGCCACACGTACTTAATAAATGAATCATAAAAGAATGGAAAATGATCCTGAAACGGATTTCACATGGTTAAACCGTAGGCGATGAAAAAGATTTTCCGAAAATTGTTTTGAGCTGCGTTTTTTTTTTTAAAAACGAAATCCTTTGGCTTTGATGACCTGACTGAGACAGGTCAATATATATATCTATTTTTTTTTATTATTTTCTAGTGCAAAATCGGGCAAACTGTCATCCCAATAACACCATAGTGGTGCTTAACTCGCCAAGGAAGGACTGTCACTGATGAGAGTTCTGTGATGAAAAAAGAAAAAAAAAAAAAACAGAAAAGAAAGCTTGGAAAGCTTAATACTATACCGCGTTGACGACGAAACACAAAGGATTGTGAGAGAAAATCAAACAAAAGATAATACAAACCATGAAAGGAATACAATTATAAAAAATAAGGGTAACCTCTGCGCCTTGCAACCATTTAGGTCTGTCATTTAAAGACCCAGCTAGCATTTATGCCTTGCCAGTAACCAAGAGAGAAAGAACGAGCTTTAACATAGAAACTTTTTTTTCGTAAAATGAGAGAAAGCTCCTCTCGAGTGCAAGAGAAAGGAGATATTTTTGACTTTGCTAGCCGTGTAAACTCCTTGTAACATTCGACATGTTTCATGTTAGGACAAAGGACATCTTTTCCATTTCTCGAAATTGAGTTTTATGATGATGGATATGCGCGCGCAAATATTTTTCGTATGATAGACAATTTTTTGACAGATGGCCACAGTGGCGTAGATAGGTCCTTTAAAAAGAGTAACAAGGTGGCCCAAAATATATCGAGTGACTGGATGACGCTTTAACGCTGTTGCCCATGTGCTTTTGGACCACCTTGTAATTTGAAGATTATGCAGAAGATTCAAAATGTCAACACCCTTTGACTTTTTTTCGATTTTACTGGTGGACATTTTTTTCTTTATTCATCTACAGTTAGTGTAAAAAGTCTACAAAATATTTACAGTACCGAGCAAAAAAAATGCAAAAGCTTACAACAACAGAAATAATACTCTGTTATTCCTTGTAACGGTATCCAATCTGGTTTTACTTTTGAATTGTTTCTTTCTTTTGTGTAAACATTTGAGATTGAGTGTTAGTTTGTAATTGGTCTTGTGCGAACGTGAAAAATATTGAAATAAGTGATTTAAAAAGAAAATTTGGACGAGCAAAAAAAAAAAATGGAAACAGAAAATATGTCCACTAAGGTAGGTTCATAAAATCGTTTATTCTTATAATTATCACTTGCACTATACAATAATTAGAAATAACTGTCTGCTGGATGCAAGGAAGCAATAATTGCCGCTTTCAACAATGGCAGGCTCATGAAAGACATTGCTGTCGGATTTGGTGTTGTGACTTCAACAATTTCACGAGTACTGTCCCGATTTCGAAAAGATGGCGCTGTCAATCGAAAAGTTGGTAGTGGGCGTCCTCGAAAAATAACGCCCCGACAAGATCGTGAAATTGTGAAGCAAGTTAAAGTCGATCCCCTTAAGACTGCAGTGGAAGTAACAGACTAAGTCAATGAACATCTTGACCTTAGTGTAGGCGTACACACTTTTAGGCGACGACTTAGGGAGTTAGAACTCTTTGCAAGGCGCCCAGCAAAGAAACCTTTCATCAGCGCGATCAATAAAAAAAAGCGTCTGGATTTTGCGAAGCGCCACATGCATTGGACTACCGACCAATGGGCTTAAGTCTTATGGAGAGCGAGTTTAACATCTTCTCGTCAGACGGTATTCGCTATGTTCGAAGACGACCGGGGCAAAGATATTGTCCCAGTTATCAAGTTCCGACCATCAAATATGAAGGAGGATCTGTAATGGTGTGGGATAAGCAATCTAAAAGGTTCTTCAAATCACATTTCTGGTATAACTTGATTTAAGGTTCATTCTCTCGTCAAGGAGTTCGTCAGTTGGTTGAAATAGGCGGTCGGATGAATGCCGAAATGTTTCAGGAAATACTAAAAGACCACATGCTTCCACATTTAAGATCAAATATGCCTGAAGACTGCTTATTTCAACATGACAATGACCCAAAACACACCAAACGGTTGGTCCGAGGGTTTTTGGACAGCGAAAATGTTAATGTTCTTGCATGGCCGCCGCAATCTCCTGATCTCAATCCCATAGAAAATTTATGGGATATCGTAGATCGTGAGATAAGGAAGGGGTAGACGACCAATCGCATTGAGCTATTGAAAAGAATAAAGTCCGAATGGGAAAAAATCTCACCTGACCTACTTATTTCCTTGGTAGACTCAATGCCCTCAAGATTGAGGGCCGTTATTACCAACAAAGGTTATGCGCTAAGTATATATCCTTTTATATTATCTTATTTATTTATTCTGTTAAGAAAAATTAACAAATTGGTTGATTTTGTATTTTTTAAGCATTTGCATTTTTTTTTGCTTGCTCTCAAATTTACATTTTTAAATATATTAGTACAATAATTTTTGCCTAATTAGAATTGGAAAATTTCATACTTTGTGTAGTAAATCAAATGCAATTTTCGAGATTCGGTGCAAAATTTCAATGCAATACAATGTAAAAGTACAGATTTTTTTTGCTCGGTACTGTATATAAAATACGGGCGATTTATTGAGTTCAGTTAAGACAATATTTATTAACTAATTGTAGAACAAAAAACAAAAATAACTAATATAATTTTCGTAAAAAATGAATTTAAGTAACGCAAGACGAAAGTTTGCGTACATTACATAAAACTAAACGAAAACAAGAAAATATAAACGATTCATTATTTTGTTGGGTGCCATCTTCTGAATATGACTTCTTTCAATCGTCTTCCCATTAAACCAAGCATTTCGTATCTTCTTGAGTTATTTTATTCCATTCCTCAAGCAGCATTTCTTTGAACATGTTTTTGGACGATATGCTATGTTGACGAATGCGGCAGTCCAACAACTCCCATAAATGTTCAATGGTATTAAGGTCTGGGGATTGCGACGATGTACGCAAGTGCTTTGGGGAATTAAACACTAGCCAAAGCTTTACAATGTGAGCAGTATGCTTGGGATCGTTATCTTGCTGAAATGTAAAATGATCACCTAAGCTGAGTTTTGTTGGCACTTTCACGGATATTTTTTTTTATGACGCTTAAATACTGGAATTTATCCACTATACTTTCAATAAATTCTGAGTTCTGATCCCCATTTGCTGCCATACACCCCCAAACCATGACCCCTCCACCACCATGTTTCACTCCATTCCATTCAGTTGCTGGTTTTCTCCAAACAATACCGCGTCCATTCAATCCGAATATGCATAATTTGCTTTCATCTGAAAACAATACACTGTTCCAAAAACTTTCCGGTTTGTCAGTATGCTCTTTGGCAGAAGCAGCAAGCTTCCTTCGGTTGGTTTTTGAAATATAAGGTTTTTCCCTTTCAGATAGTCCGTGATAACCTTTTTCTCTTAGGATTATCTTCACTATTTTAGGTACACTTTTTCGTGGATTTGCGTTTACTTCAGCCAAAACTGACCGTTTTTCTCTGGCTGTAAGTAGTGTTGGTCGTCCAGATCTATATTTAGAAGAAAAATTCCCAGTTTTTGCGTAATTTTCTAATACTCTTTGTACAGAAGAATGTGGGTTCTCAATTATTTGGCCAATTTCTCTTAGAGTTTTACTCTCTGAAAATATTAAATTTTTTTTGAGACTATACGTTTTTCAGGTCTTTTTCTTAAAAGGCTGGTAATGTTCGCAGACTTTTTACACTAGCTGTTTATACAGTGATGTTGAAAAACAAACGCAACAAATTTAGTTCGCACATATGAATGTAAATATTTTTTTTTTCAATGCAATTTCTTAAAAACAAAAAATGCACACATGTGTAAAAAAGAAACAGAAAAGTGTATTTTCAAAAGCCGCCATTCAGTCCTTAATGCTTGAAACAATTCTCGCTTATTTTTAAAACGTTCACCTGCAATTCGTCACTTTAGAGAGATTCTCAAGGGGATACAAGTCTGGATATTGCACCCGCCAATCGAGAATTTGCACTTGATTGTCTTTCAAGCAATCTTTTACCAGCTTCGATGTGTGCTGCGGTTCGTTATCGTGCTGAAACACCCATAGAAGCTGCATATTCCAAATTTTTCTTAAGAACCTCTGGTGTTCATCGCCGTCCCCTGACACTAATGTTATAAAATTTTCTCGACGATAAGCACAATCAATTTGATAGAATTCACCATTACCTTCTTAAATTACCCTCACAGATTGAAATTAAATTGAAATATACTTTTAAGTCGTATTTTAATAATTTGTGTTTTCACCTTTACGTATACAATTGTTTCGTCGCGGACTTTTTTGTAAAACGTTTTTAGTTCTAAAACTTTTACTTACAAACCAATAAAATATCTGTTGCCGTTTAAGCAGCGTTCACAAAAAAACGACCGATCTTTAGTAAAATAATTTATCACACGGTCACGAAAGGCCCTATTATATAAACGAGATAATTTAAATATCCTATGTTCATCTGCATCATTTAAGCAGCTTTAAATTGGAAAGAAGAAGCCACATAACCCAGAATTGGTCATATTTACAAAGCGCTAAGATTTCATTACTTAAAGTGAGCTAGAACAATACTATGTAGGAAAGTCAAGGCTGCCCTCGACTCTTGCCGCACCGTCGTTTGTAGAAATAACGCTGCACAAAAGCCACTTTTCATGTAACATAAGTCTATTTATACGTGGAACACAGTAGCGATACTTGTTTAAGTCAATCCTAATAGTCAATCGTACTATATTAGATCTCCGACCCCGTAAGTCCTTCTGGAGGAAGCCAATTAACTTGCAAATGAATGCAGTAGATGATTGATTAGAGGACGATGAACTTTATATCCACTCAGACTTGAAGTTCCTGTATAGAGGATGCAAAGACAAGCGATACTCTTCCAAGTCACGGTATAATTAATGAAAATATTATGGATTCCTAGTCCACAGTAGAGCTCAGAGTTTGAATAGGGATATTGCTGAAACACCTTCAAGTGCCTATGTATCCGAGGCAAATATAATAGTCATCGTCAGGAACCTGAAGGTACAAAAAGCGGGAGGACTAGATCTCATAAAAAGTATGTATAGTACATCAAATAATTACCGAGGTCAGGAACTAAATACTTAACGTATATTATTAACGGAGTTTGAAGTTGATCTATTTTCCAGACGCCTGGAAAATTGCAAAAATAGTGCCTATTTTAAAAGCTGGAAAGCCACCTAATAACGTGGACAGCTATAGGCCTGTAAGTTTGCTCAGTAGTTTAAGTAAAACTTATGAAAAAGTACTTAAAGAGAAACTACTATCATTCATAGACGAACACAATATTTTTCCCGACGAGCAATTCGGCTTTAGAAAATGGCACAGCACTTCCCACCATGTACTCAGAATATACAGAATAAACTTCTCGTTCACAAGGGAAATCTACCGGTATGCTATTGTTTGATAAATAGAAGGCTTTTGATTCTGTATGGCATGACGGCTTGGTCTTTAAAATGATCTACTTCAATTTTCCGAAATATTTATGTAAAATTGTCCAAAGCTTTCTGTCTTCACGTCGTTTTGAAGTGTACGTTTATAATGGTGTTTCTGATTAAATGCTCGTCCCAATGGGTGCTCCCAAAGGTGCGGTAGTGTCACCAATTTTGTACAATTTGTACACGTCTGATTTCCCAAACTTGCCTCAGGGTCAAGCCGCTATCTTTGCTGATGACACAGCTATATTTGCTTCACATGAATTTGCTCTCAACATTGAGACGAATCTAAATCATGCGATTCAAATATTGGGAAAATATTTTAACAAATGGAAAATTAAGCTAAATGAGGATAAATGAGGATAAAACGCAAGCCATCTTTTTCACCCGGAAAAGAACAGCAGGCAGCAACTCTACGATGGATCTCCACGAAAGTGAATTGGTTTCTGACAGAATTGAAAAACTCAATAGAACATTTTTTTCGAGCTGTATTGTAGCTAATAATAACCTCGTAAAAAAAAAATCGTTTTATTGTATCATACTTAAATATATATATTTTTTTTTCATTATGCATTTTACATTTATATATCTAATTACTTATTTATTTTTTTATTCATTTATTTATATTTTAATACATTTAATTATTTATTTATATATTTATATATATATTTATATATTTATATATTTATTTATTTATTTTTATTTATTTTTATTTATTTTTATTTATTTATTTATTAATTAATTAATTTATTTATTTATTTATTTATTTGGTTATTTATTTCTTTGTTTGTTTACTTATTCATTTAATTATTTATTTATGTATATTGTTTGTAAATACTTTGTGTCGTTGGAGATATATTCAATTTTTTATTTATTTTTTTTTGTATTTGCGAAGGTTCTTCACGAATTTTCCTTCCTAAAATGGTTTTAATACTTTCATTTAATTTTTTTTCTATAACATAAAGACAATATTGCAGTTGTAAAATACAATAGTATTGTATCTCTGTAAAATGTAAATGTGCGGTAACACTTACCTTTGTAAAATTTATTTCCAATAAAATAAATACATACTACTGTGTCCAAAAAATAAGGTGACATATGAATTTAAACTGCGCGCGTCGAAGGATTTGGAAATTTTTCTTTCTTTTTAGGTTGGTATTACTGTCAGTGACATCTACTATATGTGAAATTTCATGTCAAAATGTATTCATAGTGTTTGAGATACGCGTCGTTTTGTGAGCTGCTAAAAGTGAGTTTTTCGTTTTTTGCGATGTCGAAATTTATTGAGCAAAGAATTTGCATTAAATTTTGTTTGCGGAATCAATTTTCTGCTGCGGATACGTTGAGGATGGTGCAGAAAGCTTTTGATTATGAGGCTATGTCTAAAAAAAATGTTTACAAGTGGTATAGTGATTTCCAAGCCGGCCGTGAACGTGTCGAAGACGAAGAGCGTTCCGGGCGACCATCAACCTCAACCCATGAAGCTCACGTCCAACAAATCAAAGATTTGGTATTGAAAAACCATTGATTAACGATGATGAAGTTGGCTTATCGAAAGGCTCAGTCAATACCATTTTGAAGGATGCTTTGGGCCTCAAGCGCGTCAAATCTCGACTGATACCGAAAACATTGAATTTTTTGGAAAAAAGGCGTCGCGTTGAAGTGTGTGAAACAATGCTTTCCGACTACCAGGATGTCATGAAACGCATTCTAACTGGCGATGAGACTTGGATCTATGCTTACGACCCCGAAATAACCGATCAATCGAGCGAATATCGTGCCAAAGGAGAGCCGAGACCAAAAAAACCGCGCCAAAGTCGCTCAAAAATCAAGGTCACGTTGACTGTTTTCTTCGATTATCGTGGTGTTGTTCTTTATGAATTCCTTCCAACCGGCCAAACAGTCAACAAGGAATATCATTTGAACGTTATGCGTCGTTTGCGTAACGCTATCCACCTAAAAAGGCCGGAATTGTGGAAAGACAATTCTTGGTTTTTGCACCACGATAATGCACCATCCCATACCGCACTCGTAATTCGTGATCATTTCGCCAAAAACTCATCCCATATCTTTCCGCAACCACCGTATTCACCTGATCTGGCGCCGTGCGACTTCTGGCTGTTCAACAAGCTCAAAAGACCGCTCCGGGGACACCGTTTTGATACGATAGAGGAGATTCAAGCCGCAGCGAAGACGGAACTGAAGGCCATCCCGGAAAGTGACTACAACCAGTGTTTAAAAGATTGGAAAATCCGTTGGCATAAGTGCATTGTATCGGGAGGGGATTACTTTGAAGGGGATGAAATTGATTTGGAAGAATTAATAAAGAATTTTCAAAATAAATACAATGTCACCTTATTTTTTGGACACAGTAGTACATACATTATGGCTTCCTAATTGAGTTGTTTGTGCTTGCGACAGATCGCAGGTTTTAATGCTAGTGAAAGCCCTGAACTTTTATTCAGTTGGCGGTCTTATTTCTGGGGTAATAGCAACAATAAATTCATCTCCACATCTTGGAACATATTCTTAATCCTTATCGCTGACAACGAATAAAAAACTTAGAACTCAAAACTAAATAAACTGTCCATTCTTATCCTTATCCATCTGCTTGCTCTTTGCAAATTAATTAGAAGGTTTGTCATACTCCCTTGTTGTTGAAAGCCAGCAGACCAGCTTTCGGTAAAGACTGCTTTGAAGAGGAGGAAAAAAAAACTTGGAACAAGCAACATTAGGGAAGGAATGGTTCGGCTTTCAACAGTCCCAAGGCTTGCAGATAATATGCGCCCAAACAATATCCACACACTTATTCTGTGTTGATATTTGAATAGGTATTTTTTTAATAGAAACTTTCCAATTTCTAGAGCCACCTAAGATCATAGCAATTATGGTACACATTGTCTAAAGTTAAGTTCTGAAAAAAATATTGATATTATTTTATAAATGCTTTTGCCGAAACTGAGACGTGTACGTGTTTTTTTTTTTGTAAATTGTAGAAAGAGTAATTCGAGAGTGAGGGAAAGGATATAAGAATGGAAAAAGTGCGAAGAAAAGAAAAGAAATTTCGAAATATTGCTATTGCTGCGTTGTATTCACAAAGGAATCAATAAGAACGATTTCAAAGTTTTCGCTTTTTAATATACAAGTCCCCTGATATGCAAAGTTAATTCATTCCATAGAATAAACCAAAAATAATTTTCATTCATTCATTCATTTATTGTTCATTATTCTCATACAGTTTACATCTTTCTTAAGCATTAAATATGAATTGTTATCTAGCAATAATTATAGAACTATTTTATGAGAAAAGTAAGTGACATTTTATATTTAATAGAAAATAGTGTAGGGTGCACAAAGCAAATATTAGTCAAATATTTATTGATAACAGTTATGTTCAATAACAATTACAAAAAAAAGAAATAAAAAAAATATACAATTTAAGCGAGCGGAAGCAAATAACGATCTTGGAAATAACATTTAATAATTCCGATATTTAATAATTCAGATATTTAAATATGGAAGCGCGACAGGATTTCGATTTAATTATGGTCAAAGTTTAGAAGCCACAACTTTAATTTCTTCAAAAACGCGGTCAGATTCCTAGTTATTTTTATTTCTATAGGAAGCTTGATAAACAATCTGCATGAAATTGAAACGCGGGAACACAAACAACGTAGTTTGTACTACTACGTAAGTTCTGCCGGTCGAAGATTGGGCTTTGCATGTAACCACCTCTCGCAAGGAAAACTTTCATTACTTTATAATAAAACAAATGTTTCACAGGCAAAATATTCAAGGCCTTAAATAGATTAATAGTGTGGATAAACGATTAGTTTTACAAACTTTCCTTATGGTACATTTTTGAAGGACAGTTAATTCCGACAGCTAATACTATTTTGCATTTTTGAATATGGCATGATAAAATTTTTTTTAAGGTACGTATGGAACAGTACTTCATGACCCGGTAAGAACAACGACTGGATGATAGTAGATATTGCTTTAAACACAAGATGTGTTTGGACCAACTCATATTTTGGTCGATGATGACACAAAGGTATTTAAAATCCTCCACAATTTTAAAGCAATCTCCACTACAATTAACTTCATTACTATTGTTATTATTGTCATTAATTTTCCTACACTTACAGTCAGATAAATTTTGCTTAATACAATCTGATGCATGCAATATAATGTATACGTCCGGGGGTTCTTGCAAACTTAGGCTAAAGAACATAAGCTTAGTTTTGTTACTAACGATCAATTTGTGTTTCGCAAACCAACGTCTTAAGATGTGCACATCATGATTTATATCGGCAATCAAATTCAAGGGGCTTAATGAGCTAAAGGCAATACCAAGATCATCTGCAAAAGCGCTAATTTTGCCTACGAATGATTGTTCGAATAAAGAGTTTATATAAATAAGGAACAAGATTGGGCCAAGCACAGATCCTTGGGGTACACCAAGATTGGTCACTTTTTAGTTGCTTGTATTTTCTCCAAATTTAACTCTTTGTGTTCTATCTTTTAGATACGACTCAAACCATTTGAGGATAAACCCACGAAAACCTACTTTTTCCAATTTATCAAAAAGATTGGTATGGTTTACCATGTCGAAGGTTTTTTTATATCAACAAAGAGACCAGCGCAAGACTTTTTGCCATCCAAACCCATATGAATATATGAACAAAAATCTAGTAGAGTATCTTCAGTAGAAAGGCCTGCCCTAAACCCAAACTGCAAAGGACTAAAATAATTGTCGTTCTGTTTTTAATGTTCTTCGAGCACTTGAGAACTCCAGTTTTCCAAAAAGATATGATGGTGAATGAGATTTTATAATTTTATCTACGCACCTTGAAAACGTATCTAATAGTATTCTTGTAAACAATTTGAAGCTTGCTAAAAGGTACCGTATAAAGATAGCTATATACCGTTTCAGGGAACGCAATTATAGGACTGATAAGTTATTTTACAAGCCTCCGAAGGGAGTGTTTCTAAAGGTGAATATCTAGCTCAGATCCATGCCTACTAGAGCGTTGATGTGATCATAACAAGAAAGGTGTCGATTTACTCAAAAGCCAAAGTCAGTAGCGTATTGTATTGGTTTGGCAACTAAATTATTGCGGATTTCACTCATAGATGGCTTAATTGCATTTTAAGGTTTGCTGATATAATCGAAATATCAAACACATTTTGATATTTGATAACTGGTACTTCAAGTGTAAATCAGTAAAAAATATTTTTTTGATCGGTTGTGTAGTTTTGTTTGGCGTCTGTTGAAAAATGGAAAATCAAAACGCACTAATAACGTCATATTTTCCTTTTTATTTCCGAAAAGGAAAAAACGCATCGCAAGCTCACAAAAAGTTATGTGCTGTTTATGGTGACGAAGCTTTAAAAGAACGGTAGTGTCAAAATTGGTTTGCCAAATTTCGTTCTGAAAAACGCTCTGGTCGTCCAGTTGAATTTGATGACGACCAAACCAAAGCAACAATCGATTCGGATCGCCACAGTACAACGCGTGAGATTGCATAGAAGCTTCTCTTCATGTATCACAGACATGCATTGAAAATCACATAAACTAACTTTGCTTTGTACGAAAGCTCGATATATGGGTTCCTCATGAAATGAAAGAAAATCATTCAACACAACGCTTCAACATCTGCGAATTGTTAAAGAAACGTAATGAAAATGATTCATTTTTAAAACGATTGATAGTTGGTGATGAAAAATGGGTTGTTTACAACAATGTCAATAGGAAAAGATCGTGGAGCAAGCCAGGTGAACCAACTCAAATAACATCAAAAGCTGGTGGCATTACAAGGGAGTTGTCTTCTTTGAACTTTAACCACCCAACCGAACGATCAATTAAGATGTCCACATTGAACAACTAACAAAATTGAACAATGCAGTTGAAGAAAAGCGGCCCGAATTGACAAATCGAAAAGGTGTTGTATTCCATCATGACAATGCATGGCCACACACATTTTCGGTCACTCGGCAAAAATTATTGGAGCTTGGTTGGGATATTTTGCCACATTAACCATATACGTCCTGACCTTGCACCATCTGATTACTTTTTATTTCGATCTTTGCAGAACTCATTGAATGGTAAAAATTTCAATAATAATAATGATGTCAAATCGTACCTTGTTCAGTTTTTTTACTGATAAAAACCAGAACTTTTATGAACGTGGAATAATGATGCTGCCTGAAAGATTGCAAAAGGCCATTGTGCAACACGGACAATACATTACAGAAAAAAGTTTAGAAAAATTACAAAATCCGCAATTACTTAGTTGCCAACCTGAAGTTTGATTTAAGTTCCAGTGAGCCATATATCAGGGACAAGATTAAGATCAAATGTCCTGTGTGAGATAGGAATAGCTAGTTATATTTAACTTTTCAGAACTAATCCATTGTTCCCGGGCGAGTAATTTATTGCACAGAAATTCTCGTTTGAGCACAAGGCAAGTTTACTATTCTTGCTAATTGGTTGTGATGAATAGAGCTAAACATTATCAGCGTATAGGTAAACAAATTTTATATAGTTTCATCTTGTTGAAAAGGTTATTGAGTTTAACGTTTTCAGCTTTCCAATATTGGAGGAGTTTCGTACGAAAAGGTTAGATACTGATAGGTTGAGCTGATCCATTGCTAGAAAACAGGGTATCCTCAAGGCAAGAAACCATAAATTTTCTATTCAGGTTATTTTTGATGCTTCTCATTTGAAAGAAACCGGAGCCAAAGAAAAATCTCATCAATAGTTTGTCCTTTTCGGACGCGGCATCGACAGCAAGTAAGTGTAATTCATCAGCAAAAGTGGGTGAAAGGAACTGTGATTTGATGGACGTTACAACTGGTCGATTGCCAATGGGCTGCTTTTAAGCCCCGACAAATCTATAGTCTGGCCTATATCTCGCCAATCAGTAAGCAATGATCATATACCTGAAATTAAATTGTTTGATACTAGACTGAAACTTGTTGAACACGTTACGATATAAGGCTTTTCAATTAACTCAAATTTTACCTGTCACCATCATGCTAAATCAATCGTTGGGCGAATCTACAGATGTCTCCGTAAATTATGGATTTCAGCATACTTTACTCCAGTAGATACCAGGTTAGTAAAGACCCTGATAGCTCCAATTTGAAGGTATTCTGAAATCGTTTTTTGTAAACCTGATTACGAATCGCTACATAATATTCAGGTAGCATTTAATGACGCTGTCAGATATCTCATCAAACAGAACACCACATGTCGTAAGTCAACCGTACCGGTATCTTGACTCTTCTCGTCTCTTTTTTATGCTTTGCCTAATCGCATCAGGTTATTTATCTAACAGAAGCTCTTCTAGCTATCAACTTCGAATAAATGATCTCAATCTCGCTTTAGTTCTTTGTTTAACACGTATAACTTAAAAAGGTGTAAATAAATAAATAATAATAATAATGTAAGTCGAGTGCGCCCAATCTTCCTTGCTTCAAGTCTGCAATATTAAATTTCTACTCAACTCCTTTATCTATCTTTTTCTCATTAACCATAATTTAAATATTTTTTTATAAAATTAAATTAAATTATATTATTTGTTAGATTTTTATATTTAAGTTTTTGTTCTTGGTTTTGTATTATATACTTATGCAATAACTTCCTCTTAAATATCTAAGCTTTGTACGTAAAAAGACTACGTCTTACTGTACCTATTAATCGAAAATAAATAAGTAAAAAAAAAAAAAAATAAAAAAATAATGCTAAAGTTTCTTAGGATTATGAAGACATCATCAGAATATGCTACATCATCAGCTATTTTCTTGATCACCACCAGACAGATAGATGTCGAAATATGGGGAAAATAAATGTGCGCTTAATTCATATACTTGAGTTTAAAATGAGAAGTCTTTAAACTTAGTCTTACAATGTTTCGACAGTTAAGAAAACCATTTTTAGTTGAAAACGAACTGCGAAGACCCTTTCAGAAACTTTTGGTGAAATATTGAAATATCTAATTTGGATCACTGATAATATCTTTTTTTTTAATGGAAACCGATATTGCTGTTGTTGTCTCTCAAAAGAGAGTTTATTCGATGAGCCATTCCTTCATTTCCAGCATCTCTTAAATTATCTAAACAAACATATCCTCGATGAGTCACCTTAGAAAAAATTACAAAAAATAAACAGAATCCGATACAATCCAATGCACGTGTAATCATCTCAACAGCATACAATCTTGCCAAAAAAACTAACTAACAACAACTAACTAAACCGTGTTTCAATTTACTCATAAACCATTCCCTTACCATCGATATTCCGTGTTATCTTTCTTTCGCTGGCTCTCCAGAGATAAAAAAAAAGCCCACCATTAGGAACATGCGCACAAAAGCTGCAAGACTTTCCCCAAAAATAAAACAGAAATCTTGCTCACGAAAGTGTCAAATAAATACAACAACAACAACAATCAAGTTGAAGAAGAACTTTCCAGTTTTCATTTCTACTGGACGTTGTTTACAAATGTCGCGTGAAAAAATACACAATCCCGAAGTATCCTCTCAGTTCTTGACTCAAATCAAGTGCGGATTGATTTGGATGTTTCAAAAATAAAATTAGAATTGTAAAAAAAAAACAAGTCGATTTCTCTTGTCCTTTTTCAATACGCAATAAAAAACAGTGCAGTCACCATATCCCTGTACACACGTATATGTACACACAAACAGTACAAGAAAGTGTTTTAATCAAAAAAATTTCTCAGCCTTGCGAAGGGCGACTATGACATTTTCACGTTTCCTAGTTTTTGAATAACAATTTTCAATTCAGTTGTGTCAAGTTGAATTTATTTAAAATAAATGCGGACCCTATTTGCATGAAAAATTTCTACCTCATACACATACACTGTCACCGTTGGGTGATATAATTATTGCAGGTGAGTTTTAGCATACATCTATATGTATGTATGTATTTTTTTTTTTGTAAAATAGCTCCCCAATCGCAGGAGTCAGACCAGTGGCCCAAGCAGGTCATTATGGCGCACAAAGCTAATTCTAATTTTAATTTGTATAAATAAATTAGAGCGTATTATTGTCGCCCCAAGTTGACGCATACATATGCACGGAATCGTGTATGCAGTCATATTTTGGTAAGTGAAAGTGACAGGACTCGGATACTCGTATGTCCTTTGGATTCGTTGCGACGGTGACGGTCTCTAGGTCTATGGGTTACAGCAGAACCGTCTACTGTGTGAGTGTATCACGTAAAAAAAAGTTGCATGCAAGTACATAATGCCGTTCCGTGAATTCCCTTGCCAGGATATGGGTACGGTGGCAAGCAGAGTTCGTAGTGCAGATATTCTACGAAGGGTGCAGTGTTACGTTTGTTTTTGAAGAGTTCTTGGCGAAAATATACACTCTCGCTGTTTACATTGAAATAGAGCTTTATGCGACTAAAGAAAGGCGGTGCATTGCTAGTGTGAGATGCAAGCTTAAAGTCATCAATAGACTCATCTTAGACACGCGGGTCAATCTTCTTCAATCCAATCATCGGAACGTTTGCCCGACTTGAAGCAGAAAATTCCTATTAGAACCCTGCATATCAAGTCCAGGAACATGAATCGCAGTCTAGAGGCATGAATTTCATGTAATTTTTGAAGTGTCATAAAAAAAGGCCATTCATATTTTTTCCATCCATTTTTTTACTAGTTATTTATTAATTTAACAAGAATACAGAAAAAAATAAAAAAAGGTGAAAATTTCAAAAAATTAGCAGTTGATGAAGTAGGGGTCTCAAAAATTATTAATCTAGAATAATGTAGCAATGTCTGGAACTACGGAAAAGTTGGAAAGATTTTCTTTACAAAATGGCAACTGCTGAAAAAAAAACAATTTTTCTACCACTTTTTTTTTACTGTTTCGAATTTAAAAAAATAATAATAGAAATTTGGGGATGGGGATAGTTCCAGACATAGATAAGTCCATAAAAAAGACTATCTAAAAATTTCAGTTAAATCGGTCCAATAGAACCTGAGAAATCATGGGTATTGTTTTGAAAAAGACAGTTTCGAGAAAATGCGCTTGAAGTTTAGTGTAAAGTTTTTCGAAGTCTAATTGGAAGTTATGAAATGATATTGTAGACTAACATTTATTCAATCTGTCATTCCTGCTTCAATCAAGAGACCTTCCTTGATTTCGAAAAAACTATTTTCCGCGTTTCCCTCTTCATATCGAGCAGTTCTGGCCTCCTTTGATGCTTTGGATGCTCGTATCTCGGAGCGGTTATTCCGGGCGTTGTCTCGTTTCATAGCAAATGAATGAGCTTCCGGGCCAATTTTCATTCCCATAAGCTCCATTATTTTTAAAATAGGAATGAAGCCCTCATTAAAAATTCAACCAGCAACAAATGTACATATGCATATGTACGTCCACGTGGTTCGAAGGTTAGAATTGAACTGATAGCAGCTGGACACTAAATATAAAATATACAAGTCACCTAAGGTTCTTGTATTACAACATATAAAGGGTGATTTTTTAAGCTGTTATCTTTTTGGCAACACTGGTTTAAACAGCTGACGCACGTTTCGTGTTTTGTTTCACTGTCAAACATCTTCAGTTTGGTCTATGATTTAACCATAAATCGTCTTACAAACTTAAGAAAGTTCATCGCGCGCTTCTTCCATTTTATGGTCAGTTTAATCGACCAACTGAAGCGGCTATTCGGGCTATTGTGACTAAATTTCGCACCAAATTTACATTGTTGGACATTAAACCACCAACACGCTTACGTAGAGTGCGAACTGAAGAAAATATCGCAGCTGTATCAGCCAGTATTAATGATGACCATCAACTATCGATTCGTCGCCGTTCGCAGCAATTGGGCCTCTGTTACTCAACAAAGTGGAAAATTTTGCGGAAGAATTTAGGTGTGATGCCTTTCAAAATACAGCTGGTGCGAGAATTGAAGTCGAACGACCTACCGCAACGTAAAATTTTTGTTGAATGGGCTCTTGGAAAGCTGACCGAAGATCCACTTTTTTACCGAAAAATTGTGTTCGGCGACGAAGCTAATTTTTGGTTCAATGGGTACGTAAATAAGCAGAATTGTCGATTTTGGAGTGAATATCAGCCAGAAGCATTGCAAGAGTAACCTATGCATCCAGAAAAAGTCACAGTTTGGTGCGGTTTATGGGCTGGTGGCATCATTGGTCCGTACTTCTTCAAAGATGATGCGTATCGTAACGTAACTGTGAATGGTGAGCGCTACCGTGAGATGATATCCATTTTTTTTTGCCCAAAATGCAAGAGCTTGACTTGCATGACATGTGGTTCCAACAAGACGGTGCCACATGCCCGACAGCCCGAGAGGCGAGTTTGGTGAACATTTGATTTCACGTTCGGGACCGGTCAATTGGCCGTCTAGATCGTGCGATTTAACGCCTTTAGACTATTTTTTGTGGGGCTATGTTAAAGCTCATGTCTATACAGACAAGCCCACTTCAATTGACGCATTGGAAGACAACATTGAAGCATTTATTCGTGAGATACCAGCCGAAATGTTGAAAAGGGCATGCCAAATTTGGACTAGGCGGATGGACCATTTGAGGCGCAGTCAAGGTCAACATTTGCATGAAATAATCTTCAAATATTAAATTATATGGACCGTACTATCGATTGAAATAAAGATTTTATGCATTTTTTTGAATTTTATGTGTTTTTTTTTTTTGAAAACTTTCCTATAGCTTTTAAAAAATCACCCTTTACAAAGGACAATAGGTTCACTGAGAAATATGGATTCAGGTAGACGGAGAATCCCTAATATCTTTTGTTCGATTAGTTCCGGCCGAATCAGTTTGGATGCCAAAATACCGATATCACCGAATATAATTTGAATTTTGAAAGATCCTCTTGTATATTCTTGAATAGTTAAAAAAAATCGATTTTTTAAATTTCTAGACTAGAATACCCCCTTAAAAGATTGCAAAGAGTGACTGCAAGTGGCAATCATCAAACAGACCATCTCCACCATATTATTACAAATTTTTGGCACGGCAGTTCGTTGAGGAGTCACGACATCTGTAACAGTGCGTCCCGAGAGCTAAAGCCCTCAACTAAATGTTGAGCCTTATATGTTTTAAACATAAAAAATAACCAACCGTTTGGTTTTACATTTCTTATTCAGTTCAGTGATATAGGTTATATTTTATTGTAATAGATTGCACCCCAACAGACAATCCCACTTTGGAGACTTGAATGAAAAATTCCATAATAAATCATTTTTGAAAGTTCTGAAGTTCAATATTAATTACTTAATAAAGCCTTAAGTTTTTCACGTGCCTTTCAAAAATCATATTTGAGTTTCGAAGACATTGACGAATTCAACTTGAAAACACTTATCACTGCAATCGAAATAACTGATTAGAATTTCAAGATAAATCATCTGTGTTGCAGACAGTTTCATGGTGATTCAAATAGTGCGGAACTGATTAGATTAAAATCCCTCCTGAGAAACGTTAAGTCTCTAATAAGTCAACAGTATAGGAATTTGGTTAATGACTACTGGAGGCAACGTGCCAAAAAAGTATTGAAATCTAACTCAAGGAACATGTTTCCCCAAATAAAGCAGATTTTTAAGCCTAGTAGCATTGTCCGAAATCCAGAACTTAAAATAGTGCTGTCTTCTGAGCGGCTCTTTTCTCAGGCAGTCCACAAAATTCAATTACAAAGCCAAAAATCTGTTGATGTGGCTGAAGAGCTAATGCGGTTTGATAATCAAAACTGTGACGCGGCTACTCTTCTTTATTTTTCTGAGGATCTTAAAGCAGACGAACTTTCAATAGAACAGGCATATACTTCACAACATTTGACGAACTAACTGATATATTTAAAAAACTGAACAATAAAAAGTCGTCATCTGGTTTGGATGGTATTCCAAATATAGTACCTAAACATATACTAATCGAAATCATAAAACAACTTTCTTAACAAATTCTACTTCCCAAGCTGTTGGAAAAAATCGAAGGTATTTCCAATAGTCAAGAAAAAAGAAAGATCCTTCAGATATCTTAAATTGTACGCCAATAAGTCTCCTGCCTAAT
The DNA here is from genome assembly GCA_963555765.1 of Orthonevra nobilis. NCBI lineage: Eukaryota > Metazoa > Arthropoda > Insecta > Diptera > Syrphidae > Orthonevra > Orthonevra nobilis. Next base: position 97,200,493 of record OY743225.1, on the reverse strand, counting down.
ATTGGGAAGGTTTTCGAGGTTACTTTTTGTAAATCAATATTGGTCAAGTGCGAAAAAAAGGAGATCATTCCGCGGAATCAATTTGGATTTAAAAGGTACCACTCGGCAGTGCAAGCCATAACAAAAAACTAGTATCTGACATTAACTGGAACCTTAATGCTAAAAGATGTACAGGTAGGTGCCTTTCTGGTGGACATTGAAAAGGCCTTCGACACGGTTTAGATAGACGGACTTGTATATTAATTAATTAAATATGAATTTTTCTCCCACCTCACCAGAACGATAATTTCAATGATACGCGAGAAAAGATTTGTGGTAAAAAATAGAAGGTATACGACGACTTGGGATGCCGAAATCACCGAAGGTATGGAACAGGGCACAGTATCGGCGCCATTACTATTCAACATCTTCAATGCAGATATACTCAGGGATATACAAGGGAAATACAGAATGACCTACAACTAAAATTTAAAAACCTGCAGGTTTTCTATCGAGATTGGAAGCTCAAAATAAACAGCTCTTAATGTGAAACCATACTGTTCCGTACCCCAATAAGGACAGGGTAGTTCAGCGCAACTGGCGATAGTCTCCTCATTGAATCAAAGACTGTTGTGAAATGTTTAGGTGTCCATCTGGATAAATTCCTTTATTACAACGAGCATATAAACGAAAAGCTCAAGAAAGCTAGGCTATTATTTATGTCACTCAAAAGCCTTTTCTACTCACACTATTTTTTTCCTTTTAATATCTGGCCCTCCCCAAGTGGCGGACACTGCGTTTAAAACAAAAACAAAGTTTTTATTTTGTTTTAAAACACAAAAAAAAAGTTTCAACTTGCTGAAAAAGTTGTTAAGAAATATTTTTTGGGAATCTTTTTAGTTCAAGAAGTTGAGTATACAAAACATTGTTTGTTTTGATAGGTCTTCTATTTTTTGGCAATCACGCCCGCCAGTTTTGAAAAACCGAAAAAACAAAGTGTCTACTTCTTCTACCTGTTTAGTTTGCTTATACAAGAAATGTTAATTTATATTAAATTATTTTATTTTTTATCGTTTTCCTCAAATTCTATTTTATCTATTGTTTTTATGAATCATTTTTTGTATTTTTCACCCCACATAATTTTAATAATTTTAATATATGTATGCATATATGTGAAAATTTGAATAGTGACTAAATAAATAAATAAAAATAAAATTTATGTACATCAGTTTTAAGCATTCTGAAAAAGGTTTAGAGAATTTCCATAATATATCCAATAAATGTTAAATGAAAATGCTTACATAAATTTATTATACTATTTCAGTAGGAGAGGCTTAGACGTTTCAAAAAATTGTAGATTTTTTGTGGATCATAAATACATACATATATGGGTGGTTCCGGCGAAAACCGCAAAGGACTGTCGTCTATGGCTTTGCTCTATAAGAATCTAATAACCACCGTCAAAATTATACCGTCTGATAAGTGAGCATCCCAAGGTTCTTTAACACCATACAGATAGATTGGAACAGGCATTCATTTTTCAGAAACGGTCAAAATTCGACCAAATTGTCCCCTCCGTTCGATTTCACCAATGCAAATTCTAGGATTTGCTAATCCTTCATTTGAATCCAGGGATTCTCATGTTATCTAGCAAAATCAGGGATTCTTTTCGAATGACTGAACAACCATTTCGCTTTTCACCCAAATCCGAACTATGCGATCGGCAAGCTTGTGATTTGCGATTCCTGCTGCCATCTATTGGGTTCATTCAGATTTTAGGATTGATACAAATTGTTAATTGAGTTCAAATCAAGCAAAATTCAATTGCAAGTCTATCGCGTCTTTACCGTCTTGATCGGATTCCCGAAGAGTTTAAGCTTGGGAGAGTTTTTCGAGCGCTCTTTAGGTTGCTTTTGACCGAATAAATGTGCAAATATGCGGAGAAGTTCTTAGAACGCAAATAATTGAAAAGAGGTATGTTATAAGACGCTTTTTTCCACTCCGACCAGAGTTTTCAGACTGCACCAATTTAAATATATCACCACATTTTCAGTAATTTTATTATTATAAAGAAAAACTTTATTCCGGTGCCATTTATTGATATTTTCATCAAAAATAGAAAACAAAATATAATTCTGTCTCTCACTTAACCAAACAATGCTGGCAACGTCGGGTTGCCAAGATAACCGCCTCCATTGGATGGAGCTTGAAGCACCGATATCATCTCTTCAACTTCAACTAAATATGTCCGGAACAACTCGCTGTAGCAGCGTAATGCGTATGCACATGGAAGTGAGTTAGCAATGCGTCCACGAAATCAGCGTCCACTCCGACCAAGTGAAAAAATAAAAAAGTAGTTTATTTTTGTAGAAGGCTCTGCGCTATGGGGAACTAGATTTTTTTATTTATAATTGGTCCGCTCTTCAAAACTTTGAAAGTTTGGAAGATTTTAGCTAAACAACTCCGCTGTCAGTGTAATGCCATCACAGCAGAGCCATCTACACACAACCTACACAAACTACTATTTTGAAAACACGAATTAGGTATTAAGCCAATACAACAACCACCACAGCAATGCCACCCATTTAGTCAGACTACTATCGCTGGTCGACCAATCCAGCGATAGTGCCATCAACTTTATCCCAATGGTCAATGGTGACTGGATTAGATTCGAAAAACTAGACCACTCTAGGAATCGAACCGGGAACCTATCAATTAAATCAATTGAAAGGCAGGCACTCTACCAACTTCGCCACCCAGCTGGCCTTAGACAAGTGCTTAGAGTAGAGAAAAAGTACAGTGATTGATCTGAATGTGAGGATGTGTCGTGCGGAAAAAGTGTGTGATCTTCCCAGCCAAATCCTGATGACCTTGATGATGTACCAATTACACGCAACTGTTTATCGAATAGAAAAGCATGTTGAATAGTCCACTTAAGTTTTTCACACAAACTCATATGCGGATCAGGAATGTATGTCTTAAAATTTGGAAACCTTTCCACAATTAAATTGTGATCTGTCAAGACAAGGCCAACACAATATTGACTTGGTGTTAATTCAGTAGCAGATGTTTTGATGCTAAAACGTTTCAAGGAAATATTGGGGGCCTCGATTTGAACGTACCAGAGAGGGTCCCAAATTTAATAAATTATACAAACTGCGTCTTTTAGTATTCGGCGTTGCATTTCGAAATAATAGTGAATAGAGGCATAGAGGCATACCGGAGGACTATGCGTGTATGTAAGAAAACATTTCGAAGAGAGTGTTATAAAAAGCGAGATAGAGGCAAAGCATATGTACTGGCTGGTAATAAAAATCACCGCCAATAATCAGTCGAGTCATATTGCCGCAGTATATCGATCACCAAGTGCTTCAGAACGCTTATTCTGTAACAAATTTAACGACTGGCTGGAAGAGCATGTAGACTCCAATATAGAGTTCATCGTAGCCGGCGACATAAACATTGACTCGTTAGATGAATCGAACACATACACAAAAGACATTAGGAAGCCAAATGAAGTTGATAATATGTGCACCCAAATCGTGAAGAAGCCAACAAGAATTACAAACACCACCAGAACACTAATCGACTACGTAATTACTAACTCTACTTTTGCCTCAGCCATTGCAAACAGTGAGATAAAGATTAGTGACCATGAAACACTTGTAAAAGAGTTCGATTTTAAAAAGCGAATCAAGAGAGATATGGCCACAAAAAAAGTGAAGACTTTTATATATAACAAGGCATCATTTCTTCAACAGCTGAGAGACAGCGAAGCAAACGAAAACTTTGAGGATCCAAACATTTTCGGAAGAGTAGTACAGAACGAATTGAGGAGAATAACAAACACGATGAAAAAATTTAAGACCATACGAACTAGCAGCACATTTAACTGGTTAAGTAGAAGACTTCTTAATATGAAACGAGGAAAAATAGCGAAAAAACAGGAGTTCTTGGTACTAAACAGTGAATCGAGCTGGAACAATTACCGGAAACTGAGAAATCGCTACAAAGTTGAATTGGTAAAAGCGAAAAATAACTGCATTAAGAAGCATCTGGCAAATACAAGCGACCAAAAGTCTATGTGGAGAGTACTTAAGTCTTGTGTCTTGAACGAAAAGCAGCAAGGCTTTACGAAAATTGTATTCAGTGGTGAGTGCACTAGTGACGAAAAAACTATCGCTGAAAAATTCAACAACTACCTTATAAAAAGCATCACAGATATCAACGAATCGATTCCGTTTGCAGTATTTATTCATAGACTATCAAACGTAAACTCAACCTTCAAGTTTCAAAATAAAAGAGTAGCAGACATTAAAGAAGTTTTGAATGCGATTGCTAATAAAAGTAATTTTTATCATATTAGACCTAAAATGTTACTTGGTGGAATAGCAGTAATTGGCCCAGTGCTTAAAAGGCTGATAAATCTTTCAATGACAAGTGGTACTTTCCCAGACATATGAAAAGAAACAATAGTCACATCAGTTGAGAAAGGAAGAGGAACCAGCAAATGCGAAAACTTCCGACAGGTCAACGTCCTCCCTGTGTATGAAAAAAATCCTCGAAAAAACAACATCTTCATTGAAAACCAATCAGGGCTCCGAAAGAAAGACTATTTCGAATCAGCGCTAAACAACGTTCTCATTAACTGTAAAGAGGAGATTGCTGCAAAGAACAACGTAATTGGAGTTTTCCTAGACCTCAAAAGAGCCTTCGAGACGATCGACAGGGATATTCTTCTGACCAAGCTTCAAGGATATGGTGTTAAAGGCAGTGAACTTAAAGGGTTTGGTTCATTCCTTAGAGGTCGAACCCAAAGGACAAATGTAAATGGAGTGATGTCCGACAGTATTGAAAGTATAATGGGAGTTCCACAAGGATCGATACTCGGGGCATTGCTATTTATCATTTACATAAACGACATCGTAGATGTATTGAGACACTCCTGATGATGCCCTTATCTACATTTCAGGAAAGGACCATAAAGATTGTGAACGATTGCTGCAGGAGTATCTTAATAGAGTAAATATGTGGCTGAGAGCAAAAAAGCTCAAATTGAATGTCGAAAAGTCTAAATGTATGGTTAATAAAATTAAGGTAAACGTAAATCTAGTGATCGACAATATAGTAATAGAGAAGGTTGAAGAAATGAAATAGCTAGGTCATAGATTCAAAATTAACGTTCAGCAAACAAATAGATTATATAAATTGAAAAATTTCGAAAAAAATTGGGTTAAGAAATAAAATGTCGTTGATGTCCGCTTTAAATGTCTATAATGTTATCATAAAACCTCACTTTGTGTATTGTTCGTCTATCCTGTACCTGTTTGGCGAAACTGTATTGAATAAGCTAGAACGATTACAGAACAAAGCTATGAGAATAATTTTAAAATGTAATCGATGCACCCCCTTTTCAAACTAATGTTAGATATGATCTTATGACTGGATGTAAAACAGAGAATGCTTGTAAATATATTGTGTTTTGTTTTAAAGATTAAATATGAATGTTTACCGAACTACTTGAAGAAACATCTTAATTATGTAAAGGATTCACAACCATATAGTTTAAGAAACTGTGAAGATTTTAGCCTTCCAGCATATACTGAAACAGTAGCCCAGAATAGTATTGTTTATAAAGGTTGTAAATTTTTTAATACACTACCAAATGAAACAAAAAATGAAACTAATTTTGCTGTATTTAAAAAAAGAGCTATTGAATTTGTCAAATCAAATTTGCCATAAATTTAAACTCTTAAATTTATTATATACTACTGTGTCCAAAAAATAAGGTGACATTGTATTTATTTTGAAAATTCTTTATTTATTCTTCCAAATCAATTTCATCCCCTTCAAAGTTATCCCCTCCCGATGCAACGCACTTATGCCAACGGATTTTCCAATCTTTGAAACACTGGTTGTAGTCACTTTCCGGGATGGCCTTCAGTTCCGTCTTCGCTGCGGCTTGAATCTCCTCTATCGTAACAAAACGGTATCCCCGGAGCGGTCTTTTGAGCTTGTTGAACAGCCAGAAGTCGCACGGCGCTAGATCAGGTGAATACGGTGGTTGCGGGACGATATGGGATGAGTTTTTGGCGAAATGATCACGAATTACGAGTGCGGTATGGGATGGTGCATTATCGTGGTGTAAAAACCAAGAATTGTCTTTTCACAATTCCGGCCTTTTTAGGCGGATAGCGTTACGCAAACGACGCATAACGTTCAAATAATATTCCTTGTTGACTGTTTGGCCGGTTGGAAGGAATTCATAAAGCACATCACCACGATAATCGAAGAAAACAGTCAACATGACCTTGATTTTTGAGCGACTTTGGCGCGGTTTTTTTGGTCTCGGCTCTCCTTTGGCACGATATTCGCTCGATTGATCGGTTGTTTCCGGGTCGTAAGCATAGATCCAAGTCTCATCGCCAGTTATAATGCATTTCATGACATCCTGGCAGTCGGAAAGCATTGTTTCACACACTTCAACGCGACGCCTTTTTTCCAAAAAATTCAATGTTTTCGTTACCAGTCGAGATTTGACGCGCTTGAGGCCCAAAGCATCCTTCAAAATGGTATTGACTGAGCCTTTCGATAAGCCAACTTCATCAGCAAGGTCTCTAATCGTTAATCGATGGTTTTTCAACACCAAATCTTTGATTTGTTGGACGTGAGCTTCATCGGTTGAAATTGATGGTCGCCCAGAACGCTCTTCGTCTTCGACACGTTCACGGCCGGCTTGGAAATCACTATACCACTTGTAAACATTTTTTTTAGACATAGCCTCATCATCAAAGGCTTTCTGCACCATCCTCAATGTATCCGCAGCAGAAAATTGATTCCGCAAACAAAATTTAATGCAAATTCTTTGCTCAATAAATTTCGACATCGCAAAAAACGAAAAACTCACTTTTAGCAGCTCACAAAACGACGCGTATCTCAAACACTATGAATATATTTTGACATGAAATTTCACATAGATGTCACTGACAGTACTACCAACCTAAAAAGAAAGAAAAATTTCCAAATCCTTTGACGCGCGCAGTTTAAATTCATATGTCACCTTATTTTTTGGACACAGTAGTATATGTACATGTTTCTAGAGTAAGTTTAAACTAATGAATTATTATTTTTTGGAACTAAATAGCAGAGATCTGCTAAATAAATAAATAAATAAAAAACAAAAAACTCCGCCACCCAGTCTGTTTAATAGTTTATAACTAACGAGAACCAACAAAAAAAATTTAAAAATATTTCATGTCCTTTTTTTATTTCAAAAATATCTCCTTCGAATCGGAATCGCCTATATGTTTGTCTAAGAGATCCTTCGTCCTGTATTTTTCGCACTACATTCGTTTATAATCGAACGCAGTGAAAAGTTATTGACATCTATCTGGGACAAGTTTAAGCATAATCATAATTGCATTCTTCTTTTATTTACTAACCTAACTGACCCAAATTCATTTTATACTTGATGGAGAGGGTCTCCTTCTACCCAGGCCAATCCTTTGCCCGCATTAGCTTCATAAAAAAGCAAACAGCATGTCCAAAGTCTTAACACTGCAGAATAAACAAGAATAACTATAAAACTACCTCTACGCGAAACTATTTGCTGCAGATCTACATACACGTACATTTATTGGCTTTTAAAAACCTCTTTCATGACCAACAGTAGTTACCAACAGTTCACCATGGAAAGGAAACCATTCTAGTACAACTGTTCTTATGCCACACAGTTTTGCTACTTCCACAGAAGCACTAGCAAAGCAAAAGAATAGAAGCTAAAAAAAACAAATCAAAAAAGCACACTCGCAAAAAACTTACTCGTATCCATACATCTCATGGATTCAAAACAGTCCAAAAAGGGAGAGCGACATTTTTATTGATTCAATGCGCGCGCACTACTTTGATTTCTGCAGGGATACTGTTCACAGATGCTAGTTGGAAAGTTGAAAGGAAATCTTTTATACTACACCGCCGCACCACAGCCAAAGTGTTCTTAAATAAATTTTTTTCCCACAACACGAGGACAACTCTCGAGCAATAAAACAAAAAGAACTTCAAAAAAAACATGTGAAAAAATTCGGAAAAAAAAACATTTATTAAGTGTTATGTGTGCTGTGTAAAAAATATCCTTAAACAGGACAACGCATATCCTTTTCCAGTTGTTCTTGATTTTTTTTTTCTTTTTCTTCCTCCACAAAGTGTTTCATCTTCACAGAGATTGTGATGAATTCCATATCGATTGTGAAGGAATAAAGTAAAAGATATCCTTGCAAAAAATAAAAAACCATGCAAATCCTTTGAGAAAGGTGGTTTCTATCTTTCGTATAATTGTTGTTTTTTTTACACTAAAAGTGGCTTCCAATTAATTATTGTCGAAAAGTGATTGAAATTCAGAGCAATGTGATATATATACACTCACATAAATATACAAGCAAGTCCTCCTTGTGCACTTTGGGTTGCATAAGATTCCATTAGGTGGATGTACAAACATACATCTTTTTTGTTGTGCTAAAAAAATGACATTCCGTGTGAAGGAATCGTAAAAGTAAAAAAAAAACGAAAAAAAAGTGTAAATTTTTTCGTTGCAATATTCAGCAAATTCAGCACAAGGTACTTTTGTTCAGCAGTTAGTGATAGCAGGGTGCAAAATTCATTACCCACAACGGAAGGATTGATTGGCATTACAAGGACGAAGGACGTACGTAGGCTATGGGTAAGAAAAAGGTGCCCAGTGAGGATCTGATCGTCCCACCGCAGGACAATCGCATTTGTGGCACAATTTGCGTCTGTCAGATGACACTGGTCCTTAGTTCGGTCGCCTTGGTTTATTTAACGGTTGCCATTTACATGCCATCGACCAGAGCTTTCAAAAGCGGTATCGACACCACACCAGTCATGTGCACAACGACACGTGCTGTCAACAAGGACAACTGCGAATGGGGCTCGTGTGGTGAATGGTGTTTGAGCAAGACATCTGGCGCCTGTATACAAATCTATGTCAATCTGAGGAACAACGGAACCAACTTGACGTTCCAGAACTGCACGAATTCAGCGAACAAGACATGCTACGGCATCGATCAGGAGCGAGCCGACAAGGCGCGCTGCATAAACGATGAGTGTAAGAATCTCACGGGAACGTTCAATTGTACCGCAGGTCAGTGCCTCAACATAACCGATGCCTTTGAGTGTATATTCAGGAATAGTGACCAACCACTGAAGTGTTCCGGGCGCAGGGGTAAAATCAATTGCATGGACATTAGCGGGCTGTTCTCATGCAATCGCGGGACATGTCGCAAGATACGAACGCCATACAATTGTGATCGACGTTGTGTCGATATTCCAACACGAAATAAGAACGTTGTGATACTGAGTGGCGACAAGGTTTACCTTTCACAGTGTCAGAATGCGATAAACTCTGAAACCGCCGAGGAAGTGTGGAATGAGACGGCGGACAATGTTGTTATGGCGTCGTGTTATTTCATAAAGAACACCTCCGACCGTGTCGAGACAGTGGACTGTATAAACGGGTCGGTCTTAGAGAACAACATGCTGACAGATTTGACCAATTTTACATATCTCAGCTATTTGCATGTTGCGGTGTCGACACCAATGCCGGAGATTGCTCCGCCCGACGTTGACTTGACCATTTCGAATGAGTCACGCCTGATGATCAATTTGGAGGGATGTGTCAACACTTTGATGGATGAGTGCAAGGATTTCTTAAAGGATTTCGGTCGTGATGGAAGCGATCATAATGCACGTGCTCGTTTCCCATGCTTCTATGCTCCAACCAAGAAGGAGATTGTTGTGGCCCGATTCGACTTGGAGGTAACCTATCGGCAATTTGTGGTCGCCTCGATTGTACCATCCGTCCTGTTTGTGGTTTCCTGCTTAATACTGCTGCTATGTCAGAAGACCGTCTATGTTGGAGACGATGCTAAAATGCGCTTCAAGGGTTGTGTAGATACGGACACGATTTTGGCAAAGAACAATTTGGGCTCACAGAGCAACTTGGGCGATACTGGCGGAGGAGGAGGCGACGAAGTTATGGCACTATGAGATCCGTCACGTAAGAATAAAAAACTATAAATTTATTCCACAATAATCTGTCTCTGGTCTCATTAAGTGTGCTAAAAATACTCTGTTTTTGTGTCATTCTAAAAAAAAACGTATCTCTTATCTGCTTTCAGTTGGAGCGGAGTTTCATTGAAATTGTGTTCTGTTCAGGATAACTACATAACTTGTGCTTTGTCCCTACCAAAAAAACAAAAAATGTATCTATCAACCGTCTAATTGTATAAAATTGTCCATAGGACTTGAGTGTTTTGTCAACTTTTCTAGCAGTCTTTGTTCACATTTTTAATAACTAGTAATAGATAAATAGATACATTTTAATCATTTGGTTTAATTTGTGGAGTTCTTAATGCAGTTGGCCGGAGCTCTAGTTGACATTTTCCATTGTTCATTTAATTCATTCGGTTTACTCAGTCACGAATTGGTGTAGATATTTTTTTGGTTTACAAAAAATATTTGCTCAAATTTGCAGAGAGCGTGACTACAGGAAATCATTTTAGAAAACCAAAAAAAAAAGAGGGCGATATCGCTGGGTGGTGAAATTATGATTGCTTTCATTTAATGTGTATCTGCGGACTTGTAGTATGGAATATTTACCTGACTAATAATAGCTGACGTGCGTCGCCAGTGGAATTTTTTGAAGGCACATCTGATTAAGGTCAGAACCCAATGCCAACTTTTTTTTTTGTGTTTTAAGGACTCAGGCTTGAACTTTTTGTGAAATGTTAACTATGTTAGTAGTTGGATGAACAGCATTTTAAATAAGTCAAGGACATTGAAAAGAAAGAAAAATAGAGCTTATTCGGATTTGTTGTCAACAAACATACTATGTTTACAACTTTTCAAAGCCAGTTTAAGAATTGTTGCATGCGATTAATTATTCAAACATTTCAATAGTATGTTCAACAACGATGATTCTGGTGATGGACATTGATTTTGTACCTCCCCATCAACGTCCTTCTGCAAAAGATTTCCTCATTAACCCTCTGTTTCTGGAATTGTTGACATTTTACGTAATGTACTGTCAAAAAACGTGTCCAAGTAATGAACTTGTATGGTAGCATCTTTTTTTTCGATTTTAAGCATTTCTATTCCATTCTATTCATTATCCTTAAAAGCTAGACAAAAACGTTTGAAGATAGCTTAATAAACTTAAATATATTTAACTTATCTTACTGGCCCTCGTCAGGCGCTCGTAGCTAAACCTAACAACTTAAATTATGTCTTTCGACTTAATACTAATTTTAACAACTCAATATCAGAAAACTAAGAAAAATTATTTATTATAAACAAAAACTTAGTGAATGGACGTTTTTTTTATGTTTTTTAAAAATAAACCTTAATACTAAACTACAAACTAATCTTAAACATAAAATCTTAACCTAACTTAAAACAACATTAAAACTACTTACACAACCTAAAACAAAACAGTCAGTTTTACTCGCCGTTTAGCCACCAATAGTGTCGGTATTGCCTTTCGACATCCGCTCTGTCGCGGTCTGATACCGCCCTATTAAACCTAAGGGTCTCCGCTGAGCTAATTGCGACGTCTTGGCCTAATTGACTCGCCCGTCCAAAGCTTTTCGACCGACGTGGAAGATAAACGGTACCGTTAATCTAAAACCAAACCTTCTCTATCAAGATAGAGGAAATCTTCAGGGGGAATATGGGCGTCAAGGCGCAGTGTCTCATGGTGTAAAAAGCCCCACAGATCAAGTTTTTGTTTGATCTCATTGTACAGGACTTCATTACAATAGAATTTTTTGTCTGAGTACAAAAAATTCTATTGTAATGAAGTCCTGTACAATGAGATCACTCTGGAGTTCTATATATGTGGAGATAGGCCTTAAAGCATCGTCTCTCGAAAACCCGAATCTTTTCCATTAAGCTGGTTCCGACGTTGAACCAAACGGCACACCCATAGGCAAGGACAGGCCGAATAAGGGACGTTTAGCAGATCAACTTTACCCTGGCATCGAGTTGACTGTTGTGAAACAGTCTCTTTTTCATAGCAAAGGCTGCTTTGGCACTGGCTAGAGTAGTATCTATATGCTTGTTAAAATAAAGATACTGATCCAGCCAGATCCCAAAGTATCTGACAACACTTCGATTCGCCAGTGGCTGCCCGTTTTGTCCAACGATACAGAACATTCGCCACTTCTTTCACGTATTTCTAGAGGCCCAAGACAACGGAGTCCTGTATAGAATGGTCCCTCACTTTTGGAAATTGATCTTCAACTGCCAATAATCGCAATATTCCTGAATCTTTTCGAAGTCACCTTGCACGAAATCATGTTGCAAAAGACTTACAATGACCTCGATCTTCGGACTTGACCTGTATGCGATCAAGTCATCTGCATACGCTATGGAGTGGCGGAGAGATCGTACAAGATCACTTGTGAAGATCGTAAATAAAATCGGCGAAATAACTACACCCTGATGTAGACCGTTGTTAATTGCAAAAGTCCCAGCAGACGTCACACTTCCATTTTTCACAATAAACTGTCTGCTGTTGAGCATATCTAAGATTATGTACAGCAGCGGTTTGCTCATGCTGAGTTGGTCAAGCTTGAAAAAGAGCCCCTGCAACCATACAGTGTCAAAGGCCTTTTCCAAGTAATTTAACAAGGCACCCGTGCGTGGATTCTTACCTTTGTTCCATTGGATATCCGATACCAGTTTAGACGCGGCATGTTTGCAATCATGCCCCGCTCTGAAACCGAATTGGTTATCCGGAATAATATTTTTTTCCTCAACCCACTTGGTCAGGGCCTTATTGATCATTTTTCCAAACACATTGCTAATGATGAGAAGGATACTTATCGACTGGGGATTTGACGGATTGGATGAGTCTTTATTCCGTTTAGGAATTGGTTGCACCACCGCTGCCCTTCAATGAGTTGGATGCTTACCGCTTCTAGACGAAGGTGTTTAGAAAAAAAAGTTTGGTATTTCGTCGATTCCCACAGTGAACCAGAGATAACCAGGAGATCTTCCTTAGATATGTATGGGGGATGTGTCCCTTCGTTGGCGATGACATCATTTGCCAAATTATTGTCACTGAACATGGTAAAACCAGTGTTCTCCGATCGCCAGTGCTCAATATCATTTTGAAGGTCGGAGATTTTCCAAGACGTGGTTCGGGCGAGTACTATGGTTGTATCTTGGTTTTGTGCTTTATCTACCCGGGCGACTTTTTTTTTTTTTTTTAAACTGTTAAGTAAAAAACAATTCTATTAGAAATACTAGCTCTCGACTCTCGTGTAATACCTGATAGCAACGTTGATAGTGGTTCGGGTTGTGGATGGCACAGCACATTCCAGGCGTTTCGTTCTTAAATTTGAGGGCTCTAAAGTACATGCAAATTTTATCCATTTTTCTAATGACGACACTTGGATGAATACACCAAGATTTATATGAGCACGTAGTGGTCGTCTTGATCGAGCGATGCTTATTCCAACATTTTGCAGGCTTCTTTCCTGGAGTTCAGTTGTCTCAGACGAACGGGTCTCAGCGGCATGTACTCGAAGATTTTCCATCCTTAATGCTCATTGCTCGACTGATTCTGAGGCTTGTTATGCTCTTTTCTTCCGTGCTTGAGGTGTAGATCGGCCAATTGCTTATCGCTTTGGAGGCATAATTGTACGTAACGGGAAATGCGTTTCATTGCCTATAGAAATGATTTTGGCGATCGAAAGTGTAGTTGTTTTTGAAGTATGACTTGAGTAATTTTGAAGCCCTAGGAAAATAAAATGCTTCAATGATTTGATTACGTTGCTGCTACTTCTGCTACGCCACGATAAATTGATGTCGACATTTTGAAAGTGAAATGCCAACTGAGAACTGAGGCAGCTTAAAAAAAATAACCTGGAATATAAAAAGCACCCTTGCATATCGAACCTGGTTTCATCGCTCTTAAAAACCTTCTTTAATTTTGAAATTTGTAAGTTTTCTTTATAACTATTGGGACTGAGTTTTACAAACTTTTCGAGTACACGAGAATTAAATATAAGTAATTATAAGTAAAATGAAAGCTTTCGTCCAATTCGATTTGACTCTTTTCAGTATTTGTAAAATGCTTAGATTTAAGATTAAGGAAGTACATAAAAATTTGAAATTCCTGAAAAGAAATGAAAAAGAATGATAATTTTAACGCAGATTGTCAACAAACCTTCCGACCTTCTAATGTAAGTCTCAAGAACTGCCTACTGAATACCCAAACCACATATCCTATTTCCCTATCGAATAAATAATATGTTTAGTCCAGGTTAGATTTTGATTCAAAATAACTCTCGAGCTTTCAAAGGACTTCAAATAATTTTTTTAAATATTATCTTCATTAAGGAAATTGAGAATTGTTGAAAACTTTACGAGACAGTACTTTCGCTTGGCTTTGTTTCGAATTCATTTTATGATGATTTTCCTTGTTCATTGGGAAACAATCAGTCAATCTTCATTTAAACGGGCTGTCAGATGTCAGACCAATCAGCTGTACGACTGCTTAGATGGATTGGAACATCATCTGCATTTTGGCGAGTTTCAAAACAGAAAGTAAATCGCTACAAAACATTTTGTAAAGCAAAGTAACGAGAATCGCTCCTTGCGGAACTTCTGCATTTTTTGTCACAAAATCCGACATGACGCGGATAGCAATTGAGTTGCAATTTATACAAAAGCTTCATGCATGTGTGTGTGTATTTTTAAATCTTTCCCAAAAATCGAATGATTCCACAAAAAAAAAAAATCATCGAATGATTTTCCTTGACGTCCAGTCTGGAGAGCCTTTTTTCCATTCCTATATTTTGCTTGTTTTGTGGTCATAGCAGAGATTTCCGAATAGCATTTACTCCAGATAATCAAATCTGTCTTAATATATGTTTGAGTGTTGTCTAGAGTTGCGGTTTATTCCCTGTTGTTTGATTAATAACTTTGTTTATTTGTTTAACCCATCAGCTTGGAAGCTTCAATTTCCGGCTATAGTCTAGCTTCATTTAAAGAGGCTATGATTGTAGGTCTTTTTTTGAATGAGGTTTCCCACGATGACTTTCGATAACTCTTTTGAAATATTTAAATATGTATGTTGTCAGAAATAAGTACTAGATCAGCAACCAAAAAACGCAAGATTCAATTATGAAACACTTTCCAATAAACCACATAAGCAGTTTTTCTTCACATCTATAAATCAAGAAAGGTTGGGTGTTGCATTGCATTGCACACGGGAGTGGTTTTCAGTTTTAAAGCCAAAATCTTTTAACAGTCTTATCGACAAGTCGCTTGAAATAAATCGACGTCAAGCGGCAGTATAATTCACACATTCTAACCTCAGATTAAGCTCCCTTGTTGGCTTCAAAATTAGCTTAACTCAAAAAAAAAAACTTGGTGCTTCTATCTTTTTATAGAGATTGAATATTAGTGGTAGTATCATTTTAGCGGTTTGGTTTTTGACTGATGATAATATGTATTTTAACATTTTTTGATTTTAGTCACTGTAGCTCCACATGTCATTCAAAAATCGCAGTGTTTTTCATCTATGACCCGTCACTACGGTTTCAAGTTGACTACTAAAAAGAAAGCAGTCATTTTCAACCGATCTCATCGGATCCTGCAGGAGGAAAGAATGAACTTCTTCTGTCCCGTATTCTCTCACCATCACCTTAGATTTCTCAGCCATTCAAAACATGGGATTTGCGTCTTTCAGAAAATCAGACGAATGGAAATCTTTGCAATTGAAAAAAAAGGATCAATGGTATCGGAACCGACGCTCTCGAAGCCATGTAAGCAGGTCTACTGAATTTGTTTTCTGATGCTCAAAATGTATCACTCTATCGGAAGATGGTTTCACTTTTACAAAATGCGACAACTGTCTTGTTTTTATATTTCTGAAATAAACAGATGCAGATAATAATTCGACAAGCTCTGGACAGCTATTATTGTCAAGATTGTGCGGTTCTGGTGACTAATTGGCTAATGATGCCGTAGATGAGGTTTATCCTTGCAACGCATTCTACTATAAGGGTTAAAAATGTTTCCTTATGCAGTGTAGACATCCCTTAATCAAAAGCAATGATAGGTATGTATATGCATTTCACGAAGAGCCAGCACTGCATGGTGAGCCATTTATGCCCTTGGTGTTGTCTCGCTTTATTTTAACACGTCTACTGAGACTGATTATTGCTGATCAATCCTGATCAATGAATTCTTATTTTCGCTATTTGATAAATTTGGACTGGATGGGAAGTGGTTCCGACAGGACAGTACAACCGCACGCATAGCTTGCAAAACAATGAGCATTTAGAGAGATGCGTTAACATGATGCAAATTGTCTCGATTTGTTGTTAATTTCACTGGATTTTTATTTCTTTGTTAAGTCACTCATCTACAAGAATGATGCCCATGATTCTAGAAGCTCTCGAAGCGACTATCCGATATAATAATACCGTAAAAAAAAGCCAAACCTCACAATTGGATCACAAATGGCAAGTGATATCGTATTCAAAAAGTAAAGTAGTGAGTGTTTCTGGATCGAACTGTATCAAAGGTTTTCTAAAGTCATCTTCTTTTTGTAGTTTCAGAGTGTGTCTTTTGATTTGTCAACAGTATTAAATCCAATTATAATCAATTTGTTTAAGTAAATAGATTTTTGAATTAAAAAATTAGCATTGAACTTAGTTCTTCTAAATCATTTTAATATTCTATTTATTAACCAAGTTACACATTTTTTTTATAGGCATTCCTCTGCTTCAAGAAGATAGCCCTATTCACCAGCCTGGAGTTTTTGCATTGCAATAAGCAATCAACTATTTAACACCACACCAATTTGTTCTTAAAAAAAATATATTTCATTTCCTGCAATTATTAAATTTCCTTTAAACACCCGTTTCGAAATAATTTTTTTTCTATAATTCGAAAACAAACAAAAAAATACGTGTAAATAATTGCATATATACATTTCAAGGACAATATTAGTAATAATATTAATTTGTTTTAGTGAAACACGTTATTGCAAAAGTCACTTATTTCATTAAGCCATCAACACTAGCAAAATATGTACACTTAAAAATATATTTACCACCTTAAGCAAAGAATTTTAAAATAATTATTAAACATGAATTTTATTCTTTCATAAAATTTGTTGAACCATGTTAAAAAAACGAATTTGTTAATTAAATCTTATTTTTCTGTATCTTTGATTGAACTCAGAAGCAACAAAATAAAAAAAAAAATAAAGGCAAATCGATTTGGAGGAATGCGTGATAATATTTGACATAAAACAAAAACAGCTCAACGAGCACAAATAAAATAATATTTAAAAAAAATATATTAAAGAAAATACAAAACATTAGAAAATTGTACAATATACTACGGAATCATAAATACAAATATGTATGCAGTTTAAATTACATTTATCGAGATACATTACGAGAAATCAGAGATAAAAAAATAATAAATATTTATCTAAAATTTCGGAATTACTATATTCACAGAAAATTAAAAAATAAAATTTGTAAAAAGAAAGTTAAGCATATTCGCAAAACATAATTACCATAGCAGAAGAATCCGCTAAAGAAAAAGTTTAAACATTTACCAAAAAAACAAAACAAAAGTAAATATTCAATTTTGAAGTAAGATTAAATTTTTTGTTACACCATTATTTTTATTTTTGATTAATTTTTTGGAACAACATTCATATCGAAAATTTAATATCTCAAACATAAGCACCTAAGTACTTTTTCGAGGGAAAAGAAAGCAATCAAAAGTCTAAAAATTAATCGACAACTGAGGCGACAATTTATACAAAACATGAGAAGTTCAAGTGCATCGTTATCGCTGCATAGCCCCACGCTGTCTACTCACAGTTTGGCCGGCAGTAAAGTTAGCCTCAATAGCAGTCGTACAAAATCTGTGCATGGCGAAGAGGAGCAGGAAATCGAGACCCTCTTGGAGAAGGCAAAATTTTACACATCAGTATGTTTAGGTAAGTGTGATGTTTGGATAAATGTGCTTACTAAGTATGATAATAATTCTTTTATAGGAACAACTGCGATATTATCGGTGTTTGCATTTTTATTTTTGATTCCTTTTGTTGTGGACCCAGCAATATCGACGATAATTGCGGACTATGATCCAGTGCCTGTGACATGCGTCGTCATCGATCACATCTATGCGGAGGGTATCAAAAATTGCACATGGAGTTCTTGCAGAGAGGGATGCACATCTTCTCTTATTAAGTAAGTAGCCTCGACTATGGAATAAAAATCTTTTGAATTTTGCATAAAAAGTTTTTAAAAAGTTTTAGTCTAGATTTATAAGAATAAGTTTTCAAAAAACAGACCTTTAAATTGAACACAGGCTATAGATAATATCATATAAATAAAAGGGTGTTTCGTGGCGACCAATTTCGTAACTAAAAACGGTCAAGCAAATGAGTTTTTTTGCGAACTCTGCCTTAACGGTAATAGATATTTAAATAATTTCTTAAGCAAATTCTAGAAATCCATTTGTTCTACAAAAAAGTCCGCGACGACATACATATCTCTACATTTTCAGGTTTTAGTACAATTTTAGAAACATTTAAAGTTTGTAACATTGTTAGTTTGTATCTCGATTTTTAGTGAACGCTACCATAACGGTAAGAGATACATACCCACTTTCTGAAGAAAAGTTTTAGAATTAACAAGTGTCTACAAAAAAGTCCGCGACGAGTCATCTCTATATGTTAAGGTTAACACACAATTTATGAAAAAAAGGATTTGAAAATATATTTCAAATTAATTTCAATTTGTCAGGGTTGGCAGTAAACTTTGTAACATTCATTTGACACATTTTAGTCCTACAACTTTTCAACGCATACGAAACCTACGCGGATAAAGTCGCAGGACACGGATATTACTAATAAATTTGAATCCTATTTAGGACAAAACGTAGTAAAGCCTGTAAAAGTCAAAACTTTACAATAAAATAGAACCAACTATAACAAGGATCAGGGCAAGCTTTTTGTTAACTAATTAGTATGTTTTTTAAGACTTTATATTTGACGTTGGATGGGCTGAATCGAAATAAACAATTCTCTGTCTGAAGCACAGAGTGAATAAAAGAATTTGGAGTTAAATCGAAATATTGTGTAGTGGTTTGAAACTCGGGTGTATTTTTGGCTGGTTAGGGTGAGCATATTGGTCATCATATAAATGATCATATTTTTTGCATGGAAAAGGTTTTGGTTGAAGGTCTAGTAAAAAATAGAGAGCGTTAGGATGACTACGAAGCTACTTGGTTTATGTGTTCGCGAAATCTATTCGTTCTATCTGCAAAGTCCATAATTTCCACGATTCCTATCATTCAAATCAGGTATCGTTACTTTACTGCAGTATTTTGTCGCGTAGGCTCGCTCTTGCTGGGCATTGGCAGGTGAGATCCTCCACGTCTTCCTTGGTTGTTTTCCGTTCATTGTAGACTACTCTTAATGGAGCTAAGAACTCATTTTGCTATTTTTCTTTTTCTTTACTATAGATCTCATTATTCTACGTGTCGCTAAGTTTTCTCAGAAAGTTTTTAGTTCCTGGTGGTTCCTATTCCTATTTCTTTGCCATGGTTCTGGTCCCTATTTTCTGCGCCTTTCCTAGCTAGTTCGTTTACCGACACACTTTGGTGCTCCGACACTCACATTAGACTGACAGCATTTAGTGTTGTAAGTTTATTTAGTTTGTGTTTAAACTCTCTTACCAGTCTTGATATTAATAAGGTGGTTTTGAGTGCTTTGTTCTAATTCAAAACAGTGAAAGCTTTTGCTTGGAAGACCGTAACGAAAAGGTAAAGATGTCTTGAAACGTCGATCGGAGGTTTTCAGCAGAAGATACCCGCCCCCGACTGTGACGATATGTGTGAACCGTCTGTGTACATGGTCATGTCGTTATTTCGTTCTTCAAAGATTTGATGCTGTTACTGAAGATGAAACTTTTCTCTGCCAGATAAGACGATCCGGTAGCGATGATATCGTTCTCATAATAATCATATTAACAATTTGCCTATTCCCAGTATTTTTCCTGTCGGCAAAGTGACCTTGAGCCTTTAGCCTTATGGCCGAGAGTTATTCGAGTCTTTTCACCTCGTGGTGTACTGGTTTAGTGTTATTGCTTCAAAGGCTGCACTCGGAGTTTTAATTGTTAAAGTTGTAAATCCCAGACACGTCATGCTTTACACTTTGTGAGCCTTTCGACTACAATATATATTTTTTCTATCGTTGACCACAATACTAAAATGCCATAAAAGATTGTTGGTTTCATGATATAATGCTTTATCGAGTTGGCTAGCTTTGGGATTTTCCACCTTAGCTTTGGTTGTAAGTTTTTTTAGGCTTTGCTTAGAGTTTCTTGTTGATTATAAATCCCAAGTAGTTTAATTATTGTGCAAGTGATTTTGGGTCCATTGAAATGGATATCTTTTCCCCAAATTTCTTTTCTCCCTGATTTTGTCCCATTGATTTTATATCCATTTATGCCGGACTTGTCGAGGCTCTATCCTTGATATTCTTCATGATTAATCAGTCCTTCAATGCGGATAATTAATTTCATTTCATGGTTTTTTTCTGAACGAACTCTGAAAAGAGATGGTTCATTAAAACATTTATTATGTTAGTTTTGGATTTGCCCCTTAGACTTTTAATACATAACCAATTCAATTACTTTTTCCATGTAAACCAAGAGAAATCATGCTATTTCAAGGATTTTTCCTGATTCCTTTATCTGTCTGTCTAGATTTCGTTCGATAAATCTGAAAAATTTAAAAAACTACAGTGAAAGCCAACGAGTTTGTTTCAATACCAAATTGAGGAACAAGCAACATTTCATTGGTCTAGTTTCGAAGTTTTTAAGGCACAATTATCACTCATTTTAAATTAGATAATGAAAATCTGACCTTAAACAGTCATGATTGAGAGTTGCTTCCACGTGATTTACTTTGTTTCTTCCTGAGACACAAACTTGGCTTACAAGACTATGTACTAGGAGGATATAATTCAATTGCCTATTTGGTGGCACTGAGGTCGGCCCTTGACAAACAATCAACTTAATTTGACCGCTCATGACTTCAATTTGCTATCATAAATATGAAAATGAAATGTTTCAAAGGCGATCAGGATAGCCAGTCTCAAGTATGCAAGTTCGCATAGCTAAATTTTCTATGCTTAATATTGGCATAGATTCAAAAGTGGAGTAAGACTTTTCCTGTTTTTGGTGTGCCGGCAATAAAAACTAGAGCTGAGATTGTCTGCACCACAAATTTGACCTCTGAATGAGTTATGCTATGAGTTATGTAAGCGGATGATATCCATCTTCAAAGTTTGTACCCAAAAATCTCAAAGCTTTTTGTCTTTGATCTTGGTTCTCTATCATCGCTCATTAGTCACTGTAATCGTGTAATCCACTGAGTCATCGAAAAAATAAGGCCCACTAAGGCAGTGACTGTAAGTTATTAGAATTCTCAGTGTTCCAGAAGTGCAAAGTTTTTTTTGTTTACATATCCGTTCAGATAGAAATGGAGCTCGTTGCACATATTTAATTTTGACCTAAAATCTGTGATATTTGGTCGACGTTGACAGCACAGCCGTGCAAGCCACATTGGCGGTATTTTGGTCTGACATCTTGTCACACGTGATATTCCAGTCTCTTTGAAGTGTCGCGTTTGACTACGGGGCCAAGGTTGACCGGAAAAGTTGCTTAACAATGAACTACAAATTGTTCCATAAAAAAAAATTCCTAGGGCACAGTTCCGCATCTCTTTTCTTCAAAAATATCAAAACACTGCCGCCTTTTGAAAAAGTTATTCCATTTTCATACAGGGTGATATATTTTTGGCCACAGCTTGAGTAGTAAATCCAAGTAATTTAACTTCTAAATATTTACTCATTTTTTTTTAATCCAACTACTTTCTTATCTTTTGCTTGATTTTTAATTATAAAAGCATAAACATTCTAATAATGAAAATAGAAATTTTTGTAAACACTTTTTAAGACATATCAATGAGATTTTGTTTTTTGATGGAAGCCGTTCTATCCGCCTTGAAGAGGTCAATGGCATATGGTATATAGTTTCGAACGCAATATTTTTCAACACTGGCTGGATAATTATTCAAAATCGCCCTCTATTTCCTTCATCCGAATTATCATAATTAAGTCGAATATTTTTGATAACTTAAATGCTTTGAAAAACCATGTTCAACTTACTGAATATGCTGGTATGTATTTCAGTACTTCAGGGTGTTATTCTATGTCAAAAGCTTTTCAAAAAGGCTACATCTACCCATTCGGGGCTGAGTGTAACTATCTCAAATCGATTTTTGAACAGGGTCTTCTTTCCCTCTAAAACTAAGCTGTCGAACCGTGATACTGATCAACTTAAAGAATTTGACAGGAAGAGAAAATAAATTTTCGGACGGTATAATTAAGTTATCTTAAACTAAACTAAGATTATGTTTTGTTTTCGTATTCAGCGGTACTCAAGTCAAAATGAAGTGTCTTGTTTTTTTTAACACGAACTCCTTTTTTGCTTTTCTTTTCAGGTGCCATCAGCTTTATGTGAATTACACGCGAATTCCATTCGATGAATGGCAGAAGAACCCACGAGATCTAGACACAGTCGTATGGGACGTCAGCTACACCAAGTTCTTGATCAATTCCGAGGGTTGTGGCTATCCTCCGATGACAAATTGTAGTATATTCGCAAAGCAATATGGGTAAAATATAATTTCCAAAAAAAAAAAAAATTATACAAAAACTAATTTGCGATAAAATTTTAGAGCTGTGGGAAAACCGTTTGCCTGCTTTTATAGTCGGGCCTATCCAGAAGTTGTAATCGGTCGATATTCCTGGGAGGATAATCTCAAACACCTGGTACTCTCGCTAATAATACCAAATGTCCTGTTTGCCATATCAATTGGTGTCCTTAGTTACTGGTACTGTCCGTGCTGTGACAAGGCATGCAATAAATCTTCCCGGGTATATGCCGAAAAGTTCCCAACCAAAGAAGAGTGAGTGTTGCCTTGATATTGAACTTTCAATTCAATTCACACATACATATACATTTAAACTTTAAATTTTAACATAGAATTTATTGTCCTTAAATTAAAAAAAGCAAACAAAACAAAAACAATACTATATTTATGTACTCGTATATTTCCTTAAATGCAAGCTCTTTAATAATCTATGTTATGCCTGAAAACTATGTCTTCACTTGTTAATAAAGCGCGAGGATTAAACAAACTTAAAAAAAAAAAACAAAAATAAAAAATAAGAACATTTTAAACAAAATAAATATCCGTCCATTGAAAGCATATAAAATTTGCATGTTAATTGGGTTCAACTTGCTGTCTATGATTGTTTTGTTTTATTGAAGGTGTGGTTTGTTGTGTTAATATTTTCTAATAGAAGTTTATTATTTAATTAAGTATTTTTTTTTAAAGTAAAACATTTGCACTTATTATTTTTTGCATAGATGCTTTATGCAAGAAGGGGAACTGTTGATTTGTGCATGACTATTGATTTTGCATGGTTCGTCAGTATCAGTACGCATCTTAGTAAACAAATCAATTGGCAAACATAACAATACAAACAAACAAGAAACAAAACTTTATGCAGTCAGTTGTTAGGTTGAAGACATGAATTCGAAACTTGTGTAAGACAATTTCGCCTCATTTTAGCGTATATCTTGACCATCAAATCGCAGCTCCATGACGGCCAAGCATCATCACCAAAATGACTACTACAGGGTTTTCCAATAAGGACTTGACAACTTTTTTTTTTTAAATAAAACGCAAACCATTTGAGATATTTTAAAAACTTTACTATCGGCTTAAAGTGCAATCAAAACATTTATGAATGGAACTCGACTTCGTTCATATGGCCACCGCGGGCACGTTTGAAGCGGTCAATTCGTTGGACCCATTTTTCGAAGACTCGGGTATATTTCGGGCGAAACGGACATACAATGTTGGTTCTGAGTTCTTCCAACAACGTCGGCTTGGTGGCATAAACCAATGACCTAACGTAGTCCCAAAGAAACTAATCTAGAGGCGTTAAATCACACGAACGAGGCGGCCAATTGACTGACCCATTTCTCGAGATAACATGCTCATCAAACTAAGTCTTCAATGAATCGATTGTAAGGTGCACTGTGTGTGGTAGCACCATTCTGTTGAAACCACATGTCGTCCAAGTCCATATCTTCCAATTCGGGCCAAAAAATAATCGGTAATCATGGCGCGACAACGCTGGCCATTCCACAGTTAGGTGGAATATGGCCCAATTGAAGTGATGATTCATGAAGCAAATGTGGATTTACACCCGACTAATAACACATATTTTGCTTTTTGACGAACCCATTGAGCCAAAAATTAGCTTCGTCACTGAAGATGATTTTGCGTTGAGCCATGAGCCCATTCGGAGAATGTACGTCGCTTCAAATGGTCCATCGGCTTCAAATCTTGAGTCGGCTTGAACTTTGTATGGGTTTAAACCAAGATCCTTACGCAAAATACACCATTATGTGGTCTCAGCGATGTCCAATTCTTGAGAACGCCGTGGAATTAACCGATTTGGAACGTTTATAACGGACGCCTGAACGGCAGCGCTATTCTCGACACTTCGACCAACCCGTTGTCTCACTTACGCAGCGACATCACACAACGAATATGTTGACTCAAATTTTTGCACTTAACTTGATATGCCTGTCTTCTAGGGCAAGAATTCCGACCGAAAATTGGAGTTAACGCTCTTAAATTTGCTGTCACCGACTCCGAATTTCGTTAGAAAATTTTTGTAATTCAAAGTTGCCAAGACCCTATTGGAAAACCCGGTAATACTCTTTTGGAGATTGTGACACTTTTTGGGCGGCTTCTGTGGCTTGCTCAAGTCCTAATATTCAATTTTGATTTAAGAAAGACGGCGATCGTGCCTAAATAATCGCTTCTATTTTTATTTTTTTTTTTACTGCCTTGAAAAAAAAATTGGGCGGTAATATGGCACTCCAAAATTCCTACCAAACAGTTATTTGGATTAATGACCCAATAAGATTTAAGGGACCGGTGTTCACTTGCTGCAATCTTTCTATTACTAAGGTTCTTAGGCTTAGGGCATACTTTCGGCAAAGATTGTTTTGAAAATGTGCAACATTTCGGCACCACAACATCCACCTTGCGGTCGATCCATTTCGTGCCGCTTAAAAATAACAATTCAATTTGCTAAGTGGATAAGCGCTGGCAATGTCGGAATAACCTATGATTCGAAAAGAAACCTTCAATTGGCGATTTGTCATTTCCAGAATTTGTATGCGATTGGAAGATTGCTGATAAAAGCTGATGCCGTTTGAACTCCTTACGGGCATTGCATCACAAACTAACTACATAATGTCCGATTGTATTTTCTGTCGCCTCAGTGTCTTATCTGACACTGTCATCCTTAGCTTCCGGCGGTTGCTCGGTTAACGCAAACCTTCGAGAAGAAAAGACTTATCTTTTTCTAGCTATGAGCTCATGTCTTATGAATTTTACACTTATTCACGTCGCAACCTTATTATTATTTTGGCTATAGTCTATTTCCTTACAGCCTTTGCGGCCAGTCTGGCAGTAACGCTGCCTTCTTTGGACGAAGTCCATGAAGCCTGAATTTATACTTTCTCAACAGCAAAGATGCAGCTTGAGGCTTGTGATTGAGCTTATCACCATCAGATTTCATAGTGAGATTTAAAGATTGTGTTGTGATTTGAAACTCAGGTGTATTTTGATTTCCGTCGCTCCATGGTTGGAGTCTGAAAGCGACGGAAAATTAAGTATCGACTTTTTGCATTCGCTCAATTCGCAGTATTTTATTAACTGTCAGTTGGTTTTTAGCAAGATTAGTTTTCTGCAGTTTGGAATATTGCAACACCACTATACTGTCAGTGTAGGGCCAATGGATTAAAAATTCCAGTAGCCATCAACTAAGTTAGACTTCCATTGCTGATCAACAGTATCCTCCTGACGGTGACATTGCAGACAAATGAATCGTTTTTAAGTTATCTTTTTGAAGAATAATTTGGAACATCGGTTTCTGAAATTGACTGCATAAGTTACACAATCAATAACGCAAAACTAACAAATTAAAATATAATTTAAACACATCTTACAAACGTCATTAGAGTTAACATATTCAAAAACATATTTCGAACCTCTGGTACAAAACAAAAACATAAACGAATTTTTCAAAATTTCATCATGACACATTCAACACATTGTTAACCAATACAAAAACATTTGTTTATAAAAAAAACAACAACTATAAAGTATCTAGTGCCCTTAGATTTCCATTAGAAGTGGAATGCATGAATCTAGTATCTTGTTCCATAGTTGCTGCAATTTAGTTCAAAACAGTTCTCACACTAATCCTTCATTCAAAAAAACCAAAAGAAGCAACAATAGAAAAATTCCATAAATTTCACAATCATTTTAGCAAACTTCTGTGTCGCAGTGATGACGAAGATGAGCTGGAGTACTAGAAGCAAAATATCTGTTTATGTACCAAACGTAGATAGAGTTTAAAGCAAAAACAAAAAAAAAATAAAATAAAATAAAAACTTAAATCCGTTTGCCAAACTTAAGTACGAATATGTTTCACATTTCCTTCCTTTCTTTTAATTTTTTCATATTTTTATGTTCAACTCATGCACAAAGTACGAGCATTGTTATTTAAAGAAAACTTAAAAAAAATTGTTTTATCGTTTTTTTTATTATTAGAGAAAAAAAAACAATAATTAAAAAAGTAGGCTGATATCATACGCATAAGAATTTATATAAAATATTTTATACAAAAAATATTTAGCATAAACTAGTGAACAAAATAACTTAACAAATTGGCTTTGAGTATTTTTTTCTGTTTTCGTTTTAAATTTAGACTGCTTACAAAATTTACCCTATACAGTGTGGTGGGAAAGTTGACGTTCGTTTCAATTACTTGTTGTCTTTAAATACATTTTTGATTTGTATGTAAATACAATAAAATAAATTCAATAGAAATTTTTAAATATCTTTAAATCTGTCCGTAGCTTTCACAAAGCAAGTCTTAGACCGTTGCCCCTTCACCGGTGAAGCCCATTAGGCTAAACATGACAGGTTGAGGAGCTGAAGCCCGTATAATATCATCTATAAAATTTATAATGTCACATCTCTGTACGAGCGCCAAATACTAAGTGGTGAAGAATCAGTTACTGAGCCAAGTAAGTTGGCTTCTGGGTAAACAGATTTTTGGATCACGAAAGTGATCTAGCTTTTTTGAAAACCTGCACTTGCTTTGGTTTAATACCTCGCTAATTTAAGATGTAACAATCACAGCTAAGAACCAGCTTGGCTATTGCAGTGAACAAGATTTTACATTTGATAACTTTTTCCGAAAAAGATGAGTGCTGCGGTGGATACCATAAGATCACTGCCTGAGAGACAAAAGTCAAGCCAACTTAATTTGGAGTAAAGGCCAGGCCAGTTCAATTCCCAATTTACTGCAGAGATTACAGTAATTTGATCACTCATGTTAATGTCAATATTACTGTTTGATACTGGTATCATTCTCTGAAGTTCTAAGGCCTTTCGAAAACAAAAACGCAATAGTTATTGGAAAGCCCAAAACACTCTTAGATCTAGTGTTACAGAAAAGATTTAAGACATCATACCTCGCCGTGTTTACTGCAATCTATCGCTGCTATGTGAGTGTTCATCGTGTTTATAACATCATAGTCCAATTTTACGAAGGATTTCGATCGATCCTCTTTTAAAATTGATCAGGGAAGGAAGTCAATTTTTTCTTGTTGAAA
Source organism: Orthonevra nobilis (assembly GCA_963555765.1). Lineage (NCBI taxonomy): Eukaryota > Metazoa > Arthropoda > Insecta > Diptera > Syrphidae > Orthonevra > Orthonevra nobilis. The sequence goes on along the minus strand of OY743225.1, from coordinate 97,172,609 downwards.
GCGAAGTTAATTTGATTGCCTTCTCCTGTTTGAAATATTATTTTAATTATATGCGTCAGGATATTCAAGAACGTGTCATAAGAAGCAACCGTAAAGGTGCACGAACCTCATTTGTTGCCAATTCGCCTCAAGTGTTGGTCTTAAGGTTGCCTTTACACAAAACGAGTACGCCTCGAGTGTCACCGTAGACATTCTTAGTAAATATCGGATATCTTCGTGAGCTTTCTTAGCCAAAATAAGCAAAAACATTTGAACATCTGATCGAGTACTAATAAAACAAATCGATTGGCATAATCTCACTGACCAGGTGGTTGTCACAAGTCTGCCACGTTCATTGATCCGACAACGTTTCGGAAAGTCTCAATGCCATGGTACGCATCATAAATGAAAATAAAACCGCTCTGCCAAAAATATGAGCAGCAGGCAAAGCATGTTCTTGGGAAGTAAGCGCCGAGTGTTCAACAACAGTGGAGTGCCTTCCTTTCGGCGTTATAAGAACACACAACAATTTTGTTTTATGATTTTTGTATCATGATTCTCTTTAAATAAATATTCACCTAGTTTTTTTTATTGAAACAAAGTTAAACATTTCGACCACACTGTATTTGTACCATATCTGCTTACCGCTTAGTTAAATTTAGTTAATATATAAATATTATTGTTTTCCAATAAATAAAACACCTTACCTAATCTATAACAGTTTCAACAGATTTCTATTTTCTTAAAACATTTTAAAAAAATATTTATTTAAAAAAATTTATTTATTTGTAGAAAAAAAATCTTAAATAACGTTAATTAGAAAAAAAAGCAAAGATATTTATTCGAAAATTTGTGTAAAAAGGAAAACCAAAATAATGTGATAATAGAAATAAATTTCGAAAGCAGACAAAAAATCTATTCATATAATTGTGTATAGATTTTATAAGAAAAATAAAAAATAAAATCTAGATAAAGTTATATTTACAATTAAACATTTAGTTAAAACTTTGTTGAAAGATTGCCTCAAATAAATCATCAAATACTAAATCCCTATATATACCTAAGATGTAATGCAGGTTTTATGTAAAAAAAAAAGAAATGACAAAGATTTTGTACTTAAAAATTGAGACTTCAAAAGAAGTACTTATTCTAGCTTTTTCGGAAAGAAGCTTATAGAGCGAAAAAAATGTTACATAAAAATACAAATACACAGATTTACACATAAGAACGCAAAAAAGATTTATTGATTTTCTTCTTGTTTTTTTAATTAATATCATGAAAGAACAGCAATTTGCAAATTTACTATTCAAATAGCTTAAATTGTTATATTTTTGCACAGCTTACAAACAAAAAAATGCGTAATTTGTAAAACTTGAATCTTAAACGTATTTTTCCTAATAAAAGCAATTCTTCATTATAAGTTTTTATCGAATTCAAGAGCAAAAAAAAAAATAAATAAAAACGAAATTATTTACTAACAATCAACAATTAATTGTATTTTAAAATAATAAAACCAAAATTAAATTCAACTTTGAACCAAACTAAAAAAATTAAAACAAATTTAATTAATAAATCGAAAATTATTCGCGCCAATGAGTTTTATTAATTTTGGGTTTACAGAAGATTTTCAAGAGTTTTCTTCTTCCTATTTGAAAGCGAAAAAAATGTTTTGAGTTAGGTCCCAAGCGGAGGCTGTAAGGTTTCGAAGGCGCATGATTCCAAGTTCAGAATCAATTGGTGCTCGTAACGAATTCAAAAATACCCGGTTTCTAATCTGTAGAAATCCGTCTGGCAGAAATTGTTGAGATTAAATTAAATTTAATGAGAATGAAATTCTGGGAGGCCGAACCGCTGGAAAGAGCACGATCCAAGCTCGGAAGATCGAAATGGATGGAATTCAGATGAGGTCTGTGATCTATGGAATTTCAAGAGGCAGTCTATGCAACTTAAAGGTATCCGAAATTCAGGAAAGTATTTTCCTTGAAGATTTCCGCAAGGCCGCATGTTCAAGTAGGTTTACACACAAAACTTTTTCTTAATACATGCTGGAATATATAGTATATTCGAGCCTACATCGGATTGTCTGCAAAGTATGCACGATGAATAGAATAACAGCCTGTCTACAGAAAAGGCTTTTCTGTGTCAAGCAACAATATCGAGGCTCAGCCCTTATAAACAAGATTTTGTTCAGCTCAGCATTTTGCAAAAGTCTGAAACGTTTTTGCCAACTATTCAAAGCGGTTTCGGTGCTTATATATTGCGTCTGCGATTTAAACCAGACTTGCGTCAAATGTTGGCCTAATTATAAAACAGATATCGCGATGGCAGGGTGCCCGTGGCTATGTGGTAAGTGCGTCTGCTGCTGAGCGTGAGCACCCGGGTTCAAATTGGACAAGAATACGGGTTCAAACTCGGCATTTTGTTGGACAATCACCACCAGTTGAGAAAAATGTAAAACGCAGGCACAAATGGTGAAGCTAAACGCTGGACCTCAAAAAGAGCTGTTGCACCACTTATTTATTAATTGTTATGTATCAATATGAAAGTCAATTGACATCTTAATATGTTGAAATCGCTTTTCGCACTCATCCTACCGTAATTGAAGCTTCGACGGCCATTGAAGAAGCGGGCAGAAGAGTTGTTCTCCAAATTAATAACGACAAAACAAAATTCACGCAAGAAATCGATCCGCCAAACACCATCTTCGACAAAACATCACAATCGACAGGTTTCGAGTTTATGCACTATTATGCACATCAACACCACAAACAACGAGGGTCAAAACATCCAGATGGAAAGACAAAAATCTTTTTTTTCCATGGTTCTTCTATATTGAGCCTGCGAGAGGTAAGTTCTACGTCAGATATACAGTCCCGTCTGGAGGACAAGGTACCACCAATGTGGATATATGTATTTCGGAAAGCAAACATCCGTCGATTACAAGTCGCGTCCAAATTGAGCGAATGGACAACAATGCTTCAGTTGAAAGTGTCTTCGAATTACAACCACCGTGTTCACGAAAGGGAAGATGATAGGAACCTTGGTCTAACCAATATGAAGCAGCGAGCGAATTTTTCACATGAGGTGAATTTTCATTTGGGCAGCTACAAAAATAAGCAAAATTGTCATATTTGGAGCTCGGGAAAACCGCAGTTTATTCTATCTGATCTGGCTGCCATAAACAAGGCTTATATTCGGCCTATACGTAAGGATGACTCCCTTGCGTGTGCGGGCACTTCAAACATCATCTTTAACCTCTTCGACAGAGTTCAAAAAAAGATTAGACTCATAGGAGACAAAAATATTACAAAATCAATCTTTCAAAAGCATTCAAAACGTGTGTCTGTTTGGTGTTCTTAAAGTGGTGGGCGACAAAAGAAAAAAATAAACGCTATAATGGAGTGTGCTTTCAAGTCTTCAAGTCTTGATGAACCATTTTTTATGGCTAACAATTGAGAATTTTGACTTCTGCAATTTATCTGCCGCACAAAACATCCAATAATTGATTTATTTCGTTTGAAGATCCATCGAACGGCAGAAAACGAAGAAACACCGGGCATAGATCCGATAAACGTAAAATTACATAAACAGGGCTTTCCAAAATGGACTTTTTTTAAAATGCAACCATCTGAGATATTTCAAAAACTTAACTATCGGCTTGAAGTACCATCAAAACATTTATGAATGGAACTCGACTTCGTTCGCGGGCAAGTTTGCAGCGGTCGATTCGTTTGACCCAATTTTCGATGACTCGGCCACACCTTTCGGGCGAAACAGCCGCTATTTCGGGTTCAATGTTGGCTCTGAGGTCTTCCAACGTCGTCGGCTTGTTGGCATTAACCAATGACTTAATTTTTCTAGATGCGTTAAATCGCGCGAAAGAGGCGGCCAATCGACTGGCCCATTCCTTGAGATAATACGCTCATCAAACTTACCCTTCAAGAAATCGACACGACACAACTTGGGCGCCAAAAATTGATAGCGGTTTTTTGTAGAGGGGTCAAAAACAGGCATGGAGGGGGGGGGTCTATCTCGCACCGTTTAGGAGGTAGGGGCAATTTAAAAAAAATGACTTAGAATGAAAAAAACAACGGCAACACTTACAATTAAGTACTATACCCGGCTTTGAAAGCCAGAAACATGTTCTTTAACCCTAGGCTTAAATTGAATAGTTTTTTTATCAAAATTTTGAGTTTGCATGCGAATTTTTCAAAAACTATTAAAGTAAACTATTCAATTTAAACCCAGGGTTAAAGAACATGTTTCTGGCTTTCAAAGCCGGTATAGAACTTTATTGTAAGTGTTTTTATGGTTGAAGTGGTGATTCATAACGCATATTTTGCTTATTGTCGAACCCATTAAGCCAATAATGAGCTTCGTCACTGAAGATGATTAACCGATGAGCCATGAGCCCATTCGGAGAACGTAAGTTGCTCCAAATGGTACAACGGCTTCAATTCTTGAGTCGGCTTGATCTTGCATAGGTGTAAACCAAGATTCTTACGCAAAATACGCCATAATGTGGTCTTAGCGATGCCCAATTCTTGAGAGCGCCGTGGAATTGACTGATTTGGATCATTTGTTACGGACGCCTGAACGGTAGCGATATTTTCGACGCTTCGACCAACCCGTTGTCTCACTGGCACGGCAACATCACACAACGAATATGTAGACTCAAATTTTTGCACTAAACTTGTTATTGCCTGTCTTCAACGGTGAGAATTAGGACCGAAAACTGGAATTAACGCTCTTAAAGTTGCGGTCACCGACTCCGAATTTCGGCAGAAAATTTTTATAATTTGCAGACGTTGCTTGTTCGTATACTCCAACATGATGAAAAAGTTAAGTTTAGCTATTAAAGTGACAAAGACAGTTCGATGATTAGTGAAAGGGTGCGTTCGCAAATTAAGTACTAAGTTGTCAAGTCTCGAATACCATAGAAGCAAGCTCAGGCTTTAGATTCTATTTTTCATTAAGTGTAAGTGAAACGCTTTGCCTGAATTAAGATCCCGAAAATCACGTACTCGAGCACACTTTCTACCTTCATAGAACGCCGATGTTACCGAGTTCAATGACGTCGCTGATGAAATGACAAATCCCCTGTTTATATCAAAGGCACACCTCCAAGCCATGTTTGAATCACTGAAGAAGAAGAAATCGATGGGAATCGAAGGAATATCGAATGATGTGCTTCGATACCTTCCGCCAGAAGCGGTAGGTTAAAAGGCTTTTGAGAAAGTGGTTAAAGTTTTAAACAAAAGCAAGAAACTATGCACTGATGTCTGCCTGATCGACTTGGAAAAGGCTTCTGATACCGACTCTCTTCTGTAGATCGAAATAATTAGAGCTCTCATATGCGCCCCATAGGCTTTATTCCCCCAGAGGCCAACACTACCTAGATTCGATAGGTCTCATCCAGGATAGATTTGCGGTCCCGCTTACCTTCCACAATGACCAAAGAACTTTTGAAAAGCAACTCAACTACGAACGAGAATTAGATGTGGCAAACAGTTCCGCGATCATATGGAAGTAGAACGTCAGCGGTAATAACTCATGTGGCTGACAGAAGACATGGAGGTAACTCTTTTCTCGTATCCTTGCTGTTACGAGTTGCCTCTGATGGCAAATTTGGCACGGCGGCTTGAAGGTGTGGTGGCTGACCTCAAAAGGTTAAGTCCTAAATGCCGGCGAACAAAAAAAAACAATTTTTTTCGATTCCGTAGAACAAAAGCAAGAGATTTTTCCGTTCTATCGTTTTCTCGCGAAAAGAGGCACTTTCGAAAAATGCTAACAATTTGATGAAAAAAAAAAAACTATGCAACATAAAGAAAAATCGTACGTACGTCGCTGGAGAAAGCTGCGAACATTTGTCTGAGTAATGTTTCCGGTCAGCTAAAAAAGTGGTTTCGAAGAAACGTAAATGGGGCCCGAAAATGTCAAAAATATATTAAAAAATTATGAAGACAAGACTGCCTAATGGCTAAGTCAGCTGAGGCAGCGGCCAATTACGAGTTTAACTCTCACACGGAAAGTTCCGTACCACATTACAGTAAGCAACACTTTATATGTTATGTTATCTTTAGTTTTAGATTTTTACACCACTTTATTTTGAAATTCATAAAACACATTCCGAATGAATTTGCAGTCACCTTGTAAAAAAAAATTCTCGCATAAAATTACCAAAAAGAGATGTGATCATAGGTTCACATATTTTTACAATAAAACTTCATAAAAGAATCCCTTTAATTGTAAAACTGAGAATTTATCTGAGAATTTTAAATCGTTTGAAATATACCCATTTTTTATTTCTCGTATTAATATTACATATACAGTCACTCACATTCATATTCGTACAGGAGTGTTGACCAAGATAAAAATTCAAATGCATTTTCATGTCAAGAAAACCATGTTCTTTGTATTTAAAAACGAAAAAGTCACTTTTTCAATAAACCAAGGTCAGATAACAAACGTAAAAAAAGAACCTCTCATTCGTATTCGTACACTGTGTGTCTCTCTCAAAATATCCTTGAAAATTTAGAGTTATTTTTTTCTGATGAAACTTACTACGTTGCAATGTTTAAGAGTGTTTATATTCAATCTGGCAAAATGGGAAGAAAATCAAATGGAACCAGTTTAACAACGAAAAATCATGTAAAGAAATAGGCACAATGGTGAATAGAAGTCGATCAACTTTTCAATATATTTTAAAATGATTCGAAGAAGAAAATCAAAATGAAAATAAGCCAGGGAACCAGGGTAGAAAAATGTTGAATAGATGAAATGTTTACTCTGCGACAAACATCCGAAAAAATCCGATATTGAGTGCACCTAAATTTTCTGAGCTGGTGAAAACCGACCTTAAAAAAACAAAGTAAACCCTGAAACCGTTAGACGAACAATAAGAAGAAGTAGTTTTAATGGCAGGATAGCTCGAAAAAAGCCATGGATCACAGAGGTGAATCGAAAAAAATGTTTGGGGTTTGCAATGAAGTCCCAAAATGAGACATAAGAATTTCTGGAAGCAAGTTATTTTCACCGATGAAAGTAAGTTCACCTCTTTTTGGATCGGATGGTCGCCAGAGAGTTTGGAGAAAACGAGACATTTAACACCCACAGTAAAAAACGATGGTGGTTCCGTAATGGTGTGGGGCTGTTTTTCGGCGGCGGGTGTTGGCAACATAGAAATAATAAATGGGTTAATGAATCAGAATGTGTACATCGCCATTCAAAAAAAAAAAAAATCTAAAGAAAAGTACAACTCTTCTAGGTCTAGAAACAAGTTTCTGTGTTAACAAGACAACGACCCCAAACACATCGGTTTAAGAGCGCGTACCTGGTGTCTATATAAATGCCCAAAAGTATTGCAAACACCACCGCATTACCAGATATATGTAAATCCCATTGAGAATCTGTGGGACCATTTGGTTTCAAAAATAAGAAAGTATCAAATTACCGGGAAAAATTTGAAAATGGCTTCTTTCCGGATTGTCTTAAAACTCCTATAGTAGTTCCGATACACAAAAAAGGTGACAAATGTGATCCGAATAACTATAGGCCGATTTCGTTGCTCTCTGTTTTTTCCAAAATTTTTGAGAAAATCACCACGAAACGAATTTTTGAGCAAGTATCAATTTGGCTTTAGGAAAGGCATGTCTACAGAAGATGCCATATTATCCCTCTTGGAAGACATAAATAAAGAACTCGACAAAAGCAAAAAAAAACTGCTGCTCTATTTCTAGATCTAACTAAAGCTTTTGATCTAGCGAATCATAAACTTCTTTTAAAAATTCTTCATGAACTGGATTTAGAAGCAATATCGACAATTGGTTCGCTTCTTATCTTAAAAACCGAAAACAGCTGGTACGAGTAAACGGTACATTGAGCGATTCCCTGAGTAGCCCAGGTGTCGGACTACTCCAAGGATCGGTCCTTGGACCATTGCTCTTTCTCATTTACATAAATCCGGACATTTGCTGATGATCTGGTTCTGTCTTAGTTTTATCCTTCCGCTGAACGAATATGGTTGTGTATACGCTTGAACAACGCTGGGAAATATTGCGACATTACTTCGAAAATCATGGTAATGTTGCAGAATGTGTAGAATTGCGTACGGATTTTGGAATAAGAGAAGCACCGTCAGCTCCGTATGTTCGTTATCTTGTGAAAAAAGTGAAAGAAACTGGCATCCTCATCGATAAATTTGCATAAAGACCTTGGTATGACGCCATACAAAGTCCAATTGGTTCAGAAGTTGAAGCCAACTGACCATCCAATGCGTTTTCGCTTCGCTAAGTGGGCCTGCGATCGACTTACAGAAGATGCCGATTTTGCCAAAAAAAATCATCTTTTCAGATGAAGATCATTTTGATCTTGGCGGTGCACCCAAAACGAGTCACTGTTTGGTGCGGATTTTGGTCCAGAGGCATAATTGGGCCATTTTTCTTCGAAAATGAGCAAGGAGTGGTCGTTACAGTCAATGGCGATCGTTATCGGGCCATGTTGAACGAATTTTTGTTCACAAATTTGAAGAGGAGGATATTGGCAACATTTGGTTTCAACAGGACGGCGCTACGTGCCACACAGCCGAAGCTACACTCGATGTTTTGCGCCCTGTTTTTGAAGATCGCATTATCAGCCGCAGAGCTGATGTCGTTTGCCCACCTCGGAGCTGCGATTTGACACCGTTGGACTTTTATTTGTGGGGTGCCCTCAAAGATAAGTGTTACGCCGACAAGCCAGAGACAATTGACTTTTTAAAGGACAATATTCGTGAAGCCATTGGTGAAATACAGCTGCACACAATCGATAGTGTGCTTAAAAATTGGACCGATTGTGTAGGCTACTGCATGGCCAGCCGAGGCAGCCATTTGAACGAAATTATTTTCCATTATTAACCGGAAGGAAACGAAAATTGAGAAAATATTCAGCAGTCTTTTTTTTATAGTATTTTTAAAAACCAAAAAGTTATTTAGCGGACCCTTTACTATGCGCTGGTGAACTCTCGCCTAGAATACGGAAATTCGTGTTGGGGCAATGCTTATGTGAGTAATCTTCAACCCCTTATCACAGCTCAAAAGAAGGTTGTTCGTCCTTTCCTCTATATTGCCACTCAGACATTTCTATGTGTATAAAGTTGTAAGACTTTTCTATCTGCGTAGAGGTTATTCTAATTCTAGAAGAGGAGATACCTATACCTATGTATTACGGCAAGAGTCTGCAGTAATAGTACCAAAAGTGAACACCGAACATTTCAGACGCTTCGCATTCGCTTCACTATTATAGCACCTTTTATTTTCAACAGATTACCTCCAGATATATGCAGTCGTGTCCAATGTAAATCCAGATTTCTTAAAAGCTTGAGAACCTGGCTACTGACAAGATCGGACGTAGAAAATCTAATGCATGTAACAACATAATAAGATAAACCGGTCCATATTTCATTATATAGTGGCGAGCAAAACCGGTCGAATAAACGAAAAAATTCAGGAAATCTTTTAATCAGATGGGATAGAATACTTTTGGCATCGCCCACAAGACAGCATTCAAAAACATCAAGTTAAACAAACTGTGAAACACGGAGGTGGTAGTTTAATGGTGTGGGGATGTTTCACTTGGTGGCATATAGGTCCAATGGTGAGAATCACGGGCATTATGAAAAAAGAAGACTATCTTGATATCTTACGGACAAATCTGCCAGTATTCTTGGATGAAGCAACGTATTCAATTGATGAAATGGTTATTTCAGCAAGATAGGGACCCCAAACACACAGCCAAAATTGTAAAGAAATGGCTTGAGGATCAGCAGTTTCAAACGATGCTTTGGCCGGCACAAAGCCCCGATTTAAACCCCATCGACAATTTGTGGGCGTTCGTGAAAAAAAGACTGTCGCAGTACGAGGAAGCACCGAGCAATCTCAATGAACTTTGGTCTAGAGTACAGGCTGAATGGCAAAGTATTCCTCACTCTAAAATTGAAATTGAATTGGTAGAAAGCGTGCCAAAAAGAGTGAATAGTGTTTTTAAAAACAAAGGGCTCTGGACAAAATACTAAAGAATAGCAACACACTAGGGTAACCCAAAACGTGCAAAAGTGGACGTATAGATGTAGTAGACTTTTTTGATTTTTTGTATTTTTTGTTAATTGAATGAATTTTTTTTTGTTTTTATTACTGTCCTGTAAACACTAACGAATAAAAAAATCAAAAGAAATCCTAGTAGGACTATAAATAAATATGTTATGAAAGATTTCCTGAATTTTTTCATTTATTCTACCGGTTTTGCTCGCCACTGTATATTTAAGATACAATTAAAAAGTCTCATTATTCGAATTTTTTACGTACTTATCTTTTTTAATTTTTCCATTCCTTGCTTCTTCGTGTTTCAGTTCGTCTTTCATCTATCTCTTACCTTTCACTGCGAATTTGCTTCAACAATCAATTTTTCTTTAACTTCTTCTAGCGGCTTTCATGCAATTTTTGATTATCTTAAATAAATAATGCACTTAACACTGATATTTTTTATCACCAAGTTTATAAAAGACACCATTTCTATAAAAATATTTTATAATGGAATTCATGGTTAAAAATGTCTTCTTAAATATACCTAGTTACGTATTAAACTCAACATCTAAAATGAGTTATGCAAATGTTTAATTGTTTGAAAAAATGAATTAATTTATTGAGATTGACAGTAAACCCATTTAAATTTGCATCGGAGAGGTCTCCGAAAATCACTTACAGGCTTCGCGTTGCATGACAAAATTACCAATTGTCAACTGCTAAATGAAACAGTGACAGACGGACAGCGGAGACTTATTGATAGTGTTCTGTTGGCAAGCCTTGCGTACGGAACCCTAAAAATCTTTAAAAAAATATTCAACAATGTTTTGCCTATTGAATCCTCTTTACACCATGAACACAAAAATCTGAAGAAAAAAAAATTTGTCCCATAAAAGATAGGTAAGCACTTCTACACACAGCATACTGTGAATATTGATCCCCAATTTCCCCATGTCACGCAAATTATTCCAGCGACAAAAGGGCGGGCATAACCTACATAAATTTTCAGAAACCATTTTTTTTGGCACCCAAATGCTGTCACCATAAAACATTTGTGTAGCTTCGATACCACCGCTGGTTTACACAAATGTAACCACTTGTTTACCAAGTCATAACAACACACCTGGCCCCATTCCTTGGTTGCCAAAACAAGTAAAAAAAAAAGGCCAGATAAGAATGTGAATGTATTCGAATGTGACAAATTTGACAGCAGTTTAGCAGATAACCTTTCAGTGACCTAATATTTTCAACCATTCGCCAGCTGTAGCACATTCGATGGGAAACATTCCCGATACATGCGCACTGAGGTTGTTTAGAAACCAGAGTTGATGAAGAGGACGTATAGAATAGGTTTTGCATGAGTTGGTTCCTTTTAGACTCCTAAAACTTAACTTAACTGTGAAAATTCTTCCTTGGTTCTGTTGTGTGTCTTACTTCGAAATGAAATTCCATCGATTTATGGATTCTTTTTCTGCATCATGGTAACTCGTTTAAATGTCTGGAATTTTTATTGTGAATCTGCCAGGAATCCTTTAATTGTGAATTTAAAGTAATAAACTGTGGTGCATGAAGCCGTCGTATCTTGAAATTCAGGTCGCGTTCTAAAAGTTCAGGAGTGTAGGGCTTTTCATTCAGACATTTTGGCGTCTGTGAGTTATTCAAAAACACCGTTCCAAAGCCGATTCCTTCCTACAATAGCTCGTTAATTTTTCCCCTCATTCTGTCATTGCGGTGTTTGAAAATTCAAATTGAAAGTGAGTGTGACTGGTTCGATTTGGTATCAAGTTCAGATTGATGTCGATTTCTTAAAGCGACCTTCTACCTTAAATTTTACCAGCATCAGGATACTTCAATCTGCATGGTGAAGTATGATGTACCCGGGAGTATCTCCATTTTCGAAAGCTGTTCAATTTTTGTGCTCATATTACAGAGCCTGAATCCCAAGCATGCCTCACAACGAATGAACTCAAGGCTTGCTTTGGAGTGGCTTTGATAGCTTCTGTAGGTTGGCAATTTTTGCATCTTTTTAAGGCTCTTGGTGTAAATTTATATTCTCAGTTTTCAGCCATGGAATGGGGGTATGACTGTAAGATAGGGCCAATTTATTACCTTCAAAAGGAGCGTCCTATTTTCAAGGCTTTTTTTTAATACGCAATGCTTCGACGTCAGTTTCTTACTTAATAGTTTTTGAAACCATTCGTTTCCACGCAGTAGAAAAGCTTCTAAGGTGTTATTTCGAAGAGTTTATCAGACTGAAAAGCATAAAAACGCCCACAGAGTTGCAAAGACGGTGAAGATCGACAGAAGTTAGATGACCACACCTCGTGGTTTAATTGTTCTGCTGTTCTGCTGCCAATATGTGCATAAATTTAGCTAATTTTAAGGATACAGAGTTGACGTTGGAAAACACTCCTTCTCTGTTTAGAACATTCTGGAAAATGTGTCTCCATTAGGAGCGGCTAAACTTTTGGCTCGTCAAATTAGTTTCACTATTACGATAGACTGACGGCTGTCATTTTGGATTGAACTGTGCTAATTGTCACATACCAAGGAAATAAGGTTTAGTAGATTATTTATGAAGATCCTGAACAATAAAATAAAAACTTATGTTTCGTCTTTGAAGAGTCGAAGCTAATGAATCACTCGTTTCAGGAGAACCTGTCGACTTTTATTTTCACGGATTCGTGCAATTGATCTCTTTTGAAATTTTTGATAGAAACCTTCGGCGTTCAGCGAGGGAGGAACTTTCTTTTACACTCTCTTCGTGGTGTCCCTGCAAGATAAGATCTTCAAGCAGTATTAGGTGGATATTAATACGATCCGTAAAACACTCCACTGACAATGAGATGATTAAAACACGACATATTTTAAAGGCAACACAAAAACTTGCACAGATTCGGATGTGGATAAGATCTTAACTTGGTAGCGATAATCTGACTTTGGCCTCATAAAGTAGATGATTGGAGTCTTAAAATTCATACTTTGGAGTTTCAAATCTTTGGTTAAGCAACAAGGAAGAATAGGCAGAAATGGCAGCTGTGCAGTACCTAGAAATACATCAAAAGGTTCTCGTAACTCACACACTCAGGCTTTTCGTAGATGGCCAAACTTTCAGGGGAACACAATCGCGACCAAGTCATCTCATACTATGAAGCTTGCGGGCTTAAAAGTTGACGTCATCGAAAGTCGTAAATTTGAATTTACTTAACTTTACCAATAGGCGCTTAAGGGAAGTCGACAAGGATATTAAAAACATGAAAAACCTCATGGCGTTGTTTAAATAAGGATCAATGATCAATGAGCTTCAAGTCGGTACACTTTAGGGAAGACTGAACAAGATGTCCTTAACTTGTCTTATAACGACACAGTATCCTTCAAGCATATCGAGCTTCTGAAGCAGACGACATTGACACCATCTGAGTTTGAAATTATTTTACACACTCATCCGAGAAAACATTTCTGGCATTCGAACTCTCGCCAAATTTTTCTGTCTATTGACGTTTACCAACCACTTTTGAAAAAATCTAAATCAACATCACATAAAGAGTCTACATTATTTGTTTGGCAGTCTTTCCTTTTACCTTCTAACCCCGATAAAATTTCCACTGTCTTGAAAAAAAAAAAAACAGCTCGACGCCACTGTGCTTTCTTCCCCTGGCTGGAATTGGAAGGATGACATCCTCTTTCTGGCCGAATAAAACTGAAATTGTTTCGAAATACAAAACAGTTCTCTCGATTTCAGTTTAGATTTGGATATCCCCGGTGCAAGTTGCTCGGCCTTGAACGACTGCGTGTCGGGAGTTTCGCTCGCCTCATTATTCATTTTGTTTTTTCATTTTGCATTCGCAAATTGTGTTTTTTGAAAATTTTGAGTTTAAGTTCAAAAAAATTCAATTCATTCAAGTGCAAAGTGTAGTGGACTTCATGCCAGGTCAAGTCAAGAAAATCAAAAGAGTCCTTCCCTTCTATTTCAAAAATGTGTGCAATCAAAAATTTATCATTCATTCTCATTCACCAAAACCTGGGTGTGTTGTGTTGAAAGATTAACGCGAAAAAAAGGGGACTTTACAATTCTCAAAAAGTCCTTGTGAATTTATGTCTTCATATTCGTCCTTATTAAATGGTCCCCATTAAAATGCCCTCATCCGACACATGACCATCAAACAATTATTCTGAATCAGATATCTATGGTATGGGTTTTTGAACCCATCACTCAGATTACAGACAGCAGACGATAGGGCAGGAAAATAGAGAAAGGACATCAACATCATGGGCAGGCGAAAGAATAAACCGCGGCTTATACCCGAGCAGGATAAGCGCATCTGTGGATCAATATGCTTTTGCCAGTTGACAATGGTGTTGTCATGTGTTTCCATTGTTTACCTGAGTGTTGCAGTTTACTCACCTTCCTTTCAGTAAGTGTGTTATCCTTGCCGCCAATGACCTAATTTTGTTGAGCGTGCTACACACGAGTGTATCCAAGTGTAGGTGTTATAATTGGTGTGTGTGTTTTTTTTTTTTTTTGTGTGTTGCAGGGCTTTCAAGTCGGGATTTGAGCCGGATCCAGTTATGTGCCAAACTATCGATATACAAATGCCAAACAATTGTCCTTGGGCATCGTGCGGAGAATGGTGCTTGACCAAAACGAGTGGCTTTTGCCCTCAGATTCATTCTGTGGTGCGACGAAATGGCACCGACATACAACTGAACAACTGTACAAGGACAACAACGACATCCTGTCCAATGGTATTTATCCTTTTTATGTGTTTTTTTTTTATTTTTTTATTTTTGTTTGTTCTCAACAATGACTCATCGAAGATGTGTCCTAGCTGTGCCTCTATGCGTTTGCCTTTAATGATTCACAAAGTAATGGGATACTTGTTTCATTTATAGCCAGTGTAGGTTGATTTGGGTTGGGGGCGAGGGTGTGGGTTTTTAGTTACTTTAATGATGGGTTGCCGCCTGGGTTTCCAAGGTTTGGGGACTAACTTGTGGAATATTAAAGTGGTAACGTAAAGTTGGGGTTCGTTGTCTTAAATTCTTGGAGCTGTTATAAAATTACTCCCCCAGGCTGGTTAAAGATACAATTAAGTTGTTTTACTGGTAGAATGATAAAGGCGACAGTTATGCTTGTTATCTTTGCAATTTATGTGCCAAAGAGCTTTGGATCTTTTTGCGAAATAATTAAGTAATAGAGCCCTGGTGGTGTAGATATGAACCAGAATAGCATGAAAGATTTATTCTTGTTTATGGCCTTGAACGATATAAAATATTTAAGCCTGCAAAATGATTTCTTACAAATATATTGCGTGGCTCCAACGGATTTTTATACACCCAAATGAATGAATCTTGGTCGACGAAGTTCCATGGTACTTTCAAGGACTCATTTCTCATACATAGTTGCATGCAATGTAATATAAATTTTCAAACCAGAGACAGTCAATTAATCATCATTGCTTTTAATATTTTACATTTAAAGTAGTATCTTGTTTTTGATAAGTTTTAAGGAAACTTTTTCTTAACCAATAAGTCAATATTCTCATCCCAAAATCTTCTATCTATTTACACGTCCGCCGTGGTCCGTCAAGCATGTGCTGATTTCATAAACCAATCATTTTCGGAGTCTAAACATGAATCCGTCCTTATGTTCAAAATTTTCCCGACAAAAAACTTAACTGGAAAGAAAACATTCCAGAGCGTATCAGAAAAGCATCGATTGCACTTTATGCCTGCAAGAGAATTGGCGGACCCAAATGGGGAATCCGACCTAGAATAACCTACTGGCTCCAATGAAGAGGATAAACCTCCGTACAAATCAAAGGAAGATCTCATGGTTGTTTTCGGTTCACTGAGAAGTAAGAAATCTGTGGGAATCGACGAAATACCAAACATTGTTCTTAAACACCTTCATTTAGAAGGGGTTAACATTAACAATACCCTGTTTAACAATTTGCTGAATAATGCACATTATCCAGCTCTTTGGAAGACAGCGGTCGTGCAACCAATTCCTAAACGGAATAAAGACACATCCAATCCGGCAAATCTCCCGCCGATTAGTCTCCTGCCGAACATCAGCAAGGTTTTCGAAAAAGTGATCAATAGAGCCCTGACCGAGTGGGTTGAGGACAAAAATATTATTCCGGATAATTAGTTCGGTTTCAGAGCGACGAATGATTGAATACATGCCGCGTCTAAACTGGTATCGGATCTCCAATGAAACAAGGGTTAGAAACAACACAACACACAAGGGTGCCTTGTTGATTGACTTGGAGAGGGCCTTTGACACTGTGTGGTTGCAGGGCCTCTTTTTCAAGTTACATCAACTGGGCATAAATAAACCGCTGCTGTTCATAATCTTAGATATGCTCACCAGCTGACAGTCTATCGTGAAAAATGGCAGTGTGACGTCTGCTGGGACTTTTAAATCAAGAACGGTCTACAACACGGTGTAGTTATTTCGGCGACATTATTTACGATTTTCACAAGTGATCTTGTAGGATCTCTCTGCCACTCCATAGCGTACGCAGATGACATGTTCCTAAACAGGTCAAGCCCGAAGATCGAGGTCATCATGAGTTTTTTGCAACGTGATTTCGAAAAGATTCAGGAATATTGCGATTGGAAGTCGAAGATCAATTTTCAAAAGTGCGAGACCATTTTGTTTAGGACTAAGTTGTCTAGGGCCTCTAGAAATACTAAAAAGAAGTGGCGAATGTTCTCTATCGTTGGACAAAACGGGCACCCACTAGCGAATCGAAGTGTTGTCAGATGCCTTGGGATCTAGCTAGATCAGTATTTTTATTTTAACAAGCATATAGATACTACTCTAGCCAGTGCCAAAGAAGCGTATGCTATGAAAAAGAGACTGTTTCACAGCAGCCAAGCCACAGATGCTTCACGGCTCTTATTCGCCTGGTAAGCGGTACCGTTTATCTTCCACGTCGGTCGAAAAGCTGTGGACGGGCAAGTCAACTACGACCAAGATGTCGCAATTAGCTAACCGGAGACTCTTCGGCTTAGTAGGGCGGTATCAGACCGCGACAGAGCTGATGTCGTAAAGAAACATCGACACTATTGGTGGCTGGATGAAGGGTAGAACTCTGACGTCCTTTACTTTTCATTGGTGACCTTATGGCAATGATAGCACGTCCTGTCAGACTTGGCCGGCATGCATGTTTTTTTTTTTAAGGTGGCTTAAGTATTACATAATAAGTAGTCATTAAGTTATTTTAAGTTAGATTAAGTTTTTTAGGTTAAAGTTTAGTTTTTAAGTCTAGTTTTCGAGATATAAGAAAACAAAAGTCCTGCTACTAAGTTAGTTCATATATAGTTAAGTCAATTAAGCTAGATTAAAGCATTTTTTGTCTAGCATTAAAGGTAATGAATTAAATTAATAAAAATACACTGAACTGAAGGCATTGGCTCAATACTGCAATACTTAGACCAGTTCTGAGTTACGGAGTCCTCGTTTGGTGTACGGCATTTCGGACTGAATAAAATCTGGCAAGATTAAGCGGAGTACAAAGAACAACACTCAGACCAACACCGTCGGCTGCCCTAGAAATATTGCTAAATCTTTTTCCCATGGACATACTACTGTGTCCAAAAAATAAGGTGACATTGTATTTATTTTGAAAATTCTTTATTTATAGTATTCTTCCAAATCAATTTCATCCCCTTCAAAGTAATCCCCTCCCGATGCAATGCACTTATGCCAACGGATTTTCCAACCTTTGAAACACTGGTTGTAGTCACTTTCCGGGATGGCCTTCAGTTCCGTCTTCGCTGCGGCTTGAATCTCCTCTATCGTAACAAAACGGTATCCCCGGAGCGGTCTTTTGAGCTTGTTGAACAGCCAGAAGTCGCACGGCGCCAGATCAGGTGAATACGGTGGTTGCGGGACGATATGGGATGAGTTTTTGGCGAAATGATCACGAATTACGAGTGCGGTATGGGATGGTGCATTATCGTGGTGTAAAAACCAAGAATTGTCTTTTCACAATTCCGGCCTTTTTAGGCGGATAGCGTTACGCAAACGACGCATAACGTTCAAATAATATTCCTTGTTGACTGTTTGGCCGTTTGGAAGGAATTCATAAAGCACAACACCACGATAATCGAAGAAAACAGTCATCATGACCTTGATTTTTGAGCGACTTTGGCGCTTTTTTTTTAGTCTCCTTTGGCACGATATTCGCTCGATTGATCGGTTGTTTCGGGTTTGTAAGCATAGATCCAAGTCTCATCGCCAGTTATAATGCGTTTCATGACATCCTGGTAGTCGGAAAGCATTGTTTCACACACTTCAACGCGACGCCTTTTTTCCAAAAAATTCAATGTTTTCGGTACCAGTCGAGATTTGACGCGCTTGAGGCCCAAAGCATCCTTCAAAATGTTATTGACTGAGCCTTTCGATAAGCCAACTTCATCAGCAAGGTCTCTAATCGTTAATCGATGGTTTTTTAACCCCAAATCTTTGATTTGTTGGACGTGAGCTTCATCGGTTGAGGTTGATGGTCGCCCAGAACGCTCTTCGTCTTCGACACGTTCACGGCCGGCTTGGAAATCACTATACCACTTGTAAAAATTTTTTTTAGACATAGCCTCATCATCAAAGGCTTTCTGCACCATCCTCAACGTATCCGCAGCAGAAAATTGATTCGGCAAACAAAATTTAATGCAAATTCTTTGCTCAATAAATTTCGACATCGCAAAAAACGAAAAACTCACTTTTAGCAGCTCACAAAACGACGCGTATCTCAAATACTATGAATATATTTTGACATGAAATTTCACATAGATGTCACTGACAGTACTACCAACCTAAAAAGAAAGAAAAATTTCCAAATCCTTCGACGCGCGCAGTTTAAATTCATATGTCACCTTATTTTTTGGACACAGTAGTATATGGGAAGGGAAAAAGCCCACATCAAAGGGCACATGGATTTACTTCAAAACTCGAAGATTCCAAGAAAAACAGACTTCATGACCTTTTGAGGAATTTGAAATAATGCACAAAAGAGCTATTCCCACAAGAGCTGAGTGCAACTTTTATGCCATGGAACTGGCATTGCCGATGATATCTTGGGCAAAAGTCACCAGTCGAAATAAAGAGACATTATAGAAGTAAATGGATCTACTTTATCGGAGGCTGATAGCACAGCAAACGCTTTAAATGAGTTCATCATAGATATTTCTGAAAATGTAAAACCTCCCACAAAACAAAATAGCGCCTGTGAATGTCATTCATACTCAGTTAATCCTGATTAGGTACTGAGTCTTCTTTAAGCCGATTATTTCTGAAGAAATATTCGAGTGAAAAATGTCACAAAAAAGTACAAGCGACGGTATTACCACCGTACTTTTAAAAAAATACTTTCAATATAGCTGACATTCTTTGCTACTTATTTAATAAGAATGTTAATAAGGGTTGTTTTCCGCAATCACTAAAGTGCGCTGAAGTTATACCTCTTTTAAAAAATGAAATCGCAGAGATATGAAAAACTATCGACCCATATCTTTTTCTTCCAACTTTTTCCAAACTGTTGGAGAAACTTTTGAAGACCCGCGTGATTCATTTTTTGGAGCATCAGAATTTGCTTTCGAGAAATCAGTTTGGTTTCAGATCATTGTATGAAGGATATAATCGTTCGAAACCTACAATGGCACTCTTCATTGATATGTCGAAAGCTTTCGATCTAGTAGACCACAAGTTGCTTTTGGACAAATTGTATATTACAGGTTTTAGAAGAGCTATACTGGGCTAGTTTACTTCTTATCTTAAAGATAGGAAGCAAAAATTATAAATAAATGCGAACTTGAGCAACTGTCTTACTATTAAAAATGGAGTCCCACAGGGATCTGTAGTTGGTTCTGTTATTTCTGATTTTTATAAACTCTTTGTTGTACCGATCTTTCAATGGTCAACCAATAGCATTCGCAGATGATATAGCTTGCGCGTATCAAGAACATAAGCTAAGGCAGCTTAGTTGTCAGCGACAAGACCAAGCTAATGGCTTTTTATATCATGGGTAGTGATCGTGTTGATTTCAACGTTGTATTCCATTCACATGATTGTAAGATATTTTCTGTTTCAGTTAAAAGCTGTGGTTTTGCTAACTTTAAAGATAATCTTGGATGTTCAGATAAGTGTTTTTTAAATTGAATCTATTAGCGAATACAAGTACTTGGGTGTTTTAATTGATTTAAACTTAAATTGGACAGCACATATATAAGCTATGAATCTATGAAAATGTATCTTTTACGACCCTATTGTTCTGAGCAAGTTTTAACTATGATTAATTATGCACTTGCAAACTTTAAATAACAATATGGTATAACGAGTTGGGGAGGTGCTTATGACAACACTTTTGATCCATTATTTAATTTTCAAAAATGTTGGCCGCTATTTAAGGAGCAACAAATTCTTCTCTTAAGACACCTTAACGTATTCAAAGTCCTTAGAGAAAAGAATAGAATTAATACAGTCTACGCATTAATAATCAAGCTTTGGTAATTGTCTCTGCAGCTCATAAAACTTACTGCACCTAGATTTTCAATAAGCTCCCTTCCATGATAAGATAAACATACAACTTCAATGCATTTTTAAAATAAAGTTAAAAATTGGTTATTCGGTATCGATTATTCGATTCAATTTTCAATTCAATTATTTCTTTATTCTCACTTAAAATATCATTTACAAAATTCATAGCTTAACATATAATATACTAGATGAGAATAGCTAGTGGCATCTGTTAACAGTGTGTTGCTTGAAATGATGCTACAATAAAGTGTACTTTCATTTATGGGGTGAACACAGAAGGATGAAAGGGAACAAAAAATAAATAAAATAAAGTATATGCAAAAAGACTATAAAGAGACTAAAAGAAATTCAAATTATTATACTTAAGATTAGCTGAACTAAATTTACAAATTGTAATTCAAATGTAAAAAACTGATTAGGAGAAATATCTCTAGCTTAACAGTTCATATCAAATATTCTTTTTCTTTTATTAAATGTTTAATCACATAGCGAAGCAGATTTTCTAATTGTAGGTGATCGAAACCGAGAAGCCAAGTTGTAATTTTTTTTTTAAGAAGGTGCACAAATTTCTTATGCGTCGAAATTCAATTGGAAGTGAATTGAAAAGTTTACATGAGACAATGTTATAAAAGTTTCTTTAGCTTGTTGTATTTAAGGATGGAATATTTACAACGGACATGGAGTTACTTCGAAGGTTCCTTGCATTAGAAATAGGGCTCTACAAATAACCACCTCTAATGAAGAACACTTTTAAGTTTTTAAAGTAATATAAATGTCGCATTGGAATAATATTTAGGTTTCTAAAAAGATCTATTGTATGAGCATATCGATAAGTCTTACAAATTTTTCAAATTACGGATTTTTGGATGATTGAGAGTGGTTGCAGCCTATTTAAAGCAGCACCACCCCAGCAGCACAGACCGTTCTGTAACTTTGATTGAAAGATGCCATAATAAACTGTCTCTAAAAGATTTATAGAGCAATATTTTTGCAGCCTGTAAAAGCAACGAATAGTATTGAGCAGATATTGTTTTATGTTTAAAATATGTGCGGACCATTTCATATTTCGGTCAATAGTAACACCGAGGTATTTAAACTCATTAACGCATTCGATATTAAAACAGCTGTCACTGTAGATGGCGTTACTATTGAACGATTGAACGCGATGTGCACTGCATTGACTACAAATTTGATAGTCAAATGAATGAAATTTTTTTATATCCAAATCTGGATTTTCAGCGCCCACTAGGTTAAAAAACATTACTTTAGTCTTATTACTAACAAAAAGTTCGTGTTCGGAAAACCAACATCTTAACAAGTGAACATCGTGATTTAACTCTGCAATAAGATTCAATTTACTATCAGAGCAGTAGGCAATCCCAAGGTCATCTGCAAAAGCTTAAATCCTACTAAAAAACTGGAAGCTTAGGCAGAGAGTTGGTAAATATGAGGAATAAAATTTGTCCAAGAACGGAACCCTGGGGAACACCAATGTTACTTGTTGTTGGTCTACTAAAACTGCTACCAACCTTCACATACTGTTTCCTGTTTTTAAGGGCAGACTCAAACCATTTGTACATGAACCCTCTGAAGTCCACTTTTTGCAATGAATTTAAAAGAATTTCGTGGCAGACCATGTCAAAGGATTTCATTATATCAACAAATAGGCCAGCACAACAGTTTTTGTTGATGTGTATTAATATTAATATATCTATTGTCTTTTTGTTAGCTTTCAATCTAGAAAGTCATCATACTTTGTTTAGTATATTTTAGTAGTGTATAAGTAGTATAATAGTATATTAGTAGTATTTACCCCACATTAAGTCTCCATTTGTAATACAAGTCATTCAACACTAACTTATGTTAAAATGATAATCGTTTTTCTTCTAAGTTTTATATGAATCATTTGTAAATTTTAAGTTGAATGGTAAGAATAATAAATGAAATGAAATGAAATATACACTAACAGGACGGTATTGGATTCGGTGTATATGCGAGGGTACCTGAGTTATCCCGAGCTAAGCGTGTCCCGGACCACTGCAGTGTTTTCCGGGCAGAAATAACAGCTATTCAAGAGGAAATCATCTGGCTATAAATGTCCCCGGTAGACGGTAGTTCTATAGTCAGGCAGCTAATAAGTCTCTAGAAACACCATCGATCAACTCAAAAATGGTAAAGTTCTGCCGCCTATCTCTAAGGGAGATAGCGGACAGATGCAACTTAACCCTATGCTGCGTGCCAGTGGAAAAGGGTATTCCGCGCAACGAAAGAGTCGATGAATCAGGAGACACCAAAGCTTTGCTACTGGAAAACGCCAATCGAAGATGGGCGGAATTGGACCTGCTCTAGATCCAGCGAAAACTAAAACTTTCCTTGAACTAGAACGGAAGTGCATTAGCAAGCTAGTAGGCGTAATAACAAGTCATTGCCTAAGTTGCAAGGATAAAAGTATACTACACTACCTCGGTAACTGCCTGGCCGTCCCAGAGACAAGAAGATAATTAATGGGTCGTTATTTCTTCAACAGCCTTGAAGTTATAGCGATCATAAATATTAAGGTAATCCTAAAATTTCTCTTAACCACCAACTGGTTATAAAATTTGTGCAACAAAAGTAAGCAGATCAACGATAAGTCGGGGTGAGCCGATTATGTGGCAGCACAATGGACCTTAATGGTCTAACTGAGCCTTATAACCTCCCTTAGGTAATAGTCACTCCTACCTACCTACCTACCTTTGTACAAATTAAGTTCCAACTAAAGTGTTTTAAGAAATAGACAACCTTTCAGTCACGTTAATTTAACAGTCCAGTCCAGATAGAACTGGGCTTAAACCAACAAGCATCTATTTATAGCTCGAAGCGTATCTAGCTTATTTGAATTAAGATCCATTTTCATTTGAGTACTCCACCTGAGGTGAGGTCTTCAACTGCTGCCAGAGGCCACTAGTAAAGATTCAAAGCCCACGGGTAAGAGCCTTGATGACCATTTACTCATTTTGTTCACAAAACTCATTTAACCTCTTAGTAGTAAAGGCTTCTCCTTCGCAATCAATTTATGAAAAAGGATAAATTATTAAATAGACACTGTAGAATGTCGACTATATTAAGGGCAATGTTCTCAAGGGTTAGATAAAAAATATAGTCAAACCCATGAGCAGTTGAATTATTTAGGGAATCGATTACTTTGGAAAGTTCAGGCCCTTAACTTATGCTGGAAATGTAATAAAAACTAACGCTTTTCAATTCAATAGTGTAAGGAAAGTTAGTGGGAGACTTTCGAATCAAGCGAAACGAATGTCATTAAATTCACGTAATTTTTTTTCTGACGAATAAATTCGCAAAACAAGTATGAAAGTAAAAAAGCAATTTCCAACTGCTTTCCAACTTAAAATTATTCAATAAAAAAAAAGTGTAAATTTCAAACATCTGAATTCGAAATTAACATTCATTGAGGTTAATTTTATGTAATAATTCCACAATGATTATTTTTCGTTCGAATGTCACAATATAAAAAGTTCATTCGTATAAATAGAAATTTTGTATTTTTGTAATAGACTAATGTTTTACGTAATTTTTACAAAGCTTATTTTTAGGTCTTATGCATTTTAGAATATCAAGATTTATTCAGAATTGCAAATGCATGTACATGTGTATCTCTGCAATTCTCTGCACACCCATGTGCCTAGATGTTTCTAAGTTCGACTGTAAAATGTCATGTCTTTATTTGCTTAATAAAATACCAATCATGCAGTGATCAGTAAAGTGGTGTTTAAAGTTGAAACCTGCTCATTGGCCTAGGGAAATTTTCACAAATCGACATGGCATAAACTTGCTATTGGCCTGAGAGGTTCCTTTATGAAGAATAGTATAAGACTTAAAAAGTTTTAAAAGTTTAAAATTTAGATAAAAAACTTACAACATGTGTAAACATTGAAATCTCCCAGTTGGATAAAAATTGATGTTTAAATTTCATTAAAATAGATGAACGTTCATTCAGAAACAGTTGCGGATTATAAGAATGTTGTCATTAGCTACAGACCAGGGGCGAAGCGTCCCTATATTGAATGGAATGAGTGCGGAACAGCAAAAATTACTCATGCAAATTCTATATTCTTTTTGAAAGTTTTTCCTGGTTAACGGGTTGTCTTAAAACAAATAAATTATATTGTTGGCCATGCCTTATGTTTTCAAAAGATAAAAGTGTTTGCAACATCAACGGATTTAGTATGAACAATTTGTTAAAAGCTGAAAAGGGCATGGAAAAGAGTCCGCTTCAAATTTAAATGCACTTATTTTAACAAAAAACATTTGGTGTTGTTCTTATTGAAAATACACTGGATTTGTCGCGATCGCTTTCAATTAGAAAATATAATGAAGACGTTAAGAAAAAACCGAGAATTTTTAAGAGAATTTTCATCTTGCTTGCTTGGAGTTACCTTTTAGATATAATTATGAATCGCTAAATTCATTGAATAGAGGAAATTTAATAAATACAATAAGCTTAATTGCTTCTTACAACCCAATTTTTAAAAAACCATTTGGATAATTCAACAGTTTTTTCGGGTCTATCAAGTGATATCCAAAACGAACTTATTTCCTTAATTTCTGATGCTGTACTCAACCAAATACGAACTGAAATAAAGGACTCAAACTTCTTTGTGGGACTGCTTCTTGATGAATCGACGGATGTATCAAATAAATCACAGCTGTCTGTGATGTTGCGCCTATTGAAAGCGAAGGAATTGTTGGGAGAAAATTTCCGTATCAAAATCAGCTCAAAATTTATTTGATTTTATCATTACATTTAAAAAAAAATATATTTTTTCAATGAGTTCTTTCCGCAAAGTGATATTCGTTTTAAAATTCTACAATCAAAATCAAATGATATTCAATTTTGCTAAACCAAATGCAAAATTTTAATAACAAAATTTCTCAATTAGTTAATCCAAACAATTTTGAAAATAACTTATCGACAAAAGAAAACTATAAGAGTCTTCTTGAAGATATTGTCTTTCAAATAATTACAGAGATTGATTGCCGATTTCATTCTATGACATTTTTGAATTTTTGCAACACGCTGACAGCTTTTTACGAGCATTTTAAGTCTGGACATACCAGCGTTAAAAACAGAAATTAAAGTAATTTTTGATGAAGAAAATTTACCTTCAGAAAAAGACGTGCAAGTAACATTAAGATTCTTAATAAATACAAACTTAGATTAAAGTTTTACTGAATGTTTTAAATTATGCAAGCTAATTTTAACGTTTCCCGTGACAACCGCATCTGTAGAGAAATCATATGTGTGCCTTAAAAGAAATAAAAATTATCTCTGCAGTAAATGTGGCCAGCAAAAATTGTCAAGCTTAGGTTAAATCTCTATTAAAGAACAACTGTTGATAGATATACAATCTAAAAACAATTTTTATGATGATGTCATTGATAAATTTGCAACTAAGGAGAGAAGAATAAATTTAAGATTTAAAACATAATCCAAAAATTATTCCTTTGTAAAAAAAGTATTTTTAAAATTATAGATTAAAGGCGGTGAAATAAACAACAATGCATTTTTTTCGAAATTGTATAATTTTATTTCTTCCGTTACCACAAAAGTCACGCCTCGTGAAAACCATATACAACTTTAATCTGCATGACATTCGCAGTCACAAAACTATGATTATTTAGAATTGATGATTATAAAGAAATCGTCTATTTCACAATCAGAAATTAAAATTTCGGAGGAAAGGGTTTCTAGATTGCAGACTAGCGAACGAAAGTTCTTCCGCATACTACGTATATTTACAGATACAACGAAATATGAATGGCCATTTCAAACTTCGCGTTCAAATGCCTCAAAACGTTACGTCAAAAATCCCGCCTTTACAGAAAAAAAAAACGCAACAGGGTAACTTTGGAATTGAAGATGAAAGAGTTAAGATGTTGGGAGTGATTTTGGACTCACAGAATCGACTGTGAGAACGATTTTTCCTATTGGAAAGTGCCGATAGAATCAAAACGAAAAGTCAAAATTACTTCGAACCTTAGAGAGAATTGTCACGTATTATGTAACTCAAGGCCTGCGATAAGTTTTATGGAAAAAAAAAAATTACTTTTACAGTTACATTTAGTTTTGTCATGCGTGCCTTGAGGCACTCTTACCAGTTAGAGGGTTCCAGCGAAAGTTCAACACCTATAAGTGCAACAAAACTTTCTTTTTCAAGATCCTCTATCCTATAAAGAATGATTAAGAAGAACACACCACTCCAGAAAGTCAAGACCTCATGTGCACGCAAGCAAAATCTCTGTATGAGACGCTGAAGACAGAAGAAGGAGAAGGGAGTTACACTCCGACTTAAGCTGCCTGAAGATGCTGATTCCATCGGTTCAAGTAGCGTTCGAATCTGGCAAAGCGGCCAGCGCGGACATTCAAGCTGTAGCTGAGTTTCCAGATAAGTTTCATGAGTTAGTAGAACGAGAGCAAATTCCTGATTCACTCAACTCCAATGTTTATGAGACCGGAATTTACTGGAAAAAATGCCATCTTGAACATTCATTTCTAATGAAAAACTTCAAGCCAGTGGTTTCAAAGCTACGAAAGATCGACTTGCACTTCTGCTGTGTGGTGATGCCATTGGTGATTTCAAGCTGAATTTTAAACTGGTGTACCATTGAAAAACACCCCGTGCAACGCGAGGTACAGACAAGACAAGCCTAACAGTTGTGTGGCATCCAACAGAAAGGCGTGGATTACACAAGAAATTTTTTCAAGAATGGTATTCTAATATTACAGTGACAAAAATGGGCTTGAACCTAAAATTATATTATTCGTAGACAATGCCCCAGGACACGGAAATGATACGCCAAGAGAGTAAAAAGTGTACGTGAAGTTCCTTCCACCAAACACTACGTTAATATTACAACATAAGGACCAAGGAGCAATAGCAAATTTAAAAGCTTATTACCATCGCCGCACTTTAAGCCAACTAATTCATAAAACTGGCGATGAAGGAAGACAGTCTACGCGAGAGTCTAGATGCAGAGACAAGTGCTTGAAGACATTGCTGCAATGATTGAGGGGTCTGAACTTGAAGATGTCACGGTAGAAGATCTCGTAGAAGTTGTAGCAACGCAGGACGGTCCTCTCACGAAGAGCTGATAGAGTTACAGAATAATTCCATCTTCGATAGTAGAAGAGAGTTTTATCTTCAGGGGGAATTCAAAATGCTCTTTCAAAAAAGTATTCAGGTTTGGAAATATTGCAGAGTATAGACAATAATGATGACCGTGTCTTGACTGTGTTTTGAACGTATATTACAAGAACGTAAGGATAACACTACCCAAAAGTCAATAGATGTATTTTTCTGTATAAAATAATAATTAGTATGTACTGCGTAAAGTGTTCTGAGAATCAAAGTGATTGATTTAAATGACTCCTATTTTTTTATATTAAATGTAAACTTTGTTTAATCATAAACCTCGATTTAAGCGAATTTCAGTCAACGCGATTTTTTCCGAATGTTTCACTTTTTTTTTAAACTTGTTTGTTTTCACCAAAATTTTAACAACTTTCATAACGAGAAACAAGATAAACGCTAAATCAATAAATTTACATTTTCGTAAATGGCCAAATAAAAATTGGCTCTCATTACATACAATATTATAATAATTACTTAGACTAAATTACTAGAACATATTTTGTTATTTCATAATTTATTATGTTCGTTGCGAGAAGAAAAGGCGGAGGTTAAAAAACTCCTCATTATAATATATTTTTTAACAAAGAACAAAAAAAAACGAACAAAACAGTACTTACAAACTAATATAAAACGACTTAGCCTAACTTAGCCTAAGTGTTGGCTTCTACCCAATCTAGCCACCAGTATTTATTTAAATTTGACCTATTGTCATTATTTACATCTCGAGTGAGCAGGCACATGGAGGATTCGTTTATCAGTTGCTCTTCTGCTTCAGGTGGTATAGGTCCACTTATCAATGAATTTCTAAAATACCCAAGGTTAGGATAAAATAAACCCGATATGAATTCATTCTCAATAACATTAGTCGACCGCGCAAAATGATTCCAAGCAAGGTCTAGAATGACATTGTCAATTCTAGACACGCCGGAAGCATCCGGAATGAGCGGTTCCGTGCATTCCCGTGCATGTTCGTAGGCATTTCTTCTCAAAAATTCTGTACCTCTCCATATAAGATGGGCTTATTTTCCACCACGCTGGACTCGCATAAATCTAAATTGGACGCACAAAAAATTGGTAACAAATGACCTTCACATCTGATCTCAAATAGTTGGAATAAAAAAGTTTCTTCAGCGACATAAATGCTGCCCTTGCTTTTTTTAATTAGATATTTACATGATCGTATTTAAAATTGTTTATTTTTAGTTTCCAATCCTGAAAGAATTTTTGGAGGGTTTCAAACTTCAGTTGGAGTTCGTTTTTAATTTCGCAAATTTTTCAACCATAAGTATACAGAATTACTTTGTCGGCGAATGGTATTCAGCCATTCAAGTCCCGCAGCAGTGCAGATACTGTGCCTTGTAGCAGACCATTAATGGCATCAAAAAAATTTTCAGTCTTGTACTTTCCATCTGTTACAACGAATTTCTTCTCGCGTATCATAGATACGATTATCACTGTAAGATGACGGGGAAACTCATATCTGATTAGTTTGTAAATAAGCCCGTCAATCCAAACCGTGTCAAAGGCTTTCTCAATACCACTAGACAGGCACCTGTACTTTTTATTCCATTAAGGTTCCAGTTTATATCAGATACTAGTTTTGTAACAGCGTGCACTGCCGAGTGATTTCTTTTAAATCCAAATTGATTTCGTTGTATAATCTCCGAACAATATTGATTTGGTAAAAACTAAATCAAAAAACCTTCCCAAGATTAGGCAGGAGACTAATTGGCCTATAGTTGGAAGGATCTGAAGGATTTATTTTTTTTACAATTGGAAATACCTTAGATATTTTCCAACAGGTTGGGAAGTAGCAGTTGTTAAGCAAATTAATTTAATTTCCTGAATATTTCAGTCAATTCATCGAGTGTTGTGAAGTAGTTGTTTGTCTGTTCCGTCGTTAGTTCGTCTGCTTTCATATCTTCAGAAAATCGGAGAAATGGGTCAGATTGTAAGTTAAACTTTGTTAATTCCTCTGCTACTTCGACAGATTTTCGACTTGGGTGTTCTGTGGCGTGGATCGACTCAATGGGAACCAATAAGATTGAGTTTAGTCATTCCACCATGGATCACGTATAGGTTTTCCACAATTGGACAGTGGTTGTGATCAATTCCTGCTTTATGAATAAGTTGTTGGGATGCCAACGGAATTTTCAATTTCGGAATATTGATAACATTACGATGCTTAAAAATCTGTTTTGTCTGAGGAAACATATTCCTCGAGTCAGACTTTATCACATTTTCGGCTCGATGCCTCCAGTAGTCATTAACAGAATTCTGAAATTGTTGTTTTAATAAGGATCTTACATTTTTCATCAGAGACTGAAATCTTATTAGCTCCAAGCTGATTAAATTATCCGGAACTTGTTGACGAATCTGATTTATCTGAGTTAAAAGAAAGCTTTTGTGTGGCTGTAATGTCATAATGTCACGGTTTATATAGCATTCCAGACTATTTTTGCTATTTCTAAACAAAATCTATTCCTTACTCTATTTATGTTTGTCTTTCTTTTAATCAAAGATAACTTAAAACTAAGAAAATCGAGCTAAACAAAAACAAAAAAAACTTAGTTACAGAGACTTATTTTTACCTTTATATACATGCAAAGCAGGTACAGGCACATATGTCAACATATACCCACATATACGGAAATGTGAACATCCCCTGTTTGCGCATGAAAAACTTAACCTAATCGACCTTAACAACCACAAGTCAGCAACCCATGCGAAAAACGTTCTCGTCGAAATCGGCCAACTTTACCTCAAGGGCTAGTAGACATAAGAACGAATTGAGATTAATTTGTATGCCACCAAAAATGTCGGTGCTAGCGTCCGGCTTCTTTTATAGCGCGGTCAGAAACCGCCCTACTAAACCTTAAACGCTCCGTGCAACTATTTGCAACGTCTCGCTCATAGTTAAGCCGCTTATCCACAGCTCTTCCGACAATGTGGAAGATTAGCGTTCCCCGCCTCTGTGCTTTTACATTCTAGTCTACTTTCTCACAAATAGGCAGCGAATTTACCGGACGAAACTGTTTTCACAAAGTGATAGTCTCACTCGAAAAGCTCTTAATACTTTGTAGCAGGCATGCACATAAAATCCAATTTGTGTTGTTTTATTTTATTTTCAAAGGAAAAGAGAATGTCATTAAGCGAAATGGACTTGCATTTGAAACGCACATTTGACTTCAAAAATTCCTGCTAATAAATTGGGCATCAGTAATTGATTCTATTAACGACAAACCTGATAAATTTTTCAGCTAACTCATTTTTTTCTGCATATAATCATCCTTTGAAAGTTGTATTTCTTATTTTCGCACATTTTTGTTTTAATACATAACTCTTCAGTTTATTTCACATCGATTTTTGGCCCGTTTCCACTTTGGGTTTTTGAAATTTTCTTTTCGCCTTCTTATTTCCGACATACTCGTATTAAACCGAGAGCCACAGTTACACACCGGCAACTGCCTAGTCTGCAAGAGCACTCATCTCTTATCCACTTTAGACCATTTTCACCCACCTCTCTCCCGCTTAATATAAGAATGAATTCAAGTCTACCCAATACGAATTTTCCTATTAAAATAAAACAGTCTTCTCAAAAACGTTAATTTCGACATCTTTTATTTTAGTTCCATCGCAATAGACGATGCTCTAGATAATTTCTACAATGAAGTTATCGAATCCGTCACTGACTTGTCCAAAAAAACATTTTGGGTTGATAAATGAACACTGTTCTTATTTTATGCATTAGACAAAAAAAAGGATCGAACTAGCTTTTTTACTAAACTATGATAATTTTCTTGTCTCACACTGACTTTCTAAGCTAAACCCAATGCTTAACTTTTTGTATTTCGACGAAGGAATAAATAAGTGTACTTGAAATGTGATCATAAATGAAAGAACTAAGAAAAGACTTAGTATGTGAACGGCTTTTTGAATATGAATACTTACTACTTACAACGCAACTAATAAATATAATCTTAAAAACTACCTTAAAAACAAACCTTTATTCTATCTTAAGAAATCTGTTTTTTTAAAGTGCTGAGCTTCATATTTGCTCTTGTTTTTTAGTATAGTCTTTTACTATAACTTATAAGAACTGGACAACTCAACATATCCTTCTTATCGCCGACTGATACTACCCTACTGAAGCGGAGATTAGCAAAGTCGCATTTCTACACTTTTCCTGGCAACGTGGAAGATTAACGAAACCGCATATAAATCCAGAATCAGGCCGATAAGGTCAAAATAGAGGAACGCTTCTGAATTTTTTGCACTGGGAATCTGGAGTTCTATGGAGACTTATCTTTTCCATCAAGCTTTCTACCACGTTAAACAACACGGGACATCCATAAGCAAGGACAGTCTCTTTGTCAAAGCAAAGGCCGCTTTGGCTCTGTCCAGAGCAGTATCTATATGTTCATTGAAATATAGATATTGATCTATCCAGATCCCAAGGTATCTGACAACACTCGCCAGAGGCTGCCCATTTTTTCCTACTATAGTGAACATTCCCAACTTCTTTCTAGTAATTCTAGAGGCCACAAACAACGGAATCTTCAACTTCCCATCATCGCAATATACCTGACTCTTTTCAAAGACGATGACCTCTAATTCATTTCTACCATACTTCCCCGATAGCATTTTTGAATTCGGAACTCGGTTTAATCTCACTGTAGCTAAGGGTAATAGCCCATTTTTGAAGAGATAAACTTGAAGATTGGGATTTTTGAACCAATTATCAATGAAAACCTTATGATTCATACGTTTAGCTACCGTTGAAGTGAGCCTTGTTACAACGTTTCCGCTTTCACCCAATTCAGGTGCACCTTGAGGAAAAGTGTTGCTCTGATCAACAGCAAATACAGCCATGGACACATAAATAGCACAAACCTACCTACCAAAATGAAAGAGTCATTTAATCAAATAGTACTTCAAAAATAATCCTTAACTTAATTTTATTTAAAAATGTTGTTTATAGTGAATGTTATTAACAAGAAAATTTTGTGTTACTTAGCACTAAAAAAAAAAATTTGAACAGAAAGAAAATAATGAACACGAAATTTGGCACAAAATTGGATATCTCAAAGAAAAATAAATAAAATTCAAAATATTATTTCAAATGTTTCTGTTTCACCTTTTACCTTTTCAGTACTTTGTACTTAAGCTAGAATTTTCTATTGCTGCCAAACATCTTCGACACATATTTTCAACATGTCTCTGACACCTTTCTCTTGGGATAGAATACCAAGCTTCTGTAATGCCAACCCAAAGTTCGTCCTTATTTTTAAAATTTTGTTGATCAATTTTTACCATAACATCATTCCACAAATTTTCAAGTGGGTTAAGGTCTCGACTCTGCGGTGGCCAATCCAAAACATAGATGATTTCTGAGGAAAACCAATCTTTCACTATTTTGGCGGTGTGCTAAGGGTCATTGTCCTGCATTAATATCCAATTGACTGACATAAACTCGAAGGTATAGGGCTCCATCATATTTTTCAACATATCCAAATATTGCAATTTGTCCATTTTTCCTTCTATTTTAACATTCGGACCTACTCCATGCCAGGAAAAAGCACCCCAGACCCTAACACTGCCGCCACCATGTTTAATAGTCTTCTGAGTTTATCTGGGATTCAGAACTTGGTCTTTTGGACCGTGTATAATTGTTCTGCCATCTGGTCCTTATTCTGGTGGTCTCTTGCGAAACTCAGGCGTTTTTGAATATTTATTTTTTTTTTGACAGGAGTGGCTCTTTCCTACTTACACGTTCAAATAGATGGGCCTCGTTTATTCTCCTTTGGACTAATCGGCTCGATACGTCAACACTAAATTATTCTTTTATTTCATTTCCAATTTGCCGAGATGACTTAAAAGCATCCTTCCTGCCGTCGTTTTCCTTGATTGCTGCTTCCTTTTTTTGTTTTCATTTAAATGAACCATGTCTTTCTCCACAAATTTAATGGCATTTTAGACCATCAGATTTCAGCTAGCTTTTTACCGTCCTTGAACAACTTGTATATAATTTTTCTATTTTCAATACAATGTACACCTCTTCCCATTTCAGTTAATAATGATCTGACGAAATAATTATCACAAGTTAGTTTTAAAGAAACAAATGAAACACTTAAAAAATTCGCGGAGAAATTGTAAATACGACTTGTGCACGATCCAAAAGATCGAATTGATGACGGTACCTTAGTGTACCAGATAAGTGCAGCAGGATAAGGGTTAGCTGAATCATCAATCAAAAAAACGATGCATATCCATTATAAGATAAGAAATATGCGCATTCACTTTTCATCTTTGTTTTTGCTACTTATGTGTCCATGGCTGTATGTCAAAATCGTAGCCCAACTTATGAGGTTTCACTGGGTTGTATTGCTCTAGTTCAGATCGGCACTTAGTTGGTATTATTTGCTCATCAACTCCTTCTTCGGAATCAACAACAATTGTATCCTTATTTTGTTTATTAGTTGTTTTACCTTGAAAAGCTTGACGTATCCTGCTGTACTAAAGCGGTGAAATTTATGGTTGTCATTGAAATGCAGTATCCTTTTTATCGTTTCCCATCTGTTACAGGTCATAGTCTCATAAATTCCACGCTGGCCTACAGCTTAACTCTAGGAGTGTCTTGAAGCCGGAAGATTGTTTAAGGACATGAAGATTGTCAAGCTTCATATCAATATTACTTATGTCTGCAGGCTTATTAAAATTATCCTGAACCGATTTTTTGAATGATTCTTCCCCTATATAGCTTATCAACTCTAAAAAAAAGATAAAATCGAAGGGTGTCCTTAAAGCAGGGTAAGGAAACGCACACTCACGAGCTGCTCGAGTGCGTGCGCTACCCAACGACCAATTATAAGACGCACGCGCTCATGAGTAATCAGCTGAGAGCATCTTCATTATGACTCACGAACCCGAGCGGGTGCGTTTTAGAAACTCATTCCATGAGCGCACTTCACATGTGCGTTAAAGAATAGACACACCACACAGTGCACAAAAGTGTGCGTACTCCTTAACGCACATGGGGTGAGTTTCTACAAGCGCACCCGCTCGTGTTCGTGAGCCAAAATGAGTTGAATGACTTCTCGTGAGTTGGGTATAAAATGATAGCACAAGTCTAAATTAGAAGATTTCAGCAAATCGACATTCAATTTGTATAGTAGGATATTGGCAAGGCTTTTTTTGTGCAGATAGCTCTTGAACATGCCTGTGATATTTCCTCCAATATTCTAAGACATTAGGGTCTAGAGGTTCCATAGCTCTTTCACATAACGATGACAACTTTTGCTTTAAAGTTCTTCCTGTTGATGGTGGTGACTGTGCAGTTGATATCATTTGTTTGATGTGTTCTTCTAATCTCACATATTTATTCCCAGATGTCGTAGGAAAATCAGTTATAGCCACTGAAGTTGAAGATAAATTAACTGATTCATTCACGTTCACCGATGCCGGTAAAGCCTCCAATTGTTGAAGCATTTCGTATGTTTCCATCATTCTAAGGAAATATTGACATAAAGCAGAAGTGTAAAATTGTAAATAAAAATAAATTACCAGTGCAACTTGTTTTTGATCATCACTAAGCATTGGAGAGGCCTCAAAGTTAAAAACGTGGGTCCAGATATATGGCGGTGACGAAAGCATCATTCTCACAGAGTTTTTGTTTTCTGCTCGTCATTGCTTGATGTAGACGAGATGCGTAACAATTCATTTGGGCGATGTCTTTCAGGTAAGCCAATCTCGATAGAAATCTGCCAAGAGAGATATTGCTCGCACTGCAATTGGAGAGTACAGGCAGCCAGCGGCTTAAAAGCGCTGATGAAATTTTCCATAAAATTCCATTTATGGATGTAAATTTATTTTTTTATAATTTATAATTTTAAAACTAATTACAGGGTCCTAACCTCTGTGATATCGGCTGTCTGCTTTTTCGTAGAAGGAAGTCTCGTGGCAATTTACGATGTCCTTGAATCTCTCGTCGATGATAGCTCGTGGGCTGAGGTACCTCAGCGCTGGCTCTAAGGTCTGCTGGTTGATATTCCTGATGTCTCGATTTGGAAGGTCCTTTAATTTGTCCAGTACCCTTCCGGAAAACTGTAGCGTGTATAAATCGATTGGCGTCATGCAAGCATCTTCATACAGCTTTATATTGCTGAAGTATTTCAGCGTGTCCGGTTTTCGCCAGAGTCCTGTACAGGACCGAAGTATCCTTCTTTCAATGAGTCTGATTTTCTTCATGGTTGTTGGTGGCACCGTGAACCATATTGGGCAGCCATAGGTTATTACTGGTCTTATGAGCTGCTTGTAGACCAGTAGTTTTGTTTTCTTGCTTAACCCGTTCCTCTTCCTTAGCATTGGGTTAACAAGATGTAGGGCAAAGTTGGCCTTTTTCATGACGTTCTTGGCATGTGCGTTAAATCTGAACCGCTCGCTGAATTTGATTCCCAGATATTTTGTCGTAGGTTGTGGCACAATTTTTTTGTTGTCCGGGAGGATTACTTTGATGTTGCGATAACGTGCTGCAAATCTTCGTCTTCCTCTGGTTGCCGTCGTTGGTGTCCTGAAACAGATGAGTTCTGCTTTGTTGCTGTTGACGTTGAGTCCCCACTTTGAGTAGTAATCAAAGAGCTTCCTAATGTGGTCCTGGATCCTTCGCGCTGCCATGGTTGGTGAAGGTGATGCTGCGTATGTGATGGAGTCATCACAGGATCGTTCTCTGGCTGATCTGCCGTATAGATATTGAACAGTCAATATCCTCCTTTTGAGACAAAATTAAACTTATCATAGAGAAGGTTGATTTCCATTTCGTCATATTATCAAGAAGAGGCATGCTTATATTTATATTTCTGGCTCTAATTGATGTCCGAAGCTTTTTGCCAATTTTTCTGGATTCGTTTATTTCCGAATCTATCGTTTTAATGAAATCGCATGCTGCTAACTGTAATGTATGAGCAGCAAATCGAACTACTGAAAAAATTGCAGCGATTTGTAGTTGAATATCTTCATCTCGGTAGGTATCTTCAGTGCTGCTAATATTCTCCTCCTGATGATATTGGTTTTGCTTATGTTGCAAGTAGTGTTTTAAATTTTATATCAAACATCAATACTGATCTTAATTTATTAAGACTCTGATTTGCTGAGCATAATTTAGTTATAAGCTCAAAAACTAAATTTAAGTTTTTCAATTTAGTAGCGCAAAACAGTTTTAATGCAGAGGTTTACTTTCATGGTAAAGACTACCCAAGGTTTAACCAAAGTCTCTGCACTTGCAATACAAGTTTGTCCTCTTGTTCTTTTAATAGCTGTCTTAGCTGTAGTGAAAATTGTTTTCAATTTGAAAATGTTAGCGAATTTAAGTATCTGTAACTCGTCATTGAATCCTTTAATAGCCATACGAGTAATGTGTAATATCGTTATAGAAGAAATAATAAATATATAATAAATAAATAAAAAAATTATATATATCTGGTTTTGTTGGTAATTTTCATTTATAATGAAACTTACTTATTTTTTTTATTTGAGTGTTTATTATTTATTTGTTTGTTTATTTATTTATTTATGTAGTTATTTATTAATACATTTATTTATATATTTATTTTTTATTATATTAAATTTTCTTGCCTCTACCCTAATGTGTCTTAAGGTGATTTTTAAATTTAATGTACACAAAATACCATATTAAGTTGTAAAAAATATGCAAGATCCGTAAAGATGTTCTGATATCTATGCAAACATCTCCTCGTTCTCTTCCAAGAGTATATAAAGACTAGCTTCATGAAGGTTTTTGATTGTAGTTTTCCTTCAACATTGTTCTCATAGTTTGATTTTTCTTATATATTTAAAAACCTTTTTTTCAGTTGTAAGGCAGCGTTATACCATATCTCTGTACTTCGTTCAATCTAAAGTTTCAAAAAAATGCAAAAAAATTTAGGATCCGTTTCTGTAACAAAAAAAAAAGCAATATCTCTTTGCGCGAGTAAAAACATTAAAAAACCAAATCAACGAAAATTATTTATCTGTGACTAAAGTTAGTACCGGCTACCATTCCTACCAAACACCAACCTTATGGGGCTTTGAATATACCTTTGAATATATTTTAATCAACCATTTCATTTAATAATCTGTTCAATTTCCCCTTTTCAGACGGATTTACAGAATTTAAAGAAATTCAATTGCAACAACGGAACGGCATGTAATAACTTGCGCGGCGTTTTCAACTGTTCCAATGGTAAGTTCATGCCCGACATGCACAGTGAGTGGTACACAGTCGTGGAAATTACATCATTTCCTTGTCTTTTCCTGTTCACTTCACAGGACACTGCAAAAACATGTCCGAGTTTTTCCTCTGCCATCACAAGGCCGACGGCCCAACCCTCAATTCCGAGAAGGACAACACAAAACTCAACGGCTTCTTCGAATGTCAGGGTATGCTATGTACAAAGATCAAGAAGCCATTCCTGTGCGACCGCTACTGTGCAAAGATAACAACGACACGAATCAACGTCATGCTGATGCAAGTGCGTACTTCTCTGATTACAAAAAAAAAAAAAATTCGTTTTTGGGTGTAATTAATTTCAAATTCCATTGAAGGATGACAACCTTGTGACGGCAGAATGCGAGCATGGTGTGGCTTTTAATGAGGCACGAGGGCCTAACAAGGGTGTTCGTATTCCGGCAACCGATTTTTGGAAAGA
Organism: Orthonevra nobilis; assembly: GCA_963555765.1. NCBI lineage: Eukaryota > Metazoa > Arthropoda > Insecta > Diptera > Syrphidae > Orthonevra > Orthonevra nobilis. Next base: position 97,134,133 of record OY743225.1, on the reverse strand, counting down.
GGACGATGGCACCCTGTTGGCAAATTGCATGACAGTCGCAAAAGAGGGCGATAAAATTGTGTAAGAAGAAACCTATATATGTGTATGTAACCATGTATGGAAACCTTGTGTTGAATTCCAGTGCTACAGACTGCCTTAATGGGACTCTACTGGACAACGATTCTCTGCCACATCCGTTCATGAATTTCACCCAATTTTGGGACATCTACGATAAAAGCAATAATATTCTAGATCCCGATCAGAGGTTCCTGCCCCATCAGGACAATTTAACTATTTATAGCTGGAAGAAATTGTACATAAATTTGGAGGGCTGTGTGAATACACTACGAGGCGAATGCAAGGATTTTGTGGCAAGGTATGGCAGTGATGGCGACAATGATACAGCACAGTCCAGATATCAGTGTTTCTACAATAGGGTAAGAAAACGAAAAAACTTTGAATGGTTTTTATTTAATAATAAATATTGATTTTCTTTTTGGCTCAGGATGATACTGTTGCATTTGTGGTTGCACGATTCGATTTGGATAAAACTTACAAGGAATTGCTGATAGCTCTCATACTGCCCATTGTGCTTTTCGTGCTTTCATCGATATCACTTTGTATAATAACAAACACTGTCAAGGTAAGATCTTAAATTGGAACTATTTTAAGGTTAAGTCGAAGTACTGAATGATTACCACGACATACTGACATTACAAACACACAAAAGCTTCCTTCTTACACAAATAAATCGGATATGCCGACAGTTTCAGGACGACTCGACCAACGTAGAGATGATAAGACTGAAATTCGTACTGAGGAACAACAGCTGGCTATTGAAAAAACAGTTTCGAAATTCTATCAATGATTTCTGGAGAAATGGAGCCGAAAAGGTGATAAAGATTAAATCCGTTGCAAGTCCCAATACATTCCGAACAGCTTCTTTATCGTGCTGGGATTGATCCACACCATTGTCCAAATACCGGCAATTACTACGTGATCGAAGTTGGAATGAGTAAACACAATCTTATTGGTTCCCAAAAAGAAAGATCCTTCGAAGGTATTTCCAAGAGTTAAAAATAAAAGATCCTTCACAGATCCCACGAACTATATATATATAGGGAAGCTTTTCGAAATAGCTATAAGCAAGTCAATCATGTTCGAGTACGAAAACGAGGAGAATATCCCGTAGAATCAGTTTGGATTCAAAAGAACCACTTGACAGCGAACGCTGTTACAAAATTGGTATCCGATATCAATTGGACACTACACTCTGAAAAGATGTTCAGGTCTTTTGACAGATCGACAATTGATGGGCTTATATATAAACTAACACCTAGGTAGGAAAAAGTTGAGGTTCGGTGAGAACCTAATTTGCACTATATGCTTGGAAGCGTGGCAAATTCAATCACTGTAACGAGAGGTTGTTCCCAGGGAGGTGTTCTGTCACGTCTCCTCTGGTCATTGGCCATAGACAACCGTTTAGTGAACTTTAATGAGATAGGCTATAAAACAATAGGCTATGCTGATGATCTGGCTATTGTCATAAGAGGCAAATTTGAAACTAAAATCACCAGCATTATGCATTCAGCATTAATGCAAGTCTTAGAATGGTGTAAGCGTGAAGGATTCTCTGCGAATTCGAGCAAAACCGTTCTGGTTCCCTTCATAATGAGGAGACAACTGACTCTGTCTCCAATTGTTATTGAGGGAACCTCTCTGGTATACCCAAGTGAAGTCAAGTATCCCGGTCTTATGAAACTGAACTGGACTTCACATATCAAGTATATGATAGAACGCGCAACCAAGGCCTTGTGGCCTGTAAGCGGTTCTACGGTAGGACTTGGGGTCTCAAACCTAAGATGCTTTACTCGCTGTACGTCATGATAGTAAGGCCTTTTATTTCCTTCGCAGCCATAATTTAGTGGCCAAAAACTTTAAAAGAAACATCTTCTAAATAGCTGGAAAAGTTCAGCGTATAGCTTGTTTGTGCATCGCTTGTGCTATGAGCACCTGCCTTTCGGTAGCAGTCGAAGCTGTCATTGGGCTGTCTCCTCTTCACATTTTCAAAAGGAAAATAGCTGCCAGAAATGCCCTAAAGATGCAACTGGCAATGAAATACAAACGAGGTGCCCAAACGGGACACTTGAAAATAATCAATTTCATCACGGATAAAGACATGTTTTGCTCGATCCCAGATTGGATGAAGGCAACATACTGCTTTGTGTGTCTCTTCGAGGTAGATATTCGTAGCCGTGATCACTAGTCAGGCAACACATCTGCACCCATCCACAGGAGCTTAGCTTGGTATACTGATGGCTCAAAGATGGCAAATGGAGTAGGTGCCGGTGTCTATGGATCAAACACTAAAATCTCTATAACCATGGGAAAACAAACAAGTGTTTTCCAGGCTAAACTACAAGCCATTGAATCCTGTGTCATAGAAAACCATGCAAAAGGCCATAAAGGGGACAGAATTCTAATATATTCTGACAGGCAAGCAGCGCTCAGGGGACTGTCATCCAATCTAGTGGAATCAAAATGTGTCAGCTGCTACGACGCCTTACAATCCCTGGCCCGACGTCACAAAGTTAGGTTAGGATGGGTTGCAAGTCGTCAAGGAATCGCAGGCAACGAAATTGCGGACGAACTAGCCCGGGTTGGTTCTAAAACCGCGTTCACTAGTCCCGAAGCTTTCTGTGGCATAAGCTAGACTATGGCCACATGTCTGACCAATAAGTTCTTCTTCTTCTTTGTAAATGTCCCGCTCTAATTTGGTTTATAAGGCGTATCTTCCTCAAATAGATATGCTCCCCATTGGACATAAGGCATTTCAATGCTAAAGACATTCTGACATCCATCAGAAGGATGGAATGTCTGTTAGCCTAAACAAACTCCCCAAGACCACAGTGTCCGCCACTTGGGCAGGGGTAGGTATTATAAAAAAAAAATGTTCCATTTTAATTCCATAATTTCAATTTCTTTATGGTCTGTCGAAATTCGAGCAGTGATACCGTTATTATTTTAAAGTTGTCCGATCCCATTTTATCGTTGGGATCTTTAGCCTATAGTTTTCCGTTAAACGGTTTAAACGCATCTTCTAGATGTTCTGCAACGACACCCGCTTTTCCTTTAACCTCTGTTGCCATTCGCAGTTAGCTCTCATTTTTAGCGAAGAGTGCATAACGGGTTTTTTTAATGGCTTTCCATAACGAGTAGTTTGAGCTCTTATCCATAGTCAAGCTTTGTAGGAAAGCGGAAGTCTCGCGATTCTTAAAATCTTGAACTACGCGCCTTAAATGTTTAAAAAGATATTTCAAGTTTTTTTTTTTTCTGGTGATGATGAATACTAAAAAGGTGCTAATACAAGAACAGGACGCCATAGTACGACAACGTTTGACCGCGTTAAGAACAGAAACTTCGAATATCTTGGAGAATGTTAGCGGAAGAAAAGTTGCGGAGAAAGAAAAGATGTCGCCCTTCCAATCCAAGGTATATTGTAAGAATAAACCTCTGTGACCGTTTTAAAATGGCGACAGAGATTCGAAGGGAACACGAGTAAAACGCAAGTTACGGAATTAAGGGAAAGGGTGCTCAATGAAAGACCCTTTATAACTCATATATAAAACCATATGTGTTACGGGGATAGCGCATGCTGCAATTTATTTTACTGCCACTTTATATATTTTAACCAATTAGTGCCAACATAACAAAAACTTAATCTTTGCGAGGGCTTTTTGAGATAAATAAAACGAAGTAAATTCTTCGAAGGGACGAGACCTAACTTGGAAATAAATCGATGAGCTCTTCGTAGGTCTTCGGAAAGCCATCAAAATTTTTGGTGCTGCTTTGGCGCATCTGCGATATCGAGAGTTGATACCGCGTTGTTGAAGTAGAGACAATCTTCGAAAATGTAGTCGAGTCGCCTTCTACATTCTACGGAGCATGTTTGGAGTTTTCTGTCGGAAATGTAATGTGATGCAATTTCAGTTATGTTATATCAATGCGCAGAGTTTATTACCTAAAATTGACGAGTTTCGTGATACATTTCAAAATACAAAAATAGATGTGACCTCCGTTTCCGAGACTTGTTTCTCACCTCATATTAACAGCAAAGTATATAGATTTAACAGGTACAGGCTTTTTCGTTCTGACAGGAAACACCGCACAGGGGGTGGAGTGGCTATCTATGTAAGAGAAGACATTGATTGTAGGGTAAAATACGTGTCCCCATTCGGATGCGAACTAGAATATGTGTTCATTGAAATTGCTAGTGCTTGCGAAAAACTGCTCGTGGGTACAGTGTACAGGCGTAATAATCGAGTAGATCTCTCTCATTTAACCTCGTTACTAGATAATATAGCCTTGAGGAGCTACAACTTCACTGCTGTGGCGATCTTAACAGCAATCTTTTAACTGAGGATACATTCGTGCACGAATTGAGCACGTTCAACCTGCATCCAGTCAACATTCGTTCCCCAACTCATTTCTGAAACGAATCTTGTACGCTATTGGATGTCTTCTTTGTTAGCGATGTAACCAAGAGACTTTTTTATGACCAATTGTGCGCCTCAGGTTACTCAAGACATGATTTAATTCTTCTCCCGTATAAACCGACTTCAAAAACCTCGATTTTCTGGCTGTAGAAAGAGATGTAGACAATGTTCCGTGGGATTACATGTTTCGTTTACGGATGAACAAGTAGAATTCTTGAACATGAATATTAAATCAAATAAAAAAAATAATAAGGCCGGCATTACAAACATGGCTCACAAATTAAATCAGACAGCTTCTGTACGAAGGGGGCCAAATGTATCACAAATGGAAGCAATTAAGAGTCGAATAAGACCGTCGCAGCTACTGCAGTCTTCGTTACAACGTCATCAGTGTTATACGTTTGGAAAAGTCGGTAATGGACGCAAACTCTGGAATAGCTTGAAAAGCATTGGTATAGGGAAGCAAAAGCATCAGTGTCACTCGGGCATTGATTGCAACGCGATCAACCGTAGATTTATTTCAGAGGTTGCACTCTCGGACACATTTGCACCTACCCATACTAATAATTTTCAACCCACCACAGAATACAGTTTTTCCGGAGTTGAGTCCACTGATGTGGTTGAAGCTTTCATAGATGTGAAATCCAACGTCGTAGGACTTGATGGTGTTCTTCCGGTGTTCCTGAAAGCACTTCTCCCGAAGCTTTTGCCATTTATAACGCACCTTTTGAACTCGGTCCTTACTACATCAGTTTTTCCGTCTCATTGGAAAGTCGCAAATGTTGTCGTCGTAAAGATGAAAACAGACCTATATCCATTCTACCCTTTCTCTCTAAGGTCTTCAAAACTTAAGCAAAAACAGTTCAGCTTATATTTAAGCGATAATCAATTGCTTTTTTACTTGTCGATCAGGTTTTCGTCCAAAACACAGCTGTACCACATCAGTTGATAAAGACTATACTTCGTTCCTAGTTCTACTCGATTTGTCCAAGGCTTTTGATACCATCAGCCATTCAATTCTTTGTAAAAAGCTTGCTAGATATTACGGTTTCTCACCCCATAAAGTAAAACTTATTTCATCCTATTTATCTTGCAAAAAACAAGCTATCGCTTGTGGAGACGACATGTCGGATTTCCTTCCCGTACTACGAGGGGTTCCTCAGGGTTCCACATTAGGTCCATTGCTCTTCTGCCCTTACACTAACGAAATTGCAGGTGTTCCTGAGTATTGTTCTATTAACTTTAATGCAGATGATGCACAACTTCTTTGTATCTGCCCTCAAATGCAAACGATTTACAAAAAATCCAATGTTCTTATACTTAATCGTAAAAAATCAATGTGCGTTGTTATTTCGAAAGGAAAAATCTCTAGATATGTCCCACTTTCCTCGAATACTCCGATGACCACGTAAATAAGGTTGTTGGAAAAGTATATGGCGCTAAGGACTACCCCCCTTTTAAGACCGGAAACATGCTTGGAAAAACGCTCGCGGTTCCCATTCTGATGTACGGCTGCGAGGTTTTTGCAGATTGCGATTAAATAATATCGCACGTTACATTTACGACCTGAGGAGATTCGATCAGGTGTCTAGTTTCTCAAAAAACTTATACGATATGTCTTTTGACAACTAATTGAAAAACAGAAAGCTTAATTAATATTCTCAAATCACGCCAACCTTCGTATCTCTTCAGTAGGTATCAATTCTTACCATTACCGAGGCTAACTAATCTCCTTGTGCCTCGGTTCTCAAGTATCTAAGCGACAGTTTTTCGTAAAATCCACTCGGTTGTGGAATCGTATCCCGAATCACAACAGATAAACAGGTGGTGAACTGAAATTCTGTAATAAACTGCAGTCCTTTCTTCCCTCCTCTTAGAAGAATAACAACATTAACTAAGCCAACATTAATAGTGTGACCCTTAACTTTGCTTTTTTATCTTCACTCTTAAATTTTTAATTTAATTGTTATTTAAATTTAAACATTTATGTACGTGTTCAATCTTTACTCATAACTTTTTCCCTTTTCTTATGTATTTGTCTTCTACTATGTATTCTAAATTAAGCTGTACATATATAAATAAGATATTGTATAATAAATAAATATTTCATAAATCGCAAACATAACTAGACTAATTATGAAGACGCAACTGACTAATTTTTTTTATTGCCCCCGATTTAACGACTGTAATTCCGCCGTGTTTACTTTTTGGTAAATTATCTTTCAAGAGGTTTATATATTTTATAGTGTTCATAATTCCATCAATAAAAGAAACACCCCCCACACTATAACCGATCCTCCACCATATTTTACAGTAGGCAAAATGTTTTCCTTGCTGAGACTCGTGTTTGGCTTTCTCCATATTTTTCGTCAGTGAAAATAAATTGTTTCCAGAACTCCATGTCCCTACTCACGTACCGTTTTGCAAATTTCATCCTAATTTTATTGATGTAAGGTTTATTCCAGGCTATCCTGTTCTTGTAGTCCTATTTATTAAAACATCTGTTAATTGTTCTTGTGCATACTAGTTTACCGGTGACTTCTCTAAATCGTTAAACAAATTTAGGGGCACTTATCGATGGATCCTTTCTCACGAGCCTTAACAAAAGCCGTTTATCACGTTCACTCAATATTTTCCTATTTAGATCTCGTGGCTTTTTTACCACGCTGTTTTCGGTTTTAAACTTTTTAAATAAATAAATAAATGATGAACCTGACTCTGATGATGTTGGCTCCATTGTATAGGACCTCATTGCTGTAAGGCGCTTGTCTTATGACAAAAATTGTGAGATTTATCTTTGATGGAGATTTAGGTCTCAACCGTCTAAATCACCGTCATCTATATTTTCATGTCATTTGTTATTGTCAGCTTTGATTTAAGACACAAAACCGAGACGACTCATCCTTGCTTTCATTTTCTTTTTCTAGGTTGGCGATGATGCAAAAATGCGATGCGTTTGTTCAGCGGATGATTCCGATGGTGATGGAACATTTGGAGGTATGGCAAGAAATAATGCTCGCTATCAGGTGGACGACGACTGTCCAGGACTATGCCTTACAGATATGCCGGTGAGTCATCCTAATGAACTTCCAATCAAAATTGCCAATTAACTTTTGAAAATTGTACACAGGAAGATCAACCCGGCGACACCCATGAAATGATTGGAAGTACAAAATCGCTTATACCCTTGAGTCCGTGTGAGGAAACGGGTGATAATTCCTTTCAGGACGAAAAGGCAACCAGGTGTGACGCTCCTGAGAAGCCACTAGTGGTCATTTAATGAATTAACAAGGATAATCAATAACAAACCTTCGACACGTCTACTTCTATAACTACATGTACCACTTACAAAAAGAAAGTAAATATTTTTCTACTATACCGTTAAAATGCATACATATGTATGTAGGAGCACATATATATGTTTGCACACATATGTACATCAGCTGCCTTATCTATACGAGAAGCAACACACAGAAACATATTTACATGTGTATATACAAAATTGGATTACACAGAGTTAAAAAGTATTTAACTTGGGGGTAATTAAAAAGCCTGGCACCGGCTAATGGTGATGGGCGAAGTCTCTGAGGAAAAAGGAACTCAAGGAAGATTAGATTAGAGATACACTCGTACGACCCAGTTTGCAGCAGTCACATGGGAAATGCATGTTGTTTTATTGCATGCAATTTGTGTGCGATGATATAAACGCTCAAAGTCACCTAAATGTGAATAATAATTTATATCATCGAGAGTCCTTTTTTATGCTTAAAAAAAATGGAGTAGTAAACAAATATCCCCAACGGATTTCACTAGGTGAAGCAGGGCGTGGGCATTGAAGAAAAAATCTCTTCAGTTAGCTGGAAACTAAGAATGTTGTCTAAAGTTGTATGCATTGGTCTTCTTCCCGTAAACCTCTCAATGAACGATGATGACCAAAATCAAACGAGTACTCCTCATACTACTGCAGCATTAATGTCAGTTTGATCATCAAAGATAGGTTCTCATTACTCAATTCTAAAAGCCTCAAAGTATCAGAATTAACGTTTTTCCAATTCTCATCGCGAGCTCTTTTAGAAAATCTGATTCTGATCATGACTATGAATCTGATCTAAACCCAGCTAGTCAGCTAGCTAAGAAGCTGCAAGTAAATTTCGTTAAGCCCGATTCAGTTAATCTCCTCTCTTATAACTTGGCTTGTCCATCATACAACTGATAAACCTCAAAACTCCTTGGCGAGAAAACCTCAACCGTCTGTCTTGATTTTTCATCGCGCGTGATGGTTTTTTGAACTCGTGTAAAATTCCTACAAATTCTTTTGACTTCATAAAAATAATTGATGCTTTTACTGCTTAACAAACTTTTCTGTAAATCAAAACGATTTTTGAAAACTCATCTATACAAGCATTTGGGAGTTTTTTTTCCAAAATTTTGCGCCTTGGTAGAAAATAAGGAAGTTGATGTAACTGCTTCTAACCAGTCAAACCATCCAATACTCGCGCATCTAACATCTATGTCATTGTCAGATACCCGCAGAACAATTTCCTTTGATCAGATAATAATTATTAACAAGCAAGGATCTTAAATCAACATGTGCGAGTTATATTTTTTGAGCAACTCGCTAGAGTTTATTTCCGACTTTAAAATGCACTTAAATTAAGTCGACAACTACATATTCCTTTTATTGTTCATTTAATCTTTTTGCTTGCTCTGCGAAATGCTTTAAAGCGATATTGCCTTGAAAGCGAGTTATACGAAAGAAAATCAATCTTTCAATCCACTATGCGACGCCCTTCACCATCATAGAAAGGTTTGCATTAAAAGGCTTTTTAAACCTCTGCCAACAAATCGAAAAAAGCAACCCAGAGTTTCAATAGAAAATACAAAAATACAAACAAAAAAATATCAAAATTAAATTCAAACTATTGCTTTCCGACTTATGAGAATACAAAATTAAAATCAGCATTCTTTTCTTTTTTTATTATTAATAATACAAAATCCAGTATATAAGAAAATTATATAATGCTTTTTAAATATACGAAACTTTTTCATATTCTTCAATATATTTTTTTTTTTAAATAACTCTTTTGTGAAGTATATACTCAGATTCAATAAAAGTAACCCACCGGAAATCTACGAAACACAAATTTACTACTAACTAATTGTTAGCAAAGGACTTCTCCTTAATAAAATTAAATAAGTAAGACATAACCCGATTTCCACCTACCTCCCCCCTTATTCAGTAGAGAAAAAAAAATATTTGTACATAAACAATTACTACCGATTTCCAATTAGTACAAACCCCAACTTCTCCCCTCACTATATAGTTAAATGTATTCTTTAAGATAGTTTTTAATTTTTTATTTTTTTGCATAATATTATGTTTTGTACACATTTTTTAATTTTAGAAAAATGTGCCTTTTAAAATGGAATATGAGAAAATGTAAAACAAACAACAAATAGTTAAAGATTAAAAGAAATATAATTAATTAAGATTTAAAATATTCTGATGCACACATTCGTGAGTTTAATATTTAGTAACAAAAAAAATATTATGTGTATTTAGTTTAGTAAATTTATAGCGATATAGTGAAAATATGGAGATTTAAAAATAACCTAAACAATGTACGGGCCCACGTTTGATAAAACTTCACACCAAACTTATATTTAAACATACTAGATATAGATATAAATATTTATTTAAAAAAAAAAAAAAACTAAGAAATATTTACTAATTTTCTTCTAAGCAACGTGGAAAAATAAACATAAAAATATTTATTTAATGCATGGGTGTTTCTACAATTTATATTTAGATGTGAACAAAAAAATTGTGAAAAAATACTCCCTAAATAAAATTTAAATTTATATGATTTACCCTTAATAAAATCTAAAATCAAAAAAGTAGTTTTTTGACACTTATATGTTTTTAAAATATAACTGAATTTCTACGAGCAAGAATGAGTAAATTAGAATGATTTTTGAAAAGAACTATTGGTTTATTAAAAGTACTTGTTTTTAAGGATTGAAAGAATTGAACACATCCTAAGACATTGCCTTTCAAACAACCGAATCTTTTCCATTAAGCTTGCTCCCACGTTAAACCAAACGGGGCATCCATAGACGAGCATAGGCCGGATGAGGGCCATGTAGCAGATTACTTTTACCCTAACATCGAGTTGCTGGCTATAAAACAGTTTCTTTGTTAGGTGTTTGTTACCAGACTATACTTCGAGTCATCAGTGGATGCCTATGGGGTCCCATAATTGCCAGCTTTTCTCAATTCTTGATGTCCTAGAGGCTCAAGACAACGGCGTCCTAAACAATATGGTGTCGCATTTCCGAAAGTTAATCTTCTGATTGATGATGCTGAATCTCATCGAAGTCACGCTGCAAGAGATTTCTAATGTTTTCGATCTTCGGACCTGATCTGTAGGAAGGAATCTTACTAGGTCACTGGTGAATATATTAAAGAGGATCGGCGAAATGACAGCCCCCTGTTGCAGACCATTTATTAATTTGAAGAACCCCTTCGAAGTAACATTGCCATTTTTCCCAATGAACTGTCTATTGAATAGCATATTAACAAGCATGTACAGCAGTGGTTTGCTGATTCCCAGACTACTCAACCTGTAAAAGAGTCCTTCTTACCGTACGGTGTCGAAAGGCTTTTCCATGCGATAACCAAATGTCAATAGTCGTGCGCGTGCACCAATAAAAAACGACAAGGTTTTTGACTCCTTACTAAACGCAAAACTAAGTCAAAGGATACAAAGAGTTATGCTATCTGAGAGCAAAAAAGTTTTCCTTAAAGGATGGCCCAAAAACACTAACCCGAAATGAAACGACATATTTTCATTATGTTTTTTTAATTATTATTTTTTTTAAATATCAATCATGTGGACGCCTCCTTTTATGTTGACAATTTGTGGCCCTATGTAGGATATACACTAAGCTTTGTGAGCTTCGAGAATATATGTTTGTGTCTTATAGAACTGTGACAGTTCGAAAATAAAACTGGCGGTCAATTCGGGCGATCAATTCAGAAATACATCCTTGAAAATGTCCATTATGGTGCGAGCTATGTGTACGGGTGCATCGTCCTATTCTCGAGTTTCAATCCATCAACTTTGTCGCAATAAAAACTCGTGAACTATGGTTCCTTATCGCTCACCAGCATGTACAAGTATGATACTTTTCAAATCCTCAACGCGAAGGATTACGCGTCCAGGAAGACACCAGTTTAAACGAGTGGATCAACAGCAAAATTGAGTAAATCAAATAATGAAGAGGTGAACGCCAGACCTAAGATGATTGAGATAGCGATATTTATTGCTGTTTGTATTTTTAATGAAGGCTTCATTCCTATTTAAAAAATTATGGAGCTTATCGGAATGAAAATTGGCCCGGAAGCTCATTTATTTGCTGTGAAAAGAGACAAAGCCCGGATTGACCGCTCCGAGATACGAGCATCCAACGCATCTAAGGAGGCCAGAACTGCTCGATATGAAGAGAGAAACGAAATTTCGAAGTTCAGAAAGGTCCGATGTATGAAGCAGGAATGGCAGATTGAATTAATTTAAGTCTACAATATCATTTCATGACTTAGACTGCGAAAAACTTTACGCGAAACTTTAAACGCGTTTTTCTCGAAACTGTATTAACTTCCCATCAGGAAGTTCTTGTAATCGATCCGAAATTCAAAATTTTTACATTTTTCCACGTTTGGCGGTCCCAGTAGTCAGCTTCCATTATTTTTAGAAAGATGTCTGTGTGTGTGTGTGTGTACGTACGTACGTACGTTTGTGCGACTTCTTTCGTACAGCCTAACTGGAGAACAAATCAAGCTATCGAAGCCAAATTGGTTTCATTCGGAGCGTGTGTGCATAAAGATCACCTGAAAAGCTTTTGGTTCACACAGGCTGGTTAAAATTTTATAATAAAAAAACTGTCAAAAAAAGGGACATTTTTACTTCTTCAATTAAAACCAATTTAGTTTTCCAATAAAAAAAGTTCAAAATTAATTAAATTTATAGTTTACAGCTACCTTATCAGATAAAAAAATATGCATAAATATATACACTGCCATTCATAAGTTTGCGGACAAATTCATATAACATTTTTTTTTGTTCAATTTTAATGCCAAAAGTTTCATCAATATTATGTTTATTTAGCCAATTGAATAGGAAAGCGTTGCAAGGAGGATCATAACATCCGATGTAGTTTGTTTTCCATTGTTGTGGTTTCTTATCATGAGCCCAATCCTAGAGGTCTTTCCAGAAAATGACACAGAGCTAAAAAAATCTCTCGGAATCGGCGTGGAAAATCCTATCAAAGTCTGCAAAGACAACTGGACTGAATGTGATCCTCTTTAAGCCATATATTTACCAGATAGAAAAAGATCCTTTGCTGAGCAGTTACCAGCTCAAAAGGAAGTGGTGATGGAAATCTCTGGATAGAAACTGTGTACTTTTGAACCCTTTCACAAAGGACATAAAGTTAATCACGCCTTAATATTCCGAGCAGTGGTTAATATCTTCCAAAGAAAAGCAATCAAACAAATTTGATTTTTTAAAAATAATTTCAAAAATACATGAAGTTGAAATAAGCAGTTGGTCCTCAAACTTTTGAAATATGAATCCCTATAAACAGAGTTCTTACAAAATGTAATAATTTTGAAACTAAGCTACATAATATTTGATAATTCTGGCTGTTTAATTTATAACACTTAATTGAAGAAGTTGAAAAACAACTGCCAAAAGCAAATACAAATTCAACTTCCAATGTTAAAGTTGTTGTTATGAAATCGATTTTCACAAACTCTTAATTTAAAATATCTTATCTTCACGTTGAATTGGATACTCTTAGAGGCTTAGATTTTGGGTCGTTGGTCCTATATTACAGTCGAAAGTGCTTTCATTGCGCCGTTTAATGCAAGCCATGGACAGCCAGCCAGCAAAAACAATTGTCTCCAGGTTACACACCCCAAACCGAAGCCTGCAAAATTCGAAATGGAAAAATATCATAGTAGAATTGCAGTCAATGCTGAGGACATGGAAGAACCAACAATGCCGTCTACCTGACCTAGACGAAGTACAGATAGCAAGATAGAACTTCTAAAAGCGGCGGCGATGACTTAGTTGGGAGTCTGCACCAACTCATCTGCAAAATATGGTCAGAAGCAAGCATGCGAGATGAATGGAATCTCAGTATTGGTTGCCCAATCCTGAAGGAAGGAAGCCAATTATAGAGGTATCAATCTCCTCAAAAGGTTGGTTTTGGTATCTGTTTCGTCCACAGCAACGAGTTTTGTGAAGTCATGCCTAGGTTTGGCATCCCTGCCAAGCACGTACTTTTGTGCACGATGGCGATGGAGGTCGGCAAAGACGTCTCCGACCCAAACCAAATAGTGCAAAAGAACCTTGTCAATAAAAGAGGGCAAAAAGAAGCTGCCATTAAGAAAAATCAAATCCAACGTCTGGGTCAGAACGTTACCATAGACAGCTATAACTTTGAGATAGTTAGGGCTTTGTCTATCTTGGCTCCGCTGTAAAAACAGATAATAACACCAGCGCTGGGATTAAATGAAGAATACCCCTGGTTAAGAAAGCTACAGAGGGCGTAGCGAACTGAAGCATCGCTCTATAAGACCCATATCATCCCCGTCCTACTATATGGTGCAGAAGCATGGACACTTTCAAAAGCGGATGAAGGCCCCTTAGGTCGTCTTAGGATAAAAGTGTGATCTTTTATCCCATCTGCATTGGGTGAGTGGAGGAGAAGATTCAACAACGAATTGTATGCTACGAGTTGTACAGCGACATCGACTTTGCCAAAAGGATAAAATACCATGCCATGCGGACTGTAACGCCACCTCAAGTTAGTAATTAAATGATTAATGACAAACAGCTATCATTTAAAAAAAAATGTAAAAAAGTATTTCCAAATTGAAATATGTTAATACATCAATGTTAAATACGCAATCCGTATTTTAAATGATTCAAAAATACGAAAACATATACGAGTATATGGTATTCCTCACAGGCAGCTAAAAATAAAGGTATCTGATCTTTTTTTTTGCAATGCATTTGATTAGGGAATGAATGATGTTTTCATAATCCAAATTGAATTTCATGGTGTAGGCGAATAAAATAGCACTAATTTCTTTAGTGTCTTGAGATGGGAAGTTCGTGGTATGGGCAGGCCTACTCGCACCCAAACCAATTTTTTTTCAAAACAATGCACACGATTTCTCAGGTTCTACTAAACCGATTTACCTGAAATTTTTAGAGAGTCTTCTTTATAGACTTGTCTATGTCTGGAACTATCCCCATCCCAAAATTTGTATCACTTTTTTTTTTAATTTGAGACAGTCATAAAAGTGGTACAAAAATTGTTTTTTATTTTCAGGCATTCGCCATTTTGTGAAAAAAAATCTTACCAACTTTTCCGTAGTTCCAGACATTACGACATTATTCTAAATCAATAATCTTTTTTTTTGGTATCAGATTGCTAGGAGGGTTCAAATCATGGGTATGGCTACGCGCCAAATTTTTGAGACCCCCACTTTATGAACTGATAATTTTTGAAATTTTGAAATTTTTTTATTATTTGATTTTTTTCTGCATTCTTGTTATGGTTATAAATAACTAATAAAAAAATGGATGAAAAAAATATTAATTGCCTTTTTTTTATGACACTTCAAAGATTACATGAAATTCATGCCTCTAGACTAGAATACCCCTTTAAGGTTCAGAAGAAACATACCCTATGAAGGGCCGACGGACGTAATAGGGTTCCATTGACACGCTTTGTGTACGGAAGCCTAAAATTAACTCAAAACTTACACACTAGTATCGCAAGAGAACACGTTTTATACATATCTAAATAAGTACAGTGTTAAAAAAAACGTTTCAAGTCGGTTTCCTGCCTTAAGGTATAGAAGTGTTGATTTACTAATACATTATAAGGTTTTGACCATTGAAAGTCTTAATATATAAAATGTGAATGCTTCAATTCTTTAAGATTCATTAAAGATTTTTCTTTAAATTGAAACGAAAAATCGGTCAAAAGGTACTTACCTTTAATTCTTCTTGACGACGGTATGCATCGGCCATCATTCGCTTCCTTATGTCCTCTGTGATAACAGCTTCCCTACCCGGAGGTCCATCACCCAATTTATTTAGTTTCACAACCACCTTTTAACGTTACAAAAAATAAAAAGAAATCAATTGTTTCTTTCCAGGAAAAAATAAAAGAAAATCTTTTAGCGCCACTGACCTTAGTTTTGTCATTCGACCCCAAATATTCCGACAATTTCTTTCCCGAAAGCATTTGATGTCCAGCAAACCACAATTGTGCCTTCGAAGGCTCGATTACTTCTTTTGAAGCCTGTTAAAAAAATTGAATGTTCCTTAGTAAGTAAAAAAAACTTTGGAGGAATTAGTAGACATCAATTTAAAAAGTTAGCCTTGGACTATCAGCTCTGAAAAGGTCTGTTCATGCAGTAAATTGAGCCAATGGTTTAATACAAAAGCTTTTGCTTCTGGTTTTTGAAATGAATATGTTTTTTAAATCAAAAGGCAGCATTCAGAAATTTGACCTTCGTTTTTATAAACACTCAACGTCCCGGAATCTTGTCAAATGTTTTGTGTTTGTAAAACATGCCGCTGTAGTAATTACACTACATGTACCCAAATCATTCCTTCTGCCAACCGCTCATCAAACGCCTTATCACTTGATTCAATGTTCAACCAGAGGGACTTATGAATCACTCACATAAGGCGAGTGCATGGTGGAAGGGATTCATGGGGAAGGATCAAATGAAGGGACACAGAGTAAGTCAAGCAATCAATACCATAACTTTAAAAAATAATACACTATTGGTTGCAGCCAAGCTATAGACAGCGGGCCAATAGTTTATAAATAAATAATAATAAAAAATATTGTTTTATTGCGTTTACTCTCCGGTTAGCACTCTTCCCTCGGAAGCAAGGAAGCACGGTGAAACCGTAATATAACGTTGGTAGCAGCGATGGGATTCACGTCAACGAAGGGTCCCCACTAGCAAATACGAGATTAATATCTTGAGGCGTTATCGGCTAAACACAGGTAAAGTAAAGAAGTAACAAAAAAATTATGTAATTTAAAAGTGTTGTGAAGTGAAGAGCGCGTGTCTGGGGCTTAGCACCGTGCAAAATAAGTCTCATAAAAATAAGACCTGGCGAACCCCTGAAATACGGACGCGGAGGCAAAGACCAGGTTGTAACTGCGACCATTTAAACCCGACGCAACATCCAGACTTTAGAGCTCTTAAAAGCCCTACCCTTTTTCTCTTCAACCAACCTCAACCAAATTGCACACCAATCCACCTTAATTTGAAGGAAATATAGAAAAGTGAGTTAGAGGCAAAAATCGCCTTTTTTCATACTTTTCTGTGGAATTATAGCCCATGATTTGGAAATGCACTTATTTCATTACTTTGAGTTTTATTAAAATGAGCACTTGATCCTTAAAAAGGCTTTAAACTGAGCACATTTATAGTGAATTTAAGAAAAACATCCAACTTAATTCTCTTGCCCCATTAGATCACATTTTGCAACATTCCAGCAGTTAGAGTTTCAATCTAGCAATCCAGACGGCATTCTTCGTGCCAAAACTTATTTGTCTTGTGAATCCTTCGGTTTGTCTACCATCCATATAAATTGGCAACTCTCTGAACGAGACTTTTTTTCATCATCAACAGGCGATCAAAAGCAAGATACCTCAACTACAACCACATTGTCGAGTTAGCGTTTAAAATGGATATCGAGGAGAGCCTAACACTACCACCTAAGACCGGGAATTTATCATACTCGGAAATCGACACTGCTATCGAGGAACTTCAGCTAGCCATTGAAATCGGCAGAAACAACCGAATAAGGAACTCTTCATCAGAGGATAAATATTCTAACCTTCCCTTAGCAATCCAAAAATTGTACCATCACAGACAAAGAATACGGAAAACATTCCAAAGGATATTTCATCGAGAATGGAACATCATTTTACGGAATGCAGTCCAATACCACAACAACCTACAGTTGCAGAAAAAACTACAATCAATCAGACCTGAACCTGACACCTTCAAGTAAATCAACTGAATCATCGGGCAGAAAACAAAAATTCCGGACAAATTAATTTCACCAAACGCAGAATTCGCAACAGAACTCGGTAAAGATGAAGCATTCGATGACTATTTCGAAGATAACTTCAAGCCAAAACCTTCCAATAAACCAGAGTTTATTGAAGAAGTCAGTTGAACTATCTCTATAATTGAGGAAGAGACAACGGCCACTGAATTCGAAGTAGACAACCCTGCCGACGACCCGAGTGACTGTGATAATTTCTTTTGTGATGACAGCCCTGACTATTTTATTCAACACTTGCATCAACAAAAGCTATTTTCCCACTAAATGGAAATCGGCTAACGTTGTTGCAATTCCGAAAAAGGATAACAGGGCCAGCGTGGATGGATACAGGCCTGTATCGCTTCTATCCAACCTGAGCTAAATTTTGGAGGAGTAACCTTTGCGAAAAATTAAAAAAACTTTGCGTCCTTTTGATTTCAGGAAAAACACTCGACCCTTCATCCCATGATGATATTTTTAAATGCCGTGACGAATGCTCTTAATAATCACCAGGTTACAATTGCTTGTTTCCTGGATATTGAAAAAAACTTTGACACTGTCTGGGTCCAAGTATTCATTTTTAAATTAGTACAATTGGCTTCTCCCACGTCGTTAATAAAAATTCTTCATTCTTTTCTCTCGTGCAATGAGAGCCAGTGTCCCACAGGGATCAAAGGTTGGTTCTCTCGTATTAAACATTCTGACGTCGGACCAACCCGGGCTGGAAAATTCAAAAAAATGCTGCTTGTACGCGGACGACTCCCTCACGTACGCAAGCTCAATGTCAACACTGATAGCGGCTCGAAGAGTTGAAGCGCATATCAGAAGGGAAATCCGCACCACCCAAGGAAAACGGAGCTGATGTTGATGTACGCTGGCCAACCTCCGGAGAACAAGGTCCGCTAAAAAATGCCGCAACACCATGATTGGATTCAAGGACGGAACAATCGTCAAGGCCTCGACAAAGATTAAATACTATAGTTAACTTAAAGCTAAAGTTCAACCCCTCATTTGAGTGCAATTCTTCGTAAGGCTTGCTTCGCCTTCCATCGAGTTTATCCTTTAATGTGCAAGCAGAACGCCCTCAGCCTGAAGACAAAGCTGCTCTTATATAATCAGCTCATCAGGCCGGTGATAACATATTTATTCCCCTTTGGTTCACAGCCTATATCAGACGTATATCAAGAAACTTGTTCGAGAGGAAGATCTTGCACATATGTACTGGCTTCCACTACAACAGGATCACCAAGAAACACGTCAGCAACAGGCGACTCTACAGCGAATCAGGAATCAAGGCCTTAACCCGGTACATGGTTGGTTTATTTCAAAAATTCCTAGCTACCGCCAAGGATCATCCAAATCAACTCGTCAACAGCATGGCCAACCAAGGACACATACCCGAACGCCGGTTCCTTAACGCAATGGCATTACTGCAAGAGGAACTCTTTCCCCCAGATGCAGATGAAGAACCAGCATTCTTCGAAGAAATAGGATCCAGGTATCATCGAGGATTACTTTTTTCACAAAACCTCCTTAAAGGACCAACATCGAAGCCCAGACCTGAACACTCTGCGGTTATAATCTAAGTATAGTATATTCAAACATTAAACAAATTTTATCACCATTGCATGTAAAACATTGATGTAAACTTCAATCAAACCGTTGGGCCCCTATTGTTGAGCCAACACCACTAGAAATAACACCAATGTAAATATTAGTCCAGTCAAATTAGTCCTTAAAATAGAAGTAAGTTTACAAAAATTCCCATAGAGCTAAAAATTGGTCTGAATGTTCAGAATACTATTATAAACGAATTGCCAAAAGTCCCCATCAATCCCCCCTTTGCAAAAAAATTTATTGATGGTGAAAGTTTGCGAAAATGGGTTTTTCGCGTTTTCCAGCTTAACAGTGAGTTTTACAGCAAAAATAGTTCCAACAAAAATTGTAGATCATCCGATTCTCTACAAAAACTGTATCGACACTTTTTTTCATAAGTATTGCCATTTCCGTGATATAGCGGTTGAAAGAATTGAAAACAATATTTTATTCGTAATATGCACGTTAATGGACGTTTATATACATTTTTGAACCGTTATACGCGTCAGCATATGAGTCCTTATGTCTTATACATGGCCTTGAGTAACATCTGTCTTCCATTCAATTGTCAGCGTGGCGATGCTCGTATACAAGCTCCGTTTTAAAGGTCAACAAAATACTGTTAGTCGTAACCATTCCTTCGTAGTGATAACTCGTGGCTATCGCTTATATTTTGTAACAAAGTTTGTGCATTTTATTGTTTTTAAAAAAAAAATGTCGCAATTCTGCTTTATTTGTAGTCAACCTTTGACTGAAAGTGGAGTTGTTACAGTTGATCGCGGCATGAAAGCATTAACTGATGCAAGTATTGAAAGAGGTGATGAGTTTTCGGAATACCTGAAAGACCAGACAGCTGTTAAGTGTCGAAAAAATTATACTCGAAAAAGTTGCATTGATGCCGTGAAAAGACGGCGCCAAGAAGAAGAAGCTGGTTCATCAAAAATAAGTCCTCCTCGTACTAGAACACGAGTAAGTGAAACTAAATTTTGCTTCAATCGACTCAGCAGCAATCGGAAATATATTCATCAAAAAGTTTTTGTGCTTTTCCAAAATGCCAAAATCATATACTTTTCCTACACGCAATAACTGGCTGCTATACAACATCAGCATTTTTCAAGAGGGACAAAACAACGGTTTTGAAATTGTTCGAGAAACAAAATTAAATTAATTGTGCTGAAGTTTTTAAAGATAGTAACTCTACTACAGAAGTTATAATCACTAATGGAATTCGCTTTCTTCTTTCTTTAC
Source organism: Orthonevra nobilis (assembly GCA_963555765.1). Lineage (NCBI taxonomy): Eukaryota > Metazoa > Arthropoda > Insecta > Diptera > Syrphidae > Orthonevra > Orthonevra nobilis. Next base: position 97,113,654 of record OY743225.1, on the reverse strand, counting down.
GGAGCTCCAAAAAAAGTTACCTGCTTGGATAAACTCCGATACTTATCTTTTGCAAAAAAAAAAAAACTTATAATAAAAAACAAGTGCAATTAGCTTGTCTTCCCCCAACCTCTGCTGCTGCTCAACAACATCTATTCCGGGTATATTATCAAGTTTAAGTGTGGCTAGGTAATAAAATGAGTCCAGAAGACTGGGGTTGAAAGTTAGTTGACAATGCATTGGAACCAATTCATACGCTACTCCCACCTGCACCAGAGAAACTCCTTGACACAATCTTTTGCAATTGCAAAAAAGGTTGCAATGCTAAATGCGGCTGTAAAAAGATTGGACTGTTTTGTTCTTTAGCATGTACCAATTGTCAAGGACAGTCGTGCTCCAATGTTTAATCGATACTCGATGAGGATAATTACGATATCAGTGATGAGACATATGATGCATCACTTTTAGAACATATTTGTAAACAGGGATATGAAGAAAAAGAAGATGAAGAAATAGAAGTAGAAAAAAACGAAGATAGTACACTAGAAATTCCATTGGATTATTATGAATCCGATGAATAATTTTTCAAATTATTTTTTCATTTATATATTACATAATTTACACAGCTTTCATCATCTTCAATATTCAATTTGAATTCAATAGGATCACAAAAGATCGTGGAATAGGCCTACCGGGGAAACTACGTTAAAAAAAAGCGCCAAGCACACTACCACACTACCTAAAATATTTTTAACTTCCCATCAGGAAGTTCTTGTAATCGGTCCGATTTTCGAAATTCAAAATTTTTACATTTCTCCACGTTTGGCGGTCCCAGTAGTCGGATTCCATGATTTTTAGAAAGATGTCTGTGTGTGTGTGTGTACGTACGTACGTTTGTGCGGATTCTTTCGTACAGCCTAACTCGAGAACAAATCAAGCTAACGAAGCCAAATTAGTTTCATTCGAAGCGTGTGTGGATAAAGATCACCTGAAAAGCTTTTGGTTAAATTTCACAGGGTGGTTTGAATTTTATGACGAAAAAACTGTCAAAAAAAGGGCCAATTTGACTTCTTCAATTAAAATCAATTTAGTTTTCCAATAAAAAAAGTTCAAAATTAATTAAATTTATAGTTTATAGCTACCTTATCAGATAAAAAAATATGCATAAATATATACACTGCCGTTCAAAAGTTTCCGGACAAATTCATATAAATTTTTTTTTTTTTGTTCAATTTTAATTCCAAAAGATTAATCAATATTTTGTTTATTTAGCCAATTGACTTAACTAAGTAAGTTACTAACTATAGAAACTACCAAAAAGACTAAAACAGTTTTTAGTTGAGGCCATTTCATACATTGATATGCCCCTTTCTCTATTTTCTGATCCAAATTTCCACGGAAGTTCTTTGAAAATTGTTTCAGAAATGTGAGTCCTGTAAGTCTTTCCCATTTTTCAAGACTCAGAGTGACGTCTGCAACACTGACACATGAAAACATCCTTAGAAAATTATGGAGCCACCAGTTTTTTTGTTCAAAACCTGCTCGGTTGTAGCTTGGCGCTTTTTTATCGTTATAAGCAAAACGAAGCTCATGGCGCAACTTACATGAGGCAATTGATTTCAAAGAAAAAGCATCGAGAGAAAGCTAATTGACAAAGTGAAATCACATGGCTTAAACTGCATTACTCGTATATTGCAAGGAGGATTATAATATCCGATTTAGTTTGTTTTTCCCTATTGTGGTTTCTTATTATGAACGCAATCCTAGAGGTTTTTCCAGAAAATGACACATGGATAAAAAATCTCTCGAAACCGGCCTGGAAACAACCACAAAAATCTGCAAAGAAAACTGGACCAGAAGAAAAAGATCCTATGCTGAGCAGTTCCCAGCTCGGAAGAAAGAGGCGGTCGAAATCTCGGGACTGAAATTATGTACTTTTGAACCCTTTCAAAAAGGACACGCCTTTATATTCCATTCAATGGTTAAGAGAAAGGGAAGCAATCTAACAAATTTGATTCACTAGAAATAATTCCGAAAATACATGAAGTTGAGATAAACGGCCTTTCTTAATGTTTATACCGAAACAATTTAAATTCTGCAAACAAAAAAAGCGAAGCCTGGACACAAATTTCCCTTTGCTCATTTCAAAAAAACTTTTTAAAATTTTTATCCCTATGATAGCATTAGTAACAGTAAAAATTTGTAAGTGATGTTTTAGCGATAACTCAGTACAAGTTTTAACAAATAGATTTCTGATGAAGGGGAAGCTTGCACAGAAATTAAAAAAAAATAATGTTCCAGGCGACCGTGCCTTTGATCATGCTTGAAATTTAGTTTGTGTCGCAATGCAACTGGTTGTCAAGCTTTTAAAATAAGAATCCCTATAAACAGAGTTCTCACAAAATGTAATACTTTTGAAAGGCTATATAATAATTGATAATTCTGACTGTCTGATTTAAAACACTTTATTGAAGAAGTTGAAAAACAACTGCCAAAAGCGAATACAAATTCAACCTCCAATGTTAAAATTATTGAAATGAAATCGATTTTCGAAACTCTAAATTTGAGCTAAATCTTCCAAACTTTGGATAGGTCGATATCAAATCATCCATCCCAAATCGAGCTCCACCCACGGAATTCAATTGAAACAAAATACATTTGAGTTTCTCAAACCAATACAAAAATCTTTTGTTCTTTTCCTAATTCTTCCACTCGTTCTGTGCGACTTGCATTTAAAGAGTATTCATAACCTCTTGAGAGCGAGCGATTGAGGATGGTTAGAGATTAAGAAACAGAAATAAGGTTCGAAAATTCTACCACCAGAGAAAACAATTATCTCAAGCTTACAGACCCCAAACCGAAGCCTGCAAAATTCGAAATAGAAACATCGTAGTAGAATTGCAATCAAATCTACCCGACCTAGACGGAGTAAAGACAGCAATATTTAAGCTTAAGTCTAAGAAAGCCACTTAAGCGGACGGCTTATCTGCTAAAGTCCCGTGTCAACACCAGAGGCACTATCTTTGCAGTAACTCGCATTGGGCGAAGATATTATTATAAAAGGAGAACGCATCTTGACGTCAACAGTGCGTTTTTGAGGATTCAGACAGAAATGACAAAGATGGGTTTGGCATACGAGGGCACAAAGAAGCATATGTTATCATCAAAAAAAAGACACCCAAATCGTTACCATAGACAGCTATAAATTTGAGGTAGTTAGGGACTTTATCTACCTATGCTCTCCTGTAAACATAGATAATAACACTAGCGCTGAGATCAAACGAAGAATACCTCTTGTTAATCGCTGTTTCTCTGAGCTTAGAAAACAATTGTGTAAAGTCCTCTCTCGTAGAACTAAAGTATACGGTGCAGAAGCATGGACACTTTGAAAAGCTGATGAAGGCCCCTTAGGTCGTTTCGAGAGAAAAGTGTGATCTGCATTGACGGTGAGTGGAGGAGAAGGTTCAACAACGAACTGTACGGTACGAGTTGTACAGCGAAATCAACTTAACGAAAAGGATAAAATTCCAATGCCACGCGGACTGGCGCTACAGTCCTCAAGTTATTAATTAAAAAGCTAATGACGAAAAAAGTGCAATTAGCTATCAATATTAAACAAAAACGCAAAACATAATTTTAAATTATATTAAGTCATTTTTTTAGTAATATTATTAAACTTAAAATGGAACTAATTTCTAGTAGAGATGTTACTTAATCAAAAAAAAATATTTCCAAATTGTTGTCCTGATCACTCGAAATAATATATTCGTATTTTAAATGATTCAAAAAATCTAAAAGAAAGATTTTCCTAAGGGGCAGTAAATAACATATACTATATATGTACTTTTTTTATTGCAATGTATTTGTCTATGATGTTATCATAACGAAAATGGAATTTGATGGTGGTGGGAAATGAAATTTTTTATCGAGATGGGAAGTTCATGGTATGGGCCGACCTACTCGCACCCAAACCAATTTTTTTCAATTCTTTCAACCGCTATATCACGAAAATGGCAATACTTATGAAAAAAAGTGTCGATACAGTTTTTGTAGAGAATCGGATGATCTACAATTTTTGTCGGAACTATTTTTGCTGTAAAACTCACTGTTAAGCTGGAAAACGCGAAAAACCCATTTTCGCAAACTTTCACCATCAATACATTTTTTTGCAAAGGGGGGATTGATGGGGACTTTTCGCAATTCGTTTATAATAGTATTCTGAACATTCATACCAATTTGTAGCTCTATAGGAATTTTTGTAACCTTCAAAGTCTTATTTGACTGGACTATATATCTTAAGGAACAATTGTAAATTATGTTTTGAGTTCAATAAAAAATTAATGAAAAAAAACTAGGCTTCTTTCAACGGATAAAAGCATGCGAGTTTTTTTTTTAAAGAAAACAACGTCACAGTGACGGAGAATTCAGAACTGTACTATATGTGACCATGTTGACTGGTTTTTTTTTATGCCATGAATTGATGTATTGGTCTTAGGCGATTTTTTGGATCCACCAGGACGGAGAAAAGGATCACACAAAGGATCACACTTCCCGTATCGGCTACTCTTAAAAAGGACCAATTTAAAGTAAGACCAAGCGATTTTTTGTTGTTTCGTTTGTACAAAACTCCTGTTTATTTCAGCCCCACAAGAGCTGAAGGCCTATATCTGGCCAGAAATTTACCAATGTACTTAGAAATCAGTGATTCCCAATTTTAATTTCAAACACGACTAAACTAATGCGAAAGATTGAAAGAATTGCCTCCCAACCGCGAAATAATGTTTGACGAAGAATCACCTGTTAAAAATTTCGAACACTTACCTGAGTTCCGGACAAGTCTTCGGTGTTTGTGAACTCCATTCGAATAACATCATGTGGTGGAAGTTTCATCGGATAAACAATTGTCACAGCTCCCTTCAGAAGACTGATTGCCTCCTCGACTTTCTTCAGCGTCAATGGATTATTGGCGGCTACAAGTTTCTAAAACACAAAATCCAGCTCTATCGTACATCTTCTTTTAAAAAACTTTTCATTACAAACCTTATCGATAGCAGCTCGGGCATCTTCAATTGCCTTGGACAAAACTGTACGCATATTCTCACGGGGCTGCTGGCCATTTCGGCGTCCCATTTCATCTCTGTTGAATTCAAATCCTCCAGATGGAATACATTTCTCAGCCCAGGTATCTTTCAGTTTCAATTCCTCAATCTGTTCATCGGTGAGTCCTATCATCTCTGGCGGCAGCATTGTCCCATGATTAGCCAAATCCTCAATGTCGTAGCACAAACGATAGATCTTTAGTCTGCCGTTGTAAATCGAGGTGATTTCTCGCAAAACCGAGTCGACGTCATCCGTGACTTTGGCGTCGAACAGAAATAAGTTTTCGTCACCATGTTTAACATGCAAGCGGACCATTTTTCAAATAAAAGCCTTTTTCTTTCGACAGTCGTTGAAGAATTAGCAAAAAATTTCTTTTTGGTTTGAACAGAAAGTTCGAGATGTTTGCTTCGTCTTTTGGGTGAAAGCAATTGTTGACAAATAATAAACAAACTAACAAAGATTGCCCAGGTTGCTAGGCAAACAGGAAACTCGTTGCTGTTTAACTGAACCGTGAATGAATCGTTGTCAGGGTAAAAGGGTCACACGTTACACCCCTTGAAAATGTGTATAGCAGGCTAAAAACGGACAGTTCTTCAAAATAAACCTCATGAAACAATATCGTTGTCAGCGGCTCTCCGCTTAACAAATTTGTGTTCTTTATAATACTGGCTGGTTGATTGGTTAGTTAGTTAGTTAGAGTGAGCTTTGTTAGCTCTTCGCTTAGGCCTCTTGTTGTGCTCTTCGTATTCCCATATTTCCTGTTTGGAGAAGAGTTGTTGTGGAAAGAAGGTAGGAGATGTCAGAGAGATTACTATGGATTTGTTCGTGTTGTCAAAATCATGATTTCACCGATTTCTTTGAGATGCGCAAAATCCGTAACAAGTACTTTCCAGAGTAATTTATTTGTGCTCCAGTTATTCCTCTTTCTCATCGTAGCTTTGGCATGTTGAGGTTTCTGCAAGTCCGAGTCTATGTAAGTGGGGGTTAAGGTTAATGTGCCCTGTTACCAGTCCCACCATTAGCCATAGATTCCGTTTGCTGGAGTTCAGAGCTCGTTTCGCTACCGGTGATTTTTAAATTCCTGGGTTGCCCATTCGTCTATAACTCTTTTAATAGTTGTCAGCGGGACGCCTATTTCGTTTACAGAATTTTGATGGCTATTTTCTGTTCCTTTCCTAGCCAGTTCGTCAGCTTTTTCGTTTCCCGTTACAACTTCCTGTCCCGGAACCCAAGTCAGACTGACGTCGTTCACTGTTGCTAGTTGGTTAAGTTTGTGTTTGCACTTCCTTACCAGTGTTGATAATGATAGAAAGTTTGTTATAGCTTTGATAGCTGCAGTAATATCGGAGCAGATGAGTGTTTGCTTCTCGTTGAGTTCGCTGAGTTTTTCTACTCCAGTTAGTATTGCGAAAACTTCTGCTTAAAACAACATGACGAATGGTTCAAGATGATTTGAGATTTCTATCAGTGGGTTCGGACAGTAGATTCCTGCCCCCGATTCAGACGATATTTAAAAACCGTCCTTATAAATTGTGATAACACCTTCTTTTCGATTGGTTTTCTCAAAGGTTGTGAGCTTAGAACGCCTGCTTGACACTTCCTCCTTTGTTCTTTTTCGTCTTCGAATCTAAAATGACAGCAAGACACAAATTTTCTGCATTTTCTGAATTGTTCATAGTTCGGCGTAGTTTAGTTAGAAGAAAGAACTGTCAAGTGAAATCGGCGATCGTAGAACATCTGCTGATTTTGTTTTCTATATTCACGATCGATCTCGTAAGCTTTCTTCAACTGATTTGATCCGATTATTTCAAGCGATGCTGTCTGTACAAAGATGTGGATCAAATCGTGAAGGTAACAATTCGTCAAAACAATGTTGCAGCTAAGAGAGTCCGCCACTAGGTGAACACAAAAGAGGAGACCGAACCTAAAAGATCAAGCATCTAGCTAAGAGCTGCGTGCCGGAATGTAAAGCAGCTTAAGCTAAAATACACAAATCGATTGGTCGTGTGATAAGGAAGTAAGTAATAAGCACAGAATTCAATTCTGAAATTCGCAGGACCGAAGTAGCCTATGGCCAAAAATTTACCATGAATATTAGGATTATGGAATTTCATAAAGCAACGTCCAATTAATATTGCAGGAGTTATGGAAACGCTAATGGATACTTGTTTGCGATATTTATAAAGCCAAACTGACTTTCAGGATAAAAGAAGAAGATGAAAAGGATTTTATTACGAAAAGTGTTCAGTTCGAAACTTTATTATAATAGTTACAATGCAGTTCAATGTTCAAGTACTAATGAATGTATTCAGAGAGTGTTTAGGTTAAAGCAAGTTTATAATGTGCATACATAAATTCAACAAGAAATAAACTCTGTCTTTAGAATATGATCTTACTCGAAACATTTCTACAAATCACTCCTGATGGGCGCGGGATCCTGTTCATGCCGAGCCAAGTGTCAGGAAAATCTAAAGACGAAAACAATAATTAAGAAAAAAGTGTTTAAAGGTGAATGACGGTGGACCGTGTTTTAAAAAAAAATCACGAAAATCCTGGAGAATATGAGCGGACAAACGGTTACGCCCAAAGAAGAAGACGAAGAGATTCGGAGGGAACTCGTAGAAAACGTGAATTTACGAATCAGTGTTGAAACTGTTCGTAGACGCTTAAGAGAAAGAGGGCTGTTGGCTTAGAAACCAGCCAAAAAGCCATTGCTCACAAAAAAATTAAGACTGTTCGGTTAAAATGGGCCAAATATCACCGAAGTTTGACTGTGGAGGACTGGAAAAATTTCATCTTTTCTGATGAAACTAAATTCAAGCTTCACGATCTGATAGTATGATTTACATTGGACGAAAATGTGGAGGGCGTAATAGTGACTAATGCACCAGAAAAGGGTTAAGAACCCTGCTGGAAAAATTATTAGGGGAAGCTTCTCTTATTATGGAGTTGGACATTTGGATATAACCCGTGGAACTGTAAACGCAAAAAATATATCAGAGCGAAATTTGGTCCCCGCTGATAGCATCATTTTTCAAGACGATTCCGCTCCCTGCCACCGAGAAAAAATTATTCGTGACAATTTTTATTTTATAAGACATTTGTTGAGGTTATCTTACTTATTTTATTTTTGCTTAAATACTGTATTTGTATTGCAGGTAAAAGATTTTTTTAAAAACGCAGGGATAAACACTTTAAGCTGGCCATGTAATGGGCCGGCTTTAAACCCCATCGAAAACAATGAGTTAAAATATCAAAAAAAAACCTTCCTCCATTAAACAGCCAGAAATGCAATGAGAAAAAAATTGATATGAAGAAATTTCGAAAGACACGATAAAATTCTTTGTTGAGTGCCAAGAATGCCAAGCAGGATTTCCGCAGTCATTGCAGCTAAAAGGGGAGCTACAAAATATAAAATATGGGCTTAAATTATATTTATTTAATAAAATAATATAAACAAGTTAAACTGTTTTCATTAATTTGTTTGCTTTTATGTAATTTGTCCTGGTTTATATGTTTTTATAATAAATCTCACTTTGGCAAAAGAAGTCTATTTTTATGAGATGCCCCTGTGCATTTTTTACGCCTCGCTTATATGATATTGTGTTTGTTTTCAAAACATTATTTTGCACAAACTTTTTTCACAAATAAATATAAATTCAAAAATTCAAAAACACAACAATCATATATTAAACCATATGCGTTACGTGGAAAGCACGTGCTGCGATTTCATTGACCGCCACTTTAAGGAGCTCACACACCAGAGCGGAACGCGGCAGCGGTAAATGTAGATGCACACACTGGTAAGGGTATACCGCAACCGGTATAGCGGTATTGCAGGGATACAATTTTGTCCCGCAGCAAGCACAGTTGACCGCCGTGTACCGCGTACTGCATATCAAAATGTGTATCGCAAAACTAATTGAGTTGGTGAAAATAAACCCTATTTTATTTGATTTAACTCATCCAAAGTTCAAAAATACGGGAAATAAAGACAAAATATGGAAAAATATAGCAGAGGGGTTGAACGATGAAGGTAAGTGGCTAAGGTAAAACACAAAAATGTTTAATGTGTTCAAAACAATGTACATAGATATTAGTATATAGTCTGAAGAACACATTCACAAAACGGATTTTCATATGGTTTTCACCAAAAGACGAGTGTTTCGAGAGCAAGGCTTAGGTGATTAATAAATTTAGGCTTTTTTTTTAAATTGGCTGAAATATGATGATGATTGTAATCCAAGGTGTGAAGAATTTGCCTATTAAATTAATTATTAGACGGGCGCATTCTAAAACTATTTTAGATACATAAAATAAAAGACTACATATTTAAAAAAACACATCATTTTCGAAAAACTCAGTCAGACTTTATGCGTGATGTTAATACTTCAGTCACAATAAATATGGATCCTTATCCGACTTAACAACGTTATAATCAAGTTTGACTATGTACATGTTAATTCTTCTAAATCGGACCTTTTGTTTAAGTGTTACATACGTGTAACTCAAAAGTTCAACAATTCGACCCTTAAATTTGAATTTGAGGTTTGACTTACTTTTTAAAATGCGTTATTCAAAAAGTAAATAGACTAATTGGCTAAATTTAATATTTGAAAGTGGAAATTAAGTAATTTAAGGTTTCCTTAGTATATTTTTTTCCCAAATTCAAACTATGTACAAAAATGTAAATGGAAACCACATTCATTGGTAGTCGGCCCCCTTACTGTAGTAGTCTGATACATAAGTTTGGTCAATGTTTTGACTTAGTTAAGAAAGCAGATTGCTTTAGTTTTCAATATTTTATTTTACAAAAAACTATATCAATACAAACTCATTTAATTAAAAAAAAATATTTTATTAAATATGATTTCAAATCAAATAAAATTGTTAATATTTCAAATTAACAAATAGCAGCTGCAAGCTAGAACAACACATAGCGAAGCTATGGGAATACTACATGAAATGGGGACTGAGGATCAACAGCAGCACGTCAGAGCTTATTTGATTCCGACCACCGACTACAGCAACAAGGAGTAGGAAAGCTTTCGTGACGAGATGCCGTGACACAAGAGATTGCTCCACAACTCAACACGAAATACCTGGGGATAACCTTCAGCGAGCGGTTCCAGTTTAGGCAACACGCTGGCTATTCAAAAAGCCAATTTCGCCCTTCATCATAAAAGTGTGAGTGGATTGCATAAAAGCACCAAATTACTGGTCTATAAACAGCTTATAAGACCAGTAATTACGAACGCCTTCCCAATATGGTTTACGGTGCCGCCAACATCAATGAAGAAAATTTAGATACTGGAAAGAAAAATCTTCATATAGCGCACTGGAGGAATTTCAACACGCTGGAATACTTCAGCAACACAACGCTGTACGAAAGCGAAGGGATCACGTCAATTAACGAATAAATGCTGCAGCTGTCAAGGAAAATCATCGAAGTGTTAGCAAGCCACCCAAACGAAGAGATCAGGATCATCAGTAGACAAAAAATCGAGCCAGCCTATAGGTACCTCAGCACACGGACAATCATCGATGAACACTTTGATGAGATCATTGATTGGACCTCGTTCTACACGAAAGCCAACAGAACGAAATTTTTTAATTACTTTTAGTTTTTAAAAAAAACTCCCTCAGAGTCAATTTTCAAAATGTTTGGAAAATTGGATATAAAATCAGTTATAGAAAAAGTATAACATGTTCACAATTTTTGTACAAAAAAACTCACAGCTAAAGTACGTTGGGCCCTTATTGTTGAGCCAACAATATATAAACTGTAGTTATAAGTCAAGATAGTAAATAATAGACTGAACAAAAATAATTCTAAATCGTAATCGGTTCGAGACGAAAACTTTTGCGGTTAGCAAAAGCACCACATTTCCAGTCTGGTCTAAAGAAAATCACACATTGTGTACATTGTTTTTTTTTTTTTCAATAAAAAAAATATAGTTCATTAAACGCCTTTTGTATAAGTTAACACATATTTTTACGAGCGACTCATATGCGCTTAGGAGCCACCCCCGCTCCGTGCTTCCAGATGGATAAAACACTATTCAGCAATTCTCCCATAAACTTACACCAGCCATGTTTCTGCAAGTGCGCCCCTACATGTTTGTAGATTCCACTGCAAGACTCAAGACATTTTGTTTTCTGTACAGCGTTCAATAAAAACGTGCCAGATCGTCAGTCTTCGACAAGATCCCGAAATTACAGACATTCAAAAAGAACAAAAGAGTTTAATTTATACTAAGAAAGTTGTTATACCCTTATTAACTTCCCATCAGGAAGTTCTTGTACTCGGTCCGATTTTGGAAATTCAAAATTTTTACATTTCTCCACGTTTGGCGGTCCCAGTAGTCGGATTCCATGATTTTTAGAAAGATGTCTGTGTGTGTGTGTATGTACGTACGTACGTTTGTGCGGATTCTTTCGTACAGCCTAACTCGAGAACAAATCAAGCTATCGAGGCCAAATTGGTTTCATTCGAAGCGTGAGTGCATAAAGATCACCTGAAAAGCTTTTGGTTAAATTTCACAGGGTAGTTTGAATTTTATGACGAAAAAACTGTCAAAAAAGGGACATTTTCACTTCTTCAATTAAAACCAATTTAGTTTTCCAATAAAAAAAGTTCAAAATTAATTAAATTTATAGTTTATAGCTACCTCATCATATAAAAATATGCATAAATATATACACTGCCGTTCATAAGTTTCCGGACAAATTCATACAAAATTTTTTTTTGTTCAATTTTAATGCCAAAGTTTCATCAATATTATGTTTATTTAGCCAATTGACTAAACTAAGTAAGTTACTAACTATAAGGACTACCAGAAAGACTAAAACAGTTTTTAGTTGAGGCCATTTCATACATTGATGTGCCCCTTTTTCTATTTCCTGATCCAAATTTCCACGGAAATTCTTGGAAAATTGTTTCAGAAATGTGAATCCTGTAAGTCTTTCCCATTTTTCAAGAGTGACGTCTGCAACACTGACACATGAAAACATCCTTAGAAAATTATGGGGCCACCAGTTTTTTTGTTCAAAACCTGCTTGGCTGTAGCTTGACGCTTTCTTATAGTTATAATATATGAGAAAAAAGAAGCTCATGGTGCAAATTACATGAGACAATTGAATTTAAAGAAAAAGCATCGAGAGAAAGCTAAATGACAAGGTTAAAACACATGGCTAAAACTGCATGACTCGTATATTATAAGGAAGATCATAACAACCGATTTAGTCTGTTTTCCCCTGTTGTGGTTTCTTATCATGAACCCATCCTAGATGTCTTTCCAGAAAATAATATAGAGATAAACAATCTCTTGAAATCGGCTTGGAAACAACTAACAAAATTTGCAAAGAAAACTGGACTGAGTATGATTCTCTTAAAGCCATATATTAACCAGAAGAAAAAGATCCTATGCTGAGAAGTTCCCAGCACGGAAGGAAGAGGCGGTCGAAATCTCGGGACTGAAACTATGCACTTTTGAACTTAATCGACATTAAGATAATCACGCTTTAAAAGTCCGAGCAGAACAATTGCATCGTACAAGGTCGTACAAATATTTTAACAAATTTAACTTTTTCTCATTTTCTCATTTCTAAATTTTTTTTACTAGAATAGTAATAATTTGTAAGTGACGTTTTCTTGTTAGCTACCTTCTGGATGTCTGTCCCTAACAAGTTTAAACACTTATTTGGTGAAGTTGAAAAACAACTTCAATAACAAAGTCAACTTCCAATGTAAAAGTCGTGGTAATATAACTCCAAATTTGACACATCTTATCTTTACGAAGAGTTCTATGCTCTTAAAGCGATGCCTGTGTGCCACTATGTGCCTACAGAAGACTTGCTAAGAATTTGTGTCGTTGGTCCTATATTTGTTCTAACTTGATTCGTTATTAGTTTTCTATTTTGGTCACAGACAAAACTATTTCAGTAACAATCTGATTGCACAATTTCCATTCTTTTGGCACACAAAACTCCTACACAAAGTGGTCACTAAGAAAATAAGCATCAAATGAAATCCAGAAACTACCCTCTATTGTTTTCTATTGACCAGAACAATACATGCAATCGGCCGTAAGTTGAAACAAACGGATTGTTAAACAGCTGATTGCGAGAAATATGCTGTAATTGCCATGCGTGACAAATTTTCAAGTGTTCTAATTGGCAGTTGCGATCGATGATGTTGACATATAAAGAAACAGGAAAGAGGTTCGAAAAAACAATTATCTCAGGGTTACAGATCCCAAACCAAAGCCTGCAAAGTTCAAAGTGGAAAAATCATAGTCGAATTGCAGTCAATGCTGATGACTTTATAGACGACGCAGCCCAACAGCGTCTACTCGACCTAGACGAAATAGATAGCAATAACATATAAGCTAAAATCTAATAAAGCAACTTTAGCTATCGAAGTTTTCAATGCGACGGCATTGAAACAATAAAGCATCGAAGATGAAAATGGAATCTCAGTATGGTTTGCCCGCTCTTAAAGAAAGGAGACCATCTTAACTGTGCCAATCCACCATAGACTAAATATAAATATATTGGCAGATGGTTTCTGTTTCGTCCATAGAGACGAGATGTCTGAAGCCTTGTCTAGGTTTGGCATCCCATCCAAGCTCGTCCTTTTGTATAATAGGGCAAAAAGAAATATATGCTTTCATCAAGAAAGGACACCCAAATGCGACGTCTGGTTCAGAACGTAAACGTAGACAGCTATAACTTTGTGGTAGTTAGGGACTTTGCTTAGGCTTTGTTGCAAACACAGATAATAACACCAGCGTTGAGGTCAAACCGAGAATACCCGTGGCTGAGAAAGCAATTATGTACAACCCTTTCTCGAAGAGCCTAAGTATCGGCCTACCATCAAAAGCAGATGAAGGCGATTTGTGTAGTTTCGAGAGAAAAGTGCACCTACATTTTTTTTTTTATCTTGAGATGGGAAGTTCATGGTATGGACAGACCTACTCGCACCCAAACCAATTTTTATTTTATAGTATTTTCCGCATGACATATTATAATTCAATTAAATTTTTAAGGCTTCACCATGTTGAAAGTAAATAAACAAAATTAAAATTCATGATCGTCTTTCTAATGGTGAAAGGGTAACAGCGATTGCTATATCGTATTCCATGAATGAATCCACAATAAGAAGCATCAGAAAAAATTAAAGCTCTATCAAAAAAAGTGTAGCAACTGGAACAGGTACCAGTAAAAGAACGACTTCTCACGTAAGGGATATTTTTATTGAAAGAATGGAAAAGGCGTTATAATATGGATAAAAGATCAAGCTCAAAAGCAAAAACCAGTTGATACCAACGCCATCACAAATAAGGCTTTGCGGATTTACGAAAAAATCAAGGATGAGTTACCATCTACTTCTGCAGCTGGAAAGAAGTCGTGCTTTACAGTAAGCCACGTTTGGTTTTGAAAAATTCAAACAAAGGCATTCTCTTCATAATCTAAGATTAAAAGGAACTAGTCACGTACAACTAGCACAAGAATACCCAGCAAAGTTGGCTGAAACTATTGCAGCTAATTCATACACTCCTGATCAGGTATTCAATGCTGACGAGACGGGGTTATTCTGTAAAATAATACCAAAAGGAACGTTTATACCTCAAGCTCACAATTATCAATTAGTGATCGTATAACAGTTCTTTTCTGTAGTAATGCCTCAGGCAATAATATAATGATACCATTGGTTATTTAAAAAATCAAAAACGCCACCTGAACTTAAAGGTATAAATATCAACAACCTGCCGGTTCATTGGATAGCCAATAAGAAAGCATGGGTAACTTCTACGTTTTTACCGAGTGGTTTCATAAGTTGTTTGTCGCCGATGCTAAAAGGTATTTAAGTGAAAAAGGTTTGCCTTTTAAAGTGCTTTTACTAATTGACAATACTCCCGGTCATCTTCAAAATTTACAACATCAAAATGTGCAAGTTATATCTCAACCAAAGAACACAACTTCTTTATTACTTTTAAGGCACTGTATATCAGATGAACCCTTAGGTATATTTTAGAACAAACTGATAATGAGGCATCTACAATTTTGTATTGTGTTAAGTAAGTTGCATTATCATTCTCCGAGATTTAGCAATCAACACTGAATGCTTGTTGGGAAAAAGTATGGCCAAAAGAAGTTGAAGCTGAGATTTTTTGTCAAACATTAGAGCATGAATATTCTCAGATAGTTGAGTTGGCTCATGCATTAGGAGGAGTTTTCGAGAAAATAACTGAAACAGGTATTAAAGAGTTATTCGCTGATGAGGAATTATCGGCCCTATCATCGTATCCGTTCGGAAAGGAATTGTCTCCGATTTCTCCGAAATCTACGAAATTTGTATTATGCTAAGCGTCCCGATTAATAAATCGGACAATTCTCCGAACAAAATAAAGCATGCGTTGCAGATGTCAAAATAAATGGAACGCGTCTCGAAGTCATGCGATGTACTGCATTTTTTAAATTATCTATGCTTTCCGATTTTCTCCGACCAAAAAACGGTAACGGACTTTTTTCCGCCAAGAAAAATTTTAAAAAATAAGAAAAATTATAATGGATATTGGTGAAGGAAATGAAGTGTAAGCAAAATTTTATTTATTTTTACACGTACTATACATACATATGCACATGTTTTTTTTGTTCTATTGTTAGAACAAAAAAAAAAAAACAAAAACAATTCAAGCTAAATACGAGCGGCTGGTGGAGTTTATGAAGACAAAACCTGATATTGCCCGAAATTTCACCAGTCGACCGCCTGAAGAGACGAACGCTTTCTGGGATAGCGTCACAAAGGCCCTAAACTCCCTTGGTCAACCCATTAGAGACAGTCTTGGATGGAAAAAAGTAAATCTTCAATCATTTTGAAAACAGCTTACAAAAATGATTTTTTTATATCTCTAGATGTGGAGCGACTATAAAACTTACATAAAAAAGAAGCTTGTGGCTAACGCCAAAGAATGTACGGCAATGGGCGGTGGTCCATTTAAACAAAAATCTTTCTCGAACTTGGAAGAAAGTGTTATTGCGCTCCTAACTATAACGAATTCTGTTACGGGCGTAGGAGCAAAAACTTTTGGAGCTTCACCAAGCAAGGACGATGCTCCAACCAATGATCCTGAACCTGCAACATGTACATCGAAGAGGCAGCGAACATCGAGAAAGCCATTGACGTCAATCCAGCTTCTCAGCAAGCAAATAAGGATCCAAGAAAGCAACAGCAAAAATATTAAAGAAATGGCCAGCAGAAATCAATTACTAATCCGTAGTGTTAAAGAACTTGCAGATGTGGAGAAAAAAACTTAAAGAAATGAAAAATCATAATGAAGAAATTAAAAAATTGGCAAAACAAAAGCTTGAGTTGAAGGTCAAGATGTTGGACCTTGAAATAAAACGTCACAACACCATGATGGAAAATTTTAAAATGTGATTCAAAGTGTTGTTTTAATCAATTAGTAATTTTTTTCTTTTTATTTATCAAAACAAATGAATAAAATTCACTTAACAAAAACTACTCAGAATTGCATTCCTTGTATTCACTGCATGATTGTGGTTCTGCGACCTGAGGATGGAATTGTCATCATTATTTCTTCATCAGTATTTTTATCAAAATCATTGACATCATTGAAAAATACATACGTTGTGCAAGGCAGAGCAAACGTTGACAATTTGTGCTGCCTTTTGTGGAGCAATTGCCGCGCTGCAAACAAACAGCGAAATCTGTTTTTGAGCAATCCTATGGTTCTTTCAACCACATTTCGAGCTTCACAGTGAGCTCTATTATAGCTAAATTTTTTTTTTAATTATTGTTCATTATTCTCATACAGTTTACATCTTTTTTAAACATTAAATATTTATTCTAATCTAGCTATAATTATAGAACTATTTTATGAGAATAGTTAGTGACATTTTATATTTTATAGAAAATAGAAATAAAAGCCACTTCAATTTATTGTAATTCAGTGTGGGGTGTACAAAGGCCTATATTAGTAAATATTTATTGATAACATCTATGTTCAATAATAATTAAAAAAACAAAAAAAAATATACAATTTGCAGGCTATTTGGAACTGGAGTCCTTAATGGTGTCATTAAGTGAAACGAATTATATTTTTAATAATTTATTATAAAAGAGGTACCTAAGATATATTCATCTCTGACGCCATTCTGGTACCTTTGTTCAAAAAAGCTTCTTTGAGGGCTTATATTCCAAATATGTGAATCGTGGTTTGCTCCTTGAAAAATTGCATTTACAGCCCCTATACGCATCTTATAGTCGCAGATCTAAAAAATCGTTAATGTAGAAATTGTTGTATTTTGGTTTTTAATTTATGTAGCTTTCAATGAGAACTGTTAGGGAATGGTATCCCTTTCTGTTGAAAAATAGATGCTTGTCGTCCTTAGGGGCGACATTTTTAGTGTCCCATCAACGCAAAATACCACACCCGGGAATCCTGTTTTTAACTGAACTTGCACCTTTGATTCTTCGATTTCTTCCCTTGCCATTTCCAAGGAAATCCACTGAGGGCACAAGCTTTCTTCAAGAATATTCAGCACATCTTGAAGAACGTTCGAAAAATTTGACTGCGCCAAGCATAAATCGAAGTCCTTCCCTACGCCATGCTAATAGCTGCCTTCACAAAAAAAAACTTAAAAAAGCCGCATGTTTTTGCTCCAAAGTCAAAGCATCTGATCGAGAAGCCGGTTGCATCTTTGCTTTTGTTGTGTTTAAGACGTACTTAAATAAAACCTTGCTCAGGCGAAAATTTTTCTAGAATCTGTGAAGAAAATTATGGAAAAGTTAATTTTCAAGTTTTTGATTCTTATAATTGAACTTACGCTGCACCTGTAAAATTAAAAATGTAAGATTTTTTTCACAATAGATCTCTGTTTTGTTTGCTCTCAGTTCTCCGCTTATATCTATCGGCTGCCAAGAATAATGCTACGCTGCTGTCCATGTTTCTCTTCACTTATTTCACTTATTTGTTTTTCACTTCTTTATTTATTTATCACTTAATTATTTGACATAACATTGACATCTTACGTCAGCTACATGCGGCGGCATGCGTCTAAATTTCTCTTACGATTCGCATACTTTTTTCCGATCGGAGATTTCTCCGAACGGATACGATGATAGGGCCGTATATAAGGAAGATTTTATTAACACGTATGAAGATACAATGGATTCACATAAAAAGTCATCCACGAAGGAATTGTAATCGGTCGAAAATAGGGCGATTTTTTTTCTAAAACAAGACCCTAATGTTGTGCGTGCTCTTCGGTTCCAGCGAGATATCAACAATTGCTTATCTTAATATGAGAGGGTATACAATCTTACAATAAACAAAACACAAATGTTGATTACTGATTTAATTTCCAAGTCTCTTTAATCTGAAATTGTCAGTAACTTATTATCCATCGGAGCAGAATCGCCAATAATATTGAGTGATGAAAGCGAAGTTTTATCAGCGAAGAAGAAAAGGTAGATTGGCAATAGAAGTGATAATAGCATGTAATTTAATTTTTGCACTTGTTTTTTATGAATTTTGAATTCTTAATTTAAAACTATAAATTTTTTACTTTGAAATAAATGAATTTGAATACAATAAATTGAAAAAATCTGTGCATTTTATATTTTTTCGATTTACACGGTTTTTGATACAAAAATCTGAGATTTCAATTTACACGATATTTTCAGGAACGGGTCTTCCGTGTAAACCGGGGGACGGGTTTAACTCTGTTTTGTATACAAATGTATTTTACATTGTTTAAAATAATTTAGGTGACATTAAATATTTGAAATACATGAAGTCTAGAAACAATGTTAAATGCCACTTCAAAAGGTTAAACCTAAAGTATAAAAATATGGGTGGGGTTAGCTTTATTCAAAACAATAAAAATTCAAGTCAAATGGAATAAAATTAGAAATTTGTGTCCACTTCAGTACGTACAAATCCAACTTGAAATCTGCCGGTTTTATTTTTTCCCTTAGGACTTTGAATTACTTTTTTATTTGATGTTTTTTTTTTTAACAAAATGTTATGTTATAAAAACGCAGTAACTTTATTGCATTTCTTTTTTTTTACAACTAATGATACTACATATTAAAAATTATTATAATATTTGGAGTAACCACCTCTAGCATCGATAACTGCCCTTAATCTTTTCGTCATTGATCCAATTATTTTTTTAAGTCATAACTGGAAGGAATATTAACCCACTCTTCTTTGATGTATTACATTAATTACTTTCTTTTTCAAGTGAACCCAATTTTCCAATAAACCCAATAAATTTTCTTTTTTGGTAAAGATCTGGACTCTAAGCTGGTGTATCTAGGACTTTTGTGCAGTTAAAAAGCAGCCATGTCTTCACCGTAAGTTTTTTATGTTTTGGGTTATTATGTTGATAAAATTTTAATTGTAGTTTTCTGCTGTCATCACCGCCATTAAAACCAAAACTATTGGCACTATTGAGCAAATGAGTCTGCAGAATGCTCAGGTATTTCTTTGCGTCCATGGTGTTTTCAATAAGGACTGTGTCTCCCACTGCAAGATATGCACCTCCATACCATCACAGATAGCTTTCCAAGTTTCACTGTTGGAATTATATTCCTGTTTGACAAGACTCTTAACGGTTTGCGTCACACTCTGTTGGGTCCTTCGCTGTAGTACAACATTATTTTTGTTTCGTCGCAAAATATAACATCATCCCAGTATTCGCTTGGTTGAATGATATATTCTGAAGCGAACGAAAGGCGTTTTTGTATATTTTTTTGTTGAAAGTAGAGGTTTTTTCCGCGCAACTCTCGATGTGAACTCATGCCTCCTAAGCACTTGTCCTGGTTCATCTCTCTTGACAAGTCTCTAATAGATGATTGTGGGTTTTCGTTTAATTTTTTTTTAGGCAGACATCCTTGATTTCTGTCTGATAACTTTTTTGGCCTACCTTTTGGAACAATATTCTCCAACCGATGTTCACGCTCTGCTCGGTTTATTATAATGTAAATTGTCTTCTTGGATAAGCCAAACATCTCTGCCATTTCCTTGTCACTTTTGTCATTGTAATGGATGTAAAACCAGTTGCTTAACTTCTAAAGAAATTCTTTTTCCAGGCATATTAAAACTAATAGTTAACCACACGATTCGCAAACTCGCACTCACCAGGAAAAATAAACATAAATATTTTTTGCTTTCGAGTTCGTACGAGGCATGTACGCAACAGAAATAAAAAAAAAGCTATAACGATACTGTTTTGAAACTATTCATGCAGTGCGGAAAGAGGTTTAAAATAAGATGTGTAAACACTTTCTTAACAGTCAAATGTTCGTCTCTTTTACATTTTGCCCTTTAAGTTGTTAATGTTAAAAGATATAAAGCGTTTGTTTGAAAGGCAATGCCTAAGGACTTGCTTACGCTTATACAGAACTCCAGAGTCTGAGTACAGAAAATTCTATCGCAACGAGCTCCTATACAATAGGGCATACATTATAAGAGTGGATAATTTTATTATAAAGCTGACACGAAATCACGTTGCAAGAGCAATGAACTCGGTCAACAATCTGATCTCCGGGGCTTTCTACCCAAAAGACCTGTATCAAGAAAGTGTGCGCCTTAACGGCTTTGTCCCCCCAGAGGCCTTCCTCTACCTTGACTCGATAGGTCTGATCCAGAATAGATTAGCGGTTCCGCTAATCTTCCACATTGCCCGAAGAGCTGTGGATAAGCGACTCAGCTACGAACGAGACGTTGCCAACAGTTCCGCGGAGAGTCTTCGGTTCAGTAGGGCGGTTTCAGACCGCGATAGGATAGAAGTAGTACGCCAGCACTGACAATTCTGGTGGATAACAGAGCGCAGGGAAGGAACTCTTTCGTCGCATCCTCCAATCAACGAGTAGCCCAAAAGGGCAAAGTTGGCCGCCGCCTCTATGTTACATAAGTTTGTTATTTTGGTTGTCGTAAGAGAAGTGGCTGACTCATTTAGGTTAAGGTCCTTTAGTTAAGTTTAGTATAGTGTATGTGCAAGAAGGGGACATCCACATATACATATATTTTGTATGTGTTGATATATGTGCGCATGTATTGCATGTACCCAGCATGACAATAAATGTGTGTGTGTTTCTGCCTGTCTTGCATGTACATATACTTTAAGCTAGAAATAAGTTTTTTAAGTATTTCAGGTAGATTTAAGTTATTACAGGTTATTTTTAGTTAAAAATAATAGTTTTATATAAAAACAAAACACATTTTTACTAAGTTTTTAAAACTTAATTTTCTTAGTCTATAGTTAGCATTGTTAAGGAACCAAAGAGTATGTAAGTTTAAGTCGAAAGACATAGTCTAATAAGTAAGTTTAGCTTATGGCGCCTGTAATTGGCCAGTAAGATAGATATAAACACCATGTTTTTATTTAAGCTAGTTTTAAGCCATTTTCCCTAGCAATTAAGTAATTCACATGTAATAGAGTTAATAAAAATTGCACTAAAAAAAAAGCGCTTGTCTTATGTTAGTTTATTTCAAATTTGTAGTTTTATAAGCAAGCAAAAGAAAATGTTCAATAAACTTACTGGAAGTAATTGTATTTTAAATAGGAAAGAAGAATTTTCTGATTTTTAACGATGCGTAAACACTGTCTTAACAAACTGTATTTTATTTATTATATTAAAACCATAACAATAAATTAAATTTTCAATTCAATGCAAAACAATTTATTTCATATTTATTCAGTTCTGTGACATTTAATATTTGAAATACATAAAGTATTCAAATAGTGTCAAATGCCAATTTAATAGGCTAAACTTAAAGCATAAATATGTGGGTTAGGTGACCCTTATTAACTTTACTCAAAACAATAAAAGTTAATTTGAAAGAAATTGGAATGAAATTAGAAATATGTGTCCACAACAGTACGCACATGTTTGTAAAGAATCATTGTTGGGCGAATCCAACTGCCAGTTTTTTCCCCCTTTAGGGTTTTTTTCAATAAAATGTTATTTTATGTGTACTAGTTGATAATGCATTTACTAATTACTTACTGTGCAAGCACGCCTTGCGATGTTCGAGCTAAAATCTGTTCTTTTTCTTTTATAGTTGGCGATAAAAAATTAAAACTTCAAGTTATTTACACTTAGGAATAAATTTACAATTTATTAAAACAAAAAGAAAAATCAGAAAATATACAAAATAATTTTTTTTTATACAAAATAAATTACTTAAAATTAGCTAAAATAGACTAACAACTATGATTAGGCTGATTTATAATTTGTTTTATATAAATTTGTGTAGACATGTGATGTAAGTCATTGTTAAAAACTGTCTGAACCTTTACACAATATAAACAAAAATATATATATATGTATGTATATATTTCCTCTACAGTATATGTATGTGTGTATAGCTACCTTAACGTTACAAATATCTTTTGTTCAGTGATTGAGGTGTAATATAAACATTACATCATAATTGCTCTTGCGCACGGAAATTGACGAAACTTTGCACTATTGCACATTGGGGGGTACCGTGGCAAGGAGATGCTTTTGGGAGAATTTATCAGAAGATGCTTTTGGGAGAATTTATCAGAAGATACAAGTTAACATTCAAAGGAGTGAGAAATGGTAAAGCATGCTCTTGTTGCTAGAGATTGAGTTTTGTGGGGAATGAACTTCAGGAGGGATAACACCGATCAATTGGTAAGCGTTCCTTGTAGACCTTGTTATCTCATAAGTTTGCGGAAGTTCTCCAACTCGAATATGCTGTTTGATAATCTAAAAAAACAAAAAAAAATTAGCTCATTGAGTGTGAATGTGTTTCGAACGTTTAATTACCTTCCAAATGCATTGAAGAGAGCAACAATCTCCGATCTCGTCAATCGGAATATCGTGTCTGATGAACTGTAATGACTGTCCCATAGGCCGTGTTCGGTGGCAATTTCGAATTTCTCCGAATAAAGAACCTTAAGAGCGGTTCCAAGTCCCTGAGTCTGTCAAAATACGAGCATTTAAATAAAATCTTTTACCAGAATATCATGAGCTTTAACCTGAAGTTTTCCCCATAGTCTGCACTTGTCACATCCAACACAATCCATGATTTTCGAAATGTTGCGAAACTTTTCTTTGTAGTCATTCTTCAGTTTAATTGCTCCATAGCCACTGGAGAAGAGCACATACTCATTGAAGTGCGATGGAAATGACCTGGATTAGAAACAAACAATTTTAACACAATGAAACTTTTTTTTTCCAATCGGTAAAACTCACTCGATAACATTCAGTAAGTCGTTCACAGCCATTTTTACTTCATTGTCTTCCTCTTCAATGCCAGTAAAGTATTCTTCACGCCTAAGATATGGCGCAGCCTTCGCTAGGGCCCGCAATTCTACTAAATAGATGAAATATAAATTTTTCAACCAGTGCGGTCCTTCTCCCATGGTGGTTGTTGGACTGAAGCGTTTCTTGAATTCATCCAAATTGGGACCCCATACACCTTTGGGATCGATAAAGTCACTCGACTCGGACAAGAGGTATATCGCTGATAAGTGTATGTTGATGCTAGCATGAAGGCCAGAGATCAAGCGATAAAAGGCCTTCTGTTCTAGACAAACATCGCGCAAGTCAAGGTGTGGAATGTACGCCGAGAGTGATGAAGATTGATTGTTGAAACAGTTCTCCAAATAGATGCTCTTCCAAATACGGTGTGCCGAGTCTCCTTTATAGCCTGTATATCGTTCGGGGTTCAATAGAAGGTCTACATATTGTGCACCATTTTGCATATCGTCCAATATGCAAAAGTCTTCCTCGGCTTCGTCATGGACGGCCCATTTCGCAAAGTCCTCATGCACTTGATCGCTAATGCTTGTATCCAGGAATCCCAGTTCCGTGTTGAAATCATCTTCGGCACATCCAAGCATTTGACCTACTTTACTGTACTGTTGGTGGAAAAAAAAAGGTTAGAGTCGAGATGAAATAAAAGTCTTCAGAAAAGTGAATTTCATTACGCGGAGGCAAGTTTAGAAATGACATGAGAATAACTATATGTGGAATACAATTTTAAGCTCAGTAAGATTTTCTAGATCTTGTTTTTTTTTTTTGTTTTAATTAACTTGACTATTTATAAACTAACCAACTGATTAAATTTACCTTGGCATCGAGTTGACTGCTGTGAAACAGTCTCTTTGTCAAGGCAAAGGCCGCTTCCGTTCTGGCGAGAGCAGTTTTTATGTAAGAGGCAAGTCCCTTTAGACCGTCTAACGACTTATTTTTTTATTCGATTCAAAAAATCCAATATGCATGCAATAAAAACGAATCTGATATATATTTTTCAGTCAAATAAAGTTCTGATCTTTTATAGGTAAAAATAATTGCTCCACCTTAAGGCGGGTTTAAACCGGTACAGGAAAAAAGACATACAGAGATGTAGCATATGAAAATGCAAGTTTACTATTGTCTTCATTGTCTCATTCGCTAGAGTTAATTTGTTAAGCATATGAGAAACTCTTGTTATCACATAAAACGAAAAATTTCGTTCCCCATTTATTAATGGGTGGGGTTGCCACGTCTACACAAGACATTGAAGCATCAGAATAGACCCAAAGCCTACATTGAAATGCGTCTTAATGGTCGGTTGCGATGCAATTTGCTGCATCATCCAGACTGGCCCTTCGGAGTCACTGTCGAATTTGTTATTGAAATGCAATAACTGGCGTATTTCTTCGAACAACATTCGAGGCTCTGATTGGCTAGTTGACAAATGGTGAGGAACTGGAATGGATTTGCAGTTAAAAATATTTGACTGCCTTTTGCAGTTGATTCATGAAACTACAAAAGTCAGCTGTTAATTTTTAAACCGTTTAGCAAAGCAAGCCCGACTCATCCTGAAGTGTGTACGAAATTCTTCCAGTGAGTACGCAGGAATTACTTCCTCAGAGCAGCTGGATTCTGAATGCGGCCATTGTTATCCAGTAACAAATCGAGTTTCGATATTCTGCTGGCGCTTAAACAAATTCATTTCATAAGGCAGATATTGCATGAATTCATCAGTAAAAAAAACAGTGAAAGAAATTGAATGGTGTTTTCATGGCTTTCACTTCATCTGGCAACTCTTTTTCACAAGAAAAACGATTTCATTGTCATGCAGTTGCATATATCCAAAACATGGCTTTAAATTCATAATCAGAATCATAAAAAATTCATATTTACGTAAAGCAGGAGGCTTTGATTCCATCCGAAACTTATTTATAAAAGAATTACCCTTTCATCATAAGCGCTTGTTTAAAGAACACATACTTCCGCCGCGCATGGAAAATAGCTAAAGTTATACCTATACTCACAGCGGGGAAACCACCTGATAAACCAGATAGTTACAGGCCCATTAGATTATCCAGTAGCTTGAGCAAAATTTATGAAAAAGTGATTAAGAACAAACTGTTAAGAATTATAGAAGAATATAACATATTTCCCAATGAACAATTTGGTTTCAGAAAATTTCACTGCACATCGCATCAAGTCCTAAGAATCTGTAATCACATTAATCATGGATATTTAGAAAGAGTTCGACTCTGTATGGCATAATGAACTTATACATAAAATGATGAACTGCAATTTCCCTCTGTATAAGTACACGTAAAATGATCCAAAGTTTTTTGTCTGGTCGCAGTTTTAAGTCCAAATTAATAAAAGTTGCCCTGATGCATTTCAAGTTGTGATGGGTGCTCCACAAGGCGCAGGCCTATCGCTAACACTTTATAATTTGCACACATCTGATTTTCCGAGCTTACAACATTGCGATGCAGCCATCTTTGCTGCTGATGATACTGCAATATTTTCATCACATAAATTCACTCTCGATATTGAGAGCAATCTAAACCATGGGATGGAAATATTAGAAGCTTTTTTTTACAAGTGGAGAATAAAATTGAATGGTGACAAAACACAAGCAATATTTTTCAGCCGAAAAATGAAATCTTGTTTTCTCCCTAGTAGCCAAATCCAGGCTGCTGGAAAAAGTATTGAGTGGGAGAGCTTGGTGAGATATTTAGGCATCTATCTTGACACCAGATTAACGTTCAAGGAACATATTTCTAGATCGCTTAGAAAACTGAAAACAGCCGTTAATTTAATATATCCATTTGTCAACAGAAAGTCAAAGCTAAGTATTGGTAATAAGCATATAATCCATAAAGTGATTTTTCAAGCTATTCTTTTATACGGCTGCCCTGTTTTGAGGGAAAAGTGCAAAATCTCACATCAAACGCCTTCAAGTGCCCCAAAACAAAATTCTTCGAATGATGCTTAATCTCCCTTGGTACCACTCTACCCTTTTACCTACATGAAAGAGCGAATGTTGAAATGATTTCAAAACGAATACAGAAGCTTAATAATAAATTTAACTTAGGCTAAACTCTTGCTGATAATCACTTAGTTAACGAACTATACAATTGATATCCCATGATTTTATTACTTGAACTTTATTTATCTATCTATTTATATTAAGTAACATAGTTATTTTGTCTATTTAACCAATTGTTTATATTACTAAACTTATTCACTTAATTATTAACTTATATATTTATTTATTTTTTATTTATACACTTATTTATTTATTAATTTGTATATCAATACATCTATTTATTTATTTGTATATCTATATAGTTAGTTATTTATTTATTTATTCTTTTTAATTTATTGAATTCGTTATTAACATATTTATTTTTTTACTTTCTTGCTTTTTTACTTTTCACTTAAACTCTATTCATTAAACTTTAAGCTTATGTAAAATAATTGTTAAAAAATATATGCATAATATGAGCATTTACTTATTGCCACATATAACAAAGATTTTTTTATCGAATTTTCTTTTAAAACACTGTATTATTGTAAAGTATAACTCATTCGATTGTGATATCTAATCCTATTTCAGAAGTAATATGGAGCCATATAAAATCTCTGAACTTTAAAATGTGCGGTAACACCATAATTTGTAAATTTAATCTCGAAATAAATAAATCTTTCTAATCTAAAAATGGCTTCAAATTTCCGAGCTTCATTTTTTATTGTATCCAGAGACCAAATGAAATGGCCCGTACTCGATTGATTGATTAAGCTCGGTTTAATTTAAGTCGCGCTTACGTTTTCTATAACGTACTGAATTCGACATCGGCTCTGGCATTTGATTCAACAATTCGCCTTCTGGATTGTTATCGTCACCGTCAGTGTCTTGCGAGTTCTTCGACAGGTTTCTCAAAGATCTCTTAGGCATTTTTACCTAGCAAAAGCACTGAACCAGGAATGAGGAAAATTTACTCGGCCTCTAGACGGGCCCAAGAAAACTCTGATAAACTATATACAATAAATGCTCCATTCTATCCGCGGAATCTCTGGCTATTCTACGTGCCCTGGAATCTACCTCCAGCAAAAAGTCTGTCTTCATTAAAAAGTATATTAAATATCAACAACAACAGAAATATAATAACAAATATACGAGACAAACTTATACGAGCGAAGGTTGAAATTAAATTACTGTGGATACAAGGTCACATCGGTATTAGAGGGAACGAAAATGCAGATCAAGCAGCGAAACTAGCAGTTAATCTACTGCTACTGCTTTTTCAACCCAAGTGGAACACATGCAACATATCCACCAAGTGTTAGCCCCCATATGGCAAAGGGTTACACTCGATTAAGCCTCGGACACACAAACCTCACCCACTCTCATCTAATCAGCAAGAGCCTCAGCTGAACTGTTACATCTGCCAAGGGGACATCCCACTTTCAACCAAACATCTAGTCTTCGATTGTCACAAAATAAAATATATATCTAAAAAGTTTTTAATAATAGTAGTTTTCACGAATTACTCTCTCATCCTAGAAAGAAAGTTTTTGAATTTCTTACTGCTCTAAATTTAATAAAGTATATAAGAATCTTTATTTAAACAAGCTGAAAGCCCTGGTAGCTAGTGCTAAAGAATAAAAATTTAAAGTTTGTAATTGCATTACTCTTTCAATAAATAATAATAATAATAAAATTCTCCACAGCGAAATCGATTGAAAACACATATTTTAGACAAATCATATTGATGTGCATTTGTTTATACTATATGTTACCGGATAAGACTTTAAAGGCAATACGAGAATTTTTGTATGAAAATATATTATTGGGTTGGAAACTCAGTAATTGCGGATTTCACTGACGTAATCGAAATGTCAAACACATTTTGTTATTTGAAAGTTGGTACTTCAACTGTCAATCAGTAAAAAAAATTTTTGATCGGTTGTGTTGTTTTTGTTTGGCGTCGAACGAACATTTACGTCATATCTTGCTTTTTTATTTCCAGAAAGGAAAACACGCATCGCAAGCTCACAAAAAGTTATGTGCTGTTTATTGTGAAGAAGTTTTTAAAGAACGTCAGTGTCAAAATTGGTTTGCCAAATTTCGTTCTGGTGAATTTTCACTCAAGGATGAAAAACGCTCTGGTCGTCCAGTTGAAGTTAATAACGAACAAATCAAAGCAATAATCGATTCGGATCGTCACAGTACAACACGTGAGATTGCATAGAAGCTTCATGTATCAAATACATGCATTGAAAATCGCTTAAAACAACTTTGCTACGTACGAAAACTCGATATTTGGGTTCCTCATGAACTGAAAGAAAATCATTTAACACAACGCATCAACATCTGCGATTTGTTAAAGAAACGTAATGAAAATGATCCATTTTTAAGACGATTGACAACTGGTGATGAAGACTGGGTTGTTTACAACATTGTCAATCAGAAAAGATCGTGGAGCAAGCCAGATGAACCAGCTGAAACAACATCAAAAGAAAGTTATGTTATCGGCTTGGTGAGATTACAATGGAATTGTCTACTTTGAACTTTTACCACCCAATCGAACGATCAATTCAGATGTCTACATTGAACAACTACCAAATTGAACAATGCAATTAAAGGCCCGAATCGACAACTAGAAAAGGCGTTGTAGTCCATCATTACAATGCAAGGCCACACACATCTTTGGTCACTCGGCAAAAATTATTGGAGCTTGGTTGGGATGTTTTGCCACATCCACCAAAAGTCCTGACCTTGCACCATCTGATTACTTTTTATTTCGATCTTTGTAAAACTCCTTGAATGGTAAAAATTTCAATAATAATAGTGATGCCAAATCGTATCTGGTTCAGTTTTTTGATGATTAAAACCAGAAGTTTTATAAACGCGGAATTATGATGCTGCCTTAAGGATGGCAAAAGATCATTGCTCAAAATGTGCAATATATGACAGCATAAAGTTATTTGGTTTCATGAAAAAATTGTCTTTTAATTTCTAAAAAAATCCGGAATAACTTAGTTTCCAACCTGATAATTTATTCTTAAGACGCTTCTGCATATCTTCAAGATAAAATCGGGAAGAGATTTGATGACTTGAGTGGGGATTTCAACATCAACTTTGCAGATGATCAAAATCTGCCATTCTTTATAAGAGAATACAATTTAACGATGACCGATGATCGAAATCTTAGCACAACGAGATATTAAACTGCAATTGATGCAGATTCGAATCAAAATTGTTTGTTTCCTATTTTAGTTACAATAAACCTATTGTTTTGGAATATAATGATAATAATGATGTTGATTTAATTTCACAATTAAATGAGAAATTCAATTCTGTTGTTACCATTTTTTTCCAACTTTCAGTTTACTGTGCCATTTGAACTGCGAAGACGATCAATTTGAACAACGAAGACTTCCAAAAATCTGTTTTGTCACGGCAGTAGATGCCAGAAACAGATCAGCGGTCCAAGCGGCCCAACGACAATGACCACTCATCAACAATCCTTCTAAAGCCTCCTTATTTCTTAGTTATAAACTTATAAACTTAAGAAATCAATAAAAATTTACAGACTACACCAAAGGACATAAAATACGTACTCGAATTAGAAACAATTGTCCTTAAAAAATCAGTAAAAATAGTTGAATTCAATCTAAGTTTTCTTGGAAGAAAAATTGGCGTCAAGGCGGCGCAGTTGTCTAAGCGCCTGCCTTCCATATGCATTTGTTGATAGGTCACAAGTTCGAATCATATAGAAAGTCATGAAATCACAATTTGCTGTTTGGATCAAGTAAAATATCATGCCATTGTTAAGATGTTGTTATTCTTGGTTCCCTTGTCATGAACACAAAAATGTGGGGAAGAAGAACGCTGTGGTTCCATTTACAAAAACTTTTTCTTTTCTCTCACGAGTACTTGAACTTTTTCGACAAAATAAGCGAATGCTTACAAGTTTTCAGAGCACTATGCGTTTCTGTCAAAATCGTTCTTGAAGGTTGAAGTGCGTAGTCGCATTTCAAAAATCCGTTCTTCGTTGTCATACGGAGAGAGAGGGTTGGATCTTTTCCATTCCAACAAATTGTCAAATCACAAATCAAACGTTTAGGTGTAATGCAGTAAAGATCGATAACGCTGTACACAGTAGAAGTATCAGAATCGATAACATCAATAAACTATTTGACACATTCAGAAATTTGATAAAACTTTATGGAATTCTTTTATTACACTTTAGAGTGACCCTTGAATAGATACGTTAAAAATAAGTTTCAATGAGTGTGTTTAGGAGTAAATGTTTAAACAATTGTTTTCCAAGCTCCAATTGTACCCCCCATGCCAGCACCTGTTGTGTGCGTCAAAGCAGCTTCGACCCACTTTCCACAAGTGTCTCTACAACAAAGCGTGTCGCTCTTGCCCCATAAACAATATTCGTAACAATCGTTGTGTGTATCTTCAATTAGGTTGACAGCCGTCTGTGGCATTGTTTTGTTTACGTGTTCAAATCACGCTTTTCCCGCCTTATCAGTTTTTGATTTATTTGCAAAAAAATATGCGAACGCTATCAACTAATCGTGAATTAGCACAGAAGCCTGGTTCTCACGTTTACCCTTATTTTTTTGGGTAAATGAAAATTCCCCATGATTTTGGAAATTCTGTTATTTGCTAATTTCATTTTTTTTTGGAATGGCATGCACGCGTTTTTATCGCATTTAAATTGAATTTTGATAAGAATCGCGGCTTGATTGTCTACGAGTGATCTAACGAACAATTAGATAACCCTAAATTATTTGTTTACTTGTCATTTGTGTGGCATAAAACTTGGCTCGTGTCATGCTGCCTGTCGACCCACCTGCTAAGTCAATTACTTCAAACGACTTTGAATTTCATTAATACAATGAAACTAATGCGCGCTTATTCGATTATGGTTTCGGCCTGAATGGGCTTTGGGCGATTTATATTCTGAAGGTAGGTTAGGTTACAGAAGCGACAATTTGTAAGAGAGACTGACATTTTAATTCTTAAGTTCAACTAAGAATTTGTCTACAGAAGAAAAGGAAAAAAATAACTTCGACTGCCTACATGAAGAAGAAGATTTTTAAAAAACTAATTGGCTTAAATACTTAGGCATACACCTAGATAAGAGGTTAACTTTTAGTGATCATATCTCAAAAATATTGAATAAAATTAGTATCGCTACTAAAATGTTGTATAGAAAATCGAAACTATCAAATGATAACAAGATTATTATCCACAAAGTCATATTCCAAGCTATTCTGCTTTATGGTTGCCAAGTATGGGGTAGCTATGCCAAAACACACATTAAGAGATTGCAAATATCGCAAAACAAACTCCTTAAGATGATGCTCAATTTACCTTGGCACTATTCTACTTAAGAACTGCATCTAAAAGGGAATGTTGAATTGATTTCTGATAGAATTCGAAAACTTGTTCATTCGTTCAGTATTCGCTAGTATTCTAATCAATCAATTGTCTAATTAAAAAAATATCAAATCAGTTAATATTACATGAAATGTTATTTATTGTATAGATGTACGTGTTTTATTTATTTATTCTCTTACTTATGTATACATTTGTTTATCATTGTTAACATATACATTTTGTTTAAACTATTTTCGCGTTTGTTTGATTAATTTTTTCCTTATATTTATCTCATATTGCTTCATGTTTCATAACATCTTTACCTTTAAGTTGTTATTTATTTACATAGTTATTTACAAAATTATAAATTTATATATTTATTTATTAACCCACTTATTAATTATTTATTAATTTATTTATTTATTTATTTTATTATTTATTTATTTAAATATTTATTTATTTTTTATTTATTTATTCATCAATCTTTAGTTTAAAAAAATCTCTTTACTTATTGACTTCAATTTAGTCGTATCTTTTTTTTTTGGTTTTTGTTTAAATCTTAACCAATGTTTGATATCAAATTGTTTATGTAATATCATACCAATTTTTTTTTTTTGATGTTTAAATTGGAGGTTTTTCTGGTATTTTCCTTCAGAATCAAAATGTTATGTAATATAATAAATCGCTTTTCTTTATAAAATAATATTAATATTTCAGTAGAAAGATAACATGTAACTTATCATATCTCTGAATGTAAAATGTGCGGTACATTCTACTTGTAAAGTTTTGTGATACCAAATAAAATATCTATCTATCTAATTGGCTTCAGTTGTTGGTTTAATGGCTCTTGGGAGCAAAGCTGTGAAGCAATCTTCTACGTTACTCATCCAATTGAATTCAAAGGTTTATTTTGAATGCCTGGTTAAACGAGTTATAAAAGAATGCAATATTTTTGATAATATTTCAATCTCAATGGTCTGAAGTCTTTAAATTGCCTTAAAGTCATTTGACTGCTTTAAGGTGTTTAGTTTTGTTTTTTATCTGGCATCATCAAAGCAAACCACCACCAGCGATGGCTCCATTAAGAGACAAAAATGTTAGTTTTTTATTTTGCAATATTATACACATTACTAGAAGCTCATGGTTATTGTGTGTTTACATTTTATTGACCAAATGAATTGCAGACAGAAGCTACTAAGTATATAATTATCTAAATGTTAAAGAGCACATAAAACAGAATCGAAATTTGAGTGAAAATCATTTGAATGGAAAGCTTACTGCATCTGACTTTGGTGAGGCGAATTTGGGTTTCATTACGAATAATGTAATGCCCTTTTTCGTCCAGTCTTACATGGAGTTTATTTCTAGTAGTCATTGACAACTTAGTCCCGATTCGTTTTGGTTGAGAAGTTTTTCGTTACCTTCTGAAAGGTAGAAAGTCACACAAATTAATGGGGAACATAATCATTTTCCTATACCAACTCTGTACCGAGCTAGATAAACAATCAGAGTGTAAAAAATAATTTTACGACAACATTATATGCTCTTCTCTCAAGGTACGGTCGGTGAATATTAATATCGTTCCATTTTGAATTTATTGCAAAAGATTTATTTGTAAAGATCGATTTTGATAAATATATGATGTGAATATGGAAATTCAAGCAACTATAATCGCAAAGTCTAATTCTGGACTGTATGTTAAAATAATAAGCGACAAATAAAATTTATCGAAGCAAACTGGAAAATACCAAATCAATAAACAGAAAAGAAAAAGTTATACCAAGGACGATAGACGAATTTTGCGCGAATTAACTTACAATTTAGGTTTAAAACTTAAATACTTGAAAATTGTTAGGGTTACATTAAAGGACAAAAACAGGTTCGAGTCGGACTCGCGCAACGGACGAACGAACTCCGCTTTGGTATTATGTAGTATCATTCGGGTTTTGATTCCCCTGCCAGTATCAAAATGTGCGGCAAAAACAGACATGTCCTATCACTGTGGCGTCTTAGAAGCTTAAGTTTTTAAGAACGGCAGTCTTTTCGTTCTTTTATTTCACCATGGAGATCATGGGCTCTTGAGGAAAAAAGTGGTGACAGGCAGACCGACTTCCTCTTGAGGAACGGAACCTTAAACATTTTATTCCTCTAAATCGGAGCAAATATTACTTGTATATTTTATATTATTATATTATTTTTCTTTAATTTTCTTATATTATTATTTTTTCCCCTCCTTTAGTTTGAACCCTGTGTTTATTGTAAAAAGGTTTTAGGGCTCTGTTCACAAAGGCTCCAGATGATTCCTATTACTAAGCCTCCGCAGTCCATCCGGCTGTCACAGAGCTGTATTTCATAAACCGTTATAGAGAGGCGCTAACAATTTTCACAGAAAGTTTAAAGCTATAACAACTTATAAACATATAAAGTTAAAAATAAATGTTGGTCCCCATACAAAGACAATGTTTCATGATATCGCAACTCAGCTAAGCGTCTAACAGTAGGCAACTAGATTCGTGGAGCAACTTTATAACTTTTTAAAGTATGCAATAATTTCGTCCATACAACAAAATGTAAAATCTCGAATTCTAATACGAAAAAAAAACTCTTGTTCAACTTGGGGAACAAATGCAACTTGTGGAGTGAATGCCAAATGTAGTGTAGCAATTGCGAATTGATTGTAGTAAGTTTTCTACCCAACCAAGCTATACATGCAAGGACAGGTGTTTTACTTTCGTCGCGGCATTTTTCTCAATCCGAAAACAAATAATTACACTTTTTAAAAAAAAAGTTTTCAAGGTTTCAAAATGAAGAAATATGCAAACATTGAATGACGTTTTGGGTGTTGATTACGCATTTGAAGCATGCAAGGATGTTCACTGTTTGTCCCTTCTTTAAAGCAATTTTTTAAAGACGTTGACAACAATAACTTAAACACTTTTCAGAATCATAAGATACTCTTGTGTTTCATAAATTGCTTGAAAGACAATACCATAATAATCAATATCTTAAGTTGCGATAACAAAACATGCACACGGTTGTGACACGCGTTAGAGTGCGAAACACCACTACAACACTACAATTTGACGTTCATCAACAAATTCCAAAGAATTCACACATTTCTACAGTAAGTCTGCATCAAATAATCTTTTAATCTTGTGATCGTTTTAAATCCTTATTTATTTAAACCTTTGAATTTCTCATCTGGAAGTTCTTGGAATTACAAGTAAACCTTTGACGAGCTCTTGCATATTTGTGGATGATGCTTTGGCAAATCTTAAATAAAGAAACATGGTGTTGCAAAGGCGCGGAACCCTTGGCGAACTCTCACTTGACTTCTGTTTTCAATTCAATTTAGAATTCAAAATATTTTGTTTTTAAAGTGTCAAAATAATTATAACGAGGACTGTGCTCGTACATTACGTAATAATTTGCGGGCTACACAAACAGAGAAGTGTATTTCTTGTAAGATTTATGTCTTCTGTCAGATAAGCCCTGAGATAAGAAGAATAAAGTCATTGATAAAAAACACTCAACAATTCACTTAGGACATTTACAGAAAATTTTAAAATTTAAATTGGCAAAGCAGAGAGTTCGAGGTGTAATTTCCCTTTTTCCCTCAAATTATTTTAATAAAATATTCCGAATATCCCGGAAATGACGCAACAAAAAATCAACTTTTTGCAAAAAAATTAACTTTGAAAAAATTGGTTTGGGTGCGAGTAGGCCAGCCCATACCACCAACTTCCCATTTAAAGATAAAAAGAAATATAGGTGCTATTTTATTTGCGGCCACCAACAAATTCAACTTGTATTTTGAAAACATCATTCATTCCCTAGCAAACTAAAAAATAAAAGAAACTTAAGCTGCCTTCTATGGATATACTTTTATTGCAATTTTGAATCAATTAAAAAAAGATTTGCGAATTTAACATAAAAAAAATGATCATATTTATCTCTTTTAACAACCTTAGTCGCCTTCATCCGCTGATGGAAGTGTTCATGCTTCTATAGAGCGATGCTTTATTTCTTCGAGACTTTTCTCAATAGTTTTCTTAGCCTAGCTGGGAACTGCTCAGCATAGGATCTTTTTCTTTACAGATAATAAGCTGTAAGTTAGTATAAACCTTTGTTTTATCCTCCTTAATATTGTCACAAAAGTCACAAAAGCCAGCGTGTCCGCGTCTTTAAATATTGAAGGTCAAAGGTCATTAAAAATCGGTTTTTCGCGAATATCTCGGTTCGTATTGCTCAAATAAGATTTGCATGTTTTATGAAAGTTGTAGAGTATAAAATTCTATACAATTTTTGTTTGAACGATCAACCGTTTTTGGGTTAGAGCCCGAAGAGTGCGCAGCGTAGTCATATATGGGCTTATGCAAGGTCAAGCGTGAGTTACGGTTATCAGTACGTTGTACAAACTCAATTATTTACTAAAAAATTATAATTATTAAACAAGTCCCATTTTTTTTTTGTACAAATTATTAATTATTCATATTTAATTAATATAATAAAATAAATAAAGTAAATAAAAAAAGCACGAAAGCGACATTATATGACAATAGGATACCTTTCGATATCGATCTTGATGAAAATAATGTATATTAAGATACATTTTATCGATGGTGAAGTTCTTCTCCATTATATTAGATAAATACATTAAATATTTACAAACACATTATGGCCGAACAATTGTTGTTGTAATTGACGGTTATTCGGATTATAGTAAAAATATTAAAGCAATGGAACAACAAAGAAGAACTGCTGCACTTTCAAAATCATTTGAAGTTTGTTTTGACGGAACAATGATCGGTCTAATAAAAAAAAATTATCGACATGCTCGTTGAAAAATTTAAGACTATTAATTTCACAACAAAACAAGCCAGAGATGATGCTAATGTTCTCCTTATGGACACAGATATTGCAAAATCAATGTTAAGACACAAATATACTCTTCCAAAAGTTTTGACTTTTATCCTCGTTCAAAAAACACATTTTATTTCTACACGCATTTAGTGACTGTGATACGATTTCTGCGCTTTTTTAAAAATGAAAAAAAGACTATTACTAGAGCATTGGAGAAAATTCTCAATAAACTGGTGGAAGTATTTTAACAAGAAATCTGGCCTGTACCAACATTATTTGAAAATGGAACGCACGTCTTGTTGCCATTATTTAATGTTATATAAGAAGAAGAAGATAACTAGCTTCAATTCACAATTTTATTAAAATTCATAAAATCAACAAAAATTCTTTTAATATTCAATCTCATATTTTTCTTACTGTCTTTTTAATTTAAAATATAATTGAAATATATAATCCAGAATTAAAAATAGAAAATAGTTAAATATAAATAATAAAATATAGATAAATAATATAAGTTCTTTTTTTAACCAAATATAAATAATTAATAATAACAACATAAATAATAGGCATTATTTAATAATTTTAATTTTTTTTTACTTTATGCAACGTACTGATAACCGTTACTCACGTTTGACCTTGCATTAGCCCAAATTTGACTACACTGCGCAATCTTCGAGCTCTACCCCAAAAAACGGTTCTACAACAAAAGTTGTAGAGAATTTTATACTCTACACCTTTCATAAAGGGTGCAAGTCTCATTTGAGCAATAGGAACCGAGATATTCGCGAAAAACCCGATTTTTATGACCTTTGGCCTTAAATATTTAAAGACGCGGACACGCTGGCTTTTGTGACTTTTGAGACAATATTAAAGACGACAAAACAATTCCGAGATGAAGCCCCGAATATGGGCTAATATGGTTTGAAGAGGATTACATTCAGTGCAGCTATCTTTGCAGATTTTGATAGACGTTTCCAGGCCAACTTCGAGAGAGTGTTTATCTCTATGCAATTTTCTGGAAAGACCGATCTTCGTTGCAACACTTTTTTATGTACGAGTAATGTTATTTCATCCATGTGCTTTAACTTGGTCAGTTTGTTTTCTCTTGATGCTTTTTCTACGAAATCAATTGCCCCATGAGTTACTTTTTGCTTATAGAATTAAAATCGTGGCTCCACAATTGTCTAAGGTTGTTTTCATGTGCCAATACTGTAGACATCATTCGGAAGCATGAAAAATTAAAACTATAGGTTCGTAGGATTCACATTTCATCACTAACTTAATTTAGTCAATTGGCTTTTTGATGAAACTTTTAGAATTAAAATTGAACAAACAAAAATTGTATGAATTTGTCCAGAAACTTATAAACGGCAGTGTATATATTTATACATATTGTTTTATCTGATAAGGTAGCTGTAAACTATATTATAAATTTAAATTTTTTCGTCATAAGATTTGAACCACCCTGTCTAATTTAACCATAAGCTCGAGTAACGCTGTACGAAAGAATCGGCACATACCTAGGTACACACACACACAGACATCTTTCTAAAACCAATGGAATCCGACTACTTGAACCTAGAAACGTGGAGATATACTATATAAAAATTTTGAATGCCGAATATCGGACCGACTATAAGAACTTCCTGATGGGAAATTAAAATAAGCAGACACGGGGAAACATCATCAATACTATGTTTTCCGGGTTGGGAATTTGCTCCTTAAATAAGTTTATTCATGGTGACTGAAAGATCAAACATTATTGCCCATAAATTACTTTTCAAGTGGCTAGTCGAAACCAAGAATGAAGTTGTTCAAATCCTTAAGTTGCTTGTTGCTGTTCCCCGTAAAACAGAGACGTCGTTACTGTCGGGTTTGCACACAGAAGGTTCTGGATGATTTCTGATTCTGAGAGCTCACGGTCAGGATACCAATCAAGATGGGTAGCAAAGTCGTCTCTAGAGATCATTGTTTTTCCCTGCCCGTTTGTCTTTTTATTGTCGTCGATGTTTCTGTGGCCAGATACACAAATAAAGCGAATCACATTCTTTCCGACACTTTGAATATTCTGGTGATTCTCCAAAAAGCCTGAATGATATTCTTCATATTTGGATGATCAATAAATACATGAGCAATTGACACAAAGGATCTATTATTACAACAAGTGTTTAAAAAGCTGTAAATTATATTATATAAAAGATAAGCTTAAAAATTCTTAGTACCTGGCCACATGAGCATGGGATTGAAAGGCATGTCGGCTGAAACAGTTAGCTTTTTAGTGAGTTGGAAAGAGAATGGATTTTCGGTGCAATCAACCCTTCTCCTTCCAACTCACTAAAAAGCTATCTTTTTCTTCGTGAGCGAAAATTACAATATTGTAGGCCTGCTACCGCACATTTTACAATACAGAGATTCGATATAAATAAAGGTTTTTTCAACAGGGACGCCACAAAAGTAGAGCGCCAGGGACAGCAAACGACGCCATATTTCTTGCCGCTCTTTTGACATTTCTCTTCAGTAAGGTTTGCCATTTCAAGATGAAAAGATATGTGAACTAACAACGAGTCGAAATTATTAAAATTTACTACCGAAATTCGGAGTCAGTGGCCTCAACGTTAAGAGCGCTATGTCCAATTTATGGGCGTCATAATCGTCCTAGCAGATCAACAATTGAGCGTCTAGTGGAAAAATTTGAATCCACAGGCACAGTACAAAATATTCCCGTGCCAGTGAGACAAAGAAGTGCCCGTAGTGTCGAGAATATTGCTGCCGCTGAGGCTTCAGTTGCAGAAAGCCCAAATGTGTCTCTCACACGTCGTTCTCAAACGTTGGGCATCTCAATGACGTCGTTGTGGCGAATTTTGCGAAAAGATCTTGTCCTACATCCTTACAAGATTAAATTGACACAAGAACTGAAGCCGCTTGACCACCAGAAGCGTCGTATGTTCGTGAATTGTGCTGGTCAACAACTTGAAAATGATTCGGATTTTCATCGAAAAATCATCTTCAGCGATGAGGCTCATTTCTGGCTGAATGGCTCCGTCAATAAACAAAACATGCGGTATTGGTCAGGCAGCAATCCACACGTACTCCATGATTCATCATTGCATCCTAAAAAAATTACGGCGGCGTCATTGGGCCGTACTTCTTCCGTGATGATCAAGACCAGCAGGTTACTGTGAATGGGGATCGCTACCGTTCAATGATAACCGAATATTTTTGGCCCCAATTGGATGATATGGACTTGGAGTACATGTGGTTCCAACAGAACGGCGCCACAAGCCGCACAGCGAATGTCACATTCAATTTATTGGAAACCAAGTTTGGAGAACGTGTTATCTCACGAAATGGTCCAGTCGCTTGGCCGCCTCGGTTGTGCGATTTGACGCTGTTAGACTATTTCCTGTGGGGGTACGTCACGTCTATGGTCTATCCCAACAAGCCAGCGACGATTGATGAACTTCGTACGAATATCAAACGTGAAATTGCAGCAGTATCGGCCGATTTATGCCTGAAAACCGTCGAAAATTGGGTTCAGCGTCTGGACTTCTGCAAGCGTGCCCGTGGTGGCCATGCAAAAGAAATCGAGTTCCATACAAAATAGCATCGAACGTACTTTCACAGGAATAAAGAATTTCATTGATATCCAAAACCGTTTTTGTTTTATTTAAAAAAAAAAACTTTTGTAGCGCTCTTATTGAGGGTTGGGATGTTCTATTAATGAATAAATATAATTTTTTTGTTGATTTATTCATTTTTTTTATTGTGTTCATGGTATTCACATTAAACATTAATTTTGAGTCAAGGCAGAAGCCACTCGATTTGTACTCTATTTAATCTTAATTGATTACGTGGAAGGAAGCATGGTTTTATTTTCCTTGTAAAAAAGATGGCTTGAGTCTTCTCAGCGTTTATTTTTATTTTCCACCTCTTATAATAGTTCCCCAAGGTGTTGGCCGCAAGATTTACATTTGTCTCGATCAAGAGACCAAATTTATGCGACGAAATATTATCTGTTTCAGCCGACAAGCCTTTCAATCCCATGCTAGTGGTATTGCCAGGCACTTAGACAACAAAGTTCAAGCTAAGAAAACTTTTCAAAATTAATCATTTTTATCACTCTGTCTACATCAGTTTTTCTGATGAGTAAGGACGAGTTATTCGCCCGAAAGTATTTTCATTTCCTATCGGTTTTCAATTGCTTTGGTTTTCCAGTAAAGAACACCTGCATTCAGTGAGACAGTCTTTAACGTTTATTTAAACTTTGCAAAATTTAACAAGTTTGATTTCAATTTTATTTGCTAATGTTCACGTGAAGTTGAAGTTGACGCATTCTTAAGCAATTCTTTTTATATAACTTAAAGATAAGTCTGTTCTTTTGATAGTAATACTGTGCTTGTTACACGGTTTTTAGATAAGACTCTGTATAATTAAATACTTTACTGTTTGCATTCTTAAAATACAAGAGTCATTAATTATCTAGATGTTCTGAGAGTTCAACAAATTGTACAGTGGTTGCGATTTTTGGTAATTATGTCACTGATAAAGCGAGGCTTGTTTCCGGTCTTTGCATTTTCGCTGGTGGAATGACAGCTTCGAATAATTCTAAGTAAACAATTTACTGTGCAAACGATTTGAGGAATGATCAAATAAAAATCATCTTGATTCAGTTTCTGGATCGGCTTTGTACAATTTAAGGAGAAGAAGACGAAACAGATTTTCTTCATATGGGGTACAAATAAGACTTAGGGCTCTATAGCACGGCGTCTTCCAATTCGTAGTCAGGATTAAACATCCTGCTTTCAATCATGTCGGTCAAACTAAACTGATATCCGAGGCTGCATATTTTTAGTTCAACGTTTCAATTCTTCATGGTTTGTGTCCGAAATTGAGACATCGTCTTATTTTCATTCGCATAATTCACAGTATTTTATTTCAAAATAAGTTGATAAACTAGAAAGAATTTAAGCCAGCTGACCAAGGCATGCGTAGAACATACTTATAAGCCTTAAACATGAGGTTTGGATAACAAATTTGTGGATATGTGGACAATCAAAATCAAGACACATTTAACTGTCAAATGACCATAGCAGCAATTATAAGGCCACTCCATTGTATGGCATGGTGATAGCGAGTAGTATTTATGACATCATTGGTCAAATTTCTTTGAAAATGAGGAAAGTCCGTCAACATCAATACTCTTGCCAATAGATGGATGTGGAAGATTGTGGTTTCTAAACGATAGTGTTGCCACATCTAACATCTCGCGACCCGCTTTGGGTTGATTGCTTTGGGTGAACTATTGCGCGGTTAATCTTTAACACGAGGTTTATTAACTTATCTAGAAAACGAATTGAATTGTTTAATCATTAAAAAGTTTCCATGAGATTGCAAAGCATTGTTTTTTTTTTTGTTTTTTTGATTGAGGGCAAGACCATTACTCGATGGCCAATTATAGATACGTGCGTTGAGTCTGCAAAATAAATCCTCTAGGCGGATGTTCTTGTACATAGTATGTGCGCCATAATATGGAAACCAAACTTGCCTGGCATATTCAAGAAGTGGTCTGACAAAGGTGACATAAAGCAACTTAGAGACATAAGGATTAGCGAACTCGACCGTCGTTTTGTGAAACCCAGTTTGGAAATCGCTCTATATATATTACAAAGAACACCAAGTTCACAAATCGATTCAAGGTTGAGGAAATTGAGCTTGGTTTTTCGTTGTACCAAAGGAAGAACCGATTTAAATCATTTTGAAGATTGGTAACGAAATGGGTTTAAAGACTCTCATATCATCAGCATTAACGAGCAGGACAGAGTCTGTAAGGATGCACTCAATGTCGTTGATAGTGGTTTAAGGAAAATGGGTCCTAAATGACTGCCTTGAGGTACTCCATTAGTAGGGACTATACACTCGGACACAATTTGATAAAAAACCTTATATTGCCGATTTTCTAAATAAGATTTTAGAAGGATGGAGAAAACCCAAGGGCCTTTAGTTTCAGGTAAATGATTTGATGGCAGATTATATCAAAAGGCTTGCTACAGACAGTGGCTATATCATGAACTTCTTTGCCTTGTTGTACCAC
Organism: Orthonevra nobilis; assembly: GCA_963555765.1. Taxonomy (NCBI): domain Eukaryota; kingdom Metazoa; phylum Arthropoda; class Insecta; order Diptera; family Syrphidae; genus Orthonevra; species Orthonevra nobilis. Next base: position 97,070,913 of record OY743225.1, on the reverse strand, counting down.
AGACTGAAGCCAACATGAGAGCTATTTAAATCTCGTTTAGAAAACAGTTCCCGCATCAAACAAAAGATCACTCGACACAAAGACAGAGTCGAACGCACCGCTAAGAAACTGAAGAGACATAAAACAGCTTTTCTACCTTGTTTTTGAAAATGTGTAGAATAGATTCCTAGTTCATGCGAAGGCAGGCAATTCAACTTAATTATCCAAAGTTTGTGGACTGATGAAAAACAGTCTATCTCACCCCGGCTCATCAAAGTGTGCCTTGTCTTTTAAGAAGACAGGTCAGAACGTGATGGGGCCATTAAGGCTAAATAGGCTTCGATTAAAGCTTGAATATTGAAACAAATGTATTGATTTTCTTCAGACATTGTTCGCCTCAAAGAGCAAAGATTTTTATTTGGAAAACGAAAATTTATTGCCCAAGTGCTGTAAAATAATGAATCAGTGCATCTTTGGATCGAAAATTTTAAACCAAATTTAAAAAAAGAAAAGAGTTCTTTAATCTCGTTTAAAAAGTTAAAAGTTAAGTAGATTAAAACGTTAAAAATTTTGAAGTTAATAAGCTTCTAAATCATAAAATTCACAAGGAACATTAGCGGTATAACATTACGTACTGTAATGTTATGTTACACTGTCCAAAAGAGTTTGTGATGTGGTCCTTGAAGTAATATTGCATTTCGAAATAGATTGACGTCTGCCAAAAAACATGAACTTATAAAATGAAGCTTCCTATTACAAAAAAGCTTGTCAATTTGACCAAGTTAGTAATTTATCTTATTTTTCCCATTTGCCATTTAGTTATTTCGAAGTTGAAAGAGCTGCTCAAATAAAATCTTTGAAACCGAATAAAAACAGAAATCTTAAATTGACTTTTCACTAAAAAAAAAAACATGGATGAATGTAATCGGAGCTTGCTTCGATAATAATGTCATACCAAGAGATTTTTTTTAAAGCCAAACCCGTGCCCAAGTGGCGGAAATTGAGGCCTGAAGGGATACGAGTTAGTTTAGGCTAACAGACATTCCATCCTTCTGATGAAGAATGTTTTTAGCATTGGATTGTCTTATGTCTAATGGGGAGCATATCTCTTTGAGGAAGCTACGCCTTCTTAATCAAATAAAAGCAGGACATTAACAAAGAATGTGTACATCCGTTTCGATGTCCTCCAAACAGATTCGGCACTCGGCGAGTGTGCTGAGCCCTAACTTGATTTGATGAGATATTAAGCGGCAATGGCCCGAGAGAAAGCTCACAACCTTTCTAATGTTCTCCTTGTTCAGTTTAAGGATTTCTCTGTAGGAAAAGGGATTGATTAGTAATTTAGATTGTCTGAGTCCCTGTAGATTTCTCCAGTGGGACTACTTTCCCACTTATTGGTCAGACCTGTGCCTGTAGTCCAGTTTACGCCACAGAAAGGTTCCGAACCAGAGAACACGATTTTTGAATCAAACCTGGCTAGTTCGTCCGCAATTTCATTACCTTCGATTCCATGATGACCTGGAACCCATCCTTACCTATAACAGTATAACGTTGGGCTACGGATTGTAAGGCGTCGTAGCAGCTTTTGACACATTTTGATTCCATAAGATTGGATGACAGTGCCTTGAGCGCTGCTTGGCTGTCTGAGTGTTTAAGGATTCTGGCCCCTTTTTGCCCTTTTGCAAGGTTTCGATTCGATTCGATTGCATGTAGCTCAGCTTGGAAAACACTTTGATGCTTTCCCATGGGTATAGAAATTTTTGTGTTGGGTCCATTGACACCGGCACCTACTCCATTTGCCATTTTTGAGCCATCAGTATACCAGATAAAGCTTCTTGAGTCGGGGCCAGGTGTGTTGCTCGACCAATGATCACGGCTATAAACGTATGCCTCAAAGAGACGCCAAATCCCTATCTGGGATCGAGCAAAACATGTCTTTATTCCTGAAAAAATTTATTATACTCAAGTGTCCCATTTGGTCACCTGGTTTGTATTTCATTGCCAGTTGCATCTTGAGAGCATTTCTGGTGTCTATTTTCCTAATGAAAATGTCAAGAGGAGACAGCCCAGTCATGCCCAAACAAGCTACCCGTTGGACTTTTTCCAGCTTTTTAGAAGTTGTTACTTCAAAAGTTTTGGGCCACTAAACTATGCCGATAGGTCTAATCATCATGATGTACAACCAGTTAATCATCATAAGTTTGAGACTCCAAGTCCTACGGTTGAACTGCTTACAAGCCCACATGACCTGGTGCATTCTGTGATGGACGTGATATGTGAAGTCCAGTCCAGTTTTTTATCCAAGATAATCGGACTACCGGTTGAAAATGTCTTTATTGGAGACAACTTCATATCTATTACTCTGAGGTGGATTTTGACCATGACAGCTATCACATCAGAAACTTCATGTCATTGTCTAATTATTTCAGTCTAGGTTATTGGTCATTAGTGAAAACACACAAGTTTTTGTAAAACCGTAAAATATCTACATTCGTGCCATCAAAACAACATTTTCGGGAGGTTTTAATATGCTTCTTTCATTTAATGAAAAAAGCAACCGAAGCGTATCAATTGCTTACCGAAGCTTACCCGGTCTATACTATAGACGTAAGAATGTGTCAGCGGGGGCTTAAGCGGTTCAAAGATGGTGATTTCGACACCGAAGACAAAGAACGCCTTAGCCAGATGAAAAAGTTTGAAGACCATGAACTGGAGGCATTGCTCGATCAAGATCCGTCACAAACGCAAGAAGAACTTGCAAAATCACTTGACGTCGCTCAGCAAACCATTTCCGATCGTTTGAAAGCAATGGGAATGATCCGAAAGGTAGGACATTGGGTGCCATATGAATTGAAGCCACGAGACGTCGAACGCCGATTTTGCATGTCCGAAATGCTGCTTGAACTTGAATCCAAAACGTCGGGCAACGTATGGATACCCCGGACATGCCTCAACATCGACGGCCGTTCAGAATATTCATGGCCTGAAGGTTATGCTGTGCATTTGGTGGGACCAGAAGGCTGTTGTGTATTATGAGCTGCTAAAACCGAATGAAACAATCACAGTCGAGGTCTACCGACGACAATTGATGCGTTTGAGCCAAGCACTGAAGGAAAAACGGCCGGAAACGGCCGCAAGACACGATAAAGTTATTTTGCAACATTACAATGCTCGGCCACATGTTGCGAATGTAGTCAAAACTTACCTTGAAACGCTCAAATAGGATGTCCTACCCCACCCGCCGTATAGTCCAGACCTTGCGCCCGATTATTATCCGATTACTATCTCTTCCGATCGATGCAGCATGGCCTGGCTGACCAGCACTTCCGTCATTTCGAAGAAGTCAAAAAATGGATCGATTCGTGGATTGCAGCCAAACCGGTCGAATTTTTCAGAACGGGTATCCATGAATTGCCAGAAAAATGGGAAAAATGTGTGGCTAGCGATGGGCAATACTTTGAATATTGAATTTATGTCTATTTTTCCTCAATTAAAAATGAAATTTTCAACCGGTAGTCCTATTCACACCGAGATACATGACTTCACTGGACCAATTCAGGGAGGTTCCTTCAATTACAATTGGAGACAGAGTCAATTGTTTCCTCATTGTGAAGGGGACCAGAACGGTTTTACTAGGATTCACAGAGAGTCCTTCACCAAGTGAATTTATTTCTACAATACTTTGAGTAAGTTTAAAAGTTAAAAATTTAGAAGACCAAAATTCATTTTAGCGGCTTTGGACTCTGCAGTCCAAATTTATTCCACAAGTGGGGTCACAGTGGTATGATTCATACGAATGTAGTAAGTGTTGAGAGTGACATCAATAAAATCGAATGACCTGTTTTCTTGTGGTCTATTCCAAGCAGTGCATTTGTGGTAGCATCGTAACGCTATTTAATGGGATCTACCAGTTAAGGTGTACCCACTTTGCATGAAAATTTAAATAATTTTAATTTCGATTCGGCTTGTTTGCTATAGCAGCTGTTTCAAAAATCAATAATCAAGTGAAACAGAAGCCTGAAATCCATTACATTGCTCTGTCATGTGTAACCCACCGATTAGATACACTTGAATCGTAGAAACATTTGCTATGCGACGTTCTTCACGTATCAGCGTTCATTCGAAAACCATATTGGCGTCATGATTAACGCAGAAATTAACTCTAAACCAGACGCCCATCAAAAACGACAAATCTTATCATTAACGAAGTTCTCCCGCCCCAAAAAAAAAAAAATAATTAAATCTTTACCGCCACTCACTGATTCATAGATAAATTCGTGACTCTATTGGAAAGCCGAAAACATTCAATCAGTCAGACGAAAGTCTATAATTACTTCCCCATTAGTGGTTCACACTTTCTCTGGACAGAAAAAAAACACTTGCTAACTCACCTTGAACGAGGGCAGCTCATCGCTGTGTTCCTTTAGACCAACGGGAATGTTCTGCTCCTCGCAATGCTCCACATGACAGAATCTCATCGCACACTTACTGTCATCCGGCCAGAATGGACAATCCTGCTTCAGGTTCACCTTATAGAATCGAAAGTAGTTCTTCACCAGTAGGCTCTTGAGGCGCGGATATATCTTCACATTGTTAAAATGATCCACTGTATCCACATTGCAGCTGCAATCATTTATGGAACCCTTCAGCTGCAAAGACACACAACAACACAATTCCGGAATCAACAAATGAGCCACATTCGCCCACCCACCAACCCACACACTCGACTTACCTCACAGAAGCAGTTCTTGTCGTTGTTGTCGTCGTTGACCTTTGAGAAATACCCCAACGCAGCGCACACCAGAAATGCGAGCACATAAACAAACAAATAATCGCGAAGAAGCTGCCTTGACAATGACATTATACTACAATTCGTGTTTTGAGGCTTCGCTTCCCAGATAAAATTCCTCTAGACCAACGCAGAGGTAATTCGTTTCTTCGATTTAGAATATAATATTATGATCCACTAAACTAAACGCGGTTGTCTATTCGTTGTAAAGAGACGAGAATGCACATTGGATTCGTTGTGAAAGACGACAAGAAATTGGTACACTAGAATTTGATTGCACTTGCTATGTCCACATATAATAGAAGACGCGCGTCCAACACGACAAGTCTTTATCGCTCGCTGGCTGGCCCAGGCCACTGGTCAACGCTGACTCGAGATTAGATCAATGCACTGAAAAATTGCGAAATACTGACGAGTTGTCGACCAATACGGCTCGGAGGTGATTTTTCTAATAGCGGTAAGCACTTAATTTTGTGTATAAACTGCCAAAGGGAATGGAAAACGAAATTTAAGAAGCACCAGCGAAATAAATATGCCGAGAGGGACACGTACTCTTTTCCGTGGATGCGGTCGTTGTCGAGTTTTTTTTTCAATTTTTTTTTTTTTGCTGTGCCTCGGTTCGTTTGTTTTGTGGGTGAAAGTTGGTGAGGATGACAGCAACAACAACAAAACACTGCTGTCAAAATCATATGTTTTTGATATATTGGTTTGTGTATTGGGTGTGTATAGGCATTTTAGTAGGTATTGTGAATGAAAATGTGGTGTGTGTATTCACAATAATCGATGGGAGTGTTGCCGAGAAGCAATTTAATGAGTTTACTATGGGAGCGAATGTTAAAATGTTGAAAATAGAACTCATCACACACATTTGTAAGTTTTAAAAGATTGTGAAATAAAAACGTCATTCCCATGGAAGAGAATACACACAGAACTCATCTTCAACAGCTGTCGTACTATTAGTTTGTGAGATATAGAAATTTCAGTGAAGCAACTTTTATTAGTTTGATATAATTGGATAAAAATGAATTTCGTTGGTTAATAAAGCATTGCTTTTTCGCGAAAAAAAAAATACTCTTCAAGCCAAGGCTTAGCTTGATATATATCAGGTTGCCAACTAAGCAATTGAGATTTTGTTAGGAAATAAAAGACAATTTTTTAATGGAACGAAATAACTTTATTCTGTAATGTATTGCCCATTTTGAGCAATGACCTTTCAGGCAGCATCATAATTCCACGTTCATAAAACTTTTGGTTTTTATCAGCAAAAAAACTGAACCAGGTACGATTTTACAACATAATTATTATTGAAATTTTTATCAGAGTTTTGCAAAGATCGAAATAAAAAGTTTGTCAATTCGGTTCGCTTTTCTTCAACTGCATTGTTCAGTTTTGTTAGCTAAAAGACTACTTTCGTTCATAACGTTCATTCTAATGAAACACTTCAACCATCCACAACCAGACCAGCTCCCCCAAATTTTTATCTATGTACTACCAGAATGTCAGAGGTCTCCGCACTAAAACATCAAGCGCAGTCTATTAATTCTTTGCTGCTATATCCGCCCTTCACAACCAATCCAGGGATATCAACTTGCCATTGATGCTGTCGATTCTCTTCTCGATTCGTTGGACCCGTCTGACGAAGTCATAATTATGGGAGATTTTAACCTACCGCACCAGCAGTGGGTAAGGTCCGACGACGAGTCCCACTTCGTTGATTTTAATCCCTCATCCGAAAAAGAATTTCTATTTACTGATTGTCTCTCTAACGCTGGCCTTTTCCAAATTAGTGGAGTAACAAATAATTTAAATAGACAACTAGACCTTGTGTTCTCGTCAGACACCGAAATTTGTCTAGTCTCTATGAGCACTCATCTCATGTCGACTTTAGACCGTTTTCACCCACCTCTCTCCCTCACATTTTCATATAAAAACGAACCTAGGCCTACCCAACACGAGTATTCCTACAGTTTCAACTTTCGCAAAGCAAATTACAACAATGGACCTGCCTTCTCAAAAACGTTAATTTCGACATCCTCAATTGGAGCTCCATCGGAATAGACAGTGCACTAGCGAATTTCTACAACGAAGTTAACGATTGCTTCATTAAAACAATCCCATACTTGCCTCAAAAAAATGCATCTTCATCTCCACCCTGGTACAATAAGGAGTTACGCTCACTTCGGAACAAAAGGAATAGACTCTGGCAAACATATCTTAAAACACAATCTAACTCTGACTATTTCCTCTACCAACTTGCGTACACCCAATTCTCTGAGTTTTGCAACTCTCTTTACCTTGATTATGTTAACCAAATGCTATCGAGTCTATTATCTGAACCCAGACGTTTTTACCAATTCACAACGCCAAAAGCAAATCTGATGGATACCCATCCACATTATAATACGCTAATACAACTTCAGCAGCCCCAAATATTATATTCGCTAATTTTTTCAGCCAATCTTACGCGATCCATGATCATGATGTTGATGTTTTAGCCACGGACTTCAGCAAAGCATTTGATAAAATCTCCCATAAAATAATCCTTCTTAAGCTTAAAGCCCTGGTTTACCCGTTGGCTTCCTTGCATGGATTAAATCCTACCTTGAAAATAGGCAATACGTTGTGCCTCTAAATATGATCCGTTTACAGCAACCTTAGGCGTCGCCCAAGGTAGGCATGTTGGTCCGTTGCTCTTTGTCCTTACAATTAACGTTGTTGACCTCATCGACCATAGCTCACATATATCCATTTACGCCGACGATATGAAAATATATAGTACATGCCAATATCATCTCCAGATGACCATTCCCCCCTGCAAGACGACCTAACAAGGTTTTCAATTTGGTGCAAAAAAAATTTACTTTAAAAAATTTAAAAACATACCAAATTGCCAATCCATTACATACACTCGAAAGCGTCTACCACAATCCTCCAGAATTTACTCCATCTGTAATGAACATGTCCCTTCAGTCTCTTCTTTGCGTGATCTGGAAGTTATGTGCGATAGTGAACTCAACTTTGCTTGCACATTGACTCCATTATTAACAAAGCTAACTCCGCACTTGGATATGTAAAACGATGGTCCAAGGAGTTCTCCAACCCCTATGTTACCTAATCTCTTTACACTACTTTCGTTAGAACCATCCTTGAATATGCTTCCCAAGCCTTGTCTCCTTACTACGACATCCACATAAAACGAATTGAAGCCGTCCAGCGCCGATTTCATCGTTTTGCATTACGTAGTCTCCCATGGTCAGACAGGTACAACCTTCCGCCCTACTCACAACGCTTGCAACTTATAAGATTGCAATCCCTCGAAGAACGCCGTGACTTTGCCGATATCCTATTCATTCACCAGATTCTAAGTGGAAACATCGACGACCCCGCTCTGCTTCGATTCATCTCCATACACACCAATCCCCGTAACCTTAGATCAACTATATCTCCCTGTTCCGTCCAAAGCCTCACCGCACCAACTATGGCTCCCACGAGCCATTGTCCAGAATGATGCGAAAAGCCAACGCCGCACAACAAAAAATTTGATTTCCACCTAAGTAAACTCTCACTAAAAAACGGCCTTTTTAACTAATTACCCTTGTCACCCAATAAATAGATCGTAGTTTTTAGTTTTTAAGCCAGCTTCTATGAAGTTTAGTCCGGGGTAATTCCCCGGCCCACAAATAAATAAATAAACAAATAAATTTTTATTTTTACATAAATTCTAACTCGTATGAATTATTGTGTTAAAGCATAAAGAAAGAGTCAAATTTCTAAACGTATTTGAGCTTTATCTTCTGAAAGTATCTTGTGATGAATGATGAATTGTGAGCTGATAAATATTGCATTTTGGTCAGAACAAATATGTTCCCTCAAAAATTACCGTCGTATGAAAATGCAGCCTCATCTAAAAATATTCCTTCGTAACGAAGTTTTATTGGTGGGTTTGTCTGTAAGACTTTTTTTCTGCAACTTAAGACTTCTCTGTCCCGAACTGTTATTTTACTTACTTTAAGGCCCAGTTTTTCAGTGCTGAGTTAACTCTTAGTTAATTTACCCAAGTTAAACCCAGAAACGTATTTTTCAGTAAAGAGTTAACCCAGAGTTAACTCTGAGTTAACTCAGCTTATTTGGTGAATTAACTCCGCATTAAAAAAACTGATGTTTTTTGACAGATATTAAAAAAGCAAGCAAAGAGATTGATTTCATTCCTATTTGTGTGAAGATTTTGTCAAAGATAAAAAAGTAGATAAAAATGACAATTGACAATGCTTGTTTAAATTTTTTGCGAAAATTGGTGTAATATATGAACTTGGATTGTGTGTATCCGGCCTGTGTTAAGACTTTGCAATAAAACTTGCAAACATAAAGTATATCTTTTGAGCTGAATGGTTACTTAAATCGGTCTTCAAACAAAGCGGACATGATCTGTTTTTCATTGAATAGCAGGTAAACATTTGCGGGTTCATTAAGTACATGAACATTAAAAGTTATGAATGAATAAATTCGTTTTAATTTTATTCTCCTGTTTTGTCAAGTAACAATTGATCTGTCAGAATAGACAGATATCGATAGTTTATTGACAACTTAATCGATAACATGGAGTCAAAAACTGCTACATGGGTTAACGGGATTAATTTTATTCCGGAGTTACCTAACACTGAGTTAACTCAGCACTGAAAAACTGGGCCTTAAAGATCGGTATTCAATTGACTATGGTTATAACACTCACCATCTTATGAGAAGGGGGGTAACTTTCTATGCAGATGTCGCCCTTCGGCATCCATGCAGCAACGATAGCGGTTTCACTTCTCATTGAAAATTCTCTTGACCCGAAGTTTAACTAAAAATAAACGGTTGCTCACGTGAAATAATATCAGTTACTTAAAAATAGAAAAATGTCCATATAAATGTGATTTTGAGTTAGATAGTTTTTCAAACATTGACTATCTAAATAACGTTTCCATCCATTTCACTTAAATATTCAGATAAAATATATTTTAGCTTTTCATGAATACTTCCGATAAATGAATATTGCTCTGAAAAGTGTTCTCTTTGAACAGTCAGTATAAAATCTTGTGCGTTACAAGTTTTTTTTTAAATTAAAAAAGACTCTCGTATGAATAAATTTGTTCTCACGTACGAAGACAATCCTCTCGGCAGAAGACTTTAAAATAGCAGGCTGTGCAAAAAGCTTACGTTTATAAAATTGCGCATGGAAATTAATAAATTAAAAAACCGAAAAAAACAAAAAACAGGAGAAAAAAAAACAATTGAAGGTCATTCCAGATTCCGCAGCGAGCCTTAAGAGTGTACGGTTGTGATAAAGTGGATCCGCGAAAAAAAAGCAAATAAATCAATAAAAAAGAACAATATACAGAACAATAAACAATTAAAAAGTGAAGTGTTCAATCACTTGGACTGTATTTCCTAAAAAAAAAAAAAAAAAAATTAAAACAAAACTGTGAAGCGGGGTCTTGGTTTTAACACCAATGTCTCCCGCGGGAGATAAGCCCGTACCCGATCACGAGGTAATTACCCGTGAAATGTATTTAACCGCAATCGAGACAATAAAAAAATTAGAAACAATGGTGAGAGAGCTAAGGAAAAAGTCTGCGGGGACCGACAGCGACAGCTCTCTCACCCAAGTATCTAAAAGGCGACGAGTCCCCAAAGAAAGAAAAATGAAAAAAAAAACCCAGAATACAATTCGAGCAGCAATTCTTTCTCGCTGCTTGACAATGAAGAGGATGGCAATGAACAGCCGATGGAGGTTCAAGTTAAAGAACCGGAGAAGTTGTCAACAACAACCACACGCACTTTGCTCGCTCAATTAAAGGCGAAGAATGAGGAGCAAAGGGAACTAAAAAGAAAGGAAAAAACAAGTGAACGTGTAAGCACGACACAGCAGCATCAACATCAGCAACAACAACAACAGCACCAACAACAGCAGCATCAAGAAATGCAAGCACAGAAGCAGCAAAACCAGCAGCCGACAAAACAACAAGAGCAAATTATCCTGAAGACCAAAGTTCCGCCGATTAAGACGTTGAATATGATGCTTAAGGAAACGGTAAGTCTATGTGAGTCGGCAATAGGCAACAATTTTTATATAAAAAAATTAGGCGAGAACAGGCACTCCATTCACTGCTCCACTTTGGAGCAATATAAAATAATTGTTGAATTATTGAAGGATTCTACGACAGAGTTCTTCACCTACACGCCAAAAAGCGAAAAGTTACAAACCGTGCTACTGGGTGGATTGGAACCGTCCTCTGATCCAGAGGAGATTCTTCGAGAATTGAAAGCGAAGGAAGGCGATGACCCTGAGTTTGTAGGGGTCAAACCATACGTCACACTTAGGGCTAAAAGGGAGAAGCGAAAACTTCCGTTATTCCTGGTATCTATAACACCCAAAAGCAAACTGGAGACCTTACGGAAAATTAAATTCCTAGATCACCAAGTTGTAAAATGGGAAACATTAAACAGGCGCGGAGACACCCTTCAGTGTGTCCGTTGCCAAAGGTTCGGTCACGTCTCGTCGAACTGTCAAATGCAGCCTCGGTGTGTCAAGTGCAGTAAGATCCACAAGGCAGAAGAGTGTCCGCTAGGCAGAGATAAAATTAATGATAAGGATCAACTTAAGTGCGTTCTTTGCAATAACTTTGGGCATACCGCAAACTATAGAGGATGTCCACAGTACCAATATATAAAGAAAGTAAATCTGGCCCGACAGAAGAAGGTCGAAATAAGTAGTTCACCCGTCCGGTTTCAAACTCCAGCCGTCAGTCCTCACTTAACCTATTCCCAAATAGCTTCAGGTCGAGGTACGATGGTACAGCAACAACCTAAGGTTGCTCCACAGGCACAAGTGCCGAATGCACCACAGGCTGATGTCATGACTGTCTTGCTTGCTATCCAAGCACAGATGAGTCATATGCAGCATCAATTACAAGAACAGGCGGCACGGTGAATCATATTTACGCTCTTCCTCCGAACTTAGCGCCCGTTCAGCCGTAATGAGTACGCTGGATATGAGACCAATAAAGATCATTGCAGTTAATGTTAACTCATTGGTAAGTATCGCGAAACGAGCCGCACTTTTCAATTTTCTTAAAGACCACGCCCCTGATGTTCTTCTGGCAAGCGAAACTAAGCTAAACCAAAGGCATAAACTGAGGCACAGTAATTACAATATTTTAAGGAGAGACCGTCCCAATTCACAAGGAGGCGGTGTCGCTATATTCATAAGAAAAGATTTACGTTATAAAGCAGTGTACAGTGGCGAATTGCGGAGATTCCGAGAATTGGAAGCAAGCGTAGTGTGCATTCCTCTTCGTAGTGGGAAGATGATATACTTGGCTGCACTATATGCTGCTGAAGCTACTCATTCTTCATCTTTTATATCAGAGCTCGAGACACTTTTTCGTTGTCTACGGCTGGAGTCAGAAGAAAACTATTTTGTTTTGGCCGGAGACTTAAATGCCAAACACAGAAATTGGGGAAATAACTCACCTAATACCAGAGGGAACTCACTTCTCAATTGGTGGGTTGAACACAATGTCGAGTATAAAGTTGATCTTAAAGCTACAGATAGTCCTTCATACCCTAGCAGTGGCTCTTATCTAGATCTCATGCTGTTCGACATTAGACTACAACTGGCTAGTACGGACCGACGAACTATTAACTGCCTACGGACTGTTGTATATGAAAGTGACCATTGCGGACTTTGCGCCGATGTGACGATTCCTAATGAAGTTGCGGAGTTAGACGAGTTCATCCAAACGTACTCCTACGATTACAGTAACGTGCACTGGACACGTTTCTCCAGAGTTATGACAAGAGCCCTCTCCTCCAGCTCACTTAATCCACCCTCAAATAGGAACCTGTCAAATGAGGAGATTGACAATTTTCTAGAACAAATGGACGCGACCATTAAACGAACTATGGATATTACGATACCAAAGTACCCACAGACTGATAACGCTTATATGTACCGCAACCCAACTACCGACGCACTGCACAAGCAAAAGAGTAGACTTCTCTCACGACTAAAACTTTTGTACAGACGGTTTACCAATACTCAAGATACGGAGATTAAGACACTGAAGTCTTTGTTAAAAAATATTCAAAAACTTATCAAGGAAAATTACAGAAAATCTGTTAATTTGTTTTGGAACAACAAAATTTGCGCGATTAAGTCCAACAACCCGAGTATGTTCCCTCAAATTAATAAAATATTCCGAAGAAATAATCATAACGAACTTCCGAATCTTAAAATCCCACGGACGACAGACAACGAACGTATACTATTGACAACAGGCGTAGATCCGATAAACGCCGCTGATAATAAAAACTTTTTCGTGATTGAAGATCCACAGGAAAAGGTTGAGGTTATAGGAGCGACCTTTCAGGAAGTCCATAAAGCAAATGCTTGCACTGGCCCGAACCGTGACTTGGAAAATCGTATCCTTTTCCACAATTTCTACCTACGAAATGATATCCAACAATGGCGATCAGAGAACCGAGGTTTCACCGAGTTCAATGACGATAATCTGGCATATAATGCCGTCGCTGTTGATAGGGAGAATCCTCCGTTCATTTCCAAGATAGATCTTCAAACGATCTTCGAATCACTGAAAAAGAAAAAGTCTGCAGGAAATAATGGGATACCCAATATTGTGCTTCGACATCTTCCCCTGGAAGGTATAAACGTTTTCACTATACTGTTTAACAATGCGTTGAATAATGCATATTATCGAAAAAGTAGTCAATAGAGCCCTGACTAAGTGGGTAGAGGACAAAAATATAATCTCTGATAATCAATTCGGTTTCAGAGCGGGGCATGATTGCATACATGCCGCGTCTAAACTGGTATCAGATGTACAATGGAATAAATCTAAAAAACAGTGCACGGGTGCTTGTCTGGTTGACTTGGAAAAGGCCTTCGATACTGTATGGTTAGAAGCGCTCTTTTACAAGTTAGACAGGCTTGGAGTAGGCAAACCACTACTGTACATGCTTTATAACATGCTTACCAATAGAAAGTTTGTTGTGAAAAATGGCAATGTAACTTCTTTTGGTATTTTCGAATTATTAAGAGGTCTACAACAAGGTGCGGTTAATTCACCGATACTCTTCAGCATTTTCACGACTGATCTTTTAGTGTCTCTTTCCCATGTCATAGCGTACGCAGACGACTTGATTGCGTACAGATCGGGACCGAAGATTGAAGATATCAGATTGAACTTGCAGTGTGACTTTGATAAGATTAAGCGTTATTGTGATGACTGGAAGTTGAAGATCAACTTCCAAAAATCGGAGACTATTCTTTTCAGGACTCCATTGTATAGGGCTTCTTGGGATACTAGGAAGAATTGGAGAAAATTCTTAATCGTTGGACAATACGGGCAACCATTGGAGAACAGAAGTTTAGTCAGGTACCTAGGGATCTGGCTAGACCAATATCTATATTTTAACAAACATATCGATGTAGCTCTAGCCAGAGCCAAAGCCACTTTTGCCAGGACAAAGAGACTGTTTTATAGCAGCCAACTCGATGCCAGGGTGAAAGTCATCTGCTACATGGCTCTTGTCAGACCAATGCTTACTTATGGCTGTCCAGTGTGGTTCAACGTGACAGCAAGTTCGATGGAAAAGATTCGGGTTTTTGAAAGACAATGTCTCAGGGCTTGTCTTCGTTTATATAGAACTCCAGAGTCCCAATACAAAAAATTCTATCGCAATGAGGTCCTTTACAATGGAGCAAACCTGGTAAGGGTGGATAATTTCATAATAAAACTTATCCGAAGGCACATTGCAAGAGCAATGTTTTCGATCAACAACCTGATCTCTGGGGCTTTTTACCCCAACTTGTTGTACCACGAGAGTGTGCGCCTTAACGGTTTTATCCCTCCAGAGGCATTTCTCTACCTCGACTCTAAAGGTTTGATCCAGAGTAGTCTGGCGGTGCCGCTAATCTACCACGTCGCCCGTTCCAGTGTAGACAGGCGACTCACCTACGATCGAGACATCGCACAAAATTCCGAAGAGTCTCTCCGTTTCAGCAGGGCGGTATCAACCCGCGATAAGGCAGATTCGCAAAAGCAGCACCATCAATTTTGTTGGCTCCTAGAAAATGGGTGGAGATCTCTGTCATAAATATCCTTCAAAGCCAGGTCTCCTTACGGGGAAAAGTTGGCCTCTTTTTGTTTAGAAAAGCCTTGCCGACTTACATAGATTTAGTTTTTCTTAAGTTTAAGTAGGATTAGGGTATATATATAATAGGTTTATATGTATACGTAGGCTTAAGATAAATTTAAGTTTATATTTATAAGTTATTTTAAGATAGATTTAAGCTTTATATCTTAAAAAAACGTACTTTTACTAAGTTTTTGCCAACATTTTCTTAGTTTATAATTGTTATCTTTAAAACATATATAAAATAAAAGCTTTTAGTCGAAAGACATAATTTAAGTACTAGGTTTAGCTTAGAGCGTCTGCACAGGACCAGTAAGCTAGTTAAGTTAAGTAAAATTAAGGTACATATATAAGCTAGTTTAAGCGTTTTTATCTAGTCTCTAAGTAGTACTTTGAAATAAATAAAAATGCATTTAAAAAAAAAAAAAAAAGACTTTAAAATAGCCCCGAGCGCAGTTGTAGCAGGCGCAAGACTACAACAAGACATCGCGAAGCTCTGGCACTACTCAAATTGGGACTGAGGATCGCAGTAAGACGGAGCTCGTCTTAGCTCGGCATTAGCGACGGATGAGATGCCACGACATGGGGCTCAAACTCACACATAAAATTTCATCGAAATCGGTGCAGACTTTTAGGTGGAGTCCATCGACTTACGCCTGCGACTGAGCAATTGCATGGTCGATTTTAGTCACCTGAGGTTTAGCCGTATCGAAATTTAGACAGTCGGCTTTCGCCGTGCGGCATAAATCGTGCGGCTTTAGTCTCCCTCGTAAATTCCGCTTTAAACATTCGCATGCTTCCTTGTTCTTATTAATTTACATTCATTTTGATTTGTTTAACTTAATATTGATTTGATATTGTCCGTGTCTGTTGGTTCCCTTAGATGACAAATTAATATGAAGTTTAAGACGATAAACCACCACAATTTATTGATTTATCTGTATATCATGTGACTTTAAATTTTTTTTGGATCATAATAAAATAACAACAACTTTTTATTCAAATCGTATTTTTTCTTTGTTATAGATTCGTCTGGTACCTCGAAGTAGCCGAATCGCAATCTTTTTTTAAAAGTCAACGAGTACCTTGACGACTCTTTTTGAGAAGTAAGAAAATACTTCGCATATAATTGCCGAATGTGATGGTTCTCACCAAGCTCAGCAAGTGTATATCTGAGTTTATCCGTGCTTCTGTTAATTATTCGCTGAAAAGATATCCAACAACGCCTCGTCATTGCGGTCCAAGTAGATTCCTAAAGGCAACGAAAGAAGCTGTGTACGAAATAGCGCAGTCTTAAGTATCGAAAGAAGTACATCTAAATGGGCAAACATAGGCCAGCAATGCATCTAGCAAAGTTGTAAAATAATGCTTTCTTTTAGCAATGACATTTTAAGCAAACATGGAATTGAAATCATTTTCGGAATCAACTGAATTCACTCAAGCTAAGTTGAAGTCAACAGTGAATTCCTATTTTACTTTGATGTCATTAGTGAATTCACTTTTAATCGATTGAAGTCAGTGAATTCAACAAAAATTGTTTGAATGGATAAGTTAGTGAATTTACTTCAACATTATGTGGTTTTCAAAGGTAGTGATCGGGACAAGACAAGGCATAACTTTCACACTCTGCTGAATTGATTAGCCGGCTTGCCGGCTTTGCATTAAGAATAACTGTTAAAATAAAATACTTTTGAAAGTTTTTTTAATTGCGACTTTAGTTATTTTTTATTAAAAAATTAGTCCCTTTTCGGTGGTGTTTGTGTGATGGCACAGCACAAGTTTTAATAAAAAGTTTACTGCGGAAGGGCAAGTTTACAAAGAAATTGCAGAGTCCAACCGAATCTGACAAATTTTAATCCCCTAAAAAAAAAACACAGTTTCTGTTATGGTTGGTGACCGAGATTTTGATCATGCTTGCAATTAAATTTTTGTCGTCATGCAACTGGTCCTCAAATTTTTAAGATATGAATCTCTAAAAACAGAGTTCTCACAAAATGTAATACTCTTGAAACAAAGCTATAAAATTTTTGATTTATAAAACTTTACTGGTGATTAAAATTTAACTTCCAATGTTAAAGTTGTTATAACGGAATCGATTTTCGCACCTCTAAATTTGAAACATTTTATCTTCATGTAGAGTTGGATACTCTTAGAGGGATGGCCGTGTGCTACTATGTGCCTACAGAAGACTTGCTAAGATTTTGGGTCGTTGGACCTATATTTTTTTTTAAACAGCCGGAGATGATTTCTTTGAGTCGCGTAATGCAAGCCATGGACAGCCAGCCAACTGCAACGTGAAGCTCAACAAGATAGAACTCGTGCTATCTCTAAAATGCTTTTACATGCCAAAGTGTATTCTTACAGCATCTTCATAAAACGAAGTTACAAACGTTTTAATTTCGTGCACAACATATTCAAGCTGTACTAACGGTCGCAGGGTTTATAGAAGCGCGCGATCGAGAATGTTTAGAGATAAAGAAACAGGAATGAGTTTCGAAAACTCTGCCAACAGATAAAACAATTATCTGAGGATTTCAGACCTTAAAACGCAGCCTGCAAAGTTCAAAATGGAAACATAATAGGAGAAGTGCAGTTAACGCTAAGGACATGGAAGAACCAACAATGCCGTCTACCCGATCTAGACGAAGTAAAGAAAGCAATATTTGAGGGAGGGCCAAGATATTAGTTTTTTTTAATTTGTTCGTTGATTGGAGCAAATGTGACGAAGTTACGATGAATGGATAAACGTTTTATACCCGATTTTTCGGCGTTCGAAATTCCCTCATAATTTCAAAACTATTGCACCGATCCTTTTGAAATTTTGAATACTTTTTCTGTACATAATTTATGAGGTAACGCTGGAGAGTTGTCCACCTAGGCTCCACTGTAAAAATAACACCAGCGCTGAGATCATACAAAGAATACCGCTGGCTAAGAAAGCTCTCGAAGAATTTATGTGTCTCTCTATAAGACCCCTTTCATCCCCGTTGTTCTTTATGGTGCAGAAGCAATGACACTTTCGGCAGAAAAGTGTGACTTATTGTCCCATCAGCATAGACGGGGAGTGGAGGAGAAGTTTCAACAACTACGAGTTCTACATCCACATCGACTTAACCAAAAGGATAAAATTCCAATGCCACCTCAAGTTAGTAATTAAATAATTAATGAAATAAAAGTATAACAAGCTATAAATGTTTAAAAAAAAAACAAGACATAGCTATTTCTGCAGTAAAACTAGAAGAAGAAATGTTAAAATATCAAAAAAATGGTATTTCCAAATTGTTGCCCGATCACTTGACATAAAACATTCGTCAGTAAGTAATTACCAAATCGTTGAACAATCACAAGTTTAGTGTCTTGAGATGGGAAGTTCATGTTATGGGCAGGCCTACTCGCACTCAAACCAATTTTTAAAATTAATCTTTAAACTGTTAGTGTTGCACCAGTTCAAAACACGGATCAGAACTGCCTGTAGTGAGTGACCGTCATCCACACTCTTAATTACTAAAAAAAGTTTCAGACCATCGGCGTATAGAAGACACTGGCTATGTTTAATAACATTCACAAAGTTGTTAATAAAAATGATGAATAGTGGTGGGGCTGAACCCATGAGGAACATCCGAGGTATATTCAATTATCGTAGACAGGTATGCTCCAATTTTCACTCTTTGGGTACGTCAAATTAGAAATGAGGCTATCCAACGTTAGAACTTAAATCGAAATCCTATGGTCTCTAGCTTTTTTATTAGAAAAGCATGATTTACTGAATCGAAGGCTTTACTGAAATCTGTATAGATTGCATTAACTTGCAGGAAATTCTCATTTGCATTGAGAAATGGTGAGAAATACGCCAAACATTTAGATGCTGCTCTAGCCAGAGCCAAAGCGGCCTATGCCATGACAAAGAGACTGTTTCATAGCAGCCAACTTGATGCCAGGTTTACCCTGCTACACGGCTTTAATTAGGGCTTGTCTCCATTTATATAGAACTCCAGAGTATCAGTACAAAAAATTCTATTCTAATTGTCCCATTGTGCCAACCTAATCCGAGTGAAACTTATTCGGAGACACATTGCAAGAGCAATGACCTCGAACAACAACCTTCGGGGCTAACTACCCTAACTTCATGTACCACGAGACAGTACGCCTTAACGGCTTTACTCCACCAGAGGCTTTCCTCTATTTTGACCTTAACGGCCTTATTCAGGATAGAAATGCGGTTCCATAAATCTGCCCGAAAGAGTGTAGACAGGCGACTTGCCTTCAATGGAGTTGTCGCTCGCAGCTCTGAGGAGAATTCCCGGTTCAGTACGGCGGTATCAGTCTGTGACAAGGAGGTCGTTAACGGACAGCTCCAACTATTTTGTTGGTTAAAGGAGGAAAAGAATTCATAGTAATTCTCGTCTTTGTAATTCAATTAATCTCATGGATGTGAAAAATTGTTTTTTGATGCCCAGCCTAGCTTACATAGATTTTAAAGATAGATTTAGGTTAGTAATAACACAATATGTAATAAGTAAAAAGGTTGATTTTAAGAAAAAAAAAAACAACAATAATAATAATCTAGCTTAAGTTATTTTTAAGTTTATTTTAAGTTAGCTGTAATTAGTAACAGTCGTTATAAAAAGAAAAAAGAAATGTACAAGTTTTTTTTGTATAAAAATAATTCTTGGTAATTAATTCGTATGCTTAGTATATTAAAAAAATGAATATTATCTCTGATCGTCGAAAGACATAGGTAAAGCATTAGGTTTAGCTTAGAGCGCCCGCATAGGGCCAGTAAGTAAATAGTAATTAGCTATTTAGGCTAGTTTAAGCATTTTTATATCTAGCATGTAAGTCAATATGAATTTGAAGAAAAACAAAAAAGAATGCTAATGCATTGATAATACGCCAGACTTGTAGAAGTAGATCGACCAGATACAAATCCATATTTGACTTCCTATATACTCTCTTTTATAAGAAACTTGAGCCTATTTTCGACCATGATTTCGACATTTTTGGGAATCGCTGAAAGCCTGCAAATGTCTCTCAAATTCTCTACCTCCAAGTTCGATCCCAGAAGGAACTGCAGCAGCTGCTGGAATACTATAAACACCACAGTTGGGGTTAGGATTCACAGATTGAAGAGCCAAGTAAACTTCTTCATAATGCAGTTGGAGTGATCCCACACTAATGCCATTATGACAGTCTGTTCTAGAGAGGATTTAACGTCAAATGATTCAACGTCCTTGACTCCCTCTTTAAGTTAATATAATGTAAAAAAAAAATTGCTGTTGCATTTTATATTGAGATCAATATTCATGATGTAACGCCTATAGAGAAACTAAGAATAAAAAACTACGAAATTGACTCAACTTGATATAATCAGCCAGAATATAAGATTTTTTGAGTTTCTTAATTTTCTTATTGTTTTCCAATTAAGTAATACTCATACCCCAAATCCAATCAATATCATGGTTTACTTACAATTCATGTTCAGGAGGCACAGTATTTTTTGGGGGAATAGGCCTTCACTTTGTCGCATACATAAACATAAAATAGGTATCATGGAAATTCGAATGAAAATTGTTAATTCTTCACACATTTGTGGCCTTAGAAATTGTAAGTTTCTTCACTCATTATGGAGAACGCTAATTCCAGCATTGGCTACAGCTAAATTGCACTTGTTATAAAGCTGGTTAGCTATTCCACCAGCTATAAATCGGGACAACTAAAACACCAGCTATGACGTACATACTGTCGTGGCGAACTAATGAGGAACGATTGTACCAGAAAATATTATTAAATTTGTTTTAAGTTTGAAGTTGAAAGATATCAGACCTAATTATGATTTTGTTTATTTAGTGTAATAGTACAGCAAGTAACAAAAATTGGTTTGGGTGCAAGTAGGCCTGCCCATACCATGAACTTCTCCTCAGATAAACTAGTTGCATGGTGGCACATATTATATAACGAGCACGATCAAAAGCTCGGTCGCCAATTATAACTGGAACTGGATTGTATTTGGAATTAAAATTTGTCTGATTCGGTTGAAATCTGCATTTAAGTTGCAAACTTTCTCTTCGTCAGAAAACTTTGCATTGAAATTTGTGCTGAGCTATCACTAAAACATCACCCACAAATTATTATTATTATTATTATTATTAGTGCTATTCTAGTAAAACAGTTTTGAAACCTATGACCAGGTTTTATTTTTTCTTCCAGAATTTAAAAAGTCTTTTCGACATATGCATTGCGAAAGACCACTTATGCCAACTCCTTGTCAAATGTATTTTCGAAATTATTCACATTTTAATTTCATCAAATTTGTTTGATTGTATTTCTTTGAAAGATATTTACCCTGGCTCGGAATATTAAATTTTGATTATCCTTATGTCCTTTTAGAAAAGGTTCAAAAGAACATAGTTCCAGTCGACAAATTTTAACCGCCTCTTAGTTCCGAGCTGGGAACTGCTCAGCATTTTTTTCTTTCTTTTCTCTATTGCTTTTAGCGAATCAAATTCAGTCCAGTTTTCCTTGGAGACAGCTTGATTTGTTCTCGTGCCTCGCAAAAAATATCGGTATTGACCCAGTCATAAAAAAAACTTTCTGTCGAAAAGCATCCTCCTTGGCTTTTTCCTGAAGTCGCAATCAACACCAGCTTTGGTTAATATGCGAGAGGGCAGACATCCGAGACCACATATTACAGCTCTTCAAAGAACTCATGAGTAATTGCATCAAACGATCTTTTAACATTCTTTATACCGATGGATCAAAAAGCGATGAAGGTAATGGTTTCGCAATCGTCAACTCGAATGGTCAAGTTTTGTCTGCTGAAAAACTTCCGAATTATTTTTCAATCTTTTCCGCCGAACCTATAGCAATACTCAAAGCAACAGAAATGGCGGTTTCATCAAAACAAAGAACTGTGAGTTGCACTGACAGCCACTCCACCGTCAACGCAATTCGCAATATAAACCACCGCTCCAGCGTGATAAATAAAATTCGGGACAACATCATTTTCTTTCGATCCAAGCTGCTATTGGTCTGGATTCCAGGACATGCTGGAATAAAGGTAATCGAAGCAAAAGCAATCACATCAAATTCCAATGCTGAAGTAAGTCAATATCAAAACCTTCCAAAACGACTTCCTTAAGTTGCATAAGCCTACTGTAAAAATAAAATAAAAGAATTAATGGCGCCTGTGTCAACACCATTATTCCTCAATCACTCCGAATGGGTCTCCGGCAAAATAAACAATAAATACCACGCGCAAGATGAACAGATGCTTCCTATGGCTGCGACTTGGACATAGACAGTTAACACATAGCCACCTTCTCAACAGAGGCAAACCTCCGATATGCTCTTTTTGTTGTGCAAATAAAATACTGAACATAAAACACCTAACAGCCGAATGCAATACAACTAACTCACTTTGTATTTCTCTTTATAATAAGAATTTGAATCTGAAAATATACTGAGCACTCTTAAACCATTTAAATCACCAGGTTTTGATAAAATAAGGAATGTATACCTTAAGCACCTCCCTGATGTAGGTAGAAAGTTGCTGCAGACTTTATTTAAAAGTTGCCTAAGCATCGGATACTTTCCAAGGGCTTGGAGTCCGCGAAAGTAGTACCTGTATTAAAACCGGGTAAAATTCCAAGCTGGCCATGCAACTATAGGCCAATTAGTCTGCTCAGCTCGATTAGCAAATGCTTTGAAAAACTTATCAAAAACAAGTTGGTGGCTCATCTTGATGCTAATAACATCATCCCGGCTGAGCAGTTTGGTTTCAGATCAAACCATAACACGGTCAGTCAGATTCATCGTATAACTAAACACATAGAAAGTAATTTCGAAATAGGCAAAAGCTCTGGCGTGATATTGCTTCATGTCGAAAAAGCATTTGATACCGTTTGGCACAATGGGCTCCTGCATAAACTCGTTATCCTGAACTTTCCAAACTATTTGATAAGAATTACTCAATCCTTTCTCAGTGGAAGAACGTTCAAGGTGACTGTTAATAACTCGCTCTCGGACGATTGTAATGCGATCGCTGGTGTACCCCAAGGAGCAGTAACACGTCCTGGGTGTACAATATATACACGTCAGATTTTCCACGCCTCACGAACTGTGAATCTGCTATATTTGCCGATTCGGTTGGTTTCAACATTGAAATCAACCTGCAATCTGCTATCAACGCCATTGAATCATATTTTAATAATTGGAAAATTAAATTAAATGCATCCAAGGCTCAGGCTATCCTTTTTACACGGAAAAGGAAGGCTTGTTTCTTGCCAAGTAACACATTACAAATAAATGGTGAACAGATCAATTGGGGGTCAAAGGCTAAGTATCTTGGGGTACATCTGGACAAAACTCTAACTTACTCTCTACACATTAGCGATGTTATAAACAAAATCAATGTTACAATTAAAACGTTGTACCCATTTATCAATCGCAAATCAAAAATGAGTGAGGAAAATAAAATTAGTAATTTTTAAAGTGATCTTCCAAGCCATTATATTGTACGGCTCTCCAGTCTGGGGAAACTGTGCTTACAGCCATATCCGCAAATTACAAGTTTCCCAAAATAAACTACTCAAAATGATATTCAATCTTCCTTGGCATTTCTCAACCAACGAGCTACATACATTGGCAAATATTGAAACTGTCCAAATTAGACTGCAGAAATTATTCGAACGCTATAACTTGGCCTGCAGTACTTCTTAAAATCAATTGATATCAGATCTGGCTATTTGAATTATTTTCATTATTATTAACTTATATGTTTATTTATTTATATGGTATATGTACATATATGTTTATAAACATTGTCCTTCTTTTATTGCTTATTTATTTATTTATTTATTTATCTGTTTATTTATTTATTTTTTATATATTTATATATTTATTTATTTATTTATCTATTTATTTATTTATTTATTAATTTATTTATTTAGTTATTTATTTATTTATTTATTTATTATTTTTTCTTGTTATTTATTTATTTGATTATTTATTCAACTTGTATTTACCTATATGTTTATTTATTAACATTGTGTTTAATTATTTGTATATTCAAATGTTATTAGTCCACATTTGTAAAGTCGGTCTGATTGTGTTAGTACTGCTACCTCCTCTTCTCTCTAATCAAAACCACTAGAAGAACAACTCATGAAGGTTTTTGCTAGTAGCTTTTCCTTCCATTCTTTATTTTTGAACTGTGATATACTTATTAAAAATCTAAACTTTTTTCAGTTGTAAGGTAGCGTTATACAAAATCAATGTGCAATAATTTATAAAATACGACTGTATATTTACTGCTACTTTAAATAAAGAAATATATAATCTATACATTTATGTTAAGACTAATAGGATAATAATAATAATAAATGTTCTCGAGTAAGGCTGTACGCTAGAATCGGCATCCTTCTAAAAACAATGGAATCCGACTGCTTGGACCTCAAAACGTGGAGATATTTAAACAATTTGAATTACGAAAATCGACCCATTACAAGAACTTCCTAATCGGAATCAACTTTTTTTTTTTTGTTATTACTTTGACTTTATGTGTAGAGTTGACAAGTTGACCAAATCAAAGACCTCTGTGTAACGATTGAAATATTTTTGTCATTTAAGAACTACACTGAACTTACAATTGCAATGGCCAATTGAGTGGTTGGGCTTATTAAGCGTTATGAAAAAGACTTCAAAGACCAATATGCGCTTTAATCGCTAACATTTTTACAACTCTTGTTAGATCTATTTTCGAAAACGCAGCTGTAATTTGGAGTCCCTTTAATATCACTTTCTCCGACCGCGTCGAGAAGATCCAAAGACTCTCTATACTCTATAGGGCTCGATGTAGGTTATAAGGAATAAAATCCTTAAAAATCTAGATGTTCGATTCTTGACGTAATGTTTGTGTGGGACTTAATTTGCAACCATATTAGGTCTCCTGTTCTTTTGTCGTTATTCACCATTCATGCTGCAGCTAAATCGCTGAGGATTCGACAACTGTCATTCGAACAATGTCACAGGACCAACTATGGTCATAATGAGCCGATTTAGCTTGCAACGAAGCAAATACTAATTGTAAACATCTGTTACTTGTAGATGAAATAAATAAATAAATAATTAAAATTTTACTTCCTACCAGGATAAAAATCTGTAAATTTTTTCTCAAATCTCTCGGCGAAAGTTAATTAAAAAGGAAAATAAAATCCATCCAAGTCCAATTGGCACAAAAAAAAACATCGCCACAAAGATTATCGACACACCCATTTCCGAGAATCATCATCTTCATTAAAGGTTAATTCTCCTTCAAAGACTGGCAAACAAACAACAAAGATCATTACGCTCTTGATTGGACACATTAGGGATATAATTTGCACGTCAATCTGGACCTTATCTGTGCCCTCGGTGGTCACAGCTGTTTCAATACAATAATCCAGCCGACGAACAGGGATAAGACGACAACCATAAACTACGACGAGTAATTTCCATCAGCTCGAAGCACAGGTGCCCATGCCCATCTGAACCCCATTCAAAGGTATGTAGGTAAATAATCCGAAACATCCATCGACAGGTACGTAAGTACATCCCATCCCAGTCATAGACCGTTTCAGATACAAGATACTTCGCCTCACCTCACAAAGGTGTAGGTACGTCGCGTCGCGTTGCGTCTTTTTTTTTACCTTTCTGCCGATTGCTGATTGTTCTAAATGTCCGCTTCGCTTTCTTCTTTAAATACACAAACAAACCGTCACACACACACAAACAAAGCTTGAAATTTTGTATTTGGTCATCCAACAGTTCTTGGTCTTGTCCGTTCTTCTTCTTCTTCATCTTCCACTGGCATGATTCTTCCGTCTTCGTGCCACGACGAAGAGCTGGAGGAGACCCTACGGCCTCTTCAGTTAGCAAATGGCCAAGAAGCCGTCAGTACGTTTTGAACTTTCGAGTTGTTCGCAAACTTCTCTAGACGCTGCCTGCGGATTAACAGTGATCGGATTTGTGTATCTTCTCAGATACAAACCCACACACATCTGCACTAATTAATTAAGTGAACAAGAAGAACAGAAGCAAGTGTGAGAGAGCTTAACAAGATTTGTGCTGTTAGTGGTTTAGTCTTAACTATTTATTTTTTTAGTCTTAACTATTTCTACTTTTTTGTGTGTGCTTTTTTTTTTGTTTCACAATAAAAAAAAGTAGAAATTACCGTTAGAGTAATCAGTGTCGTGCGTATTTTTCGAAATACAAAAAAAAATTGTGTCGTTTCGTTTACGTGTTACGGACGTGCTAGAATCCGTGCGCGAGTGCGGGTGGAATTTTAAGAAAAAGACCACATAAGCGATTTGGATTGTTTTTTAAAAACAGTTTGGTCCCGTTTCGTTTTTTTTTATGTTTTTGTGTTGAAAATGCGTTCCTGTATGCATGTGTGACACACTTTTCCGAATCTTTATGGTCAGAGTTGCCAGGTTGAGTCTGTGGCACGACGACGACAACGCACGGAAGAAAGTAATCAATGTGATAAGCAACAAATTGATGATTTAATTGGGGTGAAACGATTGGATTTGCTTCAATTTTAAGTTGAATAGAAGAATATAAATATGTATGTATGTGTTCTGTGAAGAAGGAACAGAATGTATTGAAAATGAATTTGAAAAAGATGCAGAAGATGAGAGGGAGGAGAGAAGACGTTCGATGAGGGCTTTAAGTGGTTGATGAGTATAATAGTCGACTTTCGCTGAAATATCTTTGCATTCTTGAATTGAAGATACCTTGTTGGATATTTCTTGGAATCTGGAAAAAGTTAGACTCACTTTACTTTCGATAGCTGAAAGCACAACAGCATAAGTGGCAAAGGCGTGTTGATGACCCACTCACTGCTGCTGACGGATCAGGATTGTGCAACCGATTGGAAAACGATCACGATCGCGATCGTGACTGTGATCGGTTTGCATTTCAATAAAATGTTCTTCTTTTCTTTTTTTTTTAACAATCTCTTAAATATGGAAATGATTGCTATTTAATGAAAGTCCAAGAAACATTTCTAATCGTTTTTAAATGGAACAATGTCTTTTCATTTAATGTTGCCTCAATAAGTAAAAAGGGAAATTGACTCACAGGGTATTTCCATTAAGGTAGATAAAATTGGTCGTAAAATAAGCAACCCAAAATTTCATTCAGAAAAAAAGGATACAATTAAAAATAATTATTTCTGATTTTCATCTCTCTTGAGTACATTGCATTTATTAAATCTGGCACACAAAAGATAATCTATTCCAATGCTTTTGCTTCTGTGAATTTCCGGCCTTATGACTCCTTTCCAAATAAGATAAAAACTAGCCGAGTGCGAGTCGGACTCGCGCACCGAGGGTTTCGTTTTTTCCTTTCGAGGTACGGAACCCTAAAAATGGAAATAACTGATTCGTCTGCATGGTGGGTGCTCCATTTCTGAAAAATCTGAAAGGTCTTGAAAATCCATTGTAGCTCTTCCAAAAAAAAAATATAACGTTTTTTTTTTGTTTTTATTTTTATAATTTTCTAGCTCTCAAGGGAACATGACGGTCCTAATAAAGCATTTTCAGAGAGCAACCAGGATAAGATTCGTCTCAAAGCCGTCTTGAATTTCTTCGGTGCTCCTTTTATAATCTAACAATCTTAACAGCTGCACAAACATAGTCTTGCAATATATAATTTTTCGAGAACGTTTTCGACAAACCTGAAAAATGTTTTTTGAACGTCGGAGTGACCTTTTTTGCTACTATTTGTTTTCATTTTCCAACCATATCCTAAGAGTGTGCAACTTTTAGGCAGTCAGCCATAATTTTGTTCTTTATTAATGGTTTGAAACTCAGGTGTGTATCAGTTCCGATTGATTCATGGGTGGGTTCCGAAACTAGATGATGATTTGGATTTCAACTTCTGCATTTGCATTCATATAATTCGCATTAAAATAACTGTCATAAGTTGATATAATAGCCAGTGAGTTTTTGTTGAGTCGAAGGTTGCATCATAAATCTGCTGCCTTTACATCATAGTCAATGAGATCATCTTCAGTTACCACTGCCACTGTTGTAATAGCACAGTTTCTTCGATTAGATTCGTATTAGAATCGAATCGAAAACTGGTGGCGCAGGAGACTCACAAAGAAAGTAGTGTTAAGAATTTTAAGATTGATCTTCCTGCGGAATTTCCTCAAAATAGGAATCCCTTTTTGACTGTTTTGCATTTGATCATGCAATTACCCCTCACAAAAGACTTCCGTTTACTATTTGAAATGTACCCGCCGAATGAGCACTTGAATTGGAAAATTTTGATAGTGCGGTTGATGAAAGTTTCGCTTGTTGACATTTTATTGTCATAATTGATTTCCCAGTTTGATATTTAACCTTATGCTGCGTGTTGGAATTTTACTGAACTTTCGCGAAAGTTAGTCCTTGAAGTTTTTTTTTTACTTTTTTATACTTATGCTTGTTCTTGGAATTCTCTTCGCTTCCTCTGCTTGGTTCATTTGAGTTTGGTTCCAAAACACTAGCTGTTGCCAAATTGTATCCTTATCATCGCTGTAACCCGTGGTCTCCGTCCACCTGCAATATATCTGTAAGTTGTATTTTTATGTTATTGGCCCTAAAGCCCAGAGGTATTATGAAGACCGAGCATAGATGGCGATTCCCTGCAAAAAAAGTTCAAAATAAAAAAAAAACAGAAAACCCAAAATCTCATGTTTCTGCATAAGTCTCAAGCGAAACGTAAATCCGCTGAAGCGTCCTCATATTCATGCGCTTTTGGGCCTTCGGAACCAGGCAAGAGTTCGCTAGTGTTCGTTCGCTAGAACACTAGTCTTGTCCTATTCGTTTGGGTATCTTGTTAGAACTTTAGATATTGGTGGAATGAACAACATTGCTCAAGTTTAGGGTGTTTTTGAATCACATTCACCAGAACCAGAAAAAAGGAAAACCGAAATTCCGCTTCAACGACGACAATGATTTTGGAAGCTAAAAAGCTTTGTCTAACCAACTAGAAACAGCGTGCATCGGACCTTGAAAAATGGAAAGCAGACATAATTAAGCCTCAGATCCTCCCCAAGTATCAAAGACCTAAGAATGCTTCTTGGATCAGATTCAGATAGTGTGCACTGGCATAAGAGCCCATACCGTGATGGCGTAAGGCAATTGTAGAATTCTTAACTTCGGTTCGCTTTACAGATTGAAATGGTATCGAATTGCATGTGGGTTTATTGTCTGCCATACTTATATGTGCCCTGCAATTAAAATTTAAAATTGATTCAGTTGAAAATCGCAAGAGGGGTTCCAACGTTCTTAACTGATAATTGCAATCCTCTTGACTAAATTTAATTCAACTCAGCTCAAGAGCTTTACCTTAAATGCTTTGAAAGTGCCAAAAATGTACTATATCGAAAAACTGAATCGATATGGACTTCTATTTCCCTCATTAATTTAAATTTTAGTTTATTATTCTAAAGATCTAAGCTGCTTTAGAAAATAAAGTGACTTTAATGCAACGGGTTTGAAAAACCCATTAGAGTACTGAAACTTAAAAGTTCTAGGATAGCCGTGTCAACCCTAAATCGGATTACAAATATATTAACAATATTTTCAAAAATATGAAAACAGGTTTTTCAATCTTTATTGCTCATATATATTTTCCTGTATCACTGTCCAATTGTCAGCGCTTCGAAAGGTCTAAATACATCGGAAATAGTAAAATTTATTTAATAACTAATTCGAAGAAGCCTATTAAGTTCCTGACATATCAAGGCTAAGGTGTACCCTAATTAATTACATTTCAGATACACATGTGAACTTGTTTTAGGCCATACCTGGCAAATAGCTCTTCTTGGTGGGGTCAAAAATATTTATTTTTTTTTCAAAATAAACTTGAAACTTAAAAAATGCTGAGCTCGAATAACCCCAAAAAATAGGGTAGCGTGCGTTTCGGCTTGCCAACAAACTAAATTTCCTTTTTTGGTTAGGTTAGAGAAAGTCGTGTGATGAGTCCACCTTCTCATTTCAACTCGTAGAACTCTCCTCTCTCAGGCCAATGTGCATCGCTGAGATCGCTCACTTAATCCACACTCGACGACTCAAGGGAATAGCCTGTTTCGAAAACTTTGAAGGCCATGACTTGTCTTTCCATTTCATCAGCTGTTTCCTTCCATTTAATATTGCCTTTAACTTAGATAAAATCAAAGGACGAGGACTATTTACAATTGCATAGATCTTCGCAGTCTTTACCTTTTTTTCAAGATCATTTTCACAAATGTAGAAAGTGATTCAACCTCGTTTCCAGAGTTAAGAATAATTCCGAGGTATGAAGCTTCGGTCGGGACGTTGATAGTTTTGCTTCCGGGCTTAAATCGGGTGTAGCTCGGAGTCTTGTTATTTCCAGTCATAAATGTCATTTATATAAGTACCTCAATTTTCGGTTACCTCTAATAAACCGAGTATTCTCCATTTTTATTAATAATTTTTGGCATTGACTGTACCAGTTTTTGGCATATTTTTTGGAATGTGGAAAAGGATGCACTCTGTACAGGTCCCCACAATTGCTTCAAAATTACCGCTAAAGCTTGAGATCTGGGCATTGACTTGGCCATATTAAGTGAGACTTGATTCTCTCGAAACTAATCATTCACAAGAACGATCGGCGCCGTATGCTTCCGATCGTTATCCTGCTGAAAGTTCCAACGGATAAACATGTTTTCATTGGCAACAAAATTATATTTGTTTTTGTTTTAACTCCTTGAGGTCCATTCCAACTTTTATGTCTTAAGGAAAATTCTTTTCGGGACCTATATGATGTTAGCTCCTAGTAGTCGGCGGTCAGTGGTGGTTGTTTTTTTTTTGGTGTTTGGTCTTCCTCGATTTTCGTGCACTAATCCGGCCTAAAGAGAATTTGTAAAGAGATTTAATGAATTTCCCACGATTTTTTGCTATGCATTTTTAAGTTTTCTCTTCATTTTCAAGTCTTCTCTCTTCTGGCGAACAGTGACTTTTCCGACCCATATTAAAAGACTTTTAATTAAAAAACTATTGTTTGAATATAGTAAAATTATTTAAAATACTCACATTAAAAGTAAACATCTTATTTGAATGAATAATTTAAATGACTTTGACTTTAGTTGCTTGACACCTTTTTTTTTGACCAGCTGTGTTTTTTTTTTAAAGACAACGAGGCCTTGAATCCAAAGAATTCGAAGCTTATACAAGTTGATTTTTTATCGAATGCACACATTTTTTTTTTATTTTAACGGCCATGTTTTCCAGAGTTGAGATTTCAATCAAAGATCCAAAAGTTTCAAGTTAAAGTACATGGATCCTGATTAACGAAGTTAGTAACTTTGTCAAGCTCGCCAGACACGTGAACGTCGCCATTTCTCATATACCAAGGAGCATTCAAGATTACTCTTAATGTCGATCTATTACTTGCTTTAGTACAACCTTTTAGCTTGCTTATATGGAAGCAGTTTGTTATATAAGCTTGGTTTCGAACATCTCCCGAGGAGCCAATGCATTTCTCTAAGCCTGATTTCGAGCTCGTCGCCCTTTGTTTTAATGTGTGATTTCCACTTGAGTTTCGCGTCTAAAGTCATTCCTAAATATTCTGCCTCGTTTGCATACGGGATTCGAACCCGAATTGAGAAGCAGAGGAATATTGAATAGGTTTCTGTTCGTAAAATTAACATTGTTTGATTAAGTCTCATTTAAGACAATTCGCCAAGTGTTCGTCCATTCGCATATTTGGTCTTAAGCTCGCTGGAGTTTCCGCGTTGACAGTATTATCAATCGCGAGTCCGGCCATGTTGTCCGCGAACGCTGCAACGACTGTTTCTTCATCTTGGGGCATAGCTGTCATATGAAGCAAGAACAGAATCGGACACTTTCTTGGGAAAAACCGGCGTACCTTTGAATTCTGAGTATTCAGTCCCGTATCTTAAACGGAAAAGACTGCTTGCAAGATGACTTTCTTGAATTTTAAACAAGTTCTCCGGTAAAGTTTATACTTTAGCCCATCGTGCCATACCTTATCGAAGGCTTGCGAAATGTCTAGAAATGAACTAGAGCAAATCTTTCTCCCTTCCAGGGTTTTTTTTAATAACGTTTGTAACTCGATAGACCTGATCGACTGTGGGATGCTGGAGTCTTAAGCCAAACTGGTGGCCGGTATTTATCGTCTTACTTTAATAACCGAATGCAATTGTTTTAGCAAAAGTTTTTCAAAGACCTTAGATGTAATCAGCAGGAACGAAATAGGTTAACATGATTTTTTGTCGTATGGACTTTTTCCTGGTTTCAGAGAACTTTGGATGACTTCTGCGACTTTCCATTCATTGGAACGTATAAAATTCTCAAAAAAGTATTTAATTATATACAAAAGCTTGACTTACGTTTTTTTAGGCAGATCCTTTAAAATTTCAGCTGAAACAAGGTCGCATTCCGGAGCTTTCTTATTTTTTACGGTCTGTCGAAGTTCGGACAGTGATGTGGTCTGCCAAAACATTCGCTTACTCTGAACGTTCTTTTGCCCAATCAACATTTGCTTTCCTTATTGGTGCCGAGTTCATTAGGGTTTTTTTCAATGGACTGAAAAAGAGCCCTTTTCCGCATTTAAGCTTTCGAGGAAAGAGGAAGTCTCGTGACTCTTAAAATCTTGAAGAACGCGCCTTAGCTTGTTAGAAGGGTGCTTCAAATGTGTTTTTTCTGCGGGCGCTCGGTGTTGTTGCCGTCTTATACGCGCTCTCCTTTTTTCACCTATAAGCTCTCAAATTTCGAGCTGGAATATTGCTTCGCCGTTCCGTACTCCTGTCTTCCGAATTGAAGTGTTATTCTACGCAGCGCTTTGTTAAGTTCTTATGAGTGATACATTCAAAGGAACGTTTTCCTTATTTAGGGACACCCTTTGGGATGAAGAGTTCAACAAGGTTAGGAATTATATTTATATCAATTGGTCAATACGTTGGCTGGCCTGTAGAAAAGAAATCTACTCCATATTGCATGCTGGTCTTGCAGAGTAGTCTGCCTCTCGTCGAATAATATCTTGAGCCCCAAGAGTGTTTGGCGTTAAAGACCCCGCCGATGATAAAATTCGAACCAAGTGAATCAAATAGGCGAACGAGTTCATCGTCTACCGTCCTATGTTGGGGAGGGCGATAACATGAGGCGATTCTTCAATCGTGCCAAGAAAACTAAAAAGTGGGACTAATATAGATCTGCTCTCACGGAGTACAACAATTTGCTGCATGGAAGAAGTGCTGGAATGACATTGCTGATTGGCAGTATGAGTCCACAAAACCATTAGCAAGGATCATGTATATAATGTTCACATCTCAGGTTCGTCCACCACTGCGGGCGACTCACCAGTTGAAAGCTACCATAGGGCATGCTGTTCTAACAGGGTTAAAAGTCTATCCGGAACAATTTTCAGGAGTGACAAGGTAAAATGGGCAATTGGCTCAAATACTTCAAAGCAGCCGGTGAATATGGTATCTTTCTTGCCCTTCTCCAAAAGGTCATGTACCACATCCTTCCGGTTCTTTGTTTTAAGCTAGCTTCAACTGGGGATATATTCTGATCTGACGACAGCCTAACATTGTTTTTATACCAAAACCTAGAAGAAGACCTCCGAAGCTACCTAAATCATATAGGCCTATTAATCTAAACTCCTTCATCTCAAAGACTATCAGAAAGACTTATCAGGGAACACATGGAAACTCACTCTCTCCTGCACCTTAACCAATATGCAGACAGGAAGATAAATTTCTCTCTGCGTCTTCCTGGATATTGAGGGTGCTTTTGATACTTGCAACTCCATTACGAACGCAATTCGGAGTAAAGGTATTGACAAATCGACTAACAGATGGTTAAGATCTATGCCACAAAATTGAGTTTTAACTTCCTCGCTTGGAAGCGAGGGAGGTGTTCTATCGCCTCTCCTTTAGTGATTGGTCATAGACAACTTTAGCGTTAATGAAAGTCTAAGAATGGTGCAAATGTGAAGGGCTCTCTGTGAATCCAAGCAAGACCGATCTGGTCCCCTTCACAATGAGGAGACAACTGACTCTGTCTCCAATTGTACTTGAAGGAACCTCCCTGGAACACTATAGTGAAGTCAAGTATCTCTGTGTCACCTTGGATAAAAAACTGAACTGGGCCTCACATATCAAGTCCATGTGGGCTTGTAAGCGGTTCTACAGGGACTTGGGGTCTCAAACCTAAGATGGTTGTAGATAATCATGGTTAGACCTATCATAACCTAAACCAAGTGACCAAACGGCACACTTGAGAATAAACAATTTCATTACGGATAAAGACATATTCTGCTCGATCCCAGATAAAATGAAGGCAACATACTGTTTTGGGTGTGTCTTTGTGGTAGACATTCCTAACCATGATCAATTGTCGCGACCCACACCTGCCTCCTTTCACAGAAACTTAATCCGGTATACTGATGGCTCAAAAAGGGTAAATGGATTAGGTGCCGGTCTTTATGGACTAAACACAAAAATCTCTTTACCCATGGGAAAGCATCCAAGTTTTCTCCAGGCTAAGCTACGAGCCATCGAATCCTGCGCCATAGAAAACCTTGCAAAAGTCCAAAAAGGAGCCAGAAGGGAAGTACGAACTGACCAGGGCTGGTTCAAAAACTGCGTTCATTGGTCCGGAACCACTGACTTATAAGTGGGAAAGCATCAAACATTAGAAAGCTTGTGAGTTTCCTCTCAGGCCATTGCCTGCACATCTAACTCAATACAACCACCGAATGCCGACTCTGTTTGGAAGACGGTGAAACGGCTGTACACATTCTTAGTGAATGTCCGGCTCTAATTTGGTAATGAAGGCGTATCGTCCTCAAAGAGATATGTTCCCCATTGGACATTAGACAGTCTAAAGCTAAAACCATTCTAACCTTCAACAGAAGTCTATTAGCCTAATCTAACTCCCCGGGATACAACAGGTCTAGTCTTTCAGAATCCAGTGTCCGCCACTTGAACAGGGGTTGGCTTAAAAAAAAAAATTAGGCTATGTTGAAGTCCACTTGGTTTAATTTTACCGCGATTGAACTTTTTTTCAAGTTCAATTTATATGTTCTCAGAATACTTGATGCAGTCCTTGATGCAAACAGAGAATCCGTCTCTCGAATTTTCCGAAGTTTGATGCGCATTATAGTCGATGTAAGCATTCGTGTTGAATCCAGAGCCCTTTTTTTAAGTGGGTTTTCGCAATCAGGGAAATTTTAACATTTACTTTCTGTCGGAACACTTCTAGCATGTCGATTTTATGAAGAATATAGCTTGCATTCCATGTCAAGATTTTAACTAGTTTGAACTCGAGCTTGCTCAACTTGTCAAATATGAGTTGGTTGGTATTCGTCTGATGGTGAAGTTTTTCCAAAAAACGCCGAGTATTTGAAACAGCGGGTATGCT
The DNA here is from genome assembly GCA_963555765.1 of Orthonevra nobilis. Classification (NCBI taxonomy): domain Eukaryota; kingdom Metazoa; phylum Arthropoda; class Insecta; order Diptera; family Syrphidae; genus Orthonevra; species Orthonevra nobilis. The sequence goes on along the minus strand of OY743225.1, from coordinate 97,035,507 downwards.
GATTTAACGCTGTTGATAACAAGTCCCATTTTTTTTATTGATGAGGAGCAATCATGATCCTATGTCCTTAAATTAAATTTGTAGCGACGATTCAGCTTCCCCCGCCTTTAAAATTATATCGAATAATGAAGGATCAGATAACTCGTTAGTTTTTTAACGAACACGATCGGAGTAGGGATTGATCCTTGCGAGCAGTTTCTTTCGGTAATCCTTCCCGTTAAATAGGAAGACAATACTTCAGTGTTGGTACATGGACAAGCTGGGCTATATTCCTTCTCGCCTTTTGGATTTTTGAGCATATAAGTATACAGTTATTATTAATCCGATTTTTCTTTCATTTTCGATAAAATGAGAAATAATTTTTTTTTTATGGACGTAAACTATTTTTAGCACAACCCTCTAGCCTGGATTTAAAAAAATTCTTACTTTCTCACGTCATACGTCGTCGCGGCAAAATACAAATCAAGCAGTGATCAGTTCGACCCATTACCATCGGCCAGTTACCAACCAGAAAGCAAGAATCGGAAACGCCCCTGCATTGCCATGTAAGAAGCTCTCAATCTACACCATCAGTTCCAACTCCAAAACAGTCTTCCTGACCTCTCGAAATTAGGACGTTATTGTGATGGAAACAAAGACATTTATTGTTGTGGTGTACGCCACAGTGACACACAATACACCGCGAATGGGGAATAGTAGAGTGCTAATTAAGCTCCGGCTACATCGTGCAACGATTTATGTGCCAGTTGACGGTGTGGGTCTACTCTGCGCCAATAGAGACCGTACCGGCAACTGGTTATGTTCGGGAGGCAGCAAACAATTTGCCATTCAAAAATTTCAACCCACCACGTTGGAGAACGCGTGCGTATGCCATAACCTAGATCCATACGAACTGAAGCCGCTCAGAATGGAATAAAGAAATGAGATTGTTTCACAACAATTTTGGCGGAGCACCGCACCGTGGCGTGGTAGTTCCATAAAGAGTTCTTTTTTTTTAGCAAATGGGGTTAGATGGATGACTCTCTGCACAACACACGGTCATGGGTTTTCTTGCTTTGGTGTCGTTTGTTTCTTTCATCGCTTTTCTTTAAAGCGAAGACAGAATGGAAGACCAACCGGACAAGACAACTATTGGCATTGGTCTGTCCGATTGTCACTCTTTGTCGCAGGGGTCTTGGGAAGATACAGTTGAATAGTGCGCGTTCGGAACCAATGGATCTGAGAATGGTAGCGTGCAACAGTTACATGGTCGCCGTCGGATGTGTGTTGTGTTATTATGCTTGAAGTTATGTCATTAGGTGTATGCCATGCTGGTTATACCGTTATCCGTAGAAGACAGAACGACATCTTAAAATACCTGTTGAGTGTGTGCTAACGCTGGGAATGTATCTGAAGCATGAAGTTGAACGGGCCGAAGCTTGTGTGGCTTCTTTAGCTGATAGTGTTTCTGGTTCTGGTTCTCGTTGTGGGTTCGCTGTAGGCTGGAGTTATAAATTTAGTAATTTATTCGCTTTGAAACGGAGATTTGTGCTGTAATCTTTGGGTTCGCTATCGTCAGTAATTTGTTACAAACGTTTGGAGGCAGATGCATGTAAGTGGTTTATAAAGGCTATCAGAGACGTTTACTTGTGATGAAGAGAGCTCTATAGAGAGATGAAACTGAAATAGATTGGATTATTTTATTGTTTAAAAATTATTCCGGACATATGCACTCTACGGCTAGCTCGAATGAAGCACAATCGTAAAGTCCAATTTTGACAATTCTATCAAGCAACTGGGACCGTATATCAGCAATAACAAGGTGAATGTTGACTTCCAAGTCGTCCAACGTCTGTGTGACTTCAAATATCGCCAAAGAAAGTAACCTAAAGATGTGAGATCACATGATCATGGAGGCCAGCTCACAGGTCCCTTATGCGAAAATATGCGCTCAGCAAATGTTGCCCCAATAAATGTTTCGCCATCTTGTTGAAACCAAAGCTCTGACAAGTCAATGCCGTTTTACTGAGGAACGAAAAGGTCAGAAACCATTCAGCAAGCCAAACAGTGAGTTTTAATGGATGAACTGTGTCTCGATAAAGGCTTCCGGGGGTTCTCCACTCCAAAGTTGGTAATTTTGATTGTTTACATATCCATTCAACCAAAAATTAGACTCATCGGAGATTAAAATTTGGCGTAGCAAATGAGGACCGAGCTGTATCATGCTTTCCGCTAATTTACCGAACCTACGACCTTATGAGCTTTTAGGTTAAGATCGTTCCCGTAAAATCTTCCACAAAGTGGACGGACATAGCTCCAACTGCTTTCCACAATGGCGAATCGACTCATGGTAGGTAAAAGTGATTGTTCAGTGAGAGCCGTATTAGCACTATGTGCCGTTTAAATGCCACAGCTCTGTTACCTAAGTTATGGGGTATATTTGAGATATCTCTTAATCCAGTCTGATGTGTTTAAGAAGGACACCTCATCAATTGAATTGAAAGAGGGTCTACCAAGCACTCGCTGTCTAGCTCTAACAAGAGCCGGACAGGCGCGAAAGAAGTGTGTTAGGGTCTCCCTCTTAGCTGTGTTTTTGCAGCTGCGACAGTGTGAATTATGAGGGACATGGGCATGATCTCCAATCGGCCAGTGTCCTCTGCAGACCGCCACTAGTCTAGCAATATCATGACGGGTTTGCCGAAGGAGATCTTTTGTTTTTGACTGTTCGTATTCAGGCCATATTTTCCTTGATGTTGCACTGTACGTCAGACTGGCCCATCTAAGGTTTACTGCTTCAAGGAAGTATGAGGATATAATAACCTTAACTGCATGTAGTGAGACGAAAAACTCCCCAACAGGCGAGCGCTGAAGAATAGATCCCTGCCTCGCAAGTTCATCGGCTTTCTCAATCGCTGTGATGTCACTGTGACCGGGAACTGATATAAGGGAAATGAGATGACCATCTAAAGACGCTATTTCAGCTGGGCATTCCTGTATCTATTTTAAATGTGAAGTAAAGGAGGCAATAGCTTTGATAGCTACTTGGTTATCTATGCATATGGCAACCTTCTGACTTGGCAGGATATTTGGATGTATTTTGATTTGACGACATGCTTTCTGGATTTAAAAAAGTTCCACTTGGAAAACGCTGGAATAGTCGTGCGGTCTTTAGGCTTCAGAGATTCTGAGAACAGACCCGCACCGACTCCGGCGCCCATCTTAGAGCCGCCAGTGAAGACGTCCAGTTAAAATCCACAATTCCATTCCGCTCTTACTGGGATTAGAATGTCAAAGTTATTTGATGGGACCGAATAGTCCGTTGATGATGATACCAAATCTCTTGGTATAAGATCAAGCATAGAGCTTTGACCATAGGGTTTTGAAGTCCAGCGTCCAGACTCTTTGAGCCTGAAGGCGCTGTGTGCTGTAGTCTTTTTATGTGTATGTCCAAATGTAGGAGATGCAGCATTACCATCGGAGCATCTGATGGAGTCGATCGCAGAGCGTCTGTGGTACCTATGCATGCTTTTCTCTGTACCTTGTTTCGTTTAATGACGCTGAATTTTTTTCCTTAGGGCCGGCAAACCGTACTAGTGATCCGTATGTTAGATTCGGGCGAACCACCGCCATATACACCCATAGGATCAACTTTGATTGGAGACCCCATTATTTGTGAAAGGTTCTACAGGCGCAGGCGTAAAACGCTATGCACGCCTTCTTAACTTGCTGATCAACGTTTGGCTTCCATCTGAGTTTAGGGTCTAAAGTAACGCCTATCGTTAGGAGCGCTGGTAGACAGAGAAAGCGGTTGATCGTTCCGACGGGAGAGTGGGAAGCTGGGTATCTTGGTTTTAGTAGTCAAGAACATCAGTTCCGTTTTGGTTTCCGCTAGAATGTACGTGGTGCAAAAACGATTCATCGTATTCCGAATAACTTGCTCTAAGGGATGGTTATTTCGAAGGCAAAATGGACGTAGCGCACGATAAATTTGAAGAACCGAGCCATGATTTTCAAAAAAAACGTTAATCTTTTCGTCAAAAACGTATTTCAAAGATATTTTGTACACTTTTAAAGTGACAATTTGTAGAAATATTGTTGTCAGTTCGAAAAACAAAAAACCCATTATCATCACATAATGGCGAACAATTTTATGCCAATAAGTACCTCCTAGTTGAAGCTTAAAACGCTCCAGAGACACGTGGATACCTATTTCAGGAGTAAATGTATGAATAGTCTCCCATGCGATTCACAACACGAAGATCTCAAAGGTACATCAACGGAGACGAGAAGATAGAATATACGAATAGGCTCCATCATAAGGGATTTCCTCTAGAGGTATAATCAGATATTCAGACAAAGATGGGACTTGATCATTGGTATTGAGTTTTAATTGGAAAACAAATTTATAAAAAAAAAATCATTGGTATTTGTGTTTTCAATTAAAGCCAAGAAGCTCACGATGCCGCTCTGGGCTTGCCACTTCTAGCTGCAAGTGAAAATCCAAGTTCACGTAGAAAATTCCTTCGTATTGTTGTTTTTTTTGTGTTGCTTTCCAATTCGAATTCACCTTTTTGGAAAATATGTAATCGTATTGGCAAAATAGAAACATTCGCCATTTATTTGATTTTCTTTTTGCATTTTACCAACTGTATCAACACTGCCGAATATCGAATGAGAATAAAAAAGTTAAGAGGCGATGTATTTGAACAACCCTGTAATTGAGGGTTACTTTTTTCACATTTTGAATTGTAATTTGCTTTACAGAACGTTTATTTTTCCTTCCAATGTACGAAACAAGTGCTGTGTTTTCGGTAATTGCAAAAGGCCTTTTTTTAATATTCAAGAAGCTATGGTGGAATGATTCTTTTATTTTTATTAACATAGTGCCAACGATTGTAAGATCTTTTGACAATTATTTTTGACTGACGAAAAGTAGTTATCCATTGTGACCTTTCAAATCATCAACGAGATCCAAACCAACACGTTCACCTTTTTTTGTTCACTCGATCTAGCACCAATTGCTTTCTATCAAAAAGGTTAAATTTTTCAAATACAACATTTTTCAAACAGAACATACCAGCAATCCGATTTTCAAACCATTTTTAACTGGTCTCGACTGCATGTATTGCCGAAATTTACATCGTCCACGAAAACCAAGCTATTGCTCGTCAATTGTAACACATTCATGTGGATCATAGTAATGCACTAGTAAATTAGATCATTTATCGAATATTTCTTGAATTGGTGCATGACAATCATCAAAACAAAAAACTTGATTCATGTTTTCAAACGTTTTCTTTGACATTATTGCTCCAAGCATTGGACGATCCATTTAACCATCAAAAAAATAAATTTTAGATTCGTTTTTCGATCTAAAAACAAGAATGTGTGTCAAAAATTATTTGAAATGAAACAGAATAACCATTAAACACCAGACGTAATCAAAACACCAATATATGCAACGTTTTCGAATCGATTTGTTTGAAGCCTTCACAAAATTTAGCTTGTGAAAACAAATTTTAATGCGTCAGTGGTGGGCAAAAAGTAAAAAAGCATCTTTGCTATCATTCACGCGAATTTTTGACGAAAGTTCCATTTGCGTTTTGCATGAATAGATCAAACTTTTATCTCGAAACAAGCTTGGGCGCCTTCATCCGCTTTTAGAAGTGTCCATACCTCCGCATAATGTAGCAGGGTGGGGATGATGACGAACTTATAGAGCGACACTTTAGTTCTTCGAGAGAGAACTTTACTGTGTCGTTATCTATTTTTGCAGCGAAGCCTATACGGACAAAGTTCCTTACCACCTCAAAGTTATAGCTGTCTATAGTAATGTTCTGACCAAGACGTCGGATTTGAGTGTTTATTCTTTGTTCCCTCGTATACACCACACTCATCTTTGCCGTTTTTGTCTGAACACTCACGCAGACCTTTAAAAGATAGCGCCTCTGGTGTTGAAGAGGGACTTTTGCACTATTGTTCCAATTATGATGTTAAAGAAATCGAATTATGGTGCATCACCTTGTCTAAAACGTAGTTTGACTTCAAATGGGTCTGTAACGTCTTTGCCAAACTTAATGGAGCATCTTAATCTCTCCATCGTAATCCTGCACAAAAGGACGAGCTTGGCAGGGATGTTAAACGTCGATATGGCTTTTTCCAAGATCTGTCGTGATGTTAATATTTAGTCTATGGTGGGCATTACTGGTAAAAAGGTACAATGTTATGGACCTATCAAATTATTGACGAACTGCTTTAGGCGTTCACATTATACGGAAGCAAAGATGTTGGTAGTCCACCAAACCCGACTCACATATGTCAAAGCTTGACACACAAAGCCTTGATAGCAAATGACCTTTATATCGGATCTGATATAAGGGGTTTTCCAATAATGACTTGACAACTTTTTTTTTAAATAAAACGCAAACCATTTGAGATATTTCAAAAACTTTATTATCGGCTTGAAATATAATCAAAAAGTTTATGAATGGAACTCGAGTTTGTTCTTATGGCCATCGCAGGCAAGTTTGCAGCGTTCGCTTCGTTGAACCCAATGTTCGATAACTCGGCCACACATTTCGGTTCAATATAGGCTCTGAGCTCTTCCAATGTCGTCGGTTTGTTCACATAAACAAAAGACTTAACTTAGCCCAAAGAAAATAATCTAGAGGCGTTAAGTCACACGAACGAGGCGGCCAATCGACTGGCTCATTTCTTGAGATAGCACGCTCATCAAACTTAGTCTTTAATAAATCGATTGTCACCTGTGCTGTGTGGCTTATGGCACCATCCTACGAAGCCACGTATCGTCCAAGTCCATATCTTCCAATTCGGGCCAAAAATAATCGGTAATCATGGCGCCATTCACAGTAAAGTGACGCTCGTTATCGTCGACGAAAAAATATGGCGCAATTACCCCGCCGGTATGCAAACCGCACCAAACAGTTATTTTTTGTGGATGAAGTGGTGATTCATGAAGCAAATGTGGATTTCACCAGACCAATAACGCATATTTTGCTTTTTGACAAACCTGTGAAGCCTAAAATGAGCTTTGTCACTGAAAATGATTTTGCAATGAAATTCATCATTTTGGCGCATCTTCTTCAGAACCCAATCGGAGAAGGTACGTCGCTTCGAATTGTCCATCGGCTTCAGCTCTTGAGTTAGCTTGATCTAGTGCTGGTTTAAACCAAGATCCTTTCGCAGAATACGCCATAATATGTTCTGATCAGTGACCGACCGTACATTCGGATTCGGTTTCGGCCAGATTCGGCTAAAAAATTGGTTTCGGCCACAGTTTCGGTTTCGGCAATCAATCGGCTGAAACTTCGGCGGCGCCGAAACTCAGTCTTCCACAAGGCACACAGCAATTAGGCCCATTGTGATACCGCGAAGGCTATGTAGATTAACGTATCTACCTATATTGGGGAGTAAGTGAGTATTCAGAGGTTTTCCTCCCAAAGCTGTGAAGAAATGGGAACATAGCTTTCTATGTCTTGATATTGCGGCGTTCCTTGACAAGCTTAGATGTAGATTTTATGGCAGCTTGGCTGTCGGTCGAAGTGAATATTTCTAGAAATGTTACTTTACAACAGCGATTTTGCGGTCGTGGTAAAACATCGAAGCAGAGTACTACACTAAGATTACTCAAAAAGATGAACATCCAATTTTCGTTCGAGTTCTGACCCATTGGTTGTTATTGTGATGGAGCCGGCCGATATAGGAAAATTAGTTTTTGAGAGTATATAGTCTATAACTGTTTGAAGGGAAATCTACTCCAAAAAAAAAGTTCGGTTTCGGCCGAAACTTAGACCGAGGCCGAATGTTCGGTTACGGTTTTGGTTTCAGCTGAAAATCACGGCTGAAAAAAACGGCAGCGATATATTCGACACGTTGACTCACTGATGCGGCAACATCACACAACGAATATATAGACTCAAATTTTTGCACTTAACTTGTTATTGCCTATGTCTACTAGGGTGAGAATTATGATCGAAAAGTGGAGTTAACGCTCTTAAAGTTGTGGTCACCGACTCCGAAGTTCGTTAGAACATTTTTATAATTTGCAGACATTGCTCATTCGTGGGACTTTACCACGATGACAAGGTTGAGTTTCCTGAATGAATTGACAACGACAGTTCGATGATAAGTGAAAGGGTGCGTTTACAAATAAAGCTCACAGTTGTCAAGTTCCTATTGGAAACCCCAATAGTTGGGAAGAAAAGCCTTTTGAGCGACATAAATGCTCTTCTAGCTTTTATTAACTAGGTATTTATGTGTTTTTTATAGTACAAAATTTATCTCGATGAGCACGCAAATACTTTACCACAGCCTTTTCTAATTGCATCGCAAGTCTGAATTACCCTGTGCAATTGGGGGTACGGAACAGTATGGTTTCTTCAGTTTCCATTCTTGGCAGAATGATTGAAGAATATTGAACTTAAGTTCGTTTTGTATTTCGCTAATTTTTGAGCCAAGTGCATACAAGATGATGTCGTCACTTTAGAAACGTGAATATTAAATATGGTGCCGAAACTGTGCCTTGTAGCGGACCATTAATGGCGTCAATAACCTTTGTCGTCGTGTACTTTCTATCTGTATCATAGTTGAAATCATCCTTATAAATCGTGTCGAAGGCTTTTTCGATATCCACGAGACAGGCAGCTGTACATGTTTGCCGTTAAAGTTCCACGGTATTGACAAAAACTACTTCAAAAACCTTCCCAAAATCCGGCAGGATCAGAAGGAGTTTTCTTTTTTTGTTACTACTGGAAACACCTTCGATACTTTCCAACAGCTTTCGAAGTAGCAATTGTTAAGCAAATTATTAAAAATTACTCAGTATTGTCTTGTGATTTTGTCCGGAAATCCTGAAGCCTGAATATTTCAGTTAGATCGTCTAATGTTTCGTAAACGTTTTTTTTTCTGTTCCATTGTAAGTCCGTTGGCTTTCATTTCGTCAGAAAATTGAAGTAGGGTGACTGCGGCACTGTTTTGGTTGTTAAACCTTAATAGTTCCTCAGCCACCTCGACAGATTTGCGACTTGTGTGATGTGTCGCCAGGACTGATTCAAAATGGAATTTAATCATATCGAATAGATGATCAAGAATAAAGTAATAAAATCAGCGAAACTAGCACACTCTGTTGCAGATAGGTGCTTATGTCAAAAACCCCAGCTAAAAGAAAATTCCACTTTTCAAAATATATTGTTTACTGGTGAGCATATAAGTACTTGTTTTAGAGTTTTGAGCTTCTTGCTTGATTGATATGATTAAATGAACTACAATCTTTCTTTTCAATTTCCTGGAACACTTAATACGCTTAAAGTTTGAAGCAATATTCGCAGTCACTTAAACTGTACACAAATCCACTTATCAAGTTGAAAACTCCTCTAAACGTCATCACAATTCAAGGCGGTAAGCCGAAGTAGTGCAAAAAACTCCTCTCATAAAACCGCAGAAGATTAAGAACCCTCCTAAAGTTTAGAAAACATTGTTCTTCAAGTTCTTCCGAGAAATCTTCTTCGTCCACACTTGCAAAAGCACTTGAAGCTTAGATGGCCTAAAGAACTTTTACTACCGAATCAAATCTCAAGCTTCATCGGAGAATGCCGCCGAACAACAAAGCGAATTCATTCCAAATTTATGCTAATCAAGTTTCATAAGATTGAATGTTTGTTTACCAAAAAAAAAAAACAATAAATAAATAAATAAATAAACCTGTCTCTAATAACAGTATCTTTGGCATGAATTTGGACCGCAAGGTCGGCGAACCTAAGCCATCAAATAAAATTGAATTAAAAAATTTACGTTTGCGATCTTTGACACCTCGACGCACCTTACCCGAGATCATGGGAGCAACCCCGGTTTCAAAAAAAATACTCGTATCTTAAAAATCAATCTTTGTTGATTGTTTTTTTTCTCTCAAAGTGAAAACAAGTCTCTGAGGTTTGTATGGAAAAGATTCTTATCTTTTTTTGGAATTACTTTCTTCGTGCGTTGGTAGATGGTAGATGGGCGCGCTAGCTTAGCAGCATGCCACCGACCTTGGCGGTGCGCTCTCATCACTCATCATTGGAAGTGATGGTCCGTCGTTGTTGTAGCATGATCAATTGATGCTGGTTCAGTGTACAACAAAAAAAAAACACGCTTAACAACTCCAATTTTCGGGCCCGGAAAAGTGAAGTCACACACCGACACAAGTGCATGTCAACAATTAATCGAAAGTTTTTGAGAGTTTTTTTTTTTTAAGTTTTATTTTGTGGCATGCCCAATTGGGACTAATTTCATTTTTTTGTATCTTTAAGATCGGTGGTGATTTGGAAGAAGCAGATATTTGGATGGTGGATGCATCTCACTTAGTTTTGAGTTTAAAAAAATTGGTGTCACACGACAGAGAATTGTGTGTGTAGTGAAATGAAGTGCTGAGTGCGAAAAAAGAAAAAGAGAGCACACAAATACAGATAAGCGTACTTTGGACTGAGGGGCTTAAATAAACAAAAGCTCACGATCACGATTTACAGAGCCCAAAAATAAATAACAAATTAACAAAAAAAAAGCAGAAAAATATTCAAAATGAACGAACTGTTAACGGTTAGCATAGCCGTTGTGTTCGTACTCATCGCTCGGCCAATAGACGTTAACTGCGAGGAAGACTCACTGGCGGGCAGCTTTCTTTCCGGTAAGTATTCGGGTTGAATATGGTGGTGGTATCGGTATTCCGATGTGGTGGCGTTCCCAGAATAAACGCAATGACACAATTGCTGGAGCTGACTTATTGCAGCTCGAGGAGTTCCCTTTTGGTTATGGTATTGTGACACTCAATTGAATGGGAACACATGTTTTTCGTCGTTTGGGGATCGAAGTTTCGCCGATCGCGATCAATCAGAAAGTATACAAAAAAAGGTGCTGAAATTAAATACTTAAAAGAACATTTTCCAGATTATTGCTTTATTGAAATATAGGACGGTCCATCTACTGGTTCCCTTTTAAAAGGCTATAAAAAACACTGCTCAAATTCTTTCAAACATTGCCTTAAAACAATTATTCAAATGAGGTGGCTTCGCAGTAGGCTTTCATGGCAATGGATCGATGGTTTTGGTACCTCTTTTAAGAAAAACTTGACCAATATTTGTTTTTGCGTGTCTGAATCGTGTTAAGATTGTTCTCATAGCATTGATCCTTTAAAACAATGCGTAATGCAGCTCCATGCCGTCCAAGCAACATCACCAAAACGACAGATTACACGATTATCGAACTTGGCGCGCAGTAATGGATTGTGAGGTGGCTTTTGTGATCCGTAGCCATTTCTTACTACAGCTATAGAAATCTTCGATTTCAATAGCGTCACTCTAAACACTTACACGTTCAGTATGCATTGGGTTCTATAAGAATACGCGTGGTTTTCCGTTTCCCAAAAATGACATAATTTTGAACCTTGTAGCCTTAATGAAAATGCGCCTCATTTGATGTAGGATTTTTAAGCAACGTTTTGTCTGTTTCTAGCTGCTCTTCAACCTCATGGCAGCGCATTGAAATTTCGCGCAAATCCCTGAGTCGATTGGGACTTATAAGCAATTCGAGTTGGAGTCTTTCTGCAATATTCTCATCAGGCTAGTGTGACTGGTATACAAGTGTTGAAGATCTTTTGTGGTTTTCGGGTCAACAAGACAAACTTCCTTCTTTTTTTAAAATTCAAACTGCTTTCTGTAATTTTATAATATTTTCGGACATTGTTCAAGAGTAAATCGATCCAAAATTAGATACTGTTTTTTTGAAAAAATATTTGATTGAAAGTGAAAATCCAACACTTGCGCCACTCTATATTTTGAATTCAAAATCCCAAATTGAATCGAATGGGCAAATAATTCGAACAACTTACTCAATATTAATCTCCAATTTGCTCTGTTTCGGTTTATTTGAAAAATTATGCTCGCCCTCAAGTGATTTTGAATACTTTAGTAATGCATTAATAAACTTACGGCAAACTTACGGCTCATGGGAAGAATTGAAAAACTGTGCAATTGTTTGAAACATAGATGAATTTGGATTCGATTACTCCATGGATGGAGTCTGAACAGAGGCGAAGTGGTTGATAACGAAATTTTCGCATTCGTTCAATTCGCAGAACTTTTTTTTGAATAGAGTAGTTTGGACAAAAACAAAATGGTTGCGTGTTTAAAAGTGAACTGAGTTTCTTGGCTCAGCTAAATGCTAATTTTTTTTTCGGCCAATATTTAAATGTACCTTTCAGTTCAGTCAGGGCTTGAAAGTAAACCCCATATGAACGTTGTCACCCGAGTAAAGAAGCCGATTTCGTTTAAGCGCTCTTTCAATTATTTATTAACAGCGAAGTTGTTGGTACTGACTATGCCGTGTCATGTAGAGACGCCGTTGTGTCTCTAAGCTACGAGCGCAGAGTCTCTACACACTCTGCCCACTGTCCACACTATTCTAGGCTGCGTGAAAAGTTAACGTTTCTGGACGTGAATAAGGCCATAAAGATTAAATTAAATTAGGGAAACGCTTCTGACAATTGAAATAAGCCCTCCAAAATTAGAAGTTATTGCTTTTGCAGTGAAAGCTTTAGCAGGAAATTATCTACTCTGATTAACTGGACAGGACCTTACTTAAATAAAAATGTTTGCTCTTAAACTCTGGGAATCTGAAAATTGTGGAAGTTAAATTTTTTAATCAAGCTTTTTTACACAACTCGAAGGCCCTCACTCACTTAGTGGTGCTCTAGTGATCACTTTCTTAAATTTTTTAAATTCCTTATTTTTTACCTGAGATTCAGGAAATTAGCTGATTTATAGCACAATGAAACATGCTGCATGGATTCCCTCTGTCGTAGTTTAATTTCATAAAACCATGGTTCTCCTACTGTCAGTACTCGACCTCATGTAAAGGTGATGTAGTTGCAGTTTCCTAACAATGCAGCTCATTCGAACAGCCTAAAAAGGCATATTTTTGATCTCTCTATTCGTTCCCTCTATACTCTTTGTTTCAATTTTGATGCACTTTTCTTTGCGTGTGCTTTGCAAACTTTTTTTTTCACTCATAGGTGAGCCTTGAAGAAGCTCTTAGATTCGTTTTTTTTTATCTTTATATTATTATTCCATCGAACGTATGGATCTATTACCGCACCGGAATATTAGTAGAATTTTTCTAATCTCTTCCCGAACAGGTAAAAAAGAACTTATCCAGTCTGTCTAGAAAAATGAGGATTTTCTTCCCCCTCCAACTATTGACCCATTGCATTTACGTCCCCTTCCGAAAAGGTACTGAAAACGCTGTTAAAACGTTTTAGCAAAATATCCACTGGTGATTTGAAGGCACATCTCACCGAAAAATGTAACAACCGAAGGTATGACTGTTGCGCTGGATATTTTGAAGACATTTGGCAGAGTTGTGCATCAAGCTCTATTGTTGCTGGTATTTACAAGAATTCGACAAATCTCCTTTTGTATGGTTTCACGTTTGCAATTCACTACAGAAATACTGGTGTACCACAGGATTCTTATCTGCCTCCCCTACTATTTTTAATTTTCATAAATGATCTCCTGCCTGCTACATCTAATCCAATTCACTCATTCGTTTATGACAGGACCCCTCATTTTATTATGTTTGTTCTCAATTTCAAGAACCTCATCTTCAGATGTGGAAATGGAATTCCGATATTAACAATACATTTTCATGGTGCTGTTTGAATAGAGACGAATTTAATGTCACCGAAACACACAGTCACTGAAGCGAAACGAAGCCCTCAGCCATTATCAATGAATAGAACTTGCGTTGTTAAAGCTTTATAAATAACGACCTCGGTTGAATTGGTTGGATTTAACCGATGTCGCCAGAAATGCTGCCAAAATGTATATGTTTTCTGAAGCGGTACAAGAGATATCTTACCCCATCTATTCGATAGGCTTCAAAATCGAGCGATAAAACTCATAGGGGTAAAAAATATTACGAAATCAGTCGACTCGCTTCAACACCATAACAAAAGTCAGCTGCGGCCCCCTTCTCATGCTCATCAATTCTCCTTCAAGTCCAATTTCAAGCCCTGGTTTGTGTCTGCTTCCTACGGGTATTTATAATCCCTTAAGCTTGTGTTTTTTTCCAAAAAAGAAAAAAGTTAGAATAATTTAGAATAGACCTTTTTTCTCTCACTCGAGTCGGAATGCATGAGCCCCTGGACATATTGGCTTTGAAATGGTCTTATTCTCTTATTCTTGCTATACCGGTGGTCTCTGTTTGTGATCGGCAGCCTTCAGTCATCTTTCACAACATGCACTGATTGCTGAGAGGGCGCTGCAGTGATATTCTTAAATCTTCATCATTAACGAACTCTAAATATTTTACTTTGATTTAACCCTATTGAATATTTCGGACTTCCAACATTCAAATCCTCCTTTTTCTATTTTAGGTCTCCTTGATACGATAACAAGCACAGTTGACACGAAAGACTGCCCCGGCGTATGTGTACACACATTGGCAACTTTAATTTGTTACGAAGTGCTTCATGATGTGCCGTGTCCCTCGCCGAGTATGAAATGTTGCATTGAAAGTGCGGCTGGAAAAAATGTAAGCTTGGCACATCAGGGTCCATCATCAACAGTCAAACCGATCAGCACTACAACAAAAATTCCAACAACAATCGCTACAACATCAACGACCACCACAACCACTCCAAAGCCTACCCCGAAACCTACCCAGAAACGGGTGACGACCACTACAACCACGACAAAGAAACCCGTCACATCCAAAAAACCAACGAAAACTGAAGAAAAGGAAAAAGAAAATGAATCCTCAAGTAAGTTGTATAACTTTTAAGTTCTTTATTCCTGACTCTATTAAAAATTTTCTTTGGTCCTTTAAGAGGAAACCTGTCACGGAGTGTGCGTAGCTGATAGAATTGCTGAATACTGTGAAGCCTACCTAACTAGTTCGGGACTGTGTAAATCTGGTACCAAATGTTGTGTGTCCTTGGATGAATTTCCCAATGGCAAGCTGCCAAAAGATATCTACATACCAGCAAGTAAAAGCACCTCGCTTAAAAAGCAAAGAAAAAACATTTAAATGTCTTCAAATTTTGTTTAGAACACCAGGTAGGCAATAATAAGTTAAACAAGACGACGACGACCACCAAGCCAAACCAAGCTTCAAACTCAACAGTTAGTACTCTCGTTTCGAGTACGACGTCCTCCTCGACAACCACAACAACCACAAAGGTAAGGTCAATAAGAAAATGTATACGGCTGCATACAAAACAATATTGATACTTAGGCTACGACAACAACAACACCAGAACCGGCGAGGGTGAAGACAAATCCTCCATCAAAACCTCAGAAGTCCACAATGAAGAAAGTTCCACCAACCACAACGGCGTCTCCAGAGGATGAAGAAACAGCTGACGACGATGAAGAGGAGCATGACAATAGCAACAGCAACAGTAACAGCAACGGTCAAACCCTCAAGGAGTGTGAGGGTGAGTGCACCAGCGGACTTTTTGCGCTTTTCTGTGATGAAATCGATTCGGAAGCCTTCTGCCCACGTGAAGGTAGCTGTTGTGTAACAGGAACCAGTCCAGATCCACCAACGACAAAGATAAGCTCCACTACCCCGAGTCAGAAGCAACCCGCTCCAGCTCCGAAAATACCACCAAAATCTCCAGCAAAGATCCCATTGAAAACTGCAGCACCTCCACCGCAGGCACCACAGTCGTCACTACAATCCGCCGTTTCAGATATGTTATTCTCGCAGATTTTGAACCTGGCGGAGAATACACTTACAGGAGGAAATGGTGGAGGTGGTGGCTTACTCGGTGGCGGAGGTTCTCAACAAGGTCCACCCCCACAAAAATATCAGCAGCAGCAACAGCAGCAACAACAACAGCAACAACAACAGTATCAGCAACAGCAACAACAGCACCAACAACAGCAATACCATAATCAGATTCCTAGTTGTCCGGGCTTTTGTATGCTCAACATTATGACAGCATTCTGCGAAAGACCTTCTGTGCTCATCCAGCAGACAACAACTTGCAAGAAGGGTTCCGTCTGCTGTGATAATTCCAGGACTATACCCTCAAAACAGCGACCAGGCGCACCAGCCTTACAAGCTCAACCACCGACTCAATCGCCAACCGCTCCACCCTATGTAGTTCCCATCACCCCCAGTCCCGATCCCCGTGAGGAATGTCCTGGATCATGCATCGTAAGCCTATTGAGCTTCACGTGCTTCAGTAAGTACGCTTCTCAAGAGTTCCTTATAGTTGGCCATAACTTTATGTTTTTCTAGAAAATGCCGAAATGACGAATCTCTTCAAATGCAAGCGTTCGGGTCAAATGTGTTGCGCCCCGAAGAGTAAAATCCTCGAGAAACAGGAATTCATGTCCCGCAACGACACATACACTTATCCACAACCTCCTCCACCACACGCATACCCACCTCAGGTTCAGCCTGCCATTCAATATCAAAACTATCTGCCCGCTGGAGCACCACCACCACCACCACCGCCACAGATAGGCCAATACCAGACGCCAATTCCACAACTCTATCCAATGGCACCACAGTACGGACCCATCCCAGCGCCCCCAATGCCAGGTGTGTAACCAAACCTCTAGTTCCTAATCTCGGTCCAAGATCCATAGATCCATGTTTTTATTCTTACAGTTCCTCAGCCGCCACCGCCACCAGCGCCAACCACGACAACGACCACAACAACAACCACAACAACGTCCACCCGACCACCGGTCTATTCAAAGTACGTCTGCGGAGTTAAGGGTACCCGTCGAACTGGACGCAGTACACAACTTGACCGTCAAAATTATAGACGCGAAAAGTATGGACGTGCCCGTCGTCAACTGTATCAGCAACAGCGTCTCAACAACGGATCCATCATCCCGACAAATGGCATAACGAAGACGTCAGAACGGCTGATTCTAGGATCCACAGTGATTCCTATCCAGATCAATAACGATAAATTGGGCGATTTGGTTTACGGCGAATTCATCGAGAACAACCTCATCAGGCAGCCGGCTGATAATGCCGTTGACATCCAAAGGCAGAGGGCTGTAGGCGCGCCTTATGCCAACTTTAGTATGCGACGTCGTGGACGTGTCGTGGGCGGCGAAGATGGTGACAATGGCGAATGGTGCTGGCAAGTCGCTTTGATTAATTCGCTTAATCAGTATTTGTGCGGAGCCGCCTTAATTGGCACCCAATGGGTGCTCACCGCTGCCCACTGCGTAACCAAGTAAGTGATTTGTTCATTTTTTAAAGATTTATTTTTCAACCAGTCTTGAGCTATGTGGACCTTGCTATATGACAACATCATTGAATTCCAGTTCTTCTGCCCTTACGGCAAGACTTTCAACTGCATGTAGTCAGCCTGTGTCAATTGACAGTTAGTCCTTGCCAAATATCGAAAGTCTGATGCCAATCAAATGGGGGTCTCTTGTGAACAAGACCTTACGAACTGAGTCTTAAGACTTCCTCGAATCTTTGAACCTTATACTAAATTACACCCGCAACTTCGTTTGAACGGTGAAAAGTCTATTTGCCTATATTTATTTGATAGGACTTAATATTAAATGTATTTTTAAATCATATTTTGCGTTTTATCCTTAACAAATAGGGATATGTCATTGTGGACTTTTTTATAGAACTTTTTAAGTTCTACAACTTGTCTATAGAAATCAATTAAATAATTTTTAGCGTTAAGACAGCGTTCGCAAAAAACGCATTCGACCGTTTATTTTATTAACTGCAGTTACATAATTTGTCGCCACGATAGACCCTTATATTTAAAATCGGCTGAGAGTTTTGAAGAATACTACAAACTTTACCTCTTTATAAAATTAGAGTGGATAAAATTGACGGCAGCTGAAATGAAGACGCTTCGCAAGACACCAGGAGAATATATTCTTATGCAACCAGTTAAAGATGCATGAGAGTAGGAGTGTTTTGTTCCATCGCCTTAAAGAAGCAGATGAACTGTCCGATTTTTTGAGCTCGAAGAATCAATGATATCTTTTGGGGGAGTTATGTCATACTGCCTATTTTGGGACTTCTTGAAGCATGACATAAAACCCTAAATCAATAATGAAATAAGGGTACTAAAATCCATGACATTATTCCCCAAAACTGGGCACTTATTTTATAATGAACAAATTTTTAATTTCCATACAATTTTTTAGGGAGTTTATTTCATTCTTCGATTTCCTTGGGGTGTAATACCCCATAGCCTTGACTAGCGACAAAGTCGATCGGCACAAGTCGTTATTTGAAGTTTTTCAACAAAAAGAGAGCTTATGAACTGCGGTCTTCTGAAGAAAATATGATTCCAAAAATAACTAAGCAAGTTTTTGAAACCATTTCCGATTGCTCTATGCAAAATGCATTATAAGGGTACTCGTTAACCCTTGGTAGTCTGAAAATCATAAAAAGACACATGGCGGTGGTCCTAAACGGTTTTCTTTTCCGCTAGTGTTAGAAACTTCATCGGTAACAATGGAATCATGAAAAAGGAAAAGTATTGACAATTATTAGAAAAACAGCGGACTGATGGCAAAAGTGATGCAAGTTCGAGGTGCTTTTCGACGGAAAAGACGCCTTTATTGACCGACAGAATATTCGGTTTCGGACAGATTCGGCCAAAAATTTAGTTTCGGCCACAGTTTCGGTTTCGGCAAAAAATCATCCGAAACTCAGTCTTCCACAAGGCACACATCAATTTAGTCCATTGTGATACCGCGAGGGTTATGTGGATTTACGTATCTACCTATATTGGGGAGTAAGTGAGTATTGAGAGGTTTTCCTCCCGGACGGTGAAGAAGGAGAAGGTGCACTGAGCGAGGTCTTTTGGGTTTCCTTTAGCAAGTTGGGGCAAAGCTGTTTTAGAAATGAGAACATAGCTTTCTGTGTCTTGATATTGCTCTGACCGGACTTTCTTTGAGGAGATTTAGTAGCTTTCTGGTTCTCTGTGTGTTAAGGGGGTTCCAGGTTTGTCTGGTGGTGTTGCAAGATGGTTGATGTATTTATTTTTTATGCTTACTTTGACCGAACATTGTACCTTCACAGGCAAGCTCATCTGCTCTGCAATTTCCGTAGATTTCCGTTATTTTTTTTCCTGGAACTCCGTTAAGGTGAACCTTAAAAAAAGTCCGCTTTCTCCTTAAGGGATACGCGGCGTTCTTGGCTTAAATGACGATTTTATGGCAGCTTGGCTGTCGGTCGAAGTGAATATTTCCAGGAGTGTGACTATACAACAGCGATTTCGCGGTCGTGGTAAAACATCGAAGGAGAGTTCTAGACTAAGATTACTCAAAAAGATAAACTTCCACTTTTCGTTGGAGTTCTGACCCCACCACCAACAACCACCACCACCAACTTGACTGAATTCGTATCTCGAACCCGCTGTGCCTTGGAAGATGGTAAAGAAGTCGATGTTGTAGCCTCTGACATCAGCAAGCCTTTTTGACAAAATCTCCCACAATATCATACTCCTCAAACTTAATACTCCTGGCTTTCCAGCACTCTTTATCACGAATATCAAATCATTCATGGAAGATCGTCCTTTTCAGATCTTTCAAATAATCCAATCCAATTATAGCTTCTTCAGGAGTCGCTTAAGGTAGTCACGTTGACCCAATAATTTTCATCTTGACAATAAATGATGTGGACCTCAATTATGATATGAAAATATTTATGAACATATCATCCCCCGCTGACTCATGCCTCCTGTTCCTGTTGAAGGAACCAGATGACAGTGCATCACCTTGCCTAAATCCTTGTTTGACATCAAATGGGTCGGTGACGTCTTTGCCGACCTCAATGGAGCAGTTTGAGTTCTCCATCGTCGTCGTGCACAAAAGGGCGAGCTTAGATAGGATGTCAAACCTAGACATGGGTTCATACATCTCGTCTCTGTGGATGCAACAGAAAGCAAAACCAACCTTGAAATTGATGAAAAGGTGGTGCGACCGTTTTTTCCAAGATCTGCCGATACACGCATGTTTATATTTACTCTATGGTGTACTATCAGGTTGTTGTCGAAAGGTTACAAACGTCCTCATTATACGGCGGGAGAGGTTGTTGTAGTCAAAGTTGAAAAGATTTATACCTCAATAATTGGCGCAGCTAAGATTGTCCCCTTTCAAACAACACTGAGATTCCATTCATCTTCGATGCTTTATTGTGCCATTGCCGCCGCATTGAAGAGTTCGACAGCTAAAATGGCTTTATTAGATTTCAGTTTATATGTTATTGCTATATTGAGTTCGTCTAGGTAGGGCAGACACTGTTGGCCTGCTTCGTCTTCATCTTCGAATGGTTCAGGCTGCCAGGAATTTTATTCTTCGTTGCCGTAATATAGTCTGCACAATTGGTTCTTCCCTGTCCTCAGAATTCACTGCAATTCTTCTAGGATTTTTCCATTTTGAACTTCTCAGGCTTTGGTTTGGGTTCTGTAACCATGAGATTATTGCTTTACTTGTTGGTAGAATTTCGAACCTCTTTCCTGTTTCTTAATCTGTCAACATCGTCGATCGCGCGCTTCTCATACTCTTTCATAGACGTTGACACGAGATTACAACAGCCAATAAGAACACTTGAAAATTTGTCACGCATGGCAATTACATCATATGGCATTTTTCGCAATTACATAATTGTTTTACAACCCGTTTGTTCCAACTTATGGTCAATAGATAACAAGAGTGGGTAGTTTCTGAATTTCATTTAATGCTTTTCTTAGTGACCACAGGACTTTTAATTTTTGCGGGAGTTTTGTTTGTCAAAAGAATGGAAATTGTGCAATCACATTGTTACTGAAATTGTTTTGTCTGTGACCAAAATGTCCAAATTATTACCAATCGATTGTAAAAATCTTGGACCAACGTATAGAACTCTAAGTTAAGATAAGATTAGATGTGTCAAATATTAAAAATATGTCAATTTTTACGTTGGAAGTTGAATTTGTTTTTCAACTTCACCAATAAAGTGTTTTAACTCGTTACGAACAGCCAGAATTAAAAAAATAATATGTAGGTTAGTGTAACTTGTGCTGAGCTATCACTGAAGCGTCACTTACAATTTTTTTACTATCATATTATTGTATATTAAAAAAAATTAAAGAAAGTTTTTTTGAAATCAGTAAAAGTTAATTTATGACAAGAGTTTGAATTGTGAACATTGTGAAAGACCGCTGATACCAGCTCCTTGTCCAATGTATTTTCAAAATTATTTTAACGACATTGTACGATGCACTTGTTATGCTCGGAATATTAAAGCGCGATTAAAGCGCGGAGGAAATCACAGTAGCACACAAAAAAATAGGCATGTTTTCGGGAATTAATTTTGGCTGAATAAAAGTTTCAATCGAAAATCTGTAAACAAGGTTTTATTGCAATACTAAAAAAGTACAAAATGTAATTTTTTCAATAAAAAATATTCAAAAATGGCGGCTGCGCAGCATATGCCCCAAAGGCGTCTATTATTGAAAGCGTGTCGATGGCCGAAGACGTAAACTCCTTAATTTTTTACCTGGAAGCAAACACCAAAATTTTTTGGTTTTCATATAACAACAGCTAGCGAGCTACGCAGGATTTTTTTTCGATATATTGATTTTTTACAAAATGGTGCATGTTTGAAAATAAAGTTAAACTTTTAACAAAAAAAAAACGCCATAAAATCGTTGATAAAAAAAAATTAAGCCATATACTATAAAATAAAAAGTCCTACGTAGCTCCTTGGAAAAAGATATTTCGAAGCTACTGTCAAAATTTCAAGTCGATCGGTAAAGATTTGCTTGAGTTATGTCTTCGGCGAGCTAAAAAAAGTGGTTTCGAAAAAAGCGCGTTTAAAGTTTTAAGTACTGAGAAACCATATGAAAATCTATGAGGCGTTATCGCAGTATGAAAATTTGGTCACTCGAACAATTTTGCCGTATTCCATCATTTGGTACATTATTTTTAAGACCCTAAAGCATCTTTTAAGCGATAATTTTTTTTTTTCGAAAAATTTAAAATTTTACTGTGATTTCCCCCCTTAAGTCCAAAAGTACATAGTTTCAGTCGAGAGGTTTCCATCACCTCTTCCTTCCGAGCTGGGGAAACCTCTAGACGTTGGTTCATGATCAGAAGCCAGAAGAGTGGCTAAAACTTACAGGATTCACAATTCTGAAACATTTTTCCAAGAACTTCCGTGGAAATTTGGATCAGGAAATAGAGAAAGGGGCACATCAATGTATGAAATGGCTTCTACTAAAAACGGTTTTAGTCTTTTTGGTAGTCTCTATAGTTAAGTCAATTGGCTAAATAAGTGAAACTTTTGGCATTCAAATTGAACAAAAGAACAATTTTATGTGAATTTGTCCGGAAACTTATGAACGGCAGTGTATATATTTATACATATTTTTTATTTGATAAGGTAGCTGTAAACTATGAATTTAAATCATTTTGAACTTTTTTTATTGGAAAATTAAAGTGATTTAATTGCAGAAGTGAAATTGTCCCTTTTTTTGACAGTTTTTTCGTCATAAAATTCAAACCACCCTGTGGAAGCTTTCCAGGTGATCTTTATGCACACACACTTCGAATGAAACCAATGCTTGATTTGTTCTCGAGTAAGGTTGTAGGAAAGAATCCGCACAAACGTTCTTACACATATACACACAGACATCTTTCTAAATACAATGGAATCCAACTACTGCGACCGCGAAACGTGGAGATATGTCAAAATTTTGAATTTCGAAAATTGGACCGATTACAAGAACTTCCTGATGGGAAGCTAATAAACATATGGTGGATCAATTAACATGTCTATCCCTGTGCTAAGGATACAAAATTGTGTGTCGGTATAATCAGTATTGTCGAAGGAACCCTCAACCGTCCGTCCGAAAAATAAGTTAAGACTTATTGGTCGGAAAAATTTAGGCTGGTCAGTTGGTCTTGGGCCTGCCTTCGGAACGAATTTGACCGTTTACTTTTTCCAGCTCATCGAAGATTTTGGGAAGTGTAATGGTTCTGAACCATTTTCCGCGTATGTGCCATTTGCGTTTTTCAGGAGTCCACGTGTGAATTCTGTGGATGCGAGGGCTGCTTTGTAAGTCCGATGGACTCTCTTTTAGTTCTTCTTGTCTCTTGGTTGTAGTCGGTGAATGAGGCGCGGCATGATGTCTAGTCTTCAATATGTTTAGCTCTGTTGAACAGTTTCCTGGTCTTAGCTTGGAGAGTTTACTTCTCTACCATGGAGTAGTGCAGGTGCCTGATTTTACTCATTCTGATCGAATGCTATTGAAAGATACTCGTACTTCTAAGGACCTTATTATACTTCATTGCTTTAAAATTCTACGTGTGTATGATGGGAAAAAAATGATAATAGAATTTTCTAAAAAATACAAAAACACGTCGTTTTACAGTTTTTTTCTCTGGAATTCCAGCATTGTTCGATCTGGTGATGCCATCTATGTTCGAGTTGGAGACTACGATTTGACAAGAAAATACGGCAGCCCTGGAGCTCAAACTCTTAGGGTGGCCACGACCTACATTCATCATAATCACAACAGTCAAACCCTTGACAATGACATTGCGCTACTGAAGCTTCATGGGCAAGCAGAACTTAGGGACGGTGTTTGTTTGGTAAGAAGCTACTCTCTAAAAATTGTTCGATTATATAAGTGAACTGTTTGAATAGGTATGTTTGCCTGCTCGAGGAGTTAGTCATGCAGCAGGGAAACGTTGCACTGTCACCGGTTACGGCTACATGGGTGAAGGTAACTAAGATTGAAAAAAAACGTTCCAATATTGGTCTGATGAATGCTTGTTTGTTTGTGTTCTTAGCTGGTCCAATCCCGTTGAGGGTGCGTGAAGCCGAAATACCAATTGTCAGTGACACCGAGTGCATTCGGAAGGTGAACGCTGTAACCGAAAAGATCTTCATTCTCCCTGCATCCAGTTTCTGTGCGGGAGGTGAAGAAGGCAACGACGCTTGCCAGGTAAAAATTTTGAACTGTTTTCTTCAAAATTATATTTCTAAATAAATACTCTTTTGTACAGGGTGATGGCGGCGGTCCACTAGTGTGTCAAGATGATGGTTTTTATGAGCTAGCTGGCCTGGTGTCGTGGGGCTTCGGCTGCGGACGACAAGACGTGCCTGGTGTCTACGTGAAAGTATCGTCGTTCATCGGTTGGATAAATCAAATAATTAGCGTTAATAATTTATAGTTCTAAGATTTAAGGAAAACATGACTTTGAAATTTCGTTTTTATTACACGTATTGGAGCACAATTAAATAGTTATACCAGTGTTTTAAGTTTAAGTATTCATTAACTAGCGATACGCACAAGGGTAGCTCAACCAAATGAGCTGCATTCCTATTTAAGATCATTTAAATTGTTCATA
Organism: Orthonevra nobilis; assembly: GCA_963555765.1. Classification (NCBI taxonomy): domain Eukaryota; kingdom Metazoa; phylum Arthropoda; class Insecta; order Diptera; family Syrphidae; genus Orthonevra; species Orthonevra nobilis. The sequence goes on along the minus strand of OY743225.1, from coordinate 97,011,127 downwards.
AATTGTGGCGGTTAAAATGCTTATATTACTCGTGAGTGCTTCTATCATAGGATGTTCATGTTAAATGCGTGTAATTGAATCGAATGTATGTAAATAAATAAAATAATTATTTCTTATTTTGCGTTTATTTATCTTTCATCGATTTTTCTGAAAATGCGAGGATTTCAACGCCGCCGGTTAGGGTTTCAAAAAAAGTTGAAAATTTCAAAAATTAGCAGTTGATGAAGTGGGGTTTTCAAAAAATTGGCGTGTAACCTTACCCACGATTTCACCCCTCCTAGCAATCTGAAACCAAAAGAAAAAAAATATTATGAATCTAGTATAATGTCTGGAACTACAAAAAAGTTGGAAAGATTTTTTTTTCACAAAACGGTGACTGCCTGAAAAAAAAACAATTTTTGTACCACTTATTTTGACTGTTTCGAATTTAAAAAAAAAAGTAATAGAAATTTGGTGATGGGGATAGTTCCAAACATAGATAAGTCCTTAAAAAAGACTCTCTTAAAATTTTAGGTAGATCGGTCCAGTAGAACCTGAGAAATCGTGGGTGGGTAGCAGAAGAACTTAAACTTGCTATGGTACGTCCTATAAATAAAGCTGGTATGAAAACCGATATAGGGAACTATAGAGCTGTATCCATACTGTCAATAATGTACAACATTTTGGAGAAAGTAATGGGAACCCGACTTCTAAACTACATTTAAAAATATAACATTATAAATAAAAACCAATACGGATTTACCAAAAACAAAAGCACAAGCAAGCTTCTCGCAGAGTTCAGCAATCTGATCAACAAAAATCTTACTTTAAAAAAGCCTTTGATACGCTAATTCATAAAAAAAATCTTTGAAATGCTAGAAAAAATTGGAATTGAGTAAAAATAATGAATGCAACAAGCCAAGAAAAGAATCTGAAACAGGGGGTACCGCAAAGATCAATTTTAGGGCCATTGCTTTACATAATATATGCAAACCAATTGCTAACTGTTTTAGAAAGTAGCACTGGCTTTGCCTTTGCCGGTGACACTGCAATAAGAGTCGCCCATAGAGATCTACCAATTGCAACCAACATAATGCAAGGGGAATTGGACTCTGGTGTCACGACTTTGGACTTATAATTAATAAAAAGAAAACCAAACAAAATAATGCACATGAGACCTACCCACATATTAAAAACCAAAATTATCTTAAAATTCCACCAAACTAAATGCCTACATTAATGGGATCTACACATTGCTCAACTTGGAAAAAAGCTTAGAAAGCTACTTATGCTCTGCATCATCTGAGTATATATAGCAACTACAATGTATTGAAATAGGTTTATGTTGTGAGCTACGGAAGGCCACGGAGGCATCTTTGATGTAGGTCAGGAGGACAGTGGCTCGGCTGAGCTCGTCGGACGGGGTAGTCCTTGTCTTCCTTTCCATGCATCTCCTGCTCAACAGCAAAGAAGAGTCGTGCCAATTTAGTAGAGGGAGAGAGAAAAAGAGAGTGAAGAGAAAGATTATAGAGCAAAAGCGGAAAAGGGGTGTTCAGGGTTACCTGCTTAACGACGATCGTTATAGTGAAACGAACAGGGGACCAACTTACCCTAGCTATCCTAAAAATATCTCTAAGCTAAACTAAAAACAAAATGATAACACTAGCCTAATCCTAATCTACCTCAAATCTATTCTTACTACTTAAGTAACTAGCCTAACTACCCTAGATAACAAAAAAAAATAAACTTAAGCTATACCTTAACTAGCTTAATACTACCTCAGCAGTCTTAGCTAAGTTGATCCCTACCCTTCCATTACAGATCCGCCATCCAGGGTCTTACCGTCCCATGGATTTGCCAGTAGATGCTGTTTCTAGCTTGGCCTTTGCTATCTCCCTGGCCAGAGATTTCGGGGGATAACTTCCAAGGGCGGCATAGTCCGTTTGGTCCTCGTTGTCCTAGTCTACAGAATTGACGGCCTTCGCATTATTGCATACACACACCCTCTCACAAACAAAAAATTACTCGCACATTTTGTTGCGAAGTCTTCTTAAAAAAAACAAAATTCGTGGATAAATGCACTAAAGTTTCATATACTTTAGTATTTACTCCACACTTTCTGTCTATCCAAAACTCAGTAAAAATAATATAAAAAAGGAGAATTAAAAATTATTCTAACTTAACACCTAACCTAAGAAAATGAAATTAATAATTGTAGAATAATATATGAATATAAAATAAAAAAAAGGAAAATAAAAAAATTGTGTAACTCACTCTTAATGGGGCTCCCTCGTTGTCTTGCCGGCAGCACGATGCGGAAACCGTCAGTACTCTTATCAATATTAAAAATCTTCAAAATCAGATTCACTTTCTTTTACAACTATTTAAGAAAAATAATTAGCACTAATGACTTAAAATTAATTGAAGGTTATTAGGACCAAATTCAAGAAAAACGGAAATCAAAGTCCAAGAAAATTATTCACAAAAATAATTTTAGAATTCACAAAAAAAAAAAAACAATCCCCGGAGTTTTCGACCGTCTAAGGAACTTTTCCTCTCCTTTGTCTAGGCTTTGATCTTTGTTAATTGTTCTTTGTCTCCTTCGTTGTTCGTAAATTCCTTTGTTGTGTCTTGTCAGTGAATATGGAAGATTTTTCTTGATGTATTGTTTTCTGTCGCCTCCCTCCCCCTGTAGCATAAATTCTAAATTATGTGCCTGTTAAAATTTCAAAAGTCCAAAACCTACCTCCGCTTAGTTTGCGGCACTTCCAAATCTTTCCCAGTCCAGGAATAAACACAGAATCTTACACGACTCAACAAAACACATTTAAAACACTTGGGCTCTTAAACATACAACAATTATTTAAACAGAATATTCTCGAAGACTACTACAACAAACAGCACTACAAGCAACCAATCGACCATCAATTTAACAATAGAAGAAGAGCACGTGGATTCCTGGAAACAAAATCAATTAAAAAAGCATATGGAAAATAGCAACTGTCTGTTATTATCCCTCGCGTAACCAACAATATGCCTAGAAAACTACTCAATATACCTTCTGATGGACTAAGAAAATATCTTCTATGGAAACACCTACTAAACTGCTCTTAAACTTTAAAACCAAAAAAAAATATATATATATATGCGCATTTAATTAAAACCTTCAAGACTACCTAAATAATTTTGTAAACAACCTTCTGCAGCAAAGCCTCTTTAGGCTTCGCAGATACCCTTTTTTGTATATGAATTAAATTAAAACGACAGTTTCAAGAGTAACGCGTAAAGTTTTTCACAGTCTAAGTCATGGAATGGTATTGTAGACTTATATTTATTCAATCCGCCATTTCTGCTTCATACATCGGACCTTCCTCGACTTCGAAAAAAACTATTTTCCGCGTTTGTCTCTTCATATCGAGTTGTTCTGGTCTCCCTTTTTTTTGTAATGCTTTTTTATTTGCAATTCAGAATACCTTAATTGCTAGACAAAAATGCTTCATTTACTTACTGACCCTATACGGGCACTCTAAGCTTAACCTTATTCTTATATTTTGTCTTTCGACGTAATCGGGCTTTATGTGATATTAAAAAAAATGAGAACCGTAAAAAATATTACTTTTGCGAACTAAGAAAAAATATACAAGAAAATTAAGTAAATAAGTAATTGTTAAAAAAAGAATAAATTTAACTTAAAAACTACCTTAATATAAACCTTAGCGTAGGGGAGCGGGGGGCTAGTTGTAACAATTAATCGCTTCTTGGCTATGAAAACTTACTTTTCTGGTATTTATGAGATCTAGCAGCACTATTCCAATTAAAAGCTATTCAACTATCGATTCCATATAAACTTTTGTTCAAACCTGTAACGATTTTTTGTAGGAACGACTTTAAAAAGAAACTGACGAATTTTACAACTTACCCCGTGATTGGGGCTAGTTGTAACAGGCTTGGGGCAAATTGTAACATTAGGAATTGAGAACCAGTTTTATATTTTATAAAGATTTATTTGGCATATTTAGCATAAGAAACTTTTCAAACGCCAAAACAGGTTTAGACTTTTAAGTTAAATTTTTAATCTAACAGAAAATATTCAAAAATAAACAAATAACATGTTCTTTCTTTACTTAAACTATTAAGGCATTTAATTTATAATCTTAACTACTTCAGTAATCAGACTTTTGATTCATTTAGCATTTTAAACCTTAGGCACGTTATCACAAACTTAGACTTTTAAGTTTTATTCTAAATGTAATAGAAAAATAATCCAATATTAACAAAAACTTCCTGTTGCACATTTTACATGTGCCCACATCTTGCTCATGATGCATTGTATCCACTTCTCGTTTGAATTTTCATAAGTTTCCCTACAAGCTAAACAAAACCATTCTTCGGGTTCAGATTCAAAATTTAAAACTTTCTTTTTGACTTTTTCTATCCCTTGTCTTTTAACTATCTTTATCTTATCTTTTTCCTCTCGATCTTTTGTCATCGTTCTTTTGCCCTTTCCTTTGCCTTTCAGACACATTAACTGTCGTGTTTTCTTTGTCTTATTTAACTTTTCTTCATGTTCTTATTGTAATTCATTCTTCTCTGGCGTGTCTGTGAGGACACAAAACTTATAAATAACTTACAAGTAATAAGTTACAACTTGCCCCGTAAAAGTGTTACAACATGCCCCACTGCGAGGTTTTTAAAAATAACCTCTATTAAAACAAAAGTCACTTTCTTGGTATGAAATTACACTTAATATAATATTTATATAAATCAACAACTGCTAAACAATTTGAAAGCTACGATAATCAATTTTGAATAAACAAAAAAAAGTCCATTGACTGGCTTAATCAGAGCGCCTGCACAACACCGCTTCCTGCGCCGTCCGGAGGGGTACTGATCGCGCTTATATCATAGAATGGGTATTACGTAGTAGGTTAGGTTGAAAATCAAGCGAATATTCTTCTATTATGTAGGTAAAAAAGGCTTGTTACTACTTGCCCCTGTTACAACTTGCCCCCCGCTCCCCTACTAACTTAATCTATCTCTTAATCTAATCAACTATATATATATTTTTTGTTGTTTTGCTGGTTCATGTAGTTGGGGTAATAAGCCTCAAAGTTCAGGTTGTTGCCCGAGGTCAATGCTCTTACAACATGTCTCCGAATAAGTTTAATCAGAAAGTTATTTATTCGAATAAGGTTGGCCTCATTGTACGGGACCTCAATAGAGTAGAATTTTTGGTACTGAGACTCTGGAGTTCTATTCCATTGATTTTCAACTTCCAATCGTCGCAATAACGCTGAATCTTATTGAAATCGCATTGCAAAAGGCTTACAATGGCCTCGATTTTTGGACCTGATCTGTACGCGATCAAGTCATCTGCGTACGCTATAGCTTGGTGAAGAGAACCTACAAGATCACTCGTGAAAATAGTGAGTAAAATCGGCAAAATAACTACACCCTGTTGTAGACCGTTGTTAATTTCAAAAGTCCCACCTGACGTCACACTGCCATTTTTCACAAAAAACTTTCTACCGGTGAGCATATTAAAGAGTATGTTCAGCAGTGGTTTGCTTATGCCCAGCTGATCCAACTTGAAAAATAGCCCCTGCAACCATACAGTGTCAAAGGCCTTTTCCAAGTCTATCAATAAGGCCCCCGTGCATTGTTTCTTACCTTTGTTCCATTGGATATCCGATACCAGTTTAGACGAGGCATGTATGCAATCATGCCCCGCTCTGAAACCGAATTGTTTATCCGGAATAATATTTTTGTTCTCAACCCACTCGGTCAGGGCTCTATTAATCACTTTTTCAAACACTTTGCTGATGTTGGGAAGGAGACTTATCGACCGGAGATTTGCCGGATTGGATGTGTCTTTATTCCGTTTAGGAATTGGTTGTACCACCGCTGTCTTCCAATGAGCTGGATAATTTGCATTATTCAGCAAATTGTTAAACAGTGTAGTGTAAATGTCTACCACTTCTCTAGGGAGGTGTCTAAGAACAATGTTTGGTATTTGGTCGATTCCCACTGATTTCTTACTTCTCAGTGAACCAAAAATAACCAGGAGATCTTCCTTAGAAATAAATGGGGGATATGCCCCTTCATCGTTGAAGACATCATTTGCCAAATTATCATCACTGAACATGGTAAAACCAGTGTTCTCCGATCGCCAGTTCTCAATATCATCTTGAAGGTCGTAGTTGTGTACGAGGACGCGATCTGGATATGGTTCGGGCAATTGCTAACATTCACCTTATACACATCTTGAAAGGACGCGCCTATTACTTCAACTTTCTCACGAAAAAGTTGTCGTCTTCGATTGCTTCTACTGGATCTATAGCCGCTGTCAGAAGTATTCGTTGGTTATTTGTAGTTCGGAGGAGCTTAAGACACGGAAGCTAATTCTGATTTCTCCTGCGGAAAAATTTATTGATTTTTGGGAACATACTAGGGTTGCTAGCTTTAACAGCCCGAATTTTATTATTCCAATGCAAATTAATGGAAGCTCTGTAATTTTGCTGAATTAATTGTTGGATATTTTTTAGCATAGACTTCAGTATCTTAACCTCCGAATCTTGTGGGTCAGTGAAACGTCTGTACATTTGTTTAAGCCTTGTCAGTAGTCTACTCTTTTCTACTTGATCTTAGCGTTGCAGTTAATGTTAACATTGTCAGTTATTTGGTACTTTGGAATTGTCCTGTCCATTGTTTGTTTTATGGTGGCGTCCTTCCTTTTGAGGTAAGTGTCAATCTCCTCGTTCGACAAATTCTTATTGGACGGTGGGTTGAGCGAGCTCGAGGAGAATTCTCTTGTCAGTGTTTGGGAGAAGTGTGTCCAACGTGTATTACTGTAATTGAAAGAATGTGTTTGAACATACTCCTCCAACTGCGCAATTTCATTAGGAATAGTAATTTCGGCACTAAATCCGCAATGGTCACTGTCAGAAACGAATGTTTTTAGACAGTTTATCGTTTGTCGGTTTATGTCAGTCAATTGTAATCGGTCGTCGAAAAGCAGAAGGTCCAGGTAGGAGCCCGTTCTTGGATAAGACGGGCTATCAGTTGCCTTCAAATCTAACCTATACTTAATATTTTTCTGACCCCACCAATTGAACAGTAGGTTCCCTCTAGTGTTTGGTGAATGATTTCTCCAATTGCTATGTTTGGCGTTTAGATTTCCGGCCATGAGGTAATAATTCTCCTCCGAACCCAGGCGTAAGTAATGAAAAAGTATCTCGAGCTCTGAAATTGTTCTGGTCTCCTTTGATGCGTTGGATGCTCGTATCTCGGAGCAGTCAATCCGGGCGTTGTCTCGTTTCACAGCAAATGAATGAGCTTCCGGGCCAATTTTCATTCCCATAAGCTCCATCATTTTTAAAATAGGAATGAAGCCTTCATTAAAAATACAAACAGCAATAAATGTCGCTATCTCAATCATCATAGATCCGGAATGAATAAGTTTTGGATCGAAAGTCCAAATCAAATAGTTTAGAAACTCATTATTATTTTGAGTTTCTGAACCAAAACATCGAGTCAATAATTCCTCTGATGATGAACTCTCCTAAATTGGCTTTATAATTTTCAAAATTTCGTAGTCAAACTCCTATAATGTATCTTCAGATGCAGCTTTTTGCCATTAACACCAACTCTCCGCACCAGGTGGGCTATACACATGTTGCGGATTTTCATTCGTAGAAGTGTTATGGTAATAAGTAACCCAAACTATTCGATTTACTCAATTTTGCTGCTGGTGCACCCCTAAAACTGGGGTCTTCCTGTGCCGTGAAGCAAAATACCGATTATAATTTGAATTTTGAAAAATCCTCTTGTAGATATATTCTTGACTAGCTAAACTTTGAAAATATACAAAAACGATTGTTTAAAATTTCTAAACTAGAATACCCCCTTAAACTTATAACGGAACTGGTCAATGTATAATCATAACTATAAAAGAGTCAATAGCAGTTAAATACAACCCTTCAAAGGAAATGGTATCGAACTTCGTCCGCCTGTGATTGGGTCACACTCAGCAGCACCTGCTTAATCATCTGAATGTTATGTTGTTTACTAAAAACAAATCTATTTACGATATTTTGTTAAACATCAATGAAGATAATATAAAATGTATTAATGATATTATTTCTAATAAAAAATTAAAATTGGAAAGTAAATGAATAATATTCTAAGAACCGGAAGCCTTCGCAGCTAGTGCCCTTATTTGTTATTAGCTTGGTAATTTTAGTATTGCTTTGTAAATTTTGATAAACAAAAAAACATCAAATCCGTCTTTTCTCTTAAGTCAAACACGGATCAAAAGATCAAATTATTTTTTAGTTTGAGTAAGATTTTATTCGCATATAAAGGGTGATTTTTTAGCTATTATCTTTTTGGCAACACTGGTTTAAACAGCTGACGCAGGTTTCGTGTTTTGTTTCACTGTCAAACATCTACAGTTTGGTCTATAATTTAACCATGAATCGTCTTACAAACGAACAACGCTTGCAAATTATTGAATTTTATTATCAAAATGCGTGCTCTGTTAAGAAAGTTCATCGCGCGCTTTTTACCGAAAAATTTAGTTCAGCGACAAAGCTCATTTTTGGCTCAATGGGTACGTAAATAAGCAGAATTGTCGATTTTGGAGTAAATATCAGCCAGAAGCATTGCAAGAGCTACCAATGCATCCAGAAAAAGTCACAGTTTGTTGCGGTTTCTGGGCTGGTGGCATCATTGGACCGTACTTCTTCAAAGATGATAAGAATCGTAACGTAACTTTGAATGGTGGGCGCTACCGTGAGATGATATCCAACTTTTTTTTGCCCAAAATGCAAGAGCTTGACTTCCATGACATGTGGTTTCAACAAGACGGTGCCACATGCCAAACAGCACGCGCAACAATGGACTTATTGAGAGGCGAGTTCGGTGAACATTTTATTTCACGTTCGGGACCGGTCAATTGGCCGCCTAGATCGTGCGATTTCACGCCTTTAGACTATTTTTTGTGGGGCTATGTTAAAGCTCATGTCTATACAGACAAGCCCGCTTCAATTGACGCATTGGAAGACAACATTGAAGCATTTATTCGTGAGATACCGGCCGAAATGTTGGAAAGAGTATGCCAAAATTGGACTAAGCGGATGGACCTTTTGATGCGCAGTCAAGGTCAACATTTGCATGAAATAATCTTCAAACATTAAATTATATGGACCGTACTATCGATTCAAATAAAAATTTCATGCATTTTTTATGAATTTTATGTGTTTTTTTTTTTGAAAAACTTTCCTATAGCTTTTAAAAAATCACCCTTTATTTATTTGAATTTATTGTCGTGAAACTACATTCTGTTTGACAGTCAATCAGGTTTCTATTTAGAAAATAGAATTATATTTCTAATAAGAAATAAGAAACCGAGTCTTGTTAGGTTCTGCTTAGTATTTCTTAACACTTTATAAAGCGCCATCTGCCGTAAAAAAAGGAAATCATGTTCATGTTGCCAGAACAATATTTCTGTTATTTTGTTCTTTTTTCCGGTCCTTGCGATTGAAATGCAATCTTTTCTGAGAAACTAAGAGCAATATTGTTCGAACGTCGTCTGAAAAGTCAAAAGACGCTTTCTCGATCTGTGCCGGTAATTGTCAAAGGGCTCAACTCAATTCAAAGTGCAAGTAGTTGCGGCCCAAATTTTAAAGCCTAAATTGAGCAACATTAATTTATTATAATGAGGAAGTCGTACATGAAAAGCCTCTTAACGCTGTGAATAACTGGACTGATTATTTTGTGTATTTTATTTAAGTGAGAAGGATTTAAAGAAAAAAACAGCCAACTGTGAGTCAGACTCGTGGCACGAAGTTTCCGAACAATCTGTAGGCATGTAAATAGCTCGTCTATCACCGGGATCGAATCTCGAAGAGGTTTTCCGCTTTTATTTGTCTGAAGTATCCTTTAGGTTTAAAGTATCATATTTTTTTTTTAATTTTAAATTTCACATACATAGCCTTCTTCTTGACGTAAAATTGAGTTGCAGTTTACAAACTAAAAATTGTGTAATGTAAATACAAATTAACGGTTTTCGGTTTTCCCTTTTCATGTGATAGAAGATATTGCCTCTTGCCAAATTTCATAATTCTAGGTCAACAGGAAGGAAGGACAATATGCGACAAGACCAGCCTTATCTTTTTACTGCGTTAATAAAGAAGTTTGTTTTTTTTTTTACAGCCTTAAGCGACCGCGTAAATACTTGATGATTATTTCAACTTGATACCCCTACGTGTTCCTGAGAAGAAGTGATCCTGAAATGGTTCCGCTTTTCACTTTGAAGAACGGAACCTAAAAACAATGGAGTTTTAATTCAGGTTTCTTTCTCGCATTCCATATTCACCAGTCTTAGGCCCCAATTGTAGCTATCATTCAAATGATTCATTGAACATTTTTATTTTCAAATAAGAGACGTTCAAAAATAAGCTAATCACTTGTAGAATTGTGTTTACAAAAAAAAAAAAAACTGAAAACTGAACTTTTATTTTGATTGAACTCAATTTTCGTGTTAACAATTTGGAACACAATCGTTTCACTGCTATGTTCAATTCTCTTTCTATTCCCATCAGTCAGTTTTTCTTTCACTGATCAACTTTAACCTCAAAACCTTTACTTTTTTGTTGCCCTTTTTCAATTCCGAACTAAGTAATTGCGGATTTTTTTAAAACATAAAAGACAATTTTTTCATGGAATGAAATAGCATTATTCTGTAATGTATTGCCCAATTGAGCAATGATTTTTGTCATCTTTCAGGCAGCATCATCACTCCACGTTCATAAAAGTTCTGGTTTTTACCAGCAGAAAACTGAAACAGGTACGTTTTGACATCATCATAATTATTGAAATTTGAATTGATCGTTCGGTTGGGTGGTAAAAGTTCAAAGTAGACAACTCCTTTGTCCTTTGTCCCACCAAACTGATAACATAACTTTCTTTTAAGCTGGTTCACCTGGCTTGCTCTACGATCTTTTCCGATTGACATTGCTGTAAACAATCCCTTTTTCATCACCAGTTATCAATCGTTTTAAAAATGAATCATTTTCATTACGTTTCTTTAAAAAATCGCAGATGCTAATGCGTTGTGTTAAATGATTTTATTTATTTCAGTTCATGAGGAACCCATATATCGAGTTTTTGAACATAGCAGTTGTTTTAAGCGATTTTCAGTGCATGTTTATGATACAGGAAGCTTCTCTGAAATTACACGTGTTGTACTGTGACGATCCGAATCGATTATTACTTTGATTTGGTCGTCATCAACTTCAACTGGACGACCAGAGTGTTTTTCAATTTTGAGTGAAAAATCACCAGAACGAAATTTGGCAAAACAATTTCGACACTGCCGTTCTTTTGAAGCTTCGTCACCATAAACAGCAGATAACTTTTTGTGAGCTTGTGATGCATTTTCCTTAAACAACAGACGCCAAACAAAAACTACACAGCCGATCAAACATTTTTTTTTACTGATTGACAGCCGAAGTACCAACTATTAAAAAACAAAATGTGTTTGACATTTCGATTACGTCAGCAAACCTAAAAATTCAACTAAAGCCATCTATGAGTGGAATCCCCAATAACTTATTTGCCAACCCACTATTGTCGAGGATATGGTGGTCGATCTTTTGAAAAGATACCTGCCCCGACTCCTAAAATTCATCTTTGAGCCGTCTGTGTAGATTCTCACAACCGAGATTAAATTAATGTGTCCACTATCCCAGTCGTACTATATTTCGTCGGAAGAATGATGCCAACGTGTTTTTCAAAATCATAATTAGATGTTGTATAGTCAGTCTGATTTCGTGCTTATTCCCTCGGTATTGATTTAAGGATACTGCTGTGTCCATATCGTTTTGTGGTCCATAGCTTTTATTCCTTAAGTCATACTGCACTATGTGTAGTTACGTTACAAAACATTATTTCCGTTTTGCCAGGGTTAGTACTCAGGCACAGGCACACAACTTGTAGTCCAAGTGTCAACTTTTTTCAAAGCAAGTTCCATGATATCGCTGATCAAGGAAGGATATTTTCTAGACACAAGAATCACCAAGTCATCCGCTTATCCTACTTCTTTAATCCTCTCCCAATCTAGTGGCAAGAGTATTTTATTTATGACAATAAGCCAGAGAAAAGGTGAATAACGCCTCCCTCTGTTGTTCCTCTTCTGCCGTCTCAGCGATTAATTTGATTGCTTCGATTCATCCGCCAAGGAGAAACATCCGGAATCTGACTACAAGAATCTACTAAATTTCAAAGTTCAAGAAGTAGAAGCTCACGTCAGTTATTTTCTGATGCCTCTTCCCCGTCAATTGTACCAACTGAATGAGACAAATTAAAAGAATAAATTTTTTCTTTCCATAATTGATAACCTTAGCGTGCAACTTAAACAGCAATCATCGATTCGGTTTATTTTGTCACTTGCAAACTCTGAATTCTTAAGAAAGAATGTTGACGTTGACGAGGAAGAGTTAGAAATTTAATGTCTGCATTTAACGGAATACTTGAAAATTGTTAAATCAGCTGAAAATGAAAAAAAATAAAAGCACCTAGGGAATATATCTTCTGTAAAAAAAAAATAAAAAATTGAAGACAAAGCATGAGAACGTTCCTGCTCCACGGGAGTATAATTTGATCAAAACTTATTTTTTATAATAAGTGTTTATTTAATATGTTTTTAAAGAAATTAAAAAAAGTGTAATACATACAGTGCTTTGCATAAGTATAGCAGCATCCTATAAAAATTCGTTTATTAGAAAACGATGAATGAACATTTCTGATAACACAATCCAAACTTCCTAAATTTTTTTCCAACAAAGGCCACTCGACCGAAAAGCTTCAAGTTTACCTTTTTCTGTATCGCTTAAATGTGTACCAAGCGGCATCGCTACGTGTCGACTTTAAATACAAACTTCAATGAAGCTTAAGAGAGTTGAGAGGGATTGCAGTTGTGAGATTATACTTTTGCAAAACAAAAAAAAAACGTTTTTCATATTAAAACACTAGATGAGAAGGTAATGTAACTTTTTTTTTGCTGGACCGACAGACCGGATTTAGTGCCAAAGAAACGATTCCCAACGAGATTGCGGAGCTGGAGGAGTATGTTCAAACATATTCTTAAAATAGCAGTATTCTTACGGTGGACACGCTTCTCCCTAACGATGACAATAGCACTCTCCTCGAACTTGCTCAACCCACCATCCAATAGAAATTTGTCAAACGAGGAGATCGACACTTACCTTAAAAGGATGGACGACACCATAAAACAATGGATAGGACAATTCCTAAGTATGAACTTCCGTGTCCTAAGCTTACCCGAACTACAAACAAACAACAGATACTTCATACAGCAGGCATAGACTCATAAGAAGCTATCGAAGGTAACATCTTTTTTCTAATCGAAGATCATCAGGAGAAAGTTGAATAGGTACGACATTTCAAGATGTGTATAAGGTGAATGTTTGCACTAACCCGAACCATGTCTCGGAAGGTCGCGTCCTAGCACACACTCCGACCTTCAAAATGATATTGAGAACTGATAATCGGAGAACTCTGGTTTTACCATGTTCAATCACGATAATTTGGCAAGTGATTTCATCGCCGATGAAGGGACACATCATCCCACATTCATATCTAATGAAGATCTCCTGGTAATTTTTGATTCACTGAGAAGTAAGTAAGGAAATAATCTGGCAAATCTCAGGTTGATAAGTCTCCTTCTGAACATCAGTAAGGTATTTGAAAAGGTTACCAATAGAGCCCTGATCGAGTGGGTTGAGGACAAAAATATTATCCCGGATAACCAATTCGGTTTCAGAGCTGGCATGATTGTATTTATGCCACACGGGTGCCTTGTTCATTGAGTTGGAGAAGGCCTTTGACATGGTTGCAAGGGCTCTTTTTCAAGCTTGAACAGCTCGGCATAAGCAAACCGCTGCTGTACATATTGTGAAAAATGCCAGTGTGACGTCATCTTGGACTTTTGAAATTAACAACGGTCTGCAACAAGGTGCAGTTATTATGCCGATTTTATTTACGATCTTCACAGGCGATCTTGTAGGATCTCTTCGCCACTCAATAGCTTATGCAGATGACTTGATAGCGTACAGGTCAAGTTCGAAGATCGAGGCCATCGTAAGTCTTTTGCAACGTAACTTCGAAAAGATTCAGGGATATTGAAGATCAACTTCCAAAAGTGCGAGACCATTCTGTTCGGGACTCCGTTGTCTAGGGCCTCTACAAATACTTAAAAGAAGTGGCGAATATTCTCTATCGTTGGGCAAAGCGGGGTGTTGTCAAATACCTTGGGATCTGGCTAGATCAATATTTATATTTCAACAAACAAGGCCAAAGTGGCATTTGCCTTTTCAAAGAGACTGTTTCACAGCAGTCATCTCGATGTCAAGGTAAAGGTGATCTGCTACACGGCCCTCATTCGGCCTGTCTTTGCATATGTATGTCTTGTTTGGTTTTGAGCGCCGATGCCTTAGGGCTTATCTTCTCTTATATAGAACTCCAGAGTCTGAATACAATTCTATAGTAATGAAGTCCTGTACAACGGGGCAAACCTGATCAGAGTGAATAACTTCTCTGAACTGCATAACTGATCTCTGGGGCTTTTTACCCCAATGATATGCACCACGAGACTGTGCACCTTAACGGCCTTATTCCCTCTGAAGCGTCTCTCTATTTAGATAGAAAAAGTCTGGTCCAGGATAGATAAACGGTGCCGTTTATCTTCCACGTTGGTCGAAAAGCTGGACGAAGGGTAGAACTCTATCGTCTTTTACTTTTCATGGTGCCCTTATGGCAAGGATAGCATGTCCTGTCAGCCGTCGGTCGGCTTAGATATTTATATCTTAGGTAGCATAAGTAGATAGTAGTTTTTATGTTCTTTAAGTTAGATTAAGATTTTAGGATTTATAGGAGTTTTAAATTTAGTCTTTAGGTTAAGCGTTAAAAATCTAAAAAAAAGTACATGCGTTAAGTTTTTTTTGTTTCAAACAATTAATATTTTTCTTAATTTTTAAATAGTTATTTTCAATTAAATTTAAAAAAAATAGTAAAAAGTCCAGACATATTTTAAGTTGTTCGGTCGTTTAGATCACCCGCAGAGACCAGTAAGTTAGTATATATAATTATATAGTTAAGTTAATTAATCTAGCTTTAAGCGTTTTTATCTAGCATGAAAGTAAATGAATTGAGAAAATAAAAATGCTTTTAAATAAAATGAAATGGACCCCAATAGATTAAAGACGGCCCTGTCAAGGAATTACAAAATAAAACTAATATGCAGCACTTCTCTATGTAGCCCTAGTTCCTTTCCCATCCGTACCACTTTTCCTTCGTTTTATTTTCCTTATGTTATTTTACAATTTATTGATTTTAACTAACTTAAAGTTTGCAAAATTAAATCTTACCTGATCTTATCTATGAAATGTTGGTACTATAAGAGAAAAATTTCTTAAAAGTCCAATTCGTATAGTTATCTTAATCAATTTGAATTTGAAAAAAAAAACAACCAATTTTGATTCCTTTCGAATTACTTGCTTCGTAATCGTGTTGCATGCTCTTTCGCTACGTCACGCTGGTTTCGGTTATAAGTGTACAACTGACTTTTTTTTTCAATTTAATGCAACAGGATCTCATTGTCAGTAAATAATCAGCCCATAACGCTTTCCAAAAAAAAATATCTCCAAATCACATCATCTTACTTATCTTAATTTGTTTTAAAATACACTTCGTTAGAAATAACCGTTGAAACGCTCAAGATACGCGCCAAAATTTTTAAATCGGTATGCCACCTCATTTCTTAGCGTGTTTTATAATTTAAAAAAAATGAAATAAAGACCGCCATTCACAGAAAATAAATCAGTTTCTGTTTAAGATCCTTGGGCATATTAGAAATATTCTCTATTTTATTCCCCTCTCCTTATTCCAAATGACACAACAATCCAAAAACTAACCCTTTACCTGACCTCTCTTGTTTGGTTTTTTTATTTATTTAAAAACCCTCACACATAATTACAGGAAGAAGGAACGCGATTTCCCATCCTCACCGTCAGGCATCAGCCCTCAGACTCACTCACAGGGCGGAGCATTACCACCGTCACCTCTCGGTTCCAATAAGATGTTCATCTCCAGCTCTAATACATAGATTCGGTTTAGATACATTCTAGTCGGCAGGCATATCCTACTGTGGGCTTCTCCCGGTCCATCCCCCTGGCCCGTACTCTAGTCCAGGTAGTTGTTTTTTTTTTACACTTCTCTAAAGAGGTTTGATTTTTTTCTTCCCTCTTTCTTTCTCTTTTTCTGCTTGTTCCTTTTTTTTTATTCGTCTTAGGATTCTGTGTGCTGTCTCATGAAAGTCATGTGGTGTGTTCCAAAAGGGTAAAAATGAATAAGGTTTCCCTTCCAAGACGATGGATGATGGTCTGGTGTGGTCGATTGGTCGGTCTGTGGCCTAACAAACAGAACTTTGTCTGGCCTCGGCAAGAACGGTTGAAGAAATCCATATTTCGGTCCTGTGTGTGCAGTGTTTACATTCTTAAAAAAAAAAAAATACGTTAAATGAGATAAAAAAAAAATACATCTCAAGGATTAAGATTGCATTCTGTTGTGATTTAGAGATTTTTTTTGGTTTAATTTTTTATGCTAGCATTCAAATTTGTTTAGGAATTTTTTTTTATTTTTAGGATTTTAGTAAATGTGTGCGTAGTTTTAGTTAATTAAGTGTTTTTATTTGTGTTAAAAAAAATGGAGCAACCATCAGGAAGTGCACATTCAACGTTAGCGACGACAGTGGTTTCAAGTGCAGTGCCAATAGTTGCTAGTAGTGTTCTTGTTTCGGGCGTTTCTCAGGATGATGCAAATGTCTCGCTACCGAGTGGTGCATTGTCTGAGGGACAGAGATCGCTGTCGGGAGCACCATCGGCGTCGTCGAGCCCCATCCTGAGTCCACCGGGCAAGATTTTCGGCCGAAATGCAAATGGAACAAGTGAGTACTATTTTTTTTTTAACATTCAGTTTAAATAGAAAAAATGTTTAAAAATATTTCGCGGAGTGTTTTGCCTGCAAGGCGTAGAAATAAATGTTCAAATTAAATTGTGTATAGGGTTACGATCTTTAAATAAAGGACACCTAGTCCTATCGATCATGCGTTTATTCAATCGGTATATTTTGAGTGAACTTATACTCGGAGATAATTATCTAATTCAAAAACATACCTTGTGCGTCTGAACTTTGCCTTGTCCAACTGGCTAGGGCCCCTGCTTCTGAAGGTACTAAGCAACTGATCCTGAATCAAGAATCATCCGAACAGAACTGACCACAGTTTCAAAACAAAAATAATATTGTTAAAAGAAAGTACTTCAGATCAAGTTTTTGTAAAAATACTGATGCGACAAGTGAACTTAATTCGGTTGGTTCGAATACGAAAGATTCAGTTAGAGGGTGGTGTTTACTTTGATTTAATTTCAACCAGACTTTCCACACTTCGGTGTCAAAAAAGCCTGTTAAGTTTGTACTTAAAGTTGTGATAGAAAAGTAGCTTTCTGATGTTCATCTCTATTAAGGTGCCAAAACTGCCTAATGTTTACATATGTTGGCTTAGAGATTGTTTGCGAAATTAAAGAGCCTCTTCCAATCGTTAATCGCCTGAGAACGGCACCAGTCACAGATATTACCCAGAGAGAAATGCTTTAGATAAGTTCATGCCGCAGACTTTATTATATTACAATTAATGCCATTATACGAGTCTCTTTTCAAAAAACTTTTATAATACTATTCTACTTTTCTGAACATGTGCTTATTTATCCTAAAAAAGGTCAAGTTGTTTGGAAACTTTGATGTCAGGCACGAAGTCCTGAAAATCATGGCTTTTTAATACAAACTTAAACAGAGTTAATTTAAAACAGAGTCGTAAAAAAATTAAATCTTGTGGGATGATATTGTTTTAAAAGGACTGGGATTTAAAAGAAACCTAATTCACCATTCTTTTAAAGCCAGTTATTGGTGCATTCGATTTTAACCAGTCATTGAATAAATTTAAATGATTGCGTGTTTTTTTTTCAGTTCAATGAATGAATTCACTTAATTTTAGTCCGCACTGTCTTGACATAAAATCATCTAAAGTAAGTAAATTAAATGAAAATAAATTGAGTTCTTTAAAATTGAATTCATTGTGTTTCAAAATAAGTTTTCGTTGGTGTGTTAGAAATCCAACTTTATTAAAAAAAAAAATGTTTCGCAATATCTGGCTTCGATCAGATATATGCTTGGGTTATCTACATCTTTATGTCTAATAGTTGTACGTATTGCACAACCCGCAAGCTGGCGATCCCAACAAGCCGACAAGTAGGGACATCAGAGTATGATGGTTGTTGTTCCTCTTGTCGCGATCCTGACCTCGCCGATAAAATGAGGAAGAAGATAAAGATACTTGGTATACAAACATACTTACTTACTTACAAACATCCACTTACTTAAAATGAATTCAAACAATTCACTGACTTCAATTGATTTCCGAAAATTATTTAAATTCTTTGATTGCTAATAATTGAATGCACCAGTCATTAGCTTCAAAATAATGGGTATTTGAGTATTTTTGATTCGCAGTCTTTTTCAATTCCATCAATGAAAAGTTCTTTGTTTCTTTGACTTAATTTTCAAAAGAATGCATTCTTCTACAATCGCTTTTTTGAGTCCAGTTGTATTGTTAATTCTTCTTACTTTACGTGGTAAAGAGTTCCACAGTCGGGTTGCGTTGATGGAGAATTGGCGTTCAAGATTTTCGTGATGAGGGTGAATTTATTAAAAGGATCTGTAAGAAGAGACCACCCTTATTCCCTCGTAAAGATATGCAGGTTCACAAGTCAATAGAATATCCGAGAATAAGAATAAGGTTCGCAGTTTAAGATAACAATTAAATGTCAGACACATGATCGTGTCTACGCAGACCAAAAATGTAACGAATGGTGCTGTTGAGGCAACGTTGAGACGTCTTTGACTAACAGCGTCGGAATTACAATAAATCTTACAACCAAAGGTAAAGACAAGGAGAACAAGCTTTTCGCAAGCATGATGCGCGTATTAATTGGAGTAATGGACTGTGAGGCCCACAAAGTACGAAGTACTTCATAACACTTGCCTACAACACTTTTTTATGGTCATCCCAGTTTAAAGACCGATTAAACGTCATGCCAAAATTTTTCACAGTTTCAACATACAGAATAGGCTTCTTTAATTTTTTCTAAGATGGGCAATGACGGAAAAAGATATTGACAAAAATTTCAAGCTATTCCATACTCAACTTCGTGCTTTTATGATTTTTCTGCCATCACAATGCTGTCAAAATTCCGTATCCTTGAATATTGCGCGTTCTGCGGTAAGCAAATCTATGGAACCCTTAATTACCCTTACAGAGACCTTGGTAAGTCACCTTCAGGTCTTTGAATGTTGCTCGGCACTTTCGTTGTATTTTGACCGAAGTATGCCTCGAGCATTGTGCGACACTTTAAAATGAGGTCCAGTATTATTTCCATTCGATCCGGTTTCATTTCCATTCGGCCTTTAGAATCTGCGCTGAAATACGCTATAGGGTAGCCTAAGAGTCTGCCGTAGATGGCACAACAAGAAAGATACCAGGTCTCGTCCCATATGGTGTCTTAAAGCTATGCGACAGGAAATAAATGAAGGTGTCAAGCGATGCTGATGAATCTCTGCGGTTCTTTATAACTCTTCTAACTTTTCTGTTTTCTTTAGGGTGACTTGTCAGTTATGGTCTAACTAAGACAATTTGCAAGTGATACAATGGTACAAACAAGTAAAGTTCAATTACATTTATATAGATAGAGAAAGAAAATGAAGTAAACTCGACCTCACAAAAGTATTGGTACATTTTGAAAATTTTAGCTTAAACAATAAAAAAATATATTTAGTAGGGTTACCCCGAAGTTTCATTTCAGCTTCTTGTCTTCGTTGCATCGATTCCACCAACTTCTTGCAATATTTTGCGTCAATTTTATCCCATTCATCCCTTAAAGCGTTTTTTAACGTTCCTTTCTGTGTTTTCTTATTTGTTTCGTTATGTGATCCAATAAATTCTAAAAGGACTTAAATCCGTTGCGTGTTTTTGGTGTGTTATACAACAAACACATCTTTGGGTCTCAAGCAGTATGCTGCAACATGTAAATCGTTTCGATTCATTCAAGATTATTTTTTTTTAAGATGCCCCTTATTCAAAGCCGTCAATTATGACAACAATAAATCCAAGATTGCCAACTCCGGACGCAGAAAAACCCCACACAATAAAGTAACCAACCCCATGTTTTACTGTTGGTCAAGGGTGTTTTACCTTAATCGGTTCTCGTGGTAGTCTTTAAAGTTTTCGAAAGTCATGCGAAAAAAAAACTGTTCATTGAAAATAACCTTTTTCCAAAATTCCATAGGTTTTTGACGGTGACTTTTGGCGAATAACAACCTTGAATGTTCGTTTTTAAGCACTATAGTTGGGCTTTATCTCACCTTCTCGAACGTATGCTTTGAAAACTTAATTTTGATGGGCTGCCACTGCAGCTCTTGTTTTTCAAAGAATTAGGATATTTTAACTTCGTTTTTATTTTCTTCACAACCTAATACGAACAACGAATGCCAATATCTTGTACGAAAAACGATGATCGATGCAGACAAAGTATAAATTCCTTACGTTGCTCAACCGCTACTTTAGTGGCGCCTGCATAACTTTTGTGACGTGGCATTTTGTCAACATTTAATAATATATTAATCAATATATCAGATTGATTTTGATTGCAATCGTGCATGGTTTTGTAAGTTTTGTACTAAAATGAAAATAAGTTAATATTTTTGTTTATTTAATATTATTACGCTGTAACTCCTAGTATCCTACCTAGAAAAGGGGAGGTTTACAATTTTTTGTTGGCTAATTGTATGCACTGAACGTGAAGTTATTAAATTTGTTAGTTTATGGAATGGTAGCCATCCTACAACGAATTTTTTTTTTTTTAAAACGCAATTTTTTTTCAAATAGTTACTATTTTTATTATAAACAAATATTCTTCCATCAGTTAAATCCTTTGCAATAACCCCCGCGTTGTACAAGGGTTACGTTACCAATAAGTAGTTTTACGTCGCGCTATCTCGAAAGTTGTTTAACAAACTTCCTGCTGAAATACGAAATTTCTATCAAAAAGAATTAAAACGCGGCATTTCCTTTTTAACATAAATAAAAATGAGATTTTACTGCACTACATTATTTAATTTAGGTTTTTATAATGATTTTTTTTAAATAATAATAAAGTATAGCTTTTAATTATATGGCATTATGTTTAAATGCTTTCTAAGCCTATTCACCCCGCATTTAAATTTAAATTGTATGAAATGTGGCAAAAAAAATGCTACAAACTATTCTCCTAAATTTTAAGTTAATTAAGTATGTATAGATTAAATTTACTAAATTTATGTAAATGAGAATAAAGAATAAAATAACAATAATAATAACAATAAAGACTTGAACACATTTACCTTAAATCAGATCGAACGCCTGCTAATTGGCTTAAGTCCTTTACGGAACTTGAATGTGCGAGCCTGACACGCTCTTTACCATTGTTTTTTGTTTTTGCTCAAAGTAAAATATAATTGTATTGTATTTTCCTACATAAATTATGTTAGCCAAGGAATGATATGATTTCAGTGTTTATCACAGCTGGAAAAATTTTCAGATGTCCAACTTTGGCTTAAATGGCTTTCGCCGCCCACAATTTTAAATTTATTGAATATATAAATTTTTGTTTCATATGAGTCCCAGATTATTTGAAAATAACAAAGTCCATTTTTTCAGCTATGAAAAGCTTTCACGGCACACAAATTTCAAATTCTAAATTGAAGTGCAGTGGCTTAGCAACATTTTTAAGTCACCGCATTTTTTATTAACGCATTCAAAATATCTCTAGGAATGAAGCGACTTTAGCAAGATTTTTTTTTTCCACATGATATTAGACATTTTTACGATTTGAGTGAATTTTGCAGCATAACTAATTGATCAGTATATTTTTTCGATAAATTTTTAAAATAAACGCTCTGAATAAAACAAACTAAAACCATGTTTCAATTTGCCACTGTTGAACAGTCAGGCAATTCTTCTGCAATTACCAAAATTGTAATGTTATTATTTGAAAGCTTCGAGATGAAAAATGTAAAATAGGCTTTCCCCGGTCTTCCCTGTGCCTCTTTTTACAATTTATTTTTGGTGTGACAAACAGAGCTAAATTGTTATGCCCACCATATAAAATTATCAAAAAGAAAAAACTCAAACACTCGGACTGGATTCGTGTTGGTCTTTTACCTTCAGTATTACCGTTGTGTATTTATGAACCGGCAAAAACAACAATAAGACGTATATGGAAAATCGGTGACACAACCATTTAGAATAACCAACGCAGAGAAGATACAAAATTAAAAAAACAAAGATTAAGTTTCAGAAAGTTTATTCGATTTTATTCGGTAGAGGTCAGAACTATTTAAATTCTGAAAATGTTTTATGGAAAAAATTAAATTAAGATTTTTATTTGTCGTCTAAAAAACCATGACTTGTAACTTAGGTTAAGTTTTGTCAGCTCAAATATAAGGGCTCGAGTTATTCTTTTGGTAATTTTATAAATTTTTTTTTATTTTTTATACATTGGCGACTTAATTTGATCGCTGACTCTATTCCAATTTACCACACATTTTGCCAATTTTTTTTTTTGAAGAGTTTTTTGAAAAAGTTAAAATTCAAAACTTATTATCTTTACTTCTGTTAAACCGGTTTTCTGCTTTTTCGTAAAACGATGACTCGTGGCAATTAACGGCGTCCTCGAATCTCTCGTCTATGATTGCGCTTGCGGTACCTGAGCGCTGGCTCTAAGGTCTGTTGGCTTATATTCCTGATCTCTCGATTTGGATGGTCTTTTAATTTGTTGAGTATCCTGATTTTGGACTCTAAAAATGTTCGGTCACTTACATCTACTTTTCAACTAATTTATGTTGACGGTCGTCATCGATGAAATTTTACTCTTCAATATTCGTGGGAAAGAAAGAAGGAAAAAAAGACCCATGGCTTGGTTTTCCTTCTAAAAGCTATAAAGGTCCAAGCCCTTAATTTTACTCGAAAGAAATTAACAGTGGTCGTTAACTCGCTGGCTTTATCGTTGAAGACTTTGAAATAACAGTCTTCTAGTGGCATTGTTGAAATATATTCGTGGGGTAAAAAATTTAAGCTAGAACTGGGTAAGAGAGACTGAGATAAGTGAATTAGATCGAATAGAAATATAAAGACTGACGAAAATTTGACACTTTGTCTCTTAAAAATTTATTAAATTTTCAATTTTTCAAACCGAAAAAGGACGATGTTGTTAAACTTTCAATTGATTGACCAAAAAGTTACAAAAACCATTCCACAAAAATGGCCCTTAAAACGACGATATAGAGATATACATACGTTTCAACTCAAGAAACAAAATACAAAGCAGACTTCTATTGAAACATCAGTAATCGAAGATAAGATAGGTCGATGCAAGATTGAACTTATTATGGTTAATTTTCCAATTTTATGAAACGAGCACTTCAAAAAATGATTCGTTAATTTTTTAAATAT
The DNA here is from genome assembly GCA_963555765.1 of Orthonevra nobilis. Classification (NCBI taxonomy): domain Eukaryota; kingdom Metazoa; phylum Arthropoda; class Insecta; order Diptera; family Syrphidae; genus Orthonevra; species Orthonevra nobilis. The sequence continues at coordinate 96,987,468 of OY743225.1, read as the reverse complement.
GTTCATGAATGATTTTATAAAGGACCAAGGACCACAACTACCTTCTCCACTTTTGACCTGTCTTCATATTGAATGGGCGTTTTTTTTCGTGAATGAAAAGAAACTTCCAATGTAGTTCGAAAAAAAATTTACAATCACATTGACAGCTCAAATTTTTCCTTAATTCTGCATGTTGCATCTCTTGATTCTTCTTGTTGAAAAATTTGCCCTTCCCTTGAAGAAAAACTGATCTCCTGTTGAGATTCGAAGGTTTATTTTAAACAATATTTTTTGACATATCCTTCCACAATATTTCTAGATGAAGCTTTTTCCTTCAATAATATGATTTTCCACCTAGATTTTTAAAAAGTCACAAAAAAAAACTTCGCTCTCGCCAATCTTCTAATAAAATGCGGGACAAGAAAATAACATCATCCATTCATTGTCATACATCTTGGGATATCCATAGCGATATGCTTGCGTCCCTTATCTGTAAACTCGTATATGTATTTTTTGTTTCTAGTTTGATACAAACCCTGCTATGGAGATATTTTTTAGTTTAATTTTCATCGATTGAAAATTTAAGCAAGACGCGAAAGGATTCTACGGGATCAGAAAAAAATTCAGCCACCCAGTCGCCAAGTTCTTGCTCCTTGTGCAGTGTTTTTATGCCAGGCTCATGTGCGATTTTTCTACGAGAGCCACATGCAACTCGGTGGCGGGTGATATGTTTAGTTTTTTTTTACCATTTTGCGACGCCGGACCTTAGTCCCCCCATGAATGCATTATAATATGGAGGAATCTATCTATAAGATACAATAGCGATGTTTTTCGTTTTTGCTAGTTTGTTTCAATCGTCTGGTGTAGAGCGAGCAAAAACTATCGTCTAGATACTTTGACAGATATTGCTTTGACAGTCATACTCTTGTGAGGAGTGGGCAGTAATTCACATCCGATAAGGCAATCTCATTAAGTGACGTAATGATGTAGATATTTATAAAAAAAAAAAACAGTTCTTAGCACAAACAAGCGCCAGCAGTTCTTTAGTTTCCGTTCACAAAACAATCCTCAGGCTAACAAAAGAAATCCTCGGACACATGCCGGTGGTTTCCCCTTTTGTAATCGAAAGGTTTAAGCAGTGATGTTTGCCTAACAGTCAAATGGATCCGAGGAATCAAATGGTTTACTGAAAGGAAACCATACACAAAAGGGTTAAGAGAGGCATATGTTTGCCCAAGTGCACATGTCTAGGCGTACTTTCGATTTCCATAGCTAAAGGTGGGTGTTTACTCAGATCTCGGTTGAGGTTCATTTACGCATATTTAAATTGATATTAATCTTGTGATGGGAAATCTTTCCTTTCACATGAAAGAGAAATTTTCATGGTGTTATCGGTTAATCGCATCCTGACATGGCATTGATTTGACGGAGAACAGATGACTGGGGGATTTCTTTGGAATTCATAGTTTTGATAAACAACCCTTTTTGGGGCTTTATGCAGACACTATCATCTGAAGCTAGGGAAAAGATTGCCGAATAGAGCACCAAGATTGTATGTCAACAGACTGGCCGGAAGTCTTATGAACGAATAAGTAGAAATTAGAAGAGGAGTGTGTGAATTTGAAGGTCATTGCTTTCTTGCTGTCGGAATAATCAAGAATATTTTTGAAATTGGTCGCCAGAATCAAATTTACTAACTTGGTAAATATTTTTGTACTGAATTGTCATGCCAGAACTCCAGAATAATGAATTGTGAAGATGAACGGAAGAAATAATATCACACAACACACAACTGATATATTAACTGACGGCTAATAAAATACTGCGAATTGAATGAATGTAAAAAAGTCTATATCAAATTCTCCAATCGAAAAAAAATACATTTCAGCTTTAAACCAATCTTTAAATTGTTTCTTTAATCATTCTGTTCGCTCTCCGCTAAGGGTAGTCATAATCCTTTGAGAGCCGTAGTGCCATTAATCAACCCCTTTAAATAAGGTTGCTCCTTTGAGAGGGCTTTGTACAAGACATTGTGTCTGCGATTTTTTTCTATGTATAATATACACGGGTTTCAAGGGGGTTGCGAATACCCTTATTATACTGATACATAGCGCGTTGTTTAGAAAATTGCATAATATAATGAGTCTGTGAGATTTTGTGGCTGAACTCCTCAGGATTACTGGCGAGGCGAGTGATATGGTTAAAGTGAAAAGGTGCTTGATTAATTATGGAAAGGACGTAACGTCTTTCTTGATGCGATACGAGTTACTACGTTTTATTAATTTTTTTCTCCTATGAGTTTTATTGCTCGATTGTGGATTTTCTCGAGCGGGTGTAAAATGCATTCGTCCTTAGAATCTTTAGCCTTAGCCCATTCTTATGAGTTTTACTCTACTTAAGGGTAATTGAAAGAATTTTCGCAGCGTTTTTGGCGACATTGTCCAATTGTCCTACCAAGGTAAATCCCCAGGTTTCCATGTGTCTTTTTTTATAGTGGATTTGCTCGTATCCTGCCGGACGACGAGTTTTATATTTATTTTATCTAATAAATAAAAGAAACGCTTCTTCAGATAACAAAAAACAAATTGGTGGCGCTTTTGAGGGGCAGAGCCTAGCTTCACCATTTATGTGTGCGTCGTACATTTTTCGTAAATGGCGGGGGTCGGATCTACAGTTTATTGCCGACTCCGAACGGCCCCAAATGCTTTTCTTGACAGTTTGTACTCATCCAAGTGATTGTTAGTCACTCGCAAGAGGTGGTGCCGTGAAAAAATGCCAGATGTTCTAACCCGGATTTGCGCACGGGTCCTCATGCTCAAAAGCAGACGCACATTCATTTCATTTAAAAGCATTAATATGTCTTTCGACTTATGTTTATATTGTATTTTAAAATAAAAATAACTATTTAAAATATTTGTTTTTTCAAAAACTTAGTATATGGACTTTTATTTTTATGTTTTTACTTAAACTAGGCCTAAATAGTAAACTTAACTAATCTAAAGTCTAAAATCTTAACTTTACATAAAATAACATTAAAACTACTTACTAACTAATAACTAACTACTAATGCTTCCTTGGACATAAAATACATAAGCCGGCCAGGCTGACAGTACATGCAATCCGTATTTGCCATAAAGGCACCCAAGACAAATATATAACAGAGTTCTACTCTTCGTCCAACCACCAATAGTGTCGACATTGCAATTCGACTGCTCAGTCGCGGTCTGAAACCGCCCTTCTAAAACGAAAAGTTTCCGGTGAGCTACTTGCGACGTCTTACTCCAAGTTGAATCGCCCGTCCACAGCAATGTGACTTCGAATAAGCCCGAATCTTTGAACCAAAGAGGACATCCTTGGGCAAGAACAGGCCGAATGAGAGCAGTGCACCAGATCACCTCTACCTTGGCATCGAGTTGACTGCTGTGAAACAGTCTCTTTGTCAAGGCAAAGGTCGCTTTGGCTCTGGCCAAAGCAGTATCAATATGTTAGTTAAAATATAAATACTGATCCAGCCAGATCTCAAGGTATCTGACAAAACTTCGATTCTCCAGTGGCTGCCGGTTTTATCCAACCATAGAGAACATTCGCCACTTCTTTCTAGTATTTCTAGAGACCCCAGACAACGGAGTCCTGAACAGAATGGTCTCTCACTATTGGAAATTGATCTTCATCTTCTGGTCGTCGCAATATTCCTGAATCTTTTCGAAGTCACGTTGCAAAAAACTTACGATGACCTCGATCTTCTGTCTTCACCTGTACACGATCAAGGCATATGCGTACGCTATGGAGTGGCGGAAAGATCCTACAAGATCACTTGTGAAGATCGTAAATAAAATCGGCGAAATAACTACACCCTGTTGCAGACCGTTGTTAATTTCAAAAGTTCCAGCAGACGTCACATTTTTCATTTTTCACAATAAACTGTCTGCTGGTGAGCATATCTAAGATTATGTACAGCAGCGGTTTGCTTATGCCGAGCTGGTCAAGCTTGAAAAAGAGCCCCTGCAACCATAAAGTGTCAAAGGCCTTTTCCAAGTCAATCAACAAGGCACCTGTGCATTGTTTCTTACCTTTGTTCCATTGGATATCCGATACGTTTAGATGCTCTGAAACCGAATTGGTTTTCCGGAATAATATTTTTGTCCTCAACCCACTCGATCAGGGTTCTATTGATCACTTTTTCAAATACCTTACTGATGCTGGGAATGAGACTTATCGACCGGAGATTTGCCGGATTGAATGTGTCTTTGTTCCGTTTAGGAATGGGTTGCATCACCGCTGTCTTCCAATGTGCATTATTCCACGTGTGTGCCACGATCACCCATGCACCTCAGATGTTCTCTTTTATTCATTCCAGCCATAAGCGATGTTGCAACTGTGCAAAAGAATTCAAAAATAATAATTTATGACGACGACAAAAAAATATTTAAGAGTATCCACAATCATTCCGACTGAAGGTCTTTGCAGGATGGCCTTAATTCGTTTGCAAAATGGACATATTAAAAGTTCAGCATGTCCTTTTCGATAAGAATTAGTCCTCTGTCCTCTGTGTACACCATAAATGCGCTGTTCAAAAGTTAGACTGACAATTAGCTCAAAATCTTAATATCAGACATGAGAATCTAGGCACAGGGATATTAGTTAGTCTCGGTGCTGTTAAGAATTGAAACTTACTTAAGAGATACAAAAGTTGGCGTGATTTGCGAATATTAAGTAACAAATTAAGCGTTCTGAATTTCAAAAGGTTTTCAAAAGACGTACCGTATAAAAATATTTTTTAAGAAACTAGACACGTGATCGAATCTCCTCAGGGCCTATTGAATCGCAATCTGCAAAAACCTCGAAGCCGTACATTAGAATGGGAACCGCAAGCGGTTTTCCAAGCATGTTTCGGGTCTTAAAAGAGTGTAGTCCTAAGTGACCCATAGTTTGCGAAGAGCGCCATATACTTTTCCAACAATCTTATTTAAGCGGTCATCCCAAGTAAAGTTTCGATTAAAAACGATACCTAGATTGCTCACTATCGGAGCACTATATGGAAGAATTGGAGGAAAATGGGACCGATCTAGCGATTTTCTTTTTGAAATAACAATGCACTTTGATTTTTAGGATTAAATATAAGACCATTGGAATTTCTCCAATTATAGATTTTTTTGTAAATCATCGTTAACATGTAATATAAATTCATCGAATTGCATTTGAGGGCAGCTACAAAGAAGTTGTGCATCATCTGCATAAAGGTTAAAAGAGTAACTTGCAATTTCTTTAATGTAAAGACAGAAGAGCAACGAACCTTATATGGAACCCTGGGGAACCCCTCGTGGTACGGGGAGGAAATTCGATATTTCGTCTCCATAACCGACAACTTGTTATCTACCTGATAAATAAGATGAAATAAGTTTCACTGTGTTTGACTGGTTCTGCTTATTCTTGTCGAAGACATTTATGAAGCCTTCTTCATATGCTAATCTTTATGGAAGGGATATTGAGATAGCGGTCTTCGATATATGGGGCTACCTTTAATTATATTAATGATATTGTTGGGTGGGAAGGGATTTTGCGTAGCATCTTTGTGGATGATGTTTGCAGTGTTGAATAGTGTTTCATTACTCTAGAAGTGACGAGTGTCTGTGCAGTACCGTAGTTCTTTTGAATTTTCTTCATTAGGCTTGGAATCATTGTGAACCATATTGGGAAACAACATATCACGATGTGATGGATAAGTTGCTTGTATATCAAGATTATGGTTCTTGTATCCAAACCGTTCCTTATTCTCATCAGTGGAAGGATTATTGGTAGCGCATGGTTGGCCTTTTTTAGAGTGGCTAACGCATGGGAATTAAACCTGAATCTTTCCTTGAATTGAATTCCTAGGTATTTGACCTTTTGTTTTGGTCGAATGATCGAGTTATCGAGCATGATCAAGGCATGGTTCTTGCACTTCGTAGCTGAAGCATTGTGTGAGGCTGTCCTGGAGCTTATATCTTCGGTTCGGTAAGAATATGTTCCTCAACATTGTTTCAGAGGACATTCTAGAAGAAGAATACGTGACTGAGTCATCACATTATCGGGGTTGGTCATGCGTATGGAAATTGAATATGAACTAGACTTTGAGTTTCAAAGTGTGCTGAAGTAGATGATATTCCATAAGCTGCTGGATTATCAGCGTTTCCACGACTTTAATAAAAGAGGACGATAGTGCCATGCTAGTTGTTTGTCCAGCTCTCTCCGGGGGAATCGAGTGATTTGGTTTATTCAAGAGTTTTGAGAATGATGCAAGTATGCGAAAATTGATTTGATGCACAAATGATGATCTGGGAATGTTGAGCTGGCGGCAAAAACGGTCGCGATTTGCTGGAATGTCATTGTAAACAAGAGTTGCGATGCACGACTTCTTGCCACATTTTTCATTTCATTCCATTTCTACTGTTTCTCTTGGTTGAGTTCCAAAACGCTGTTAGCTTCTTTACAGCTCAATTGGGTTTTTCACCCTATGATGAAAAGACTTTCTCAAAGTAACGAGAATAGAATAGTGTAACTATCAAGGAAGCTCAGCGGCGAGTTAAAGATCGTAAAGAAATTTTGGGGGGCTGTCTCAGTTGGCTTTCTTGTATTGTCTTATGAATTGAAGAAAATTTAGCCGATATAGTCTGAAAAGCAAAGAAAGATAGATAGATAGATATTTTTATTTTCGTATTGAAGATTACATGACTTTTGTCGCACAATTTACACAGAGATTCGAAACGAATCTTACAACTGAAAGATATTTTTTTTACAAAGATACAAGAATATGGAAAAATGATCAAAAATCTGAAGGAAAACTATGAGAAAAAACCTTCATGTAAGAGTATTTAAATAAAAAGTGTAAATTAAAAAAAAATAAAGATATGTTAAAATATAAAAGTTTACAAGTAAACATTTATTGCATGTGAGTAACAAATAAATGAACAAATAATAAATGAATAAGATAGACAAAAAAACAAATAATAATCAAGTGATAGTGAAGTATTGAAATAAATAAATAATTATAAAATATATATATATGTATATAAATAAATAAATAAATAAATGAATAAATGAATTAATAATGAATAAATCAATAAATAGATGTGTAAAATAAATATGAAAAGAGATCAAGAAATTAAGGCCTTTATTTAGTGGATTACCCGAATATATCCATTTACTCAAGAAGTTTCTTCTAAGCTTCAAAATACGGTCGGAGATCAATTCAACGTTCGCTTGTGAATGAAGATCATGGGTAGAATAATATCTGGGCAAATTGAGAATCATTTTTTAGAGTTCATTTTGCTTGATTTGCAGCCTTGATACATATATGACAACTTGCACAGTTTCCCCACGCTTGCCATCCACAGAGGAGAATGGATTGGAATATGACTTTGTGTAATTTAATTTTGCTTTCCTTACTTATTAACGATTTCTATTTTTGAGAGGATAGATCATTTTGGTGGCAAAAAAGTAACTCTTTTGAATAACTTTGGACACATGGTGTCTCTTGTCGAGATATTATATTTTAATACATCTTTTTATTCACACTGTGAGAGACAATAAAGAAGTCTGGGGTATTGGCAAAATGACTATCATTATCTAGAATCCGTATAGTTTCATCAGCTTACTGCAGAGAAGAACTTGACATTTATGTACCTCTCTTCATGTTTTATCTGTCAAAGTAGAGAAGTTTAAACCACATGAAGTAAAATTCCCAATTGGAAAAGAGACCATTTTGTGGTAGAATTTCTAAAGCAACATAAATATGAATATTAATGCCGCGATTGCGATGATGAACGAATTATTGAACGCAGCCTTAACCAGGAAAATTAAAGTACGAAGAATCAGACTCTGAGATTTGAGTTCTACGAAGTCCCAAAACAGCTGACACGAAATCTTTCGAGATATCGTCCAATACATTTTTCCATAACGTTAATTTGATTACGTCTCATAAAATGTTCTATACTAGAGTTTTGTGTACCATTTAATAGGTTTGATTATTGAAGCTTACACTGTCCTTATGACTTGTTGTAATAGAAACAGTTTTACGTCATATTCTCGTGTAAAAAATATGATATTGTGTTAATAGTGATTAAGTGGTTAAGCTTATTTATTTTGCCGCTTTTAATTCGTAGATATTCAGACACTCACACCCAAAGTAGGACCGCAAAATGAATAGGTACATTAAATGCCAAAGTAAAAAGTATTTTCCTTGGCTCGAGATTTGTCTGATTGAACAACTGAAGTTCAGGGATGGTAGCACTAGAAGACCTATTTATAAAATCTCAGTCGAAATATACACGCTGTGCAAGAATCCCTCTACTTCACTCCATTATTTTTGGAATAAATCGGGGGCATACATATGTGTACCATTTTAATGCTCTTTTTTTAAAAGAGAGAGCAGAAGGTATAGGAAAAGAAACGGGACAGAGAAGCTAACATCCACTTATTTGCAGTCGCTCAGTTCGCGGTATTTTTTTCATCGTATGTTGGTGCACTTGCAAGTGCATTTTTCTGTGTTTTGGTAAATTGCTTCGTCATTTTCCTGTCAATGTTGAGCGTTAACAACACATCATCAACACAAACCATGATTTTTGCCTTTTATTTTGTTTGTGAGAAAAATTTAAGTTTCTTCAGCAATGAGTATTTTTTTTAAATTAATATTTATGCGCATTTTTTTTTTTAAATTCCTTAATTTACCATCCACCATATTGCATACAACCCTTTATAAAAATAACGAGAATGAGCAATCCATTTCGTCATGATACACTGATTTGCATTTGAATTTAATGAAATAACGAACATTTATTCGTAGAACTAGTTCAAAAAGTCCGTTAAAGAAATTTACCACAAAAAAAATCCTTTATTTCAATCATATCCTTTATGTGGAAAATACTATGAAATTTCATTGTTTCCCACTCGCACCAATAGGATTCGGTGATCCTCAAACAACCTTCCCCTATATTTACCTTCAAAGCATTTCTGTTACCCTCCCAGATTTTTTTTTTGTTTCAACCAACCGATGCCTGCGGACCTCAGGTATAAATACACTTCTATATACATTCGAAATTTGGGTATGAAAACAAAAACCAAGAGGGTAACACACATAACAACCCCTGAGATGTAGTTAGATGCAATTTCTATTGGCAAACGATCACCGTGCATGATGAGGGTACGACTCAGCAGTTAAAATTGTCCTTTGCTTCCTTCAGCTATGATTCGTATTCTGAATTCTTTTGTCATGCGAGTTATATGCTGGTATGAGAAATGGAATGGAGAATTAGGAGGTACAACACGAAAAAAAAACTTTCATTGAACAACAAATTCTTTATTTGGAGGAGAAAAAAACAACTCATGCCTCGCGTCTTAAACCAAAAGGATACCTCGCCTCTAGACGATTTTTTGTGCAGCAGCTTTTCGTGTTTTTCTACCCTTCAGTAACGTATGCTTAAGAATTTTACAAAAAGCAAGCACAGAAAAATAACCGAAAGACATTAGCGCTTGGCGGTACAATTTCGCGTCAGCGTCATCAACGTGCAGCAGCAACCCACCAATGAAAAGTTTTTGTCGGTGCTACCCCACCATATATTACACAGGCGGATGGAATTTTGATCGACAGGAATTTCGTCTTAAACTCCTTAATTTATAAGTATTTGAAAAATAGTTTTAGTTTTTGCGCGCACTTTTCGATATCACACAACAAACCGCGCGAGGATCGTTATGTTCTTATTTTTTTTTTTTTTGTTTCTCATCTTCACCCGATCTTGCTGGTTGTGTATCTTTTTGCTGGAAACTTCAGTTTTATGTACCCCATCTGATCCTGGTTTGTTGTAGAAACACAAAAAACCAAAAAAACTCCAAGATTCTAAAAACAAAAGTGGAATGAAGCTAAAGACTCCTTACGACGATCGACGTGATCGTTTACCGCGATCGTTGTGGATTCAATCGTTTGGTCATTCCTCACTGCTCTGCATCTCAATGTGTATATTGGACCTTAAAAGTGCTAAACTGATACAAGAAAAAAATAAATACAACCCTGCAGCACCAACTGTAGCCCAATGGATACAGAATTGAGTGAAAAAGAATTGTTAGCTGGAGCAGAGCGACAGCAACAACGCCGCCGTTGGACAAAAAAAAATCGAAATAAAAACAATCTACAAACATTATTTGTGTATTAAAATCACGTATCATTTATTTATTGCAAATGGACGGTCTTTAGGCGATCGACGGCGGCGCATGCTGCCATGTTGTGCCACCAAAGCGCACATTACAACAGAAACCACTGACGGATCTGGGAGCGCAACTGGTTTCCTACGCTTATTTCCTCCTCTCCCATCAATACTCTGGCTAATTATTTGTTTTTTGCTCCTCGATTGTGTTTGTATAGCTAACTGGCTGCCTGGCTAGCGACTATATTGATTATGCCCAGGAGCAAAAAAAAAAAAATTAAAGGCAGAATAGCATCCTGGCCATGATGTTTATGGTTGGATCGCTACCGTGTTGTACAATACCAGAACATGATGAATATCCATCTTTTTTTTTGAGAATCCTTTCGACTGAACTTTATGTCCTCGTATTTTCGAATAGCTTGAATCAACCGTTTATGGTTATAATGTGGTCTTTGGTAATATTCATAAAAATAAAATTCAATCGACAATTAATTTAGTGTGCCCAGCTTCGTCATATTTGGACAGATAGTCCCTGCTACCTTTAATTATTTGATATTCCTTCCATTCAATGGATACGCACGTTTTAATTGCTGCAATCAAATTTTACAACCTACTTGAATGTTTTATCGAACAAACATTAAATAATAATGAATGCAATGCTCTTGTTAAATGAACATTGTAGAGTTGTCAAGTGTTGTTTGAGAGTCCTTTTCCAGCGGGAAATCGAATCAAAAATTATAAAGCATTTTGGAGCACTTCACTGGAAGCTTAAAAGTCATAACTCTTCGTTGTCTGCAAGAAAAATATTTTTAATGTCCGTGGAGGAAGGCACTCCATGATTTCTTGCATCTTCAGTATAGCATTTTAAAATATTCGGAATCAACCGTCTAGGAGGATGCAAAGGACTTCTTGAGTGGAGCAGAGGATCAATAAATCAACTAAATTAGCTATCTGATAATAAAATCTTTTTTTGCGTTATATCGATTTTTTATTTTACTTATGTAATGACATTCTTCATCAGAATTTCATTCCTTCTTCAGGCTTCCAGGATACCCTAGTTAAATGTCAACATTAACTTTTGAAAAAAGGGTAAGAAACATGCATTTCTAGTGTTTCCTTTTCATTTTTGTTTTTTGAAACTGCAAACTAAAAATTAGAGGATCAAAGGTGACAAATACTTCCTCAAATTGTCCAACAAGACTTACAGACTTTGAACTTTTTGAACTTGATTGATAGTACATTGTTTAACTTAAGAAGTTTAGCCTTTAATAATACTGATCAACTAACCTAGCAGTGCCAAATTTGGCTTCATTTTGTATAACAACGAACTTGTAATTAAGCTTATCTTCTGCTCCCAAAACTAATTTATTAATATTCATTTATTTATTATATTTATAAATATTTAATTTTAAATTAAATTAAAATTTCGGTTTTTTAATTATTGCACATGATAATATATAAAATTATTTATCCTACTTCCTAAATGAATTACCATTTAAAATCTCTGTGGATCATATTTAACGTTGAAGGAAAGGCACAAATATATATAGAAATAAATAAATAAACGAATAGGTTTTCTAAATAATCATAAATTTATTTAAAAGATAAATAAAATCTAAATGAATTCCTAATGAGTAACTTATTGCAACTCTTACCTTGTCTACAAAAGCTGGGTGGCAAAGCGCATGCCTTTCAAGTTGATCAATTGATAAATTTGCGACTCTGTCGCTGGAGTAGTCGACAAGTTATGCTTTAGCTCCAACTCCACTGGCGAATAAAATACTGCGAACTGAGCGAATGCAAACAAGTCAATCTCGCTTTGTGCGAAATGCATTATAACGATAGTAATAGTCCCTGGAAAGTGAGTAAAGTAAAAGAAGTGAAATCAAGAGTCAGCATTACCGAATGTTCACATAAACAACATTAAAATGAATAATTTATCTGACATGTTTTGCCTTGCTTTCGCTTTAATTTCTAAGTCGTTAAGATCATCTGTCGAAAATTCAACTGAAAAATCTTTTCAATAACCTTATTGTGAGCCCTTTGTAATCTAATTGAATGACGGATATTATATCCAACCAAATGTAAGTCGTTTTTTAAGGTGTACTCCAAGATATTTGCCACGTTGATAATAAAACTTGTACTTGCTAACAAGAAGGGGTTTCTTTTTCTTTAAATAAAAAGCAGAACAGGAATTAATTTTCATCTTCCAGTCTTTGTAATACGAGCTGATTGCAATCAAAACAGAATGCAGATTTCATTCGATATTCAATCAATTGCTCTTTTTGAAAATAAACATGAATTATTTACGAACATCAACAAATTAGGCTGGGAAAGACTTGGAAAATATTTTTGAACAGAACTAGCGACAAAACTTCACTTTGAGGTATCTTATCAGTTAATTGGTAAAAGCTTAACTGAAACCTTAACATGTGATTGCTAATAAAGATATGATTATGATAATGTTAGCTTGTAGTGCTTACAGTTTATGCAAAAGTTCGTGGTACCACATTCGACGCAAAGAATTTGTCATAGTTTGGTCCAAGCACAAAAACACCACTTGCTAGTTTTTCAGCAATTTGAGTCTCAGGCCCCTAGGTATTTTCAGAAGGTTAGCCATATTATAATTATCAAATAAAAAAATTGTTCATCCTAATTTTAATCGAATTTTCATTAACAGTGTCAGTTTCAGTTCATAAAATCATTCTTCAAAGCAAAATTAGTTGTTTTCAGTCAAAAATGAAATTGTTTATAATTGAAAGAATGATCAAAATTTGAATCGAGAAAATGCTGAAAATTATCAAAATCATAATTTCACAAAAATTAAAATTAAAAACACAGAACGTGCTCCACGCAAATTCGGCGGCGCGGCTATAGTCTGAATTCCTAAATTCGAATCATAAGCATGTTTTTTTTTATTCGTCGTTTAAGTTATACAGGCTCAGTATTTGATTCAAGTTTGTTACTCACTTTATTCACGTCACGTCATTGTATTATTTTATAAGTTCCCAAATAAAATTTGATTAACATTTCGATAATATTTTAAATTCGGCTTATTGTTTTGATCACGTGGCGTTAATCTGCTAACTCGCGATAACTTTTCGACACATGTCGAGCAATAAATCGGCCAAAACTTGAGGAATGTTGGCTTTCAAAACTTCTTGTGTGCTTAAATACTTGATCAAAACTAGATCGATAAAGAAATCAAACGTTGCATCGTGTCGACTAGTTCACATCCTTTGAATTCTTATAATAAAGTCCAATTGGGTCATGTTATCCATATGTGCTGTTGAAACCACATGTCCGATATCCATATCTTCGAATCGGTAAAATAAGACTACTGACAAAAAATTTAATACGAACCAAACCCCACTGAATGGGGTGTCATAAGAATGTTTCCTTTAATAGGAAAAAACTGTTTCCGAAATTAGTAAATTTAAAAACTTTTTTCCGAGATTTTAGATGCCTTAAATTTTTAAGTGCTGAAAAATAATTCGGACAGTTTTTTAGGATGACTATTTTTTTCAAAAACTATGTGAACACGTAAATAGCAGTGCCCTCATGTTATTTTTTTTAATGCCGGTAATCGCATGTAAATCTAAAGGCGAACATCAAAAACGCATGCATTTAATGTAAGACCAAATCTGAAGCATTGGAAATATGATTGATCGGAGTGTAAAAAAATAATAGAATAATAATAGCTAGTTCGTTAATTTGAAGCATATCCAAGCAAGTCAGATACCGAACTAAGAAGGGAATAAAATTTTGGATTTGAGTATTATAGCCATTCGAAGAAGACTAATTGAATCAACTTGCAGCTCGTAGTCCAATGAGAAAACCACTGCTCCTGTGGATAAAAAACCGCCCAATTGTGAGTCGGACTCGTACAACGAAAGTTCCGTACAAAAAAAATAGTTCGTCCATTACGGTAATCGATTCTCAAAGATTTTTAACGTCCTTCTTTGTAATTAGTAGCGTTTAAATTTTAAATTCCTTGCGAGTATCAAAATATGCGACACACTACAAATTTTTCTAGTTTCAATTTCAATTAGGGTTTAGTTTTTTTTCCTTTTAACGTACGGAACCTTTAAAATGACGAGGAATTCAAAATTTTGTATTTATACTGGATTTGGTTCACGCCAGATCGAAAAACGTAATCCAAATACCGAATACCTTCCTCAATCAAGTACAATTAGTATAAGATAATCATCTGAGTATGTTTTTTATGCAAAGGAAATGTTCCAATACAGGAAATTGACTTATGACATCTTCGAAAACATATTATTTCATCAAATGCCGCTCAGATGGTTTTTCATAAAAGACAATGACCAGAAACACACAAGTCGAAAAGAAAAGTGTGGATGTAATGAGCTGGCCAGCGCGGTCCTCTGGCTTGATTTCTATCGAAAATCATTTCATTGACATAAAATGGGCTGACAATAATACCAGGACGTCCAAAGAGGTTAGGTTGCTTTTCCTGCTGAAAGTTGTCAGTGATTGATGGACTCTTTGTCTCAACGTTTCCAAGCTGTGATTAATAGCGAAGGTTTTTTAACACAATATTTGCGCATACCTTTTCACAAATCTAATTTTTTTTACACAAACTAGCTAATGTTAAAATTTTACTAAATATAATTTTGAAGCTTGTACTGCTTTTTTTGCTCACCATGTTTTTTTTTACATTCTTTTAAAGCAAAAGATTATTTTCTCCTGCTATTTTCGTGTTCGCAGTTGTGTGATGTTAAATTGAAATTAATTCTCCTTGAAATCACAAATAACAAAAATGTATGTAAGTATGTTCTAAAAAATATCTTTTTCTGAAACGGAAGCAAAATGCTCATTTAATTTTGAGAAAAAAAAAATCTTATTCCTCACTGATTCTATGCAAATCGCTGAAAGCCTAAAAATTCCCAAAGGCAAATTTACGATAAGAAAAAAACTTAAATTCCCAGACCCCTTGGGTATGATAAGCAAAAAAAAGAGCCTAACTTTTTCTTTGTCTACCTGAAAAGAATAAAAAAGTCCAAGTCTATGGACCACGGTCAAAATCCTTATCCCTTCTTCTCGCGACGTCTCACGAAAGACAAACACATCACATCACACAACCGGTAACAAAAAAATGCACATCATTTGAGCAAAAAACGAAAATCCCTTGAAATCGAAAGGGTTAACCATTTTTTTTGGTGATAAACGAGTTAAAAAAAAAAAACACATCCAATGTCGACCCAAAGGACGGACCCCTTTTGTTTAAATTGGTTCCTCGCCGCCTCACTACCTCATCTGCATAAAAATTCAAATGGACCTAAGCGCAACGCACAAGCGATTTCGCCTGAAGTCGCGGATACTCGTTTTGACGAAACGTGAGACTAACTCATCACACTGTCAGGATACGAAGAGAGTTGGGAACGGGCGTTGTAGCCTTATATTTTTAAACTACCTAACCCAAGGAGCATCTTATTATGGTTTTTTTTTTCTGGGTTTTTTTCTTCAAAACATTTTTTTTTATCTATCACTTTCGATTTTTTTTTTAAGGATTTTTACTTTTTTTTTGTTGCTTGTATCTGCGCCGGTGCGCGGTTGATGTGTCTCCTTGTGAAATATTTAAATCTGTTTTTTTTAGCGTGTGAAATTGTGAGAATCATTTGGTCCTTTTGGAAGTTTTTTTTTATCAGTTAATTTGTATTCTGGGAGATTTTTCTTTAATTTTTTTTTTAGTTCTGATGATTTCGGAAAGGGTGTGGAGGTTGTTTGGTGATTTTTCAATGTGGGAAATCCTTTGATTAGGTCGAGCTCTCAGCGGAAAGACATTGTGACTGTATTAAAAAGAAAAAACTTGATGAACGGATCTAATCCTTATTTGGAGCTGATCGAGAACATTTTATGCATGATGTAGACGAACCTTTTGTGCATGCTTCGAAAGTTCAGTTAGAATAGAATTTAACTGATTCCATAGCATAACTGACAAGTTTTTCAGCATTATTCAGCTTGCATAATTATGCATTGTCGCTTAATCAAGTTTATAGAAACTTCTGTCTTTTCTGCAGAATAACTTGAATTGTAAACAAAATCGTTTGGCAGTATTGCCAACATGAATATTACCACCCCTTATCCTGGTTGATTGATGATGAATCCTACACCACAATGGTAGCGGTAAGCTAAACCGATTACAGTCATATGCATTAAAACAATGATTTTAATTAGTGGAAACGTTAATTGAAAATTTAAAGGTTTTCAGTTTCGTTTTTCCACTAAGGATACACTGATGAGTCCCGAACCACAGCCACAGTTCCTCCAAGTCTTCCTCAATCTTAATAATAAATTCAAAATGAGTTTAAAATATATAAGCAAGGGTTATGTCATCGGCAAATTAAACCCAGCTACAAAATTGCTGCTTCAAAAATTAATTGATATAAATCAAAAATAGAAGAGGCCCAAGTGCAGAACCTTGAGGGACGGCATTTTTTCAAAACACTGGACTTACTAAAAATTATATTCACTTGAAATTTTTGTTTCCTGTCTCTTAAAAATCACACTTTGTCAAATTTCAAGTTGTCAAGCTAGACACAAAAGTTTCGTAGTGCAATTTTCATTTTTAAGTTTTTGCTTACAAATCATTTTTTAACTCGTAAAAGTGCATTTGTTCGGTTGTCATTGAAAATTAACTTTCATGTGAAATAACTTTCAACTTCCTTTAATTTGCTTTTAAACATGAGTTTATTTATCAACTTCACGCAATATGTCAAACTCATATACTCCACAATCACATAAGAAAAAAACATCAACACGAAGTGACGGTCTACAACAAAAAAACAAGTGAAACCCCACCGAATACATATATGTAAAACTAAATCTGGTATTGAAAATAAGTCCATAGAATCTATGATCGAAAAACAAATTAAAGGCTTACGAGAGTATATTCTTGAAGAAAATTGTAAGTTGACCGAAAAACTAAGCAAAATCGAGAGCGATTTTGTACAACGTTTTGCAGTGGTTAATCAAACATTGGCCGACTTATCAAAAAGAGTCGAACGGCTTGATTCGACAACTGAACAGCTGATCATATTTTGATCATATTTCCAACTATGCAAGCAAAATTCTGGGCTGCACCCTATACACATTTGTCCTCAAAGCTTCTGAATAAAGGAATAATAAATAAAACACCCTCTTATCTTTTTGAAAAACTAAAGTTTTCAAACTCGTCTCGGTCTTTCACATTATTACAACCAAGATTCAGCTGCAGAAGCTCTGAAAGGCAATTTTTCGTCTATGTCACAAGACAGTGGAACAATTTACCCATTTCCATCAGAAAGCATCGTGGTACCATACAGTTTGAGGCATTTCTATTCAATTATCTGGCACAAAATTAATTGTTGAATTATGATTTTTATAATTATGTCAAAAATTGTGAAGTCCAAGCATTAATATTTTGTCTTGCTTGTCATACAGAATATCTGTTATAACATTATTATCCTTTAAATTTATTAGAATTTGAAATTTTTTGTATCTATTTCAATTTTTACTAATTTATAGGCTCTGTAGTCCATTGTAAAAGAATCTATTAAATAAATAAATTGTAAATTGAATCTAAATTAGTTTTAAACCAATCATAGAGCGATCCCCTAAATGCAGCATTTTACAACTTAGTTAGCAATTACTGATGATCAACCATGTTTGTCATATCTAAGAATAAAGCCATTGTAGCTTGATAACTACTGAAACCTTCGTATAACTGACTGCACACCATGAGAATAGCGTCCCTTGTTGATGAACCAGACCTAAAATCAAATTGATTATTTTATCAGCTTTTCAAAAAGCTTAGCGAAACTTGATGAAATAGAAATAGGTCTGAAATAGAATAAATTTTGTTTACTCCCATTTTTTAATAAGTGGAATTACTTCATGACATTTCAGTGACTGGAGAAAATAACCAGCATAACACTAAGGTTAAACAAGTAATGCAGTACATCAACCACTTGCCAAGCAAAATTTTTTAATATAATGATTGTTTTACTTTTGTAAAACAGTTTCACTTGTGCACGAATATTTTATTTTTTAAGAACTGGATATGAGAATAAAGCTCTCCAGGTGCAAACGTATAAAATACGAAACTATTTCTTTGTATGTTTTGAACATGAGCAGTTGGATGTAAAGTATAGTTGCAGGATCGGAATGGTAAAAAATATGGCTTTTATTGTTCTGAAACTTCAATGAAATATTCGTTGAACTTATTTGAAATAATTCCGGAGTCAGATGATTCGATACTTGGTTTATGGTTTTCTAAAATTTTTCCATTCTTCTCTTCTATTACCATTTGCTGTTTCAAACACATCGAAATAATATTTGTTACGAGTGTCCATGACATTTTTATGAACTTTTTAAGTCTTCTGTTTTGGGGATGCTTTGCAGATTTAACTGCGTACCTATTTTTTCTTTTTATCTGTTTATCCAGGGTTTTGTATGTTTTTTCATATTAGAGATATATAAATATACAGTGCATGCTTACCATTATAATATGGTTCTCAAATACTATACCTTTCTCTACTTGATTATTTCCGCGCTGTCTCAAGTAAATTAAACAAGCGATTGGATTAAAATCAGATAGTCATACAAATTACAAGATTTTTATCTAGCAGTTTTTTTTTGCTTGATTTAAAGCTTAGCTCTCCTAATACAAAAGATGTACCCACACGCATAAAAATGTGGCACATTCCCCGACCATTATGCGAGAATGCGATCTCTTCTTCTAATTTCCCTAACTATGGCAGCCTTCCAAAATTTAGATGACCACCAAAGCTGTCAAGCACACAGCTACAGTCTAATCAAAAATATACGACTATAAAAGTAAATTGTGATTTTAAATCTTAAATGGTTCTTTCGAACAATTACAAAGGGTTGTATATTAAGTTTTGAAGGTCTTCTGTCCTATGAACAGTGTAAGTCAATAAGTACGATAACATTTTCAAGACCTTTTCCAAATGGGTCTGAGTGACCAGTTTTAGACTTAAGAACACAACTTAGAAATTGGATGATGACCGTATCGGGGATGGAGTTCCGCATGGTAGTGCATTTGGACCACTTCTGCACCTCCTATTCATTTCAGATCTTATATTAGACAAAAAATTGACCGTTTTGAGGGCCACGGCCTTACTTCACCATTTGTGTTTGCGTTTTACATTTATTGCATATGGCGGGGGTTGGACCTACGGTTTATTGTTATGTCCGAATGGCCCTTGAAGCTTTTTCTCTACAGTTATACTCAGCGGGACGGTTTGTCAGTCACTCGCGAGACGTGTGGACGTAAAAACGTTCCAGATGTTCTTTCTCTTATTTGAACCCAATTCCTCACGCTCAGCAGCAGATAAATTACCACTGAGCCACGGGCAGCCGCTTTTGATTGCAAAGCTTAAATTTATTATAACTATGACAACTTCATGGCTCCATATCATCAACGTACCAGAGCTATAGTGCTTCCTAAGGCATTCCCGATTGTTACTCAAGCGCCCTCACTTTCTCTTTTTTGGTCTTCAAATATTTTGATAACATTAATCAAACAGTTCAACCGGCAAGAAAAAAAAAGCGATCATCTCTTCAAAAAAAAATTACCATTTGTTGAGGATTTTTCTATTTTCCCAGGATTTCCTTGAAATCATTCTCAAGCGAAACGAAGCTAAAAAATGTTTCAAGGAAAAAAAATTCATTTCATACCCAAAGACGAGAGAAAAAAATCCAAATTCCCAGAGTCCAGGGAGGCACAGCACAATCAAAAACCAATGCAAACGAATAGATCATCCTTTCGCTGCACGCACGCACACAATTTAGGTGCACAACCGCGAAAGAAGATCCTTCTTCCGTAGTTCTTCCCAAAATCGAAAGAAAAAAGTAAAAGCAAAAAAAAAAACACCTCACGTAGTCATCACATCTTCGCGATTTAATATGTAGATCCATCTCATATGCATATGAGCAGGGACAGGAAGGATCTACCCATAGCGCACCTATATCCTTACGCGGCCAGATCATCTATTATACGATCATAAGCAAAAAAAAAGGAACAGATAATACGGATGAGGTTATTTCGGTTCACCCCATTCGATTCTCCTTCATCCTCAGAGAGTATAAAAGGGTCAATTCTTCGTCTACACACAATCTACATCCCTGTTTTTTTTCGATAATGAGGATATAAAAACCAGCACCAGCAACTAACCCTTTTGTATGAGTGAGTGGAGGCTTTTTATTTTCCTTTCTTCTCCCTAATGGTATTGTCTTTAGGTGTACGGTTCCTCTGGATGCTTTGTCATCTAACTGCTTAAGGTCATTCTGTGAGCGTAATTCATTTGCATACTGAATGAAGGTTGGGTATTTGGGTGAGACACCAAGGATACTAACGGGGATCCTATTGTTTGTCTAAGATCATTTTTTATGACCATAAGTGATCTTCGATTTTTTTTCTGTGCTATGTCCTTAAACAAATGATGGAAGCGAGTTGCAGTGTGGAATAAATTTAAAGGATTAGATTGTCTCAGTCATGGGAAACAAAGAGTTGCGTCGCCGTGATCCTGAAAGGCAGAGACGAGAAAAAAAAACTTTTTAAGATGCAGCGAGTATGAAGCTAATGATCCTTGTGAAGGAACTTAAGCGGCGAATGTTGTTTTTTTTTTGTTAGTTTATTAAATAATTAATATTGATAGTGAGTAGTTGAAGGATATTCTGACAGAATCGTTTGCATAGGAACATCATTTAGACAGATGGATGAGTTGGGCAGGACAAAAAAAAAACTGTTTCAGAGGATTATTGTTTTTTTTTTCTGACAGAATTTCCTTGAGAACATTATATTTGGATGTGGAGTTTTTGTGTGACTGGAATTGGTAGTATGAATGAAGTTTGAATGAATTCTGTTCCTAACTTTAACGAGAGGGAAACGTCTTTAGTTTTCAGGAAAACGTCGGCGTGAAAGAAAAAAACATTATCGCCGACATTATTGTTACAGTGATGTTGAGGTTAAATACAAATCTTCGAGTATGAGTCCTAGACAATCACAAAGCAACAGAAATAAAGGAAACAAGGTTCTACAAATACCAAAAAAAAACGTTAGAGGCTCACAAACTTCTTCAACCCGGCTTACTTGTCTTAAAGACACTAATTCAACAAGCAACCTTTTTGTTCCATCTGTAAATTTAACGAAGTTATTAATACAAGTCTTTCATAAGCACTCCTTGTAATTTTCGTAATAGAAAGAAAACGTAAATAAGAAAACGACTTGAGTCAAAAAATTGGGTTAGATCTCTTTTTCAATTTGGCAGCCGTTGAATGGATAAACTGTTCGAACTCCCAAAACTTGACTTGCGATATTTGACATCGCTCAAGAGCCTTTCTGTTAAGTTTGTCCCAAAAAAAAGTACAACAGAATTAAAGACGGGCAAGGCATATTTTTACTTCTTCTTATAAAAATATTTCGGGTCATAATCTTGCAAAAATATCAATCCTTAAATTGTTTGATTGCTCTTATTCATGATGAGGCCTGCAATATCGGCAGACGAGGAAACATCCTTAGGCATTTCTGGAGCAACCGCCAGATAGATTAAGAACAGCTTATGAAGAGACTTTTTGGTTGAGGTTCAGGTCCCCTTCAGACTGCAGAGTAGTGACCGACCGAACATTCGGTTTCAAATTCGGCCAGATTCGGCCAAAAAAATGGTTTCGGCTACAGTTTCGGTTTCGGCAAAAAATCGGCCGAAACTCAGTCTTTCACGAGGCACACAGCAAAGGTTATGTGTATCTACCTGTATTGGGGAATGGAGGGAACTAGTTTGCTTCTCAAATAAACTGAGCGAGGTCTTTTGGGTTTGCTTTAGAAAGTTGGGACAAAGCTTTCTATGTCTTGATATTGCTTTGACCGGACATTGATTGAGGAGATTTAGTAGCTTTCTGGTTCTCTGTTTGTTAAGGAGGTTCCAGGTTTGTCTGGTGATCTTGCAAGATAGTTGATGTATTTATTTTTTATGCTTAGTTTGACCGCATCTGTGAGGGTGCATTGTGCCTTCACAGGCAAGCTCATCTGCTTTGCAGTTTCCGTGCATTTCCCTCTCTGGTGCATGGCATGATTGCATTGAGTCTTACCAAAATTAACTTTGCTGTTTGACTAGCACGGTAAACTTCGCGTGAGTTCTTGGTCCGTGAGCCGTATATTTGAATTTGTTTTTTTTTCTCGTACTTATATGGCTTGGTAAGTTCTTGCGTGACATGTCAGGTGACTTCGGACGAGTTTACTTTCTGTATGTGTAAAAATATACTGAATTTATATAATAACAATTAAAATACATAATCAATTCCAACTTGTCTTATAAAGTTTCGGTTTCGGCCGAATTTGGGCCTGATTTTATGATACTCTTTTAATAATAGAAATTTCTGGTGGTGGTTTAATTTGAAATTACTTATTTGACTCCCTGAACTTAAGTTATATCAACTTCTCGACCCACTCATGTCAGTAATTTCTACTCCATTATCTGATGCAAATTTTACATGGTTAGCCAATATTTCCGAAAGAATACTGTGCCTGCTTGCTAGATTCTGAAAACAATGAAACAATGACAAAAATATTGGCAACAACTCCTGAAATCTTCCAGCTACTCTTTGATTAAATCAGCTCTTTACTCTGAAATGTTTCCAAGCGAATAGTGCGGCTGCATTTCACACCTTCAGTTTTTTAAGTGTTACACGCGACACATGAATACTTATTAGCCTGAACCCTGATAGCAACTGAATATCAGATGTAGACTTCAGTTGGTGCAGACCATATAACCATGGTTTCTTTGCCATGGTCGTAGTCCTTAAACAAATATGGCATTCAAAATTGAATTGTCGAATGTATTTTTTATGAATTTGCCTTTGCAAATATCCTTTTCAGTGAATAGATGTCAAGAAAAGGTACAGAAGAATTTGAAAAAGAGTCCTCAATAGAAGAGCCTTTATTCGGACGTGCTTAAATTGAACTCTGATTGATATTGATGATAAGCAGAACGTGTTCATGAAGAACTTTTGAAAGCATATTTTGATAATTTTTTAAAACAATGAAACTTATTTTTGGCCAACAAAAGTACTTTCTATGTCCACTATGTTTATTAGCTAAGTGATTATTGTTTTTTTAACACCACCTTCAACTGCATCCAAAAACACTTTCTGATGTAGGAGCCATCCTGATCTCAAGGCAGACATTGAGAACAGTCTTTAAAGTAGGGATAATAATGGGCGTCATATCAACCGCTTTATATACCTTTGTAGTTCTTCTTTAATATTGGAAAGGCCAAAGTTAAGCTCTGCATGTGGAGCATATGGAGTAAGAAGGGGGAGTAAGTCCCAGTCCAACTAGCCACTTATTCCTGATCCAGTTTGAAAGCACGAAATGGGAACTCAGTGCCGAGATTGATCTTACACTTGTGCTCATGTAATCAAGCCACTAAAATAAAAGTATTATTCATGTAACTAAAGAATTTTTCAGCATTATTTAAAATTTATTATTTATTATAAATTCTTTTTTATTTATTATTTTTTATAGTATCTGAAATCACCTCTTCTCTCTTTCCCCTTATCCAATCTGGGTAATATTTTTATTTAATGAAGGTTTCACTGGGGCTTTTCCTTCAAGTTTAAGATAAATCTGTGATGTTAATTAAATTAAAATAAGCTTATATTGCAGTAGTTAGGTAGTAAGAGACCATATCTTTGTTAAAATTTTATATTGTACATTTAATGCCATAAAAAAAATAATTTTTTAACACAATATTTCGAAAAAAAAAAATTCTAAGTTTATTAGCAATTTTAGGAGTTGTTTTAACAGAGTTGTGTCGAGTGAACATCTTATAAATCCGTCTGCATTAAAAATAATGTCATGTACTGTGTTTGAGACAAAGTTTTACCTTAATGGAATAAGTGATTGGCAAGAGAAGCCCTTTTACCTTATTCCATTGGCACATTTCTTCTCCCATTGTACCGACGAGTGCTGCGCATCATGCGGGAGTTATTTTATTGTACTCATCTGGGAACATATCCTATAAAGAAACTTTATTCGTTGGATTCCAAGCCGGAATTGCACTTTTAACGATGCTGCAACGATTTCAAACTTGGGCTCCAAACAACCCACTCTAGAACTTATTGTAAGATGAAATTAGATTGTTACCATCCGGTTATCCTGCTGAAATATCTAGGCCTCTTCAGAACATCTTGACTAGCCATTTTTCGTTTGTATAATTAAAAAAACTCCAGATGTGGCGAAATGCCCCTCGAACTATCATCGATCAACCGCCGTGGTAATCATTTTTTTGGTGTATTTGGGATCCAATCCTGTTAAAAAACGCCTGACATTTGATTTTCAGTCGTTGCTAAATACGCTAAATTTCGATTCAACCAGACGATCAAATTCCAAAAAATGTTGGATCTTACCAAGGGGTTCTTTGGCACACCTTCGTCTTCGTTTAATTTTTTTTCAACGCGTTTGTCTTACGTCTCAAGATTCGTCCAATCAAATTATTTTGCTATAGTCGTCTTTGTGTAGGGAATGTTGTGGCCATATTTTAACATACCATCTCCATATGAGCTCTTAATTCCACTAATGTCAAAAACAGATCGGCTTTGGTAAGTTTGATTAATTGCGTACCTCCGCACGAGTGGTTTTACGCGACGTTCTTTGGAGTAAATCTTCAAAAGTTCGGTTTTCCGGCTGCAGTGAAGTGCGTTCTTCAATTTACTGAACTACTTTCATCAGGGTTTTATGGTTTAGAAAAAAAGAGGAGCTCTTGTAATTCAAAATTCACCATATATATCGTGCTCCAAAAACCAGTAAGCATATAATTGAAATAAATTTAACGAAAAATTGGTTACGAAACCAATCAATTTAACGGCTTAAATTCTTAAAGAATTTTTCTTCTCAATTGGAAACTCGATACACACGCTCAATTTTCGAGCCTTCAAGAGAAAAAGGTGCTATTGGTTTTTAAGTTTGAGGCTTTGCAAAATGCTGGAAAAACATGCTAAATTCTGCAAAATTTTACACTGAATAGTTAAAAACCGAAATATATGCGCTTTAGGTCGAGGCGTAAAATTAGGATCTTTTGCAGGTTTAGCAGCGGTGTTTTCTGCAGCGAAATAATCTGTAGGTCAACGAATAACTTTGTTCAAATGATCGATTTTTAGACAAGTGAAAAAGTACTCTACAATTAGTTTTGCTGTGACTCCAGTCTTTGCAACATCTAAAATTAATGTCATTCTTAAGCTAACAAGTAATTTAATTGTCCCTTTTGAACAACCTATCTCTGCTTAAGAATCTTCATTCACGTTAACCACTAAAACAGAACTCTACAGGCCCTCAGTTTGATAGTTAGAAATTAAGTTAACTTCCTCACGTATCAGGCCATCTATACTGTGAGGATCTAAACCTGGGCAACAGGCTTTCCCATCTTTCATGTACCGGAACGCGCTGCTTTCAGTTCCTTGGTACTTGATTCTTGAATTAGAGGTTTTGTCTTCTTTTGTTCGTCAAACTCGTGGAAGCATTTTTGTCCATTCGCTCAATGTGGACTTGTTTATCCTGAACGAAGAGTTCGCAGTTGCATCTTCTCCTACAATCGACATCCTCTTATAAACTTTTTTAAAAAAAGTTCTGCTGCATTGCTGCTCTTTTGTGTTTCGAATCAGGAGTCCATTGGTACTTCAGAATTTGTTTTCATCGAAGCAAAAACATAAAAATTAATAAAATTGTTTCTTCAGCTCAGATCTAAAGAAATTTCAACAAATCTTAGCAAAGATTAATTGACTTCTACTCTAGTTAAAAAAAAACTTTACGTAGATAACATTGAAACAAAAACTAATCCGTCAACCTGTTGCACTCTCTTTACCTCAAGTAGTGCGACAAAACAACTCGAAAGTCATGTAAACAACAAACAAAATTTTATTAATATTAAATTTCTCTGCATTCACTGAAGGAGAGTCCTTATCGATTGTTGCACATCTTCTTCCCTTGCCGCAATTGTTATACCTTTCGTATGACATCAATCGAACAGCGATTGAAACACAGACAATACCACAAAGAGGATTGTTCGCACAACAGAACAATAGTATTATTGGCAAACTCAACCCTCATCCAAAGAAGATTATTATCGAGTGTGATGTGATGATGATGATGGCACCACGTCAATTGTTATCCTGGGCAAATAAAATTCGCATCCTCTCAGGTATAAAACAATTTTATTACAATTTAATGATATTGTGAAAACAAATCGCATTGTGCGCGAAATGTGCAAACTGCATCCCTAAATTTTGTGAGGATCATAAATCAGCCTATCAACAGAGATATCATCATGCAATTGATGTCCTTGAAAGAGGTGAGTGCGGAGATCAGTCGATTATGCAAATATGCAAAAATTATGCATGTAAATCTGATGTTAAGTGTTGGAAATTTGCATCCTTTTTGCATTAAAAATTTGCATCTAAATTGAGGGAATCCCTGAAGATATCCAGCATCTTTGAGTTTGCATAATCCTTTAACAAGTAATTAACAAGCATTTGGCATAAGACGTTTCTAGTGTGAGAACAATTTCGTCCTTAAGACCTCTTCAGCTCGAGGGCACTCTGCGGATTTTCTAGAGATTTATCAATATTTTGGTTTTCTAATTCTTTCTAAATTACGAGTGTACAATATTTTTTTTTTGTTTTCTTTCAGTGGTTGCAACATCCCGTCCTAGTAATGAAGCCGAAGTGCAATTGTATAGGGTATTGCAGAGAGCCAGTTTGCTGGCTTATTATGATACTCTTCTTGAAATGGGTGGTGACGATGTACAACAGTTGTATGAGGCCGGTGAAGAGGAGTTTTTGGAAATAATGGCCTTGGTTGGAATGGCATCGAAACCATTGCATGTGAGGCGGTTGCAAAAAGTCTTGCATGAATGGGCGAATAATCCAGCGTTGTTTCAATCGGCACTGCCTACTGTCGGTAAGTTGAAATTGATTTTAATATTTAGAGTTTGTTGTTAACAAGGTTTATTGATTTAAATAGCTTGCGGAGAAATATAAAAAAAATCAGTATAGGAAGAACTTTCATGTTGTTTTAAATGCGCCTCCAAAAATAGAATCTCGGTCATACGGTGTGTATTATGGAGGCCATTCATTTGGTCCAATTTTGAAGACCTTTTTTCGACGAGCATACACAAGTGATTTAAAATAATTCAAGAAAAATTATACCAAAAGAGTTAAATCACAGGACCTAGTCGACAGGTCCATTTTTCGAGATGATTTGCTCACAAATCGGTTGTTCCAAGAAAGTGGCCGATTGACACACTGCTTGACATGTTGCCTCGTTCTCATGAAAGTGTCTCTAAAATGATTCATGTCGATCAAAGAAATTAAAAAAATTAAAATTAATTGCATCTACCTGTCGCCATTGACGGTAATATTGGATCCATTTTTCGACATACAAACCGCAAAAAACAGAAATTCTTGCGATACGTCACGAAATTTCGAGTGTTTTTTTAGCAGAAATGAGTCTCGTCACTGAAACTGAAATGACGGTTAGCTCTAAGTTCAACTCCCGATTGATTTTTTCCCCAACCACCGGAAGCATTCATTGCAGAGTTAACGAAATTAAAGTGAATAAAATACTGCGAATTGAACAAACGCAAACGAGTCGATATCGAGATCTACGGGGTTTCTACGGACCCCACCCATGGAACAATTAATACCAAAATACACCACAAAATCCAAGCCACTACAAAAATCGTTCAGGGGGGACATAATCCCCTGAGATTGAGCAAACTATAAAAAAAAATTGTAAGGGCAAAATATTAGGCGTTTTTTCAACTATTCCGCGTTAAAGATGAGCTGAGGCCGAGTTGCTTGATCGGCGGCGAATTTCGGTCCGGTCACACTTACCTTAACAGAGGCGATCTTCGGATATTCTTCTTTGGATATACTTTATCCACATAAGTCGGTTTATAGCGTTTAACTTAAGTTACTCCGATGGATACTTATGGTCAGCATAAATTGGGTGTCTTACTATATGACTGGCGAACACATTTTGATCTTTGTTGAAAAACAAATTTCCAAAGAACTCTGAACCTAAATGTTTAAACGCGTGGTCAGTCTGTGAAAAGGTTTGACAAGTTACCTTACGAAACAGTGCTCAGATGTGAAATGAAAAATAAAATTTCGTACTAGGAAAAGACAGATCAGAAAATTAGTAGTGACAATTTTTATAGTTAGTTAGTCAACACATAAATTTCTTGGTTGCTCAACGATTCTAGCTCAAAGAAGATGATACGGCAGACGATTTTTCAAGGTACAATGTTTTAAACAGTTTTCCTGAAAATTCGCTACTTTATATTCTTCTAATGTAACTAAGAAAATTTTCACCGATTGTTGCCTGTGCAATTCTTATGAACGCTTTGAATCCGATGAATCAATTTGGAACATTCGCGTAAAACTTAAGAAGATGGAACCAACATTTCTTAAAAATTTTACGGACAATGTATCTCCTCGATGTCTGTAGTAGTTTTGTGGAAATACGTTCCTTTGGTTGAATTTTTTGAAAAAAATTGTTCAAAATCAAAATTTAAAATATGCGATAACGATTCGAAATTAGGGGACATGCCAATCTCCCACTCACAGTCGTGGCAAACTAACTAGAAACGATTTTACCAAAAAATATAATTGGCAAGTAACAACAAACAAAAAATATAACTTAAAGACAGAAGAAATTGTTCAAATTCAATTACTGATTTCGAAATGGTTCTCCACCTTATTATGAATATTAGGAAAATGTGCACGTGCTACCATAGGAAGGTTTACATGCTTTTAGTATAGTTTTTTGTCAGTAGCACAGTAGTTATTTGGTAGAGTACACAATTACTCGCCCCGTGCTTTTTTTTAAATTCAAAGACTAGCATTATTTAAGTCATCAGAATTGATTAGACGGATATTAAGGAATTCGATTTCAGGTATGTTTTATTTCTCAATAATATTGTAGCATTAAGCGACAATGTTTTTCTCTTTCCATTTGCAAAGTTTTAAAACGAAATTGCAAAAAAGGCTAAATTCAGGTACCAAACGGCTTAGGAAATGAAAGTATAATCAAGCTTTATCAAACGAACAAAACAAAATTTAACAAATAACACCAACATCAATATTCAAAGTGATTAAGGTGACAGAATCACTTCACAATGACAGGATAGAAAAATAAAATAAATATTAAATGCTGATCCTTCAATCGCAGCACCGAAACTAAGAGCTATCCTGCAAAAGAAAGACCAAAGCCACCATCTGCATTATGCAGTTCTACACAGATAATGTTTTAAATTTTGGGACAAATTGCTCTGGACGGATGAATTAATGATTCGCTTAAGGTGGAAGTACTTGCATACAAATGCGTTAAGCCGACGTTTAAAGGCAAAGATAGAGGCACTATGATGTAAGGATGCATGTGCTCTAACAGTGTCGGCAAATTTGTCATATGGGAGGGAAAAATCACAGCTGCAGTCTTCCTTAATATTCTTAAAGATGTGATAATACCTGAACGGCAACATCTTATTGGAGATGATTTTATCCCCCCCGTCCTCAATCCGGCGTGCAAAAATTGTATCCAAATACATTCAAGGCAACAATATTAATGTCCCGGAATGACCCCCGCAGAGCCCAACCAGTCCCCCATTGAAAACATCTGCTTATTATTAAAATTAAAGATTGCTGAAAAGACTCTTCGAATTCTGTCAGAGTTGAGATCCCTTGTCGAGACAAAATGGCAAAAATAGCTCCGAAAGAGTGTAGAAAGTATACCGACCAGATTGTCTAACATGTCTTGTGTGAAACTAGTATTTAACTTTTTGTTAACCTTCTTTTGTGTCAACAAAAAATTAACATCAACTTAAGGATGTTTTATTTTTTTAATTTTTGTTACATGAACTGAGTTATTTTTCTTCAATGAAGTGCTTAACGTTTATATATTTTTTTTGCATTCAAAATGAATTCGAATTTGTTAACCTACTTATGGTAGGTAGCAACTGTGTGCTTATTTGTGGAATTTAAATGTCCTGTATCAATATTTCACTGCAAAGATACATTAAGATTACGACATTTTTCGGGTGAAATTGTGGTCAAATTGCAACTTCAAATCATTCTTTAAAATTTTCAATTTTTTACCTAACGATTTCGGTTTGCAGCGCATACCACAAGTTTTCTAAAAGGTTTAAATCTGGATTACATGATTGCAACTCTCAAACATCGACATTATTCTATTCAAATCAACCCCAAAGCATCACACTTTTTCCTCTGCGTTGAAGAGTAACCGTCGTGTGCTTCGGATTATATGCTTATTTTTTTTGACGCCGGAAAAACTTTTACCATCTGATCCTGCTCTATAAATTTATGTTTTATGACTGCAGAATATTTCACTCCATTCAGAAATTCTCTTATCCTTATGTTTTTTTTTCGCAAAAGCTTACCTAGTTTTCGACAGAAATGTTTTTGTTTTTCCTGTCGCTTTTCAAAAGAGTTCAAAGTTGGCTTTCATTTAATGGTTCCCGTACGGAAAGGGATTTCTGGTCCTTACCAAAAGCGTTCTTTTAAATTTGTTTCGAACTCATTTTTGGGTGTTTTTTTGGCAACTCACAAGTCTCACTAATATTATTAAGTTTTACATAAAATAACTATTCTTTCTTGCGTCGTTCTTAATTAGATCGCCAAACAAACTTTACACTTCAACAAGTCTTGTGCAATTAAATATACTAAGCCAAATGTAATATTATTTGGAAAAGTTTAGACAAAACAGAGCAGTCAAGTTCAACTTAATAACAAATCCATTTTATGGACTGCCATTTTTTATAATTCCTTTTTAGTTCGCCTTTTCTGTATGCCAAGGCTACAGTGATGGACTTAACTTCCATGGTGCTTCATTCTCTCAAAAGGCGTTAACTTCAAAATTGAATCGATTTTGTTCACTTTGAAGTTTGCAACAAATAAGATGATTTATTCAAAAACGCATGAAACGAGGTATTTTTTCTTCCATTTTTTAATTTAGCCAGTCGTTTGGTCCATGTAAAAATTATTTTTATAGTACTATAAACCACTAATTGATTTATGACACGCCTCAGCTTCTGCCAACAATGAATTGAAAACGTCGAGAAAAGTTATTCCGGCATTTCAAATTTGGTTTATACGTTCCTCCAAGTTTTCTTCGTTTATCAAATGAAACATTCCAAGTTCATGTTTCTTTCAAACCATGTGTCGCGTTCTCACACATGTAATCTGAATTAAGTCACATTGAAATTGACAATTGTATAACAAACATGTCATACGGCGGGATACTGCAGTTGGTGAATTTCTCGGCATGTTATGACCATTTGCTGCTGGTGTGAAACCATAACACCATCAACAGAGTGCACTGGCTAGTTTATCAACTTATATGGTGTTCACCAAAAAGTCGATGCTCAATTTTCCAAATCTGTCATGCAGCAATCGAAACCGAAATTCGTCTACTTTTCAAACCACTTCACATGTTTGTATAAATTCTTCCCGTACGCCTTCTGCCCACTCTGTGCATAATAAGGGAAAACACAATCCATTAAGAGCGAGTTAACAGGACGGATGACTAACTATCTGGAAATGTATGAACTCATGATTGAGTGGAATACTTTTATTCAGTGTTTTACAATCAAAATCTCTATCTTATTGTTAGTAATGAAATATATTAGATTCTATATGTACATAATTAAAGCCGTTTTAATCATCAGTTCTCTGTAAAATTCTCATTGCCCTTGTATAGATAAAAGAGATGACGTGCGAACTTTTCTTACACACAGTAAATATTTAAATATTTAAAAAGTAACCTGCTTCATTTCTAAAATAAAAATAGCTACATACACAGTTAACTTATTGGGATACACATAAAAATGCAATTCAAGTTACATCTTGATAAGGGTGTTTTTGACATAATCTTGCTTCGAAATATATGCTCAAAACCTTGGCATCTGTAAATACAAGACTGAGTTGTAAAAGAATTAAATCATTTTGAAAGATATTTCTGTTGATTTTATCCGCAATCATTTGAAGTCATTTTTGAAGTCAGTTATTGGGGCATTCAATTTTGACCAGTCATTAAATTAAGTCAAATGAATGCATTTTATATTAAAACATAACTAAGTTCATTTGATTATACCTAAAGTCTGCAATGAATTTACATAAAATCAACTGAAGTCACTGAATTCAATGGAAACAATTAGAATTCTTTCGTTTCGTTTTTGATTTGTTTCGAAATAAGTTTCCGGTGGTGTGTTACGAATTCAACTTTAATGGCAGATTCTTAATGTGAACAAAATAAATTATGAAACTTTTTTTTATTAATTCTTTATTCTCAAAAATTCAATAAACGAGTTTAGATTGGTAAAAAATACACATCCAACAAAAAAAATTGAGAATAGTTAGTGACACTAATATTTAGTAAAAAATAGTATTAGTGTTACATTATTAAAATGATTCAGTGTGGGGTGCACAGAATGGACAGTATTAAATATTTATAAAAAAAGAAGAAAAAAAGTCAAACAATAGGTACAACAATAGTTGTCTGATTTAGTAATCTAAAATCTAATTAGGTGAAGATATGCAACAAAATCTCGATGTCATTATGGTTAATATCCAAAAGCGATAGGTTTACTTTATGTAAGAAGCTTTTCAATGTTCTTATGGTTCGAAGTTTATGATAAAGTTTGCAACATACAATTGAGTAGAAACTTCTTAAGGTAGAAGTGCGAAAATTTGGAATGCTTACTTGGGAACTAAAATTGCTTCTAAGGTTATGGGTGTCATTTATGAGACTTTGTAAAAAAAATTTTTAGAACTTTAAAATAATACAAATGTCTAACTGGAAGAATTCTCAGTTTACTAAACAGGAAAAGGTGCTAGCTAAGCGGGATGAGAATCATTTTATTCTGATAACATACTTTTGTAAAACAGTAAGTTGTAGGATTTTGTGGTACTCACTTAAGTACCACTCCAGCAGCTTGGAATGGAAGATTCCGAAGTAAATATTTTTAAAATGCTTGTGGAGCAATACTTTCTTAGCCGATAGAAACTTCAGATATTGGTTAACAGATATTGTTTTAAAACAGAAATATGATCACTCCAACTAAGGTTTTGATCGATTACCACACCAAAGTACTTATAGTTCTTAACTATATCAATAGAAAAACAATTGATATTACAGCCGATGTTTTCAATATAAGGAATGCTGCAACCACAATTAAGCAAGCTAAATCTTTGACAAGTAGCAGAATAAAACACAATATTAACTGCCAGAGATTCTTCTACGATTAGGTGTAAAACATGAGCTTCGTCTTGCTGCTAATAATTAACATTTTCCTGGTAAACCAGAGTCTTAACAGATGCACATCATGGTTGATATCAGCAACAAGGTTAAAAAGATTTTTTGAGCTATTCGCAAATGCGAAGTTTGCAGCCCACCTCCAAAAGGAAGACTAAAAAGTGAGTTTACATAAATAAAAAACAACAAGGGACTAAGGACTGAACCTTGTGGAACGCCAATATTGATGATCTTATATCTGCTCGCAGTGTCCCTAACTTTTACTTTTTGCATCCTCTTCTTAAGATAAGATGAAAACCATTCTAAGAAAAAGCTTCGAAAACCTGTGCGAGACAAAATACTCAAAAGAATTTCGTATTCTACCATATCGAAGGCTTTCTTTATATAAACGAAGAATCCGGCGCAAGTTTTTTTGTCATCGATTTGTTGATTTAAAGACTGACAAAAATTTAGAAGGGCATCTTTGGTTGAATGATTAACTCTGAAAGCTTAAAAAGTTAATTTTGTTAAGATAGCTTAGAACTCCACATTTAATAGCT
This sequence comes from Orthonevra nobilis, assembly GCA_963555765.1. NCBI lineage: Eukaryota > Metazoa > Arthropoda > Insecta > Diptera > Syrphidae > Orthonevra > Orthonevra nobilis. Next base: position 96,953,425 of record OY743225.1, on the reverse strand, counting down.
CAAAAAATTAAGATATTGGAGAGATTAGGGAGATCTGTCTATAATTCGCTTTATCTTTTCTATTACCCTTCTTGAAACAAGGAATCACATTTGCTCGTTTCAGTTACTAAGGAAAAGATTCCCGAGAAATTACTTAAATTGAAAAGGTGAGCTAAGATATCAACCAAGTTCAAAGCGTTTATTTTTAGAATAGAATTGGAAATATCATCACCACCACAAGAATTCGAATTCCTTAGCGTGTTTATAATTTTCAGTAGTTCTAAGCCTGAAATGGGATTGAATACGAAGCTGGAAACTTTTTTTCTGTTTTGAATTCAATCACATCAATCAAAAGATTGAGTTCTTTCGCTTGAATTCAGTGAATGCAATCCCAAAAGAATGAATTATTTTACAACTCTGCTTCCAAGTTTATCGTTACATTGCTTGTTCAGTTTTTCATGCTGAAGATCGAACGATTCTTATACGTATTCCTTGCAATTATTTCACATTACACCGAATCTCTCAAACTTCTTTTTCTTAATCACATTATTCTTTTCTTTCTTTCAGGTTTCTCCGAAGCTCCATTGCCTGCATACCATCCCGAACCATCCACATCCCGTCCAAAGTTCACCATATCACCTAGTTTCAATCCAACTCCTCTCATGAGCACAGTACAAACGTCCACACAAGTCATGCCGAATATTGTGCCGCCCACTGTAGTCCCACTAAGCGGCAGTGGTGGCGGAACTCCAACTCACACCGGCCTCTCGTCCCAAGTCACATCTAGTTCACCTCAATTGACGCCGATTCTGACGAATTCTCAAGTCGATCGCATTGCTCTTGGGGCGGAAAAAATTGCTCGACAGCTACCGCAGCGTGAGCCTCGAGCACAGACATCAAAAAAACGAACGTCCCGTGAACTTGAACAGGTGATCGCTATGAGTGAGAGTGATCCTCGACGGATGGAAGAGATTCGTAAGTATTCGGCGATTTATGGTCGCTTCGATTGTAAACGTCGGCCAGAGAAACCGCTCACGCTGCACGAGGTCTGCGTCAATGAGGCGGCAGCTCAGTTGTGTAAACTTGTGCCAGCGTTATTGACTCGTCGAGACGAGTTGTTTCCTCTAGCTAGGCAAATTGTAAAGGATGCCGGGTTCGGGCATTCAGCAAGTATAGCGAGGTATGGCTTGGGTCAGCCCATACAGCGAATGGATGACGGTAGTCAATCAGAAACGTCAGCTAAACGGTTGCGATTGTCATCAACCGAAGCTGCTAGTGGCGATTTCAAGGTGAGAATGTTACAGTTTCAGGGTGCAAATAGTCCGCCGTAGAATGCCGCAAGATGCTCATTGATGCTTAATGGTTTTATGCTTAACTGCACAGACGGTATGCTTTTAGATAATTACTTAGAGCACAGCTTTGCTTTTTATTGCTTTAGCGAGTAACTTGCAGGGATAGCAGTCTGGTGATAGTTCAAGTTTAGTTTTGTGTCCTATATCATTATTTTGCAGCAGGTCAACATGACATCGAAGAAAATCGGGAGGATCGTCAGATTAGAGCTGGACTGGAAACTGATTGTAGTGGATTCAACACCATCAAGTTAACACTTGTCACTTGCTTTTGGTTATTTTCTGGGGCAACACTCTTCGGGATCTGCATTGCAATACTGCACCTCTTCGTAAAATAAACATATTGCAGTGTGAAATTTTGTCTATGACGTTCATGAAGCGTGGTACGTCTCAGTTGCCAATATATGACAACTGATTTAACTAGATCCCTTCATTCTGAGAAAACAAAAAATGTTGTAGAGAAAAATCATACTTTTTTTATTTAACATACTTCGAGGTCCTTATTGACGTCCTTATGATTTCCATATTCTTGCTGCGCTGCTTGCACGATCGACTTCGATAGTAGTTTCGAATTTTACAAGAGATGTCGCTAACAGTTTGTAAGAATATTTGAAGAGATTCTTATAAGAATTCTTATGAGAAGAAGGATCTAGTTAGATAAACCCATTTGCGTCATCACGTATACAACAATTGTAGTTGTCATGCAGGACTGTGATCTTTCCTTATTTATTTTCAGTGACTGATCAGCATAAACTACATCACATCTGGTAGAAGGAATATATGACTCTGTGATTTATTTATTTACATAAGTTTTTTTTTCTCTTTTAATTATTCACAATTTTAGCTTTTAATAATTTAGCTGTATTTTTAGTTGTTGCCTTTGTATATAGAAAGTAGTTGTAGACGCTTACTTTTTAAACTATGTGCCAATACTCTTGGTACGAATCATAAATATATAAATAATTATTATTTAAACTAAAAAAAAAAACTCTTGACTTTTGATTTGACAAACAAATTTTATTTATTATTTGCTCCTTTTTTTTGGTATAAATATATTTTTAATTTGCAGAAATTTATTTAATACTTGGATTTAATTACAAAGTCCTTCACATTCTGAATAAGAATGAAACTTTCGAATGGCGTTGTTTGTTTTCGGATTATATTTAAAATCTTCATTGTTTTTCTTGTAAATTGGAGTGGTTCAATGGTCAGACTTTAAATTGTCATAGTCTTGAAATATCCCCGCTACACTTTATTTCAGTTTCAATAAATATGAGCATTCCGATCATCAATATTAGTATTGTATCTGTTGCAATGCTATCTCAATAGACTCCCTTCAATTTCAATAGAGAGTCTCATGACTCTTTTCTCAAAATGCCTACGAAAAGACTTAGAGAGTAAGTTTCGGTGAAAGAATTCACATACTTTGCGAAGGGCGCTTCTTTGGTGAGACGTCGATCAAAAAACTCTTTTAAAACTGTCTCACAGCACAAACTATCGAGCTACCAAAACAAAAAAGAAAACATTTTCCATTTTTGAGTGTCTCAGTTTTAGTTTAGTCAATGCCACTTCAGTCGTTTCTTTTTATTTTGCGGCGGTAATGAATTGAATTGCTTTTTGAATCACCTCCAAATAATCATGTCGCACAAAGTTACCTGAATTTGCGCCTTCACTTTTGCTATATATTTTTCCGCAGGGTACTGAAGCCGCAAGCCACTTGCTAATATTAACAACCAAGTTGTCTTTCGCTAGTTGTCACCACAAGTCGATTCTTGAACGTCCCATTTCGGTCAGGGATCAGTACTCTCAGTATCTGTAAATGGCGTGTGTCCATAGTAAAAAATAAACTTGGTATGTTAGTCTATAGAGGCTTTGATATATCAAGCTCCTTGGAGATATCACTGTCTGACTCCTCTTTTTTCTAAATAATTTTAATATGTACATGGATTTTTAATATTATTGTCGCCATTTAAATTTGTATTAAAAAAAATATCGTATGCCAAGAATTTCGATGATAGCACTTAAGGATCTTGGTTAGGCTCCTATTGATGCAAGGTAGGAAGGTAGGTAGAACTGACTGGCATTGCCTCACTTAGACCATTATGGTCCATTGAACTGTCACATAATCGGCTCACCCAGACTTATCATTGACCTATTTATTTCATTCGTTTGCTTTTGTTGCATAAATTCTATAACCAGTTGGTGGTTAAGAGAAATTTTTGTATGTCCTTAGTATTTATGTTCGCTATATCTTCAAGGCTGATGAAGAAATAACAACCCATTAATTTTCTTCTTGTATCTGCGAGGGGCGAGCAGGTACCGAGATTGTGTAGAACACTTTCCTCCTCGTCATCGTCCAATTCCGCCCATCTTCCATTGGTGATGTTTATGGCGTTTTCCAGTACCAAAGCTTTTACTGCTTTCTATGGAGGCTGAGGTGTTTTCTTACTTTCTTACTAATTCATCGGCTCTTTCGTCGTCCGGAATACCCGTGTGCCCAAGCACCCAGCATAGAGTAAGGTTGCATCTGTCCGCTATCTCACTGAGAGATAGGCGGCAGACTTTTGCCATCTTGGAGTTGATCGATGGTTTTTTCCAGAGCCTTTATAGCTGCCTGACTATCTATGTTAATTATAAAAGAACTACGGTCTATCGGGGGCATTGAAAGCCGGAAGACTACCTCTTGAATAGCTGCTATTTCTGCCTGGAAAACCCTGCAGTGGTTCGGGAGACGCAGAGCTAGCGATAAGTCAGGTACACTTCCATATACACCGGATCCTGTACCTTCTTCCGACTTGGAACCATGGCATTCGGGTTGCAAACCTTAACTTCGTTCCACTCAGCTCTTGTGGGATATAGTTGTTTTGTGCGTTATTTCGAAGACCTCAAAAGGTGTCATGACAGACATTTTGTTGGAATCTTTGAGTTTTAAGTATATCCATGTTGTATTTGATGTTGGCTTTTTCCCATTGGTTACACTCTCTCAGCCTGTAAGAGATTAAGCGCAGGTGGTTGCGAGCCCATAGCTTATGCAGATGACATTGAACTAGCTATTGAAGGTAAATTCGCAGACAACATCAAGAGATGATGGAATCAGCCCTGAAAATTGTAGTAAAATGGTCGGACAGCGTTGGACTTGATGTTAACTCATCTAAGACGGAACTAGTTATGTTCTCAAGGATTTATAAAATACTAAAACGTTATGAATTAACTTTCACTGACAAAGCTAAATGCCTTAATTTTATTATCGACAGAAAACTATCAGGAAAGCATCGATTACACTTCATACCTGCAAGAGAATTGTCGGACCCAAATTGGGAATCCGACCAAGGACAACACACTGGCTCTACACTGCTATAGTAAGAACAGTTCTGACTTACGGAGTCCTAGTTTGGTGGCCGGCACTTTGGACTAAACGTAATCTGGCTAAAATAAGCGGAATAAAAAGAACGGCATGCATCTGTAATACGGGTGCACTCAGATCAACACCGTCGGCTGCCCCAGAAATTTTACTACATCTTCTTCCCATGGACATGTAGGGGAAGCTTACTGCTTCATGTGGTAATCCAAAGAAAAGGAGACATGACCCCGCCTTGTAGAGTGCCTCTGAAAACTCCTCTTTCCGCCAAGTAACTGCCTTACTTAGATTCAATTTTCCTGTTTTTTATGACGTTGTTTATCCATTCTCGGATACAAAGTTGATAGGAAAACGAGCGAAGATTTTTTTCGATATGTGCCATTCTGTAGTATAGGAAGTTACGCAAACGAAAAGAAATAAGAAGGGTTTCAAGCGCTGTTGTGTGATCGCCGCCTTTGCTTATGGACGAATAAAGAGAGTTAGAAAAATGTTTGGTATGCGGCATATTTTGATACTCGTAAGGCTATCGGAACCTATAGGCTACAAACAAAAGGGGGAAAACCCTTCATGACACGATCTCCATACTGGACGAAATATAAACATACCTACAACTTTGTACGGAACCTTCGTTGCGCGAGTCCGACAAGGAATTGGCCAATTTTGTTTTTACGAATATATGGTTTTTTCTTTACACGAGCGTTCAATTCGTCCGTTCTAAGGATTCAAAGTACTGTTTCATATGTCACTTTTTAGTTTCTCGACTCTATAAAACAGGACTTCCGTCTATTTTTTAAAATAAAATCTTCTCATCGTATTAATTAAATTGTTGTCTTCGTTCCTGCTTGGAACGTATTTAAAATTTTTGTGATGTGAGAAAACAAACTTTCTGCTCTCAACCCCGTTGGGTGTTTTCCCATGGTACCATTTGGGTTCACTACAAATAACAATTCACAACAAAATGATTCCAATCCAGTCGAAATATTTGATTCACTAAGTTTTTTTCATTTCAAACCGGAAATACATTTTACTAACCAGAGGTGAATAAAAGTTCAATAAGTACTTTTCTGTAAGTAGAAAAAGTCATATTGTTTTCCTTTTTTCTTTAAATTAAAATTTATATTTGCTTTTCTTTTATTAATATATTTTATTCAATGAAAATACATAAACATAAAAAATTAAAATCCTAATACATTTGTTGGAGAAAATGGGCATCAAAAACAGTTCTTTCAGTGTCCGATTAGTCGTGTGAGCCACAGTACACAAATTAATTAATTTATTTATTAATTTTCTTATAATTAAAAGCTTACATACAATTCTTTAGTACATCGGAAAACAATAGAGATCAATCCATAACTAAAAACTAAGTGCGGAAGGGTCCAGCAAATAGATAACAATAAATACAAATAAATATGATGTGGGGGAACATAAGGCTTTCACAAACTGAATGTTATTTGGCGTTCCTATAACAGTAGTTATAAATTAAAATCCAATGAAAATAAAAGAATGCAATTTAAAAAAAAGATGAAACAAAAAATATTTAATATAGACTCAAAAAGATGACATAGACATGAGCTAGTAATGATTCAAGGACTTCATGATTATTATCAATAGTGAGTCCTTAACCTTTTTTAAGAACAAATTATTGGGTTGGCAACTAAGTAATTGCGGATTTCACTCATAGATGACATAAGTTGAATTTTTAGTTTTGCTGACGCAATCGAAATGTAAACACATTTTGTTATTCAGTAAAAACAAATTGTTTGATCGGTTTTGTTTGACGTCTGTTGAAAAATGGAAATTCAAAACGAACATTTACGTTTTAGGAAAAAACGCATCGCAAGCTCACAAAAAGTTTTGTGCTGTTTATGGTGACGAAGCTTTAAAAGAACGGCAGTGTCAAAATTAGTTTGCCAAATTTCGTTCTGGTGAATTTTCACTTTAAAGATGAAAAACGTTTTGGTCGTCCAGTTGAAGTTGATGACGACCAAATCAATAATCGATTCGGATCGTCACAGTACAACACGTGAGATTGCAGAGAAGCTTCATGTAAAATGGGTTGCTTAGAACAATGCCAATCGGAAAAGATCGTAGAGCAAGCCAGGTGAACCAGCTCAAAGAACATCAAAAGCAGATATTCATCAAAAAAAAGTTATGTTATCAGTTTGGTGGGACAAAGGACAAAGGAGTTGTCTACTTTGAACTTTTACCACCCAAACGAACGTTCAATTCAGATATGTACATTGAACAATGCAGTTGAAGAAAAGCGGCCCGAATTGACAAATCGAAAAGGTTTTGTATTCCATCATGACAAGGCGAGGCCCCACACATCTTTGGTCACTCGGCAAAAAATATTGGAGCTTGGTTGGGAGGTTTTGCCACATCCACCATATAGTCCTGATGTTGCACCATCTGATTACTTTTTATTTCGATCTTTGCAAAACTCCTTGAATGGTAAAAATTTCAATAATAATGATGTTGTCAAATCAAATAAAAACCAGAAGTTTTATGAACGTGGAATTATGATACTGCCTGAAAGATGGCAAACGGTCATTGGTATTTGGTTCCATGAAAAAATTGTCTTTTATTTTCTAAAAAAAATCCGCAATTACTTAGTTGCCAACTTGACATAATGTGTATCTGTTCTAACAGAATATGGTAATTTATTAAATATTAAGGGGACCAAAATATGGAAGAAGTGCGAAAAATGTTAGCAATGTTCCCACATTGACAAGATACATGGAATTTATACGAAGACTATAAAGATGAGTAGTTCTACTACGAATATTACCGCTGCCTTTGAAAAATTCCTAAGTACTTAAAAAACGTAAAGATGTCCCATTGATAGAATACGCTAGTCTCTAAATAAGGGCCAGCTATGAGAACTTTGATTTGTTTTTGTTTCTGAATTATTTACAAAGGTCCGTACGGGTGAAGACAGTAGGGTATCGACCCAACTTGTGGTATATAAGGTACTTCTTGGATTGAGTAAGGTCGTAATACATTGTCCGTAATACTTTAAGGGGCCAATGTTGCTTAATGAGTAACATTTTACGCGTTATGAGAGGCATATTTAATTAAATAGTTTGAATTTAATATTTCAAATTCAAGTTATGGTCAGTTAATACTCCAAGATATTTGAAGCGATGCACTGTTTCAATCTTTAAACAATAATTGGAACACAGTGAACTACGGACAAAATTACAATTTTAAAATCTATGCAAAGATTAATAGAATTTTTTACAATGATAACCATGGAAGCATAAATTCAAATCATTCACAACATTATTTCATATTTTGAAGGACATAAGTTTCTGTTAATCGCTGATGAAAAATGTATGTTCCATTAAGGGAAACTTTGTCCTTGACGTGCCATATTTCAGATGTTTGCATTTTATTTATTTTTAAAGGAAACGAGTAAAGCTTTTCGATTAAGTTTTTTTCTTGCTTTTGTTCATGATGTGCAGAACGTTTAAATTAAAAGAAAAAAAAAACCAAAATGGTGGCCGTTGCTGATCCCTGAAACAGGTCCTCAAATCGCGGGAGGTAAACGAATGTCAGCCGTTTGCTGCCTCTTTGTTGATCTGAAGCACAAATTCAAAGCATATTGTCAATCTCAATGATCCTTTGGTCATGGAACTATGCAAAAATGCATCTATCAAAAAAACGATCCGTCATTCCGTGAAGACATATTTTCTGAGTATTCTCTCAAAATTTCAGGTCTATATGTTAATTACATCGGTCAGGAGAATGTCAGCCATTTTAAAAAACGTGTTTTCGTGAAAAACGCGTTTAATGTTTTGTAATGTGTTTACAATAATGTTTTTATAATTACCGCTTATCGGCAATGCCAGGTCCATGGAGCCATACCTCCTCTTCTTCAAGCTGCTGATGTTGAGTTGCTAACATCTCCCGCTGCTCAATCCGGGCCTTTTTTGCTGCGTCGATCACCTGTCTTTCCGCACGCTCAATTCAAACGCGTTTAAAATATCGTAAAGGCGTTGAAAATATCGCGAACGTTCGAAATCCGGGAAACGATTCGACAGATTTATTTCTATTTACATGCAAATTAAGAATCCGTAATAAAAAAAATTGATTTTTTGAAAATTTCAAGGACAGAGTCTCCCTTATCAAAAATCTCAAGGTTTCTATTTCTTCGTCAATAACTCTCGTGTTGTATTTCTTATGACAATGTATTTAAATAAATTGTTTCCTTACAACTCGCTTTTGGAACCACAAATTGGATGACCTTGTAAAACCCAAAAAAAACTGACTTCTCCTATCGGTATCCTATCGTTTCCTCTGGGCACTGTTTAATTCGAATGCTGCATGTTTTTCAATATAAGCTTTGTTGTACAAAAATAAGCTTCTGACTTATATATTTTCTCACAATAAATTTATTCCTAATGAAAATTTAAACAACATCAAACCTATTGGCTTTTTTTTAACTGCAAACGAAGCTTCCATTTAAAAATGCCGATGTGACTGGAAATGCTGGCTTTTATTTGCTTTTTGGCTTCTTGAAAACATTGCAAACAGTAAGCTTGTTTTGCGTGAAACCCAACTTAAAATCAAATTAACTAATTTTTTTATGTTATTGGAATGTTGAAGGATACGCTGGAGGATTCGAGATACAATTTATTCACAATGTACCAGAAGTTTGCCAAACCACCTTTCGACTTGTCGGATATTGCAAAGTTTTCGTAAGTAATGTCGACCACAATCCAACAATGACTGCCTTTCAGCCTTCACCCAAAAATGCTTTTATTTTTAGATTAACGAAATCCGATTATGAGGATAATGAAAATGATGATTCAAGATATTCATTTAGCAATTCCAGTACACCACCACTTCCGGTAAGATCCATATCCCTAACAAAGAGACGAATGCTGTAAAATATTTTTTTGACTTTCAGATAAATGACAGAGAGTTCTGCGATAATATGCGAGAAGATGCAATCAAGTCGCCAAACAAATCTACAGAGACTTTAACATCATCACCGCTTGGAGTGCAGGTAATCGCAGCCTCGGGCGGGCACATTATTGCAGTGGCCAATCCCGCTCTGGCTATGAGTCCGGCCTTAAATGAAGCGATGAGTAGTATCAAACGGGAAGCTGATTCTCCAGAGATATGAAGCAGAATCCTCAAAGCAGCAGAAGGCTTACAAGTGGCTTAACAAAAACATGGAGTGCTCGGAATTTGATTTAAAGTATAGTTTTTCTATAAGACAAGTTCATGTTCATGAAATAGTGCAATAGGACAGACAGACATAAAAAATAAACAACTTCAATTGACAATAACTGACTGAGAGTGAGACAAGTGTTTGAAGAGCATGTTGGACTCTTCAAAGGCTTGCCTCACAAAAAATACTTATACATTGAAGGAGGAGTACTCCGTAGACGATGTTTTACTTAATTTAGTCTTAAGATTAACGTTTTAACAGACTTATAAAATCAAGTGCCTATAAAAAGCCCAATAGACATTCCATCTTCTTTTCTGCATAAACAAACAGACTGTGATTGTAAAATAGTTAAAAGAAATAAGCTGGCTAAAAGATGTTTTAAGCTTTTAAAAACTGTATACGTGGAACCTTAATTTAAACAACGAATTAAATTATAACTTTAGTGAAGATGTATATAAGGGCTATTGTTGATTGACAATAATAATAAATTAATTCAAAAATAAAATTGAGTTGTTAATGATAGACAAGTATCTCGGGATACTCTCCATCGGGATAACCTAGATGCGGATCCGCTTTATTCATCAAAGTTTCTGTCGAGCAGTGGAACAACTAAATAGTCATCAGCGATCGAATGCAGACAGGTTTAATACGTTTAAAACTAAGAAACTCGTATTTTAATATTTTGTCGATTTGCACTTTTTATTTATAAACTTTCCACCTGGGTTTCATTTCTTAATTTTTTATTTATTCAAAATTTAACACTTAATCTACTTGACAAAAATGCTTAAATCTAACAAACTATAACTAATTAATACTCTCTTGTCTGCTAGCTCTTCGCGAACGCTCTAAACAGAAAAATAAAATTTATTTTGTTTTTCAACTTAATAAGTTTAAGTTAATTTTTACATTGATTATTATTAATTCTTAGACAAATTATAAGTAAGAAACAAAAAAAAAACTTAGAAACAATAGCATTTTTCGATTTTATTTAAAAGAAATCGAATCCTACGAAAATAAAACTAACTTAAGGGGTAGAATACCCCCTTAAGTCTAGAAGCATGAATTTCATGTAATTTTTGAAGTGTCATAAAAAAAAGGCAATTAATATTTTTAGTATACATTTTTATACTAGCTATTTATTAACATAACACAGCACCATTTTGGCCGACGTTCAATCGATCAACTTTTTGATATTTTCCAATGTTTTTGATCTCAAGGCTACTTGAAAGATCTCCCTAAATTTATATCTCAATGTTTTATACTGTTTTACGAAACTTTTTGTCAAGAACACGGCAAAGCTTGGAAAAATATTACGCAAATTTGAATTTCAAAAGTTTCTTCTTGTTCATGATAACGGAAAAGTCGAAAAGTTCCCGGAATTCATTCCGAAAATTAAAAATACAAGTTTATTCATCTAAATTTTTATTGTCCCCTTCAAAGTATCAGGTCGGCAACTAAGTAAATGCGGTTTTTTAAAGAAAATAAAAGACAATTTTTTCATGGACCGAAATAACTTAATTCTGTAATGTATTGCCTATTTTGAGCAATGACCTTTTGCCATCTTTTGATCAGCAAAAAACTGAACCCGGTACGATTTGACATCATCATTATTATTGAAATTTTTACCGTTCAAGGAGTTTTGCAAAGAAATGAAAAGTAATCACATGTTGCAAGGTCAGGAGTACATGGTGGATGTGGCAAAACATCCCAACTAAGCTCCAATAATTTTTGCTGAGTGACCAAAGATGTGTGTGGCCTTGCATTGCCATGATGGAATACAACACTTTTTCGATTTGTCAATTCGAGCCGCTCTTCTTCAACTGCATTGTTCAATTTTGACAGTTGTTCAATGTAGACATCTGAATTGATCGTTCGGTTGGGTGGTAAAAGTTCAAAGTAGACAATCCCTTTGTAATCCCACCAAACTGATAACAAAACTTTCTTTTGATGAATCATTTTTTTTATTATTTGTCCACCTTGGAATAACATCTTTTTCTGTAGTATATATAAACTTAAAACTACTTAATATCTAGTTGTTTAAGTAAATGGTAAATAGTTTATGATACAATAAGGATAATCAAACGATATAACATAATTCTTTTTATTTGAACTGTTCACGATTTATTTATTATTTTTGTTTGGAAGCAAAACGTGGTGAAAAAAACCTTATACAATGGTGTCATTTTAATGTCCTTAGAATAATAGGCCTAAATACTACAACACTAACTTAACCTAAATAAACCTAACTTATACTAAGACTGAATCCTATAATGTAATTCTCAGATCATAAATATATGAGCTTCACAAGATATTTTATTTATCTTATCCAGCTCATTCAAGAGGCAGACATATTACATGTCAGAGTTCAGCCTGTCACTAACCGTTAGCCACAACCCCATCTAGCCGCCAATATTTACTTTATTAAGCCTCTCGTTATTTACCTTATCCTTGTCAGGCACACTTACGCAGTATCTGAGGTTTGCATGTCCATCCCCAGAGTTAAAAGGCACATAGAGAATGCGCTTGTCTGTCGCCCTTCTAGAAAAACGATGTATTATAGGTACGTTCGTGAGGTCCGATAAATAGGCATTAGCATCCAGGTTCACGAATGCCTTCAGCGGAATATGTCCACTAACCATACAACTTCTGAAATACCCAGGGTTAGGATAAAACAAACCTGAAATATGTTCGTTTTCTATAACGTTTGCTGATCGCGCGTAATGGTTTCTCGCAAGATCAAGAACAACATTGTCAAATTCTTGATAGGCTAGTGTCATCCAATCAAATTTTGTTCGCAACATAGTGACGAAAATCTGAATGAGCGCATTTCCATGTAGGACGGACTAATGTTCCATCATACTTAACTCGCGTAAGTCAAGATTGGACGGATAATTGCTTTGTAGCATACGACTTTCACATCGGACGTCAAACTGCTGGAGTAGAAAAAGGCCTTAAGGGATATAAATACCGCTTTTGCTCGAGTTCAACACACTCATGCCAACGCTTGATCCAATCCTCGAAACAATTTTTTTATTCGGTTTTCGGTACTTCCTCTCGGTTGCTGAAAGGCGTTCCCCGTAATAGTTTTTTTTTACTCCATTGAACAGCAAGAAGTCACAAGGAGCTAAATCAAGTGAATTCGGTGGCTGTTGGATGGTATTTGTTGCATTTCTCGTCAAAAAATTACGAATAATGATGGCACTGTGCGACGTTGCGTTATCATGGTGCAAAATTCACGAGTTTTCTGCCCACAATTCTGGTCTCTTACGTCGAATGGCCTCGTGCAATCCTCTCATAGCGTCCAAATAATACACTTCGTTTACTGTCTGGCCTTCTGGCAAAAAATTCATGATGCATTACACAAATGTAATCCATGAAAAACGTGAGCATTGCCTTCTTTTTTGACTGAAAATGATGTCTTGATTGCGTGTCGTACTCAAAAACCCATGTCTCGTGTTAGGTAATGATCCTTTTGATGAATGAGGGATCGGATTCAGCCTCGCAAATTTTATACAAGTTCTTTGTTGGAAATTTAAATCCATTTAAAAAATTGTGAAAAACCTTCAACACACACAGAGATAGGTGAACTCTTACCTACGTAACTTTTGCTAATGTGTTGTGAGCTAAGGAAGGCCACGGAGGTATCTTTGATGTAGGTCAGGAGGACGGCGGCACGCTTGTGGTTGCTCGGCTGAGCTCGTCGGACGGGGTAGTCTTTGTCCTCCTTTCCGTACATCTCCTGCTCAACAGCAAAGAAAAGGTCGTGTCAAAGAGGGAGGGAGAAAGAGAGAGAGAGAGAGAGAGAAAGAAAGCGAAAGCGGAAAAAGGCGGTGCTCAGGGTTACCTTCTAGATGGGGATCTTATTGAAACGAACAGTGGACCAACTTTCCCTAGCTATCCTAAAACTATCCCTAATCTAGACTAAAAACAAAAATAATAAAACTATCCTAATCCTAATCTACCTTAAATCTATTCTAACTACTTAACTAACTAGCCTATCTAACCTAAATAACCAAAAAAATTTATAACCTTAAGCTATACCTTAACTAACTTAATACTACCTAAGGAGTCCTAGCTAAGTTGATCTCTATCCCTCCACTACAGTCCCGTCATCCAGGGTCGCACCGATCCATGGATCTGCCAGTGGATGGTGTTTCTAGCTTGGCCTTTGTTATCTCCCTGCCCAGAGATTTCGGGAGATAACTTCCAAAGGCGGCATAGTCCAACAAAAGGTAACTGTCCGTTTGGTCATCGTTGAAGTCCTGTGGAAATATCCTAGTCTACGAAATGGACGGCCTTCCCCATTAATGCACACACACTCAAACAAAAGAACTCACTCGCACATCATGTTGCGCAGTCTTCAAACAAAAAAAAACAATTTTTGTGGGTAAATGCACCAAAAATATTTCATCTATTTACTCCACACTGTTTTTGCTTCTTAAAATTCAGTAAAAAAAATTTAAAAAAAAGGAAATTAAAAATCTTAAACTTAACCCTAACCTAAGAAAAAGAATTTAATATAATAAAAAAAGAGCAAAAAAAAGGAAAATAAAAATTTTTTGTGACTCACGCTTTTCATCCGGATCCCTCGATGTCCTGCCGGCAGCACGATTCGGGAACAGTCACTGCACTTAACATTAATTACAAACTAAAATTCACTTCCTTTTACATTAATTCTTTGAAACTAAATCTACAATAATTATCAAAAAAAAACTATTGAGCTACTTTCATACTTGAAAGATTCACAAAAAAAATTATTCAAAAAAAAGGAAAACCAAGGCCAAAAAAAAATGAAAAAAAATTAAAACACTCAAAGAAAAAAATATTTCACTATCCCCGGGTTCTCCGTCCGCCTAAGGATTTTTTTTCCTGGGCCTTTGGTTCGTCCTTTGTCTGATTGTGGTCTTCTTTGTGGCTTATAATTTCCTTTGTTATATATATGTCTGGTCTTGGTTGTAAAGTATTACGCCTCCCTCACCCTGTAGTTATAATTAACATTACACACTTGTTACTTTCAAAATGTGTAACCTACCTCCGCTAAGTTTGCGGCACTTCCAAATCTATCCCGGTCCTTGGGGAATAAATGTCCATATATAGTATATAATTTTTTTTTCCAGGTCACGTCCACAGCTTAAATCTAAGTATATTTAGTTTTTTTCCTTAAAACTTTTTTTTTTTATTTTTCATTTATTTCATTTTAAATACCTGGTTTTCCACTGCGGAAATCTCTATCTTTACCGGGTTTTTATTTTTCTTTTCTTGGTTGGGGCGATCCCAATATGTTGCCCTTAAATACTTTTTCTTTCTTTCTTTTTTTTTTTTTGTATATTTGATGTTTGCCACTGTCCAGCGCGCACTTCGTTGTCTATCTCTTAAATGACCTACTTTTCTTGGGTGGTCATTGTTCTTGGGCCTAACTGTGCTATCGACTTTTGGGGGCCCGTTCCATAGGGGAAAGTTTCGTCTACGTCATAATTTATCCGAGCGTTGATAGGGAAAAAGTAGTCGTTCTCTTTCCCATTCTCAAGCTCTTCGTCAAGTCTTGGTGCGGTCACCATGAGTTTTTCGGCTTATGCTATTTGGAGGCCTCAAGAACCATTTTTGTCTTTCCGTTCTGTCAGTCTTAATAATAATTTTTTTTTGTCCTACTTATACTAACTTATATCCTAATATCACAGTCTTATTCTTATTATAACTTTATCACAGATTACCAAAAAAAAAGGTTTCAAGAAATTATTAACTTCCCATCAGGAAGTTCTAGTTTTCTTTTGTCCACCACCGTGACCTACTTTCGGCAATTCGCTAAATCGGTTCCGCTCTTTTTTGCCAGCGAGAGCAAGCGAGATCGCTATTGCGATCTTCATGTTGTTTTCATCTGTCATCTTAGATTCATCAAATTGCCTCTAACTATCGCTGTGTCCCGATTTTTGTTTGATGATTTTATTTTTGTAATTAGATGAAACAATTACCGATCCTGAAGCTAACTTCTTGCTGCTGCCTATGGAATCTCGCTTGCCTAGGATAAGTATCGTGGTTTCGCCTGGATTGAGGGATGATTCCTGTGGCAGCAATGTAAACACGACATGTTGTGTTTACATTTCTGCCCTAGAATCATTCCTCTATCCAAGCAATTATTTCCTATGATTAATCCCTAACTTTTATTTATTTATTTTTTTTTTTTGCGGTGGACGATCCCTCCACGTAACAAATGCAAAAAACAGAACTCAAATCAGAACAGTGGTTATTCCGGGAACTTGTTGATCAAGGTGGTGTATCCTTAGACAAGTAAGCAGCCATCGTCATCCCTTAGACCGCAACATACGAAGATTGAGTTTGTTAGTTTGGATTCATATCACTTTCTGAAAGCGTCATAAAGCCATATTTTGAATATAATATAATAAATTGAATATTTGATAAACAGACATCCTTGTAGAAACAATGGAATCCAACTTGGGGCACGAGTACGACAACTTGGCCGTAAAAAAATAATAACGTTTTCATATGGAGGGGTCTTAACCAAGCATTTTATGCTATTGGAGGGTGGGGGTCATCTCGCCCCATTTAGGAGGTAGGAGCAGTTTTAGAAAAAATTTACTTAAAATGAAAAAAAAAAAAAAACAATAAATAAAACCCAAGGGCAATAGTTACAATAAAGAACTATAACGAATTTGAAAGCCAGAATAAATTGAATAATTTATGTTAAAAGTTTTTGAAAAATGCACATGCAAACTCAAAATTTTGGTAAAAAAATGGGAAAAAAGTTATGATAATAATTTTTAAAAATTATGAAATGGAGCGCTAAATTGGCTTCTTGCGGTCAATGCTTATATCCGAGTAAGGATAAAACGGAATGGGTTTTATGTCCTCTAGTTTTTGAGATATTTGAAAATTACTATTTTTGCCTTGTTTTTTGGCATTTACGTGGTCTTCCTTTAAGACAAGTGATTGAATGATAGGATAAACGTCTGCAAGGCCACTTTATCAACAGTTTCTTTATAAACAGAACCTGCCTGACCCGCTTCGTGGGAAAAAGGGACGCCAACTCTCTTTCCGTCGTCAGTCCGTCGCTCCGCTCAGGGTATGTCTTTTTCGTTAGGCAGGCGCCAATGTAGTAATTGACATTCGGAATTAAACGTCAACTCCCCCACTATGTTGCAACTTACCGATGAAGGTGGCGATGCTTATGAAGTTCGGTTGAAGGTGGCGATGCTTAAAAACAAATTAAAAAAAAGGTGACAGTATTTGTAAGAAATCAATCAAGCCATCTATCGGCAAATTTTTCCATGGCCTCAATGTCGGCTTGAGATTCGCGAGTTGCTAGCTGTGAACGCCTGTGAATGTCTTAAGCTATAACAACCAAAAATTTGTTTTAAATATTACATATTTCAAAATTAGCATTTAAGTAATAAAAGTAAACTAAGAAAATCTACTATTATATATTCTATAATATATAATATACTATGATATGTATAATCTACTTTACTACTTAGCGGCAAGGAAAAAACCTGTTCTGAACAGATGACAATCGTTGTTTTTTTTTAAAGAAGATAACGTCGGCTGCTTCTTTAAAGTGAACTCCAAATGTAAGAAGGATTTGTGGCCTTTTATTCATGAATACGTAAACCCCAACTCCAGTCGTATTTGTACAGACAGCGCACACAACAGCAAAGGCGAATACGTTAAAAAGACCGATCCAACCAACACCATAAATGATCTGGAGAATCAGAACAAGCCATTGAAAAAAAAATTAATGCTGCCAAACAACGCAGCATCTTCACTAATTTTCTTTTATCACAAATACTGCCTTGAAAAAGAATACAATCCAAATCATCGAATTTTTTCTAGACACAAAAAACCAATGTTTTATCGCTGGTGAAGAAAGTGTGGGTTTTGCATCTAAAGAACATCGACCCTTCCAACGTTCACAGTGAGTACTTAGAGAGTGTTTTGCCGCCAAAACAACCTCGGCTCCGCACCATGATTAACAAACTCAACGAACTCGAAAGTAACACCAGTACGGACGATGACTATATTCGGTTTTTTGTCTTAGATTCAGAGTTAATAAGCATTGACTCCAAGAAGCGAATTTAGAACTTCATTTCACAATTTTGAAAAAAATTGGTATACATTTTTTTTCTTCAAAATTTTGAGTTTTCATGCGAAATTTCAAAAACTATTAACATAAATAATTTCATCGAATTTCAAGATTAAAGAATGGGTTTCAAATTCGGTATAGAACTTTATTGTAAGTGCTGCCGTTGGGTTTTTTTTTGTTTTTTTTTGCATTTAAAGTATTTTTTGTTTAAATTGCCCCTACCTCCTAAACGGGGCGTGATAAAACTCCCCTTCATTCCATGGTTTAGACTCCCCTATAAGAAAGCATAATTATTTTTGACGGATAAGCTATCGTATTCTCCCTCAACTTGATCGACCTCAAAACGTGGAGATGGCAAAATATTGAATTCCTTAAATCCCATTCCAAGAACTTCTAGATTGGAAATTAACAAATCATAATATTCCCTTACATCAAAATGCTTCTAATGCTTATGCCAGTGTTTCAATTTTCTTAACCCCCAGAGCCGCTTCTTAAGCTGGGAAATGAGATGGAATTGAAGAATTGGATGCTCTTGCAAACCAATTCAAAGTTGAGTCTTGGTGAAACAGCCACTCAGTAAAACTACACCACACTTAAGTGATATCACTTAGTACAGTTTTGCTTTCTTTTAACATCAAATGACAGCAAACTGTCTCTAGATACTGAAGGCAGAGTTGATAGTCAGAACAGTTTCTCTCCGGAAAGTAGGTTGCTTATGAAGTGACATTTCTTGTTTAGTATTATTTTACAAAAGTTTCTACAAAAGGTTACACTATTACAAGACACTGGATTATTTAAATCTACAAAGTGGAATACGGATAATATTTGTACCATCTATTCTAAAATTAGCTTGTTAGAAGTTCAAAAGTCATCAGTGACTTTCTTTATCGGACTAATGCAAGAATTTTTAACTGTGAGGCAGAATAAACTGTGTCCAAAACTATTTAATTTATTCTTTAACACAACCCTAAATTGGTTTATTTTTTCCAGCACAAGTATTAATTATTATTTTGACAAAACAACCTTTTTTTCATGAAGTTAGCAAGCATTTCCATTTGCTTATTGCTCGCCGTATGAACTTACATTTTGCCGTTCTTAAAAAACCCAGCCAAGTGCGAATCAGATTCGCGCAACGAAGGTTCCGTACAAACCTCTAGTTATGATATTAGGTCGTCCATGAAGGAAATCAAGTCTCGAAGAGCTTTCTTCCATATTGTTATGCAGTACCCTTAAGGTTTTGACTCTCTTGCGAGCATCAAAATATGCAATAGCCGTATCTTTTGACTGTGTCGATTAAAAAGCTAGATTTGATCTAAAGGGGTTTTCAACAGGGACGCTACAAAAGTAGAGCGACAGGTACAGCAAACGACGCCATTTTTCTTCCCGTTCTTTGACATTTCTCTTCAGTAAGGGTTGCCATTTTATGATGGAAAGATTTATGAGCCAACAACGTGTCGAAATTATTAAAATTAACTACCAAAATTCGGAGTCAGTGGCCTCAACGTTATTCGAAAAATCATCTTCAGCGATGAGGCTCAATTCAGGCTGAATGGCTCCGTCAATAAAGAAAATATGCGGTATTGGTCCACACGTACTCCATGAGTCATCATTGCATGGTTTATGGGCCGACGGCGTCATTGAGCCGTACTTCTTCCGTGATGATCAAGACCAGCACGTTACTGTGAACGGGGATCGCTACCGTTCAATGATAACTGAATATTTTTGGCCCCAATTGGATTATATGGACTTGGAGGACATGTGGTTCCAACAGGACGCAGAAGCCACAAAGCGAATGTCACAATCAATTTATTGGAAACCAAGTTTGGAGAACGTTCTATCTCACGAAATTTTCCAGTCGCTTGGTCGCCTCGGTCCTGCGATTTGACGCCGTTAGACTATTTCCTGTAAGGCTACGTTAAGTCTATGCCAACAAGCGACGATTGATGAACTTCGTACGAGTATCGGCCGTTTTATGGTTGAAAACCGTCGAAAATTGGGTTCAGCGTCTGGACTTCTGCAAGCGTGCCCATGGTGGCCATGCAAAAGAAATCGAGTTCCATAATTAATGGCATCGAACGTACTTTCACAGGATTAAAGAATTTCATTGATATCCAAAACCGTTTTTGTTTTATTTAAAAAAAATTTTGTAGCGCTCTTATTGAAAATCCCGATACCTAGCATGAGCATGCCACAGTAAGTTTCACCAATCAAGCCAAATATTTAGGCGTAATAAAAGACAGCAAACTAAGCTGGAAACCAAACATTCAAGATCGTATTAAGAAGGCATCGGTAGCTATATACACATGCAAACCGTCCTCGGCCCCAAATGGGGATTGAAACCGAGATTGACGCACTGGATGCATACAGCAGTCGTCAGACCAATCTTAACATATGGCATCCTCGTATGGTGGCCAGCATTGAATACAAAAAAAAAAAACTGAAAAACATACGTAGAATCCAAAATTTGGCGTATGGGAAGCTGATAGTTACCAAGTCAGCGATTAGATTGAGGGAGTGTAGCCACTGGAGCAGCACAGCGCCTAGAACAGATGGCAATAATCAAGAATGCGAGAACTCCGAAACACACAGACGATATCGCATCTATCTTAGACTAGAATCGGGATACAGAATACTGATCCCAGATAGGGATGACTGGACGTTCCAAGATAAACGAATGCACCGGACTTAGAGTATCTGTGACTCGCCGGTCCTTTGGTCGCCCAATCACCCACTGCAGTGTATTTCAGGCAGAAGTTAAAGCCATCCAAGAGGCTGCCCGCTTACTGTCAATGAATCCTATAGACGGGTTTTCTATAGTCATAAACAAAAACAGTCAGGCGGCGATCAAGGCTCTGAGCACAACATCAGTTAAATCCACGGTGGGAAAACGTTGCCGCCTATCTCCCAGGGAGTCAGATGTAACCTAACCCTATGATGGGTCAGATGTAACCTTACCCTATGCTGATGTGATGCTCGTTTTCAGTGAGTGTTCTATCCAGCTTAACTTCATTGTACCGGTATGGAAAGCAGAGTCCCGTAATGTGACTGCTTATTTCTGACTGTCGATGTCGTGTTGAAATGAATGAAGTTTTCAGCTGCTTTGATGAAATCACACAAAAAAATTCAAAGCCCGTGACAAAATATTTCTTGGGAACACAAATTGGAACTTGGGACACCATGATGAAAAGCTTTTATCTAAGGAGATATATATCAGAGGCAAAGATCCTCAGAAAGCATGGCATTGGCGATCCCAATTTAAGAAGCATCACGAGACCAGTGCCCACTGGCAAACCAGAAGCGACTGTGCCATAAAACACAACCAAAAAGAACATGGCCCACTAAAGTAAACCTGCGTTGATGAGGATGAAGATGAAACCTTCCAATACAAGTGAAGCCTTTATGCATGAAAAGTTTCGCGAAGTAGTTGGTAAAAGTGAGCTGCTTGAGTTATTTTCGACTGAAGTGATTTAAATACCATGAACCTTTGTACTCATCTCCCGAACATTTTCAGCCTCAAACAACGTAAATATTTTTTTTTTCACACCGCAATCAATTTTTATTTCTTATCCGTATTCGTAAGGGTTAATTCGTGACCGTGTCCTATGAACAGCACTGCAACCTGTCTTCTAAACTCTATTAGCGATTCCCGCCTGAATCCAATTCATAAAATTAGCAATGCTTGCGTATACGCCAGGAGTCTCTTTTCTTGCACAACCAATGCCATACGAAACAACGCCAATCAATAGGAAACGTGGTGTCCGATTGAATCTCTGAAATAGGAGACAATTGAATAAGTTTTCATTCATTTAGATGAACAATTCGCACTCTTACCTCTGCGACCATAAGTGGACCGCCCGAGTCTCCTTGACAGGAATCCTTGCCGCCTGCAATGTCACCAGCGCATACAACCGCATTATCAAATTGTGTCTCCGAAACGAGTTTGTTATTTTTTCTGTACAAGTCTCTACAGAGTTTATTGGCGTAGACGGTGATCTGAAGCTCCTGAAGTTGCGTAGCTGATTTACCGCCCTCGACTGTCCTACCCCACCCAGCAACAAAGGCTGATCGGTCTACAAAAGACTTTGACAAAAGTTCTGCCGTTGTGGGCAGACAAATCGGAACGATTCTCTCTAAAAAGAAAACAAAACTTAAGTCTTAAAGGAACAGTTCATAATTGAATCATTTTACCGCTTAACTGAACTTTGGTTGAAAGATACAGCAAGGCGATGTCATTGTGGCCATCAGAACGTCTGAATCGAGGATGCTTGAGAAACTGAAAGAAAATTTACATTCAAGCTTGTTTCAACACCAACTTGTTTCTCTACTTTCGAGACAGGCACGTCAATATGAACCCCCTCGGTGTCTGTACTTAAATCGTGCTCGCCCAGTCGGATGAAGCTCCTGCAATGAAAAACATTTTGTCTTGAAACTCATCATTTATGTAGCCAAGTTCTTTGCTCACAGATCATTTCGGATACAATGCGCAGCTGTCAAGACATGACGATCTGTGATCAGGGTTCCGCCACATTTAAATGGGGATCCCGACACACTGTCACTGTATCCAATTAACGCGATCCATGGCCATGATCCGGGACTAGCTGTCACACCTCCAACTAGTGATGTGCGAGGTACAACATAGTTCTTTAACCCACAACCTTCCGCCATGGTTAGCAATTTCGCTGGCTTTATTTCAACGTTCGGCGCCGACTTTGGTCCTGCATGGGGTAAGGGACAGCAGACCACAGAGTATACATTCCCACAAATTCGATTAGACGTTCTTAGGAACCTAATAAAAGCCTCATTTCTTTGGTCGTTTTGCAGAGTTCGCAGTAGCGATTCACAGCTTGCGAGAGCTTTAATTTGAAATGTAAACATCGGATAACGTGCTGAAGATACTTTAACATCCTAACTTACGTTTGCAAACACCGACTTTGCGATCAGGGCCCGTACATGTGTCGCTAGATAGTCTGCCCGACTGAGCCCGTTCGTTTCTTGAATTGGCCCCGCCTTGTTGGAGTCGACGTGAATGGGGTGCTGCTTCCGGAAGAAATGAATTATTGGGACTTACTGCGAAGCCACAGCAAACCTGGAAGAAGACTTCTTTTAATTCTATGTAAATGGGAGCATTCGGAAAAGGTTGTATATTACCAGCGGGTCCTGTACTTGATGGCGGTTTGAAGCCCTAGCTCCACATGATTGTTTGGCCGCTCTAAAGTATTCATTGGCAATTTGAGGAGGTTGAATGTTTAATAAATTCAGCAAGGCAGGACATTCGCTTAGAGGGGCACATTGCCCAGCTCTATTGTCCAAACGTTGGCAGGCATGATCTAAGAAGAGATGAGAGAGTTTTCAATTCAGCACTCATCATGGATATAATAGTATAATAATTATATTTGCAAAGCATTGTTTAAATATAATTGCAAGACCATTCTGGAACAAAGTCAAAATCATAAAAAATTAAAATAGACGGATCGCTGGGTTGAAAAGTTCTTCCAACTTATTTTTCACTGATACTGAAAGGCTCCTGTACTTTCAAAAACATTTTCGAATAATTACTGTGTTTTAGTTGGTTAAGTTGACACGCAGTGAATAGCTACGTTTAATAGGTTAACCGCTGAGACGCCGTTCATTCATTCATTCATTTATTGTTCATTATTCTCATACAGTTTACATCTTTCTTAAACATTAAATATTTATTCTAATCTAGCTATAATTATGGAACTATTTTATGAGAATAGTTAGTGACATTTTATATTTAATAGAAAATATAAATAAATGCCACTTCAATTTATTGTAATTCAGTGTGGGGTGTATTAAGGCAAATATAAGTTAACTATTTATTTAAAACATCTATGTTCAATAACAATTAAAAAAAAAAAACAAAAAATATACAATTTAAGCGTGCGGAAGCAAATAATGATCTTGGAAATACTATATAATAATTCCGATATTTAAATATGGAAGCCCAACAGGATTTCGATTTGATTATGGTCAAAGTTGAGAAGCCACAACATTAATTTCTTCAAAAACGCGGTCAGATTCCTAGTTATTTTTATTTTTATAGGAAGCCTGTTAAACAATCTGCATGAAATGATTGAGTAGAAGTTTCTGTAGCTAGTAAGTAAGTTCTGCCGGTCGAAGATTGGGCTTTGCATGTAACCACCTCTCGCAAAGAAAACTTTCATTACTTTATAATAAAACAAATGATTCACAAGGTCTTAAAATATTCAAGGCCTTAAATAGATGCATAGTGTGAGAAAAACGATTAGTTTTATAAACTTTCCTTATGGCACATTTTGGATGGACAGTTAACTGTTGGAGTTTATTGCGATACGCACCACGCCAACAGCTAATACCATATTGCATTTTTGAATGAAATATGTCATTATAAAAAATTTTTAAGGTACGTATGGAACAGTACTTCAGGAGCCGGTAAAAACAACGAATGGATGATAGTAGATATTTCTTTTAACACAAGATGTGTTTGGACCAACTCATATTTTGGTCGATGATAACACCAAGCTATTTAAAATCCTCCACAATATCAATTTTAAAGTAATCTCACTACAATTTACTTCATTACTATTGTTATTATTGTCATTAATTTTCCTACACTTACAGTCAGATAAACTTTGCTTAATACAATCTGATGCATGCAATATAATGTCTAAGTTCGGGGGTTCTTGCAAACTTAGGCTAAAAAACATTAGCTTAGTTTTGTTACTTACGATCAATTTGTGTTTCGCAAACCAACGTCTTAAGATGTGCACATCATGATTTATATCGGCAATCAAATTCAAGGGGCTTACTGAGCTAAAGGCAATACCAAGATCATCTGCAAAAGCGCTTATTTTGCCTACGAATGATTACTCGAATAAAGAGTTTATATAAATAAGGAACAGGATTGGGCCAAGCACAGATCCTTGTGGTACACCAAGATTGGTCACTTTCAAGTTAGTGGTATTTTCTCCAATTTTAACTCTTTGTGTTCTATCTTTTAGATACGACTCAAACCATTTGAGGATAAACCCACGAAAACCTACTTTTTCCAATTTATCCAAAAGAATGGTATGGTTTACCATGTCGAAGGCTTTTGTTAAATCAACAAAGAGACCAGCACAAGACTTTTTGCCATCCAAACCCATATGAATATGTGAACAAAATCTAGTAGAGCATCTTCAGTAGAAAGGCCTGCCCAAAACCCAAACTGCAAGGTACTAAAAAAGCGTATTCTATTAAGAAAAGAAAGAATTCTAGTTTTAACTGCTTTCTCGAACACATTTGAGATTGAAGACAGTAAGGAAATTGGTCTGTAGTTTGTTTTATCCTTCTTGTTACCCTTTTTGAACAAAGACAAGTGCACATTTTAACTCCTCAGGAAAGTTGCCGGATTCAATACTCAAATTGAACAGATGTGATAAAATATCTACAATGTTGAGCGCAGTTTTCTTAAGAATAATATTAGTTTGTGTGTGTAAGGTAGGTGTAAGTGTTTTCATAAAGCCCATTCCCAGGTTCCAAACAGTGCACTTATTACATAGGCAGATATTCAATTTCATGTCGAAAATTGACAAAAGAGCAGCTTTGACGTCATTAAAAATATATTTATCAATCAAGTTCTTGCGGCTATCATTACAAATGCATGCTCTGAAATACAATATTTTTCCGATGCTTGGACAACGGCCAAAGTGATACCAAAACTTAAAGCTGGAAAGTCACCTGAGAATTCCATTAAGCCAATAAGTTTGCTCAGTAGTGTAAGTAAACTGAACGAAAAATTATGGGGGTTTTCTAGTCTAGAGGCATGTATTTCATATTATTTTTGAAGTGTCATAATAAAAGGCAATTAATATTTTTTATTAGTTATTTGTTAACATAACAAGAAT
The DNA here is from genome assembly GCA_963555765.1 of Orthonevra nobilis. Lineage (NCBI taxonomy): Eukaryota > Metazoa > Arthropoda > Insecta > Diptera > Syrphidae > Orthonevra > Orthonevra nobilis. Next base: position 96,927,579 of record OY743225.1, on the reverse strand, counting down.
ACAGAAAAAAAATAAAAATATAAAAAAAGTTGAAAACTTCAAAAATTAGCAGTTGATGAAGTGGGGGTCTCAAAAAATTGGCCCGTAACCATACCCACGATTTCAACCTCCTAGTAAACTGAAAGCAAAAAAAAAAATCAAGAATAATGTCGCAATGTCTGGAACTACGGAAAAGTTGGAAAGATTTGTTTTTCACCAAACGGCGACTGCCTGAAAAAAAAAACAATTTTTGTACCACTTTTTTTGACTGTTTCGAATTTAAAAAAAAAGGAAGAAAAATTTGGAGATGAGGATAGTTCCAGACATAGACAGGTCTATAAAGAAGACTGTCTAAAAATTTCAGGTAAATCGGTCCAGTAGAACCTGAGAAATCATGGGTATTGTTTTAAAAGAGACACTTTCGAGAAGAACGCGTTTAAAGTTTCGTGTAAAGTTTTTCGCAGTCTAAGTCATGAAATGATATTGTAGACTTACATTAATTCAATCGACCATACATCGGACCTTCCTCGAATTGGAAAAAACTATTTTTCGGGTTTCTCTCTTCATATCGAGCAGTTCTGGCCTCCTTTGCACTCGTAAAACTGGTGCCTTCCTGTGCCGTGAATCTTTTGCGTTGAAATCGCCTTCTTGTTTGTCGATCTGGATGCGTAATCTTTTGCACTGAGGATTTTTTATCCATTTAATTAAAAAAAAATATATTTCAAAATATTTTTATTTCACTCACAGCTTGGGGTATCTCGGATTTGGACAGAATATATTTTTTTTGTAAACAAAAAAAATCAAACCAAAAATCGATACACGGGTCAAAAAATTGATGTCATGTTTTTAACAAAAAAAAAATCAACTTCCGATAATTGCTCACAAATATGTAGAAATTATTTATAAGTGCCTTAAATTTTTAAATAAAAAACAGCATGACTAATATGCTCTAATTTTTTTATTATTAAAATCAAAAGGAACAAAATATAAGAATTTCATTTAAATTAGTATCGTTTTTTGTCGGCGACCTCTTGAAGTACACAACAACTCTGCGTATTTTTTTGATGACTTCATTTATATATTGCTCGTTTGTGAAATCTGGAACATGTTGGATTGCATTATATGGGGAAATAAAAATTAAAGCTGCTTCTGAGTCCTCGAAATGCTCGAGTAAGGTTGTGAAGAGCGAGACGATCCTTAAGCAGCTTTATACATATTTTACGCGTTCACTGATCCAGAAAAACGAATCAGGCCAAGACTCCAGATATTATTTCGTGAGTGAGCATTAATGTTCATGTACCTTTAATTGGCATAGGAGGTCCATTCATCGAATGTCAAGCTAAATCTTTCATCCAACTGCCTTAAATTATTTAGTTCTATGGTAATCTGGTGCCTTATTTGAAAACTACAGTCAACCACATGTTTCCGAATTGTCGCGGCCGACTTCGGTAAATCTGTATAGCCTTTGCAAATCAGCAATTTTCTCAAGTCTGCTGATTTAATAAAAGTAACGAACGCCAGTCCATCTAAAGCCGTCATACGTGATAAAACCTTATCGAGACTGTCAGTATAAGTTCTTAAAAAGTAGTCATCCATTTTACGTTTAACAGGTGGTGGGTTAGATTCACAGTCTTTTTTTTTAACATTTTCAAATCACAATATTTATAGGTACTAGTTCTTAATTTGAAACGCGTGCAAGAATACCACAAACATAACAGCAACTAAACCATTTCTATACTTTCTCGTACAGTATTTTTATTTTGCACTTGCAACATCGCTCCCTCTTTTTCGGACACAATTCTTTCTCCTTTAAACAGGTTTTCATGTGTCTAGGTAATAGAAACCACCCTTAGTTGCATGCGCTGCGCAATCTTGACTGCATTCTTCTTTTCTAAAAACATGTGTCTAGGAAGTGGTAATACCGCCTTCGAAGTTCTAACATACACTTTAAGTTTGTATACACAATAACTGTACTGCATGCATGCGTGGTGCATGGAACCTATAAGCACTGAAGAAACCATAATAAAAATAAAAAAGGTGAATGCATATTTTGATTTGCGCCTCAACGCACAGTGGGACGAGCCATAGCAATAAATAAAAAAATTAAATATTTTAGGGGTACATTTGAGTGATTGGTAAGTTATCTCAAATATATATTTATTCTCTAACTGCATCGAAATTATTTGGAATTGTGAACTCGTGCAACAGTTACAGAGCCATAAACAGTGACTAGTGGACATTTTTTCGCAGGCAGTGATAACAAGTGTTTTTTTTAATATAATTTAAATTTGTTCCTAATTAAATTGTGCGCATACATAATTTTTGTACAATGGATAATAATAGTGATCAAGGTATGGGAAATCATATTTTGCTATAAAAAATTGTGTTTATTTCGTGTTTTTTTTTTAATATGAAATCTGAAGTGCATGTCTACTTAGAATATTTGAAAAAATGTGAATTTCGGGTTTAGGCAAGGTTTTCTAAAATACCCCAAAAAACCCCCTTGAGATTTTTCTTGTTTTATGTTGATCTGTATATCTATTGGCTAAATCACGAAAGAAATTTTGCGCAAATTAGCGGTTTTTTAATTATTGACATTTTTGTAGGCTTATCTTCATCAATCAAAAATGGTGACCTGCTGCAAACTTGGATTGAAAGTGAGAAGTCAATGAAATTGATTACCGTTGCTGCAAAAATAAATGAATTACAAGGTCTAGAAGAGTCGAATGAAGATGTAGAACTTCAAGTTCAATAAGCTTCGAAGTATTATTGCCTAGAATTGAGGCACAAATGGGAAAGTTGCCAAAGAAAACGGGATAAGTTCATGCAAGTTAATGAACGCTAGCTTAGACTTAATTTGCTGTTACAAGTTAAAATGCTTAATGAGAAAGATAATCAAAGTCTACCAGGAACGAGCAAAGGCAGACCTTCAAAAAGTTTCGAAGAATCCAGCGAATGTACGAAAAAATGTCGGGTTCATGAACTAACTTCGCATAACAGCACATACGAGCTTAGCTATGCTGCTAAAATCTCAAGTCGTTTTTCAAATTCTTCTCAAAAATCGGAAAAGACTTTAACTTTTCAGCAAAGCCTAGCATTGTACATAGACTTGGATTTGTCTAAGAGGAAACAATACGCTCTTCTGCTTTCTGTTATTAACGGTATTCACAAAGACTGTTTTCCAAGTTTTTATAAATAACAAATATATAAAGTTGAAATTTTACCCGAAATTGCTGTTGTGTCGGAAACAGTTGCTGAAGTCAATCTTCAATCCCTATTAAACAAAACCTTAAAAAGCATTGTTGAGATTATAAAAGAAAATCTGTCATCTTTACGGAATACGAGCACTTCATTCGATCTCATATGCAAATGGGGCTTTGTTGGCAGCTCCGGGGACAGTAATTATAAACAAACATTTATTCATAGTGATAATACGGATAGCTCCTTATTTGTTACTGCTTTTGTGCCATTTAAATTAGTAGATACTATAAACAGTACAAAAGTTTGGATAAATTCCCGACCAGGTTCAACTCATGAAATTAATTTTCCAGAAAGAAAATAGTACTCTTATTGCGTCCGAGCAAAGCCACATGGAGGAGTCTGGAACATTTTGAGATCAATATTGATGGCAGAAGCATCAGAACAAGTACGATGACTGATTTAATAAATCATTTGTTAATTATTTCAGACCCACTCATTTCAAATACACGTTCAAATAGCTCACATATGCCTAAAATCGATACAGATATTCCTCAATATGTACTCAGCAATAATACGGAAGTCTTGACATTACCGATTACTATAGACTTGAACGATATTGATGGGACATCAGAGAGGAATAGCGATTAATTGGTTATTATGATTTATTTGTTATACTTATTTATCACATAATGTTTGAAATTAATTGAATCATAAAATTGTTTACTGAAAATAAAAGTAAAGGTTGAAAAATATGTACAACATCAGGAAAATAAAGTTTGCGTTCCAAAATAAAATCGCTGCTCAACTCTTTTATTCCGAATTAAGCTCAGCGGGGCATTTACTGCTGGTGAATGTATGTGTTTTTTAGTTCATAACATAGATACTTAATGTATTTAGTGACAACATGCAAAATAATTAAGTTTCAGTCATTAAAACATGAGATATTATTTTTGCCGTTTTCCCCATACACTCGTCCCACTGTGCAACAACGCCAAATCTGTCAGGCACTACTGTAATCTAACCTATTCCAGATATGTTTCTTTTCTGCACATAATTTTTGGAAAATGGCAAAGCAAGGGTTAATTTCGATCATAAAAAATAATAATCTAATCTAATCTAAATTTTTAAAATAAAGAATTACTTAGGTGTTTGCTTCAGAGGCAGAGAGTATCAAATAAAATCAGCTTTTTCAAACCCGAAAATCGCGAGATTAGTGACTGGCAATCCCGGGATCGTTTAAGAGCAAAAATCTTCCGGGATCCCGGGTTTGATTTGTGAACACTAAATATAAATGATACAGGCCATCTTGGGTTCTTGAATTATAATATATACTATACAAAGGACAAAAGATTTTACTGAGAAATATGGATTCAGGTAAACGGAGAATTCCTAATGTCTAGTGTTCGATTAGTTCCGGTCGAACTAGTTTGGATGCCGGCAAAATACCGATATCTCCAAAAATAATTTGAATTTTGAAAAATCCTCTTGTAGATATATTCTTGAATAGTTAGACTTTAAAAATAGAAAAAAATAGCTTTTTTTTAAATTTCTAGACTAGAATACCCCCTTAAAGAAAAAATTACGAAAATTCTTGAAAAAAGAAATATCTACCGCGGTATACAATTTGGTTTTGGATCGAATCATTGCACCGAACATGCAACTTTGTCAAAAGAAATCGAGCACAAGAAAAATCGACAGGCATCATTATCCTTATGGTCTTTTGTATAAAATGATAAGTCTGTATTTTCCTTCGTTTTCTTTCAAAACAGTTCAACATTTTTTGTCTAGTCGTTTGAAATTTTGAGCTGGACTTGGGCCTCATCCAACAAGCAAGCTAGCTGTATCCGCATGATGCATCTTTAGTTATGGTGGAATAGAGGAAGCGTCGATGGTTGCAAGTTTCTCCGATATTTCTAAAAGAGACCCTTTAAACTGTACTGCAGATGGATAATGGTTTACCCTCGTGGACGTCTCGGCACTCTTATTTATTCGAGAGCTCGCGTTTATGCTTCGTTTTCCGTGCGCCCTTCTCGCAGATAGGACCAACTAAGTAGAAGTATTTTTGTAGAACGGGTTTCCTAGGTTTATTCTAGGTCTGATCTCTACTATGGTTGTTTGTGCAGGATATGTTTGTTCCGAGGAAGATCTACCTTTAACTACCTCAAAATTGTAGCTGTCAATAGTTTTGTTTTGCCGAGATGATGTTCGATGAAACTTTTTGTGATCGACAGCAAACACATATTGTATATTATCTTCATTGATTCTAAGACCAACCGGGTTTGCCTGTTTTTCAATCGCAGTGAATGCTTCAACTACGACATGTCGGGATGGAGCGATGATGTTGAAATTGTCTGCGTATCCCAAATGCCGGGTGGACTTGAAAAATACAGTACGCAGTACATGCCCGTCGTACTAACTTCATTGAAGGAATCACATGTCAATGTGTTTTTTTTTTTGCCGAAACCCGATTGACGTTTGGGACAGAACGGCGGCTTTGTCCGTCTCTAGCCATTTGAAAGCTGCTTCTTCTTCGACCAGATTTGGGTTTCCATCGTGCCCAATCACAATCTCTTGGTCATACCCATGCTGGAATGGCTGCTTAAATTTATCAACCATTCATTGTGGAAGGTGACAAGATTACAATTTCGAACAACCTGACAGCGTTGGCATTCATATAAAAGCTTCTGGTAAATTGTTGATCTTTGAAATCTTTTTCCCTTTTGCCTTCTTTTTCTGGGCGTATTTCTCATCATAACACGGATTTTTTGTCGGGGGTGGTTGGCACCGTAAGGTGGTCTCGGTTACTTCCTGTAAGACAATGCGGCATAGTTCGCACATTTAGTTGCCATATTGACGGGTCTGTCGCAAAGCCAGTCTCTGGTGGTAGTCAGAGTCGGCACTTGCTGCTCGTAATTCGTACTCAGTGCAACATGAGTCCCTTATTTAATGTATTATCTTTGAGAGGAAAACCCTGCCGTAATTTTGTAACCGCTTTCGCGCAGATGGAGTTTAGTGTTCAACGAAGAACTGCGAGGGGTGTTCGAAGCTACACTAATGAAAACAAAACTTCACCTTCAGTCTTGCAAGTAGAAAGAAATGAAAACTAACTTGTTGTACGCTTATTGAGGGTGGCTAGATATGAATGAAGTTGACTTGGAAGTTTTTTGAAAACCACCCTATGCTATGGCATCAGTTGTGAAAATTCTTTTACCAATGACCCAAGCGACAATGGTGTTGAGGTGACAGATAAACAGTAAAACATAGGTTATGTGTGTGCTGAACTTACATGGATATTAAAATTCTTTACATCTCATTTTTAGATTGGTCCCCCATTTATGCAAGAGTTTTAAGTTGACAATCTTTTTTAACATATTCAAAAATCAGTCATGAGCTTCGGTCACGCCAGATTTTTAAACCAAACACTGTTTTGAGTTCACTAAACGTTCCCTTTCAATGTCTGACACGCTCGAATCACTTTTTAGCGCTTTTCTCAGCCACACCCCACTATCTAAACGTCAGACTTATGTCTATCAGTTATCAGAACCACAAAGGGAGTATACTCTATTAAAATCTGACGCGCTCGAGTTATGCAATGTGACTGTTTTTTTTTTTTACATTTGTGAAAATTTTTACACGCTCTTCCCCCCACTGAAATGGAAAACTTAACATAATCTTTTTTTCGTTTTAGAACCTAATCTTCACAATCCAATAGGTCCCCAAGCCGCTCTAGTGACTGCCACCCGGACTCCCCTTCTATAAAACCGACGCTCAGATTTAAAATTGCTATTCTACGGATTAACTCCTCAGGCAAGGAAATATCACGAGGAAAGTTAGGAGTGAAATATTGATGCAGCCGAAAGATCTTTTGCTAGACTATGTTTTCAAATGGCTGCTTCAAAATAGGAAACAAAATAGGAAATCATAGCCATCCTGAAAGCCTTTCCTTGCAACTTTCCTTGCGACATAAAAGCGGAACGACTAGGAATTTCCTACAAAGATTTTCAATGATGTTGCAGAGACGAAAAATGCGAAAGTCTAGCACTTCAAGTGTGGGTGACTATGAAGCACTTAGTTTTGCAGATGCAAACTTTCCGCAATATTGCTGATAAAAGAGATTCCTTCTTTATTTGTTCAACCCTTTGTTTTTACCACTCATTTCAATTCAAGAACAATGTGAATCGGTACCTCTCCTCTCTATAATTCTAATTTCTTTGATGACAAACAATAACCATCTCATACTGACCAATCAATACTCAATCAATTTATTAACAACAAAATTATACTTAGTTTATTGACTTAACCAAAAACAAGGAAATAATCTTAATTATGCTAATGAATTGACTTGTTTTCCAAGTTTGAGATTAAAACATAACCACTGTCCAGCTGGATTGCCAAATTAAAAAAAAAAAAATAAACCAAAACAAAAACAAAACGTGACTCAATAGGCCAAGCGACTTTTCAAAAAAAAAATGTAAATTTCTAAGTACTCACATCTTTAAAGCTGATGTGACAGTGTGGCTTGCAATTTTCCTATCAACAGATATCCTTGTGATAAAACTCATTCTTGACTTAAGTGAATCTTTTTATAACCTCTCACCTCTTTGGTTTTGCCGACGTGATAATCCAGATGCAATGAACGCAAATCCAATAAGAGCTACTTCGTGCCTCATTTTATTGTCCGTCTGTGGTGTACAATTTTGCTTTCTATTATCTAAAATAATTGTTCTTCACTATTTTCGATAAAACACAAGACACACGCTAAACTAACGATAGAGTTCTTTTTTAAGAGTAATGGAATCGCGGCAATCCTTTCGAGCACAAGTTGTTCTGAAGACTGGAAATATTAAATTTATTTGGTTTCATTTATTACAACGAATAAAGATGTGTTTCGAGAATCTTCGCCTTCTTGTTTCTTAATTGGACTCTGTTTTTGTTTTTTTAATCAAAATCTTAGTTCTAGGTGAAACGCATTTCATGATTGCTTAAACGAGTCTTTGAGGCGAACTGGATATGCGGGAAAGAACCAGCCGGTGATTTTTTATGGGTGCACTTTTATGTTGTTCCAATTAAATGATTCAGCGCCAGTGAAACTTTTGACGAAGTATTTCTACCCTTTTTCTCATTTGTCTACTATCGGTTGATTGATTGGTTGATTCGGCGAAACAAATTAGTTGTACTTTTGTCTCTCCTGCTATTCCTTGTAGCATCTTCATCTCAGCCTGAACAAAATTGTAAGCTAGATGGGAGCTCTGGACGTACAACTGGAGTGTAACAGATCGGAGTTCCCTTACCCGTAAATTATATTCACCAACGAAAGCTTTATCAGCAGTAAGAACAAAAAATCCAAAACAATGAATAGGACTGGACTGAGCACACTTCCCTGCTGTACATCGAATTTGATTGCGAGTATTAATCTATCAACGTTCCTTTAAAACTCAAGATGGCACGTTGTAACTCACCACCGTGGCTTAAATACGACATATTATGGAAGAACGCAATGCCGCATATTCCCGTTGGAAGCGGTATAACGTTAAATTTTTCTATGATGAGTACCATTCGTTCAGGAAGTTATTAGCCCAGAACTTAAAAACTGCAAAAAAAGAGTTCTATGAGCGTTTTCTAGATCCCGATATCCAATCTGGACAACTGCCAATAGGTATTTCGTATATAGATACTTCCGAATTTTGACAGTTGATGGCGGCCATATTGATGAAGATACACCCGTAAAATTCGCTATCACTTATTCAGCCTGAACAACACGTTCAAATAATAAAATTGTTTAACCAAAATGCGGGTTCGGTTCGGGCCCATTTTATAGTTACCATAATCGTCCTTCCGGGAGGATTATTCACAGTGCGATGGATAAATTGAGTCCACAGGTTCAGCAAACGATCAATCAACACACGTACGTCAACGATATGCAAAATCTGCTGAAAACTTTGCCGCTGTCAATGAAAGTGTGCAAGAGAATCCGACGCAGTTGCTCAAAAGAACTGGGCCATTCGTAGGCCATAACTTGGCGTATTTTGCTTCGTGATTTGGGCCTGCACCCGTACAAAATTTAACTGGTCCAAAAGCTGAAGGTAAACGACCATAGACAACGACTTGTGTGCGCTGAATGGGCTTGGGATCAGTTGCAAACTGAGCCTTATTTTCAACGAAAAATCATTTTCACCGTTGAGGACCATTTCTAGATGAATGGGCACGTCAACAAAAAAAAATTGTAAAATATGTGACGATACCAATCCATATAAGATGCAAGAGCGTTCAATGCGTCCCAAAAAAGTCACTGTTTGGTGTGCATTTAGGGCTGGCGGCGTCATCGGTCCATATGTCTTTGAGAAGCACGTTGGCCAGGCCATCACCGTCAACGACGAGTGCGATATATCGATGATTACCAACTTCTTTTGGCCTAAATTGGATCAAATGGACACCAACGACATGTGGTTTTAACAGGATGGCGCTCCGTGCTAAACAGCTCCCGCCACATTGAAAATTCCGCAGGAGCGATTCGAGGGCACGGTCATCTCACGTGGTGCGGTTTGATCTCGTAAGGGTTTTTCTTGCGGGGTTTTCAGAAGTCGTAGTTTTAGGCCAGAGCGGTCCTCAAAGCCAACATTACACATGCCATCGTTCAAATTTGGTCTGATTTATGGGCCAGAGTCATGGAAAATCGGACATTTCGTTATCGATGGATCACGGTAATAATTTGTAGATTTCTTCGATGTAAAAAGAAATGCAGATTTTACTTGCCAACCCAGTTTTTTTTTCGTCATTAACATTGTGAAGATTTATTTTGCGTACTTAAGTATGTGGCTAACAAAGAAATTTTCTTACGTTTAAAGGATCATCTGGCTTGAGAGTATTAATCGGAAAACCGATTTCAAGGCGAAATTGGATTATTTGGAAAAATATTTGCTAAGTACAGCAGGATCAATAAGATGGTTTTGAACAGAAAACATCACGTTTAAGGTTTGAGTTTGTATATAAATAAATTAGTACGCAATTGAATAATTTCACTCTAAAGGTTTCAATTCGAAAGCTGATGGCTAAATGCTAAAAGAAGTGATGAGGCATTTACAAGAACAAATGAGACATGACTCAAGGGAACCTTCAATCTACCGAACGTACAACACAAGCCAGGCCTACTTACGAAATCATTAAAAGAGCTTTACGTGCGTAGTAAATGCAGACGAACTGAAGCCTTACGTGGCACCTTCAAAACCTGGAAAGGCAGATTCTTCAAAAAACTTGAAGGAAATAATTCAGTCTCCTGGAGAGCAATGAAATGTAGAAAAGCATTAAGAAGCATCATGAAATAATAACGTTAAGTGATAAAAAGCTATTCCGTAGCTACAGCATACTCAAAAAAGCTAAAATGAATTGCAATCCGGCGGCAGAATCATACACAATAACGGATAGTTTAGCTGAGTTAAACTTGCAAGACTTGCTAGATCATACTGCCAGGCGAATACGTATTTGGACGAGATTTTGGAAACATTAAGCGAAAACGATCTCAGTTTCTTGGCGCTTATTACAAAATGGGCTTGTGATGGATCTCAACAAACGCAGTACAGACAAAAGTTTGAAAACCGTTCGGATGCGAACTTATTCCAAAGCTCTTTCGAAAAATCGTTTGGCAAAACCCATCTCCATCGTCTCCCAGGTATTGTCGACCAATAAGAATCGCTTTTATAAAAGAATCCACTCAAATCATGCAAGGTGAAATAAATTGTACAGAATTTTAAAGAATAAATTCGCTTAAAAAATCAAAAATTGAAAATAAATACTTGGCGTTTACCATGGTTAACGGCAAGGTCTGTAACGCCGCAAGCGACACAAAATCAACTATGAATGTGGAGCAACCTCTAAAGGGAAACTCAACTAGATACATTAAGGTTCGGTTTTTCAATTTTGCATGGTCGAATGCGTCTTTTTGAAAGCATCCTTCATTTTGCATGCAAACTTCCAGCAACTTCGAACACAAGAAGATAAAGACATTGTTAAACAAAAAAAGACTGAAATGCAAGAGAATTTCAAACCAAAACCAGGTTTCGGTTGCACTAGTGATGCAATAACAGCCGAAGTTTTTTTAATGATCCTCAAATTGCGGCTGAAATTAAAGGTATTAATCCGCAATTAATTTATAGGTTGAGGGTCATACTGAAGTGGATATGCAGTCGATACTTCAAAAATTTTTATTTTCGCATAAGATTCGGCAAAAATATGTGTGGATCTATAGTCGTTTCATACTATGACACCCAAGATGCACACAATTTCATGGAGCAATTGTGATCCAGAACGCTCTGTTGCCAATCGGGCGGATATCAGAAGAAGCAGCAGAAGCTCGCAATAAGCGTTTCAGATTATATCGGCTGAATTTTGGGAGAACATTTTCGAGGAAGAATTGTTATTGTAAATTGTAAATTGAAATGTAAATTGTAAAATCGGTTGTTATTGACATCTGACCCCCTATTAACAAGTCTCAAACCTTTACCTCTTGAAAAAGGAACGTTTACGTTTCAAAAGAAGCTCTGGAAATGTTTACTTCTGAACTTCCTGTTCCATTTTTCTCGGCAGATAGAACTAATGCTGGAGCGATTCTGATAAAGAATCTTTTGGAGAAGAAAAATCTTAGGTTGAATCCGTCTCCGATTAATTTAAAATGAAAAACTAATATTATTAAAAAAGAGAAAAAATTCTTTGAAATAGAATTATTTATAGTTTCAGATATAAAGCGGACCATTTAGATAAAAATATAATTTTGTATAGTTTTACTTTTACATTTACTCATAATGGCATCAATATGTCTTTCAAACAAATAAAAAATACAGTGGGTTGCAAAAATTAGTACATGTTTGCACTTGGTGTAATTATTATTGCATAAGAACAAAAGTAACAAATTAAATTAAAAAAAATGGTAGACCTTTCATTCGAGTGGAATTTTCACCAAAAAATTTTCTCTGAGAATTTGTTGTTTACCGTTTTAATTCTGTATATAGTTTATTAGTTATACTAGCATTAGATATGTTAACAGTCTCAATAAACAAAAATTATTGCACATTGATATGGTATAACGCTACCTTACAACTGAAAAAATAGTTTACATTTTAATGAATATTTACAGTTAAAGAATAGAAGAAGAAAGGAAAAGCTACTAGCAAAAACCTTCGAAATAATAAATGCTCTCATTAGAGATGTTACCGGATCGACTTTACAATGGATGTGGACTTACAATGATAGGGAACACACATAAATACATATAATGGTTATAAATAAATATTTAATAAATAAATAAATAAATAAATTAACAAATAAATAAGTAAATAAATAAATAGATACAAGGGAAATGTATATTTACAAAAATTAATGCATATATAAATGATAAAAAACAAAATCAAAATTATACATAAATAAACATATAAATAAATATATATATATAAATAAGTAAATAAATAAATACTATTTAAATAAATAAATATTTAAATTAATAAATAATTTTATTTTTTCAAACAAAGATAGGAGTTTAAATAGCCGGATCTGCTATTAACTGGTTTTCAGAAATACTGCAGGTCAAGTTATAGCGTTCAAATAGTTTTTGTAGTCTTATTGCAACTGTCTCAATATTTGCGAAGGTGTGTAGCTCGTTGGTTCAGAAATGCCAAGGGAGATTATATAGTACATCATTTTGAGCAGTTTATTTTGGGACACCTGTTATTTGTGGACATGGCTGTTAGCATTATTTCCCCAGACTGGAGAGCCATAGAACATAATGGCTTGGAACATCGCTTTGAATATTATTAATTTATTCTCCTCACTCATTTTCGATTTCCGTTTACTGAATTGGTACAACGTTTTGACTGTAATATTAATTTTGTGGATGACTTCGCTAATATGTTAAGAGAATGTAAGCGTTTTGTCTAGGTGTAGCCCAAGATACTTAGCATTTGACCCCCAGTCGATCTGTACGCCATTGATTTGAAGTCTGTTGCTTGGCAGGAGACAGGCCCTTCTTTTCCGTGTAAGCGTTTTATTCGTTTAATTTTATTTTCGAATTGTTCCTAAGGCAGGGAAAATCTGACGTATATAGATTATAAAGGATAGGACTTATTACTGCTCCTTGGAGTACACCAGCAATCGCAATACCCTCGTCCGAGAGCGAGTTGTTAACAGTCACCTTAAACGTCCTTCCACAGAGAAATGATTGGGTAATTCTAACTAAATAATTTGGAAAATTCAGAGTCAATAGCTTATGCAAGAGTCCATTGTACCAATCGAGATGAGCCACCAATTTGTTTTTGATGATTTTTTCGAAGTATTTGCTAATTGAGCAGAGCAAATTAATTGGCCTATAGTTGCATGGCAAGCTTGGAATTTTTCCCGGTTTTAATATTGGTATTACTTTCACAAGCTACCAAGCCTTTGGAGGCAACTATTAAATAAAGTCTGCAAAAACTTGATACCTATATCAGGGAGGTGCTTAAGGTATACATTCCTAATATTATCAAAATCGGCAGATTTAAAAGGTTGAAGTGTGCTCCATACCTTTTTTATATCAACAATCGAAACAGGAGGGTGATCTGCTATTATGTTGGAGATTGAATTAACCGATCTTTTTATAGTTTTGTTAAAAATTCCTCACGACTTAAAAATCAACCATTTTTTCAAACTAAATTTGTAACTTTTATTCTGATGCAATAATAAGTGCGCCAAGTACAAACATGTACTCATTTTTGCACCCCACTGTATAATCGGAAATACTCATAGCCTTCCAATGTTGATTACAGCCCTTTACACTTGTGGGGATAACAATAAGGGATTTAACATTTGCAAGCTATTAGGTATCAAATTGCAAAATAAAGACTTTTGAAATGTACACATCTTGAGTAAAAGTTTATTTGTGTTGAAAGCATTTATTTTAATTGCATGTTTAAAAAAAAAAACAAAAAAAGAAGAATTAAATTGTTTATCAAGCCGCCTTGAATGAAGGTTAGCTGGAGCTACAAGGCTCAGATAACAAAGTTTTGTGAAAAGTAAACACATAAAGTAAATGCGTTAAAAAGCTCTTGACTTACTTACTTGCGCTAATATATGATATACCAACAACCGAAAGTAAAGCTGCCATGAAAATCACGACGTAAGAGATCATTGTCCCTGCTTTCCCGGCCGATATTTTATTTAAATGACTCACTGATTTCTCGAGAAGTTCAAGCACGCGTTTATTTCATTCACAAATGACCCACAGATGCGAAGGATTGAAGCTGTTGTTTTCTTGATGATGCTCCGATGTTGACTGATTGTATTTTCCCCAGCACAAGTTCCAACGATCTGGTGATTCATGTTGTACTTCCAGCCAATGATGCCATGTTTGAAGAAATATCGTACTTCAATTTATTTTCTTTGAAAATCAAGTGATTGTGCATGCAAACTAAGGGTGCATGGTGTTGATTGTGTGGTCTGTGGTTGTGCATGCTGGCCGCATGCGTGATTCATGTCGTAAAGTGGAAATATAAAGTTTAGGGAGTAATTACTTGAATTGTAAGACATCTTGATCTTGGAGCCCTTAGAATCAACTCAAAAGTTTCATTACTTTCCGCGATGTCCCTGTGCCAATTATTGTATTGCTGGATATGAGCCAAAAAATGTATAAAATCTGGCCCTCCTCTCCGTAAAAGAATAAATGTATTGGCTTTGGTGGCATTACCTGTGGCATCGATTTGGCTTGGCCACTCGCGTAACACAATCCAGGTGCTTCATTTTTAAACTTTAATGCCTTGCAATGTGGTCCAATAGCAACGATTTGCTGTGAACTGCAGTTCGATGTGGATTAAACGCAACATTCCCACGTTGTTTATTTCGATTCCGTGTAACTTTATTTCGTGCTTCACATTGTTCATAAGTTTCAATTGCTCGTAGGCTTGCAGTATTGCGAATTTTACAACATAAGTTGGAACGTTTATTTGGTGGCATTTTGAAGAGCCATGAGTCTATCTATATTAAGAATAAAAAATTTGAGACAATAACTTTTTTACAAAAAAAAAACACAGCTGCTTTCTTAATTCAGATTCATTAAATAAGTTTTCTTAAATTATACAATTTTGAAAGTTTTTAAGTTCACTCAATAGTGTAAAACAAAGTCGCTTCCAGCTGTGTGTCCGTCTGTAGGCTTAGATCTTTTATACTATGCGGTTTTCATCAATAGGTTTGAAGAGGAACGTTCGTAAGTATAGTTTTATATTCTTCTATGTTTATTTGTTGAGAAATTATGTTGAAATATAATTGCTCAAGATGTCATAACAAATCAAGCCGACTGAGAGCTTCAATCGAAAATGGTGCCATAAAAAAACAAACAGCTGGGTGGCGAAGTTGGTAGAGCGCCTGCCTTTCAATTGATTCAATTCATAGGTCCTTGGTTCGATTCCTAGAGTAGTGGTCTAGTTTTTCGAATCTGGTCCAGTCACCATTTGCCATTGGGATCAAGTTAATAGCACTATCACTGGGTTGGTCGACCAATGATATTAGTCTGACTACTGGGTGGCGTTGTTGTAGTGGTTGTTGTATCGGCTTAGTTCCTAATTCATGTTTTCAAAATAGCGGTTTGTGTAGATTGTGTGTAGCTGGCTCTGCTAAGAAGACATTACACTGACAACGGGGTGTTTAAGCTAAATCTTCCAAATTTCATATATCAAACTAATGTCGAATAAAATCTTGCGAATTAGGTGAAAGCAAATAGGTCGATATCAAAATTCTCCGTCCCGTTTCGGGCTCCACCCACGGCTGTGAGTTGAAACCAATTACACCTGAGTTTCTCAAACCACTACAAAATCTTTCATTCTTCTCTTAATTCTTCCGCTCGCTCTGTGCTACACGCATTATAAGAGTCTTAATATCCTCTTGAATAGCGAGCACATAATTATAAAAGAAAAAAATTACAAGTAACGCCCAGGTATTCGTTCTGCCAACTCAATTATACTATCATCAGTTCGGTTTCCAGGCAGGAAAACGCTCTGCAAATGATTTATAAATGGCTACCAATTACACAGCTTCCTTTCGCAAATAATTATTTGTCATACTGTATATATGTACATTAAACACAAAGGTCATAGCGGCGCAGCAATGATGAACATTTTCAAAAGATACTAAATATTATTAAATTATCATAAATATTATATAAATTAATTTTTTTATTTGTTCATAAATTAAGTCTTCAGTTAAATAGTTTTGCTAATAAAAATATTTTAAATAAATTTTTAGAAAACTGTCAGACGCATTATGGTGGACCCCCAATATGCTATGCAGCCAAATTAAATAAAACTATAAATCTTATATATTATTTTTTAGGCGTATGAAAAATTTAAATTTTAATTAGCCACTCCCGCTTGAATCCAATCCATAAAACTAGCAACACTTGCGTACACTCCGGGGGTTTCTTTTCTTGCGCAACCAATGCCGTACGACACGACACCAATCAAAACGTAATGTTGTTGCCCATTGAAGATCTGAAATATTAAAAAAGAAACAAAATGCAATCCCATCCGCATTGTACAATTGTGATGTGTCAAATTTACCTCAGGTACCATGAGCGGGCCACCAGAATCTCCTTGACAGGAATCTTTACCGCCTTCTATGTCACCGGCACAGATAACCGCTCTATCGAATTGTGTCTCCGAAACGAGCTTATTATTCTTTCTATATAAATCCCTGCAAAGCTGATTGGCATACACGGTTATTTCAAGTTCCTGCAGCAGCGTAGCAGATTTACCGCCCTCTACCGTCCTGCCCCAACCAGCAACATATGCAGATCTATTTACAAAAGACTTTCGCAGCAGATCTGGTGATGTTTGCAGACAAATTGGCCTGATCCTATCTGTAACAAGGCAGTCATATTAGTATGACGAACAGATAGTGAATGACCTTAGGTTTCTTACCGTTAAACTGAACTGGCTTCGAAAGATAAAGCAGGGCGATGTCATTGTGACCATCAGTCCGATTGAATTTGGGATGCTTCAGAACCTGGAAGAAAACCCATTAAAAGAAAATTAAACAAGCGAAGTCTTTTCCACCAACTTTCGACACGGGAATGTCAATGTGAGCACCGTCGATGGCAGTATTTAAATCGTGTTCCCCTAGACGGATGTAGCTCCTGTAATGGAAAACAGTTTGTCTTGAAACTCGTGATTTGTGCATCCAAGTTCTTTGCTCACAGATCTTTTCGGATACAATGGGCAGCTGTCAAGACATGACGATCGGTGATCAGGGTTCCGCCACACTTAAATGGCGATCCCGACACACTGTCACTGTAGCCAATCAAGGCGATCCATGGCCAGCCCCCCGGCTTAGCCGTCACACCTCCAACAACTTGAATGTGAACTTCTTGGTCGTCCAAGTTGAGTCTCTGAAATAATGATGATGATGTTTTCAATCCACAACCGTCCGCAATGGTTGGCAATTTCGTTGGCTTCATCTGAACAATCGGCAATGATACTTGTCCTGCGCTAAGAGACGGACAGCAGACCACGGAGTATTCATTGCCACAAATTTGATTTGATGTTCTTAGGAACCTGATAAAGGCTTCGTTCCTTGGGTCGTTTTGCAGAGTTCTAAGTAGCGACTCACAGTTCGCAAGAGCTGCAGAGTGATGAATATATTTAACCCAATAAAAGCAATAAGGATTTAGACATACGTTTGCAAACACCAATCTTACGATCAGGACCTGTACATGTACCGCCCGATCGCTGGTCTACATTCGGCGGAAGCATAACTAATTGCTCGTTTCTTAAGTCCGTAGGCGGTTTTTTTCCAGAAACTTTTGGAAGAAATGGATTGTTGGGATTAACTGAAAAAGGTACGCATTGTCCAGCACCATTGTGCAAATTCTGACAGTTTTGACCTGAAATTGAAAAACAATTTAGAATAAACTAAGTTCAAAAGTGCAGCTTAAACATTTTTGGCTATGTTCCGGCCCCTCTATGTGACCATTTTATGGGTGCAGAGTTTGACAGAAGTGGAACTAAGTATCTAACTAAAAGTACGTACACTCTCGGGTTTATCATGTTGGAATTATAGGTATAAAGGAACCTAAACTAAACAAAGAATGCTTTGAAAAGTTTATGTCGCGTAGGCATAACATCGACTACAGAATGTAAATGCGATCTTCCAAGAAACAAAGCAAAATTTTCGCTTTTGGAGAATAAAATACTTCGAATTTTAAGGGAATGGAAAATTTCAAAAAAAGTCTGCCATACGCGATGTATGAAACAAAAATCCATGCTTCATGAAACCATGTGGTTTTTGGAAATGCATTATAAGGGTGGTCCAAATCCCTCACTCTTAATAAAAAAGAAATAATAATATTATTAATAAATAAATATAAAAGCGTGTTGCACCCTCTTTTTTCCCTCTTACCGTTTTATGTAAAACGCCTTTATTTCTGTTCATTTATAATTATATTCCAATTTTTAGTTTTTTTATAAATAAAAATCTAATTAAGTTTTATAAAATTATCGCTTATCTGATTTTTACTTTAAATCATTTCGTCGCCTGAACGCAAGAACTCGGTAACTCGATTTTCTTTGTTTTCGAGAAAAAGGCAAATAAAAATTTTCCAATATTTTTCAAGATTTTTTAACACTGTTGTTACGTGGAAAAAAAATAAAAAAAATGAATTAATTTAGCAAAAGGCAGCTACCCATATCTTGTACCAAAAATTTATCATTGATTCCAAGTCAAAAAATTGGTTTGTGTGCGAGTAGGTCTGCCCTTACCATGAACTTCCCATTTCAAGATACCAAGATCAGATACATATACTTTTAGCTGCCTTTGCGGAATACCATAAACTCGTATAAGTTTGCGTTTTTTTGGATCATTTAAAATACGAATTGCGTATTTAACATTGATAGATTAACATATTTCAATTTGGAAATACTTTTTTCTGATTGAGTTGCCTTCCTATGATACTAAAAGAAAATTATATTTTTAGTTTGACTGCAGAAATAACTTAATATAATTTAAAATAATTTTTACCATTTTTTTTTAAACATGATAGCTGGTTGGACTTTTTTTGTCATTAATCATGTAATTACTACCTTGAGGTGGCGTTACAATCCGCGTGGCATTGGTATTTTATCCTTTTGGCTTAGTCGATGTCGCTGTACAACTCGTAGCATACAATTCGTTGTTGAATCTTCTCCTCCACTCACCGTCAACGCAGATGGGACAAATGATGGTGTTATTATCTGTTTCTACAGCGGAGCCAAGATAGACAAAGCCCTAACCACCTCAAAGTTATAGCTGTCTAAGGTAACGTTCTGACCCAGACGTCGGATTTAGTTTTTTTCTTGATGGCAGCATATGCTTCTTTTTGCCCTCTGGTGTTGACAAGGTTCTTTTGCACAATTGTCCCAAGTATGATGTTGAAGAAATCGCATGACAGTGCATCACCTTGTCTAAAACTTTGTTTAACATCAAGAGGGTCGGTGACGTCTTTGCCGACCTCAATTTGTGCAGGATGGCGGTGACCTCCATCGCCATCCTGCACAATAGTACGAGCTTGGCAGAGATGCCAAACCTAGACATGTCTTCATAAATCTTGCCTCTGTGGACGAAACAGACACCAAAACCAACATTGAAATTGATGAAAATGTGGTGCGTACTGACTTGGCGCTCCTGGGTTTTTTCCAAGATCTGCCATTATGTTAATATTCGGTTTATGGTGGACTTTTCTGGTCGAAAACCACATTAATACGGACCTATCAGAATGTTGACGAACTGCTTCAGACGTTCACATCACACGGCGGAAAAGATGTTAAAGGCAATTTTGAGGAGATTGATACCTCTATAATTGGCTTCCTTCCTTCAGGATTGGGGAACCAATACTGAGATTCCATTCATCTCGCATGCTTTCTTCTTACCATGTATTGCAGATGAGTTGGTGCATACTCCCAACTAAGTCATCGCCGCCGCTTTTAGAAGTTCTATCTTGCTATCTGTACTTCGTCTAGGTCAGGTAGATGGCATTGTTGGTTCTTCCATGTCTTCAACATTGACTGCAATTCTACTATGATATTTTTCCATTTCGAATTTTACAGGCTTCGGTTTGGGGTGTGTAACCTTGAGGTAATTGTTTTTGCTGGCTGTTCATGGCTTGCATTAAACGACTCAATGAAAGCATTTTCGACTATAATATAGGACCAACGAGCCAAAATCTTAGCCAGTCATCCTTCCAAGAGTATCCAACTCAACGTGAAGATAAGATATTTTAAATTTAGAGTTGCAAAAACCGATTTCATAACAACAACTTTAGCATTGGAAGTTGAATTTGTATTTGCTTTTGGCAGTTGTTTTTCAACTTCTTCAAAAAAGTGTTATATCAAATTATTATCAAATATTATAAAGCTTAGTTTCAAAAGTATTACATTTTGTAAGAACTCTGTTTATAGGGATTCATATTTTAATAGTTTGAGGACCTACTGCTTATCTCAACTTCATGAATTTTTGGAATTATTTTTAATCAATCAAATTTGTTTGATTGCTTTTCTTTGGAATATATTAACCACTGCTCGGAATATTAAGGCGTGATTAACTTTATGACCTTTTTGAAAAGGTTCAAAAGTACATAGTTTCAATCCAGAGATTTCCACCACCTCTTCCTTCCGAGCTGGTAACTGCTCAGCAAAGGATCTTTTTCTGTCTGGTAAATAAATATATGGCTTAAAGAGGATCACATTCAGTCCAGTTTTCTTTGCAGATTTTGATAGGATTTTCCACGCCGATTCCGAGAGATTTTTTATCTCTTTGTCATTTTCTGGAAAGACCTTTACGATTGGGTTCATTTTAAGAAACCACAACAGTGGAAAACAAACTAAATCGGATGTTATGGTCTTCCTTGCAATATACGAGTAATGCAGTTTTATCCATGCGTTTCAACTTTGTCATTTAGGTTTCTCTCGATGTTTTTGACTTAAATTCAATTGCCACATGTTATTGCGCCATGAGCTTCTTTTCTAACGATAAAAAAGCGTCAAGCTACAGCCGAGCAGGTTTTGAACAAAAAACTGATGGCCCCATAATTTTCTAATGATGTTTTCATGTGTCAGTGTTGCAGGCGTCAATCTGAGTCTTGAAAAATGGGAAAGACCTACAGGATTCTCATTTCTGAAACAATTTTCAAAGAACTTCCGAGGAAATTTGGATCAGGAAATAGAGAAAGGGGCACATCAATGTATGAAGTGCCCTCAACTTAATACTGTTTTAGTCTTTTTGGTAGTCTCTATAGTTAGTAACTTACTTAGTTTAGTCAATTGGCTAAATAAACATAATATTGATGAAGCTTTTGACATTAAAATTGAACAAAAAAAAAATGTTTATATAAATTTGTCCGGAAACTTATGAACGGCAGTGTATATATTTATGCATATTTTTTTATCTGATAAGGTAGATGTTAACTATAAATTTAATCAATTTTGAACTTTTTTTATTGAAAACTAAATTGATTTTAATTGAAGAAGTCAAATTGTGACCTTTTTTGACAGTTTTTTCGTCATAAAATTCAAACCACCCTGTGGAATTTAACCAAAAGCTTTTCAGGTGATCTCTATACGCTTCGAATGAAACGAATCTGGCTTCGATAGCTTGATTTGTTCTCGAGTTAGGCTGTACGAAAGAATCCGCACAAACGTACGTACGTACGTACACACACACACACAGACATCTTTTGAATTTCGAAAATCGGACCGATTACAAGAACTTCCTGATGGGAAGTTAATAATCATTTATCAAGTTGTTCTCATTGATCTTTTTTTTAGGGTTTCGTACCTCGAAAGGGAAAAAGGAATACTAATAGGATCACTTTGTTGTCCGTCCGTCCGTCTGTCTGTCTATCAAGTCCCTTTTTCTCAGGAACGCGTAGAAGTATCAAACTGAAATTTATAGCAAATACTCGAGTCTACTGTCCCTTGAAGCTGTGAAAAAATCAAATGATTCAGCTGTTTATGCCGCAAATTATCGACACTCTGAACGGAATCAAAACCTAGGGTACTAGTCGACCTAGAATATTGAAATTTGACATGAAGCAATGTTTTATAGCACATATAGTATAATGGTAAAATTCCGAAAACCTTAAAATATATGTTACTTCACATTTTTTTTAATTATTATAAACTTTTTACTATATCCGTCATGAACGCGCAGAGATATCAAGTTGAAAGTCATATCAAATACTTAGGCCTGGTTGCCTTTAAGCTGTAAAAATTAAATTAAATTTCTAAGTCAACGGAAAAGCGCAAAGGTACAGTCATTTAAACCGCATATTTTGAAACTCGCAACTACTCGCAAAAGAATCAAAACCCAAATTTAAATTCTGATTATAAACATATTTGTAGTTACTTATTTCATCTCTTTGTTTGGGGATACATTTGTCTTAAAAACACCATAACTATGACTCGATTGTCTTAATGTGTGAACTTTTACTTATATTCCTTCAGGTTTGTACGGAACCCTCGGTGCGCGAGTCCGACTCGCACTTGGCTGTTTTTTTTATAATTCACATGAGTACCAGGATTTATGAATACCCTTTTAATAAATCCATTTAAAGCAATCGAAGATGACTATTTTTTTGTCCTCACGAGAAAGTTGAAGTAATCGGTGCGACGTTTCAAAATGTTTACAAGTTGAATGCTAGCATTCGCCCGAACAATATCCTGGAAAATCGCCTCCTTTTGTACAACTTCTACCTGGGAATCGTCGAAATACAAAGACACAACCAACCCGGCAAATCTCTGGGTCGATAAGTCCCCTTCACAACATCCTTCAAATGTATTTGAAACAGGAACAGGACAAAAATATCATTCTATCATGGATAACGAATTCGTGCCGCGTCTAAACTAGTATCGGATATCCAATGCAATTTTGGCACAGCACAAAAATACAAAAAAAAATTGTAGTAATTCGCTGATAAATAAAATCAAAAAAAAAAAACCAAGAACAAAATTTTCGGAAAAAACCCACCCAATATTTATTTAAATTAAAAACATAGAAAAATGTGTGCAGAAATAAAAAACGAAATTCCTTAGCGTCGAGAAAGTTACTACAGCAATAAATTCAAGTCAGTAAAAGGTAACATAAGAGATGAATGGCAATTAGACAATAATATTCTTAATAAGACGTCAGCCTTGTGTTGGCTTTTCTAATGATGGTTAGATTTCCGATAAGCTGGGAATTGCTAACGCTTTCAACAATAATTTTCTACGCTTTCTGGGAACATTGAAACGATTCCCATTCCTCCAAACTGTATCGTTGGCAATCTTCTCTTATATCCTGTTGAACCGTTGCAGAGACTCAGTCTTTCATTTGAGCCAATTACTGGATTAAAGCTCTCAAAAATAATCGGCACTTTGAAGAATTCTAATTTTTCTGGGCTCATCTAATCTAGTGCTGGAAAACATTGCATGTTTTTAGGTTTTTTTGGAGTAAGGTAATACTGAACTGAAATGTGCCGACATTTTGCCTCTTTAAAGAAATGAAATGTTCGGTCAAAGATTTAGGTAATTAAAAGCCTATCTCACTTCTTTTACCTGCAAGTTTCAGTTTTTGGACCAATACTCCTCTTTATTTATATCAATTCCTTGTTCAGTTAACCATTGGAAGGATTACTTATGGCATTTGCAGATGATGTTGGTTTTGCTTATGGGTCAAACAGTGCTTTGAACCTAATTTTTAATATCAATGCTGATCTAAATTTATTAAGCTCTGAATTGCGGAGCATTATTTAGTTTAAATGCAGAGGTAAACTCTAATGGAACTGACAGCCCAAGGTTTAAACTAGTTTGGAATAGCAACAAAAATGTTATACCCATTTGTTAACAGGAATCCTGCGCTAACAAATGAAAACAAAATCATATTACATAGAGTCATTTTCCAATCGATACTTCTTTACGGTTGCCAAGTATGGGGTAGTTGTGCACAATGTCACAAAATAAATTACTTAAAATTGGTTTGGGTGCGAGTAGGTCTGCCCATACCATCAACTTCCCATCTTAAGATAAAAAAAATATAGGTGTTTGAAACTTAAATTGCATTTAAATACCATTTTTTTTTACTTTATGTATTATTGCCAATTTCTTATGAAACACCCTGTCATTTGATGTAAACCTGTTTTTATTATGCACTTTCATACTTTGCTTTTCTCTTTTGTTCAATTGTTCTTATCAGTAACTTAATCTTGAAAAACAAATTCTCAGCATCTTTCTCAATCCAACCACCAAGTAAGGTAACAAGATCTAATTAAATAAAAATTTATAATATTTTTTGCAGAAACAATTTTGTTTTCTTCGTTGCTGTTTTTCAGCATAATCCTTAAACATTTTTTTGGTCCTTCGAGCCGGATATAAGAACTATTAATCAATTAATTAATTCGTTTAATGCATTGTGTTTTTTTGTTATTTGATGTAAAAATTGGTGCATACCCAACGCACATGTTATCCAATCGTGTTTAATATAAATTTGATAGACTTTTGCATATTGTGTCTCGTGTTTTCGGTCATACGCACATTGACAATCAAATTCCTTTGCATCATATTTAATCGTGATAAAAACTAAAAGATATTTGAGAAAAAACAATATGAACACAATAAAAACGAAACGTGGCCATGTGAAAGGGTGCTTAACTCGGGCGGTATCATTCGCGGGTCGACGAGCGGGTAACACTCGAATTATTAGAAATTCGCCTGGAAAAACTAGAAGAAGCATGGATAGAGTTTGTTTCACTCCATAGTGAGCTTCTTGAACATTCGGGTGAAGATGAAATAGTTGATCTTGACCAAGAGTTTTCTGATTACGAGGGAAAATATTTTATAGCTCAATCCACAATCAAAAAGGTCATTCGTGAAAGAACGGCTAATTTAAAGCCAAGTGCAGATGAATCGGTAGTTGAAAAATTAGCAAGTCAGCAGGCTTCTATTCTAGAAGTATTGGCATCGTCCCAACAGTCAGCCTCAATATCTTTGCCGTCGTTTAAAATTCCTGTGTTTAGTGGAAACTATCAAGAGTGGCCAAGCTTTCGCGATCTTTTTCTCGGTACAGTTGACGTAAAAAAAACTTTGACCCCAACTCAGAAGTTTCACTTTCTCAAATCTTTTCTTAGTGGTGATGCGGCAAATCTTATCCGCCATATTACGGTTTCAGACTCAAATTATTTAGATGCTTGGGATCGACTAGAGAAATGATATGATCGGTCTAATTTCATTATACAATCGTACATCAAGTCATTTGTTTCGATACCAACCATGAGTTCAAACGGTGTAAACTCGCTTCGGAAAATTACCGACTGTGCGGATGAAACGATTCGTGGTTTGAACGCTCTTGGATCAACTGGTCGCGATCCTTGGGCGATTTATTTACTGCTGCAGAAATTAGATTATGATACCAGACACGCTTGGGCAGAGCACATAGGAGCTAAAGACGACAGTACAATTGATGACTTGCTTTCATTGTTAAGCTCTCGTTGTGATGCTTTGGAATCTTGCCAAACCCAACCTCGTTTAAGCCAACCTCGTGGCAAGGCTCCCAAAGTTATTCAGTCACATTTCGCTGAGTCGAACCTTTGCTGTCCTCAATGTAAGCTTGAATATTCTTTAGGAAAATGTGCACAGTTTCTCTCATATGAAATTAAAACGCGTCGGGCTTTCGTTAAAGAGCATTCCCTTTGTTTTAATTGCCTGCGAGCAGGTCACTCATCTTATAAGTGCCGCTCAACCTTTCGCTGCAGAATTTGTAGATCCCGCCATCATTCCCTCGTTCATCTCAACCAATCATCGTCGAAAATTTCTGCAGACACGGAGGATTCATCTTTAAACATTCCAACAACTTCTTCGAACATTCACACAGGATCTAACACCTGTAACGCTGCACCCTCTTCTTCTACGACTTCGACACATTCGTCACTTTCACTTTGCTCATGTGTTGAACCAATTCATGATATGTTAAATAGAGTTCGTTACGATCAAACCATTCTACCTACTGCAATCGCACAGGCTCGTGACAAGGAGGGAGCATATCAAAGCATTCGATTATTACTCGACTCGGGATCCCAGGTGTCGTTTGTTACAGAACAGACAGTTCAGCGCCTCGGCTTATCTAGGAAGAGTGCTCGTATTCCTATTCTCGGTGTTGGAGCAGCTGCTGTAACAAATGGTTTTGTAACCCTTAAAATCTTTTCTCGTTTTAATAAGGATTTTGTTGACGTTCAGTGCTACATTGTTTCCAAACTTACTTCGCTGGTGCCTGCCTCTGAACTTACAATCGTGAACACTAAGGCATTCTCTTCATTAAAATTAGCAGATCCATATTTTAACAAGCCTGGTTCTGTTGACGTGATTATTGGTGCTGAAAAGGTATTCAGTGTATTCAACGGTCCTGCTGTTCAAGGGGAAAATGGAATGCCTGACCTAATACCTACTATTTTTGATGTTGTCGTTTGCGGCAATATGAAAAGTCCAGTTTCTTCAAATTGTGAGGGTATAGATTCGTTCTGCACGAAGCTTGATAGTGAGCATTCGTTCGATCTCGAGCATTTTTGGCGCCTAGAAGAAGTTGACCATAAACCCTGTCTGTCCATCGAAGATCAACGTGCAGAGGACATATATTTTAATACCCACTGTCGTTTACCTGACGGCAGGTACATGGTAAAATTGCCATTTAAATCAGATGAGACAATTGACTTTGGAAACAGCTTCAACGTCGCTTTAAATCGGTTTCAATCCATGGAGCGTAGGATCGAGTTAAATCCGTATTTAAGGGAGAAATATACAAGCTTTATGAACGAATACCTAAATCTAGGGCACATGGAATTGGCTCCTGATATCGAAATTAATAATTCTACTAAACATAGTTATTATTTGCCCCATCACGCAGTTTTAAAGGATGATAGCAGTACAACCAAGGTGAGGGTCGTTTTCGATGGTTGGGCAAAATCGGCAAATTATCAGTCTCTCAACGAAATGCTTTTGGTAGGTCACACAAATCAATATGATCTCTTTTCAATTTGTATCCGCTTTCGTCGTCATGTCTACACGATATCCGGGGACATTGAAAAAATGTTTCGCCAAATAATGGTGTCAAAGAAACATACCGACTTCCAGCGGATTCTGTGGAGAGAATCAAGCGATCAACCTTTGAAGCATTACAGGCTCTTGACAGTGACATACGGTACATCTCCTGCTCCCTTTTTGGCTGTGCGAACCTTGATTCAGTTAGCAAGGGACTCAGTCACAACGTACCCCCGAGCAGCGCAAGTATTACTTGACGACTTTTACATCGACGATGTCATGACCGGGGCAGATTCCATCGAAGAAGTAACTTCGCTGCGTACGGAGCTTATCAGCCTTCTTAAATCAGGCGGATTTAACTTGCGAAAATGGACCACAAACTGTTGGCCACTTCTCCTCAGCCTACCAGAGGATCAACGTGAGGTGTCTCCGAGAGAATTCGAGAGTTATAGCTCAGTTAAGTTACTAGGTTTACAGTGGTCGCCTGCAAGAGATACATTTTCGTATAAGGTTAATTTGAGTGAAACCTTCTCCTTTACTAAGCGAAGTATCCTATCAGAATCATCAAAAATATTTGATCCTATCGGCTTTCTTACTCCAGTCATCATAAGTGTTAAGATCCTCTTTCAGGAGCTTTGGCGAAAGAAATACAAATGGGATGACAAAATTTCCATGGAGCTTTCTGATCGATGGCGCACGATTCGTGGAGACCTACTTCAACTCGAAAGCCTAAATATACAGCGCCTTCTTTGGACATCCAAGCAAAACGTAGAATTCCATGGGTTTTGTGATGCATCCCTGGATGCTTACGCTGCGGTCGTGTATTGTAGAAGTGTGGACTCTACTGGCAAGGTTACCTGCAATATCGTTGCGGCCAAAAGCAGAGTAGCTCCAATTAAAGTCGTGTCTCTTCCCCGTCTCGAGCTCTGTGGAGCAGTCTTGCTAACACGCCTAGTAAATAAACTTAAAATCTCTTTACAGTATAAAGAGATGCAAGTTTACGCATGGACTGACTCTGCAATTGTCCTTCACTGGCTCTCAGCATTACCAAAAAGGTGGTCGGTATTTATAGCCAATCGTACATCGGAAATTTTATCAACCATACCAAGGCAACAATGGTATCACGTGCGATCTCATCATAACCCAGCTGATTGTGCCTCACGAGGTATTTCACCTTCTCTTTTAATAAATAATGAGCTATGGTGGACAGGACCATCGTGGCTGAAGGACGAACGGGATCACTGGCCGCAATCGGCTTATTCTATCTACGAGATATCGGCAGAAGCTTTAGAGGAACGAAAAACGAAATCGACTCAGGTACTTGTGACAAAAATTGACCGCGATAACTTCCTAGAAAAACTCATAAACTATTGCTCTAGTTATTTAACCGCTATCCGTGTTCTCGCTTTTATTCTTCGGTTTGTTTCGAATTCGCGTGTGAAATCAGAATTTCGAAATCTCCAACCCTTGTCCGCTGATGAAATCCAAACCGCAGAAATAAAACTTATCAAATTTCATCAGTCAACTAGGTTCTCGTATGAAATAAGCAAAATTGTAAAAGGTGAAGATTTTAAAGGTGGTGATAAGTTGGCATCGTTAGCCCCTTTCTTAGATCGTGAAGGAGTTCTTCGTGTTGGCGGGCGTATACAAGAATCAAATGAATCCTTTTCTACCAAACACCCTGTTATTATCGATAAAAACACTCGGTTCGCGGAAATAATCTTAGAACAAATTCACAAACGCTATCTACATGCAAGTGTTTCGCAAATGTTTGCTATACTCAGACAGAGATATTTTATCGTCGGTTGTCGCAACCTCCTTCGCAAGGTTGTTCACAAATGTGTTAATTGTTTCCGTCATCGAAAAACAGCATCCACTCAAATTATGGCTAACTTTCCATCAGAGCGCGTACGGTTTTCGCGCCCGTTTAATAAGGTTGGTGTCGACTACGCGGGTCCCATAATATTGCGATTAGCTCGAGGACGTAACCCAAAATTCGTAAAGGGTTACATCGCGTTATTTGTCTGTTTCACAACGAAGGCTATTCACCTCGAGTTGGTTGGCGATCTTTCTTCGAACGCGTTTCTTGCCGCCCTTGATCGTTTCGCGTCGCGTCGTGGAAAACCGGAACAGATTTGGAGTGACAACGGCACAAACTTTCATGGAGCAAAAGGACACCTTGATGAAATGTTTCAGGTTCTGCTGAGCCAAAAACACCATAAAATCGTCGCCGACCATTTGTCAAAGGACAAAATCAAGTGGAAATTTATACCACCTTCCGCCCCACATTTTGGTGGATTGTGGGAGGCGGGTATAAAATCAGTTAAATTCCACCTCAAACGAGTGGTCAAAGATCACAGACTGACATTTGAGGAAATGTACACTCTTCTTACCCAAGTGGAGGCTTTGCTCAATTCGAGGCCTATGTGGCCAACGTCAGATATGGATCCAATAGCTCTGACTCCTGCTCATTTTTTAATTGGTGAACCCTTAACAGCTGTTCCTCGTCCTATGTGTGATAAAGCAATTTGTCCATTTACTAATTGGTCTCTTTTACAGACGTTAAAGCAAGGTTTCTGGAAGCGCTGGCATAGCGAATACCTAACATCACTTCAGCAGCGCCCAAAATGGCGCAATACTAAAGCAGATCGTGCAGTCGATGATGTCGTCATGCTGAAGGAGCCCAACTTACCACCTTCCAAGTGGATTCTATGGCGAATTACGAAGGTCCATCCAGGCAAAGACCAACACAACCGAGTTGCAACCATAATCACACAAACCGGAGAATATGTTCGACCTATAACTAAATTAGCTCTACTGCCCTTTTCTGAAAGACGATAGTCTTTCAGGGGGGGCTGTATGTTTGAAACTTAAATTGCATTTAAATACCATTTTTTTTTACTTTATGTATTATTGCCAATTTCTTATGAAACACCCTGTCATTTGATGTAAACCTGTTTTTATTATGCACTTTCATACTTTTGCTTTTCCCTTTTGTTCAATTGTTCTTATCAGTAACTTAATCTTGAAAAACAAATTCTCAGCCTCTTTCTCAAACTAACCACCAAGCTGTAAAGACCGATTCGGTAACAAGATCTAATTAAATAAAAATTTATAATATTTTTTGCAGAAACAATTTTGTTTTCTTCGTTGCTGTTTTTCAGCATAATCCTAAACAATAGGTGATATTTTATTTGCCACCACCAACAAATTTAATTTATGTTTTGAAAACATCATTCATTCCCCAGACAAATGCATTGCAAAAAAAAATAAAATACATATTTGGGAGCGCGAAACGTTAAGAAATGTAAAAATTGTGAATTTCGAAAATCGGACCGATTACAAGAACTTCCTGATGGGAAGTTAAAAATTACTTTAAATGATGCTTAAGCTTCCCTGACATCACTCCACGTTAAGCCTGCATAAAGGAGCGAATGCTGAAATGATATCTGTGAGAATACAAAAACTTGCAGAAAGATTGATAAATAAATGTGCTTTTGCAGAAAATACTCTTCCAGCTGTGTGCAAAAAAAAAAAAACAGCACCCACAATCGATACAATAATCTTTGAATATCTTTCCTTGCGTTTTGTATAAAATCATTTGAATAATTATACTAAATAAATAAAATCAATTTTTAATAAAATACACAATTAAAAGAAAATATTATTGAAAAACTGAATTATTAACTGTGCAAAGTAATAGCAGCGGTTAGTATATTTTCACGAAGAGTTATAAAAACGTGGAAAAAAAGCTGATATGTATTTTTTTTTTCGAATTCTTTTTATTTGTTAATATTTTGTAGAGAATCCTTTATTGGCTACAAATGCTCTACATCGGCGTGGCATAAAGTCAACTAAAGTTTGACACCTTTCAACGGGTATTGAATCCCATGTATTTTTCACCACACGCCAAAGTTCGTCTTCATTTGTGGGCTTTTTTATTAAATACCGCTTCCTTCACATCTCCCCATAAGTTTTCGATTGGGTTGAGGTCCGGACTTTGAGCTGGCCAGTCCATAACATTGACGTTGTTCAAACCAAACCAGTTTTTGAGCACCTGCTGGTGTGTTTGGGATCATTGTCTTGCATGTATACCCATTTCAGTGGCATGTCCTCATCAGCATAAGGCAACATAACCGTATCTTAAATTTGAACATAAGCGTTTGCAATGAAAAGCAGCTCCAAATCATCATTTTGCCTCCTCCATGCTTAACCGTTTTGAGTGTGAACTTTGGGTCATAAGCGGTTTTTGGGGGCCTTCTTACATATTGTCGGCGACCACTGCATCCGAATAGCACTATCTTTGACTCATCTGACCATTAAATATTACGCCACTTACTGGTTGGCCAATCCAACTGATCCATTGCAAATTTGAGTCGACTTTTAATATGTCTTGGTTGCAGTAGTGGCTTTCTTCTTGGGCTTTTTCCTGGCAAACCAACATCCTTAAGACATCTTCTAATGGTAGAGTTGTTAACATCAAGTTGAAGATCTTGTTTAATTTTTGTTGATGTTATAAAAGGATTTTGATCAGTGATCCGTTTAATCTTTCGCACAGTTCTGGTGTCCAGTGGCTGGCTTTCGGCCCCTTGATTCGGGTTTATTTCGCCTTTTCTTTGCATTGGCGATCATTTTACTTGAGCAATCAAGCAATTGTTGTATTTGCCTATAAGTTTTACCCTCCGACAAAAGTTTTAATATGAGAGCTCGTTGCTCCGGGCCACAATGTTTTCCTCTGCCCATCTTAGCTGTATTTGAAATAATTCTAATGTTTAATTGTCATTTTGAAATTTAACTTTCCTATTAACCTCAATTAAGCAAAAAAAAAAACTTTCAAAATCAAAACCCAGTACAAAATAGCAAAATTTCCGCAGCGCTTCTATCATTTTCACACCTTTAAAGTGACTTTTCGGAGTACCGTTAACATTATTTTGTTTTTTCTGCACACGTGAAGGTAATAAATGAGTACATTCAGTTCCTCAAATAGTTGTGTAAGTGGACATGTAGATGGCGGTTCTGTACTTTATTTAAAAACTATTATTGAATGATGTGCTGCTATTATTTTGCACACAGTTTTTCTCTTCAACAATTTTTTGTTTATCTATTCAGTTACTCTTATTTACATACTTATTCGTTTATTAAATACTTTTACCACGATATTTATACTTAAGATAAATTTATTTATTTGTTCATAAATTTATAAAAATGTTTGTTTCTTTATTTATAATTATGCTTGCTTGTTTTTTTCTCTTTTTTATATTTATTTAATTAATTATTTATATTTATTAATTTCATTATTTATTTCTTTATTTACTTATTTAATTATTTATTAATTTATTCATTTTATTTTATATTTATTTATTTACTTAAACAATGTATTATAATATCGATGTCAACAATTTTTTAATATTTTTGTAATTCATATCATTTCTGTATCTAGTCATTATATACTATTACCACTATAGCAAGATAGCTTAATATCGAATCTCTGTAATGTAAAATGTGTGGTAACCCCAAATAAATTGTTGATAATTTCGAAATAAAGATATCTATATATCCAAACTAGGTCATAATCTGTGATCACATTTCTTGTTAAGACGAATCAAATTGAATGTGTCTTTTTTGAATGTCTTTTTTAATAACCGTTGAAGAACAATTTACAATCAACAATTTTCCACAAATACGTTTCTAAGGACTTGCTTATTATAATCGAGAAAAGCCAAACAAATCAGATCAAGGAGTGCACACACAAACTGTGAAAAAACAACATAAACAAACATTTATTTTTCTACCGGAAAAGAGCCAAAGTTCGAGGTTCGAAAAGCATGTCTTTTTCATTTGCATAACAAACATAAACACTGTCCAACTTGAATGCCAATTTATGCTTATTGAATTAAAATACAAAAAAAACGCATGAAGCCAAGTAATGTAATTTAATATCTTAAGAATTCACGGAGTGAGAAAAATACCTAAATTTTCCAGCACGAAAATTATCTTTACGACAAAACTTGATTTAATAAAATCTCACCTCTCCGGTTTGCTCGACGCGCTAGTCCAGATGCAAGCAAGCAAGTAAAAGCCACAAGAACAAGCAGCAATCTCATAGTTCTTGAGTGTGATATAAGGTCTGTTATTGCCTTTTATTGGTAATATTAAATATGTAAAAAACACTTCTTAATATGATGAGAACAAGTTCTCGGTCAAAATTATACACAAAAATTTAGGCACACGTTTTGTCACGACCTTCTCTAGCTCACGTCACTCTGAAGACTAGTGAAGTAGAATTTGTGTGGGTTCCACTACAGCTTCCGCTAGTTGTGTTGTGCGTTTATGACGCAGAGGGAATTTTTTTTTATTTTAAAATTTCCACAACGCTTAGCAGACTGTGCGCATCTTAGGCGTTGTTCCAGATTGACGCCTTGCTGCAAGTGCTTAAACAAGTCTTTGAGGAGAACTGGAAACTTTGGGGAAGAACCGACCGGTGCTTTTTGATGGTAAATGGGTTCATTTTCATGTTGATCCAGTCATCGCCTTTTTACAAATGAATCAGAAGATTTGACGACATGCAGCTGATTACATTCAGTAAATTATTTGGTGGAAGGTTATTGTTTGTTTGTATTTTGGGGCTCCAGTGTTTTGACTTTCGGTTAAGTTTAAACAGTTTCATAGCAAATCGATTAAGGTCAATACGAACCAGGACTACCCCACAGCAGTGGCGACATGTTCCAACTAAGCAGAATCCAGCGTATATCGTTTCAAGAGGAGTATCTGCTGCAAAATTCAATACTTGTACAATGTGGTTTTACGGGCTTCATACCTATATGGCCCAGAGAATAGCTGGCCGGGAATAGTCAAGGAACAGACAACGAACTTGGAAAAGACGAAGTCGAAAATAGTGCTGACGGCTGCATATGAAACAAATATCATCAACGGAGTGGATCACCAGAACTCATTTCGGCGCTGACAGCGCATCATCATCGCACGGTTTATCTATTGTAGGCAAAAGGATAAAAAAAATTGAATTACAGAACATCTTCGTGTGAGGGAACGCGACAACGCCTTGACGACGATTTGGAAGGAAGTGTAGCATCAGATGTGGAAAGAAGAACTCAGGCAATTATTGAACGAAATAGACCTAGGCTTATGACTCAAATAATTTTCATCCATTTTAAGGTCAGAGGCAAGCAGCCTCGCAAGGCTTACATTGCAGTATTTTGTTGTTTTGCCACCAAGGCCACACACTTTGAAGTATTGTCAGATCTAACTACGGATGCATTCATCGGAGGGCTTATATTTTGTGGGAGCACGAAATCAACTTCAACAAATCACTTCATCGATACATGCGCCATCGTCAAAGGAAAAAAATTACTTCATTCTGCTCGAACCGCAGTATAGACTTTCATATCAACCCACCGAGAGACGCACATTTCGGTGGACTATAGGAGGCTGCGGCTAAATCAGCCAAACATTTCCTGAAACGAAAAGCGATTCTCAACTCAAGACCACTGACGCTTATGTCATCCGACCCGAATGATATGACGGCCCTGACTCCGGAACATTTTTTGATTGGATACACGAGTCCGCGAAGTAACATTAAGCCTCGGCAACAGGTGGAAGACAATCACCGCAATCAAGGTACAATTCTGGCAACCCTGGTCACAGGAGTACCTCAACGAGCTGCAACATCGGTACAAATGGCAATACCGACAAAAGGACATCTTACCTGGGATGCTGGTTATAATTAAGGACGATAATTTGCCGCCGATACAATGGCAGATGGGACGACTAGCAAACTGCATTCGAATAAACGACAAGTTGGTACGAGTGGTGGAGGTAAAAACGGCGAACGGCATTCACAAACTCGCACCATTACCCGTCGAAGTCGACCCACTCCCAATCGAGCACAACCAACAATCAGGAATTCAAGTAAATAACGATCGAGCAACTGAAGAAGAGCTTCCGAAAAAGAGAATGAGGCGTTCGTTGTCCACCACAATTGCATCAATTCTTTTGGTTTTACTAACTCTTCCCATAAAGGAAAGGCAGTCGAGCCCGGTCGAGCTAATGCCATTCGACGAATACCAGCGCATCATTGAGGCACTTATGTCATCTGATGAAACTTGGCACCCTATTTGAAAAAATAATCATTCAGATACAGAATCTGGAGGAAGACATTGTAAGAACCACCAATCTTTTGACCCCATAGTCGTCGAACAGTTACCGGGGGAGGCGAGGCGTATTAACCTGTAGGAAACGTAGCTAATGCATTGTTTGGAGTGCTAGATTCAGACTATGCAGACAGAATTTCAAGAACTGTTAAAGCAATCCAAACCGATGCAGAGTTACTAAAGAACCACATTAGGAATCAAACCTATTTAAGACCATGTCAGCCCACATCACTGACATAACCTACAACGCCTCACGCGAACTATACCAAGAAGATTCAAGTCAAACCTTTATATCAATGGGAATACAAATACTACAACAACTATTTCAAATTTCTAACGTATCCAAGGTTCTTTACTAGGCGTTGTAACCAGCGTTGCCAATTTAGTGCTTTCAGCGTTAATTTTAGTGCTCAAAAAATGATTTCTTTGCACAAAATGTCATTTTAGTGCTCGGCCGTTATTTAAGTGCTTTCATTTTATTTTTAGTGCTTCATTAAATCTGTTCTAAATTCAGTAAGAGCAAACCCTTATGCAAACATTTGCGAACTAGTTTTGAAACTGCTTTTTTTGCCACATTCCAATGGTAATGTTAAAAGGGTTTTTAAGCAAGTAAATCTAGCAAACTTAGGAACAAAATGCGATGTTATATGCAATTTTGCAAATTCGCTTTGGTTTGCAAAGAAATCAAAAATGCTGTAATAGTTACAATTATCCTAAAACCTTATTGAATAAGTAATAAAAAAGTGGGAAAAATTACTTGCTTTATTTTTTTTAACAAATCTTAAACCCTTAACTTAGAACTACCTCCAACTACTTATAACTACTTACAAATTATAGACATTCACCCAATCGAGCCACTAGTATTTGCTGGGATTTCTCATTTCTTGTGAAAACAATGGAAAGGCTGGTGAATCTACATACATATTAGGAAAGGCATCAGTTTCAAATCTATATCACCTTCTCAACATGCTTATCGTAAGGGATACTCAACAGAAACAGCGCTTAACTCCTTAGTCAGCACGATTGAAAAATCCTTTGATAACAAAGAACTACTCCGAGCTAGGAGGTCACTCAGAGGAACCCCGCAAGGAGGCGTACAATCCCCACTCCACTGGATACTGGTAGTGAACGAAATTCTTATGATACTTTGTCATAAGGGCTGCAAGCCAATAGCCTACAGACAGGAAGAGTTGGTATAGATGT
The DNA here is from genome assembly GCA_963555765.1 of Orthonevra nobilis. Lineage (NCBI taxonomy): Eukaryota > Metazoa > Arthropoda > Insecta > Diptera > Syrphidae > Orthonevra > Orthonevra nobilis. The sequence continues at coordinate 96,890,987 of OY743225.1, read as the reverse complement.
AGACACGTCTAAAACAAAGCTCGTACTAGAAGATAGAAAATATCTCAAATAAGCCCACCAAAAATGAAGAATAAGGAACTTTTTTTCACTAGTCAAGCCAAGTACCTAGGTATTAAATTAGACAGCAAACTAAGCTGGAAGCCAAACATTCAAGACCCTATTAGTAAGGCAGCGGTAGCTATATACTATATATAGTACATGCAAGAGGGTCCACAGCCCCAAATGGGGACTGAAACTGAGATGTACGCACTGGATGTATACAGAAATTGTCAGACCAATACTAACATATGGTATCCTCATATGGTGGCCAGCAATATAAATATAATATAAAAGAAAATCTGAGAAAGATAGGCAGAATCCAAAGATCGGCGTATTTATGCATCACGGGGGCACTTCGTTCCTCACCTTCAACCGCCATGGAAATAATGCTACAACTACTTCCCATGGACATATATGGGAAACTGATAGCTACCAAGGCAGCGATTAGGTTGACTGAGTGTAACCACTGGAGCAGAATACACAGCCCAGGTCATACGGAAATAATAAAGAATGCGAGAATTCCGAGACATACAGACTATATCACGTCTATCCTAGACTTCGAATCGGGATACAAAATACTGATCCCAGATAGGGATGACTGGTCGAAAGATATAGTCAGAAAATCTGCCAATCTGGAAGTTTACACGGACATTTCCAAAAAGAACGAAGGCACCGGACTCGAAGTATCTGCAATCTCGCGGGAGATCCCCTTCTGTCTGTCCCACGCAGTGTTTTCCAGGCATAAGTTAAAGCTATCCAAGAGACTGCCCGCTTACTGTCAATGAATCCGTTAGACGGGTTATCTTTCGTCATATACATAGACAGCCAGTCGGCCATGAAGGCTCTGGACACACCATCAATTAAATCCAAGATGGTAAAACTTTGCCGCCTATCTCTCAGGGAGTCAGATGTAACCTTACCCTATGCTGGGACCCTGGGCATTGTGCTATTCTAGGCAATGATAGAGCCGACGAGCTAGTTAGAATAGGGGTGAGCTTGCCACTGGCAATAAATCATGAGAACCCTTACCCCTCAATTCAAGCAATAAACACCATGCTAAATACAGATGCCATCAATATCACCAATCGGAGATGGGTGGAACTAGGCACCTGAAGGACTTCCAGGCAAATTTGGCCTCTCATTAATCCAAAAAATTAAAGAACACTGCTAAGCCTTAACAGAAATATAATGAGTAAGGTCGTAGGAATTGTCACAAGTCACTGTATCATGGGCTCACACGCATTTAGAATAAGAGCCCCCCATAACGACTTTTGAAGGAGCTGAGGGGATGAGTAAAAAGTAGAAAGCGTCCTACACTACCTAGGCAACTGTTCTGCCCTCGCAAAAGCGAGAAAAGTCACGCTGGGAAGCTACTCATTCGGGAACCTAGAAGATATGTCAGACATAAAGATTCAAAACATAGCAAAATTCATTAAGAAAACAAACTGGTTAAAACCGGTAATAAAGTGAGCAAACTCTACAGAGGCCACTTGGATACCAATCAGGTATTTCTTAGGATTCAGTTAGTCCCCTGGCCAATAAGGAATCGGTGTATAAATCACCGGTAAGTGATAACACAATGGATCCAAATAGGATCTAAGTGGGTCACAACTTAGTTTAGATGTGACAGTCACACATGCCTACCTACCTACATAGCCTTTCATTATTTAATGTATCTCTTTCAGATACGCTCATAGACATTCTACCCATGAGCTCTACAGGACTATTCTAGCACCATGGTATTTAGTGGGAATATTGCTCGAGTCCGATAAAACAATGCCGATATGAGTTCATTATCATATATTTCACGATCGCGCGATGATTCCTCAGAAGGCCCAGGATAACTTTGTCAATCCTAGACACTCCGGAAGTATCCAATAGTCTTTGGTTTTTTGCTCATGCCGAAAGTCTGAATGAGCGCTTCTGTAAATCGCGTGCAAGCACGCAAGCACTTTCTTTCGAAAACTCTTTATTATGTTGCACCATACTGGGCTCGCATAGGTCAGCATTGGACGCACAAAAGCTTGGTAACACTTACATATTTATGACGGGAACTAAATAAATGATTTTTTTTTTTTTGGGAAACTAGAAAATTTATTTTGTTGGTGCCCAATGTATCAAAATTAACGCTCAATATTAGGAACGGTGCTTTAGCTCAGAAAAAAATTGGCAACACTGGTTGTAACACACAGTCAACAAGGAAAAATAAGCCCACTGTTAAAACCATCCAAACAATTGCGATAAGAGCTACGCTATTTAAGGGCACATTTACCATTATCGTTAAAATTACTAGTATCTTACATGGATTTAACGACTCTTCTCAGCTTGATGAACATAGAAGGTCATCTCACAGTGCCGGTGAGATCTGCTTTTTTAATTACTTACCTGCAAATGACCAATGTCGGACACAAAAAACTGGGAATGGGCCTCATTGGATTCAGCTCCGCAACCCAAACGAATGGATAAACGCCTTACGACAAGAAACCATATTGAACGTTGTAAGCAGTCAAAACACAACGTATCTAACCCTCAGAGGCTCGGGTACCGCTAAACTACAAAGGGAATGTATGTTGAAACAGAAATTCCTAACGATACGAGGACAAAACACCAATCCGTTTAACACTAGACTATCTTACAATTCCCTCAGTAACCTTACTGATGTGACAATCCCCATGTTAGAAGTAGCCCTAGTTCCTCCACAAGAAGGTTATCAACGTCAACTATCCGAAGTTGAAGCAGAACATAGAAAAATTTATGAACTGAAAATCAATCCATCTACCAAATCATCATTGGCTACGCTGGTGAGTTAATAGCCCCTGCCCCAGTGGCTGCCTTCAGAAAGAATCTTTTGTATCTTGGGGAGATTGCTTAGGCTAACAGACATTCCATCCTTCTAATGAAAGTCAGAATGTCTTTAACCAGATACGCCTTCTTAGCCAAATAAGAGCTAGACATTCACAAAAAATGTGTTCAGCCTTTTCGTAGTCTTCGAAACAGAGCCGACATTCGGTGGTTGTATTGAGCCCTTATTTGGTTAAATGTGTTCTCAAGTGGCAATGGCCTGAGGGAAAGCTCACGAGCTTTCTAATGTTCTCGTTGTTGAGTTTAAAGATTTCTCTGTAAAGGAAAGGATTCATTAGTAATTTAGATTGTCTGAGTCCTGGTAGATTTCTCCAGTGGGCAATAAATGCCTTGTTGTCCCACTTATTGGTCAGACCTGTGTCTGTAGTTCAGCTTACGCCACAGAAATATTCTGGACCAGTGAACACGATTTTGGAACCAGCCCTGGCTAGTTCGTCCGCGATTTCATTGCCTTCGATTCCATGATGACCTGGACCCATCCTTACCGTCTATGGCTACGGATTGTAAGGCATCGTAGCAGCTTCTGACACATTTAGATTCTATAAGATTGGATGACAATGCCTTGAGCGCTGCTTGGCTGTCTGAATATATTAGAGTTCGGGAACCTTCATGCCTTCTTGACCTTTTGCAAGGTTTTCTATGGCTGCCGATGGATTCGATGGCATGTAGTTCAGACTGGAAAGCACTTGGGTGCATTCCCATGGGTATTGAGATAATAGTGTTGGGTCCATAGACATCGGAACCTATTTCATTTGCCACTTTTGAGCCATCAGTATACCAGATTAAGTTCGGGTTCGGGGGCAGGTCGCTCGACCATGGACCACGGTTAGGAATGTCTACCTCAAAGAGATGCCCAAAGCTGTATGTTGCCTTCATACAATCTGGGATCGAGCAGAACATTATCCGTGATGAAATAGAGCCATTTCGGTCACCTGGTTTGTATTTTATTGCCAGTTGCATCTTAAGTTTCTGGCAGCTATTTTCCTAATGGAAATGTCAAGAGGAGACAGCCCAATGACAGCTTCCAGTGCTGCCGTAGGGCAGGTGTTCAGGTGGGCAGGGTGGACTTGTCAGGTGTTGGACTCTATCCGGCTATTTAGAAGTTGTTACTTCTAAAGTTTTTGGCAACCAAGTTATCCAAAACCTGTAAAGCATCTAGGTTTGAGACCCCAAGTCCTATCATGAAACCGCATTTCTTTTCCAATACATTTTTATTTTTTTAAATCTGAATCACTTAATAACTATACAAAAAAAGCTTAAACTAGCTTTTACAACTCAACTTTACTTAATTAGCTTACTGGCCCCATTCGGGCGCTCTAAGCTTAATCTAGTTCTTACTATATATTGTGTCTTTCGACTTACCAAAATTCCTGGTGCTGTCATTGTGTGTCTGATAAATCGCGACGTGGAAGATAAGTCGCACCGCCAGACTACTCTAGAGTATAGAAACGCTTCTCGTGGGACAAATAAGAGATCAGTTTGTTGATCGATGTCATTTGCCTTGCAATGTGCTTTCGGATAAGCTTAATAATGAAATTATCCACCAATTATCAGGTTATCCTCATTATATAGGACCTCATTGCGAAAGAATTTTTTGTATTGGGACTCTGGAGTTCTATGTAAACGAAGACAAGCCCTGAGACATTGTCTTTTAAAAACCCGAATATTTTCCATCGAATTTGCTCTCACGTTGAACCAAACGGGCAACCATAAGCAACCGTAGGTTTGACGAGGGCCATATAGTATAACAAGTGACCTTTACTCTGTCATGGCAAAAGTCGCTTTGGTTCTGGCTAGAGCGACATCTATATGTTTGTTAAAATGTTGATACTGATCGAGCCAAAGCCCTTGGTATCTGATTACACTTCTGTTTGCTAATGGTTGCCCATGTTTTCCCACGATCAAAAATTTACGCCAATTCTTTCTTGTATCCCTAAAGCCACTAGACAATAGGGTGCTGAAAAGAATTGTTTCCGATTTCTCGTAGTTGATCTTTAACTTCCAGTCGTCACAATAACGCTGAATCTTATTAAAGTCACATTACAAGTTCAATCTGATATCCTCAATCTTCGGTCCCGATCTGTACAGCATCAAGTCATCTGCGTACGCTATAGCATGGTGAAGAAAACCTATAAGATCAATCGTGAAAATGCTGAAAAGTATCGGAGAATTAACCGCACCTTGTTATAGACCTCTTAATAATTCGAAAATACCAAAAGAAACAACATTTTCATTCTTCACAACGAATCGTCTATTGGTAAGCATATTATAAAGCATGTACATAAGTGGTTTGCTTATGCCAAGCCTGTTCAACTTGTAAAAGAGCGCTTCTAAACAAACGTTATCGAAGGCCTTCTCCAAGTCAACCAGACAGGTACCCGTACATTGTTTCTTTGCTTTGTAGCATTGCAATCATGCCGAGCCTTAAAACCGAATTGATTATCTAGATATAATTTTTTGTCTTCTACCCACTTAGTTAGGCCTAGACAGTATAGTGAAAATGTCTATAGCTTCCGAAGAAGGATGTCGAAGCACAATCGGGGTATCCCATCGATTCCTGTAGACCTTTTCTTTTTCAGTGATTCGAAGGTCGCTTGAAGATCTATATTGGAAATGAACGGAGGATTCTCCCTTTCATCAGTGAAGGCATTATATGCCAAATTATCGTCATTGAACTCGATGAAACTTCGGTTCTCTGATCGCCATTATTGGATATCATTTCGAAGGTAGAAGTTGTCGAAAAGGACACGATTCTCGAAGTCATGGTTGTGGCCAACGCAAGCATTTGCCTTATGCACTTCCTGATATGTCGCTCCCATAACCTCAACCTTTTCCTGCGGATCTTCAATGACAAAAAAGTTATCATCATCAGCGGCGTTTAGAGGATCTACTCCTGCTGTCAAATAGTATACGTTCGTTGTCTGTCGTACGTGGGATCCTTAAGATTCGGAAGATCATTTTCATTGTTTTTTCGAAAAAGTTTGTTTATTTGTTGTTGGACTTAACCGAGAGAATTTTATTGTTCCAATACGAATTGATAGAATTTCTGTTACATTCTTTGATAAGTTGCTGGATATTTTTTTAACAACAAGGCCCACATGCCCTTGGTTCCGCGTTCTGTGATGGACTTGATATGTGAAGTCCAGTTCAGTTTCTTATCCCAGATAACACCGAGATGCTTAACTTCAATGGAGTGACTAAGCGTATCTCATTGAGGTTCACAAGGAGATTATCTATGACCAATGCCCAGAGGAGAGGCGACAGAATATCTCCCTGGGGACAACCTCTCGTTGCAGTGTCTAACTTTGACACGCTTCCAAGCGAGGAAGTTATAACTCGATTTTCTAGCATGGATCTTATCCATCTGTTAGTCGAGTCGTCAATACCTTTACTCCGAGCTGCGTTTGTAATGGAGTTGTAACTGGTATCCAATATCCAGGAAGGCGCAGAGCGCTATTTCCTAAGATTGAAATGCCTTTTTAACAATGGTCACCTCTCCGGCCCCCTCAGTTGACTTTTCCTTCCTGTATGCATAAGGGTTGGGGTGCAGGGGAGATTGCTTCTAAGTGTCCCCCGATATGCAGGTCTATAAGTCTTTTCATGGTCCTCCATGATTAAGGAGGATCTTATATGATTTAGGTAGCTCCGGAGGTTTGTTTCCAGGTTTTGGTATAAATACAACGTTAACCTGTCTCCAGTTAAGGAAAATATATCCCCAACAAAGCGATGAGAATCGGAATCATAAGGTCCATGACGTTTTGGAGAAGGGCAGGGAAGGTACCATCTTCACCGGGTGCTTTGAAGTGTTTGAATGAGCCAAATGCCCATTTTACCTTGTCTTTGTGCGGTATGGTAGCTTTAACTGGTGAGTCACCCGCAGTTGTAGACGCACCTGGGAAGTGAACGCTCAACAGCGTATCAAGAGTATCCGCATGGTCCGTCTAAGTAGTCATACATTATTTTAATGATCCTTGCTTATGGTTTTGCGGACTCGCGCTGCATTTGGCATGCCACAAATGTCATTGCAGCACTTTTTCCATGCAGCACGCTTCGATCTTTTAAGCTCAGAGTTGTACTCCCTGATTTAAACCGATTTATATTCGTCATACTTTTTGGTTTTCTTGGCACGATAAAAAAGTTTCCTCGCTTTCCTCCTGAGCAGGGTTTAAAGAAAAAAGACCATGTGAGAGGATGTGTGCGTGTGGGTATATGTTCTTGTTTTTTTTTGGGTGCGCCCAAGGATGCGTCAATCTTCTAAAGATATCAGAAGTAGCCCGTGCCACCAAGGTGCACAATTCGCCGAAGGAAATTAATGTCCTGCATGGCATTGGCATTCCGAAACATTCTGGACATAGGTAGTTGGTGCGTTGTAAGTCTAAACGGCAAAAGGGTGTATATAGAGATCGATCCAAGCAGCGTAGAACAGTCGATGATACCGGTTAAGAACTAATGAATAAAAAGAACATCTACAATGTCACGGCGATGCGCAAGGGACTGTTAATTGATAAGTTGCAAGAGGTGGATATATAATGAAGATTAAAGCTTTCTGGCCAATGAAGACCATGCAGTGCGAAGTGGAGATACTGGCGTTGAACAGCTTTAATTCGCCGGATATGGGTTTCATAAAAAAAGGGGCCAGACTTGCGAAGCATACTCGAGGAGGGGTCTAACAAAAATAATTAAATAAATTCAGTTCCCCATCACAGTTTCCAATTTTCATGAGTTTATAATTTTGCAAGAACTTACTCTGTTTATAGAGATTCATATTTTAAAGGTTCGGAAACTGGTTGCATGGTGACATTATTATTATTACTATTATTGTTGTTATAATTATTATAATTATTATTATTATTATTAATCCTTTTTTAGTAAAAAAGGTTTTGATATGAGCAAAAGGGAAACGTGGGACCATGCTTTACTTTTTTTGCAGAATTGAAATAGTTTTTTTCGATATATACATTGTGAAAAAACGCATATGCCAATTATTGTAAAAACGTAAGACCGAAAGGTAACAATAAATATTTTTAATTTTTTTTTGTATATATAAGATAACTCGCTCCTTCTTTTTCTTCCTGAAAAACCAGGTCTCTTCCCTTCTTTTCTGCTCGTAGAGCAGCTGAGCAGCTCTCGGCCTGTAGAACCAGGATTTTTTCTTTGGTGACGAAATAACCCCAAGCGCATCAGTAGCAGCTTCTCTGATGGGTTTTTTTTTTACAACATTCTCAATTTTCTTCGATTTTTTGTACAGCCAGCGTTGGACTTAGTAAGAGTTTTTGGGAGACTCAATCATGCAAAAGTAGATTTTGGAAAACTGTGTACCTGGAACTTCAGACTGGTTTTCTTAGATTTTTTTTATCCATGTGAACAATGAAGAATGCATGCCCAAAGACACATAGCATATGAACAACATAAGTGTGTCGGAGATTCGAACACCTGTACATTTGTTTGTTTACGTATTTATCTCAGCATCTCTTACAATAAGCTTACAGCCAATAATAGTAAAAGTTATAATGTAGATATATTACAATATAATTAATTTAAGTAACTAACAAAAACTTCAATAAAAGTAAATGAAAATGAATATGAATATGAAAATCAAAATCAAAATGAAATTTAAAATGAAAATGAAAAGAAATACAACTAAATATAAATTCTTTCTCGAAATAAAATAATTTATCCCTCGAAAAATGTTCGAAACTAAGAACTATCGACCATATACCTGAAAGTTTCTCTTTCAAATTGAATTGTGCCTCGCAGTCTACGTATGCTTGTGGGAAGTGAGTTCTTCTTCTCGATAGCATTAACAAGAAACCGACTTTCTGCATTCCGACAAGTATATCCCGGTGAAATTAGAACATGTGAGCTAGATGAAGCAGACAATTTTATTTTATTTAACACTTTTAAGGTACACACTTTTAAATAGTTCATCAAACTAGATCCCAAAATGTATTTATTGTGGCCCGAAACATGGCCAAAACGTTTTGGATTGTACACATATCTTACGATATTATTATGTCATCATATATTTAGTCTTCGTTTTGTATTTGCACTGACTGAAATAATCAGCATTATTAAGGTTTTGGTTAGTTGCAATTTTATAGGTTTTGGTTTAAAGTTTTTTGACAATGAAAGACTTCGCAGGGAAGCATATATTATGACAACAACAGTTCGAACATGGTTGTCCCACCTTAGTGTGGAGTCAAACTAAATTCCTAAGTTCTTAGCGGTCTCGGTAAATACAGAATTGCAAAATAAATTTTGTTTAATTGCTTCTTGAAGACCACAATGCATTTAGATTTTTGTGGGCTTAGAAAAAGACCACAGTCTAATATTTTCACGATCCCTATTTATTCTCCTCAACCCATCCCCGATCATTCCAAGCTTGAAGCTCAGGTGAATTTGGAAATCATCAGAACGAAGTTGCTTTGATGAGATTGGTAAAACATTTGGCAGATCATAAATATATGAACATAATTAATAAAAGTGGGCCTACTATGGATCCTTGTGGTAAACAGTATTTAAGATCTAGAAAGCGCATCACATATTTTCCTGCAGGAAGCGGGGGTATCAGATAAATTAAAATATATTTTAAGTTTGTGGATCAGAATTGCGTAATAGGCTATATCAAACGCCTTTGAAAAATCTAAGAGGCCGAGGAACGATACTAAGTCGTGATTCATATAGTTTCGAAGGTCATCCGAGACTTTAAAAAGACCGTGCTTCGCTCTAAATCCTGACTGATAGTCACACAAAAGCTTCTTCCCATTAAGAAAATGCAGTATTTGTCTGTGAAGAAGCTTTTCGAAAAATTTTGACAAAAACGGCAAAGTAGATATGAGTCTTTGAAAAATAATCTTATTTGCGACTTTCCACACCAAAGGAAAAGAACTAACTGGCAGTATATGTGGCAAAATCATTTTTTAGAACTTAGGTTCCACCTCATCAAATTCCAAAGCATTCGAACGAATATGTAGAACAACCTTTACAACATCTAGTTCATTAACTCTCTGAAAATAAAATTTTTCGTGTTCACTATCCTGAGCTGTCGAAGCTTCCGGTAAGTTCTGAGGCGGTGGTTGACTTTGGCCCCGAGCGAAGTCCGCATGAAGAACGTCAAGATCGATATCCGCAACGCATTCGGTGTCCTTGTGGCAAAAATATTTTGTTGGTGCGCTAAGAGAGTTTTTGACATTAAGGCTCTTATTCCTTATGAACAACAATGTGTGATCATCTGAAATCATTGGGGTGATCGTGATCGTTATCGGATCGGAAATAGACATACAAGAGGAAACCAGTTAAGTATGGAATAGACCGATGATACTTTTTGGTTGAGGCCCAGGCTCACCCCTGACTTTAGCGCATTCAGCGAAAAAGTTAGGAAAGCATTTGAACGATTGAAACACTAGCAATAATGACAAAAAATAACCTTTTATTCATTCTAACCTTTGAAGAGCTACAAAGTATTGTTGATTCCATTTTGAATCCAATCCAAAAACTTAGCAACTCGTGCGTACACACCTGGGGTTTCAGTTCTTGCGCAGCCAATACCATAGGACACGACACCAATCAAAACGAATCGGTCTTCATTACCAAACCGCTAAAATAGAAACACAAAAGTCAAGCAATTTCCTGCATTTGTATACCTGCCAATCTCACATCATCTACCATAAGTGGGCCCCCAGAATCACCCTCACATGAGTCTTTACCACCTTTAATGTCGCCGGCACAAATGACAGTTTCATCGAATTGTGCCTCAGTAACAAGCTTGTCATTCTTTTTGTACAATTCCTTGCAAACTTCATTTTCGTAGACTGATATTTGCAGCTGTTGCAGCTGAGTGGCAGTCTTGCCGCCCTCCGCAAGTCTTCCCCAACCGGCAATATGTGCCGATGTGTCTACAAAGGATCTTGTCATGAGTTGCGGCGTAGTTGGCAAACAAATTGGATTTATTTTTTCTGAAAGATCGAAGGATAAGATGATAGATTTATTAGACCATTGCCGACTTACCTGTAAACTGAACCGGTGTGGCTAGATATAATAAGGCGATATCGTTGCGGCCATCAATGCGACTGAATTTTGGGTGTTTAAGAATCTGCCAAAAAATTAGTTGATCTAAAATCTCTAACAGAAAAACTGGCGAGATACCTTCGAGACGGGAACATCGATATGTGTGGTTTCATTGTCAAGACCCAAGTCATGCTCTCCAAGACGAACGAAACTTCTGCAAACAAAAAAAAATGTCGTTTGACTTATGACTCCTCACATGTACCTAGCTCTACTCACAGATCGCTTTTAACGCAATGTGCCGCGGTCAAAACATGTTGGTTTGAAATTAAAGTTCCACCACACTTAAAAGGTAATTCAGATGGCTGATTGCTGTATCCAATCAATGCAATCCACGGCCAGTCTCCTAGCTGGCTCGTCCTTCCACCAACGATTGGATAGGGCACATTTTTATCATGTTCTGGTCTTAATCCACAACGATTAGGCAATGCTGGCGCCTCAATTTTTTCGTGAGTTTCTGTAGGGTTTAAAGATGTTGTCTGCACTACCTCGGTCGTTGGACAGCAGATCAGAAAGAGTGCCCTTCCGCAGATAAGATTGGATAACTTTAGAAAGCTAATGACATCTCGATCACTTGGAGTTTGTCGTAATTTGGTTAGCAAAGACGCACACTTCAGCAGCGCTTTTGAAACAATAAGTTGGTCTTAAAAATACAAAGGGACAAAAAGTCAATACTCACGTTGACAAATTCCAATTCTTCCGTCTGGGCCCGTACATGAACTTGTTTGAGCTTCAGTCTGGTGCGTTATACATTGGGAGCGCCGCTTAATTCGTGCGCCAGTATTATCTGAAATTTTTAAAAAGCCAAGAATTTCAAACTTCTCCTAGCATTGTTGATATAGTTCTAATTTCATGAGTTCAAAGCTTTGACATGCGTTCAACAAACAAATGTTTTCTTTTTAACGATTATGCATCCAAGGTATGCCAACTTTTCTGGCGTAGTAGGAACCGAATTCCTGAAAGCGATTCTCCTGAAGGCATTTCAGAAAATCACTACGAGGCGTCTCAAGACAATAAAAAGAATCGGCAAAGTTGTTTTTACGAAACACATTTTTATATGGGAATCATCTTATATTTTCAACTTTATATCATTTTTTATTATTTGTTGTTAAAGCTGCTGTAGTACATTCTGTGAAAATTGCAAGTGTCTACCTTTTATGGTTCATAAGATACAGCCCTGTAACAGACGGGCGAACAGACAGCGGTGGCTTAAGGGGCTATACCAGTGTGACACTTTCAAAAAATTGATTTTTCGGCTTATTCGATAGTTTATACATTCAAAAATATCCTGTGAAAGCGGCAAGGTCGTATCCTGAATAGTTTTTGAATATCAGCGTTCTAGAGAGCTCGCAGATATATCATAAGCCGCTCCACCTGCGGATGCTTTCAAAATATAACTAAAGCTGCTGAAACCATTTGGGGTACACTAAATCTAATTAAAAACAAAGAAAAAGCAACAACTTTACAGGAAGAAGGTTCGAATGATTGCTTAACACTTTCAGGAGATTGCACATGGAAATAACGCGACCATCACATTTCAGCATTACAAGTCTTGCGGGTAAGTAACAAAATTATCGATGCTTAAATCGACTTATTGTAAGAGTTGTGCACTATGTGAAAAGAAAAAAATGTTCTTATTCGGAATCATGTTGGATCGGCTGAAAAAATGGAAGTTGACAGTGTAAACGAAATGCTTGGCTGCTCGATCAATCAATACGGAGTGAAATACAAGCGCTAAATTGGGTGGAAAAAGGGGGAGAGATGTCGAGGGGATTTCTACGAATTGTCTTGATTTGAATGGTCGGTAAATCTTTTCGTTCATTTCGTAAATTCCATGATCTAAACGATCCCTATTTCCTTGAGTTTATATCGCAGTCTCGCTGTTGCTGAGCAGTTGCAGAAGAAATGTCCCAGATCTTCCTCTTCCTCCTCACAGCTTTCGCATGTTGAGTTTTTTCTAGTCCGAATATATATAAATGGAGATTAAGGTTGATATGCCCTTTTATCAGTCCCGCCTTGTACCGTAGATAACTCGTTTGGCGGACACCCAAATCCAATGTCTTGGTCAAAACCTTGCCATAGACAGCTATAACTTTTAGGTAGTAAGGGAATTTGTCTGCCCTCTCTTGCTAATCGATGGACACTTTCAAAAGCAGATGACGGCGACAAAGGTAATTTCGAGAGAAAAATGAAAAAAAAATTATATTTAATTCGCAAATCTTTTTTTAAATGATTCAAAAATGTGAAAATAAATATATTCCTAGCTTTAAAAAATATATATCTTTTTTTTTTTGTTTGCATTGCATTTGTCTATGAAATAAATGATGTTTTCATAACGCAGGTTGAATTTGATGGTGGCAGCAGATAAAGTAGCACCTAAATACATTTTTTTATCTTGAGATGGGATGTTCATGGAATGGGAAGGCCTACTCGCACCCAAACGAATTTTTTATTTCACTCACACTTTGTTTGCTATTTGAGTTTTATTATTTATTTTTAGATTATTTACTTCTATTTCACATTTTTCATAGTTTCTTTCTAACTATCCGACGATCTCGTTAATAAATATCTTTTGTACAGTCTTATTTGCTCTCTTTTAAGTTCGTCTAGCTCATTGCTGTACCACTCCATATTATTTGGTTTCTTTTTTAAACAAATTTACAAGACTATTTAAGCTTTGTTCGATATACAATTTAAACTGTGTTGCTATATTTATTTTATTAATCCCTTGACTTTGTATTTCTTTCTTTTGTTAAGTTCTCAATTTTAATTTTTTTTCGTGATCAGATACAATCCAATCTCTTTTTAATAGCACTTTTCAACTAGATATAAAATCACTTAAAATATAGTCAATAAGAAGAGATGTTGATGTTGTGTTTCTTGTACTTTCTTGAACTAACTATCAAATGACTTTTATCAGTACTTTCGATTTTATTGTCAATATTGAAGTCACCACCTCTGAAAACAATCTCATTAAAACTTAGATTATTTTTTGTAAGCCCACTTAACGTGCTAATAAACTCCGTAAAATTCATTTTATTCAATCTTTATACCCCAACTTAATTCAAACTCTAATTTTCTATCATCAATTACTAGGTCTTATAATCGACAGATTTTGCATTCACTTTGATAGATTTTAGTTTTTTCGATAAATATTTTTCAGATTTAGCGTCATCAATTGGATTGAATTGAAGAAGAGTCTACCATGCGTTCGTTGTCTAGCTCTAGGGGCGAACAGGCGCAGAAGAAGCGTGTAAGGGATTCAAGGATTGGCTCGCTCTTCAAGAGGATATGAATATTCCTATAATGCGTATAGCACAGAGCGGATGAAGAATAAGAGATTATGTAGTGGTTTCAGAAACTCAGATGTATTTAGATTCAACTCACTTACGTGGGTAGAACCCGAAAATGGGGCGGACGATTTTTTATATCGACTTTTTAGCTTTCACCTAACTCGCAGGATTTTATTCGACATAAGTTTGATATGTGTACTTTTAAAGTTTAGAAGATTCAGCTAAACACTCCGCTGTAAGTGTCATACCTTCACAGCAGAGCCATCTACACACAATCTACATAAACCACTATTTTGACAACATGAACTAGGATTTAAGCCGATACAACACCCACTACAACATGAACACCCATAAGCCAGACTATTATCACTGGTCGACCAATCCAGTGATAGTGCCATTAACTTTATTCCAATGGCCAACGTTGACTGGACGAGATTCGAAAAACTAGACCACTCTAGGAATCGAATCTGGGAACTATCAATTGAATCAATTGAAAGGCAAGCGCTCTACCAACTCCGCCACCCAGCTGTTTTTCCCTGGTTTCCCTCTCAGCTGTGTTTTTGCAGCTGCGATAGTGTGAATTGTGTGGGATGCCCAGCTAAACGATATGATCTCGGCCAGTATGCTATGCAGATCGCCACTAGTCTAGCAATATCATGACGGGTTTGCCGAAGGAAGGCCATATTTTCCTTGATATTGCACAGTCCGTCAGACTGGCTGCTTTAAGGAAGTATGAGGATATCAAAACCTTAACTGCATATAGTGAGAAGAAAACCTCCCCCTGCAGGCGAGCGCTGAAGAACTGCCTGGCAAGTTCATCGGCCCACTCATTATGTGGGATGTCACTATGACCGGGAACCCATATAAGAGAAATGAGCTAACCTTCTAACGACCCTATTTCAGCTCGGCATTTCTGTACTAATTTTGAGTGTGAAGTAGAGGAGGCAATAGCTTTGATAGCTGTTTGGCTATCCATGCATATGGCAACCTTCTGACTTGGCAGGATATTTGGATGTATTTTGGCTTAAATACGTGCTTCCCGGATTGCAAAAAGTTCCACTTGGAAAACGATGGAATAGTCGGGCAGTTTTTAGGCTTCAGAGATTCTGCGAAAATACTCGCACCGACTCCGCCACACATCTTAGAGGTGTCAGTGTAGATTGTCCAGTTAAAATCCTTGCATATCTGCCCACTATTCCATTCCTATTCTATGGGATAAGAATGTCAAAGTTATTTGATAGACAAATTCTAGGGACCGTATAGTCCGTTGGTGTACAGGTTTGAAGTTCAGTAACCAGACTTTCTGAGCCTGATGACCTCTGTGCGGGAGTGTTTTAAATGTATAAAGGTTCGAAGGTAGGAGATGCCTGTGGTACCTTTGCATGCTTTTCTCTCTATTCCTTGTTTAGTTTAATGACGTTGTATTTTTTCCTAAAGACGTCATCCATACAAGACTCCGTCTGTTAGAATCGGGCGAGCCACCGCCATGTACATCCATGGGATCAACTTTGATTGGAGCCCCTTTTTTTTGCCAAAGATTCTACTGCAGGCGTAAAAAGCTTTGCACGCCCTCTTAACTCGCTGATCAACATTTAGCTTCCACCTGATTATAGGGTCTAAAGTAACATCCTTAGAGGTCGGGGTAGAGAGTTCCACACTAGTATCGTATTAATAAAAAGTTGGCGCTCTGATATTTTAAAATTGTAACGCAAAACATTATTCAATAAAGTTAATATTCTGAGCTTGAAAGGGTTATCAAGATTGACACCTTATATTGACTTTGAAAATTGAGAAATGTGGTCGAATTTTCTAAATCCAATTCAGTACCTTGCTATGCTCTTGTAAGCAATATTTAGTTTACGCTTGTGATCATAATCGCAATTGTAAAAGAGTTCACAACCAAAGAGCAGGTCACCAGTAAACGAAGCCCTCCATAAACCCTCCCAATTGTTGATCTTATATGGCAGTTACAAAAAAGCGTCTTAGTGAATGTAATACCTGAGCTTTAAGCAGATTCCACAAATTCGATTTGCTTTTTAATTAAGAATTTTTTGGGATCGACTTGATCGTCGATCGACTTTCTTGAGATAACTAAACACGTGAACTTAAGATCTTTTAGACAGAGTCCAATCTTTTGTTACCACTTGTGAACAAAGGTTTAGTCCTCATTTATTTCGACTGATGCATTTTTAAAAAAAAACTTAAAAGGAGGCTCTTCTGCATCTGAACATCATCAGCGTACTTCACAGTTTTGCAGACAAAGAGGAATGTCATTAATGTTTATGGATAACAATAGCGGACCCAGAATTGAGCCTTGTGGAACCCCTCTACTCAACAGGAGAAATTCAGTATTGAACTGTTTGACACAACTGCCTGGAATGAGAAATTAAACTGGTTAATCAGCTTGATACACAGTTTTTAATGGTTGACCGTATCAAAAGCCTTGGAATAGTCCAAGAGAACGAAACAAGTAACATTTTCGCTGTGTTTCGGACGGAAACCAAACTGATTCATGCATGACAAGTTGTGGTTTGTCAAATATTTTCCAAACTGATCATTCATTATCCTTTCTAAGTCCATCGATAGAAATGGTTAAATTGCAATAGGTCGATACTCATTTTGATTCTTAGGAAAAGATATAATCTTTGCTTGTTTCCAAGTAGAAGGAAAAACATTCGACGAAAAAATTGTTTTAAAAAGATGCGTACTGTATTTTAAAATATATGGAAGTATGGCTTTAACGAAAACCGGATGAATTTCTGAAGTCCAAATGAGTTTGATTTTTTTTATACATATATTGTCACTCCTCATGTGTCTCTTAAATTATATAAACAATTAAAAATGTTGTCGATTTTTGAGCCGAGATCTCCCAAAGGATTGTTTTCTTCAATGATCAGGATATTGACAAAAGGTTATAGATCTCGCACATAATCATGGAATCTCATTTCGTTCGATCATACTAAAGAAACAATTTGGTAGGCATGTCAACTGCATTTGCTGTTGTGAACCTGGCAGGATATCCATCAGCCCAAATAACAAAATTAATTAAAGTTAATTAAATTATATTCAATAAATATAATTTGTTCATAAAATTTTCCAAATCTTCATCTCAAAAAAAAGTTACAGGTTCTTCGTTAACGTACTTGGGAAACCCGACCTTGATCACGGGTCTTAGCTGAGGGCGTTCGCTTTCCGCATCAGAGGATAAACTCGGTAGAATGCAATATTGGCGTTAAGAAGTGTAATTTTGACGTCGAAATGATGGACGCCCTTAACACAGTGCCGACCTGGATTAATCTGTATTCCCGACGATAAGCAAGAGAGCAGAACGGATTAGAGGAACCTTCGAAAGCAAAACTCTCCATCGGATATACAATCCTGTCTACGAGCAGGACAAATTAAAGAGATGTTAAAACCACGAACTCTACGAACTGTGCAATGACGTGGATCTAGTCTGGTTGCCAAATATCCGTCGACTACGATAGCTTGGCCACATAGAACGAATAGAAAGCAAGCAGTTGAGCTGCTTCGAATCGCAGACACCTGGCTTGCGAAAAAACTGACCACTGAACACTTACTGTTCAAGCCAGACAGATTTCTTCCAACAAACTATTGTAGAAGCAGTGTGCGCGGGGCCGTCGAGGATACTTTCCCTGCGCAGGTTTTCATGGTTTTCAAACTAAACCCACGTTTCTCTCTCACTGTCTTTACTTCATTGTAGCCTGCTTTGTTCCATTAATGTCGCTAATCACGAGAGTCGAATAGCACATTTTTCAAAATATTATTTTCTCGCTTAATATTGTACAGAAGTGCTCGTTAGTCATTATAACGATCTACTTTGCCTGTCTTGCTAAGACCGCGAACTTCCCGGTTCGGTTGGGCAACCCGCTTTATCCTTAAACCTTCTGCTACTGGTTAAGTCCACTGAGAATATGTTTAGATTATACTAGTCTTAAAGATAAGTCATAAATAATGAAAATCACTCGATTTGTGTTGAAATTTTTTGTTTACGAAACTTTAAAGAACTTTGAAAAACAAATATCGTCTGTGGGCTACCGGTTTGATTATCAGGTTTATCTTCACAGCTTTTATGATTCACTCTTTGGGATGAACGGTCATGACCCAAATCATAAAGAAACGTGACGGAATGGATTTAATCTTTTGTATTATACATTCACATAAGCAAAGTTAGGTTCTTACCTCTTAGTAAATCATTTTGCACTAATCCGGCTGTAAGGCACGCAAGTCCTATGACAAGTATCAAAGATTTCATTCCGCCAAATTATCGATTAAATTAAATTTTTTTCGCACTTAAATATTAATTTAATTATAAGTCAAAACTTCTCTCAAAAATTAATTTGTATTTAAACTTGCTGATGCAAGTTGATTGGAGTTCGTTTCGGGACTGGTCTGACCATGTTTTTTTCTTTTACTAAACGCTAACGTTTATACAACTTTCAGCTGTTTTTGAAGCTCGCTTCTGGTATACGATGATTTGTGTTCACCTTTTGTTATATCGATGCTGTGATTAGACTTTGCACCTTTCTAAATCAATGAGTGGAATTATCAATTCATATTGCTCGTATAATCAACCAAATGTATGTAAGTCAATGGTTGATTCTTCATAAAACAATGTTTGGATTCATTTCTGGCCCATTGCGAGCACGCTTTCCTGATCTTCATATTAATTTTCGGTCTTCCGTTGTAACTGAACCTAATTTTATCGCTTCCTTATGACTAAACCACAAAAATTATGTTGTCTCTCTGCCCTACTTCATTTAAAAGAAGAATTTATTTCTTATTTTCTGCCAATCACTATTCAGGAAAAGTTTTTCTTACATTTTAAAACATCTTTATTCGTAAAGTGCTGAAATCTAGCTTAACTTACTTAACTAAGTTTATATACTTACTTACTGGCCCTCTATGGGCGCTGAAAACTAAACCTGACAACTTTTATTATGTCTTTCGAAATACTGTCTTAGGAAAGGTTTCCACACCACCCATGCAATTCACACGTGGTAGACGTAAAACCTTCAAATATTTTGGTTTCAAGATAACAAGACGAATGAAAAATTTCGGGAAGAGGCTAGTAGTAGATTTTAGTAATGATCATAGTTATACAAAGTTTGATAGATTTATTCAGACTCAGAGCTTATAGTACATTTTCTAAAAATGACACAAGAGGCTTATAGTAACTAAAGTATGAAATAAATACTTTGGAATACTGCGTTTATTACTGTTTTTGATCTTGTTGTTGAAACAGTGCGACTGCTGCACATTTTCAACTTAAATTTGGCGTCCAAAAATTCAATAAACAGAATCGCTGTATCCAATGCAAAATTTACATTAGAATCATCGGAATTTTATCATGATCTTTTTCAAGAATTCTGGTGTGTATTTGATTAAATTTTCAATAATTGTATTTATTGATTGGTTAAGAGAAATGTCGATAACTACAATTAATACTGAAATACTATTTTCTAATTTGGTTTGACATGCACATATTTCTCGCACTTTAGAAAGCTGAATTGATAATGATTCCAGTTGTTGTGTATTGAGTTCCGTTTGTGGAGGAACAACATGGGCTCCGTCATTCGAATTGTGGATTGCAAGACCACCGGCCCCCGGAATGTGGCCTTTTATATTTTACTACAATGTTAAAACAAGGAATATCTAAAGAGTCCGCCAAATAATTTTTTTTTTGAAAATGCTATAAAAAAAAACTGCTGAATGTTTTCTCAAATTCCTTTTTTTTTACTTGAAATTACAATCCTTCCGGTTAATTATTGAAAATAATTTCATTCAAATGGCTGCCTCGGCTTGCCAAGCAGTAGCCTACACGATCGGTCCAATGGCTTCACGAATATTGTCCTTTAAAGCGTCAATTGTCCTTGCCTTGTCGGTGTAACACTTATCTTTGACGGCACCCCACAAATAATAGTACAACGGTGTCAAATCGCAGCTCCGATGTGGCCAAACGACATCAGATCTGCGGCTGATAATGCGATCTTCAAAAACAGGACGCAAAACATCGAGTGTAGCTTCGGCTGTGTGGCACGTAGCGCCGTCCTGTTGAAACCAAATGTTACCTCTTCAATTTTTGTGAACAAAAATTCGTTCAACATAGCCCGATAACGACCGCCATTGACTGCAACGGCCACTCCTTGCTCATTTTCGAAGAAAAATGGCCCAATTATGCCTCTGGACCAAAATCCGCACCAAACAGTGACTCGTTTTGGGTGCATCGGCTTTTCGATGTAGCGTGCGGGTTTTCTGTGCCCCAAATGCGACAATTTTGCTTGTTTACATACCCGCCAAGATCAAAATGAGCTTCATCTGAAAAGATGATTTTTTTGGCCAAATCGGCATCTTCTGTAAGTCGATCGCAGGCCCACTTAGCGAAGCGAAAACGCATTGGATGGTCGGTTGGCTTCAACTCCTGAACCAATTGGACTTTGTATGGCGTCATACCAAGGTCTTTATGCAAAATTCGTCTCAATGATGACTCGGAAATGTTCAATTGTTGTGAACGACGGTGAATTGATGTTGATGGCGCTTCACGCACACTTTCTGCCACAGCAGCAATATTCTCGGGTATACGCACTGTTTTTGGCTTTTCACGCTTGGAACTGACGATGCTTCTATTCTTCCAAAATCCGTACGCAATTTTCGCACACATTCTGCAACATTACCATGATTTTCAAAGTAATGTCGCAATATTTCCCAGCGTTGTTCAAGCGTATACACAACCATATTCGTTCAGCGGAAGAATAGAACTAATTATCTGTTAAATCAGACATGAGCTAAGTGTTACCATTCACGAAATAAGCACTTGTTGAAAAAAAAAAAACGTTAGATGGCGGACCCGTTACAAAGTTTTCATCATTTATCCTAGAATCGGAAGGAAAAAGTGCTTGAGCATGAGCTCGTAAGCTTTGGCAGTTAAATGTATTCAGGGTCAATCCTTTCCTTGTGTTTATAAATTCATATAGTAACCTCTCAACAGTTTCTAGCCGTTTTAAGCTCAACTGTTGAATCTCAGCTCACAAGTCAATTGTTGATACTGTTGCTCTTCGACCGTGATAAATTTGTCTATCAATTTTTTTTTTCAAACAATATGTAGGCCCTCAATCGACGTTACTCGAGATAGTGCGACGTACAGGAGCTGTTGAGCATGAGATTTGTCATATTCATATACAATTTCACCAAATCGCACAAGCAGACACTAGTGGGAAATGGTTACGTTTTGCAATTTCTGTTTAATTAGGTACTAATGGTAAAGACAATATTTTTCGCACTATTGATAATGCCAGTGAAGAAAGATTGAGCTTTTTTACTAATGCCGCCGTCTTTCTTCTGATTTTTTTGCCAGCCTTACGAGAACCGGGGAATTCTAGCCACAAACGACCTAATTATTTTTCCTTTGTCATTATATTCAATATAAACTTATTTTCCCGTCGCACCATTCGCCAATCCATGTGATACGTCGATGCACGCAAGCAAACTTACAAGACGCCTTTACAATTTAAAAACATTGTTAGACAAGTCCAAGTTTCCAAAAAATCCACCTTGGCAAAAAGGAGTATTACCCCCCAAAAGAACACATAGGAGTTTAGCCCGTAGTTCACGACATGGAAATCGTTGCATGTACATGCGGACACGTCAACGAAAAATCCCGCATTGGGGTTAAATTTTCATTGCAGGCAATTTATGATCGAATGTCGTTGCATGCAAAAAATAACACTAGTACACGGCAGTAAACGTCGCATGTTTCCATGCTATGGTGGCCCTTGCATAGAAATTATTCGCATGTATTTTTGCATGCGTCGTGCGCACATGTTGTGCTAGTACATGACGTGCAAGACGGTTCGCATGCGAAGCGTTCTAAGAACAAACAATCAGCATACAAATATGTACTTTAGTTTGCTAGGACGTGACTTGTATCCATGCGTATGTCTTTTTTTATCGTTGTCATGAGTTCCTACAGTTTAATTTTGTTTGAGTGAGCTTTTTTGTAGAATTAACAAATGTCGAAAAAGAACTGATCCGCGATTGTTATTTTGGCAACAAATGAAGTTGAAAATGCCTAAAATGCCAAGTGCAGCGAGCAAAATAAACCAAAACAGAAAAGGATGTGTATTTGGGTTAAAGGGCTGAGCGGAGCAATTCGATTACTTGCTAGGTAACCCATAAATCTGATGCCATTGTGCGAACGGTTATTTGTGCTTCTAACCATCTGGTGCCGACCGAATGCGATTGGGGTGGGCTTTGTTCATGAGGAGTGTTAAACACAATGGTTTTATTTTTGCATCTTTTTTGTAGATTTCTTCTATTTTTGTTTTTTGTAGGCTTGACGTTTAGTCAAATTTTATTGTTAAAAAAGTTAAGTTAAGTTTTAATGGTCGATAACATGAGGGCAAAAATCATCCTGATCTGTCAAACCGTGTTTACTTTTTTCCATATTCTTTGCCAAAAATCAGTTAAATCGGCCCAATAGCTTTCGGACCACCAGTGACCCTCTTTGATTATAAATTTGGTTATTGAACGTATATTTTATTACGCTAAAGAAACAAACAAACAAGTTTCCACCAACCATAAATACCAAACATTGGAGGCCCCAAAATCGTATATGACTGAAGCAATTGTGGGAGGATTTACCTTAAGCATTTATGATTTCGATTATTCTTTTGATTTTCATATGTTTGTGAAATTAATGTTGTGCGGATCATGGCCCAATAGAAAAATATTCCTTCTCAAAATATTCGTCGGATTTTGAAACCGAGAATTCGTTCTTCTTTACTCACACATGTGAAACGAACAAGAAAGTCTAAAAAGTATTTATGACAGACACAATTGAAAACCGTCAGTTACGATTTAACTCTCTTCACAAATGAAAACAAAATGGGCTTACAACCGAAACTCTAAGACCATCGAGGAAACAGGCTCTGAAATCTTCTTCATAAACCAAGACCTTAGAGTCTCTTTAAGACTTCCGGATGCTTATAGGGTTTTTCAGGCAGTGGTTCAAGCAGTACTTACAGCTGCAGAACTACTTGAAATATAATCGGTATCAGGCCGGGATATCGCTATTTACAGTCAAGCTGCGCTTAAGGCACTAGAATCGTGTGAAACGAAATCGGAAATAGTCAGAAACTGCCGCAAAATGCTTAGGGCAAGTATAAAAAAAAAATATTTCAACAAAATAAATCCATTGTGCCCCATGCTTGAAACATTCTACTCATGTGGAATACATGCGACGGTGCGAATTTGTGCACTCGCATGTGCTGTTTCCATGGCATTGAGCGATGAAGTGTCGCATGTGGTCCCAAGTCACATGCGACTTGCTAGTGCACGGCATGCGAATTAGTTACATGTTTGCATGCGATTAAGGCGTACATGCGTGACAATATATAGGTAGTACACGACATGCAAACTCCATGCAAGTATTGTGACAGGTTTTGACATTAAAATGACGTCTGGCTAGCATGCACATGCAACAATTTCCATGTCGTGTACTACGGGCTTAAGCAAAACACGAGGTTAATATAATGCACTGCCTCTGATGAAGTGGCAAGCTTGTGGAGAGGCAGAAAAGAAAATCGTTGCTTACAAAAAAAAATTAGAAATCCAAAGTTGCCGATAAGCCAAAACCTTGCTTTGGAAGCAGTAATGATGGGGATATGGCTAGGAGATTTCTCAGTGATCCACAAGTTGATTACCCATTTTCTTCGGCACATCAGTGAATATCCGTTATTCGTCCTCTGTCCGTTCGTCCGTCCATATGTCGGCCTGTACTACTATGGCCGTAATAACAACAAATAATAAAAATTATAAAAAGTCTAAAATATTAAGGGCCACAATACAAAAAAATGTGTACCTTATAATCGCAGTTGAATAATTGTAATCATGATATCATGCGACGCCTGGTAGTTAATATTGGAACCTTGCAAAACAAATAAAATAAAATGTCCGTGTACGAATTTTGCTTTCGTGATACTTCGTTTTGTTCGGTGTAAAACTGCCGATATTCTTCTACGAATTCCGAATGAAGTTGCAGTCGCTTTTTAATATATTTCTGACATTAAATTGTCAAAAAAGCGGAATCATAGTTTTACGCATTAATAAATCATCTTAATGTGATTGCTAAATTCATAAATAGTCGTTTGAAGATGTTTTTGAAGTGAAAACTTATTCGTTGTGATTTGAAAGTCGATGAAACGGAAAAGCGACAGTAAAAAATCACAGACACATAAATCCATATGATTCAATGTGGGAGAAAATGAGATAGAAAACATTATACAGTGTTTCTTATGTTCATGGTTCTCTTTGGGCTCTGCTTGCTACCCCCTTCACTCGTGTTAATCAAGGCATATTGGGAGTATGCTTGAACCTCAGTACCCAATAAAACAGTAGTTGCAAATCGTAACCATTTCCCTATAGTGTCTGCTTTTGCGATAATATTAAAATGAAAAATCGATACAGTGTACGTCGAACTATCACGAGGAGCCTTGATTGAGGGCCTACATATTGTTTCAAAAGAAATGATTGAACATTTTATCACGGTCGAAGAGCAACAGTATCCACAATTGAATTGCGAGCTGCGTTTCAACGGTTGAGCTTGAATCGGCTAGAAACTGTTGAGAAATTATTATATGATTTTATAAACACAAGGAAAGGACTGTCCCTGTAAACATTTAACTGCCAAAGTTTACGAGCTCACACTCAAGATCTTCAGCTTGATAGAATGGTATCGTCGTCGAATTTTCTTATTCTCTCCGAGACGAAGATGAATAATGAGCCCATATTGTTCCTCCAAAAATGGAACCCAATATACAACAACTGGAATCCTTACCAGTTCAATAGTGACCGACTGAACATTCGGATTCGGTTTCGTCCAGATTCGGCCAAAAAATTAGTTTCGGCCACAGTTTCGTTTTCGCCAAAAAATCGGCCGAAACTTCAGCCTTCCACAAGGCACACAGCATTTTGGCCCATTGTGATATCGCTGAAGGCACACAGCATTTTGGCCCATTGTGATATCGCGAGGGTTATGTGGATTAACGTATCTACCTAAATTGGCGAGTAAGTGAGTATTGAGAGGTTTTCCTCCCGGACGGTGAAGAAGGAGAAGGTGGAGAGAACTAGTTTGCTTTTCAAATGAACTGAGCGAGGTCTTTTGGGTTCGCTTTAGCTATGACCGGATATTCATTGAGGAGATTTAGTAGGTTCCTGGTTCTCTGTTTATTAGGGAGGCTTCAGGTTTGTCTGGTGATGTTGCAAAGATGGTTGATGTATTTATTTTTTATGCTTAGTTTGACCGCATCTGTGAGGGTGCATTGTACCTTCAAAGGAGAGCTCACCTTCTCTGCAGTTTCCGTGGATTTCTCTATGTCCTGGAAACTCTTCAAGGTGAACCTTAAAAAAGTCCGCTATCTCCTTAGGGCTTAAATGACGATTTTATGGCAGCTTGGCTGTCGGTCAAAGTGAATATTTCCAGAATACTTTCTGTATGTGTAAAAATATACTAAATTTATATAATTACAATTAAAATACATAATCAATTTCAACTTGTCTAAAAAAGGTTCGGTTTCGATTACGGTTTCGGCTGAAAATCATGTTTCGGTCGGACACTACAGTTCAGATTTCTAAAGTGCGAGAAATATGTGCATGTCAAACCAAATTAGAAAATAGTATTTCAGTATTAATTGTAGCTATCTACATTTCTCCAAACCAATCAATAAATACAATTATTGAAAATTTAATTAAATACACACCAGAATTCTTGAAAAATATCAAGACAAAATTCCGATGATTTTAATGTAAATTTTGCATTGGATACAGCGATTCTGTTTATTGAATTTTTGGACGCCAAATTTAACTTGTAGATGTGAAGCAGTCGCACTGTTTCAACAACATGATTAAATACTGTACATGAAGCAGTTTTCCAAAGTATTTATTTTATACTTTATTTACTATAAGCCTCTTGTGTCATTTTTCGAAAATGTAAGCTCTGAGTCTGAATAAATCTATGTAATATACGAATAAAATATAAAATAATTATATAACTTAGTATAACTATGATCATTACTAAAATCTACAATTATCCTCTTCCCGAAATTTTACATTCGTCTCATGATCTTGAAACCAAATTTTTTGAAGGTTTTACTTCTACGACGTCTGAAATGCACACATGCTTTATTTTATTTCGATGACGAGATTTGGTCGAGATTTGAACCAATCGTGCAGCTTAAACGAAGATACAATCGAGAGGCGCCCATATCAACATCTCAACCGTCCGCCATTCTTCGCAGTTGGTCGGGCACCCTTTTTATTTGAAATTGCGAGGTGACGAGGAAACGACGGTAATAAAATGGCCCCGTTCCAGCACACCGTAGCGCAGATCCGCTACGCGAAAAATGTACTGAGATGACAGTTCGTCGCGTAGCGGAAGGTAGCGGAGGGTAGCGAGTCGCCTCGGGAAATTTAAGGGATATTTGAAGGGAATTTAGCAAAGATTTCTGCGCTACGCAAGGAAAGCTGTCAAACCCCATATGATTTGCTGGTAAACGTGACGTCATTTTTTCTGTTGCTCCAAATGCGTTCCAGAGGAATTTCCCCGTAGCGGAACAGTATACCAGTTTAGCAAAGGCATGCTGGAACGGGGCCATTGGCATTTGGAGCAACAGAAAAAATTACGTCACTTTTACCAGCAAATCATATGGGGTTTGACAGCTTTCCTTGCGTAGCGAAGAAATCTTTGCTAAATTCCCTTCAAATATCCCTTAAATTTCCCCGTAGCGACTCGCTACCCTGCGCTACCTTTTGCTACGCGAAGAACTGTCATCTCAGTACATTTTTCGCGTAGCGAATCTGCGCTACAGTGTGTTGGAACGGGGCCAATATTAATTCGTTGTGTAGCTAAGATAACTTTGCTAAATTTCCTTATAATTTCCCTTGAATTTCGTCGGGGCAAAGTGTTATATTTCTCTATTTTTCATAGCCTTCATTGTGCTGTTAAAATATGATGTGATTTTTAAAAAAACCGGCCAAGTGAGAGTCGGAGTAGCGTACCGAGGG
Source organism: Orthonevra nobilis (assembly GCA_963555765.1). Lineage (NCBI taxonomy): Eukaryota > Metazoa > Arthropoda > Insecta > Diptera > Syrphidae > Orthonevra > Orthonevra nobilis. Next base: position 96,863,652 of record OY743225.1, on the reverse strand, counting down.
TTCCGTACAAATCTGTAGGTATCTAAGTAAAAGTTTTTGCTGTTCTTTTTGATTGCGTTGACATAGAAGTTTGATTATGTTACAGCTTAAAGGTATTATAGACCTGAGTAATTGATATGAATTTAAATTTAATGCGAATGTTGAAATTTTGCGGAAATTAGCGGCATAAAAAGCTGTATCTTTTGATTGCGTTGGTCTTTTTTATTTTTTCACAGCTCCAAGTGAATCAACCTGAGTATTTGATGAAAAATCCAGCTTGATGCCTCCACGCGTTCCTGAGAAAAAGGGTCTTGACAGGCAGACGGACGTAGGGTCGGACAACAAAGTAATCCTATAAGGGTTCCGTTTTTTCCTGTCGAGGTACGGAACCCTTAAAACAAATATTTTTGTATGGGGACCCCCGTTTTTTTTTTAACTTAGCATAATTATTTATTATTGTATAGTTGGCCATAGTATTATAAATTCTATAAAATTGGTTTAACTATTACGCTTCAGAAGACAAAGGATGGGCCGACAGACAACGGAGCCTTGAGAATAAGTTTCACTTCAACTTAAATGTTTACAAAATAAATAATATATGTTTATTTTAAAATCTGTAATATTAAAGGATCTATCTGTTATCAGAAATTCCCTTTTGGATCCAATCCATGAATTTCGCAACCCTTGCATAAACACCGGGAGTTTCACTTCTGGCACACCCAATACCATAAGACACGACACCAATCATGAAGTATCGACTTCCTTCTCCATTCCGCTGAAAAAGAAGAATACAAATCAAATTACCCTTGGTAAATTTAAACTTCAGCTTTAGACTCACATCATATATCATAAGCGGCCCACCAGAATCACCCTCACAAGAATCCTGTCCACCATTTATGTTGCCGGCACACAAGACTGTTTCATCAAATTGTGCCTCAGACACAAGTTTGTTGTTCTTCTTGTATAAATTTTTGCACATTTCGTTTGCGTAGACAGATATTTGCAATTGTTGCAGAACAGTCGCTGTCTTGCCACCCTCCGATAGTCTGCCCCAACCGGCGATGTGAGCATCGGAGTTGACAAAAGATTTTGCCAAGAGTTGCGGCGTAGTCGGCAGACAAATTGGAGTGATTTTTTCTAAAACATCATTGTATGAAAAGACAGGCTTGTCAACACAGCTTCCAACTCACCTGTAAACTGAACTGGCCTGGCTAGATGTAGTAAGGCGATGTCATTGCGACCATCTACACGATTGAATTGTGGATGCTTTAGAACCTGCCAAGTAAGCAAAACTGAAGAAATAGTTCTAGAGGTATACTAGAAGCCGTACCTTCGAAACAGGAACATCAATATGAGCGGTTTCACTGTCAACACTCAAGTCATGCTCCCCGAGGCGGACGAAAGTCCTGAAAAATAAGAAAAAAATCAGTAGTCTTTTAACTCATCGCACATGACTCAACTCACAGATCATTTTTGATGCAATGTGCGGCAGTCAAAACGTGCCGATTCGTAATCAAAGTTCCACCACACTTAAAAGGCTGATCAGACGGCTGGTTTCGGTACCCGATCAATGCTATCCATGGCCAAGCTCCGAGAACACTCGTAACACCACCAACAACTTCGTAGCGTTGAATACGATCCTCGTCTGGCTTGATGCCGCAGCCTTCCGCAATTGTTGGTAGCTTAACTTGAGCCTGAGTTTTAGTGATCCTATTGTTTACGGACGGAAGTGGACAGCAGATTACCGAGTATGCATTCCCGCATATTTGATTGGACGTTTTCAGAAAGCTAACGAAGTTTGGATTCCTTGAACTCTGCTTCAATATTGGTAGCAACGATTCACAGTTGGCCAGAGCTAAAAAATAATTAAAATTGTATTTAAGGATGTGAAATGTGTTGACACACTTACGTTGACAAATGCCAGCTCTTCCATCTGGGCTTGTACATGAACCTGCTGAAAAAAAGAACAATAACTTTTGAGTATACTCGTTTCGATCCTTTTAACATTTCTTTTTATTAATTGGAAGTTCTTGTAAAGGGTCCGATTTAGTAGCACAGTAAGTCGAGTAGATAAAAGGCTTCAAAAGAGTTGACTAGTTCAAGTTCGCACACAGATATCCAACTGAACAAAGGTAAAAAACAATTCCCAGAGGCCTTGCTGATTACCTTGGAGAGGGGTTTTGACACGGTATGGTTGCAGGGGCTCTTTTTCAATTTAGACCAGCTCGGCATAAGCGAACCGCTGATGTACTCTGTAATCTTAGATATGCTTAAGTAGAAACTTAAGTTTTGCGTACAAATAACATGGCTGCTTAATTTGGATGACGGTATTTAAGAGACACAAGGACTTATATTTTAAGAGTGCATCGAAGAAGCACCCGTTTATTAGTTTTGAGAAGTTTGAAATATGGTCTCGTTTTCGCAAGATAAATAAATAGCGAGCTATGTTGTTGAAGGTAACATTAAGTTTTCGACTACTGTTGGAGTCTGGACAAACGAAAATCTCACAACCGTACAAAAGAGCTGGTATCAGGAGAGTTTTAGCTAACAAGAGTCTAGTTTTTAAAGGAATGAAGTGTTGAGTGGGCCATAGAGTACGGAGCCCAACATAAACCTTACCGATCGTGCTGTTAATATGGGTATTCCATGTAAGAGTACGGTTAAAAACTAGGCCAAGGTTTCTGGCGGTATCAACCCACTCTATAAGCGTTAGCGCTAGTTTGACTTCGGGAAATACTGAAACATTCACTACCCTGCAGTGTATTGGAAGCACTTTTGATTTAGCAGCAATAAGATTTAGATCATGTGCGGTGGACCATTCAAACATGCTTGCGAGGTCTTCGTTAAGCAAGCTAACGGTTTCCTTTACCTTCTCGAGAGGACAGCTTAAATAAACTTGTACATCGTCTGCGTACATGTGAATTGAACAGTATTTAATAACGTTATGTTTTTCGTTCACTTATATCAAAAAGAGTAGAGATCCAAGGATTGATCCTTGTGGCACTCCACTTTGGACTTCTAGAACACCGGAGGATTTTTCTCCTGCGATTTGAGGTCATCGTTATTCAGGAATATTGCGATGCTTGGAAGTTGAAGACCAAACTCGATGCCAAGGTAAAGGTGATCTGCCGCACAGCCCTCCTTCGGCTTGTCCCGTGTGGTTCAATGACGGACCAAGCCAAGTGGAAAAGATTCGGGGTTGTTCGAAGTCATATTGCAAGAGCAATGACTTCGAACAACGGCTTGATCTTTGGGGCTCTTTACCCTAACTCTTTACCCTTAACGGCCTCATTCCTCCTGAAGCGTTCCTCTACTAAGATAGAAAAGGTGTGGTTCGAAGGCAATACCGACACTATGGGTGGCTGGACGGAGAATAAACTCTGTCATTTGGGTATTTTTAATTCTGAGTGCCCTTGAGGCAAGTAAAATAGCATGTCATGTGCCCTGCTGCCCTGGCTGGCTTACATATATTCAAGGTAGTGTATGTAGTAATTATTATATTATTAAGTAGTTATTGTGTTTATTTAAGATAGATTACTTGACAACAAGGACTATGCGATCGTAGCCATAGACAATGCTTTACGAAACCTGAACGTTGAAACATTTGTCCTAGAATGGATAAACAACGTCTTAAACAAAAGGAAAATTGAATTTCAGTTTGGCAGCTACTTGGCGGAAAGAGGAGTATCCTGAGGTATTCCACAAGGCGGGGTCCTGAATCCCCTTCTCTGGATTACACTAGTTGATGTTATCCTTAAGAGATTGAGCTGCTTGCAAACCCATAGGTCATGCAGATGACATCGCACTAGCTATCAAAGGTAAATTAACAGACACCATCAAGGACGTGAAGGAATTAGCCCTGAAAATTTAAGCTAAATGGTCGGGCATCTAATTGAAACTAGTAATGTTCTAAGGAAATATAAAATTCAAAACATCACTCCTCCGAAGCCAAAAGGTGAGGAATTAATTTTTATTGATCCAGCTAAATGCCTGGGTGTTATTGTGGACAGAAAACTATCAGGACAGCATCGATTGAACTCATTGCAAGAGAATTGTCGAACCCAAATGGGGAGTCCGACGTAGAAAAACACACCGGCTCTACACTGCAATGGTAAGATACCTTTAACTGCCTTAGACATGCTACTAAATCTTCTTCCCCATGGATATATAGGGGAAGCTTACTGCTTCGTATGCAGCCATGAGAGAGTGTAACAAATGGGAAAAAGCACACATCAAATGGCACATGGATTTGCTTAAAAACTCGAAGATTCCAACAAAATCAGACTACATGACACCTTTTGAGGACTTCGAAATAACGCACAAAACAACTTTCCCCACGAGAGCTGAGTGGGGGGGGGGGGGGGGAAGATAAGGCGTGAAAATATGACTGATGGTTCCAAGTCGGAGTAAGGTACAGGATCCAGTGTATACTCGAGAGTGCCTGAGTTATCCCGTGCTCTGCGTCGCGATGCAGTGCTTTCCAGGCAGAAATAACAGCTATTTAAGAGACAGTTCTCCGGCTATCAATGACACCGAAAGAAGGTAGTTCTTTTGTTACATAGATAGTCAGGCAGCTATAAAAGCTCTGGAAAACACCATCGATCAAACCCAAGATGGTTTAACTCTGCCGCCCATCTCTGAGTGAGATAGCGGACAGATGCAACCTTACCCTATGCTGGGTGCCTGGGCACAAGGGTATTCCGGGCAACGAACGAGCTGATGAAATAGAAAGAAAGGGGGCGAGTCTACCATTGGCACACAATCAGGAGTCACCTCACCCTCAATTGAAAGCAGTAAAAGCTTTGCTACTGGAAAACGCCATTAACATCACCAATCGAAGATGGGCGGAATTGGATACCTTTGAACTGGATAGGAAGCGTATTAGCAAGCTAGTAGGCGTAGTTACAGATCATTGCCTTATTGGCAATCATGCCAGACTTGGAGTGCCCTGCAATGTTTTTTGTAGAAGCTGTAGAGATGAGAAGGAGGAGGAAAGTGTTCTACACAACCTCGGTACCTGCCCGGGCCTCGCAGAATACCAAAGACGTCCTAAATTTTCCCTTAACCACCAACTGATTATAGATTTTATGCAACAAAAGCAAATGAATGAAATTAGCAGGTATACGATAAGTCTGAATGAGCCGATTATGTGACAGCACAATGGTCCTTAATGGTCTAATTGAGGCATAACCTCCCTAAGGTAATGCCAGTCGCTCCTACCACGATAGATTCAGCTTTTAAAATTTTACATTGTTTTTAAGTTTAGCTTTTGGGTTGAGTTTTAGTTAAAATCAAAATCTTGACGCAAAGTCTTTTCTAAGCAAAGTAGTTTTCGTAAGTAGTCTTAATAATTCAAATTTAATAAAAACACATACACTCAAAAGTCGAAAGAAATATTTTAAGTTGTTAAATTTAGCTTAGAGCGCTTAGTGAGTTTATAAAAAGTTAAGTTAGTTAAGGTAGATTTTAGAAATTTTTGTCTAGCAAATTGAATTCAAAAAAAGTGAATTCAAAAAAATGGAGTTCAATCATCGAACTGAGAATGCAATCGACATTGACGATAAAGGAGTCACGTTCTAGAGTTTTTCGAAACGAAAAAAATACTTGAGAGTGAGATTTGAAAGCAATTTGCCGACTTTACTGAAATCGATGATCATAGAAGCCAGCTTTCCAGTTATAAGAACTGAAAGAGGAACATAAACAAACACCAGATAGAATTGCAAAGCAAGACCTTGTCTAATGGAATGTTTTTCGCAAATTCATAACAACTTTTAAATAGAAAAAAATAATTAAATATAGCGGGCGCTCTAAGCTTAACCTAATACGTAAATTATGTCGTTTGATTTAAATTCTTAATTGCGAAAAAAATCGATACAGGCCGTTTTTCATTTAAAATTGAAAACTAATTTAAAATGACTGTAAACCAAACTGATGAACAAAGCAATATCTCCCTTTTTTTCTTCTTCCAAAACTTTCCTTTGATGTTTTATACTTCGACTAAACAGCTAAGAAAACTACAAGAAAATTAACTCATCATTTTCTTGCCATCAGAACTTCTGCTTTGTTGGGAGACTCTCCACTGAGCTACATGTGACGACGTCTGGTTCTTAATGAAGTCGCCCATCCACAGCTTTTCGAGAATGACGTGGAAGATTATCGGCACCGCTGATCTATCTTCAACCAAACTTTTACGGTTTAAGAAGAGGAAAGCCTCTGGCGGAAAGTAACCGTTAAGGTTCACTCTCTCCTGATGCATGTAGTTAGTTGGGTTCAAAAGACCCGGAGATCAAGTTATTGTGCGAGGCCATTGCTCTTATGTGTCACCGAATAAGCTTTTTTTCAGAATGCATTGTTTATCCGGTATAATATTTTTGTCGTCAAGCCATTTTGTCACTTTTTCAAATACCTTACAGGTGTAAGGGAGGACCGGGATTTGCCGGATTAAATGTACAAGAAAACAACACTTTGAAAATTTAAACGACCAGAACCACATTATATAGACTCAAACAGTCGTAGTTCAGGTGAACTATCTAACGCATAACTGAAACCAAATTGGACCGTGTTTCACACAACTTTAACCCTTCATCCGCTACAACCAATTACGATTCGAATTACGGCGATTTTCGAAATAGATGACATCTCAGTTCTAGTTGATAAGAAGTTCTTTGAATGCAATAATTTGAGTGACATCAAATTTGAACATAATGATTGTGAGCTGTTGTTATACAGCTGCGTTCAGTGGCGGCTTAAAAGAGGCACATAGTACCGATGCTGTTTATGCAAAAAATATGCCACAGAATACTCGACATCTGTCGCATGCACCCATCACAAATCGACATGGTGTAACCGAAACCCATTTGCTGGATATTCAAGAAGTATCCAATCAGTCTTACAACTCTTCCACCAAAACGGGTGCCAGGAACTTACTCTTGTTCCGTCATTATTATACACAAAGGATGTGCCTCCAAGGAAGAGGAATGTGATGCAGACCTAGAAATCGATAGACTACAAGGGCTACAGGAAATATTCGATGATCAGAGTTTCTTGAACGAATATCATTTGTAAGCGGAAAATTCAAATATTCATTCGGGTTAAATAATTTGAAAACCCAACCTGACCAGATCACTTTCAAATCCTTATAACAGGTAAAATAATCAGTACTGATCGAAGGCGATCTTCTTTGGTTCAGGTTTTTCGGAACAACCAACTCAATCTACTCAAATGAATGGGGCATTTCAATCAGTTTCAATAATAATTTATTTATATCAACCGAGAATATCGTGACCCTAAACAAGGACCTGAAGAAGTCCTTGACGGATCACCGATATTTTTCGCCGGTATTGGTGATCTTGTTGTTTTCGAGTCACGACGCACACTCGTTCCGTCAGACACTGAAGAGGGATCAGGGCCCGAAATCATTAGTCACGTCCTCGAGAGTATCGTAGCACAATTCACAGCTCATTCGAATTATCACCTATTCCGAGTGGGATATTTGAAGTTCCTAAAGGTGAACGGAATTTAGCTTCATAGTTTTCTATCAAAGTGATTGTCATAAAAAAAAAACATGTTGAGACTAGATGCAAACCTTTAAGTTTCCTTAAAAAAAAGTCTAGACGCTCAATCCGTGGTTGACAGAAGTGCTGAGCAAAAACCAGCTGACAAAATAGATGCTTCACACTGACAGTGAAGATTTTGAAAAGTCGATAGATCACTTTGATGATGCAGTCATTACTCTATCGGCTTGTTAGTTCCAAGTTTGTTTCGTCAAAATAATGGATAATAATGGTTGCGTGGCTCTTGTACTTTAAGACACATCCCTCGTCACCCTATCAACCCAAATGGCAAGGCGATCCTACTGCCAAACCACCAACAACGGTGGCGGCAAAGGGTTTCTTCGCCAAATAAATTTCTGGCCGGATAGATTGCAACTCACATTTTGTGAGGAAATGAATTGAAAAACACGATTAGATGTTGTTGCAAGGTTTTATTTTTAACAGCAAATAAAGTCCAAAAAATTACTGCTAATATTTTTTATTTGATTTTCATGGGCAAAGTAAATATTTGAGACCATAGAAGTATGGCCATCAGCTGGTTGCTGTAGTTCCCTTTCAACTTATTTAACCGGTTTTATTTCAGGTTTATCTTCATAGCTTAAATGATTCACACATTTTGGGACTTACAACATGACAGAAAAAAACAATAAAAATCACAAAACAATACATTCGACGTCTTACCCCTTCGTTGTAGTTGCGATGATCCCGATGCAATGCATGCAAATGATATCACAATAATCAATAATCCCATTTTGATTTACACTTTTTCCGATGATAAATTGAACACAAAATTTGAAATTGATGAACCAAGTAGGTGGACGTTGGCTCAGAGACTGATCAGTTTAAACTTTGAGTTACTTGGCTGCCAAACCAGCTTTATAATGATTTGTTTATATTCTTGAATGTATGAATGAAATGACTAAATACGAAAACGAGTCTTCATGAAAATAAAAACTGGATCCGGGGGAAGAACAAAGTGACTAACATCATTTGCTTGTTTTATTTCGTCAATGAGGGTCTTTTTTAATGAATGGATACAGATGTGTTTTGGTACAGATTTAATCCCGTTTGGAAATAGGAAATTGTTCCAATATGTCCCAACATCAGCCGCCAGCTGTTGAACCGATTTCTTTAAAATACTTTAATGCAAGCCATAGCCATTGCACAAAAATCATTTTTTTTTTTATTTTTCGTACAACCGTCTTGGTTCAACTTCATACAATGGGCCACACTAAATACAGATTCGGACTAAGTAGCAATATGCTTTTTGCAAAAATCACTTTCATCAAACACGCTTTGCATTGACAACTCCAAAATATCTGAGCTATGACTGCTACATTTTCTTCCATCAAAGGTGAATCGTCTACTGACTGGCTTTGTGAATTGCTCCTTTGGCGAGTCCTGTCTAACGTTTTCCCCAAGGATTGATTGAATCTCCCAAGCTGTTTCTTCTTGCCTCACTTTGACTCACGCGCCTGGCTTTCGGACGTAGACATCGAACGGGAACGTATGTTTAACTCATTAAATTCTGATATTGACAGCATAATCAAATGGAGTTTAGCTAACCGAGTAGAATTTAGTGCTTCCAAAACGCGATGCTGTCTTATGTCATCAAAGCGAATTCCTCCTACCGAGCCGTTGTTCATGAATGCCACTTGCGTCGATGAAATCGAAAAACTTTCAATGCTCGGTATGCGCGTCAATTCTAACTTACGCTGGAATGACCACATATTCGATGTCGCCAAGAATGCAGCGAAATGTTTAAGTTTCCTAAGCCGGTGCAAGAAATACTTTACCCCTTCTGACTTAGCTACAATTGATAAGGCTTTCAAATGGAGTACATTCGGCTAAAAATGGAGTACATCGCTCACATCTGGGCAGGTGCACCCAAAACCACTTTGCACCTGCTAGAAAGAATCCAAAAGCGTGTGGTAAAACTGCTAAACGATAGCAACATAAAAAAATCAATACACTCACTGGAACATCAAAGAAATGTTTCCTGCCTGTCGCTCTTTTATCGCTATTTTTACCACCAATGCTCTGAAGAAATAGCTAATTGCATTCCGCCCCTACAACAATTCACTCGCAGCATCTGCACATCATTGATCATCATCAGTTTATCCTTAAGCCTATTTTCGGGCGTACTGTGAAATTTAGAGAGTCTTTTATGGGCCAAACATCGCGCATGTGGAATGCGTTATCTCGCTCTACTTTTCCTCTGCACTTCAACCTATACCAATTTAAGACCAATGTGCACAGCTACCTTCTTTCTCTCCCTTCTAACTTACCTACTGCTCGTGCTATGTACACTCACTATAAGGGTCCAACCAATATCTTGAAAAAAAAAAAAAAAATATTCTACCATATATACGTATACTGCCATATTTAACACACGCATTCAATTATTCTAACGGAAAGACTCCAATGTTATTCCACTGTTAAAAAAGAAAGCATCCATCAACTCTCCTACTGAGTATAGACCCGTTTCAATTCAGCTCTATCTATCTAAGGATGTGGAAAAAACCTTCATTTTCAAATTTCTAAGTTTCTCATTACAAAAAATTTTCTAAGCATCCAATCGGGTTTTCGATAAAAACACAGCTGTATTAAGTTCCTGATTAAAATGCTATCGACAATGACTTGATTTAATAAACCACAATTTATTAATAAAAAAAACTAAAAGAAAAGTTAAATTTTTCACAATCTGCCTGTAAACTCCTTTCTGAAAGAAGTCCAGCTGTTTATGCAAACAACATTAGCTCGAGGTTTTAAAACACACATAGAGGAGTTCCTCAAGGATCTTTTTTGGAACCATTGTTATTTCTATTGTTCATTAATGACTTCAAAGCACATGTAAGCTGATGATTACCAACTGTATCTTTCTTGTAAGCAAGGATTGATAGAAGATGGAGTTTCCAAAATCAATGAAGATCTTCAGAAAAATCTGGGCATTTTGCTTAATAAAACATTATCTTGGGACGATCATATCCGACAAGTCATCGGGAAGGTATACGGTGCCCTTAGAAACCTCGCATTATCATGCCACTGTACGCAAGGTAAGACAAAGTTGCTACTTGCAAGTTCTATTCTTGTTCCAATTTTGTCTTATGGTTGCGAAATTGTTTACATACATAGTGCTGAAAAAAAAACATAGCATTCATGTTGTCTTTTAAGAAACGTCGTACAAGTGAAATGCAGTTCATGGTTATTGAAATAAAATGGAAACGATTTAAGATCGAAGACGACCGTTGCAGCTTCTGCAGATTTCGTAAGAAAGTCAGAAGTGTTATGCGTTCAAACAAGTCACAAGTCCTTAAAAAGGAACTGGAAGGATTGAAGTGAGCTCAACCGTAAACTTATTGCGCAGGTTTACTGATGTTATCTGAGTCCGTTGATATAGTTGAAGCCCTCAAAAAGGTTAAATCAAGTGCCATATGACATGTTCATATGCTGTTCCTGAAAGCACTTCTTTCGAAGCCTTTGCCATTAATTTGGTCCTAACTACATCTATTGTCCCCTTTTTCTCTTAGGTTTTCGAAAAAATCAACTTACAGTGTTGAGCAAAACTGGAGATATAATTTACGATGTTGTGGTTTTTCATCAGTAACAGAATTTTTTTGAGATGGACTTAAACAAATGTTTACATTTATTTTTAAATTTATTATTTAAATAACTGTGTATTCAAAAAATAAATAATAATAAAAATAAAAGTCAGCATAGCTAAAGCTCTCTCACTGCCTTTCAATATCCAATTTTGTACGTTTTTGAAGACATCCGTTGTAATGCATTTCAATATTATTTCGGATTCTTGCTTTCGTGGTGGTATATTTCTTACATTCATATGATTTTGATGTGTGTTTGAGTTATGATTGTCGCAGCATTTCAATAAATGACTTAAAACAGAGCGTTGGAAAAAAGAAAAGAAAAATGTCAGCAATGTAATGACGTTGTATGAGTTGATTACGCTTTTCAAACACACAAGGATATTCAAGATTTTTATTGTCCAATAATTTTTTGATCTCTCTGTGTGTGCATGACGGCCCTAGACGTCATTTTGAAAACTCCTTTCTTTTCAATAATTGTTTACAAGTTACAGTTCAGATAAAGTTTTAAATGAATGTAGTTTTAAGCGCACCAGCAGCAGTTTTCAATTCCGTTGTACCGGCTTTGAGGATTTTATGCCTGATCGGGTATGATGCGATAAGTGAAAGTTCAGCTGATGAGCCGTTTAGTGCTGGGAGCGATCTTGACCTTGATTTCCTCATTGAAGATTTTGAAAGCAGCAGTGAAGCCATCCATCCTCCGGGGTTTCAGCCGAGACAGACGAAGAATTGTCGTACCGCGATACGAAGTCAATTTTCGAATTTAAATTTGACAACAGCGATTCTGGCATTCAAATGCCTTTCAAATATAACACCAAAAAAAGCTTTATTGTCGGTCTTTTAGTCAAATCTACGAATGATTAATGAAAAATGTTCGAATGTAAGAATCTAAAAAATCTACGTAAATGTCCCCAATCTACTTTTAGAAAAGTTGATTGATTAGGCTTACTTCAATTTATTGGATTGTCATTTCTACAAACTCATTTAAAGCCAGCCAGAATACGAGACCATTTTTCAAGACAGTCGCTTTCGGGCAGATTTTTTGAAGAAATATTGAGATTCTTAAATTCAAACGCTAACATCGAAAACAACTTCGCACAAAAGAGTACAAGAACACGGGGTTTATTCAATGAAGAGTTTTAAAAAAAAATACACACCAAGGCAAAATTTGTGAATTGATGAATCGTTGCTAATACATTGAATTTAATTTGAATTTAAGGTAGTATATAAAAAGTTAAAAGGCGGAATATGGTACACAATTTTTTCGAGCTAAGCAAACCAAACGGTTACGTTCTAAATATTTAAATATACCAGGATAAAGATCATGTATGATAGTAGCGAAAGGACAATCAAAAAAAGACAGCTTGGTCTTACGCCTTAAAGACTGTAGATAATCATTAACGGAACTTCAACAATCATTTCTGTCCAAACGGATTATTTCTAAGTTCCCTAATTTTCGAAATATTCGAAGTACACCACAGCAAGTCATCAAAAATTTACGCCACGCGCGAACGTGTTAAGAGCAATTTCTGGAATACGCTCCATGAGCACATGTCTTTAATTTATTATTTTCAAGCAAATACCATTTTATCAATATCTTCAGTTAACATTATCATTTAATCATTTAATCAATATTTTTAGTTGCGATAACAAAACACGTACACGGATGTGACACGAGTTTGGGTAGGGAATTGGAATTCGCACTAACACCACTACATTCACCGACGAACTCGGAACGAATTTGAACCAGTTTGAGATGAATTCCTTGCACGAATTTGCCAGAAAAAAAAATGTTTCTGCAGTAAGTCTGCTTCAAAAAATCTTTCAATCTTGTGAACGTTTTAAATGCTCATTTTTTCAAGATTTGATTTCACATGTGGAACTCCTTGTTCCTTTTGGAATTCCAAGTAAACCGATGTCGAGCTTTTTCTTTGTCTGGCTTACTTGAACATGTTTATTGGCCGTGCTATGAGAAATCTAAAATTAAAGAAATATAGTGTTTCGTACTTGTGGGGGACGCGGAACCCTTCGTGTGAGAGTCATCTCTCAGCTGGCTACTTTTTTTTTGAACTTTTTCTTAAGATATTTAAACTAACTCGATAGCTTAATGTGTTTTCAAGATTTCCTAGACGAAAAAATCACAAAAAATTGAGTACAAACAAACACAATCATCTTTCGAAAAAAAGTGGAATCCGACTTTTGGGACATATTTATGGAGATATTGAAAATAGTTTAATTCGGAAAATCTGACCGATTTTAAGAACTTCCAGGTGAAATAATAAAAAATAAAAAAATTGCTTTTTTTTAAGAAAATATCCAAAAGGGAAGACACTCATCCGTGGGCTGGCAACAGGGACATGAGATTTATGGACTCTAGCGACTTATCTTCGACGACTTCCTTCAGAGCTTCCAACTACTAGATTGCAATGAGTGAAATGGAATTGAAAACTATGTTGAAAGAGCAATAATTTGGGTTTTTTTTGGCACGCTTTGAAAGATTTATAAAAAATTAAAAATCAATATGCCAAGGTTAAGCTTTCAAAATTCACGAAACTAATAGCATTCGTTTATTAAGCTTTTACAGTTAAAAACCATGAGCTATTAAGTGTCAGCAATTTCTTTTTGGATCCAATCTATGAACTTTGCGACCCTTGCGTACACGCCAGGAGTTTCAGCTCTCGCACAGCCGATGCCGTATGACACGACTCCAATCAAAACGTATCGACCTCCGCTTTCTTGAACCTAACATAAATAAAACCAAATCAATGATTTACACCCCAATAGGTAAAAGTCATACATCTTGTGTCACCAGTGGGCCACCAGAGTCCCCCTCGCACGAATCGCTACCACCAGCCACGTCGCCGGCGCAAATGACTGATTCATCAAATTGTGTCTCGGAAACTAGTTTGCTGTTCTTCCTGTACAAATCTCTGCAGAAATCATTTGCATAGACGGTAATTTGCAGCTGCTGCAGTAAAGTCGCAGTCCTGCCGCCTTCCGCTAGTCTACCCCAACCGGCAATGTCTGCTGAGGAGTCCACATACGATCTTGTCAGCAGCTGCGGCGTAGTTGGCAAGCAAATTGGACTGATTTTTTCTGGAAAATTATCCAAAGAGTTGTGGTTTTTATGAGAAATCTGCTAACTCACCTGTGAATTGAACTGAACTGGCTAGATGTATCAAGCCGATGTCATTTCGGCCATCTACGCGACTGAATTTTGGATGCTTAACAACCTGTCAATTAAAGGAGTAAACAACTGATGAAAACACTTTAAAAGTAATCAAACTAATCAAAGTGGCATACCTTCGAAACAGGAATATCGATGTGGGTTGTCTCATTGTCTCTGCTCAAGTCGTGCTCACCGAGGCGTACAAAGCTCCTGCAAATTATTAAAAAGATTGTCTCATCATTCTCCAACAAGTCACTTCACATACAGATCATTTTTAATGCAATGCGCTGCAGTCAAAACATGCCGATTCGTAATCAAAGTTCCACCACATTTAAAAGGCAAGTCAGACGGCTGGTTCCGGTACCCGATCAATGCAATCCATGGCCAAGCCCCAAGTACGCTCGCTACACCGCCAACAACTTGCAAGCGCACAATTTGTGCCTCATCGGGCTTTATTCCGCAGCCATCCGCCATTGAAGGCAATTTTATTAGAGCCTGATTTTGGACAGCCCGAGAACGAGCTGACGTCCCAGGACAGCATACCACGGAGTATGCCTTTCCACAGATTTGGTTGGATTTCTTTAGGAACCCAATGAAATCTTGATTCGTTGGACTTTGTTGTAGTGTGGTTAGCAGGGATGCACACTTAGCCAGCGCTAATCAGAGAATACATTTGATGTTATTAAAAAAAAAATACAACGAAAGCGCTGTACTTACGTTGGCACACTCCACTTTTGCCATCTGGGCCCGTACAGCTACTTCCATCCCCTGTAAATGAAAATAAGTTCAGGATTTGTCTAGTTAAAAAACAGTCGGACAAAGAGTCTTATTTTAACAAAAAGATGACAACTCTGCGACTTTCAAACTGGATTTACACCGGAACTTGATGACCTACAAATCTTCCTCAGACCCTGACCCTCAACTAAATGCAGCAGGATGGTATAAAAGGCAGGACTATAGATGAATTAATCAAAGGCCATAAACTTTCATTGGCATTAAAAGCTCTTAAGAGCTCCTATTTCATAACTCTGAGCAACATACCTACAGTCAAGTCTTAGGGTTAAGCTGCATTCTATTTTCTTCGAAGTGGATCAGAGTGGTCTTAATACCCAAAGTAAGCAAGGTCGGCCACACTACTGCTAAGGCTAGTAGATTTAAAAGCCTATCCTCCTATCCTCGTCGGTTGAAAAGATGTGGACGGGCGAGTCAACTACGACCATGGCCATTGGTCGAGAAACACACCTGACCCCAACCCCAGACACTTAGTCAAATGTCAAATCGTGTAGGTGGCGGTGTCTATGGACCCAACCATGAAAAAGCATCCAAGTGTTTTCCAGGCTGAACTACTAGCCATCGAATCGTGTGCCATAGAAAACCTTGCAAAAGGCCATAAAGGGGACAGAATTCAAATATATTCAGACTACTGGAATGCAAATGTGTCAAAAGCTGCTACGACGCCTTACAATCTCTAGGCCAACGTAACAAAGTTGGGCTACGATGGGTGGCATGTAATCATGGTATTGAAGGCAATGAAATTGCAGACATACTAGCCACGGCTGGTTCTAACCCGAAACCTTTCTGCGGCGTAATCTGGACTTCGATTACAGGTCTGACCAATAAGTGGGAAAACGAGCTACCAATCGCCCACTGGAGAAATCTGCCGAACTCTAGACCATCAAAATTATTAATCATTCCCTTCTCTTACAAAGAAATTTTTAAACTCAACAAGGAGAACATAAGAAAGCTCTTGAGTGTGATTATCACAGCTGAAATAGTTGTGAACCACTTAGATCTTGTTTGGATCCATTCCGTTATCACTGACCGATCCAAGTGGTCTCTGTAGAGATTGTCCACAGTTTGTTTTCCTTACGAATTTTCCTTTGTTCTGAATCTTTATGTCTCACATATCTTCTAGGTTGCCAGGTCCTCCCCTCCTCATTTATGCGAGGGCAGGACAGGTACCCAGGTAGTGTAGTATTCTTTCTTCTTCTCCCTCATCCCTGAAGCATCTGCAAAAGTCTTAATGCGTGTGAGTCCATGATACAGTGACCTGTTAAAACTCCCATGACATTACTTATTATATAGTATTTCTGGTAAGGCTTAGGAGTGTTCTTGTCTCTTTTGGATTAATAAGAAGCCAAATTTGACTCGAAGTCCTGCAAGTGTCTAGTTCCACCCAACTCCGATTGGTGATATTGATGGCATCTGAATTTAGCATGGTGTTTATTGCTTGAATTGAGGGGTGAGGGGTCTCCTGATTTATTGCCAGTGGCGGGTTCACCCCTATCCTAGCTAGCTCGTCGGCTCTTTCAGCAAAGGGTAAGGTTACATCTGACCGCTATCTCCCTGAGAGATAGGAGGCAAAGTTTTACCATCTTGGATGTAATTGATGGTGTGTCCAGAGCCTTGATGGCCGCCTGGCTGTCTATGAATATGACGATTGATAATCTGTCTACTGAATTCATTAACAGTGGATAGCTTTAACTTCTGCCTGGAATACACTGCAGTGGTTGGGCAATTGAAGGGACAGAGAGAAGGAGATCTCCGGCGAGATCGCGGATACTCCGAGTCCGGTGCCTTCGTTCGTTTTTGAATCGTCCGTGTAAACATCCAGATTGGCCGATTTTCAGACTATATCTTTTGTCCAGTCATCCCTATCTAGGATCAATATTTTATATCCCGATTCGAAGTCTAAGATAGGTGCGATGTAGTCTTTATGTCTCGGAAATCTCGCATTCTTTATTATTTCCATATGACCTGGGCTATGTGTTCTGCTCCAGTGGTTACTCTCACTCAATCTAATCGCTGCCTTGGTAGCTATCAGCTTTCCATACGACGATCTTTCGATTCTTCGTATATTTTTCATATTTTTTTGTATATTCAATGCTGGCCACCACACGAGGATTCCATATTTTAGGATTGGTTAGACAACTGCTGTACACATCCAGTGCGTCCATCTCGGTTTCAGTCCCCATTTTTCAATGGTTCTGACTAAGGTGTGAAATGCTGTTTCTGTTGAGTATCCATTACGATAAGCGTGCTGAGAAGGTGATATAGATTTGAAGCTCTTCGGCATGAATACCACCATAGCTTTCCTCCATAGTTTTGGAGTGTAGCTGTATTTTAAACAGTTGCTGGAGATAGCTCTCAGCAATAATGATAATATCTCTAGACCCTGCTGTAGCTCAGCCGACCTGACGCCGTCTAGGCTTGGAGATTTGAAAGACTCGAAGCTATTAACCACCCTATCCAGCTTAGATATGGTTACAAGACCAGTTTTTCTTAGTCTTGTTATTGGTTCCTTAAATTTTGTAAGTCTTAGCTAAAAGTGCCCGCATAGGGCCAGTCAGTATATACATACTTACTTAAGTTCATTAAGCTAACTTAAAGCGCTTCTTTTTCATGAATGGATTTTAGAATAAATGCATTAAACTGAAAAAAATCTTTTCTTTTTGTTGATTATTTGCTCGCTCTTCAAGAGGATATTAAGACTCTTATAGTGCGTGTAGCTCAGAGCGATCTGAAGAATTAGGAGAAGAATGAAAGATTGTGTAGTGGTTTGAGAAACTCAGGTGTAATTGGTTTCAACTCACTTCCGTGGGTGGAGCCCGAAACGAGACGGAGGATTTTGATATCGACCTATTGGCCTTAACCTAATTTGCAGGATTTTATTCAACATTAGTTATGAACTATGAACTTTGAAAGTTTGGAAGATTTAGCATAAATACCCCGCTGTCGTTGTTATGCCTTCACAGCAGAGCCATCTAAACACAATCTACACAAACAGCTATTTTGAAAACACGAATTAGGAACTAAGCCAATGCAACAACCACTACAACAATGCCACCCATTAGTCAGACTACTATCACTGGTCGACCAACTCAGTGATAGTGCCATTAACTTGATCCCAATGGCAAATGGTGACTGCACCAGATTCGAAAAACTAGACCAGTCTGGGAATCGAACCTGGGACCTATCAATTGAATCAATTGAAAGGCAGGCGCTCTACTTACTTCGCCACCCAGCTCTGAAACGAAAATAAGAACAGTTTCGTAGGCAACCGGGACAAATAAGTTTGTTACGCAGTTCCCATGATTGTGTTCAAGGGCAGGGAATCCCCAAGTGCCCACCATTGCCAAATAAAAACCTTTAATTGCCACGTGATTGTGTGTGCTGAATCGTAATGGTTTGCTTGCATCGATCCCGCTAGACCATCATCTCGAAAAAATAGTTGATGCCTTATTGGAAATATCCTCCGAGCTCGTTCGCTTGCGTTGAGCATTCAAAATAAAAGATTTATATGCTCAGAAATAATTTCATTGGATATTTCTACAGAAATCAATGTCCTGAGTAAGTTGTTCCATGACGCCCACAATGAATTCTTTGATCTGTGTAATTTTGTTGTATTAATTGATTATATCGCACGAATGAACACTTTGAGAATATATTATCATAGAAGAGCTACCTACAGTTAATCACAAAAGTAAGTATATCTAGCAAAAATGCACATTCCTTAAAATATTGCTATAGAAAAATACCCTGTTTTGCTCTTAAAATCAACCAAAGTTTATAAAACAACTCGAAAAATTACATCTCTAAAGTAAGCGTATACTTACGTCTTTTCATTTTGAGAGGGAACACTCAGTGAAACATGTGCATTAAGCGAACTTTGGTTGTTTTGTAATTGTTTAATAAAGTGGTACTTAGTGTGACTATTTTTGATCTTTCTTTCATTCAATAATTTTACTTAATTAGAATAAATTGACTACGATTACCAATGCAGGCCCTTTTCGGTGGTACTCAACAGGGAGGAACTGAAACCTAAGGGGCGTAAATAGCTTGGTGTCATTTAGGGCTCCGGATTGAGGCTTCAAGGGCATGAAAGTAATTTCGACTGATGGAGGAACAGTGAAATCTGAAACAAAACATTTGTTTTTCAGCAGCGACAAGAATGCCTCTTGCACCCGCTGTAGCTGAACACGAAAAACAAACAACAAATAAGGAGAGAAATAAGAGAATGGATTAAATTATGAGAGGAGCATAATTTTGGCACGCTTATTTTGTGAGTACAACCAGCACCAAAAATGCTTGTACCATTTTTCGTTCACCCGAAGAGGTCTTTCCCTCATCGCGTTAGTTGCAAAATGAGAATTTACGTCGAAATCGGTATGGTTTGGAAAGGAACATTCATACCCGGATTTTCAACCTATCTCGTTCCAACTCACGTTTCAGCCGACATGCCTTTCAATACCATGCTTGTGTAGCCAGGCACAAAACTAATCGTCTAAACAGGGTCAAAGTCATCTCCTGAAGAGGACTCTCAGTGGATTTTCGGATTTTCAACCTTTCTCTTTCCAACTCTCTAAATATCTACCTCCACTTGCCTTTCAATCCCATGCTCGAATGGCCAAAGGCTTACACACCGTGGTGGAACGAACCCGATCGACATCTAATGTTGCAACAAAGCAGCAAAGACGACAATCAGATTTATGAGATTTATTCCGCTCGATTTGGATTTCGCCACATAATATAAAATACTAAAATTTTTAAAGGAAAGGAGGGCGATGAGGACGCTGGATGCTTCTGTACTGATGGATCCAAGGAAGAACAGAGCTGATATCCTCTAAGAAGAAAAATTGGTTAATGTTTCATTTAACAAGGGAGATGGTTGAAAGCTCCTTCAGGCTACATCATATTATACGGGCTACATTATATTCTACGTTGCAGTCAGCGACCATGAAGGCTCTGAGATAAATTTCGATAAGATCAAAGTTTGTCAAAAACTAAGGATAATATCAAAATTCAAAAAGGTGACCACGGCTTGAAGAAATATCAGCAAACAAGAAATTCGACGAACAGGCGAAGCAGAAAGCGGAACTGACCAATATGCCAGGAAAAATCAATGGAATCGAGTAGACCTCGTCGCCATAGCTAGATTATTATGGACCTTTTTACTTTTTAGTCGGAAAAAGATAAAGTGATGAATCTAAGGTCGTGTCACGCATATTTTTCTCTTGTACTTTTGCTGAAATTCGTCCGAGAAATTTTGTAAAACTTAAAAATTTCAAACGCACCTTCAAATTTTACTTTTTTAGAATTTCAAAAATAGAACAGAAATTATTAGGCGGGACCCCTTTTTTACTTATAGACATTTTCCATGTTAATCTTGGCACTATTGAGAGCCAGTTCTATCTTCACCAGTTTGCGCACTCTGATCTAAACTGAGACAACTCAAAAACCGTGAATTTTAAGTTATCCTTGTCTTCGAAAGCTCGGTGATCATAAAGTGGCATTTAAGAACCTATTTATGATCGAAAGCCATGTTGAGTTTAGAACTTCCTTGTTGGCTTAATTTAGATCTATGGATGTAGGCGTGAAATTTGTCTGTGCATGCTATGTTTTTTCCCCAAATGGCGAATAGTGGCCGATTTACACTTTGTTGCCGACTCCGAAAGGCCACAGAAAATATGTCTTTACAGTTTCGGGTCCAGAAAACGGTAAATGACTGTCGCCTATGGGTTTGCTCTATAAGATTCTGAAAAACCCCCTTCAATACCGTCTGATAAGTGACGATCCCAAGGGTCATTGGCACCATACAGAAAGATCGGAACAGGCAATACTTGCTCAGAAACGGTCAAAATTCGACCAAAATTTCCACACTGTTCGACATCGCCAATTCAAATTTTAGGATTTGCTGGACCTTCATTTGATTCCAGGGATCCCACTTTATCTAGCAAAATCAGGTATTCTTTTAGAAGAACTATGCGATCACTGTGTCGGCAAGCTTGTAATTTGCGATTACTGCCGGCATCCATGGGGGTTTCTGGTATCATTCAACATTATAGAAGAGAAAAAAAGCTTCAAAGCGCATTCAAATCAAGCAAAATCGGGAAATGGAACACCGGTCAACTGTCGAAAGTTCAATTGCAAGGCTAACACGTCCTTACCGCCCTGATCGAATTCCCAAAGAGTTTTTCGAGCGTTCTTAAGGATGCTTTTGACGGGAGAAACGTGCAAATAAGCGGAAAAGTTCCTAGAACGAAAATTATTAAAAAGAGTTACGTTACAAGGCGTTTTTTTCCACTCCGTCCTTGTCCACTCCGTCCATAGTTTTCTAGCAGCGTACCGCGTTTGCACACAGAAGTGAGTGGGCAATGCGTCCACGAAATCAGAAATTAAAAAGTAGTTTTTTTTGTACATAAAATTTGTCTTTGCTCTGGCCTTCTTGGGGAACAAATTTTGAAAAATATATCATGACCTTTTTTTTTATTTCAAAAATATCCCTTTCGAATTTTTCAAATCGTTGGTAAAGGTTGGCCCCTGCAGTTAATTAGCCACTCCAAGAGCCTCAGAGTCTAGTTATGGATGCAACACTTTTCGAATGATTGCGAAACACTGGCGGGAGGTGTGCCATGTTATTTACTGGACTTTACGTATGTTAGAGCAGGCCGACGCACGCAACAGTGAGTCACGGTCACCTATTTCAAATTTAAAGGGTGATCAAAATAGTTTATTTATTTCTGTAGTTTTATCCAAACAAAACAAGTTGGTGGCACAACAGCTCCGTTGAGGACCAGGGCCAAGCTTCACCAAACGGCGGTGGTTGGACCTACAGTTTATTGCCGACTCTGAAAGGCTCTAGAAGCTTTTCTTGACACTCATCGAAGTAATTGTCAGTCGCTCCCGAGAGGTGGAGCCGTGGAAAATGCCGGGTTTGAACCTCAGTATCCCGGCAATGAGTGCGAATAGAGTGTTCATTATTTTGAATAAGTCTTACGATCTTTTTAAATTGAATTTAGACAAATTTTGGACAAAAAAATCATTCAGGTACAGTGCTCTAACCCTGCGAAATGATTTTCAACTTAATTTAGAAGCCAAAGAAGTAGCCTTGCAGAGGAACTAATTTTCATTCGAGGGCTTGAGAACTTGCGCCTCTGCTATTAGAGAGTGTTGTAATCGATTTAATTTTTTTGCCCATGTTTTGGAAACTTCAAATCATGTGTATCTCAAAATTTTGCAAGTCAGCACTGTTTCAGGAATACTCAAACATCAACTTACTGCCTTCAAGTTAAATACAGCTGTTCGAAAATACGACTTGGACATCATGGCATTTTAGTGGAATCTTAAACTGAAAAAGTGAATTAACATTTTAAATTTAATGAATTTATCATAATTAAAATTTAAATGACAGGATATAACTTTGTTACTAAACAACATTACAAGTGGTGGGGTCTGCGCTTGTTTTACCGGATTAACGTTCAGGTTAATCAAAATACCTTCAGTGATTCACACTGTGTAAACACATCAACCACATTAAAAAAAAATTATTATATTCGCTAAAAAGAATAACTTTAGATTACTAACTAACCTGTTCGTTGCGATAGTCCTGGGACGATACCCGCAATTGTTAGAACAACAAAAAACAATCTCATTCTGTTTGATAGTAAACAGACTTTTTTTAACACTTTTTCAGTCGTTAATTTAAATAAACACGAATTGAAAAAAATATATATCTAATAACTTATCCAGGGCAAATTTTAACTGATCCAAGTTGTCGAACGACGAATTAGAGACTGGCCAGCTTAGTTCGTTTTAAATTGACCAAATGCTTGAGGAAAGATGAATGATCGAAGCTTCATTCATTTTCCTGAATTTCTGTACACTGTTTAGAAAAAACTTGATGTGAGGGAAAGTACGATTTGGCGTTCATTTAGTCATCACAAAAGTTTATTGATGATCACACCTTCATTTAGCAGATAAGATTAATTAAAATAGATTTTGGAATATCAACATTGTTCAAGGAAGTCGCTTGGTTTGGTTCTGCATTTTTCAACATAGTTGCATATCCTTTTTTTTTAGTTCAATGCATTTTCATTTACTTACTTTCTAGACAAAAAGAATGCTTTAAACTAGCATAATTACCTAAACTATTTATGTATAAACTATCTGACCTTATGCGGGCACTCTTAGCTAATCCTAACGACTACTATAGTAGTAGCATAGAAGTAGTTTATACATTTATAAGTATTTCAATATTTTATAATGACATTTTATAGATAATACATTTAATTTAATAATAAATACATAGTACAAAAACTTCAGTCTTTTACATTATGTTCAGTTATAACTTTTTACGAATTCTATAAATTATATTTTTATCATTTTTGACATAGTATATTGAAAAGGCTTAGCCCTTTGTGCATCAAAGTTTTCTGACTTTATTACGACTTTTGCAGTTTTAATCGTAGATCATTGGCATTTCGTAGGCGGTAAGGTTGTGCTTCATGAGCTTTCCAGACCTCTTGAGTTAAAAATGCTTTTTATTTAAAAAACTGAAAGAAGGGTATTTAGCTCCAGTCTTTGTCCTATGCTTTACGACCTTAGAGTGTTAAGCATATCCCTTACCGGTGTCATCCTATTCGGATTCTTTTTAAAAATCTACACTCCGCATGTGCTTCCAGTTTTAGCTCTCTGTCTATAATCAGATCTAAGTATTTTCTGCGTTTTCGATAACTTGCCATTTATTACAATACAGTATTTCACGCTTAATTCCAGCGGCCATTTTGTAATCATCCACTTATGCTACTACTTTAATCCTCTCCCTATACGTATCTAGTTGTAAGAGTATTTTATTCATGACAATGCCGCGTCCTAGGAAATCAATGTACACATATGCTTTTATTTTGTCCCTAGAATGCTACGCATGGAAACCATCTTGCATATCGTGTACTAGCGCAACATGTGCACGACGCATGCAAAAATACATGCGAATAATTTCTATGCAAGGGCAACCATAGCATGGATACATGCGACGTTATGGGGCAAATTCTTCATGCCGTTTACCAGCGATATTTTTTTGCATGAAATGACATTCGATTTTACCCGAATGCGGGATTTCCATTTCGTATACTACGGGCTTAATGATTATTCTGTGCAAAATAAAAATAAATCCAAATTACAAGAAAAAGGGTGTCAATTTTTATAAACAAGTCAATCAATTGGCAGCTGGGTATTTTGAATATTGTTTTACAAAAATACCTCAGAATAATATTTCCATTCATTTCATAATAAACATATTGAGACATATATTTTTAAAGTAGACGTAAACAGTTTCAAAGAGAAAAAAATCCAATAGTAAACAATTTTTTTTTCTTCACTCATTTGCTCATTTGTGCAAATTAATTTTATAAACATGCAAAACTATTCTACTTTAAATTAAAAATAAAAAATTGGTTTGGGTGCGAGTAGATCTGTCAACTTGAGTTTACCATCGTCATCTCTCTCAAAAGGACGAGCTTGGATGGGATGCCAAACCAAGACATGGCTCCATACATCTCGTCTCGTACATCTCATCAATTTCAACCTTGAAATTGATGAAAAAATGGTGTGTACGTTTTTGCCAAGATCTGCCGATATGTTTATATTTAGTGTATGGTGTACTATCAGTTTTTGACGAACGGTTTCAAACGTCCACATAATACGGTGGGAAAGGTGTTGTAGGCAATGTTGAAAAGATTTATACCTCAATAATTGGCACAGCCTTTTCCCCTTTCCTCAAGATTGAGCAAATAATACTGAGATTCCATTCATCTTTGATGCTTTATTGTGTCATTGCCACCGCATTACAAAGTTCGACAAGTAAAGTAGTTTAATAAGTTATAAGCTTATACATGTTTTTGCTATCTTTACTTCGTCTAGGTCTGGTAGACGCTTGGCCTGCGTCATCTTTATCGGTTCTGGCTTTCTGCCAGCGGAATTTTATTCTTCGTTGTCGTAATACAGTCTGCACAAGTGATTCTTCCATGTCTTCAGCATTGACTGCAATTCTACTATGATTTTTCCATTTTGAACTTCGCAGGGTTTGGTTTGGGTTCTGTAACCCTGAAATAATTGTTTTATCTATTGGAAGGATTTTCGAAACGCTTTCCTGTTTCTTAATCTGTCAACATCCTCGATCGCGCGCTTTTCATGTTCTTTCATAGACTTGAGAATATTGTTTTACAACTAGTTTGTTCCAACTTACGGCCGATTGCATTTATTGTTCTGGTCAATAGAAAACAAGAGAGTGTAGTATCAGAATTTCATTAATGCTTAGTGTCTACAGTGCTTTTACTTTGTGCGGGAGTCTTTTGTTTGCCAAAAGAATGGAAATTGTGCAATCATATTCTTACAAAATGACCAACTTATTACCAATCTAGTTAGAAAAAATATGGGACCAACGACCCAAATTCTTAGCCAGTCTTCTGTAGGCACATAGTGGCATACAGGCATCGCTCTAAGAGCATAGAACTCTACGTTATACTGCTATAACTTTAACATTGAAATTTCAATTTGTTCTTTGTCGTTGAAGTTATAGAGTGAATTTGTGAAAGACCCCCTTTATCAACTCCTTGTCCATTGTATTTTCGAAATTATTTTTACGACCTTGTACGATGCACTTATAAACGCGTGATTATCTTTATGTTGTTTAATAAAAAAAACCTCTAGATTATCGTTCATGTTAAGAAACCACAACAGTCTTCGGATGTTATGATCTTCCTTTCAACGCTCTCAAATATACGAGTAATACAAATTTATCCATGTTTTCATGTGTCAGTGTTATAGACGTCATTCGGAATCATGAAAAATGAAAAAGATTTATAACACTCACATTTCTGAAATAATTTTCCAAGCGTTGCCATTGAAACGTGGATCAAGAAATAGTGAAACGGGCACATCGAAATGTGAAATGGCCTTAACTTAATACTGTTTAAGTCTTTAAATTAGTCTTTATAGCTCAGAACTAACTCAATTTGGTCAAATGTTGATACATAAAATAATATTGATGAATTTTTTTAATTTAAAATTGAACAAAAAAAATGTAAATGAATTTGTCCGGAAACTTATGAACGGCAGTGTATAAATTTATACATATTTTTTTATCTGATAAGGTAGTGGAAAACTATATATTTTATTAATTTTGAAATTTCTTTATTGGAAAACTTGATTTTAATTGAAGAAATAAAATTGTCAGTGTTTCTTACAGTTTTTTCGTCATAAAATTTAAACCATCCTGTCAAATTCAGCCAAAAGCTATCAGCACTTCGTTATGCACACACGCTTCAAACGAAACTAATTTGGATTCGATAGCTTGATTCGTTCTCCGCACAAACGTACGTACGTTCACGCACACTCACGTACATCTTTCTAAAAACAATCCTCGAGGAATACCTCGAAACGTGGAGATATGTAGAAATTTTGAATTTCGAAAATCGGACCAATTTCAAGAACTTCCTGATGGGAAGTTAAAAATTTGCTAAGCAGGTGTACGAAATTTTCGCATACAATTTTCGCGGCTCGACTTGGAGTGAGTTCCAACGAGATTCCGATGACTGCAGTTTCAGTTTATTAAGCTGTTGGTATTTATGCTAAAACACAAAGTCTACTTTTTGAAGTAACAACAAAATAAATTGTTCTGAAAATGATTTGTTGGCTCAGGAAGCTTAACTACTCATAGAATAATAAAAGTCTTCTTGATTTTGAAATGCCTAGTTCTAGATCGAAACAATTTCGAAATTTGTCACGCACCCAGACTATTTTCAACAAAAAATTCTTTAAATTTGTAACCATGCAGGCAAACATTAAATAGAATAATAAACTTGTTTACTTTAAAGCTTTACAGACTTCCAACAGTTTTTTAGTCATCGTTAAAGATCAGCTGCACTGCTGGACGATTGTGAACTATAGCTTTCGAGTCGTACCAGAATATATCCTTCCTCTTGTTATTCTAGCAGTATTATTGTTATAAAATAGCAAGAGGATTCCTTAAACGTGTGTTGAAATGACAAAATATAATCACGAAAATTCCTTGTTTAAAATAGAGCTTCGCATTTTTTTCTGGTTATAATTAGATTTATTTTGCTGCTTATTATTTGTGCTTCATCTTCTCAAGCCTATCCACTTAAACAAAACAGTTTCTTATGGTACCTTAAGAAGAATATAATCTCTCGTTTTATTTGCAAACTAAAATTGATCACGAAATGCTAAAACTACGGCGTATCGGCGATTCCTTTCTGAATCCAATCCATGAATGTGGCAACCCTTGAGTACACTCCAGGCACATCAGGTCTCGCACATCCGATACCATAAGATACAACACCAAGCAAATGGAATCGCACTCCATTGCCAAATGGCTAAAAATAAAAATAAAATCATTACAAATCCATCTGTCTATATTCATTCCTTACCTCGGGTGTCATAAGTGGACCACCGGAATCGCCCTGGCATGTATCCTTGCCACCACCTAAATCGCCGGCGCAAATTATTGCGTTATCGAACTGTTGACTTGAAATTAGTCTGTTCTGCTTCTTGTACAGATCCACACAAACTGAATTGTCATAGATTGGAATTTGTAGCTCCTGTAGGACTGTTGCCGCTGTACCACCTTCCATTGTTCTACCCCATCCGGCAACAAATGGAGTATGATTCACGTAGGTCTTCGCCTGCAGTTGCGGAGTCAATGGCAGACAAATTGGAGCTATTTTTTCTACAAAACCAAAAAAAAAACTTTCACAAATGTGAAGCTTGCGAGATGACAAATTGTATCCTACCAGTGAATCGCACATTCCGATCCAGATAGAGCAAGGCAATGTCATTGTGTCCATCTATACGCGAGTATTGAGGATGTTTAAGGATCTAAGCAGGACGAAAAAAAAAACAAAATATGAGGATAGAGAGAAATGTTCAGCGTCACAAGCTTACCTTTGCCACTGGTACATCGATGTGAGTAGTTTCCGTGTCTGTAGTCAAATCATGTTCGCCAAGACGCACGAATTTCCTGTAACAAAACCAAGTCAGTAAATATCGCACTCATTTCTAAGCTTCCGCCTAAAACTTACAGGTCCGGTCGAATGCAATGCGCCGCAGTGATGACATGTCGACTGGTGACCAATACGCCGCCACACTTAAATGGCGACGCAGAGAGTCCATCATTGTATCCGATCAGCGCTATCCAAGGCCACGCTCCGATTTTACTGGTCTTTCCACCAACGATTTTTCTAAACGCATTATCCACATATCCGCAACCCTCCTCCATGGTGAGCAATTTCTTCGGAATCTCATTCGAATTCTTAGCAATCACTGCCACCTGTTTGAATTGGTCCTGATTCGTCGATGGACAGCAGACTACCGCGTATTCCTCCTTGCAGATTCTATTGGATATTTTCAAGAAGTTGGCAAAGGTTGCATCCTTCGGATTGGCCTTCAGTTTCGTTAACAAAACATCACATTGAGCCAGAGCTATTTTATGGACACCAAAATTTTGTTAAACATCGACTCTTTCGAAAATTCGAGAAACTTACGTGTGCACACTCCATACATGAGATCGGGACCCCGACAGGAATCCAATCGCTCCGATATGCCCACTGTGGTGCTGGGTGGTGGCGGCGCTGTGGTGGCAGGTGTTGAAGGTGCTAAAATGACGGGAGCGGAAGTTTGTGGATTGGTTGGGAAAAATGGATTTCTTGTATCAGCTGTTGTGGTTGCGATTTGTTGATTTCTATCGCAACATACCTAGAGAGCGAACATTGAAGAGAAGCAAGCGTTTCATGCGATAAATAAAAAAACAAAAATTTCAGTTGAAGCATATGCAGGGCAAATGTACACAGCTAGAAACATTTACAAGCCAATTTGGATGGAAACACCCTGCAAATACTTTCTAGAATGGAGGAACCATACCACTGGATCGCCGCCTATGTTATTGAATCCACAGCTTCGTTGCGCAGCGCGAACGTATTGCGTTGCGACATTGCGTGGATAATTGTTAAAAACGTTCACAATGAAGGGGCAATTGCTTAGACTGAAACATTGACCGACATCGTTTTCTGGCGTGTAACAGGGCTGACCTACAATGAGAACAAGTTTTTGAG
The DNA here is from genome assembly GCA_963555765.1 of Orthonevra nobilis. Classification (NCBI taxonomy): domain Eukaryota; kingdom Metazoa; phylum Arthropoda; class Insecta; order Diptera; family Syrphidae; genus Orthonevra; species Orthonevra nobilis. The sequence continues at coordinate 96,834,443 of OY743225.1, read as the reverse complement.
TTCATGGAGGACTATCAGGGAATGGCAAATAGGCTACGCTTAAAGCTACGATTCTTTTCTATGAAAGGAATTAATAATTAATTTTACTTAGTGGAAGCTTTTGGTGGGGAACGGTTATTATTTTTTTTTAAACGAACACGCGCGTACAAGGGGCTATGACTACCCTTAAAATGTTAGTACATAACGCGAGTGGAAGGGATCAGGGAAGAAATAGGGATGGTTTTTTTTTAAACGAACACGCGCGTTCAAGGGGTTGTGACTACCCTTAAAATGTTAGTACATAACGCAAGTGGAAAGGATCAGGGAGGATATAGGAATAAGTACTGATGCACATTGTTTTTGAATTTCTGCAGATTGTAATGAGTGGGAAGTACCGAGCATGGTAGCGCGTTCCACATGCGCGTTGTGCGACTAATAAATGAGTCTCTATACTTGACTGTACGACCGAAGTTGGGCTTGAGGGTGAACTGATGAGCATTTCTGGTGAGACGGGTATTACTGTAGTGAAAGTGATAATGGGTGAGATGCAGCTAGCTGATTCGCTAGAGTTCTGCTTATGATAGAAGCGATAAAACAAGGTTAGACAGGAGACGTTACGACAGTGGTGAAGAGAGTCAATTGATTTTGTTATATTTTTGTCACCTTTGAGTTTTATCGCTCGATTTTGAATTCTATCAAGCAGGCTCAAGATGGTCTTTGGAGCGTCTGCCCATAAATGGGAGTACGCTTTATAAATATATGGCAGCCAGATCAGATGGGGTAAAGTATTTCTTGCACCGCTTCAGGAAGCCTAAACATTTCGCAGCATTTTTGGTTATGTGATCATTCCAACCGAGGTTGTTATTGATACACATACCAAGTGCTGAAAGTTTTTCGGCTTTGGCAATGCAAGCGCCGTTCATGGATATCGACAGAATTGAGTTTTGGAGGCATTAAATTCCACTCTACTCGTAGAGCCCCATGATTGTATGCCGTTAATATTGGAATTTAATGAGTTAATCATATGCTGCTGTTCCATTTCCACGGCCGAAGATGAGGGACGTGAATTTGAAAACGAATATGAAAAACTGAGAGTACTATCATCAGCAAATGAGTGTATTGGATTGATGTAGCAGACAGAAGATCGTTAGTGAAAATTAAAAAGAGAGTCGGTGACAAAACGGAGTCCTCGGGAACACCAGCATTTATATGGTGGATATCAGACTTGGCACCGTCCAATACAGGTTGAATTGAACGGCCCGAAAGAAAGTTTCTAATCCATTGAATAAGAGACTCGTCGATACCGACTCTTGCCAAACTCTGTCAAATGCTTTAGAAATATCAATCGCAACAATCTTGCTTTCACTAGAAAGAGTTGTTCCACTTTTCGGTGAGATATACCATCAAATCACCAGTGGAGTTATCGTGTTTCGAGATATTAGCTGACGGTTTATCAGCGTTTCCATGACCTTGGGGCGTTAGTGCAATGGGTCGATAATTGGAGGGAGAAGAAGATCCGCCTTTTTTAGGGACAGTTTGGACAAAAGCTGTTTTCCATCTACTCGGGAACAGACCAGAAGAGTAGGACAGATGAAAAAGCTTACGCAATGGTTTTGCCAACGAAGAAGAACACCATACCATCTGGAACAGAGGATTTATGGATGTCAAGATCGTTGAGTACTCTTGCTACTGTACGAGTGCGGAAATAGATCCGTCCCATGGAATTGTTGACGCGCTCGAGCACAGGAGGCGGCAAAGCAAATTCTTGAAGTATTGAGCTGGCGGTTAAATGGGCCGCGAGAAGATTTGCTTTGTCCACAGAGCTGACAGCTGGGATGTCATTGTAAGCAAGTGTTGGAATGGAAGATGAGACACAATTTTTTATATTCTTCACGAACGACCAAAAGTTGACATTGTAAAACTTTTTGTCTCAGATTTCGTTTGTGGGTAAATTTTGCACATCGGATTTTAGCATTGCAGTCATTTCGAGCTTGTTTGTACATTTTTCGGGTTTCCTCAGATGGATCGGTTTTGTAATTCCGAAAACTTAACTAAGCTTTTCAGGCTTCTATAGAATAAACAGTAGTGAATAATTTGCCTACGAACGATGAGCTTTAACCCCATAAAATTAAATTCCGGATTGGAACAGGGACCATATTGTGGAAAGATTTGGTAGGTAAGCTACAACCTGGAAGATTCAAATCCGAATGTTACACACGTCTACTCGAAATTTCTCACTCATTTCAATAAGAAAAAATATTAAAAAAAAAAAACAAACACTAACACTACTAAGCTTAGCTGTGACGTGTAGGCTTTGCTTGATTCCCACAGCAAAATTGTTGTTGGTGTTATGCCCATACAACAAAGTGCAGCGAGAACCCAACGACACCGATCAGTTACACAACCCAAGATGTTAGTTGGGCATGGTCACTGCAGTGACCATGGGCATCCAGCAGGCTCGGGTAAAAGGAAACAAAAAAAAGAAATTGGAGCGGTGAATGTGAAAGGGGCAGGATGGCGATATGATTTAGTTTTTTTTGTTGTTGTTATTTTGCTGGTTATAGAATAATAAATGTGTGTGGTGGGTTATCTGAGGTTTTTTTTGCAGAGATTTATGCATTTTATTATGTTAAATTTATGTGATGGAAGATTGTATTCCAGGTAGGTGGTTAAAAAGAGTTATACCGTAATTGAAGAGTTCTTAAAAATATTTTTTTACGGACGTGCTGTCATCTATTTTAAAATTTGAGCCATCATTCGTGTAACATTTAAAAAAGAATAGCCAAAGAATTGCATATTTGAAGGCACAAAAATAGATCGAATAAGGGCTCAAAAAAATGAACATAACTATGAGATGGTAGTCCTCTGCATAAAATGCCATATTACTTGAGGTCAACCGCAATAGAACTAAAAATATAAGTCCAACATACAAAGGCATGTAGTTCAGTCAAAGTTGTTGAAAATTATATTAGGATACGTTCAGACAATTTGCAATCATATGTCAAGCCGAAAAACTTGGGTCTCTTAGCAAGTCATATTACCTGAGAGTAGTGGTGATTACTTTAATCTGTTAGTCTTTCTGATCATCGAGTATGGTGTCCTTCAAAGCCAACAGGCTATTGTTAGTAGACAAACGTGACTTCTGTTCTTGGAGGAGACATCTTTCGGCAAAGTTTCAGATGAAATAGTTGTTTTTTTTTCAGATATGAGGTTCATTTTCACTTGATAAAATGCGTCAACAAACAGAATATGCGCTACTGGTCTGACACAAGTCTCCGAGAAGTGCATCAAAAATCATTGCATTCACCAGAAGTTACAGCGTGGTGAGCAATTACCTCAGCTGGAGTTGTATGTCGTCGGTCTTTTCAGTAAAATGAAAAGGATTCTTTTTTCTTTTCTTATAGGATTGCTTTGTTGTTTTAATGTCTGCCAGCCACCACCCTTTTTCCAGCCATGGAGGTATCATGTTGAAATTAATACCAAATACACACGACTGCAGTGCGTTAATGATTGGTTTTGTCACATGTTTTGATACTCGCAAGTGAACCAAGACTTTAGCGTACTATGTACCAACAAAAGCGGGTATAATTTTCGAGACACGTTTCAAAAGATGAACGAACTGTTTACAAAGAGACAAGTTTGGACGGAACCTTCGCTGTACGAATCCGACTCGCACTTGGCCAGCTGGAGCACTTAAAGGTCCTCGATTGGTGGCTTAAAGGAACACTTCCTGAAGAACCGCATCTCAATGAGGGATAGTCTAGATCTACCAATAGCTCCCCAAATTTGGCAAAGTGGGAGGTGTCACGTACTTGATATGATTTTCAAAACTGTACCACCATTGTAAAAAAATGTATTCTTTCAGGAACACATTCCCTGCCCTTAATTCAAAGAATTAAGTCTTTTGATTTGTGCATTTAAATTCAAAAAAGACTGCGGACTTAAGAGACGTTAACCACAATTCTTTTGAAGTCAAGAAATGGTAAATTTAATTTTTACCAATCAATCAAATCATTTTCGAAAATTAATTGAGCATATTTAAATATAATAAATAATTATAATAAGTAAATAATTTTATAATAACATTTATCTGTGAAAGCCATCATTTGAACTATTTAACTGAACCAGTTATTTATTTTTATATACAACTTTAGTATTTATTTACTTATATACTTTTCTTTGTTTATTTATTTTTACCGCTTATCAAAGCAAGGCTTTTGTGTTCGTGGTTTCCCTTTACAGATTTTGGGAGAATTTTTCCTTATTTATTTGTCACAATTAAATAAATTTAGTTCATTTGTGGAAAGATATTATATTAAAATTAATATAATATAATATTGTAACTTTTGCTCACGAGATAAATAAAATAAAAATAAAAATTGATCTCAAATAAAATAAGTAATTTTTTTATTTAACCTTGAAGTATTTTGTTAAATAAATTTTAATCGTGTCAACTCAGTGAATTCAACTAAAATCATTTGAATTCATTTTACGTTGGTGCATTAAATTCAACATTATGTGATTTTTCAATGAGTATCTTCATTGTCATTTCATTGGAGAGGTCGTGATCGGTACAAAGGGAAGGCTATGCTATTCCGCTGCACTTCTACTGATGCGCCAGCTTTCCGAGCTTGAGATAGACATAACTAAGAAGATATAAATATTGTTAGCGAGATAACTGGTGAAACTTTAAGCAGTTATTGCCTGAGAAAGTTTTTTGTGGGACATAATTCAAACATTTACTTTGCACAAACTTAGCCCCTGCAATTTAAATGAACATATTTTTCAATAAACAATTTCGAAGTCAGCTATTGCCAATCATGGCCATTTCCATACCAAAAGTTGACTTCATAATCCACTGAAAACTTATGTAGAAACACATCGCATTCACTTGACGCGCCTCATCAAGAAATCTATTATGACTTATTCCGAGCTGTTCGAAAGAATACAAATTGTTTCCAATGACTTCAGCGACTTCAGTTGATTTTACTTGAATGCACTGCGTACTTCAGCAAACATCAAGTGTGATCACAAAGAATACCATCAAATGACTTTATTCAATGACTTGTTGAAATTGAATGCATGAACTGCTGACTTCAAAAGAATGGTGACTAAGGATATTTATAAAATCACAGTCTTCAAATCAATAGATTTATCTTATTCCTGAAAAAGTAGGTACTATTATCGCACCCTGTAAAAGCCACTAAGGAACAATAAAAATAAAAATCAAGAATCCTAAAGTTCCATCGCAGAAATTGTTTCTTAGAAATGAGATCGTGATCAAAGACCTCTGGGTCGCTGGTCACGAACTGAGAATATTTTTCTTAAATTTATTTGTTTTTCGATTTTGTAATTAAATCCTTTAGTGTGTCATCATTCTAAAAGTCCTTTCGTATGCGGTAAACCATGTTTGTTTTTGTTACTGACCATTAATTTATTCTATATACATATATGTTTTTTGTGGTTTGCAGCAAAGCTTTATGTCTGAGTTCATACATATTAACATACAATTGTCTGTGATATGGGTGTTAATTGGACTGCAAATGTATAATTTTTAGCACCTTAACATCATCCACCAAGGTCAAAATATTATCTGCATACTACAAAAAAAAAAACCTTTACAATCGCACGCAGCAACAACATTCGAGCATTGACATCGAACATGTTGAATCAATATAAGAACAAATTCACTCTACTTCGTACAAAATTCAATGAATCTTATTAACAAACTATGGAACTGAAATGGACTCACAACGTAAGGAGCTTCAGCAATTTAGAAAAACTAACATACTAGACACAATGCTAATATTTGAAACACATCTTTAAACTAAAAGCTATATTTGAAATCCTTGATACATTATTTACTACACCAATCAAACAGACGAAAAGCACTTGGCTTGACTATCATCATCAAACAAAGCATCAAATGTACTTAATTTGTCGAACATGAAAATTACTTTATTCAAGCTCAATAATATTAATAAGTTAAACATAGTAAAGAGCCTCCAGTATATGAGAACTTTATTGTCAATAAAATAACTTTACGAAACGACGAAAAACAGGAAAATATTTTTCACTACACTGGGAAACCGACATTCAAGACAGAAAAAGTATACCTGACTTTATAGACTTTTGAATCTTTTAAAATGTAAAATGCTGGTTAAATCTTGTCCAGTACTATCACCTGACCTTTACCCAGATAATAAAACTGCTCCAAAACTAACAAAAAGTCGACAAAACTGTGCAAAAAAAGCATATAATTTCCAAAAAAATTGAATTGTCGAAGTGTAGTCCGATATCTCGGTATTTGGCTGCACCAGTTTCTATATTTCAACAAAAATGAAGACGGTGCTCTCACCAGAGTCAAGGTTGTTTTTGCCCAAGAAAAGAGACTGTTTTATAACCAGCAACTCGATGCCAGGGTAAAAGTAATCTGCTACCTGGCCCTCATTCCGCCTATGCTCGTCTATGGATGCCCCATGTGGTTCAACGTGGGAGCAAGTTTAATGGAAAAGATTCGGTTGTTTGAGAGGCAATGTCTCAGGGCCCGTCTAGGTTTATACAGAACTCCAGAGTCTGAATACAAAAAATTCTATCCCAACGAGGTCCTATACAATAGAGCGAACGTAATTAGAGTAGACAATTTTCTTATAAAGCTGACACGAAATCACGTTGCAAGAGCAATGAACTCTGTCAACAATCTGATCCGCGGTGCCTACTATTTCAATGACAGATATTACGAGCAGGTGAGTCTTAACGGTTTTATCCCCCTAGAGGCTTTTCTCTTCCTAGATACGATAGGTCTCATTCAGTATAGATTAGCGATACCGATAATCTTCCACATTGCCCCAAGAAGAGCTGTGGATAAGCGGCTTAACTATGAGCGAGACGTTGCAAATTGTTCGACGGAGCGTCTGAGGTTTAGTAGGGCGATTCCTTACCGCGATATAAAAGAAGCCGAACGCCAGCACCGACATTTTTGGTGGCTTAAAAATTAAATAGAAGGAACTCCATCCTCAATTCCTTCTTATGACTAGTAGCTCTTGAGGTAAAGTTGGCTGACTTCGTCGCGAACATTTTTCGCTCGGGTGGCTGACTTACGGTAGAATGGTCGACTAGGTTTAGTTTTTATATAGAGTTTAGAAAAATTTGCAAAAATTAACAAAAAAAAAACATAAAATTTACAGAAAGGGGCAGTTTAAAGTATATCATGAATATATATTAATGGACCATTACTTTTTTAAATGCCAAGTGAACTGGAAAAGGTCAGAGTACACAAAATGTAAGATGACAATAGGCACAGTGCGCAATGGATACGCATACTACTACAATTTTTTTAATTTAAGATTTATCAGGTTGGCTACTAAGTAGTTGCGGATTTCTTAAGAAAATAAGAGACAATTTTTTCATGGAACGAAATAACTTTATTCTTTAATGTTGTGTCCATTTTGAGCAATGACCTTTTGCCATCTTTCAGGCAGCATCATAATTCCACGTCCATAAAACTTCTGGTTTAGAAAATCAGCAAAAAACTGAACAAGGTATGATTTGACATCATCATTATTATTGAAATTTTTACCATTCAAGAAGTTTTGCAAAGATCGAAATAAAAAGTAATCAGATGGTGCAAGGTCAGGACTATATGGTGGATGTGGCAAAACATCTCAACCAAGCTCCAATAATTTTTGCCGAGTGACCAAAGATGTGTGTGGCCTAACATTGTCAAGGTAGAATACAACACCTTTTCGATTTGTCAATTCGGGCCGCTAGTCTTCAATTGCATTGTTCAATTTCGTTAGTTGTTCAATGTAGAAATCTGAATTGATCGTTCGGTGGGGTGGTAAAAGTTCAAAGTAGACAATTCCCTTGTCATCCCACCGAACTGATAACATAACTTTCTTTTGATGAATATCGGCTTTTGATGTTATTTGAGCAGGTTCACCTGGCTTGCTCCACGATCTTTTCCGATTGGCATTGTTGTAACCAACCCTTTTTTCATCACCAGTTATCAATGGTTTTAAAAATGGATCATTTTCATTACGTTTCTTAAACGCAGATGTTAATGCGTTGTGTTAAATGATTTTCTTTCAGTTAAGAAGGAATCCATATATCGAGTTTTCGAAAATAGCAAAGTTGTTTTAAACGATTTTCAATGCATGTATGTGATACATGAAGCTTCTCTGCAATCTCGCGTGTTGAACTGTGACGATCCGAATCGATTATTACTTTGATTTGGTCGTCATCAACTTCAACCACCAGAGCGTTTTTCATCTTTGAGTGAATCACCAGAACGAAATTTGGCAAACCAATTTTGACACTGCCGTTCTTTTAAAGCTTCGTCACCATAAACAGCACATTCCTTTCCGGCAATAAAAAAGCAAAATATGACGTAAATTTTAGTTTTGATTTTCCATTTTTCAACAGACGCCAAACAAAAACTACACAACCGATGAAAAATTTTTTACTGATTGACAGTACAAGTACCCATCAAATAACAAAATGTGCTTGACATTTCGATTACGTCAGCAAACCTTTAAATTCAACTTAAACCATCTATGAGTGAAATCCATAACTACTTAATTGCCAACCCATTATTTTTCCCTAATTCTAAGTGTGGGCCAGCAAAATCGCACGCTCGAGTTTACCAATTATATCTCACAGCTTTTATTACTGGTAAAATTTTAAAGGAGCTGCCTTAAAAAAACGTTTGTCAAGCTTTTGTTTATTATTAATCTTTGCTTGAGAGTGTTAAACGTCTCAAGGCTCCAAGATTCCAAAATCGGGAACAAGTTAAATTTTACATGAGATATTGTTATTAGAAAACTACTTGCAAGAGGACTTATCCGTGTTAAGACTGAAAACTCAGCAATCGTGAATGGTATATAAGAAAAAAAAAGAACAAGACCGCTCGATCTAGCGTCTGCAGTAAGTGCCTTCACTGGAAAGCTACCTACCAAACGCGATGACCTACAGAAAATGAAATTCCTTGTGAAGGAAGCTTAGTCATAGTCTGGAAGGCATGGGCGATTTTTTGGTGAGTAAGAATCTCACACTTTTATGAATACGCCCGGTCGGTTCTCATAGTGCCTGTGAAGGTCAAAGTCTATTCCTCTTGGCGAAAGTTGAGTATCGATTTTTAAAAACATTTTTTTCTTATACTTTACTAGATATTTATATTATTTGTTGCTATAGATATTCTATGCATATTGCTAGTGTCTGGTCTTTTTCGTGGACACGCTTTGTGTACGGAACCCTTAAAAGGAATCAAAGAAAAATTTAACTTAACAAAACAATAAAGGAACTTGAGGAATTTTTGATAGATAATATTTAGGAAAAACGAAATCAACAGCTACTAAATGACTTTGAAAATAATTAAAATAAAATCTCAAGAGTACACTTACTCCCTTTAAGAATCAATCACGACAAACAAAATATTTTGTCGGCTAAGCGAGATTCGATTGTGTACCTTCCTTGAGGATAAAAACCATTAAGATATCATTTTACCTCATTTTAATTGAAGTCAAATTCAAATGAAGTTTGGCGAAAGTTTTTGTTTTGTATGAAATTATTCTAAGTCCAAAAATCATCTACATTAAAAGGTGGGTAAAGGCCACTTGTTTCAAAAGTCTTGGCCCCAAATGCTTTGTTATGGAAAGAAAAGCTGTGCTTTTAAAAATTCTATAAGAAATTTTTCGTGTCAATTGTGAGAATTTGATTGTAATGAGCAATTATAATTGCGGTGTAACCGACGGTTGGATCATTTCTAAAAGCCAAACTTTTATCTACGTTTGGTCGTCTGTTTTGTCTACATTTCAAATAATTTAGTTCGTTAGCTCGAATTGAGCGCTTCCAACTCCACTGAATCAGTTGTCCCGGTGTCACGATTGATCGGGCTTGTGAGATTCTTATTCATTTACTCGAGGTCCATTTAGTTAGCTAGCATTTCGGCGCCGTATTTTCCAAGAAAAAAAACCTTGTCAGGACAATCAAACAAATCGATCGTGCCGTTTTCAAGTGATGATTATTCATAAGTGCGGCAATTGATTCCCATTAATATAAGATTCATCAAAATATATAAGTCTGATATTTGTCGTTTTCGTTTTCTATATTACGTTTATTGAAACCAGTGAGTGAGTGAGTTTGGCTCTTCAAAGAGAAAGTAGAAACCAATATGACTCCTAACTCACTCGGTTGAGCGGTTGATAATTAATTACATAAACAAATTCAAAGCATAACTTCTTCGAGAAGCATATTGCATTACATTTCCTTATGTTAAGATTCAAACGATTAGTAGCACAACACTCAGAAAAATCGGTTCAAATCGGCTTTCATCAAGACACAGTCTTAGATCGAGCTTATTCTTAGAAAAATTTTGAGATCATCCGCATAAAGTAGACAATGACATAAAGAAGAAAGAAAAGGCATTTAATTGGTCTCGATAATGATTTGCCTATCAACATCCTTTGAGTTCTGCCAATCAAACAGGAGGAAATCCATTTTCAAGTTTCTTTAGGAGAATTCTGTGATTAACAGAATCAAAGGCGTTGCAAAAGTCAGTATAAATATAGTATAAATAACAACAACTTGACATTTAAAACATATGAGGAAAAATAAGCGAGATTTGATCTACCAGATACAAATCCGTGTTGGGCTTCAATTATGTACACTTTTTTTGGAAACTCGAGTCGGTTTTTTACCAAACCTTCGAAAAATTTAGGATTCGCTGAGTGTTTAGAAATCCCTCTGTAGCTCTCAACGTTATTTTTGAATCCAGACTTGAAAATTGGAACCAAAAAGGAAGACTTCCATTCATGAAGAATCGAAAGGGAGCGATTAAATATTAATCGCATCGGAATATAAAGCAAGTTGCAGCAGTTCTTTAGGATTATAGATGAAATTACATCAGGACTACTGTTTGTGTTTGGCTTTGACGACTGTAGCGCTGAAAGAACTTCTTAAGAAGCCAATATCGGTTTTATGGTTGGAGTTTTAAGATGGATCACCTTCAAGATTATAATCCGAGTAGACGAATTCTAAGAGTTTGGCAAATAATTCAAGAATAGCGCTATTATCAGAGGACTCAATATTTTTGAAAGTCATTTTATTTGAAATTCCCACTGATTTTCTTTTAGAATTAAAACAGAACCAGAAAGACTTACTGTTCGACTTTATATTGGATTCGAGCTTCATGATATAACCTCTATGCAGGAGCTTATGTAGGACGCAGAAATCTTTACGCAGACGGCAAAACTAAGAGTAACCCGAGGGATTGTTGAGCGATGTTCTGAATTTTTTAAGCGCTTTGTTTTTTAAGATTTTTTAATGAGAAAGATGCTTGTTATACCAAGGAGGATTAGATGATTTTGAAGTAGATCTTAAAGGAATAAACTTCGAGAAGCCATCGATTAATAATTCAGTGAAGTGATTTTACATTGATTCTTAATTAAGATCATTAAAAGCACTATGCCAATTAATACTATTAAAGAGTCAATTAAGTTCAAGGAAATTAGCTTAAGAAAAATTGTAGGATAAAACTGTTATGATATCATATACTATACATGTACACTTAAAGTAAAGTAGCACTAACTTATATATTCAATAAAATTGTACCAAAACTATTATACTTATACTTTACAAAGTATAACATTGAATTGATGTTCAAGCCAGTCCATAGAAGATGAAAAAAAAAAAAAACCAACTGAATGGGTGAGTTCGATTGGTAATAGTGCAAAAAACAGATGGTAGTCTACGTGCGTGCCTAGTTCCCAGAAATCTTAACAAGGCCATTTTAAGACCACATTATCAATTTCCGACAGTAGACGAATTGAAAGCTCGTTTTAGTCATTCCAAATACGACATTAGATGCAAATTCGGGTTTTTGGATCTGTCCGATTGATTAAGAATCGTCTTTATTAACAACATTTACTACCCCTTTTGGAAGACACCGGTTTTTGAGATAACCTTTTGGCATAAAGTCTGCTTCTGAGATATTTCATCAAGAAATGGTAAAACATTTCAGTGATATACCCAATGTAATAAGTTATATTGACGATATGTTGATCCACTCAGCCTCCAAAGAAGAGCATTATAAAACTCTTCAACTTGTATTGGAAAGAGCAAAATCAATTGGGTTAAAGTTTAACCCAAACAAATCACAATTTTTACAAACGGAAATTAATTTTATTGGTCACGTGTTTAACGAATTTGGCGTTCGTCCAGATGAAAGTAAAATTAAGGCCATCTGCGACATGCCCCCACCCAAAAATATAAAGGATCTGCAGCAATTCTTAACTATGTACTACTATCTTGGATCATTTGTTAACGAAACGAAAGGTCTCCGCCAGCTTCTTAGAAAGGAAATCCAATGGCACTGGTCTCTAGAACATGAAAAGGAATTTAATAATTTGAAGTCGGCCATTTCTAAGGCACCTATTTTGACATATTATGACCCAGATAAACCATTAACACTGTCCGTTGATGCATCAAAAAATGCAATGGGGGCTGTAATTTCTCATGGAACATTACCAATGGCATATGCTTCTGCAACATTGACTTCAAGTCAACAAAATTATGCTCAAATCGAAAAAGAGTTATTTGCTATTCTATTTGGTTGCACAAAATTCCACCAATATATTTATGGCCGACATATAACAGTGGAAACAGACCATAGACCACTCGTACCTTTATTTAATCGAGCTTTGCACAAAATACCAACAAGGTTGCAGAGGTTTATGCTACGTTTGCAAACTTATGATTTGTCTGTTTTGTATAAACCTGGCAAACATCTGTTTGTAGCTGATACTATGTCAAGGTCACCTTTATCTGAAAATGCTTTGACCGAATTTGATAAAGAGCTTTATCGGCAGTATAATTTACTTGTAAAAAATTTATCAGTTTCAGAGGCAAAACTAGATGAAATTCGAAAGGAAACCGATAGTGATAAAGTTTTACTCAAAGTGAAAGAGTATTGCCTAGAAGGTTGGCCGAGCAACAAAAACACTCATCATACCAAAGTCCCTACGTCATCGTACGCTTTTGCTTCTACACGAAGGCCATATGGGAATAGAGCGATGCAGAAACTTAGCCAAGCAGAACTTATTCTAGCCAAATATTAACCAAGATATACACAATATCGTTTCAAATTGTGAATCTTGTACTCGTCACAAAAATTCGAATAGAAAACAACCAATGCTGTCCCATGAAATGGTTCCATTGCCGTGGTTCAAAGTTGGGATTGATCTATTTGAGCACAAGAAGAGCACATATATTTAAGTAGTCGATTACTTTTTCAAATTTATTGAAATAGCAAAACTCAATACAGGATTTTCAGCACAATTAGTAGTAACGCAGTTGAAATCTATCTTTGCTCGTCATGGCATTCCACAAATCATGATATCCGACAACGGTCCACCTTTCAATTCAGAGTTTTTCAGTTATTTTGCCAAAGAATGGAATATTGACCACCATACTTCGAGTCCGTATTTACCTCACTCGAATGGACTTGCGGAGCGATCCATTCAAATAATTAAAAAACTTTTAATAAAGTGTGACGAAATATATAGTGATCCTTATATTGCTCTCCTTTTACACAGGATAAACACAAAAGGAAATCTTTGCTCACCTTCTGAACTCTTGATTTCTGGTACTTTGAGGAACGATATTACAATAAAGGCACCAGGGAGTTAAAACCACTCGCAAATGGTGATTTCATTTATTACAAAAAGACGCCACAATCTGTTTGGAGTTGAGGCACAATACTGTCAAAATGCAATGAGCCACGTTCTTATCTGGTAACGGATTCCATTGGTAATCGCTACAGGAGAAATCGTGAGCATCTTATAGAATCACCATTAACTAGAAACGATGGGAAAATAACCAAACCGTAGACGATCCACTTGTAGACAATAAAACAACATGTGAAATTCCACCTGACATAAGTATTCCAATTGTAAAGGATCAAAATAATTTTATTTAATCCCAGGTGCAAAGCCACAACACAAACAAGGAGGCATTTGTAACTCGCTATGGAAGAAAAGTAATACCACCTAAACCATTTAGCTATACTAATGCACTTTCTTAAGCAATGGTCACTAGTGTCAAATCGATGTGCGATTATCTTATCATCTATGTCATACACTCAATCTAAAATGAAGTGTTTAGTTTCTGAATTAAAATAAATTTGAATTACTATTAATTTGTTTAATTAAATTTATATTTGGAAACATACTCTTAACTATGATAATTAAGTATCTCATTAAGTTTAAACACATATTGAGAAACAGTTTTACCTTATGAAAAAGTAAAGTAGCACTAACTTATATATTCAATACAACTGTACCAAAATTATTATACTTATACTTTACAAAGTATAACAATGAATTGGTGTTCAAGCCAGTCCATAGAAGACAATTGTGAAATAAAGACATGAAAAAATAAAGAACCTGTTTTCATTTACTTTAACAAAAACATTTTGATTTTGAATACTATCAACAATTAGATACGTAGAGAACTCGATCTCAATAAGTAATTCGCTATGATAAATAGAATGATTTGACAAAGGAATTTGAACTGTAGATACATTAACATTGCTTTCATCAAGGCATACGAATACAAAATCTAAGATTCTATTTAAGTCAATCAATAAAAGATTAACTTGATTACAATTTGAAGAGTGCATGTAATCAATAAACTCAAAATTAACATTTTGTGTCATGTTTAAAGGAATAAATTTTTGATCGAATTCAGACCAAGTCCATTCAATGGAAGGAAGATTTAAATCACCAAAAAAAAAAAGGTTTTCAACAAAATATTCAACAAAAATATAAGAGCGTTCATTAGAAGAGTAATCTGCAATATTTAGATGACGCAACTTGAAATCGATCGTACTCGTTAATATTTTTCTCATCGTGTTTCCCAGACACTCCGTCAAAAATCAGATCGATTGCCTTTATCTGTTGTCATAGGTCGGAATCTTTACCTAATCATGGATCCAATGAACCTCTTATCAGATGCTACATTCCAGAAAATTCAGATTGTCAGAGTGTAGATTTTTTAATAACATTCGAAATAAAGTACTTTTCAGGAACTGGTTGTCAGAGTTTCAATTTTTTTTCAGTTTTTCCTTTTATATGAATTTCCCTAGTTAAACAATTTTATAAATAATATTTGCTTTAATTACACTGTAGCGGTCTTCAAAAGAGCTTGGTGGAATTATGTTCGATGAAATACAAAAAAAAAAGACATTGCCAAATGACGCAGACATTTCAAAAGACACCTTGTTTGACAAGCTCTTTGGCATCATAATTTGTTTTACATAAATGGCAATGACCTAAGAATTCCAAATGGAGCTATGTCAAGTTCAAGGCAATCCATCAAGATTGCAAAAATAGTTTTGACACCACAACATCTCATACAAACAGAATTACACAGTTTCATTAAAGATGTATTAGGCAGGGTTTAGCTCCAATTTCAATTAGACATAAGCTTTTTTTCAGCGGCATCTTATTTCCATTTTCAGACATTAGTTCGTATGTGTACAGAGTTATGGAAACGAGATTGTTGATTCTTCTCCATTGATAAAATAAATTATTTACAAAATGAATTGTCATTAAGACTTACAACCTGAGGGAATCCCCGAATCTAGCCAAATTAAAATAGGAATAGCATTCAAATAAGCATTTCTAACAATCAAGTTCCCCAAAAGCGTTAATTATTCAAAAGAAAAAACAATAAAAGGCAATTTATCTGAGGAATTCCACACAAAATCAACATGATTTCTGTTTATCTAACATGTTAAGCAAATTAATACATACTCAAGATAGCACACGTAGCCTTGAAACCCAATTGAATTCAACAAACAAACAAATTTTGAAACAATAAAAATCCAACGCCGTCCGTTGACCACTCATACCAAATAAAAAAAAAAACAAAACTATAACTTAAAACTGTTTATCAAATATGAAAATTTTCATTTGCAAACCAACCAGTTTATCCATAACTTGTTGATTCGTTTCATACATAAATAGCATTTTCTTTAGACAAATTAGCACTTGAATTGAGCGAAGCCTTTATATACACAGAACGGAAATTAACACGCAATCCTGTACCTACCCTATTATTAAATTTGCAAACCTGCAATATGTTAGCAATTTATAGGGGCTAAGACTGTGTAATTACATCAAGAACGACTTGAAGAAAGCAAAACCACTTTATAGACTTTGTAAACAGATGAAAAAAACTTCAAGTGCTACTTAAACATCGTAAAATTAATAATGAACTTGTAACTGATCGGAAAATGGCAATTACTTCACAGTCCAAGCATTTGGTTTTCACAAATTAATATTCACATTAGATTCTCGACTGACGTCAGCTTCGAAAACACACCATCTTCTATGATAAACAAAAGAGTTGATGCCAAAACTTATCCCCAAGCCACACACTTATTTTTTTTTTACTTTACCAGACCACCACCATGGAATTATTCTTCAGGTTAATTTTTGAATCTCACCTTGCCGAAAACCACGTTGTGACAATCCAGGTGCAATACAGGCCAATCCAATTAAAGCCAGAAGCGCCTTCATTTTTATTTATAAAATTTTGTTTTTCTGTTTATCAAATCACTTTTCTACTGTATTTTTTTTTTTTTTTTACAAAAATTGCCTTTTCATTATTTGACCTTCACACGATCACACATAAAATACAGATTTAAAATTTTTGCACTGATTAAGACTTAGAATTCGGTACAGCTCGGAGAATTCTAGATTTGGTTACCGCTCGAGCAAACGTTTCTCTAGAGACTGCTTAAATAATCTTAATTTGGTTCGATTATAGCTCTTCTCTATCTTTGAGTTTATGTCGTCGGTGTTGTTTGTGTAATTGTTGGTGGTGTCATATTAAGTGACTAGCGGACATACGAACAAGTTAAGGTGTTTGTTCTTCAGAAATCGGCAAGCAATAAACTTTGGCAGGTATGCATCGAGCACAGTGGGGTCAAACGCTGTATTTTTAGTTTGAAGAAACTGCAAAAGAAAATTTAAAGTTGTCATTACAATTTGAAAATATACAGAAGCATAAAACATATAGCACGGATTGATTTATGTCATATTTTTATTAGCCTAGTAAAAATAACTTCTATAGTATTTCAGTTACTGTACTCGGTAGAAGGAATAAGCCGGGCAGATGTAGAAGTGAGTACTTTTTTTTAAGGTTCACCAGTCGTAGGTAGCATCGAAACAAGAGTTTTATTTCGATTTTATCCTCTTCACCATATGAGGGATAAATGACTTCATATCATGCATGTTCTTCTTGGGTATCGATAGCGCGCAGATACAGCATCCAAATGATTAGGCACTCGAGAAAGATATTAGTTTTGTGATTGGTTGGAGAAGACGGGAATTATGTAAATACAAAGTTAATAAAATTTGTAGCCTCAAATGGGATCATATACGAGAATTGTCTAAAAAGTTTGTTTAATAGATTGGTAAATGCATACCTTCTAAGTCATAGGCATATTTGGTTTTATGTTCAGTATTTTTTATTTTTGAAAAACCAAATCAAAGCAAAATCTTCTGTTTCAAAAAGTATACAGCTTTTGCAGACATTCAACTTTTTATTTTATTTTATATAGATATATACAAGGATAATTATTTAAAAATTCAAGACTTGGCAAAGCGATTATAGTTAAATTACTTTTTAACCAGAAATGGTTTCACAATTATTTGCAATAAATTACAAAAACATATTTTTGAATTTTTATGTTTTAGGACAATGACGACTTTTTAGCGGAAGAGAATCAATTCCACAATCTTGCAGCATGAACGAAAAATGAGGATTGGCTTTGATATCGAAACAAATTTACAATCTGTCTCTTAAATGCAATTTAAACTTTCTTTAATAATTGGAAAATAAAAATTAATACTTCAAAGACTTGTGTTACCTTTTTATCTTGAAAAAGAAGGGCCAGTCTCTTGTCCGTATATTACAAGGTATCTTTGGATACGCGTAGATAAAACCCTTAAGTTTTTTCCTAATATTGAAAAAGTGATTACAGATAATGATTTCACAGAACTTCCTTTATATTATCATGCACAAATTTGTAATCGATTTGTTTTTGGTGATTTGATATTCAACAATAAAGCTGATTGCCTTGCTTTTTGATTGAACGCGTTGACAGTTTTAAATAAATAGGTATTATATTGGACCAAAAACTTTGTTGGAAAGACCATTCAATGTATTTGCAACAGTGTCTGAAAGGGGGTTGTAAGAAATTTGTGTCACCTTAGTATGTTCTGCAATCTACCAGTTTTAAAATTAGTTTACAATACAATACAATTAGTTTACAATTAGGCTTATTTAAATCTAAGCTGGAATATGAAATCTCTTGCTGGTGAAGCACTTATTTCAGCAAAATTCAACCTTTATTGATAAAGCAGAAAAATGCCATGAGGATCATTTCAAAAACTAATCGCAGAACAACTAGTTTTAAGCTGGTCAAATGTCTCGAATTTCTTTCCCTTAGGCATCTTTATTGCTTCATATTTTTAAAAAGATTTTTTTGTGATTGATTGAAAAAAACCCATTTTTCTCATTGTTATTATGTAACTGCGTCGCGATTGTTTAATCAATTATATGACAATATTAGGTGTAACAGAGTGCAAACAGTATTCGAAAAGGCAGTAAAAAATTGTTTTTTTTTTCATTTAACCATTCTTAAATTGTTGCTTTGTTAAATCCAATGATGTTATAGTTCTGAAAATATTTTATAATTTAATTTCTTTTATATTCCAATATATTTTCTATTGCTTCCCCATCAATAGAACTATTTGATCTATTTTTTAAACTTGCTTTAGAAACAAAATTGTATTTGGCTATTTTGTTCAATACTTTTAACGTAGAAATCCATATTTTATTGGAACAATTGAATTAACTATAACGTACGAAGATATTGTTATGAAATAGAGAAAAAAATTAAAAGATATATACACTAAAAAATGAAATGTTAAAATTTAAGGCGCTTTTTAAGGAATACTGTTTTACAGTCCACCAGTCTGAGGAAACTGCGCCTGTGGATACATTCATAGAATTCAAAATAAACTTTGAAAAATTATTTACAATATTTGCATTTTTCTATTGACGACATGCATCGGTCAGCAAATGTTGACACAAGCGCCTACAAGAATACATAAACGAGAAATAGAATCGGACTTGTGGTATATTCCACAATAATTTGATACAAGAATATGCTGCTTAAGTTTTCTCCTCTTTATTTATTCGTCTTAAAACGCATTTTTTATTTTACATTTATTTTTTATATGATATATTTCTCAAATTTTCTTGTTAGGGTTCCTTACCTCGAAAGAAAAAAATGGAACCCTTATAGGATCACTTTGTTGTCCATCAGTCTGTCTGTCAAGTTCCTTTTTCTCAGAGACGCATGGAGGTATCAAGCTGGAATTTATATCAATTACTCAAGTCTACTGTTATTGCCAATGCCAACACAATCAAAAGATTTAACATTTTTTTGCCGCAAATTTACGACACTCGCAAGGGAATTAAAATGCTATATATCAGACAGCTTGCTTGTATTGTTACTACAGGATTTAATTCTGCAAGGCTGCTTCAAGGCTCGTGTAGGTATTTCAATTATATTGCAAAATAAATAATATGTGTTAATATAAAATAAAGGATTACTGAAACGATAAAGAGACCTTTGTCTTTAAAAATACCATTACTATGACTCGACTCATTGCGTGATAGATGAACTTTTACTTATACACCTAAAGGTTTGTACGGAACCCTCGGTGTGGAACC
Source organism: Orthonevra nobilis (assembly GCA_963555765.1). NCBI lineage: Eukaryota > Metazoa > Arthropoda > Insecta > Diptera > Syrphidae > Orthonevra > Orthonevra nobilis. The sequence continues at coordinate 96,814,655 of OY743225.1, read as the reverse complement.
CCGGCTCGCACTTTGCCGGTTTTTTCGTTTCATTTTTTTATTGTTTATTTAAACACCTATTTATATTGTATTCAAGTATTAATTATTTGTTAATTTTTTAAGCTGTTCATATAATATCTATTTATTTTTTATAAACTATCTTTTTATTTATTTCATTTATTATTTATTAATGTATTTTTTTTGTAACTATTTATTTAAAATTATCCTTTTTTTACCTATTTTTTCATCTAAATGTTTATTAATGTGATTTACTAATTAAGTTTATGTATCTAACTCTCTCTCTTCATAGAACATAATAAGACAAGCTTGTCATGAAGGTTTTTGTTTAAAGTTTTCATTCCTAAATTTTTCTTATTGCTTAAGTTTTCTTAAATATCCATAAACCCTTGTATAAATTTTTTCATTTATTAGGTAGTGTTGAACCATATCACTGCAATTCGTGCAATATAAGCTTTTCACCAAATTAAAATAAGAACTACAATAAATAAACTTAAAAACGAAAAATAAGCGGTAGCTATTTAAAAAGTTAAAATAAGGTATATTTATATTTATCGTTCGAATTGAGCGAGAAATGTCTAACTTCTCATCTAGAATCTAGAAATGATCAAATAAGTTATTTAATGGCACAAAAAGAGCTCTGAACATTTTTAGATTGACCGTGGTACCAACCTTGCAGTGAATTACAGTTTACTATAATGCTTATATATCAAGGTTGTCAACTTCTTCTACATAAAGAATCTCGTTATTTCAAAAGTTTTAATAAGAGCAACGTACCATCATGAATATTTTTGACAAAAGCGATTCTTGTTGACTTTTTTGGATCAAGGCAGAGTTTAGTACACTTTTCGAAAAGTTGCATATTTAGTTCAAATCTGCGTTAAGTTTTGCTGCACAGTCTGCAATTGCTACAAGTGGACTAGAAATATATAACTCGGTGTCATCAGTATATAAATAGTTGTATGGATACATTCAGACACAGACTAGCCACGTCGTTTCTGAAGATTGCGAATAGAAGTGGGTCTAACATGAAACCTTGTGGAACACTGCGACTGACTGCCAAGAAACTGGAACTACCCATGCTTGTACTTACCTGCCGAAACCTTTTATTCAGTATGTAGAGAATAAAATTCATACCACTCTCATCAAACTCAAAACCAAGCCTCCATGATCCACAGTATCAAAGGCTCTAGAGAAAACAAGAAGGCATTAAAGGGAAGTGTTGTCTTTAACGGCTATGATCATTGAACATTCGGAGTAGAAACGCGAATAATTTTTGCCTGCTTCCGGACACTATTTGATTGTAAATTGCTTGTAGTCCGAATATGAATATTAAAGGTGAGAAATATTCTTTGGTAAGGTTAGACATTTATACCAGCTTTTGAGTCTGCTGCGTTACCACGAGAGTTATGTGGTACCTTCTGTTGGGGCCGAGAATGATCGGAGGGTTCTGAGAGGGAATCTTTCTGGTTTGCCCACTGAAGGAATGGGCAGATAAAGAGCACCAGTTAAGGTGATCCGTGTCACCTATAGTTAGGGTAATCCGTGGAAGAGTCAATTATGGCATGAAGGGATGAATATTAATATATTCTTTGCAGAAATGCTATTGTACAACAGCCTCTTTGCGGCCTGGTAAATCGTATTGATTTTAGTTTCAAATACATCGTAATGATCTGCAATGCGGAAGGAGAGTTCTAGGCTTAGATTGCTGGACATAGTTTCCGATTTTTTTTTGTCCAGCTCGAAGTGGGAGGCGAAATATGTCTTTGAGTCTATATAGTCTATAGCTGTTGGGAAGTGAAAACCCTCTCCGAAGATTGTAGTATATCATAGTCAGTCCTGGTCCAATGCATTGAGTCTTACCGATAAAAGCTTTACTTGGCGGAGGGAAGTTACTGAAAAGAACTGGAAATAAAAACAAAACACAAAAACAAACCATGTGTCCCATGGCGTATTAGGTACAGGGTCCCTTTCCTTTTAAGTTTTTTAACATCTCCTGAAGTGCACCAGTGTTGATCTCAGAGTAAAGCTTTCTTTAATCTTTTCTAAATCTGAAAAATTAATCATATTTTACAATGCATTGACTATCGCTTTTATAACAAACGAGGGAACGCCTGGAGCATGTTACATAATGGTGACTATTGTTTTTATTGTTTTTAAGTGGGCTTTGATTCAATAAATTCATTTTACTGTACCTAATAAAATGTCATATCCACTTAAGCATTCCCAGACTGAATGAACAGTGCGACTTAGAAACTATCTTAAAGCTCATCTTCCATTTCGAACAGAGCTTACCTGACTTACATAATTAATTTGATGCGCAGTGATCACAAATTTTTCCGACTGAGTACTTGATCATTATCCTTTTGAAAACTGTTTTTCATACGACATTTTCTTGAGCGACGAAGCGAGTGAAAATTCACATTTGGTCTGGTTGTGGAAGACATGTGGTTTCAACTCCTCGACTCTTTTTTAGTTCAATACTTCAGGTTTTGTTGATGCAAACATGCCATACGATTGTGGAATGGAAAGCTCGTGTTAATGCACAAAATCCGTAAACTCTTAGATAATTGTTTCAAACGAATATTCATCAAGTTATGGTCGAGTTATTGCTCCAAACGTGTCAGAGGGTTATCGAAAATAATCTTGTCAGAATTAAATCCTTAAAAATCTCTGATGTAACATGCCACACACAGTAAGAAGATCCAAGCAATTTATTGAAATTAAATTTATGGTATGGTATGGAACAAAAGATGTCATAAACTATTACAACTGCTAGCCACAATTTTTTTATAGAAATGTCATTTATAATCACACTTCCCCTTGCCGTCGCACTTATGACAAGTGAACGAATTCGACCGGCAATGCCAATCAGCCAACACTGAACTGAAAACCAAGAGAAGTTGCAATGGTAATCATGTAACGGTTGGCTGCAACTTCCAATAAAAAACAAACAATGATAAAACCGAAGGCAGTAAACAATTAATTCACTCGAAAAACTTACTTAAAATAAATAGTTTCAAATAAAGCTGGAAAACGAAAAATATTCCACCAACTGCACAAGAAAGCGCTTAGGACAAAATATTATTAGGAACTTGTTTGACACGGATACTTTTTATGCAATAAATTCATAATCGTTCGGCTATTTTCATCAAATAATATAAAACGTTGAAACTCTTAAAATTAATGGGAAAAAATAAAAATATAAGACCGCCGTTCCATCGAATAACTACGCGACGTAACTTTTATGACCAAGAAGCACTTGCTTTGGGAGGCAGACGAGAATCTTTGCAAATAATTATTTGAGCTATTATTATTATTTCTTATCAGAGTTTCCGTTTCTACTCCATCGGGAGTATATTCGCTCCCCTTTGACAATTTATTGTCTTGCTCCGCGATAAATAAAGAAGACAAGAATAGACTAAATAAGAGTGAGCTGATGAGCATGGAAGATCTACGCTTAAGTCGTTCAATTTAATGCTATTTCATAATTAGCGACTTAGTTTTTGTACTCTAATGTTAAATGATTCTTTAAGCAAATATCGTAGCTTTGATGATAGAACCTTGGTTAAACTCTTAAGCGCATATTTCAACTTCTGAGTTAAAATGTCACCGATGTGACAGAAACAAAAGAAGAGGTGAGGGTATCGCTTTTCTTATTAGGAGATCAATTCAACACAATCTCTTACTTTATGTGCACACTCAATATGTCGAAAACCTAGGTATTGAAGTTTGGTTAAAAAATGGAAAAATAACCTCAACCGATATTTTTGAACGAACTTTCGTCCGATCATAACCCAGTTATTTATCGTACTTCGTGGTCTGCGAAAAATGAGTGCAATATTTTCAAAATTTTAAAAACGCAAATTGTGCCCGTTTTCGTACTGTGCTAAATTATAATCTCCAAAATATCCCAACAATCTTTGACAGTATTTCAAGACATTTATCGCATTGTCGAGACGCTTTCAAAGCATGTTCTAAAGTCTATAAATGAAAGTGTTCCCCTAAACACAAAAAAGTATTTTACAAAAAAAATTTCTACGCAAATCTTAGGCCTATTAAATTTGAGAAACATGCACTGGAGAAATGGGCGAAGATATCGCCAACAAGTTTTCTTATAAATATAATAATCATCAACAAAATTATTTTCAAAAATGTTCAGGATACTCGTAATAGGGATAGGAACAACAAGATCAACACACTTGATAAAGCCTCCAAGTTTTTTTGGAACTTAGCTAAAATTATAAAGAATAAAAATACTTGTTCAACCGATAAGGATAAAGCGAAGATCCTTGGACTGAACTTTTCGAGAAACCATAGCGTTTATCATTTAGACGTAAATACGCAGTTAGAAGTAGAAAACGCCATACACCCATTTAATTCAGAACGTTTTACAACACCGACGGGTTCCTTTGTATCCGAATCGGACAAATATTCTGTTGTAAATAATTTAAAAACAAAAAAGGCTGGTGGCCTGATTGGTGTAAGAAATATTTTCATAAAATAACATGCGAAAAAGCGGCATAGAATTAATCACGCTTGTAATAAACGCTTGCTCAAAATGCAATTCTTTCCAAATACTTGGAAAGTTATACCAATCCCGAAAGCAGGAAAGGCTCCTAAAAACCCCGAAAGCTGAATTTGCTGAAAAAATTCAGCTTATTCTGGGTGAATAATTTGGTTACCGAAGGAACCATGGCACAATCCATCAAGTTCTTCGAATTATCAGGTTGGCAACTAAGTAATTGCGGATTTCACTCGTAGATGACTTTGGTTGAATTTTTACGTTTGCTGACGTAATCGAAATGTCAAACACATTTTGTGTTTTGATAGTTGGTACTTCAAATGTCAATCAGTAAAAACCGATCGTGTAGTTTTTGATTGGCGTCCGTTGAAAAGGAAAATTAAAACGAGTATCGCAATCTCACAAAAAGTTATGCGCTGTTTATGGTGAAGAATCTTTAAAAGAACGGCAGAATCAAAATTGGTTTGCCAAATTTCGTGCCGACCTAATCAAAGCAATAATCGATTCGGATCGTCACAGTACAAGACGTGAGATTGCAGAGAAGCTTCCTGTATCACATACATGCATTGAAAATCGTTTAAAACAACTTTGCTTTGTACGAAAACTCGATATATGGGTTCTTCATGAACTGAAAAAAAATCATTTAACACAACGCATTAACATCTGCGATTTGTTAAAGAAGCATTATGAAAATGATCCATTTTAAAAACGATTGATAACTGGTGATGAAAAATGGGTTGCTTACAACAATTTCATTCGGAAAAGATCGTGGAGCAAGCCAGGAGAACGCTCAAACAACATCAAAAGCTGATATTCATCAAAAGAAATCAGTTTTTTGGGATTACAAAGGAATTGTATACATTGAGCAATGCAGTTGAAGAAAAGCGGCTCGAATTGACAAATCGAAAAGGTGTTGTATTCCATCATGACAATGCAAGGCCACATCCATCTTTGCTCACTCGGCAAAAATTATTGGAGCTTGGTTGTGATGTTTTGCCACATCCACAATATAGTCCTGGACCTTGCACCATCTGATAACTTTTTATTTCGATCTTTGCAAAACTCCTTAAATGGTTAAAATTTCAATAATAAGGATGATTTCAAATCGTACCTAGTTCAGTTTTTTGCTGATAAAAACCAGATGTTTTATGAATATGGAATAATGATCCTGCCTGAAAGATGGCAAAAGGTCATTGCTCAAAATGGGCAATACATTACAGAACAAAGTTATTTCGTTCCATGAAAAAATTGTCTTTTATTTTGTTAAGAAAATCCGCAATTACTAAGTTGCCAATCTGATATATGAAAGACGGAAGTCTTCGAGTCAACATGTAACATTTTTCAGAAAGCTGCTATAAGCATAAGATGCTTCTATATGGTGTAGCTATTTACCGATACGATGCATTTCTAGTTTGATGAAAACGTTCATCCTTTTGAGCTTAGCCAACTAGAAGCCGTCATTACCACAGCGGACGCAGAGGCTTGAAAAGGTGTGTTTGACTTATTAAAATGCATTCGTCTTAACACAAGTGCTGCCCTCAGCTATCGTTTATTGTTTTACAGAGTCTTAAAACATAATGCCATGTCCAGACCACTGTTCTGACTATGCTCAGGAGTTCAACGTTAAAAAAAAAAAAACAATTTATCCAGCAAGACTGGAATGTTCATTCGTATGCTTTTTTGGACTTAATTGATCATAGAAGTTGCCTGATGCGCGGATGGCCTTTTGGTGTTTAATAAAAGACGCAATTTACTTCTACAACCTTCATTGGCGATTGTGCACCACAATTTAGTGGTGGAAGGCGTATTTTTAAGTTGGACTCATTTTCAACAGTGCTGCTACGACCAGCCTTAATTCGGCTGCTTATCTTTTTACAATTAGGAAAGATGGAAAACGTTGCCATTAAACTGCATTCAACTCGAATTCACAAACATTAATCAAATTTTATATAAAATTGTAAGGTAATAAAATAGTTGCGTTGAGCAACGCCTTTCTTAAAGTTAAGTCTCTAAACGTTTCAGAATACTCGCGTAAAATGAATAAAGATTATAACTTTGGCTTACAGGTTCGTCGAATTTACGCCAAAAATATATCGCATTGAAGGACACTTGGGCAAACATAGCTCAAACAAGTTCGCATGCTGTCAAAGTTTATGACTCTACCCTTTTCTCCATCGAGGAAATAAATGAATTAGCGATGGAAATGATAACCAAATTATCAGTTTGCAAAACAAAAGTTGAACAATTTCAAGTTATCACACATTTAGCTGCTAAGTTTTTGTCCAATAACTTTAAGTTGTATGGTAGATGGATCAATTAAAATATTAACATGGAATGCTAGAAGCATTCGTAACAAGCAGATTGAATTTATAAATTGTTTAAATAACAAAAGCATAGATATTGCTCTGGTTCCAGAGACATGGCTTAACCATGACGAAAATCTTTTCACCTCTGAATTCAAATGCTATCGAGTTGATCGTTTGAATAAAAAGGGGGGAGGCGTTGCAATACTTATAAAAAGATCAATTCAACATTCGCTCTTACCGATAGTTCAAACACATTTAGTAGAAAATGTAGGCATAGAAGTTCGGTTGGAAAATAATAAAATTATAAAAATATACTGTGTGTATTTCGCTGATTGTGTTACAACAGTTGAAAACAAGGCATTGTTTAAAAGTGACCTCAGAAAACTTTTCAGTGGCAATGGTGACTTTCTGTTCGGAGGTGACCTAAATTGTAGGCACAAAGATTGAGGATGTGCAAGAGGAAATGCTTGGGGAAATTTGCTGTTTGATCTTACTATCTCGCTACCGATTTCTATCTTGTACCCTCTTAGTCCCACTTTCATTCCAGTCAGTTCTCGTGGTCGTCCTTCTGTTCTCGACTTTTTTGTTACCAACTATACTAGTCAGGTTACGCAACCAATCTCGCTTAGCGCTCTTGGTTCTGACTATAATCCCGTTCTGTGTCAACTTAGATGTTCAGGAAAGGAAAAAATTCATTATATAGAAGATATTAAAAATGCAAATGGGGTGCGCTACATAAAAGCAAAAGCTTGTGAGATATCAGAAGACCTTCAAAATACTACTTGTAAAGAAGATGTGGATCTACTCGTAAATAGCTTCAATGCGCTGATTCATTATGCAATTAGAGTCTCCGTGCCCAGAGTTGTAATTGAGAATTCCTATAAGGTGCTTCCTTCTCACATCCTAGAAATTATTAAGTGCAGGAATGTTCAAAAGAGATTGTGGCAAAGATATCCTCAACCTGTGTATCGAGCGAACTTGGCACATTTAAACCAATTAATTTCAACACTCATTCTTTTTGAACGTAATAAGGAGTGGAACAAGAAATTTGAAGTTCTAGAAAAACATGCAAGACCATTCTGGAACATATTCAAAATAGTAAAAAATAAAAATAGACGTATCCCTGTGTATCCCGTATCTTACTGCGTTTAATATGTTGACCGCTGAGACTCCAATCAATGCACTTATTACGGAGGCAGATATCCATGTCGACATTAAGAATATATATCTCAAGCAATTACCTCGAAGTGGAATAAAGTTTTTTGCTAGAATTATAAATGCGTGCCTTAAAATACAATATTTTCCTGATGCTTGGAAAATGGCCAAAGTTATACCAATACTTAAAGCTGGGAAGTCACCTGAGGACCCTTATAATTACACACCAATAAGTTTGCTGAGTAGTGTAAGTAAATTATATGAAAAAATCATCAAAGAAAAGATTACGAAAATTATCGAAGAAAGAAATATATACCCGGCTATACAATTTGGTTTTAGGCCAAATCATAGCACATCCCACCAAGTGCTCCGAATATGCAACTTCGTTAAAATAAATCGAGTACAAGGAAAATCAACAAGCATGATTCTCCTAGACATTGAAAAGGCACTCGATTCTGTTTGGCATAATGGTCTTTTATATAAATTGATAAGTCTTTATTTTCCTCCGTATTTAAATAAAATAGTTCAAAGTTTTTTGTCTGGTCGTTGCTTTGAAGTCTTTGTCAATAGTGCGTTATCTAGTCTTATTTATTTCAAACTGGGAGTTCCTCAAGGTTCTGTTTTAGGACCTCCTTTATACAATTTATTCACATCTGACTTTCCGAGTCTGAGTGAGTGTGAGGCGGCTATTTTTGCAGATGATATCGCTTTATTTTCATCTCATGAATTTCCTCTAAACGTTGAGACAATCTTAAAGGATGCGATGAAAATTATCGAAAGCTACTTCAACAAATGGAAAATTAAGCTGAACGGTACTAAAACGCAAGCCATCTTTTTTACCAGAAAAAGAAGTCCTTGCCTCCTCCCGAACAGTAGCATACAAATCTGTGGAGCCGCAGTACAGTGGAGCAACTGTGTGAAATATTTAGAAATTAATCTTGACACAAAACTAACGTTTAGTGAACATATCTCTTAGACAATTCACAAAGTAAGAATAGCAACAAAAATGCTTTACCCATTTGTTAACAGGAAATCTGCGCTAACAAATGAAAATAAAATCATATTACAAAAAGTCATTTTCCAATCGATACTTCTTTACGGTTGCCAAGTATGGGGTAGTTGTGCACAGTGCCACACCAAAAAATTACAAGTGTCACAAAACAAACTACTTAAAATGATGCTTAACCTTCCCTGGCTTCACTCCACGTTAAGCCTGCATAAAAGAGCGAATGTTGAAATGATATCTGTAAGAATACAAAAACTTACAGAAAGATTCATCAATAAATGTGCTTTGTAGAAAATACTCTTGTATCGAATTTGTGCTCATAAAATTTTTTTTTTTGTTAAATATTCTGTAAAATCCGTTTATCTATTCAGTCACTTTTATGACTTGTTTATTCGTTTATTAAATATTAACTAATTAATTTTTTTTTTTTTATTTATTTATTTATTTATTTAATTTATTTATGTATATCTATATTTATATATTTATTTATTTATTACTTAATTATTTATAATAATTTATTCTTTTTATTTTCTATTTATTTATTTATTTATTTAAGTTATTATAATATCGATGTCAACAACTGTTCAATATTATTGTTATTCATATCTTTCCTCTATCTAGTCATTATATCTGTATTATATATATTTTTTTTCTCTTTTTCTTTTTTTTTTTACTATTCAGTGAAGGTTTTTTTTCGAATTTTCCTTCGTGATATACTCTGTTAATATCAAAATTCAACTTATCAAATATAAATAAATGTTTCAGTTGCAAGATAGCTTAATATCGAATCTCTGTAATGTAAAATGTGTGGTAACCCCAATATTGTAAATTAGTTTCGAAATAAAGATATCTATCTATCTATAACGCATTGAAGGAAACCATGGCCTGAAATACCTAGTTGCATCTAGAGTAGTATCAAAATACGCTTTACAGCAGAAATTGAAAGTTCTCACCAGGCTTTAGAAGCGCGCCGAGAAAAGAGCAAAAACATTTACCATTACTCGTACTCGTAAATAGGATTAGCAAGAGGGCTGTGAACCACATCCATCATACATCCTGCATCTCACGAAAAGTCAGAAAACCAGCTCAGATTGAAGAGAGAATAACAAATGGGACAAAGAATACTTTGAAGACTTTTTGCATGGCCAATCTTTGCTGCAAATTTTTTCTTGTACATAGCTTGCGGCAATCTGAATGAGTTTCCCAAAACCTAACTATACCTGTAAATAAGTTTTTGATTTGTAAAAATGATTCGCAGTTCACACGCGAGTCTATGCAATAGATTAATAAGAGAAGGGGGTGCCTCTTCACTTTTAAAAGGTTCCGTAACTCAAAAGGAAAAACGGAACCATTATTATGTTACGTCGTTGTCAGTTTGTTTTTAACCACTCAGAAACGCGTGGCGGTGTCAAGTTGAAATGAATATATGAAATACTAATGACTTCGGTCCCTTCAAGCTGTCGAAAAATCAAGCTTCTAAACCGACGCAGATCCATCTGTTTATACCGAATATTTTGATACAAGCGAAAGAAGCAATCACCCCCTATTATGAGGGTCGATCAGCGATCGATTACGTCGATTGATTAAGGCTTTGGCATTATATAACTCAATCGATGATAGAAAAGATGTGAATAAAAATTTTTACATTGTGAATAATCATACTTTGACAGTTTGGCTATTGTTTTCGTAATTATTTGCTAAGATGAGTCCAATCGAGTTGCGGTTTAACGATTCAGAAGAAGAAAATGAAAAACAACAAGTCTTTGACAGAAAAAGGAGAGAGCTGACAAATCCGTTTAACCCAAGAATTTACAATTTAATCTTTATAACTCAGATATATTTTTGATGTACAATTTTCCAATAATTTTTGACTTACTATATAATTAGTTTAAATACATTTCGGGCTCTGCGTTGGCCTAAGGGATTAAAATTAAAACATTTCTTCTAAAAATTAAATTTGTTTTTTTTTTATATGTACACACATATATATATATATACTGTCTTGATTTAATGCCGTGCGTGAGCAGCGCCGACGGTCTATGATGATGATGGTGATGATCGCGATAATGCTTCTAGTTTCTTAGTGTCAGCCCCGGTGATAGTTGGGGTGATTCTGCTTACTCTTGTCGAAGCGTCTATGAATCCTTCTTCATGAGCTGTTCTATATCACGTGTCCATCATGGAAGGAACATTGAGATAGCGATTTTCAATATATGGGCTACCTGTAATTATATTGATAATATTGTTGGAGTGGGTAGGGATTTTGCGTAGCATCTTTGAGGACATTGCGTATAGATACTTTTCTATGGGTTTCATGTTTGCCGTGCCGTATAGTATTTCATTACTTTAGAAGTGACGGGTTTCTGGATTTCGTTGCAGACCTGTGCAGGAAAGAAGTGCTTTTCGCTCGAAGATTTGAATTTTCTTCATTAGGCTTGGTCTTATCGTGACCCATATTGGGAAACAATATGTCACGATGGGACGGACTAGTTGCTTGTATAGCAAGAGTTTGGTTCTTGTATCCAAACCGTTCCTTGTTCTCATCTGTCGGAGGATTAGGGATAGCGCATGGTTGGCCTTTTTAGTGGGGCTGTCGCATGGGAATTGGACCTGAATCTTTCTTCGAAGTGAATTCCTAGATATTCGACCTTTTGTTTTGGTCGAATGATCGACTTATCGGGCATGGTCAACGCAAGGTTCTTTCACTTGGTGGCTGAACCATTGTATAAGGCGGTCCTGCAGCAGATTAATTTTTTAATTGCCCATTTTCGATATTAGTCCCAGAGTTTAAGGATGTATTCCTCAACATTGAGGAGAGCTACAGAGGGCATTCAGGAAGAAGAATACGTGACTGAGCCATCCGCGAATAGCAGTGTTGTTGTTTTCTCACATGGAATGGGTATGGAAACTGAATATGGGGGGGACCAAGCTTTGTACCTTCCGCTACTCCTGCATGAGTTTCAAAGACCGGTGTAGAAGATGTTCCTGCACGAACGTAGAAACTACGACCCGTAAGGAAACTCTGTATGATTTTAATAGTAGTATTGGGAAAATTCAGTCTCATTAGTTTGTATACCAAGCCATTGATCCACACTGAATCGAACGCCTTTTCTATGTCAAGAAGGCTGGCAACTGTGATTTCCTTTTTGTTAAGGCCTATAGTTGTGTCTGTATGAAGTTCCAACAACGGGTGAAAAGTGGAGTGGGTTAGTTTGAACCCAAATTGATTTTGTTGGATTAAACCAATCGTTTCACAGACCGATTCGAATTGCCGTAGTATCAGCATTTATTGTGATAAGTTTGCGCTTGGCTTTTTGGGGATGGGAAAGATTTCAGCTGTTTTCCATTTGTTAGGGAAATAGCAATTATTCAATATACTTAATTATTCAATATAATTATCAGAAATATGATAGCAGTGGCAGGTAGTTTTTTATTAATAAAGTTGGGAACTTTATCGGGTCCGGAGGAGACATCTCGAGAGAGAGATCTGATGGATTAGTGAACTCATCTGGGGATATCGGTGAGACTGAGGAATTTGTTTCCGTAAATTGGCTTGGGACGATACTTCCGCGTTAACTTCGTGCAGAAATTGTGGAAGGTGGATGGAAGATTTGGACGGAAGCTATTGGCAAATTGGTTTGCAAAGGCGTTAGCTTTTTCATCGTTAGATGGCAAAAAGTGAGTGCCATGTTGAAGTTGATCCACAGTTGGGGATGTTTTGCCAACTAGTTTATTGATTTTTTTGAAAGTATCAGGGCCTGGTTTGATTTTACTGAGTCTTTTCCTAAACTCGGTGTACACAAAATCTTGAGTATTTTTCTGTATCAGGGAATTCAAACAGTTGAATTGGGATTGTACGGATTGGCACTGTTGCGAGTATTGAATGTAAGGTGGAAGATTCCTTGCAGAATTTTACGAAGCTTTTGCTTGTATTCATACATTTTAATTAGGGGGTTCTGGTATTTTGATTTAAAGGTTTTTGCCTCCGATTGTTCCGAAATAGTCGCGGCAATCGAGCTTTCTATTTTTTCAATAGCAGTACCGATTTCTGCGTTACTCAGAAAAATGCACAGCACGCCGCATATAATGATACCCGTAAGAGAACCAAAACCTTAAGGGTATTAATTAAAAATCGGTAAAACTTTTCGAGACGAGATTCCAGTGACGGACAAAATCCGCTGTGTGTTTTCAGTAACCAAGAAATTCTTCTTATATTTAAATTTGAACAAGAGACGTCCATTGGGAGCAGAGTGTTGAAGACAAAGCAAACGAATAATGAGTTTTGTTTTTATTTTTATCAATTTTCATTCAATTCCTTTGGCCGCTAAATTATGAGCAGCCCCTTGTTTCCAAACAATTCGAATCAGCATGACCTTATTTACGTCAAATTACTTTTCCCTTCAACTGACACACGTTATCTCGCAAAGCTGCAGCATCACATCATGCAACAATTCGAAAAATATTTCATTTATAATTTCTGTGTAAAAAAAAAATATCCCCTCACATGGGACGCCCAATCACCCTCCGAACGCAAAATATTTCATAATCTATAAATTTCCACTTTACTACGAAACCACAGTTCCCACAGCTTATCAATCGAATTCAGCATGCGATAAGAAAAACCCTATCCATGACCTGCCCGTCCATTTAGACTGAGTCATGCAAAATACCATTGAAATTGTGAATTCAGTCCGCAGAGTATTGTCTTTGAACACGGATGCGGCGATTTTGTCAGCAAAAAAAAAAAAACATAAAACTCATCACGCAAGTTGGGATTTTCCATAGCCAGAGTTCCATGGCCTCGACCAGCTGCAGTTCCTCGCCATAAATTACTCAAGAAATGCGTGGACTGCACTCGTTACATTGTTGTCCAGTTGTACCATTTAGATACATCATCAAGTTGCTTGCGCAACAGCACTCATAATCAAACAGCAGCCGTTTAATAAAGTAATTAATAAAAATTGCTCACGTCTATACAAGCGCGGTAGATCCGCCTATTAGTCGTGCTACTATCTAGTTCAGAATCAGAGGGGTTAGTCACCAGGCAACGGTTTTGAGAATATCAATTAGCGATGAACTTGACAAACCGATGTTTCAATCATGACTTCCATGGAACACAGTGAGTCCCATTGACGGAATTCGATCGCTATTAACACAAATTGGCAGCGGCGTTAAGCGTTGGTGATTAATGCGTAACACGTCTTTACGAAAAGCACTTCAACCGTCCATCATAACTATAATCCAGTGATAGACATGCCTGAAGGCGCAAGAGCTTTCGTTGACTAACGCCGCTTCGCTGGCTATCGTAAATAATAGACTGACATTGTACTTGAACCTCAGCGAAGAAAACAGGTATATCTTTAAATTTCAATCAACCTTCAGGTTCGGATACACAACAACACTACTGCTGCTACTATAGCCCGACAAGTTCATCAAGTTGTGTTTACAATTTTTTTTTGCTTGCGGTTAACGAACAAACAGTGGAGCCTACTGTATGTTTAAGTGGTAAAAAAAATTAAATTATTCGTAGTTAGAACCACGTTGTGGAGGTATACGTTTATTGCAGAGTTGTAAAGGAGATAAATCTATTGATTTCGTCCAGAATGATTCAAAGTTATTTTCCTAGAAAAAACTGGCGCTGTCTGTTATTAGAGCAATCAATTGTACCAAATAACTGAATTAAGGTGGTATTCTAGTCTAGAAATTTAAAAAAATCGATTTTTTTAAATTTTCAAAGTTTAACTATTCAAAAATATATCTACAAGAGAATTTTTCCAAATTCAAATCTAACTAATCGAACTAATCGAACAAAATACATTAGGGATTCTCCGTCTACATGAATCCATATTTCTCAGTAAAATCGTTTGTCCTTTGTATATATTATAATACAGGAATCCAAGGTGACTTGTATCTTTTAAATTTAGTGTTCACTAACGTCCAGCTGCTAACAGTTGAATTCTAACCTACAAACCACGTGGACGTACATATGTGCTGGAGTGAAACAAAAATATTGTGAAATATTTTTTTTTTTAAATAAAATGGATAAAAAATCCTCAGCGCAAAGGAGTACGCGTCCAAATCGACAAACAAAAAGGCGATTTCACGGCAATAGATTCACGGCACAGTTAGACACCAGTTTTACGAGTGCATCAAAGGAGGCCAGAACTCCTCGGTATGAAGAGAGAAACGCGGAAAATAGTTTTTTTCGAAATCGAGGAAGGTCCGATATATGAAGCAGGAATAGCAGATTGAATAAATGTAAGTTCACAATATCATTTCATGACTTAGACTGCGAAAAACTTTGCGCGAAACTTTAAAAGCGTTTTTCTCGAAATTTTTTTTAACAATACCCAGAATTTCTCAGGTTCTACTGGACCGATCTACCTGATATTTTTAAAGAGTGTTCTTGGTTTGTCTTTGTCTGGTACTATCTCCATCCCCAAATTTCTATTACAGTTCGAGACAGTCAAAAAAAGTGGTACAAAAATTGTTGTTCTTTTCAGGTAGTCGCTATTTTGAGAAGAAAAAAATTCCAACTTTTCCGTAGTTCCAGACATTGCGACATTATTCTAGATTAATAATCTTTTTTTCAGAAGGGTTGAAATTGTGGGTATGGTTACGCGCAAATTTTTTGAAACCCTCACTTCATCAACTGCTAATTTTTGAAATTTTCAACTTTTTTTTATTTTTTTGATTCTTTTCTGTATTCTTGTTATGTTAATAAATAACTGATAAAAGAATGGATACTAAAAATATTAATTGCCTTTTTTTATGACACTTCAAAAATTACATGAAATTCATGCCTCTAGACTAGAAAACCACCTTAAGTTTGAACATAATGAGCCGAGATATGTGCGAGCCAAATAAATGCAGCACAGACCAGCCGAGAAATATGTCTTCGCAAAGCGAGCCAATTGAATTTGATGTGTTTCGAAATAAGAAGTACACTTCATTAAATAAATTCAAACTATTTTAGTTGAATTCATTGAATTCAATCGATTAAAAGTGGTTTCACCTATGACCGCTGATTTCAAATTATCTTAAGTGAACTCAATTGATTTCCGAAAAAGATTTCAATTACATGAGTGCTAAAAATTGAGTGCACCAGTCATTAGCTTCAAAAGAATAGGGATATCACATATTTCTTTTTTGTACGCAGTCTTTTTTGTATTTAATTATATTCGCCAAAAGTTTGAATTCTAAGACTTCCGCAGATTTGTTAGCCTTAATTTTCCTGCGTAGTGGATGAAAGCGTAGTTCGTGACAGGGAAGTGATAAAGGAGATGTTTGATAGTCTCTCAACTCTCGTTTACAATAAAATTTTAGTTGTCAGCTTTGTGGACAAAGCAAATCTGCTCGGGTATCATTTTGTCGCCAGGTCAAAGGTGAGTCAAATACTTCATAGGATGGATCTACTTCGCACTCGTACAACAGCAAGAATACTTATTCTTGAACCTTTAACCTAGACGGTATTTTTCCTATTCTTCTAAGGAAAAGTTCTTCTGCGTTTGATTTCCCAACCCGTCCCCAAAATATTTTCTTATATACTTCTCTCACAAATTGCATTTACGTCCCTTTTTTCTAGGGTCATGAAAACGTTGATAAGCCGTCCGATTACAAAATATATTGAAACATGAAAATATTTTGAAAGACCGAAAAATGGTACCATTCTCAACATCTTTCTGGTGATAGTAAGATTGCTGCAATTGATTTAAGTAAAGCCTTTTGACAGTGTTTGACATCCGTTCAATACAAGTTGTTTGCTTGGTTTCAAATCAGCAGTTCATCACATGTGTATAAATGCTGGTGTTCCACAGGGCTCCGTTTTGTCTCCGAATCTCTTTTTAACTTTCACAAATGATCTCCTGTCAGCTACATCTAGTCCAATTCATTTATTCGTCGTCGAAGTTACCTTCAGTTTTTCATTTTCATTCTAAATTCCACGTCCTTCATCTTGCGCTGGGGAAATGGAACCGCAGGGTATCTCAAACTCATTAAATTACAAAATATGTTATGAAAACATCATTCGTTCTCTAGACAAATGCCAATAAAATACATATTTTTTCCAGCTTTGAATCAATTAATAAAAGATTTGTGAATTTTACAATAATATATTACACTTTTCTCTCGAAACAACCTTAGGCACCTTGATCCGCTTTTGAAAGTGTCCGTGCTTCTGCACCACATAGTAGAACGGGGATAATAGAGGTCTTATAGAGCGAAACTTAAGTTCTTCGAGAAAAAGCTTTACATAATTGATTTCTTAGCCACAGGCATTCTTCGGTTTATGTCAGCTTTTATGTTACTATCTGTTTTTGCAGCTAAGCCTAGGCAGACAAAGTCCCTCAACTACCTCAAAGTTATAGCTGTCTATGTTTACGTTCTGACAAAGACGTCGGATTAGGGTGTTCTTTTTTGACGACAACATATGTTTCTTTATTTCCATCTTTGAGTTTTGTCTGAACACTCATAAACGCACTGTTGACTTCAAGTTTCGGTCCCTAATTATATCAATATCTTCGGCTTATGCGAGTTATTGAACAGACCTTTAAGAGGTAGCGCCTCTGGTGCTCACACAGAACTTTTGCCCTATTGTTTGAAGTATAATATTGAAGAAACCGCATGACTATGCATCACATTGACTTAAACGTTGTTCGCCATCAAATGGGTCGGTGAAGTCTTTGCCGACCTACATAGAGCAGCTTAAGCTCGCCATCGTCATCCTGCACAAAATGACGAACTTGGATGGCATGCAAAACATAGACATGGCTTCATATATCTCGTCTCTTGGAACAAAACAGAAACCAAAACCAACCTTGAAATCGATGAAAGGGTGGTGCGTGCGTTTTTTGGTTTAGTCTATGATGGACTTTTCTGGTAGAAGGGCACATTGATACGGCGAGAAAGGTACTATAGGCTATGCTGAAAAGATTGATACCTCCATAATTGGCACATCTTAGATGGTCTTCTAACTTTAAGATTGGACAAAAATACTGAGATTCCTTTCATCTTCGATGCTTCATTGCCGCCGCATTGAAAGGTTCGGCAGATAAAGTGGTTTTATTAGACTTTAGCCAAGATATTGCTTTCTTTACTTCGTCTACGTCGGGTGGACGCTGTTGGCCTGCGTTGTCTTCATCGAATGGTTCAAGCTGGTTGCCAGCGGAATTCAATTCTTCGTTACCGCAATACAGCCTGCACAAGTGGTTCTTCCTTTTCCTCTGCATTGACTGCAATTCTACTATGATTTTTCCATTTTGAACTAGAATTTTCGAACCTTTTCCTGTTTCTAAATCTCTCAACATCTTCGATCACGCGCTTCTCATACTCTTTCAAAGACGTTGGTACAGCTTGAGAATGTACTGCAAGAGATTAAAACTGCCAATTAGATGTATTTATTTTCGAAATTATTTCTACGATCCTGTACGATGCACTTGTTGTGCTCATAATATTAAAGCGTGATTATCTTAATGTCGATTAAATTCAAAAAACACATAGTTTCAGTCGAGAGATTTCCATAGTATCTTCCTTCCGAGCTGGGAAAATATTCAGCATTGGATCTCTTTCTTTCAGGTAAAAAGATGGCTCCAACAGGATTACATTCAATCCAGTTTTCTTTGAAGATTTTGATAGTTGTTTCCAGGCCGATTTCAAGTGATTGTTTCACTCTATGTCATTTTCTTGAAAGACCTCTAGATTTCCTTTCATTATAAGAAAATACAACAGTGGTAAACAAACGAAATCTTCGGATATTATGATCTTCTTTGCAACGGTTTTTAATATACGATTAATGCTCGTTCAGTACCTTTGTGCACTTAATCCAAGTTTTCATGTGTCAGTGTTGTAGACGTCATTCAGAATCATGAACATTGAAAAATATTGAGAGGACCCACATTTCTGAAATGAAGCTGAAAACGGAACATCAAAATATGAAATAGGGACAACTTAATACTGTTTAAGTTTTGAAATTAGTCTAAATAGCTCAGAACAAACTTATTTTAGTCAATCTTTGATACATAACACAATGTTGATGATATTTTTAACTTCCCATCAGGAAGCTCTTGTAATCGGTCCGATTTTCGAAATGTGTGTTTGTACGTACGTTTATGCGGATTCTTTCGTACAGCCTTACTCGAGAACAAATCAAGCTATCGAAACCACATTGGTTTCATTCGAAGCTTGTGGCATAAAGATCTCCTGAAAAGCTTTTGGTTAAATTTCACAGGATGGTTTGAATTTAATGACAAAAAACTGTCAAAAAAGGGACATTTTCATTTCTTCAATTAAAACCAATTTAGTTTTCCAATAAAAAAAGTTCAATATTAATTAAATTTATAGTTTACAACTACCTTATCAGATAAAAAAATATGCATAAATATATACACTGCCGTTCATAAGTTTGCGGCCAAATTCATATAAAAAATTTATTTTGTTCAATTTTAATGCCATAGACTATAGAGACTACCAAAAAGACTTAAACAGTATTTAGTTGAGGCCACTTCATACATTGATGTGCCCCTTTCTCTATTTCCTGATCCAAATTTCCATGGAAGTACTTTGAAAATTGTTTCAGAAATGTGAATCCTGTAAGTCTTTCCCATTTTTTATCTTGAGATGGGAAGTTCATGGTATGGGCAGGCCTACTCGCACCCAAACTCATTTTTTGAATTAAAATTTAATAAAAAAAATTTAAATGAATCTGTCAAGAACCTTATTTACGGCAGTGTATATAAATTTCCACATATTTTATTTTCTGATAAGGTAGTTGAAGACTATAAATTTTATTAGTTTTGAACGTTTTATATTGGTAAACTAAATTGATTTTAATTGAAGAAGTGAAATTGTCCCTTTTTTTCACAGTTTTTTCGTTATCTAATTTAAGCCACCCTATAAAATGTCAGCTCTTCATTATGCATCTTTTATACGATTCTAACGAAACCAAGTTGGATTCGATAGCTTGATTTGTTCTCGAGGTATGTTTGACGAAAAAATCCGCACATACACGGACATCTTTCTGAAAACAATGGAATCCAACTCCTGGGACCTCGAAACGTGAAGATATGTAAAAAAAAAATTTAATTCCGAAAATCTCACCGATTACATGAACTTTCTGATGGGACGTTAATAATTCGAGCCATACAATTTAAAAAATCCCGATTTCGTGTACTTCTCTTAAAAAGCAACTACCTCCTGTTACCCCTCTTCACTCTTTTCATACCTTTCCACTCCCCTCCATGAATTCTTTATTGTTTATCATTTTTTATATTAAATATTAAGTTTAATCTTGCTAAAGTACTATAAAAGACTAATTGTAAGTTTTTCTTGTACACTAAATTAAAGTATGCCCTCATCCGGGTGATTCGCAGTGTGTTAATATAAAACAACCGAAACCGCAAACAATTGGTTCACACTTATTGTTATTAACATGGTTAGTTTTCCTCTTAAGCACGACTTCTTAAACTTCAAATACGGAATGCGTTTTTCAATGGTTTCTTATTATTCCAAAATGATTGCTGAAATAATTTTTATTGTTTCAAAAACATGTGCAAAGTGACAGACTTTATAAAAGCCAATGAGAATGTCAAGTATTTAGAAATAACTCGCTTTGTTCGCAACTGAATAGAATACCCAATTGCATGCCAAGAAACCATTCGTTGGCACTTAAGACGACTCAATTCAAGAAAACAAATTCATGCTAACAAATTCTTAATAGTTTTACTTTTTATTAATCTTAATTGGCGTTGTTTGTTGATATTATTTCCTAATCCAAATTAATTGTAGTCAATCAATTCAATATTGTTTTGAATAAACATTTCGATTGGTAAGTGTTATTCCGAAATAATTGGTTGAAATGTGACACATTTGCATTAGACGTGACCGCTGTAAGGACACACCTGTTGGTGTCGAAGTGCACGTAGGCGGTTATTATTGTAATACAGAAAATAAAGCTGGTTATTACTAAACAAAACATGTGCCTTTATTGGCATTAAGCGAGTGAGTGAGTGTTGTTCATTGGACTGAGAAACATGGTTTCGATTCAGATTTTCAAATTTTTAATTCGCATTCTTCTAACATTGGATTTGTTTCTGAGTCCTGATAATCAGCAGTCCGATGCATTTACCATTGAGCCATGGCAACGCATAAAAACACCGACGAATAATAATAATGTTATGACTCAAATCAAACCGCGCTTTCGAGTAATCTGATCGATCACGATGAACCCTCATCGATGTTATTAATCCTTTGACAATTGACATTATGATTCAGGAAGAAATTGACAATATCCTAAGTTTTGGGAAGATCTAAGTCTAGTCTTAAATGCTAATCTATACCTGAAATTTGCAATTATTGCTAGGGGTTTGGTTTGGCAGGGGTACGAGAGATATTTGGGGTGTAAAAATAGTTTCTGTGGGAGGATTTGCAAAGGTTCCTATCTCTGGATCTCATGCTGTGCGACGTACGGATAAAACTGACTGACGAGGACCGACAAACTTCTTATTTGTATTGACAAACAATAAACTGTTTATTTTTTCAATTCAATGCATTTTTTTTTCTTTTCCTTTAAACTTGTTCTGACGTTGAACCAAACGGGACACCCATAGGCAAGGACAGGCCGAATGAAGGCCGTGTAACAGATCACCTTTACCTTGGCATCGAGTTGACTGCTGTGAAACAGTCTCTTTGTCAAGGCAATGGCCGCTTTGGCTCTGAAGAGATCAGTTTCTATACGTTTGTTAAAATATAGATACTGATCTAGCCAAATCCCAAGGTATCTGACAACACTTCGATTCGCCAGTGGCTGCCCGTTTTGTCCAACGATAGAGAACATTCGCCACTTCTTTTTAGTGATTCTAGAGGCCCTGGACAATGGAGTTCTGAACAGAATGGTCTCGCACTTTTGAAAATTGATTTTCAACTTCCAAGCATCGCAATATCTCTGAATCTTTTCGAAGGCACGTTGCAAAAGACTTACGATAACCTCGATCTTCAGACTTGACCTGTACTCGATCAAGTCATCTGCGTATGCTCATGAGTGGCGAAGAGCTCCTATAAGATCGCTTGTAAATAAAATCGGCGGAATAACATCCTGACCGTTGGTTATTTCAAAAGTTCCAGTAGACGTTACACTGCCATTTTTCACAATAAACTGTCTGCTGGTGACCATATCTAAGATTATGTACAGCAGCGGTTTGCTTATGCCGAGCTGGTCAAGCTTGAAATAGAGCCAACCATACGGTGTCAAAGGCAAGGCACTCGTGCATTGTTTCTTACCTTTGTTCCTTTGGATATCCGATACCAGTTTGGACGCGGCATGTATGGAATCATCTCCCGCTCTGAAACCGAATTGGTTATCCGGAATAATATTTTTGTCCTCAAGCCACTCGGTCAGGGCTCACTTTCTCATCACTTTTTCAAGCACTTTGCTGATGTTGGGAAGGAGACTGATCGACCGGATATTTGCGGGATCGGGTGTGTCTTTCCTCCGTTTAGGAATTGTTTGTACCACCGCTGTTTTCTAGTGAGCTGGATAATGTGCTTCAAGAGGAAGGTGCTTAAGAACAATGTTTGGTATTTCGTTGATTCCCACAGATTTCTTACTTCTTATTTGTATTCTTTTGTATTTATTGAATTAAAATTGCTTTTCACATTAAGCTACATCTTATAATCTAGCGAAAGCCTTTAAATTAGTTTTGCAAATTGTTAATACTATCATAAGAATAAAAGCAAAAGAAAAATAAGAAAAGAGTTTTAAAAAAGAGAGTATTGAAATTCGGTTCAAAATTTAATTTAAATATAATTTTTTTTAAGAGAAAAGAAAAAAGTAATAATAACTAGTTTTATTTTTGTTCGTTATCTATTATACTATCTGGCCAAGTACCTCATAAGCAAAAGCCTAAAACGTTTATTGTTTCTGACTCCTCTCAGTTCACGGGGGAGCGATAACGAGCGATGTTATTATATGCAGCATCAAGCTTCCTTTTACTAATACAGTCAACTTTCCCATAAATCTCGCACCCATACAGTAAATTTGGCAAAGGAGTGTTTTCGCCAGCATTGTCCTTACAGCTGTAGGAGTAAACACCTGAGTTGACCAGAGCAATCGGATACTTCCATAGACCTTGCCAATAGCCGCGTTGATATGGTTAAAAATTAATCCAAGATTTCTTGCAGTATCTACAAAGGGGACAATTTCTCGCCCAAGCTTTATTGGTGGCAGTATAGTCAAGTCCTGTGTCTTCCTGCAAATAACGAGAGCTTTCGATTTTACTGGGTTCAGATACAGAAAGTTACGTTGAGCCCAGAGACGGATATTTTCCGGTCGCATCGGTTATCTGCGTAATGACTTGAACTAAGCAATTAACGTTACCACTCAGAGTTAACTGGACATCATCGGCATACATGTGTATGAGACACCGTTGGACAATTTTAGGCAGATCATTAATATATAATGAAAAAAGGACAGGTCCAAGAATTGATCCTTGAGGGACTCCACTTGATACTTTGAGAAATCTTGAATGTTTGCTGTTGACTACAACACACCGACTAAATAGGAATACATCAGCTTTGCAGATTCTCTTGAGAAATGGTACATGTTCTGGAGTTTTCGGTACAGAAGAACATGGTTGACGGTGTCAAATGCTTTCGAAAAGTCTAGGAGAATTAAAAATGAAACATATTTTTTATCCATGGACTTTCTAATATCATCAACTACTGACAACAATGCTGTTTTGCAGCTGTGTTTGGGACGGAAACCAGATTGATAACTGCTAAGTAGCTTGTTCGTGGGCAAATGGGCTTGGACTTGCTTTTACAGCACCTTTTCAAACACCTTGCTCAAGAAGGGAAGATTCGCAATTGGTCTGTAGTCATCGCTTTCCTTTTTCGAGATTGGAACGACTTTAGCCCTTTTCCACTCACTTGGGTAAACAGAAGTGGTTATACTACTATTGAAAATATGGGTTATGGAAGGAAGAATGTAAGGAAGGAGAAGTTTAATGAACCTTTGATCAACACCTTCAATGCCGACGGTCTTATTGAACCGAAGATAACCAGGAAATCTTCCTTTGAGATGTACGGAGGATGAAGCTCCTCATTGGCGATGACATCATTTGCCAAATTATCGTCATTAAACATGGTAAAACCAGTGTTCTCCCATCGCCAGTTCTCAATATCATTTTGAAGGTCGGAGTTGTGCAATAGAACGCGATTTTCCATGTTATGGTTCGGGCGAGTGCTATCATTCACCTTGTATATTCCCTGAAAAATAGCACCTATAGCCTCAACTTTCTCCTGAGGATCTTCGATCACGAAAAAGTTGTCTTCTTCGATCGCTTCTAATGGATCTATGCCTGCTGTCACAAGTACTTTTTCATTGTCTGTAGTTCGGGGGAGCTTAAGACACGAAAGCTCGTTCTGATTTTTCCTTCGAAAGAATTTATTACTTTTCGGAAACATGATAGGGTTACTAGCTTTAATAGCCCGAATTTCGGTATTCCAATGCGAATTAATTGAAGCTCGGTAATTCTGCTGAATAAATTGCTGTAGGTTTTTAATTTGTGACTTCAGAGTCCTAACCTCCGAGTTTTGTGGGTCAGTAAAACGTCTGTACAGTAGTTTGAGCGTTGTCAGTAGCCTAATGATTTGTCTGTGTAAAGCGTCAATCGTAGCGTTGCGGTAAATGTTAACATTGTCAGTTATTTCGTACTTGGGTGTTCTGTCCATTGTTCGTTTTATCGTGTCGTCATCCCTTTGAGGTAAGTGTCGAACAATAAACTGTTTGCGCACATTTGTGTACGACAGTGCCGAAATACGAACTCCAGACGAAGTTGCGGAGTTAAAAGAGTTCGTCCGATTGACTGACAGACAAAACGCCGAGATAAGGTCACTGAAGTCTTTGATTAAGAACCTCCAACAGTTAATCAAAGACATGCATTGGAACAATAAAATTCGAGCTGTTAAAGCCAGCAACCCGAGTATGTTTCCGCATATAAATACAATATTTCGGAGGAAAAATCAAAACGATCTTACGCGTCTTAAGATCCATCGATACTTTTTGACAGCAGGCATAGATCCGGTAAACGCAATATGTGACAGCGATTTTTTTGTGATCGAAGATCCTCAGGAGAGGCTATAGGTGCTATTTTTCAGGAAGGGTGTAAAGTAAATGAAACTATATGCCCGAATCACAACCTGGAAAATCGCGTAATTGAGTACAATTTCAATCAGAGAACACCGGTTTTACCGAGTTAAATAACGATAAGATGGCAAAAAATGTCAACGCCAGTGAAGCGACAAATCCCATGTTTATATCGAAGGCTGATCTCCAAGGCATCTTCGAATCACTGAAGGAGAAAAATCAATGGGAATCGACGGAATATCGAACATTGTGCTTCAACATCTTCCACCAGAAGCGATAAATATTTACACCATCCTCTTTAACAATGCGCTGAATAATGCATGTTATCCAACACATTGGAAAACGGCGGTTTTGCAACCCATCCACTAACGGGGCAAGGATATCTCCAATCCGGAAAATCTCCAGTCCATAAGTCTTCTCCCGAACATCAATAAGGATTTTGAGAAAGTGGTACATAGAGTCCTGCTTGATTGGGTTGAGGACGAAAATTGTATTCAGGTCCGCAGATCGAAGGCATTAGAAATCTCTTACAGAGTGACTTCGATGAGAACCAGCCATTTTGCGACGACTGGAAATTAAAGATTAACTTTTGGAAATGCGAAACTATATTGTTTATATCGCCGTTGTCTGGGGCTTCTACGGCTCTCAACTATGGGCCGCACGGGCAGCCATTGACGAGTCGAGTGTAGTCCGATATCTTGGGATTTGGCTGGACCAGTATCTGTATTTCAGTAATAAAATATATTTAGATGCGGTCCTTGCCAGAGCCAAAGTTGCATTTGCCCTAACAAAGACACTGTTTTATAACCAGCAACTCGATGCTAGGGTAAAAAAAAATCTTCTACATGGCTCTAATCCGGCCTATACTCGTCTATAGATGCCCCGTGTGGTTCAACGTGGGAGCAAGCTTAATGGAATAGATTCGGTTGTTTTAAAGGCAATGTCTAAGGACTTGCTTACGCTTATACATGACTCCAGAGTCTGAGTACAGAAAATTCTATCCCAACGAGGTCCTATACAATAGGGCAGACATTATAAGAGTGGATATTTTAATTATGAAGCAGACACGAAATCAAGTTGCAAGAGCAATGAATTCGGTCAACAATCTGATCTCCGGGGCTTACTACCCAAATGACCTGTATCACGAAAGTGTGGTCCTTAACGGCTTTGTCCCCAAGAGGCTTTCTTTATCTAGATACGAAAGATATCCAGATAGATCCAGAATAGATTTGCGGTTCCGCTAATCTTCCACTGTGGGTAAACGGCTAAGCTACGAACGAGACGTCGCCAACAGTTCCGCGGAGAGTTTTCGGTTCAGTAGGGCGGTTTCAGACCGCGAAATGATAAAAGTAGTACGCCTGCACCGACAATTCTGGTGGCTGACAGAGTGCATGGAAGGAACGGCAAAGTTGGCCGCCGTCTCTATGTAACATAATTTTGTTTTTTGTTGTCGCAAGAGTAGTGGCTGACTTAATTAGGTTAAGGTCCTTTAGTTAAGTTTAATAGTTATATGTTTCTGCCTGTCTTGCATGTATACTTTAAGCTAGAAATAAGCTATAAAGTTATTATAGGTTATTTTTAGTTAATAATAATAGTTTTAAATAAAAACAAAACACATTTTTACCAAGTTTTTAAAACTTAATTTTCTGAACTAAAGAGCATGTAAGTTTAAGTCGAAAGATATAGTCCAAGAAGTAAGTTAAGCTTAGAGCGCCTGTAATTGGCGAGTAAGATAGATATAAACACCATGTTATTTTAGCTAGTTTTAAGCTATTTTCTCTAGCAATTAAGTATTTCTCATGTGATAAAGAAAATGAAAATTGCACTTATATAAAAAGAAAAAATAAATATCACCGAGCGAGTTAAGGTTACAACCAACATACTACTGTGTCCAAAAAATAAGGTGACATTGTATTTATTTTGAAAATTCTTTATTTATTCTTCCAAATCAATTTCATCCCCTTCAAAGTAATCCCCTCTTGATGCAATGCACTTATGCCAACGGATTTTCCAATCTTTGAAACACTGGTTGTAGTCACTTTCCGGGATGGCCTTCAGTTCCGTCTTCGCTGCGGCTTGAATCTCCTCTATCGTATCAAAACGGTGTCCCCGGAGCGGTCTTTTGAGCTTGTTGAACAGCCAGAAGTCGCATGGCGCCAGATCAGGTGAATACGGTGGTTGCGGAACGATATGGGTTGAGTTTTTGGCGAAATGATCACGAATTACGAGTGCGGTATGGGATGGTGCATTATCGTGGTGTAAAAACCAAGAATTGTCTTTCCACAATTCCGGCCTTTTAAGGTGGATAGCGTTACGCAAATGACGCATAACGTTCAAATAATATTCCTTGTTGACTGTTTGGCCGGTTGGAAGGAATTCATAAAGCACAAAACCACGATAATCGAAGAAAACAGTCAACATGACCTTGATTTTTGAGCGACTTTGGTGCGGTTTTTTTGGTCTCGGCTCTCCTTTGGCACGATATTCGCTCGATTGATCGGTTGTTTCGGTTATAATGCGTTTCATGACATCCTGGTAGTCGGAAAGCATTGTTTCACACACTTCAACGCGACGCCTTTTTCCCAAAAAATTCAATGTTTTCGGTACCAGTCGAGATTTGACGCGCTTGAGGCCCAAAGCATCCTTCAAAATGGTATTGACTGAGCCTTTCGATAAGCCAACTTCATCAGCAAGGTCTCTAATCGTTAATCGATGGATTTTCAACACCAAATCTTTGATTTGTTTGACGTGAGCTTCATCGGTTGAGGTTGATGGTCGCCCGGAACGCTCTTCGTCTTCGACACGTTCACGGCCGGCTTGGAAATCACTATACCACTTGTAAACATTTTTTTAGACATAGCCTCATCTTCAAAGGTTTTCTGCATCATCCTCAACGTATCCGCAGCAGAAAATTGATTCCGCAAACAAAATTTAATGCAAATTCTTTGCTCAATAAATTTCGATATCGCAAAAAACGAAAAACTCACTTTTAGCAGCTCACAAAACGACGCGTATCTCAAACCCTATGAATATATTTTGACATGAAATTTCACATAGATGTCACTGACAGTACTACCAACCTAAAAAGAAAGAAAATTTTCCAAATCCTTCGACGCGAGCAGTTTAAATTCATATGTCACCTTATTTTTTGGACACAGTAGTATTACTCAGATGTCAGTGGAAGCCAATGCAAACTGTTTTATGTACGATTTTGTTTCCTGTAAATTAACACAAAAAAACATTAAAAACGGACGCGTCCAAAAGCGTCCGTTTTTAATGTTTTTTTTTTTCAGTGTTCTTTTTCTTATATTGTAATATATTTGTAATACATTTTTTTAAATATTTGTTAAGCCCGTAGTACGCGACACGGAAATCGTTCCATGTAGGAACGTGCGAGCCCGACGTTACCGAAAAATCCCGCATTCGGGTTATATATTCGTTGCAACAATCTTGTAACCGAATGTCGTTGCATGTAGAATTTGTCCCAAAACGAAGCCCTCGCATTGACACTCAAATCTCGAAGTACAAAAGCAGGTGAACTACTCACTAGCTGAGTCACGCATAAGATATGGGATCCTGGCATGGGGAAACGCAGCGAAATCTCATTTGGACAACATATTTAACCTACAACATCATCTCATAAACTTTTAAGACCTGATAATTCAAATCTTAAAATTTTAGATGTCAAAGCAATTTTCCAGATGACAACACTGCTGCACTACATGGACGACCAGCGTTTTCTACAACCTATACGCCACACGCTAAACACAAGAAGACGAGCCCAGGAGATGTTAGAACTACCTGCAACTTACAACATTTACGGAAATCGAGAGCTACGATATGCTATCCCAAAACTTATAAATACGCTTCCTCAATTTTTGAAAGATATCCCGAATTATAAGAAAAGAAAAAAAGAGTTAAAAAAATATTTACTTGAAATACATTTTGTAAACTAAAATTAGCATTATTATTATTATACCTTTATTTTATAAATATTGATAGTAGTAGTTTTGAACAACCACCTGCAGATAAGCACTTGGCTTTGCGGGTAAAAATCGGAAACTGTATACAAAACAAATGTGCTAAAAAAATAAAATAAAATCAATCAATTTTTCGCATGTATTTTTGCATGCGTCGTGCGCACATGTTGCGTTAATGAGCGACATGCAAGACGGTTCGCATGCGAAGCGTTCTAGGAACAAAAAAACAGCTTATATGTACTTTGGTTCCTTAGGACGCGACATGCATTCCTACGTATATTTTTGCTATTTGAAATTGAAAAGCCAAAAAAGCCGAGTACTGCGAGAAAAAAAAGTCAAATGTGAAAAGGAGTTGTGTTATGGTGAAAGGTTTGAGCGGACCATTTCCGGACCATTTAAACAAGATGGATTTATTTTTGTAGATTTCTGCTGTTTTTTTTTGTGGGCTTGATGTTTCTTCAAAACAAATTTTATTGTTAAAAAAGTTGTTTTAATGAGTAGCAAAAATTAAATTTTCGTCATCCTGATTTGAAGACGTTAATTTTTTTTCCATATTCTTTGCCAACATTCAGCTCACCACCCGTCGGTCCAATAACTTCCATTGCGGATGAGGGTCTTTCAAACGATCTGAGTTTGGCTGTCGAACGAAAGTATTTAAGTCGGCAAAAATGAAAGCTGCAAAAAATTTCAACAAAACAAATCCAATGTGCCCACGTCCTAATGCTTTAAACATGCACCACATTTGAAATACATGCTACGGTACGAATTCGTGCACTCGCATGTGTTGTTTCCATGGCATTAAGCGATGAAGTGTCGCATGTTGTCCCAAATCACATGCCGCTTAATAGTACACGACATGCAAAAAAGTCACAAAGTCACATGTATGTAGCATGGATTCACATGTACATGCGACTGTCATAAATATGGGTTGTACACGACATGTAAACTCCATGGAAGTATTGTAACAGATTTTGACGTCAGGCTCGCATGTAAGTAAATTACAGGCTTTAAAATGCTTGTTTCAAAATCTTTACTGACAGCGTTATTATGTACGAGTTTTTCGGATTAAGGAATCTGAAGTAATCATTGTTAGATTCCTGATAGCGGTCCGCAAATAAATGGGTAAAAGAATTAATTTTTTAACATTCCTCTTTGGCGGCGAAACTCAAACCGTATCCTTCTTATTTCCTGGAGCCATTAACTATCCTTGATTTTTGTTTTTTTTTTTACAAAACAGAAGATTCTATCAACGGGAAGGGATTTAATATTAAATTCCACAATAGAACTACATCCCGTAGAAATCCATCTTTGTTTAATCAATTATACGGAACAATTTAAATAGTTCAAGTGTTCAAGCTCAATGCAAAAGCTTTTCAGGTTTTGTAAGCAAAACACTTCGGCCTCAATGAATAAAAAATAAAATTAAAACAAATTCCGAAACGGATGTATAAAAAATATTTATCAAAAGTAATTTCCATAATTTACGGCTTCAACATATTTTTCTTGATCCAATCCGTGTAAGCAGCAACACGCGTGTAAACTCCCGGATAACCAGCTCGAGCACACTCATATCCGTACGACACAAGGCCAATCAAGTAGTAACGAAAGACCTTTCCCTCCAGCTAGTTAATTTCGATAAAACATGCATAAATATAACAACTACATTGCTTAGCTGAACAAGGATGCGTCATACCTGCGGCATCATTAGCGGGCCCCCGGAATCCCCCTGACATGCATCGAATCTGTAGTCGCCAGCACAAATGACCTGGCAAAAGATTTATAGCATTTTCATAACCGAAATGAGCTCAAGGACGCCAACTTACTGTGTTCGCAATGTCTGCGGTCTTAAGCATTAGCGAATAGCTCTCCATGCAGGTTTTCGTCTGAACAACCGGCACCTGGGCATTCCGGAGGACGTTCGAGCCGGTGCCTTGATATTGAACCGTGCCCCAGCCGGCTACGAACGGGTTACTTCCGACAAAGTCTTGTTGCATAAATTTGCTGTCCTCCGGCAAGCATATGGGTCGGATGAAATCTGCAAGTGAAAGCTAGTTTTTTGCGAGTGCATCGGACTCAGGACTTACCAGTGAATGAAACTGCGTCTTTCAACTG
Organism: Orthonevra nobilis; assembly: GCA_963555765.1. Lineage (NCBI taxonomy): Eukaryota > Metazoa > Arthropoda > Insecta > Diptera > Syrphidae > Orthonevra > Orthonevra nobilis. The sequence goes on along the minus strand of OY743225.1, from coordinate 96,783,436 downwards.
AATCATTGCGATGTCATTGGATATCGTTTTGAGGTCGTACTTCCCATGCACAATTTTACGTTTGATGTCGACATCGATGGCGGTGGGCTCGGTCTTGGACAGATCATGTGCTCCGAGTCGAACAATGGCCAATGTGGGATTGACGCAGTGTGCCGAGGTCAGGACATACGTGCTGGATATCAAGCTGCCGCCACAGTAAAACTTTAAGTTTGTCAGATCGGTTGGGTCATAGTAGCCTAGGGCGGCTATCCATGGATAGCTTCCTAGTAGTTCGAGCACATCGTTTAAGGGTGATCGAAAATATTCTTCGATACGAACCTCGTTTTGTTTCCATTCCTCCAACCACGCGATTTGTGGCTCCACTGCTTATTCCGCATTCACCTTTCCTAGCGTTCAGTGTTCCAATTGGACGCAGAAGCAGGACCGAGGAAGGTGGAACTGGATTGATTGTTACCGGTGCCGTTGGTTTAGTTGTTATTTGTGCTTTGCTTGTTGTTTGGGTCGATGTTACTGGAGCTGAAGTTGTTGCTGTCGTTGGATTTGGAACCGCTGGCGGCGCCGAATTACCTTGGCTGGATAGTGCACCAAAATGAAAAATGCTGGATGGTACTTGACTGTTCCATGAATATGATTGCTGATTATGAGGAAAATGCCGAATTGCACAGCAGATCTACGAAAGAAAAAAAGACACGTGACTTGGTTCTAATTTGAGATCAGTGATCGTTGCTCACCAAGAAATTGTATCCGTCAAAGCCACAGATTGATTGGCTGACAAAGGATTGAAAGTTAACGTTGTCAGTGAGTCGTTGAGCTTGTTCGTAGAATTCTTCAAGGAGCCTAGGGCATTGTGCTATATTCACACAGTTTCCTGGTCGACTGTTTGAATCAAAACAGGTCTGGGCTGAAATGAAAACCAATTGAACAAATATTTATACAAATATAATAGGTTTGTTAGTACAAGTCCAAGTTCACCAACTGCGGCTGTTCACCAAAAAGCATATCCTTATCAAAAAAAAGCTGTTCTGTTAAGCTATTTATTCAACTTGAGCGTTGAACAGGGCTGTTTCTCCCAACATTTATTCCACTTTTTAAAAAAGGAGACAAAAAATGTATGACAAACTACAGACCTATTTCTATTCTTCCTACTTTTTCTAAAAATTTTGAAAAACTAATGATTAATAGAATAACTTGCTTCCTAAATAAAAACAGGTTTTTTAGCGAAAATCAATTTGGTTTCCGTTCAGGAAAATCAACCGAAGATGCAATTCTTTGACTTTGCAGACAGCTTTATGGCAACAGCTTTATGAAATAAATCAATGAGGGCTCTCTTTATCGATATGACAAAGGCATTTGATCACGACCAACTACTTAGTAAGCTGTGCAATGCAGGATTTAGAGGGATTTATTTTAAATGGTCATATTTAAAAGGTAGAGCACAAAAAGTTATTGTAGATGGTACATAGCGACGCTAACTCGCTTTTAAAAAAACCAGTGCAGCTGCATACATCCGATGGAAAAGGTATAAGCTGAACGTGCATCATGATGTATATAAATCTCTCCGAAACATAGTTGTTCTCCGAATCAATAATGCAAAGCGTAAATACTATGAAACTTTATTGGACCCCACTAATCAATCTGGGTGCAACCTTTGGCGCAAAGTAAGGAAATTGCGACATGGAAAACAACCTGTCCAAGCTCCTGCTGTCATAGACTGCAATCTTCTTAATACGCAGTTTGTGTCCGCTCCTTCCGTACAAAGTACTGATGCTGCTGAACCTTCGCAATTGGCTGATTCTGTAAGTGGAACCACTAATGAAGGCTTTGGGTTTTCTCGATTCACAAATGAAGATGTGCTTGAGGCTCTTTTATCTATAAAATCGAATGCAACAGGCCTAGATGAGATAAATCCCAAATTCCTTAAACTCCTCCTGCCAGTTATCCTTCCTTTCATCACTCATACTTTCAATTGCATTCCAACAACTTGTGAATACCCGAAATCTTGGAAAAAAAGCCAAAATAATTCCAATCCCGAAGCCGCAGAGTAGGGCTAATCCTGAATACAGACCAATTGCTATATTGCCATTTCTGTCGAAAGTATTCGAACAGGCTATACTTTAACAAATGCAAACGTACAGAACCACAAAAAATTGATAAGTTCCGCCCAGTCGGGCTTTCGTGCGAAAAGAAGTTGCACAACAGCACTCCTGTTTGTGGTCGATGACATCCGAAGAGGTCTGGATTTGAATTGTCCAACATTTTTAACACTGCTGGATTTTCCTAAAGCGTTTGATACTGTAGACGATGCACTTCTATGCAATGAGCTAACGAACACTTTTGGATATTCGCCGCTGGTAGCTTAACTTCTACGCTCCTACTTGACTGATCGAATGCAATGCGTGAGGGTTGGAGACAGAATGTCGTCGTCCTTGGATGTCGTTAAGGGAGTGCCACAAGAGTCCATTCTTGGTCCTTTACTTTTTTGTCTATATGTTAATGAAATTCCTCGATTAGCCCAGCACTGTACTGTACACATGTATGCTGACGATGACCAGCTCTACCTGCCATGTCCGCTCCCTTGCATCGAGAATGCGTTTGGTGACATAAATGCAGATCTAAAAAAAATTCATAACTGGGCCACAAAGCACAACTTTTGACCCAATGAAATCTAAAGCGCTCAGCATTTATAAAAAAAGACTCGACACATCTTATTTCCCACCAATCAAACTCGATCAAGAAACCTTAGAGTTCGTTTGCACAGCCAGAAACTTAGGTATGGTTTTTAACGACACACCTACATGGACCGATTATGTAGTGGCTACCTTAGGGAAATTATACAGTAGCCTCCGTTTATTATGGACCACTCAATATTTCATACCTACAAATGTAAAAATGTTACTGATGAGGTCGTTGTTGTTACCCATACTGCTTTACGGATGCGAAGTCTTCAGTAAATTGGACTATGATATAAATAGAAAATTTAATGTCATTTACAAGAATTATGCGAGATATATTTTTAATATCCGTTACCATGACCATATATCAGCTCACTCTAAGCAGATCACGGGCCTTATATTAAGCAGACTTCTTGAGTTCCGGGCTTATCCTGCTGAACAAAATTATTCAAACGGGTCAGCCTGAATATCTATACAACAGACTTAATTTTAGAACTTCTCAAAGATCGTTTGTTTTAATCCAGCCAAGGTATAATAGTTAAGTTTCTGAAAGAACTTTTTTTTGTCCACGTCGCTCGACTATGGAACTCACTGCCCATAGCACTTAGAAGAATCAGAAGCGCAAACAGTTTTAAGACCCTCCTCTTCGAACATTTGGCCAATGATATAGTAAATTAAACAAAAATTATCCTATTCTTATTTTATCTTTTTTCTCCTTCTTTTACTTTTATAATGCTGCAGCACCAAAGTATTTTAATAAATTACCCTTGCCTATCAGAAAAACTCAAAATGTAAACTCATTTTTAAATAAAAGTGACAGACTGGCTATTCACGATTAACTCTAATTCTATTGATAACTATTATTTGTGAAAGCTTTCATATACCATAATTTTTATTTTATTTGTTTTAATTATCATTATCTTGCTTTTTCCTATTTTTTTTTTCATTAATTAATATACTTTTTCTGTGTCTTAGTCAGTGTTCTCTGGATTGTTGTGGGGTGCGCATTTCATAGAGACATTAAGTTCTGCAAATGAATTGTTCCGTGTGTTTGTAAAAAATAGATCGCAATTGTTTAACTAAAATAAGTTGTAGTTATTGTTCACTACTTTGTGTTGAAAATTAACTTCGGCAATCTCAAAAACAATCTTGTTCATGAGTGTTGGGAAGATGTGTATTCGTGTAGTGATCCCTCATCTTCCTATACAATCTTTGTTGATATCCTTCAGAAACACATTTTGAGTTGTTCCTCTGTACTTCCCGCAAAAAAGCATGTTAGAAGGCTTAAACCTTGGATCTCAAGGTACTTGTTGAACAAAGTAATGGTTAAAAACAAGCTTCGCATAAAATGCAACAAGTACCCGTGTAATCTAAATTTAAAAAGAAAATATAAAAAATTGTGCGATGAACTCAAAAAGGAAATTCCGAAATGTCGGGATACTTATTACCGTTCAAAATTTAATGATGCTAAGGGAAATTTAAAAAATTAATGGCAGATAGTTAATAGCCTGCTCAATAAATCAGCTCTCTCAAAAAAACCGAGTGTCATAAGAGTCGATGACTGTGAAGTTTCAGACAAACTTGCCATATCTAATGCATTTAATTGCTCTTATGCAAATATAGCAAATCGTTTCCAACCTTACCCCCGTTCTACCGCTTTGTTCTTCCTGTTCGACCATCTATAGCTGTGCTGAACCGCTAGGAAACAGCTTTGTGTTTAAGCCCATAACTTCCCTTGAGGTATTAAAAGCTTTTGGGACTCTAAAGAACTCTAATTCGTGTGGAGCTGATGGCATTTCTAGTATGGTTCTCAAAAAAGTAGGATGTTTTTTGGTTGATGTCATGGCAGATATATTTAATCGTTGTGTATTTGCGGGAATCTTTCCAGAAGCCCTCAAATGTGAAGATGGTGTACCATTATTTAAGAAAGGTTCTGCTACTGAATTGTGCAACTATAGGCCTATATCACTTCTCTTAGTCTTTAGCAAAGTCTTTGAAAAAAAAGACTACGGCTGGCCTTTTTATTGATATTACTAAGGCCTTTGATATGGTCAACCACAACATTTTGCTGAGAAAACTAGAAAAAGCGGGTTTTCGTGGTTTCATGCTTGATTGGTTTGGGTCTTACCTTAGGAATAGGTCGCAAAGGGTGAAGATAGATGAGGTCAGGAGCCAAACTAAGTTCTTCGACCTGGGTGTACCTCAAGGCTCTGTTCTGGGGCCAATTTTGTTTCTCATCTACATAAATTCACTATTTACACTTAATTTTAAAGGCTCACCTACTGCTTTTGCGGCTGATATAGGTTTCTCTTATGGTTTGAATAGTCCTCTGGATCTTGTTTGTGATATTAATTGGGATCTGAACTTATTGAGAAACTGGTTTGGGGAACACAATTTGGCTATTAGCTCTAAAATAAAGATAATGTTCTTCCGTCTGTCGTCCTTTCAAAATGTAGAAGTGAAAGTTTCTTATCTTATCTTATCTTATAGAAAGTTGATGAATTTAAATACATGTGGCTCACCTTAGATTCTAGAATGAGTTTCTCAAATCATGTCGACACTCTGAAGAAGTACCTCTTTAGTACTCTACGACATTTCTAATATTTGCGAAATATCTGCTCCACAATGCTTCTAAAAATTATTTACTATGGTATTTTCCATTCAAAATTGCAGTATGGTATTGTTTGCTGGGGAGGTGTTTACCAGAATAAAATTCAACCTCTTTCAATTTCGCAGAAGTATATCCATCGAAAACATTGCCGTAAACCTGCTAGGCATCCCAGTTTTCCTCTGTTCTGTGACCTGAAGATTCTACCAGTTCGTCATTTGTACTGCTTTAAAGTGTTAAGGAAATTCTTTATGAAATCTGGTAATCGAAACTTTCGAGTAATCTCGAATCATAATATGCGTGAAAACCTTTTGAATTTAGTATCTTTGCCACATTATCGAACCACTGCTTATCGTAATTTTTATTCAGTGTCTTCATATCGTCTATTTAATAAGCTTCCACAGTCTATAAGAGCAATATCAGTGTCCGGAATGCCTACACAACTTGTAAAACAGTGGCTCTTAGATATTAACTTTTCTAATCTCGAATCCATTCTGTCTGACAATCTGGTTTAATTGTTTATATCTTTGCATTGTAATTGCGCTCTTATTGAGTAATTTAATTTCCTTTAAAATTAGTTTATTCTTTTGTAGCTTATCATTATTCATGCACTCCATCTTGTTTTTACAATAAATACATTTGTGATTATTCGTAAAATGTTTAATTTGTTTATTTTTTTTTAAGGGTCACCCCACCCAAAATATAAAAACTGACTTTTTTTTTATTACGCCCATTGAAGTGGCATTAAATACTTTTTTTTATTAATCCTACAAAAATATAGAATGCCTACTATTTCTTTTTGTTTTCCTTAATTATCTCGGTCTTAATTTATCTTGGTCTTGAGCTTACGATCTTAATGCTTTAAATATAAATGTCACCCACATCAGTTTCTTATTATGTAAATTAGCTAAACAATTAGTTAAACAATGGTCATTATTATTTGTTTCTTTTTATATTATTAATCGTACTAGTTTGTAAGTTGAACTTATAAAATAATTGAATAAATAAAATGAAATGAAAAAAATCAAATGAAGTTTATAACTGGGATGTAATGGAGCTCGGTAACCCTAACTGAAACTATCGAATATTTGAAGTAGAAATACATCCGAAACCCAATATATAAATTTGGAAGAATTTCGAATACAGGCAGAGTAATTTGTTTTGTTTTTTACTTTCCTTAATTTTTTTTTTGTTTTTCAAATCTGTGTAAAACGCGTCCTTAGAATGTGGACATTTTTCCATCGAGCGAATAGTGTGTTTACAGAAAGTGTAATAAGAACTTTTCACGGAATGGTCGAAGAACTATGTAACTTCCACGAAGTTTCGTTTAAAATCACAACTCATAAATAAGTATGAAGAACTGCTGTTACTGGAAACGGATAATCTACAAAATCCACAAAAACCCCAATAGCTTTATACACCTTTACAAGAGTGTTAAGAACAATTATCTTCTATTATTATTTAAAAAAAGAGGTGCACGGGAAAAAGTAGAATCAAACAAAAAGAAATAAACCAATACGCAGCTGTAGTATCATTTATTACTGCACGTTTGATCCGAGATGGAATTAGGATAAGGACCCGACATAGGGCCGCAACATTTAAGGGCGGCAAAAATTTTAGGACGACATTAATTAATAAATGAAAACAACTAATTTGGTTGTCAATAAATATTTTTAGTAAACCATATAAGATAGTTTTATTCTTAAAGATTGTAAGGGCAATTTTTGATTTTTTAAATTATCAATACTGGCCTTTAAAAAAAATCTTTGAGCTTTTTGTTTAAAGGTAAGAGAACTCATTTTGCTTTATTGTGCATTGTTTTCATAAGACACTTCATTTTTTATTTTTTTCATTCTTATGTAAGCTGATTTATTATGAGAATAAAATAAATGAAAATAAAAATTACTCTCGGAAATTGAAAAAATATATATTCAAATATTCAAAAATATTTTCAAAATTTCAAATAAAATGATTTATGCAACTTGAAAATTTTACTTTTGATTCTTATAAAAAATAACATAATTTCTTTTCTTTTTTTTAATTGTGTTCATAGACATTTTTGTTCGTTTTAGACAATTGTACACAGTTACCCGTCACACCGCTCAAGCCGACACCGAGTTCAGCTAAGCAACTTTGATTAAATAACGAACTACGGGAGCCACAAAGGGAAGCACGACATCTGTTTGATAAAACAAAAAGAACAAAACCAAGAAGGAGACTGAAAAACACATAAGGCAGGCAAACGCAATTTCAAAAATCTTACCAGAACAGCCAAAGCGAAATCCTGGCAAATATTCCGATCCGAAATATGCGTAAACATAGCCCAGGATGATTTTATCGCAGGAGCCCCAACACCACCAACTTATACAGCAACGTGGCAACTGGGCAACTACGGCGGAAAGTCTAAAAACACTTTTGGACACCCATTTTCCCAAATATCTAACCGAACCAGAAAACCCTTCGTATTTCAGGACTTACGCAGGGAAAAGCTAACTGGGCAGACATAAAAAAAAAGTAAGTAAGGGTAATAAGGGTAAGGGTAGTCTTCTTATCCAAACCGAGAAAAAATTTAGTACAAGCAAAAGACTATCGAACGTTCAGTCTAACATCTTTTGCATTGAAAACACAAGGAAGGATCTGTGATAATCATATAAGAACACAGATTAAAAAAACTCACAACTGAGAACCAATATGCGTAGCTCAAAGGCTAATCCAGGGAAACCGCACTATACAAAGTAATTTTAACAATCGAGGATGCCTTCGGATACAAGGAATCCGTCGTAGGAATGTTTCTGAACATTGAAGGGGCGTTTAACAATATCAGTATAACGAATATTGTAGACGCTTTATCGATCTACAGTAAAAACACACAAATCAATAAGCGTTTAAAATAAATGCTTCCGAATCGCACAGCCTCTATTGCAGACGAAACAAGGGGAGGTAAAGTCCTAACAAGGACACCACAAGGAGGAATTATATCACCTCTTTTGGGGGCACTAGTTATGGTAAAAACTTCTTAAAAAAACTACAAGGGACATGCGTCAAATGCAAAGCATCCTAGTTCAAGGAAAGCATCTAAGCATCATAGTGGAAATCATGCCGGATATACTCAATACCGTAACAAGATAGTCGATTGTAAACGGACTAAATGATAACCATAGCAAAACTGTCTTTATCCTCTTCCTTGACATTGTGAAGTACTTAGGATTGATAATCGACAACAAACTCAAAATACTCAAAAGAGGGCATACTGAAGGGCCTTTGGGGAGTCCTAGGGACTGAAGCCAAAAAAAGTCCACTGGATGTTCATCTGCATGATGAAACCACCCCTTCTTTACGGCAGCGTTTGGCATGCTTGTTAATAGGAAAATTGATGACAGCTGTTTAGGCGATGAAACCACTACTAGATCGCCAAGGCAACCTAGATAAGGACATTTTTAACTTCAAAAACAACTTTAAACCAATTTTTCCAAACCAGAGGTGTAATCATAACACTGGGGCAGGGATTAACAGCCCAAAGCTTCCGATCGAAATTTCAAAATATATGGAACCATTCGTCACGGTTTTTCAAGCAGAAGTTTTAGCAACACTAACTGGATTGAAAATACTCATCTGTTCCAATATTACTGCATCAATCAAAGCTATTCCAAACCCTCTAACATTATCGCCACAAAATAAACCAACTTTAACTACAATAGGAAGAGTTTGAAAAGTTTGAAGAACAACTGCAACCTGCAAGTTTGTATCTTTGAAACTCAGGCGCCTGAAAAAATACTTCTGGTATAATTTTTGTTTTCGAACTTATGTGTAATCTGTGTTCGGCGAACTAGGTCCTCAATGAAATCAGATCCTAATTGACATCGGCTACGAGATCTTAAGCACTGTCAGAACTGTAAGAACAACCAACATCATCAGCGAAAGCAGCAATATAAGCTTTAAAGTTATATTCAAACAAGGAATCAATATAAATGAGAAACAAAAAGGGTCCCAACACAGAACCCTGGGGCACTCAATATCAAATTTTAATTTAATCACAGTCACTTTACCAACAAGATTGCATAAGCATAAGGCTCACCAAGTCAGCACTGTTACTAATAAAAACTCCAACTTACCAATGGCAAAATCGATAGCTACGAAGAAAAACACTGGGACTTTCTTAAACATAATTTTCGAGACACTTTTGGTAGTTCTAAATTGTTGTTATTATTTTATGCGTCCTGAGTTAACGCTTCACTTTCGACGTTTGGCTAATGACGAAAATATCATGATATCCGCACCGATGGGGCCAACTTGCCTGTTTCGCGGGTCTATACAAGGACAATTTGGATTTGGTCGTACGCCTCCCGGCAAACAAATAACAGGAACAACAGGACACGTGGTTGAAGTGGTTCCAGTAGGTAGTGGTATTAACGTCCCGGGCGGTGGCTGATAAGTGGGAGGTGTTGGCCGATAAGTTGGTGGAATCGGGGTCAAAGTTGGCACTAGAGTGGGAGGTAAGAACGTTGAAGGAGCCGTTGGGCGAGTGGGAAGAGTTGGATATGTTGGAACTGTTGGGAAAGTTGGAAATGTTGGAAAAGAAGGAACTGGTGAATATGTTGGAAACGTTGGGTACGAAGGCAACGTAGGCCTCGTGGTGGGCGGAAAAAATGTTGCAGGAACTGTTGGATATGGTGGAGTAGGCTGAAACGTTGGGATCGTTGTGCCGAGCGTTGCACCGGGAGGTAATGTAATGATCGGAAAAAATACTGGTAATTTAACGGACGGCGGGCAAATGCCTTTGATATTCGCCAAATACGACAGATACGGCCACAGATACAATTTTAAACAAATATTCTCAATCGACATGGTAAAGTTGTCGCGCAAAATGTAAAAGCCGACACGCACGTTTAGAAGTCACATCAGACCTTCATTTCACACTTAAAAGAGTCCCTCAACTGACCAATTGCCCAAGCAACTAACTGTGTTAAAGCCAGAATCAACAGGTGGGTAATTGCAAAAAAAAAATGCTTCAAAAGCATTATTTGGACAGACACCCTCTCGTTAGATGGATGCATGTAATGCTCGAGTACCCCCCAATTGCCGTCAATTGACAAATGGTGTCGCTTGTTATGCGCCCAGTGGAATTAAAATAACTCGGCCAGATACTTTTTGTCGCGTCAACTCAATGTCACCAACAAAGGTTCGGCTTAACCGTGGACATTAGAAAACAAACCGCAATAAATTTAATTGTATTTCATTTCATCAGCCTCAGGAAATGCATAATTTGTTTAGCAGTTCGCGGGCACTTTGGCGGATATAAGCTGGCATAATGAGTAGCTTTATTGAGATATTATTGGCAACAAAAGTGATTTAGATGAGAAATAGTTATATTTATGAATGGGCTTGGTCACATGTCGAATTTAAAAAGTTTATGGGGCGTTAAGTTCCTTTTATTGTCTCTAAATGTTTGATTCATTTTAATATGTTGGCTTATTTGGAAAATGATATAGCAAAATTGTGAATGCCGCTGTGATTGAAAAATAATAAAAATGAAAGTTAATGTACTTTCATTTAAACAGAATGCGACAACAGTTTCATCTTTCAAAAAGCAATATAACCCTTTTGTGAATCCGATTTTTCTCACTTAAACACATGAACGGAAATTTATAGTATCAATACGTTGTCCGTCTGTCTTTTAAGACCCTTTGTCTTTGGAACGCTTGGAGGTTTCATACATCTGGATACATGTGGGTCTAACGTCACCAAATAATCACGCATTCAGGTTAAAAATTCGTTGCAGCCATCTTGTGATCGAATGTCGTTGCATGCAAAAAATATCGGTTGTACACGTTGGATGCGTTTTGCTATTTGTAAAATTTTAAAATGTCGAAAAAAACTAGATTGCTATTTTGGCAACAAATCAAAAAAATAATGCCCAATGTATATTTTAATACTCTTAATATAGAAACAAACAAAGATTCAACTACTATAAACAATAACGTTAACATTCTACTCATGTGAAATACATGCACTCGTATGTGATGTTTCCATGGCATAAAGCGATGAAGTGTCGCATGTTGTTCGCATGCTGCTTGCTAGTACACGGCATGCGAATAAGTCACATGTTTGCATGCGACATGCTAGACAAAAAAATGCTTAAAACTAGCTTAATTAACTTAACTATTTATATGTTAACTTACTGACCCTCTGTGGGCGCTCTAAGCTAAAACTAACAATTTAATCAATGTCTTTCAACTTACCAATAACTATTTTATTTAAATTTAAAAAATTAATTATAGAACTAAGAAAAAAAGATTAATTTTTACAAAAACTTAGTATATGGACTTTTTATGTTTAAACTAAAACTAGACTTGAATACTAAACTACATACAAATCTAAGACTTAAAATCTTACCCTAACTTACAACAAGGCACGAGTACGATAACTTGGGCGCCAATAAAGACATAAAACCATTGGGGTTTTTGTGTTCTATTCAGATTTGATACAATTTCGAAAAAAATTGGTCTAAACTTTTTGAAAATTTTTTTATCAAAATTTTGAGTTTGCATGCGAATTTTTCAAAAACTTTACTATTTAATTTACACCCAGGATTAAAGAACATGTTTCTAGCTTTCAAAGCTGGTGTATTACTTTATTGGAAGTGCTGTCGTTGTTGTTGTTTTTTTTTTTCATTTGAAGTCATTTTTTTTTTAATTGCCCATACCTCCTAAACGGTGCGAGATAGACCCCCTCTCCCATAGTGAAAAATGCTTGTTTTTGAACCCTCAAACACTCAAAATAAATAAATATGACTGAGTTTTACTCTTCGCCCAACCACCAGTAGTAAGAATATTGCTTTACGACATCAGTTCTGTCGCGGTCTGATACCGCCCTACTAAACCTGAGGGTCTCCAGTGAGCTACTTGCGACGTCTTGGTCATAGTTGTGCATGCGATAAAAGCGTAGCATGAACTCACATGTACATGCGAGACTATATGCGACTGTCACAAATATGGGTAGTACATGACATAGAAACTCCATGCAAGTATTGTGACAGATTTTGACGCCAGAATGACGTCAGGCTCGCATGTACATGCAACAATTTTCATGTCGTGTACTACGGGCTTTATAGAGCGACACTTAAGTTCTTCGAGAAAGGGCTTGATATAATTGCTTTCTTAGCCTCAGGTATTCTTTATTTGTGTCAGCGTTAGCGTTTTTATCTGTGTTTGCAGCGAAGCGTAGACAGACAAAGCCCTTACTACCTCCTTGTAGGTATCATTCTGACCCAGACGTCGCATTTTCGAATCCTTTCTTGATGACAGCATATGTTACTTGTTGACCTCGTTTACCGCCAAGCCCATCTTTGGCGTGGCTGTCTTGACACGCATAAACGCACTGTTGACTTCAAGCAGCGTTCTATCAATATCGTCGGCGCATGCGAGTTATTGAACAGACCATGAAAAGATAGTGCCTCTGGTGTTGAAGCGGGATTTTTGCACTTTTGTTCCAAGTTTAATGTTGAAGAAATCGCATGACAGTGCATCACCTTGAGCAGCTTGAGTTCTCCATCGTCATCGTGCACAAAAGGAACAGCTTGGATGGGATGCCAAATCTAGACATCATCAGCTTTGCAGATTCCAGACTTGTACATATTCTGGAGTCTTCGGCACAGAAGAACATGGTTGACGGTGTCAGACGCTTTCAGAAAGTCTAACAGGATTAAAAATGTTACATATTTTTCATTCATGGACTTCCTTATATCAACTTCGGATAGCAATGCTGTCTTGCATCTGTATTTGAAACGGAAGCCAGTCTGACAATTGCTAAGTATCTTGTTCATAAACAAATCGGCTTGGACTTGCTTTAACAGCACTTTTTCAAACACCTTGCTCAAGAAGGGAAGAATAGCAATTGGTCTTTAGTCATCACTTTCTTTTTTTCGGATTGGAATGACTTTAGCCATTTTCCATTCAATATTAATACTATTGAAAATATGGGTTATGGAAGGAAGAATGTAAGGAAGGAGAAATTTAACGAACCTTGGCAAATGTATTATTCGAGGCTTCAGTGGTGAAAGTAGACGGTTTGGCTATAAATTTTGCATTTAGGAAATCACAGTCTATGCTTTCAGCTATTAGTGGAATCTCCTTTCCAGCCCCAAACTCCTTAATAACTTTCAATTTATTTTTTGTCGGACAACTTTGACTTAATCGATTGCCATGGTTAAGTATTTTTTTGCAGATCTTATGGCTTCCACTACCTTGTTCCGCAAACGGCAGTAGTCGCGTTAAATCATTACGATCTTATAGCGTCTCCAGACACTATAGGCTGCATGGTGTATGAATCAAATTTAAACAATAAATAAAGGCAACTTTTCAAGGTACTGAAAGTGTGGCCAAAAATTATCGAACTTCTTTCGTAAACTGTGAATGTTTTGATGTACGAAAAAATATTCTACAGAAACAGGGATGTAATTTTAATCATCACAAGATTGGTTTTTGTTATTTAATAATCCCAGAGCAACAGCAAAACACGTACACGGATGTGACATGCATTAGGAATTCACATCTTTCTACAGTAAGTATGCATCAAACAATCTTTTTATCTTTCTGATGTCTCATTTGAAAGTTCTCGTTCTTATATTAATTACAAGTAAACCAATGTCGAACTTCGACTCGCTTTATTTATTTAAGGATCGCCCATAAATATGTAGAAATATAGTGTTGCATGCTCTTAGGAGGCGCGGTACCCTTCACTTCTTACTTGGCTACTTTTTTTTAAATTGAGAATGTATAGAGTTTTGTTTTGCCAAGTTTCAAATCACATTGGCCAGATGACGCCCGATGGATGCTCTAGTAACCGGGTAAGAACTGATTGTTTAATACACACCAATTGTGCTTCTTTACCTCCCCGTGGTTGCCATCGGGTACTGGTTGGTATCCATCCGGGCCCGAATTGCTTAACTTATAAGCGTGAGTGCTGAACAAGAGAACATTGCAGTACGATCTATGACAGCGTATGAACTCTCTCATCAACGATGATGTCACAGATTCAGGCGGAATCAGAACACACTTTATCTGCATGGCTTCTTCGACATATTCAGAGCTCACGCCGATCAAGATCTCCAAGATAAAGTTTTTTGAAAAGAGATGATGCCGGGTGAGCCCTTATTTGGACCAACGGCAGCGCTCACACCTCCGAAGCTGACATCGGCTTTAACCCAAGGGTCTTAAAAAAAGGAACTGGTCCTCCAGATTGAGGACTGTGCCATCGAGGTTACTTCCTTATTACGTAATAAAAAGCCAGAACCAGCTTCGGATAATAATGTACCCCCTTACTTCAAATCAATACCGGCAAAATCCACGGACACGGACGGACGGATTGAAAGAATGCACCTGTTGCACTTCTGGTGCTGCTAAAAAACTTGAATCTGTCCTCACGCGGTGCAAGGCAGATATAACCGCGATCAGGTATTCAAAAGCGGAAAGAATGTGACACTTATTACAACTGCCCTTGTTATGAAGTGGAATCGTCGTCGGCTACGCCAAATGGTGATTGACTTTAAGCCGATCAGAGACTAGCTGGTTGTGATGCGCAAAAGAACAACAATTCAAAACATCAGGATAATATGTGCACACGACCCTACCGACGAAGGTGAAGACTGAAGATGACGGAGCCTGTCCAGAGTAAGGTGTCAAAATCGCGCTCGGAGACTTCAATGCCAAAATCGGTAAGGAAAACATCCTCCACGTCACGACAACAAACAACGGCTTCGGGCTAATCGATTTTTCGACAGCTCGTCACACGATAAAAAGTATCTCAAGGTTTCCAAGAATACGAATCCACACAGTTCTTTAGACGGTTGAACTACGAGCCAAATCGACCATGTGCTTATAGATGCGAGGCATGCATCCGATATCATGAGCGTAAAACATTTACAGCGGCAAACGTGAACTCTGAACATAGTCTTGTCGCAACTCAATTATAAATCGAGAAGAGCGCCTGAGCGAGAGACTCTGTGAACCGTGACATAATGAAGGATGTAGCCAAAACAACCAAGCGTTGCAGTGCAAAACAAGGGCAGCGAACGAATAGTCCCGAGCCAGACGAAGGGAGAAGAAGAAAATCTTGCGTAAAAAGGAAAGAGTTCAAGGCAATCGAAGAGTCCCACGATAGGACCAACACCCGGATGTTTTTCAGGAAAGCCAAGCAGCTGGCAGCTGGCTTCAAGCCCGAAACGCAGACTCTCTGAAACAGTAAATGAAACCTTGGCACCGAAGTACAGGGAAAAGTAAATGAATTTAAGCAGGATTTCCAGCTGCTGCTTAAGTGGCATTAGGTATAGGGAGTGAAAGGGCAAGAAGAGAATCCGCATCCAGTCAATACAGAGCCAATCCCCCTCCCAGTTTTGACTCACCTTTTTAAAAGCTGAAGAACAACAAGGCCGCCAGCTCAGTGGAGCTTTTTGAATCCATTTCGCGATACTTTGGTAGGATACATGCCCCAAATTTAGAACCAAGTATCGCTGGATGAAGCCATGCCCGATGACTAGGCCATCAGCTCTATAAACCCCATCTTCAAGAAAGAAGTATCGAAGCATATCCCTGCTTAATTTACCATATAAGATCGGCATGTATAAGGGTGACTTCCGTCCCAGCAGATCGACGATCGACCAAATATTAACAGTAAGACAAATTCTGTAAGGGACCAACGGATATCAAGAAGAGACTTACCATCTCTTCATCAACTCAAAGCCGCATATGACGCAATCACCGTCTTGTACTCTATAAGGCGATGGCTGAATTTGGGATTCCGGCAAAATAAGTCCAGCTGCGCCGCGTGACGCTGAATAACACACTGTGCAGTGCAGCCGCACACTGCGGCTAGGCAATGCGCTTTCATGTGACCTCTTCAATTTCAGATAGTGTGCAGGACAGATATAATCACGGAAGGCACTTTTTCAACAAATCTGTCCAGCTGCTAGAATATGCAGACGATATCGACATCATCATCATCTAAGGTCATTGGAGAACAGGCGAAACGAAAAAACCAAGTACAAACAACCGCATAGGACAAAACGTCACTCTTGCCAGCAGTAATCTCGAGTTGGTTAAAGAGTTTTCTTACCTCGGTAGAGATTCGGCGAACACTCACCCTTGAAAACTTTTTCGGTTTGGCGAAACAAATGGGTTCAAAAATCCTAACTCGAAAGACGGAGTGTTTTCTCTAAAAAGCTTTGAGGCAGAGCAGATTTTGAACACTTATGGGAGAAAATTTTGCCTCGAATATTTGGTCCCATATACGAGGAGAGCGATTGCAGGAGAAGGTATAATCGCCAACTAATTGAAACTGACCGAAACAAAGAAAGCTACAAAGGATGTTTTTCGACATTAATTTTTTTGAAAAAAACTGGGTCAAGTCCATGTTTTTAGGGAAAGATAAGACATTTTTAAGAGTTGAAGTCTTTTTAAATTAAAATTTAAATTTTTACCCCTCCAGTTTGAATAAGGGATTTGAGAAAATCAACGATTTTTGTTCCTATTCGCGAGGTAGCCTCTTTGGTTTTCGATAGATTGAAAGCCACCTTCCGAGAACATATTATTTTTACCGGTGTGGCTCTAAATGCTTTTAGACTTATTCATACTGTTGCCGAGTACATCTAAATTATGTGGGTAATCTGTAGTCGTATTGAAATGAAAGTATGCATAGAAAAAAGCTGTTTTAAGATACTAAGCCTAGCAGATAGTTTCTTCTTTAAATCGATTCACTCGATCTCAAACTTACTAAAAGTTTTATTATTGTGGAGTTAATAATTTTTGGTATATGAAAAATTATGTGAAATATACGAACAGTTTTTGTTGAGTAACAAACGAACACTTGCACGAGAGCCTTTGCCCCTGTAATTTGATTTCATTTGTGATTTAATCTTTTCTTCGTGATTTAATGGAAGAGACCACAATATTAAGAAAAAAAAGGCTGTTAAGATAACCGCGTGATGACCTTTCCATCATCTTGTAAGGAACACTGTCAGTCAATGATTGAACGATCTTGTGATCGGATATGGCATTCACAGGATATAACATATTCCGAGCATTAAAGATAAATAAATAAATATATAAATAAATAAAATTCTTAGTCACAAACACGCACCAAACTCGCACTAGATAAAGACTCATTGCGAGTTAATTTTGTCCACTGTCTACCGTCACACAAGTCTCCTTTTGAGTGTGTTAAAATTTAAGAATCCTTATCTCACTAGATTAACACTTACATTCTACAATGCCAATAAATCCCACCAAAACCGTAAATGAGAGCAATAACGCGTGATTATTTGGTATCATTGCACGGCAAACTTTGCGTGTCACAGTTCCAATTGCGCTTTTGTGTCTAAAACCCAACTTTGATATAACAGGAAACAACTTAGTTGACAGAATTCGCTCAGTACGCATGAAGGCAATTACGTTATTAAAACCAAAATTGTGAAAACAATCATTTTCAGCATTGAATCACACCTGGGAATACCCCGTCAAAAAAGCTTATCATCGGGATGCCAAATAACTTTTTCATATTAGGCCCCCATGGGCACTTTTTATTGAATATTTCACAGGCTAGTAAATTGCACAATATAGATTGAAAATTGTTTGTTTCATTAGAAAGGGTTGAAATTATTATTACCCTTTCGCAAAATTAATGAGAGAGAATGTTAAAGACCTTTGCCCAGCTAAATAGCATATGCCAACAGTTAAGCTGTGATTAGCCAATTAAAGTTTATAAATAAACATACACATCGAGCCTTATTGGGTTTTTCATTTTATGTGACTGAGCAAAGCAACCAATTTTTTTTAAGTTTTATTAAGAAAATGAGGTGGGCCTCTCTTTATTTGTTTTTTTATCTTGTTTGCAAACAAGTAAGGCTACTTAAGCCGCAGTAGAGTATTTTTTGTAAATGGCACTCAATCACGGGTATTTTATTTTTAATTGATTTTTACATGATTATTATTACAAGCAAGCATTAGTTGTAGTTATCAAGTTAAAGTTTCAGCCCATGACTCTCTATAGACTAAAGTGGAGATCTTGTTAATAAATCAAGACTTCTAGGATCCGAACTTGGTGTATATCAACTGATCTAATTGAAGAGTGGACTCAACAAACTCAACAAACTGCACTATTTGTGTATTATTCGACTTAAACCGAGTTAAATAGTGCTTTGGTGAACCCCAGCAAAGCATTTGAGGTCAAAATCAAGTTTTTGCAAAAAGTAGCGAAAAATGGTCTGAAAAGCCCACAAAAATTTTTCGACAAGAAACATGATTTTCGCTTTTTCATTTTTTGTGTGTGGATTGTGTATTATTTGACTTAAACCGAGTTAAATAGTGCTTTGGTGAACCCCAGCAAAGCATTTGAGGTCAAAATCAAGTTTTTGCAAAAAGTAGCGAAAAATGGTCTGAAAAGCCCACAAAAATTTTGCGACAAGAAACATGATTTTCGATTTTTTCATTTTTTGTGTGTGGATTTTATATTATTTGACTTAAAATGAGTTAATTTGAAATTTCGGTAAACACCAGCAGGTCAATTGACGTCAAAATCAAGTTTTTGCATAAAGTAGCTAAAAACGGTCTGAAAATCTTGGACTTATAGCCCACGAAAATTTTGCGACAAAAAACATGATATTCGATTTTGTAATTTTATGTGTGGATTTTGTATTATTTGACTTAACATGAGTTAACACCAGCAGGTCAATTGACGTCAAAATCAAGTTTTTGGAAAAAGTAGCTAAAAACGGTCTGAAAATATCGGTCTATTGCCCACAAAAATTTTGCGACAAGAAACATGATTTTCGATTTTTTCATTTTTTGTGTGTGGATTTTATATTATTTGACTTAAAATGAGTTAATTTGAAATTTCGGTAAACACCAGCAGGTCAATTGACGTCAAAATCAAATTTTTGCAAAAAAATAGCTAAAAACGGTCTGAAAATCCTGGACTATAGCCCACGAAAATTTTGCGACAAAAAACATGATTTTCGGTTTTTTTATTCTATGTGTGTGGATTTTATATTATTTGACTTAAAATGAGTTAATTTGAAATTTCGGTAAACACCAGCAGGTCAATTGACGTCAAAATCAAGTTTTTGGAAAAAGTAGCTAAAAACGGTCTGAAAATCTCGGTCTATTTTGCCCACGAAAATTTTGCGACAAAAAACATGATTTTCGGTTTTTTTATTCTATGTGTGTGGATTTTATATTATTTAACTTAAAATGAGTTAAATTGAACTTCGGTAAACACCAGCAGGTCAATTGACGTCAAAATCAGGTTTTTGCAAAAAGTAGCTAAAAACGGTCTGAAAATCCTGGACTATAGGCCACGAAAATTTTGCGACAAGAAACATGATTTTCGATTTTGTAATTTTATGTGTGGATTTTGTATTATTTGACTTAACATGAGTTAACACCAGCAGGTCAATTGACGTCAAAATCAAGTTTTTGGACAAAGTAGCTAAAAACGGTCTGAAAATCTCGGTCTATTGCCCACAAAAATTATGCGACAAGAAACATTGGAATTGGCGTCAAAATCAAGTTTTTGCAAAAAGTAGCTAAAAACGGTCTGAAAATCTTGGACTATAGCCCACGAAAATTTTGCGACAAAAAACATGATATTCGATTTTGTAATTTTATGTGTGGATTTTGTATTATTTGACTTAACATGAGTTAACACCAGCAGGTCAATTGACGTCAAAATCAAGTTTTTGGAAAAAGTAGCTAAAAACGGTCTGAAAATATCGGTCTATTGCCCACAAAAATTTTGCGACAAGAAACATGATTTTCGATTTTTTCATTGTGGATTGGATTGGATTGTGTATTATTTAACTTAAAATGAGTTAAATTGAACTTCGGTAAACACCAGCAGGTCAATTGACGTCAAAATCAGGTTTTTGCAAAAAGTAGCTAAAAACGGTCTGAAAATCCTGGACTATAGGCCACGAAAATTTTGCGACAAGAAACATGATTTTCGATTTTGTAATTTTATGTGTGGATTTTGTATTATTTGACTTAATGTGAGTTAACACCAGCAGGTCAATTGGCGTCAAAATCAAGTTTTTGCAAAAAGTAGCTTAAAACGGTCTGAGAATCCTGGACAATAGCCGACGAAAACTTTGCGACAAAAAAAATGATTTTCGATTTTGTAATTTTATGTGTGGATTTTGTATTATTTGACTTAATATGAGTTAACACCAGCAGGTCAATTGGCGTCAAAATCAAGTTTTTGGAAAAAGTAGCTAAAAACGGTCTGAAAATCTCGGTCTATTGCCCACAAAAATTATGCGACAAGAAACATTGGAATTGGCGTCAAAATCAAGTTTTTGCAAAAAGTAGCTAAAAACGGTCTGAAAATCTTGGACTATAGCCCAAGAAAATTTTGCGACAAAAAACATGATATTCGATTTTGTAATTTTATGTGTGGATTTTGTATTATTTGACTTAATATGAGTTAACACCAGCAGGTCAATTGGCGTCAAAATCAAGTTTTTGCAAAAAGTAGCTTAAAACGGTCTGAAAATCTTGGACTATAGCCCACGAAAATTTTGCGACAAAAAACATGATATTCGATTTTGTAATTTTATGTGTGGATTTTGTATTATTTGACTACATGAGTTAACACCAGCAGGTCAATTGACGTCAAAATCAAGTTTTTGGAAAAAGTAGCTAAAAACGGTCTGAAAATATCGGTCTATTGCCCACAAAAATTTTGCGACAAGAAACATGATTTTCGATTTTTTCATTTTTTGTGTGTGGATTTTATATTATTTGACTTAAAATGAGTTAATTTGAAATTTCGGTAAACACCAGCAGGTCAATTGACGTCAAAATCAAGTTTTTGCATAAAGTAGCTAAAAACGGTCTGAAAATCTTGGACTTATAGCCCACGAAAATTTTGCGACAAAAAACATGATATTCGATTTTGTAATTTTATGTGTGGATTTTGTATTATTTGACTTAACATGAGTTAACACCAGCAGGTCAATTGACGTCAAAATCAAGTTTTTGGAAAAAGTAGCTAAAAACGGTCTGAAAATATCGGTCTATTGCCCACAAAAATTTTGCGACAAGAAACATGATTTTCGATTTTTTCATTTTTTGTGTGTGGATTTTATATTATTTGACTTAAAATGAGTTAATTTTAAATTTCGGTAAACAACAGCATTTCAATTGACGTCAAAATCAAGTTTTTGCAAAAAAATAGCTAAAAACGGTCTGAAAATCCTGGACTATAGCCCACGAAAATTTTGCGACAAAAAACATGATTTTCGGTTTTTTTATTCTATGTGTGTGGATTTTATATTATTTGACTTAAAATGAGTTAAATTGAACTTCGGTAAACACCAGCAGGTCAATTGACGTCAAAATCAGGTTTTTGCAAAAAGTAGCTAAAAACGGTCTGAAAATCCTGGACTATAGGCCACGAAAATTTTGCGACAAGAAACATGATTTTCGATTTTGTAATTTTATGTGTGGATTTTGTATTATTTGACTTAATGTGAGTTAACACCAGCAGGTCAATTGGCGTCAAAATCAAGTTTTTGCAAAAAGTAGCTTAAAACGGTCTGAGAATCCTGGACAATAGCCGACGAAAACTTTGCGACAAAAAAAATGATTTTCGATTTTGTAATTTTATGTGTGGATTTTGTATTATTTGACTTAATATGAGTTAACACCAGCAGGTCAATTGGCGTCAAAATCAAGTTTTTGGAAAAAGTAGCTAAAAACGGTCTGAAAATATCGGTCTATTGCCCACAAAAATTTTGCGACAAGAAACATGATTTTCGATTTTTTCATTGTGGATTGGATTGGATTGTGTATTATTTAACTTAAAATGAGTTAAATTGAACTTCGGTAAACACCAGCAGGTCAATTGACGTCAAAATCAGGTTTTTGCAAAAAGTAGCTAAAAACGGTCTGAAAATCCTGGACTATAGGCCACGAAAATTTTGCGACAAGAAACATGATTTTCGATTTTGTAATTTTATGTGTGGATTTTGTATTATTTGACTTAACATGAGTTAACACCAGCAGGTCAATTGACGTCAAAATCAAGTTTTTGGAAAAAGTAGCTAAAAACGGTCTGAAAATCTCGGTCTATTGCCCACAAAAATTATGCGACAAGAAACATTGGAATTGGCGTCAAAATCAAGTTTTTGCAAAAAGTAGCTAAAAACGGTCTGAAAATATCGGTCTATTGCCCACAAAAATTTTGCGACAAGAAACATGATTTTCGATTTTTTCATTGTGGATTGGATTGGATTGTGTATTATTTAACTTAAAATGAGTTAAATTGAACTTCGGTAAACACCAGCAGGTCAATTGACGTCAAAATCAGGTTTTTGCAAAAAGTAGCTAAAAACGGTCTGAAAATCCTGGACTATAGGCCACGAAAATTTTGCGACAAGAAACATGATTTTCGATTTTGTAATTTTATGTGTGGATTTTGTATTATTTGACTTAATGTGAGTTAACACCAGCAGGTCAATTGGCGTCAAAATCAAGTTTTTGCAAAAAGTAGCTTAAAACGGTCTGAGAATCCTGGACAATAGCCGACGAAAACTTTGCGACAAAAAAAATGATTTTCGATTTTGTAATTTTATGTGTGGATTTTGTATTATTTGACTTAACATGAGTTAACACCAGCAGGTCAATTGACGTCAAAATCAAGTTTTTGGAAAAAGTAGCTAAAAACGGTCTGAAAATCTCGGTCTATTGCCCACAAAAATTATGCGACAAGAAACATTGGAATTGGCGTCAAAATCAAGTTTTTGCAAAAAGTAGCTAAAAACGGTCTGAAAATATCGGTCTATTGCCCACAAAAATTTTGCGACAAGAAACATGATTTTCGATTTTTTCATTGTGGATTGGATTGGATTGTGTATTATTTAACTTAAAATGAGTTAAATTGAACTTCGGTAAACACCAGCAGGTCAATTGACGTCAAAATCAGGTTTTTGCAAAAAGTAGCTAAAAACGGTCTGAAAATCCTGGACTATAGGCCACGAAAATTTTGCGACAAGAAACATGATTTTCGATTTTGTAATTTTATGTGTGGATTTTGTATTATTTGACTTAATGTGAGTTAACACCAGCAGGTCAATTGGCGTCAAAATCAAGTTTTTGCAAAAAGTAGCTTAAAACGGTCTGAGAATCCTGGACAATAGCCGACGAAAACTTTGCGACAAAAAAAATGATTTTCGATTTTGTAATTTTATGTGTGGATTTTGTATTATTTGACTTAATATGAGTTAACACCAGCAGGTCAATTGGCGTCAAAATCAAGTTTTTGGAAAAAGTAGCTAAAAACGGTCTGAAAATATCGGTCTATTGCCCACAAAAATTTTGCGACAAGAAACATGATTTTCGATTTTTTCATTGTGGATTGGATTGGATTGTGTATTATTTAACTTAAAATGAGTTAAATTGAACTTCGGTAAACACCAGCAGGTCAATTGACGTCAAAATCAGGTTTTTGCAAAAAGTAGCTAAAAACGGTCTGAAAATCCTGGACTATAGGCCACGAAAATTTTGCGACAAGAAACATGATTTTCGATTTTGTAATTTTATGTGTGGATTTTGTATTATTTGACTTAATATGAGTTAACACCAGCAGGTCAATTGGCGTCAAAATCAAGTTTTTGCAAAAAGTAGCTTAAAACGGTCTGAAAATCTTGGACTATAGCCCACGAAAATTTTGCGACAAAAAACATGATATTCGATTTTGTAATTTTATGTGTGTGGATTGTGTATTATTTGACTTAAAATGATTTAAATAATGCTTTGGTAAACACCAGCAGGTCAATTAAGGTAAAAATCAAGTTTTTACAAAAAATAGCTAAAAATAGTCTGAAAATCCTGGACAATAGCCGACGAAAACTTTGCGACAAAAAAAATGATTTTCGATTTTGTAATTTTATGTGTGGATTTTGTATTATTTGACTTAATATGAGTTAACACCAGCAGGTCAATTGGCGTCAAAATCAAGTTTTTGCAAAAAGTAGCTTAAAACGGTCTGAAAATCTTGGACTATAGCCCACGAAAATTTTGCGACAAAAAACATGATATTCGATTTTGTAATTTTATGTGTGGATTTTGTATTATTTGACTACATGAGTTAACACCAGCAGGTCAATTGACGTCAAAATCAAGTTTTTGGAAAAAGTAGCTAAAAACGGTCTGAAAATATCGGTCTATTGCCCACAAAAATTTTGCGACAAGAAACATGATTTTCGATTTTTTCATTTTTTGTGTGTGGATTTTATATTATTTGACTTAAAATGAGTTAATTTGAAATTTCGGTAAACACCAGCAGGTCAATTGGCGTCAAAATCAAGTTTTTCAAAAAGTAGCTTAAAACGGTCTGAAAATCTTGGACTATAGCCCACGAAAATTTTGCGACAAAAAACATGATATTCGATTTTGTAATTTTATGTGTGGATTTTGTATTATTTGACTTAACATGAGTTAACACCAGCAGGTCAATTGACGTCAAAATCAAGTTTTTGGAAAAAGTAGCTAAAAACGGTCTGAAAATCCTGGACTATAGCCGACGAAAATTTTGCGACAAAAAAAATGATTTTCGATTTTGTAATTTTATGTGTGGATTTTGTATTATTTGACTTAATATGAGTTAACACCAGCAGGTCAATTGGCGTCAAAATCAAGTTTTTCCAAAAAGTAGCTTAAAACGGTCTGAAAATCTTGGACTATAGCCCACGAAAATTTTACGACAAAAAACATGATATTCGATTTTGTAATTTTATGTGTGGATTTTGTATTATTTGGCTACATGAGTTAACACCAGCAGGTCAATTGACGTCAAAATCAAGTTTTTGGAAAAAGTAGCTAAAAACGGTCTGAAAATATCGGTCTATTGCCCACAAAAATTTTGCGACAAGAAACATGATTTTCGATTTTTTCATTTTTTGTGTGTGGATTTTATATTATTTGACTTAAAATGAGTTAATTTGAAATTTCGGTAAACACCAGCAGGTCAATTGACGTCAAAATCAAGTTTTTGCATAAAGTAGCTAAAAACGGTCTGAAAATCTTGGACTATAGCCCACGAAAATTTTGCGACAAAAAACATGATATTCGATTTTGTAATTTTATGTGTGGATTTTGTATTATTTGACTACATGAGTTAACACCAGCAGGTCAATTGACGTCAAAATCAAGTTTTTGGAAAAAGTAGCTAAAAACGGTCTGAAAATATCGGTCTATTGCCCACAAAAATTTTGCGACAAGAAACATGATTTTCGATTTTTTAATTTTTTGTGTGTGGATTTTGTATTACCATATATAAGTATATATATTATATTATATATTAGTATATACCAGCAGGTCAATTAAGGTAAAAATCAAGTTTTTGCAAAAAGTAGCTTAAAACGGTCTGAAAATCTTGGACTATAGCCCACGAAAATTTTGCGACAAAAAACATGATATTCGATTTTGTAATTTTATGTGTGGATTTTGTATTATTTGACTACATGAGTTAACACCAGCAGGTCAATTGACGTCAAAATCAAGTTTTTGGAAAAAGTAGCTAAAAACGGTCTGAAAATATCGGTCTATTGCCCACAAAAATTTTGCGACAAGAAACATGATTTTCGATTTTTTCATTTTTTGTGTGTGGATTTTGTATTATTTGACTTAAAACGATTTAAATAATGCTTTGGTAAACACCAGCAGGTCAATAAAAGCAAAATCAAGTTTTTACAAAAAATAGCTAAAAATGGTCTGAAAATCCTGGACTATAGCCCACGAACATTTTGCGGCAAAAACCATGATTTTCGATTTTGTCATTTTATGTGTGTGGATTTTGTATTATTTGACTTAAAACGATTTAAATAATGCTTTGGTAAACACCAGCAGTCAATAAAGGCAAAATCAAGTTTTTACAAAAAATAGCTAAAAATGGTCTGAAAATCCCAGACTATAGCCCACGAAAATTTTGCGGCAGAAAACATGATTTTCGATTTTGCCATTTTATGTGTGTGGATTTTATATTATTTGACTTAAAACGATTTAAATAATGCTTTGGTAAACACTAGCAGGTCAATTAAGGTAAAAATCAATTTTTTACAAAAAATAGCTAAAAATGGTCTGAAAATCCTGGACTATAGCCCACGAAAATTTTGCGACAAGAAACATTTTATGTGGGTGGATTTTGTATTATTTGACTTAAAACGATTTAAATAATGCTTTGGTAAACACCAGCAGGTCAATTAAGGTAAAAATCACGTTTTTACAAAAAATAGTGGTCGGAAAATCCTGGACTATAGCCCCCGAAAATTTTGCGGCAAATAACATGATTTTCGACTTTGTCATTTTATTTTTTTAAATTTTGCGGCAAAAAACATGATTTTCGATTTTGTCATTTTATGTGTGTGGATTTTGTATTATTTGACTTAAAACGATTTAAATAATGCTTTGGTAAACACCAGCAGGTCAATTAAGGTAAAAATCAAGTTTTTACAAAAAATAGCTAAAAATGGTCTGAAAATCCTGAACTATAGCCCACGAAAATTTTGCGGTAAGAAATATGATTTTCGATTTTGTCATTTTATGTGTGTGGATTGTATATTATTTGACTTAAAACGAGTTATATAATGCTTTGGTAAACACCAGCAGGTCAATAAAGGCAAAATCAAGTTTTTACAAAAAATAGCTAGAAATGGTCTGAAAATCCTGGACTATAGCCCACGAAAATTTTGCGGCAAAAAACATGATTTTCGATTTTGTCATTTTATGTGTGTGGATTGTATATTATTTGACTTAAAACGAGTTATATAATGCTTTGGTAAACACCAGCAGGTCAATAAAGGCAAAATCGAGTTTTTACAAAAAATATCTAAAAATGGTCTGAAAATCCTGGACTATAGCCCACGAAAATTTTGCGGCAAAAATGTGTGTGGATTTTGTATTATTTGACTTAAAACGATATAAATAATGCTTTGGTAAACACCAGCAGGTCAATTAACGTAAAAATCAAGTTTTTACAAAAAATAGCTAAAAATGGTCTGAAAATCCTGGACTATAGCCCACGAAAATTTTGCGGCAAAAAACATGATTTTCGATTTTGTCATTTTATGTGTGTGGATTTTGTATTATTTGACTTAAAACGAGTTATATAATGCTTTGGTAAACACCAGCAGGTCAATAAAGGCAAAATCAAGTTTTTACAAAAAATAGCTAAAAATGGTCTGAAAATCCTGAACTATAGCCCACGAAAATTTGGCGGCAAAAAACATGATTTTCGATTTTGTCATTTTATGTGCGTGGATTTTATATTATTTGACTTAAAACGATTTAAATAATGCTTTGGTAAACACCAGCAGGTCAATTAAGGTAAAATCAAGTTTTTACAAAAAATAGCTAAAAATGGTCTGAAAATCCTGGACTACAGCCCACGAAAATTTTGGGGCAAATAACATGATTTTCGATTTTGTCATTTTATGTGTGTGGATTTTGTATTATTTGACTTAAAACGATTTAAATAATGCTTTGGTAAACACCAGCAGGTCAATTAAGGTAAAAATCAAGTTTTTACAAAAAATAGCTAAAAATGGTCTGAAAATCCTGGACTATAGCCCACGAAAATTTTGCGGCAAAAAACATTTTATGTGGGTGGATTTTGTATTATTTGACTTAAAACGATTTAAATAATGCTTTGGTAAACACCAGCAGGTCAATTAAGGTAAAAATCACGTTTTTACAAAAAATAGTGGTCGGAAAATCCTGGACTATAGCCCCCGAAAATTTTGCGGCAAATAACATGATTTTCGACTTTGTCATTTTATGTGTGTGGATTTTGTATTATTTGACTTAAAACGATTTAAATAATGCTTTGGTAAACACCAGCAGGTCAATTAAGGTAAAAATCAAGTTTTTACAAAAAATAGCTAAAAATGGTCTGAAAATCCTGGACTATAGCCCACGAAAATTTTGCGGCAAAAAACATGATTTTCGATTTTGTCATTTTATGTGTGTGGATTGTATATTATTTGACTTAAAACGAGTTATATAATGCTTTGGTAAACACCAGCAGGTCAATAAAGGCAAAATCAAGTTTGGTCTGAAAATCCTGGACTATAGCCCACGAAAATTTTGCGGCAAAAAACGTTTTATGTGTGTAGATTTTGTATTATTTGACTTAAAACGATTTAAATAATGCTTTGGTAAACACCAGCAGGTCAATTAAGGTAAAATCAAGTTTTTACAAAAAATAGCTAAAAATGGTCTGAAAATCCTGAACTATAGCCCACGAAAATTTGGCGGCAAAAAACATGATTTTCGATTTTGTCATTTTATGTGCGTGGATTTTATATTATTTGACTTAAAACGATTTAAATAATGCTTTGGTAAACACCAGCAGGTCAATTAAGGTAAAATCAAGTTTTTACAAAAAATAGCTAAAAATGGTCTGAAAATCCTGGACTACAGCCCACGAAAATTTTGGGGCAAATAACATGATTTTCGATTTTGTCATTTTATGTGTGTGGATTTTGTATTATTTGACTTAAAACGATTTAAATAATGCTTTGGTAAACACCAGCAGGTCAATTAAGGTAAAAATCAAGTTTTTACAAAAAATAGCTAAAAATGGTCTGAAAATCCTGGACTATAGCCCACGAAAATTTTGCGGCAAAAAACATTTTATGTGGGTGGATTTTGTATTATTTGACTTAAAACGATTTAAATAATGCTTTGGTAAACACCAGCAGGTCAATTAAGGTAAAAATCACGTTTTTACAAAAAATAGTGGTCGGAAAATCCTGGACTATAGCCCCCGAAAATTTTGCGGCAAATAACATGATTTTCGACTTTGTCATTTTATGTGTGTGGATTTTGTATTATTTGACTTAAAACGATTTAAATAATGCTTTGGTAAACACCAGCAGGTCAATTAAGGTAAAAATCAAGTTTTTACAAAAAATAGCTAAAAATGGTCTGAAAATCCTGGACTATAGCCCACGAAAATTTTGCGGCAAAAAACATGATTTTCGATTTTGTCATTTTATGTGTGTGGATTGTATATTATTTGACTTAAAACGAGTTATATAATGCTTTGGTAAACACCAGCAGGTCAATTAAGGTAAAAATCAAGTTTTTACAAAAAATAGCTAAAAATGGTCTGAAAATCCTGGACTATAGCCCACGAAAATTTTGCGGCAAAAAACATGATTTTCGATTTTGTCATTTTATGTGTGTGGATTTTGTATTATATGAGTTAAAACGATTTAAATAATGC
This sequence comes from Orthonevra nobilis, assembly GCA_963555765.1. Taxonomy (NCBI): domain Eukaryota; kingdom Metazoa; phylum Arthropoda; class Insecta; order Diptera; family Syrphidae; genus Orthonevra; species Orthonevra nobilis. The sequence goes on along the minus strand of OY743225.1, from coordinate 96,753,880 downwards.
TTTAGTAAACACCAGCAGGTCAATTAAGGTAAACATCAAGTTTTTACAAAAAATAACTAAAAATGGTCTGAAAATCCTGGACTATAGCCCACGAAAATTTTGCGGCAAAAAATATGATTTTCGATTTTGTCATTTTATGTGTGTGGATTTTGTACTATTTGACTTAAAACGATTTAAATAATGCTTTGGTTAACACCAGCAGGTCAATTGAGGTAAAAATCAAGTTTTTACAAAAACTAGCTAAAAATGGTCTGAAAATCCTGGACTATAGCCCACGAAAATTTTGCGGCAAAAAACATGATTTTCGATTTTTTCATTTTATGTGTGTGGATCTTATATTATTTGACTTTAAATGCGTTAAATAAAGCTTCGGTAAACACCAGCAGGTCAATTGAGGTAAAAATCAAGTTTTTACAAAAAATAGCTAAAAATGGTCTGAAAATCCAGGACTATAAGCCCACGAAAATTTTGCGGCAAAAAACCTGATTTTCGATTTTGTCATTTTATGTGTGTGGATTGTGTATTAGTTGACTTAAAACGATTTAAATAATGCTTTGGTAAACACCAGCAGGTCTATTAAAGTAAAAATCAAGTTTTTACAAAAAATAGCTAAAAATAGTCTGAAAAGCCTGGACTATAGCCCACGAAAATTTTGCGGCAAAAAACCTGATTTTCGATTTTGTCATTTTATGTGTGTGGATTGTGTATTATTTGACTTAAAACGATTTAAATAATGCTTTGGTAAACACCAGCAGGTGAATTAAGGTAAAAATCAAGTTTTTACAAAAAATTCTGAAAATCCTGGACTATAGCCCACGAAAATTTTGCGGCAAAAAACATGATATTCGATTTTTTCATTTTATGTGTGTGGATCTTATATTATTTGACTTTAAATGTGTTAAATAAAGCTTCGGTAAACACCAGCAGGTCAATTGAGGTAAAAATCAAGTTTTTACAAAAAATAGCTAAAAATGGTCTGAAAAGCCTGGACTATAGCCCACGAAAATTTTGCGGCAAAAAACCTGATTTTCGATTTTGTCATTTTATGTGTGTGGATTGTGTATTATTTGAATTAAAACGATTTAAATAATGCTTTGGTAAACACCAGCAGGTCAATTAAGGTAAAAATCAAGTTTTTACAAAAAATAGCTAAAAATGGTCTGAAAATCCTGGCCCACGAAAATTTTGCGGCAAAAAACATGAGTTTCGATTTTGTCATTTTATGTGTGTGGATCTTATATTATTTGACTTTAAATGTGTTAAATAAAGCTTCGGTAAACACCAGCAGGTCAATTGAGGTAAAAATCAAGTTTTTACAAAAAATAGCTAAAAATGGTCTGAAAAGCCTGGACTATAGCCCACGAAAATTTTGCGGCAAAAAACCTGATTTTCGATTTTGTCATTTTATGTGTGTGGATTGTGTATTATTTGAATTAAAACGATTTAAATAATGCTTTGGTAAACACCAGCAGGTCAATTAAGGTAAAAATCAAGTTTTTACAAAAAATAGCTAAAAATGGTCTGAAAATCCTGGCCCACGAAAATTTTGCGGCAAAAAACATGAGTTTCGATTTTGTCATTTTATGTGTGTGGATTGTGTATTATTTGAATTAAAACGATTTAAATAATGTTTTGGTAAACACCAGCAGGTCAATTAAGGTAAAAATCAAGTTTTTACAAAAAATAGCTAAAAATGGTCTGAAAACCCTGGACTATAGCCCACGAAAATTTTGCGGCAAAAAACCTGATTTTCGATTTTGTCATTTTATGTGTGTGGATTGTGTATTATTTGACTTAAAACGAATTAAATAATGCTTTGGTAAACACCAGCAGGTGAATTAAGGTAAAAATCAAGTTTTTACAAAAAATTCTGAAAATCCTGGACTATAGCCCACGAAAATTTTGCGGCAAAAAACATGATATTCGATTTTTTCATTTTATGTGTGTGGATCTTATATTATTTGACTTTAAATGTGTTAAATAAAGCTTCGGTAAACACCAGCAGGTCAATTGAGGTAAAAATCAAGTTTTTACAAAAAATAGCTAAAAATGGTCTGAAAATCCTGGACTATAGCCCACGAAAAGTTTGCGGCAAAAAACCTGATTTTCGATTTTGTCATTTTATGTGTGTGGATTGTGTATTATTTGACTTAAAACGATTTAAATAATGCTTTGGTAAACACCAGCAGGTCAATTAAGGTAAAAATCAAGTTTTTACAAAAAACAGCTAAAAATAGTCTGAAAAGCCTGGATTTATAGCCCACGAAAATTTTGCGGCAAAAAAACTGATTTTCGATTTTGTCATTTTATGTGTGTGGATTGTGTATTATTTGACCTAAAAAGATTTTAATAATAAACACCAGCAGGTCAATTGAGGTATAAACCAAGTTTTTACAAAAAATAGCTAAAATTAGTCTGAAAATCCTGGCCCACGAAAATTTTGCGGCAAAAAACATGATATTCGATTTTGTCATTTTATGTGTGTGGATTGTGTATTATTCGACTTGAAACGATTTAAATAATGCTTTGGTAAACACCAGCAGGTCAACTAAGGTCTAAATCAAGTTTTTACAAAAAATAGCTAAAAATGGTCTGAAAATCCTGGCCCACGAAAACTTTGCGGCAAAAAACATGAGTTTCGATTTTGTCATTTTATGCGTGTGGATTGTGTATTATTTGACTTAAAACGATTTAAATAATGCTTTGGTAAGCACCAGCAGGTCAATTAAGGTAAAAATCAAGTTTTTACAAAAAATAGCTAAAAATGGTCTGAAAACCCTGGCCCACGAAAATTTTGCGGCAAAAAACATGATTTTCGATTTTTGTCATTTTATGTGTGTGGATTGTGTATTATTTGACTTAAAATGATTTAAATAATGCTTTGGTAAACACCAGCAGGTCAATTAACGTAAAAATCAAGTTTTTACAAAAAATAGCTAAAAATGGTCTGAAAATCCTGGCCCACGAAAATTTTGCGGCAAAAAACATGAGTTTCGATTTTGTCATTTTATGTGTGTGGATCTTATATTATTTGACTTTAAATGTGTTAAATAAAGCTTCGGTAAACACCAGCAGGTCAATTGAGGTAAAAATCAAGTTTTTACAAAAAAATAGCTAAAAATGGTCTGAAAAGCCTGGACTATAGCCCACGAAAATTTTGCGGCAAAAAACCTGATTTTCGATTTTGTCATTTTATGTGTGTGGATTGTGTATTATTTGAATTAAAACGATTTAAATAATGCTTTGGTAAACACCAGCAGGTCAATTAAGGTAAAAATCAAGTTTTTACAAAAAATAGCTAAAAATGGTCTGAAAATCCTGGCCCACGAAAATTTTGCGGCAAAAAACATGAGTTTCGATTTTGTCATTTTATGTGTGTGGATTGTGTATTATTTGAATTAAAACGATTTAAATAATGTTTTGGTAAACACCAGCAGGTCAATTAAGGTAAAAATCAAGTTTTTACAAAAAATAGCTAAAAATGGTCTGAAAACCCTGGACTATAGCCCACGAAAATTTTGCGGCAAAAAACCTGATTTTCGATTTTGTCATTTTATGTGTGTGGATTGTGTATTATTTGACTTAAAACGAATTAAATAATGCTTTGGTAAACACCAGCAGGTGAATTAAGGTAAAAATCAAGTTTTTACAAAAAATTCTGAAAATCCTGGACTATAGCCCACGAAAATTTTGCGGCAAAAAACATGATATTCGATTTTTTCATTTTATGTGTGTGGATCTTATATTATTTGACTTTAAATGTGTTAAATAAAGCTTCGGTAAACACCAGCAGGTCAATTGAGGTAAAAATCAAGTTTTTACAAAAAATAGCTAAAAATGGTCTGAAAATCCTGGACTATAGCCCACGAAAAGTTTGCGGCAAAAAACCTGATTTTCGATTTTGTCATTTTATGTGTGTGGATTGTGTATTATTTGACTTAAAACGATTTAAATAATGCTTTGGTAAACACCAGCAGGTCAATTAAGGTAAAAATCAAGTTTTTACAAAAAACAGCTAAAAATAGTCTGAAAAGCCTGGATTTATAGCCCACGAAAATTTTGCGGCAAAAAAACTGATTTTCGATTTTGTCATTTTATGTGTGTGGATTGTGTATTATTTGACCTAAAAAGATTTTAATAATAAACACCAGCAGGTCAATTGAGGTATAAACCAAGTTTTTACAAAAAATAGCTAAAATTAGTCTGAAAATCCTGGCCCACGAAAATTTTGCGGCAAAAAACATGATATTCGATTTTGTCATTTTATGTGTGTGGATTGTGTATTATTCGACTTGAAACGATTTAAATAATGCTTTGGTAAACACCAGCAGGTCAACTAAGGTCTAAATCAAGTTTTTACAAAAAATAGCTAAAAATGGTCTGAAAATCCTGGCCCACGAAAACTTTGCGGCAAAAAACATGAGTTTCGATTTTGTCATTTTATGCGTGTGGATTGTGTATTATTTGACTTAAAACGATTTAAATAATGCTTTGGTAAGCACCAGCAGGTCAATTAAGGTAAAAATCAAGTTTTTACAAAAAATAGCTAAAAATGGTCTGAAAACCCTGGCCCACGAAAATTTTGCGGCAAAAAACATGATTTTCGATTTTTGTCATTTTATGTGTGTGGATTGTGTATTATTTGACTTAAAATGATTTAAATAATGCTTTGGTAAACACCAGCAGGTCAATTAAGGTAAAAATCAAGTTTTTACAAAAAATAGCTAAAAATAGTCTGAAAATCCTGGATTATAGCCCACGAAAATTTTGCGGCAAAAAACCTGATTTTCGATTTTATCATTTTATGTGTGTGGATTGTGTATTATTTGACTTAAAACTATTTTAATAATGCTTTGGTAAACACCAGCAGGTCTATTAAAGTAAAAATAAAGTTTTTACAAAAAACAGCTAAAAATAGTCTGAAAAGCCTGGATTTATAGCCCACGAAAATTTTGCGGCAAAAAAACTGATTTTCGATTTTGTCATTTTATGTGTGTGGATTGTGTATTATTTGACCTAAAAAGATTTTAATAATAAACACCAGCAGGTCACTTGAGGTATAAACCAAGTTTTTACAAAAAATAGCTAAAAATAGTCTGAAAAGCCTGGATTTATAGCCCACGAAAATTTTGCGGCAAAAAACCTGCTTTTCGATTCTGTCATTTTATGTGTGTGGATTGTGTATTATTTGACTTAAAATGATTTAAATAATGCTTTGGTAAACACCAGCAGGTCAATTAAGGTAAAAATCAAGTTTTTACAAAAAATAGCTAAAAATAGTCTGAAAATCCTGGACTATAGCCCACGAAAATTTTGCGGCAAAAACCTGATTTTCGATTTTGTCATTTTATGTGTGTGGATCTTATATTATTTGACTTTAAATGCGTTAAATAAAGCTTCGGTAAACACCAGCAGGTCAATTGAGGTAAAAATTAAGTTTTTACAAAAAATAGCTAAAAATGGTCTGAAAATCCTGGAGTATAGCCCACGAAAATTTTGCGGCAAAAAACATGATTTTCGATTTTGTCATTTTATGTGTGTGGATTGTGTATTATTTGACTTAAAATGATTTAAATAATGCTTTGGTAAACACCAGCAGGTCAATTAAGGTAAAAATCAAGTTTTTACAACAAATAGCTAAAAATAGTCTGAAAATCCTGGACTATAGCCCACGAAAATTTTGCGGCAAAAAACCTGATTTTCGATTTTGTCATTTTGTGTGTGGATTTTGTATTATTTGATTTAAAACGATTTATATAATGCTTTGGTAAACACCAGCAGGTCAATTAAGGTAAGAATCAAGTTTTTACAAAAAATAGCTAAAAATGGTCTGAAAATTCTGGACTAGCCCACGAAAATTTTGCGGCAAAAAACATGATTTTCGATTTTGTCATTTTATGTGTGTGGATTTTGTATTATATGACTTAAAACGATTTGAATAATGCTTTGGTAAACACCAGCAGGTCAATTAAGGTAAAAATCAAGTTTTTACAAAAAATAGCTAAAAATGGTCTGAAAATCCTGGACTATAGCCCACGAAAATTTTGCGGCAAAAAACATGATTTTCGATTTTGTCATTTTATGTGTGTGGATTTTGTATTATATGAGTTAAAACGATTTAAATAATGCTTTAGTAAACACCAGCAGGTCAATTAAGGTAAAAATCAAGTTTTTACAAAAAATAATTAAAAATGGTCTGAAAATCCTGGACTATAGCCCACGAAAATTTTGCGGCAAAAAATATGATTTTCGATTTTGTCATTTTATGTGTGTGGCTTTTGTATTATTTGACTTAAAACGATTTAAATAATGCTTTGGTTAACACCAGCAGGTCAATTAAGGTAAAAATGAAGTTTTTACAAAAACTAGCTAAAAATGGTCTAAAAATCCTGGACTATAGCCCACGAAAATTTTGCGGCAAAAAACATGATTTTCGATTTTTTCATTTTATGTGTGTGGATCTTATATTATTTGACTTTAAATGCGTTAAATAAAGCTTCGGTAAACACCAGCAGGTCAATTGAGGTAAAAATCAAGTTTTTACAAAAACTAGCTAAAAATGGTCTGAAAATCCTGGACTATAAGCCCACGAAAATTTTGCGGCAAAAAACCTGATTTTCGATTTTGTCATTTTATGTGTGTGGATTGTGTATTTGTTGACTTAAAACGATTTAAATAATGCTTTGGTAAACACCAGCAGGTCTATTAAAGTAAAAATCAAGTTTTTACAAAAAATAGCTAAAAATAGTCTGAAAAGCCTGGATTTATAGCCCACGAAAATTTTGCGGCAAAAAACCTGATTTTCGATTTTGTCATTTTATGTGTGTGCATTGTGTATTATTTGACTTAAAACGATTTAAATAATGCTTTGGTAAACACCAGCAGGTCAATTAAGGTAAAAATCAAGTTTTTACAAAAAATAGCTAAAAATGGTCTGAAAATCCTGGCCCACGAAAATTTTGCGGCAAAAAACATGAGTTTCGATTTTGTCATTTTATGTGTGTAGATTGTGTATTATTTGACTTAAAACGATTTAAATAATGTTTTGGTAAACACCAGCAGGTCAATTAACGTAAAAATCAAGTTTTTACAAAAAATAGCTAAAAATGGTCTGAAAATCCTGGCCCACGAAAATTTTGCGGCAAAAAACATGATTTTCGATTTTTTCATTTTATGTGTGTGGATCTTATATTATTTGACTTTAAATGCGTTAAATAAAGCTTCGGTAAACACCAGCAGGTCAATTGAGGTAAAAATCAAGTTTTTACAAAAACTAGCTAAAAATGGTCTGAAAACCCTGGACTATAGCCCACGAAAATTTTGCGGCAAAAAACCTGATTTTCGATTTTGTCATTTTATGTGTGTGGATTGTGTATTATTTGACTTAAAACGATTTAAATAATGCTTTGGTAAACACCAGCAGGTCAATTAAGGTAAAAATCAAGTTTTTACAAAAAATAGCTAAAAATGGTCTGAAAATCCTGGACTATAGCCCACGAAAATTTTGCGGCAAAAAACATGATTTTCGATTTTTTCATTTTATGTGTGTGGATCTTATATTATTTGACTTTAAATGCGTTAAATAAAGCTTCGGTAAACACCAGCAGGTCAATTAACGTAAAAATCAAGTTTTTACAAAAAATAGCTAAAAATGGTCTGAAAATCCTGGCCCACGAAAATTTTGCGGCAAAAAACATGATTTTCGATTTTTTCATTTTATGTGTGTGGATCTTATATTATTTGACTTTAAATGCGTTAAATAAAGCTTCGGTAAACACCAGCAGGTCAATTGAGGTAAAAATCAAGTTTTTACAAAAACTAGCTAAAAATGGTCTGAAAACCCTGGACTATAGCCCACGAAAATTTTGCGGCAAAAAACCTGATTTTCGATTTTGTCATTTTATGTGTGTGGATTGTGTATTATTTGACTTAAAACGATTTAAATAATGCTTTGGTAAACACCAGCAGGTCAATTAAGGTAAAAATCAAGTTTTTACAAAAAACAGCTAAAAATAGTCTGAAAATCCTGGACTATAGCCCACGAAAATTTTGCGGCAAAAGACATGATTTTCGATTTTGTCATTTTATGTGTGTGGATTGTGTATTATTTGACCTAAAAAGATTTAAATAATAAACACCAGCAGGTCAATTGAGGTATAAACCAAGTTTTTACAAAAAATAGCTAAAATTAGTCTGAAAATCCTGGCCCACGAAAATTTTGCGGCAAAAAACATGATATTCGATTTTGTCATTTTATGTGTGTGGATTGTGTATTATTTGACTTAAAACGATTTAAATAATGCTTTGGTAAACACCATCAGATCAATTAAGGAAAAAACCAAGTTTTTACAAAAAATAGCTAAAAATGGTCTGAAAATCCTGGATTTATAGCCCACTAAAATTTTGCGGCAAAAAACATGATTTTCGATTTTTCCATTTAATGTGTGTGGATCTTATATTATTTGACTTAAAATGCGTTAAATAAGGCAACGGTAAACACCAGCAGGTCAATTGAGGTAAAAATCAAGTTTTTACAAAAAATAGCAAAAAAGTGTCTGAAAATCCTGGACTATAGCCCACGAAAATTTTGTGGCAAAAAACCTGATTTTCGACTTTGTCATTTTATGTGTGTGGATTGTGTATTATTTGACTTAAAACGATTTAAATAATGCTTTGGTAAACACCATCAGATCAATTAAGGAAAAAACCAAGTTTTTACAAAAAATAGCTAAAAATGGTCTGAAAATTGGACTATAGCCCACGAAAATTTTGCGGCAAAAAACATGATTTTCGATTTTGTCATTTTATGTGTGTGGATCTTATATTATTTGACTTAAAATGATTTAAATAATGCTTTGGTAAACACCAGCAGGTCAATTAAGGTAAAAATCAAGTTTTTACAACAAATAGCTAAAAATAGTCTGAAAATCCTGGACTATAGCCCACGAAAATTTTGCGGCAAAAAACCTGATTTTCGATTTTGTCATTTTGTGTGTGGATTTTGTATTATTTGATTTAAAACGATTTATATAATGCTTTGGTAAACACCAGCAGGTCAATTAAGGTAAGAATCAAGTTTTTACAAAAAATAGCTAAAAATGGTCTGAAAATTCTGGACTAGCCCACGAAAATTTTGCGGCAAAAAACATGATTTTCGATTTTGTCATTTTATGTGTGTGGATTTTGTATTATATGACTTAAAACGATTTGAATAATGCTTTGGTAAACACCAGCAGGTCAATTAAGGTAAAAATCAAGTTTTTACAAAAAATAGCTAAAAATGGTCTGAAAATCCTGGACTATAGCCCACGAAAATTTTGCGGCAAAAAACATGATTTTCGATTTTGTCATTTTATGTGTGTGGATTTTGTATTATATGAGTTAAAACGATTTAAATAATGCTTTAGTAAACACCAGCAGGTCAATTAAGGTAAAAATCAAGTTTTTACAAAAAATAATTAAAAATGGTCTGAAAATCCTGGACTATAGCCCACGAAAATTTTGCGGCAAAAAACATGATTTTCGATTTTTTCATTTTATGTGTGTGGATCTTATATTATTTGACTTTAAATGCGTTAAATAAAGCTTCGGTAAACACCAGCAGGTCAATTGAGGTAAAAATCAAGTTTTTACAAAAAATAGCTAAAAATGGTCTGAAAATCCTGGACTATAAGCCCACGAAAATTTTGCGGCAAAAAACCTGATTTTCGATTTTGTCATTTTATGTGTGTGGATTGTGTATTTGTTGACTTAAAACGATTTAAATAATGCTTTGGTAAACACCAGCAGGTCTATTAAAGTAAAAATCAAGTTTTTACAAAAAATAGCTAAAAATAGTCTGAAAAGCCTGGATTTATAGCCCACGAAAATTTTGCGGCAAAAAACCTGATTTTCGATTTTGTCATTTTATGTGTGTGCATTGTGTATTATTTGACTTAAAACGATTTAAATAATGCTTTGGTAAACACCAGCAGGTCAATTAAGGTAAAAATCAAGTTTTTACAAAAAATAGCTAAAAATGGTCTGAAAATCCTGGCCCACGAAAATTTTGCGGCAAAAAACATGAGTTTCGATTTTGTCATTTTATGTGTGTGGATTGTGTATTATTTGACTTAAAACGATTTAAATAATGTTTTGGTAAACACCAGCAGGTCAATTAACGTAAAAATCAAGTTTTTACAAAAAATAGCTAAAAATGGTCTGAAAACCCTGGACTATAGCCCACGAAAATTTTGCGGCAAAAGACATGATTTTCGATTTTGTCATTTTATGTGTGTGGATTGTGTATTATTTGACCTAAAAAGATTTAAATAATAAACACCAGCAGGTCAATTGAGGTATAAACCAAGTTTTTACAAAAAATAGCTAAAATTAGTCTGAAAATCCTGGCCCACGAAAATTTTGCGGCAAAAAACATGATATTCGATTTTGTCATTTTATGTGTGTGGATTGTGTATTATTTGACTTAAAACGATTTAAATAATGCTTTGGTAAACACCAGCAGGTCAATTGAGGTAAAAATCAAGTTTTTACGAAAAATAGCTAAAAATGGTCTGAAAATCCTGAACTATAGCCCACGAAAATTTTGCGGCAAAAAACCTGATTTTCGACTTTGTCATTTTATGTGTGTGGATTGTGTATTATTTGACTTAAAACGATTTAAATAATGCTTTGGTAAACACCATCAGATCAATTAAGGAAAAAACCAAGTTTTTACAAAAAATAGCTAAAAATGGTCTGAAAATCCTGGATTTATAGCCCACTAAAATTTTGCGGCAAAAAACATGATTTTCGATTTTTCCATTTAATGTGTGTGGATTGTGTATTATTTGACTTAAAACGATTTAAATAATGCTTTGGTAAACACCATCAGGTCTATTAAAGTAAAAATCAAGTTTTTACAAAAAATAGATAAAAATGGTCTGAAAATCCTGGACTATAGCCCATGAAAATTTTGCGGCAAATAAAATGATTTTCGATTTTGTCATTTTATGTGTGTGGATTGTGTATTATTTGACTTAAAACGATTTAAATAATGCTTCGGTAAACACCAGCAGGTCAATTGAGGTAAAAATCAAGTTTTTACAAAAAATAGCAAAAAAGTGTCTGAAAATCCTGGACTATAGCCCACGAAAATTTTGTGGCAAAAAACCTGATTTTCGACTTTGTCATTTTATGTGTGTGGATTGTGTATTATTTGACTTAAAACGATTTAAATAATGCTTTGGTAAACACCATCAGGTCTATTAAAGTAAAAATCAAGTTTTTACAAAAAATAGCTAAAAATGGTCTGAAAATCCTGGACTATAGCCCATGAAAATTTTGCGGCAAATAAAATGATTTTCGATTTTGTCATTTTATGTGTGTGGATTGTGTATTATTTGACTTAAAACGATTTAAATAATGCTTCGGTAAACACCAGCAGGTCAATTGAGGTAAAAATCAAGTTTTTACGAAAAATAGCTAAAAATGGTCTGAAAATTGGACTATAGCCCACGAAAATTTTGCGGCAAAAAACATGATTTTCGATTTTTCCATTTAATGCGTGTGGATCTAATATTATTTGACTTAAAATGCGTTAAATAAGGCAACGGTAAACACCAGCAGGTCAATTGAGGTAAAAATCAAGTTTTTACAAAAAATAGCTAAAAAGTGTCTGAAAATCCTGGACTATAGCCCACGAAAATTTTGCGGCAAAAAACCTGATTTTCGACTTTGTCATTTTATGTGTGTGGATTGTGTATTATTTGACTTAAAACGATTTTAATAATACTTTGGTAAACACCATCAGATCAATTAAGGAAAAAACCAAGTTTTTACAAAAAATAGCTAAAAATGGTCTGAAAATTGGACTATAGCCCACGAAAATTTTGCGGCAAAAAACATGATTTTCGATTTTGTCATTTTATGTGTGTGGATCTTATATTATTTGACTTAAAATGCGTTAAATAAAGCTTCGGTAAACACCAGCAGGCCAATTGAGGTAAAGATCAAGTTTTTTACAAAAAAATAGCTAAAAATGGTCTGAAAATCCTGGACTATAGCCCACGAAAATTTTGCGGCAAAAAACCTGATTTTCGATTTTGTCATTTTATGTGTGTGGATTGTGTATTATTTGACTTAAAACGATTAAAATAATGCTTTGGTAAACACCAGCAGGTCTATTAAAGTAAAAATCAAGTTTTTACAAAAAATAGCTAAAAATGGTCTGAAAATCCTGGACTATAGCCCATGAAAATTTTGCGGCAAATAAAATGATTTTCGATTTTGTCATTTTATGTGTGTGGATTGTGTATTATTTGACTTAAAACGATTTAAATAATGCTTCGGTAAACACCAGCAGGTCAATTGAGGTAAAAATCAAGTTTTTACGAAAAATAGCTAAAAATGGTCTGAAAATCCTGAACTATAGCCCACGAAAATTTTGCGGCAAAAAACCTGATTTTCGACTTTGTCATTTTATGTGTGTGGATTGTGTATTATTTGACTTAAAACGATTTTAATAATACTTTGGTAAACACCATCAGATCAATTAAGGAAAAAACCAAGTTTTTACAAAAAATAGCTAAAAATGGTCTGAAAATTGGACTATAGCCCACGAAAATTTTGCGGCAAAAAACATGATTTTCGATTTTTCCATTTAATGCGTGTGGATCTAATATTATTTGACTTAAAATGCGTTAAATAAGGCAACGGTAAACACCAGCAGGTCAATTGAGGTAAAAATCAAGTTTTTACAAAAAATAGCTAAAAAGTGTCTGAAAATCCTGGACTATAGCCCACGAAAATTTTGCGGCAAAAAACCTGATTTTCGACTTTGTCATTTTATGTGTGTGGATTGTGTATTATTTGACTTAAAACGATTTTAATAATACTTTGGTAAACACCATCAGATCAATTAAGGAAAAAACCAAGTTTTTACAAAAAATAGCTAAAAATGGTCTGAAAATTGGACTATAGCCCACGAAAATTTTGCGGCAAAAAACATGATTTTCGATTTTTCCATTTAATGCGTGTGGATCTAATATTATTTGACTTAAAATGCGTTAAATAAGGCAACGGTAAACACCAGCAGGTCAATTGAGGTAAAAATCAAGTTTTTACAAAAAATAGCTAAAAAGTGTCTGAAAATCCTGGACTATAGCCCACGAAAATTTTGCGGCAAAAAACCTGATTTTCGACTTTGTCATTTTATGTGTGTGGATTGTGTATTATTTGACTTAAAACGATTTTAATAATGCTTTGGTAAACACCAGCAGGTCAATTAAGGTAAAAATAAAGTTTTTACAAAAAATAGCTAAAAATGGTCTGAAAATCCTGAACTATAGCCCACGAAAATTTTGCGGCAAAAAACCTGATTTTCGACTTTGTCATTTTATGTGTGTGGATTGTGTATTATTTGACTTAAAACGATTTTAATAATACTTTGGTAAACACCATCAGATCAATTAAGGAAAAAACCAAGTTTTTACAAAAAATAGCTAAAAATGGTCTGAAAATTGGACTATAGCCCACGAAAATTTTGCGGCAAAAAACATGATTTTCGATTTTTCCATTTAATGCGTGTGGATCTTATATTATTTGACTTAAAATGCGTTAAATAAGGCAACGGTAAACACCAGCAGGTCAATTGAGGTAAAAATCAAGTTTTTACAAAAAATAGCTAAAAAGTGTCTGAAAATCCTGGACTATAGCCCACGAAAATTTTGCGGCAAAAAACCTGATTTTCGACTTTGTCATTTTATGTGTGTGGATTGTGTATTATTTGACATAAAACGATTTTAATAATGCTTTGGTAAACACCAGCAGGTCAATTAAGGTAAAAATAAAGTTTTTACAAAAAATAGCGTCGGTCGTCCCAGTCTCAGTCAGTCATTCACGAAGTACGGTCATTGTTCGGTACTCAGTGTATTAATTTCTCAGACAGCGCTATATTATTCCGATACCCAGGTATCAGACATATTTTAACCTTTTTTTCCAGCAATTTTTTATAACCCACAGAAACATTGCCTTGTAAAGTTTTTTTTAAAATATTACCTGGCTCCGTTTTTTTACGGAAACAAAAAAACCCAAAACAGGTACAAAAGCGGACCCGAGATGGCAGAGCGCTATACCGTAGAAACGGCAATAGACACGCTCGTGTCACTGATCCGTCGGATTAAGGAAGATGTTGGACCGGCGTTCAACAGCACACTTATCGACATCGTCAACAAGGTCTCCAGTGAGGACCCAGTTGAGTCAGAGATGGAAGAAGACCCTTCAGCCATTGACGAGGACAACTCGAGGTACACCACTTCGAACGAGGACTCCAGCAGCGACGTCGAAAATCCTTCGACCACGCCAACACCATCAAGCCCGTCAGATGCCGAAACCAACTGTTCTTCCCCTCAGCCCGGACAGAAAAGGCAAAAAAAATCCTTCTCCTCCAGAACGAAGAAGAAGCGCACTGAAGAGGAAGACCAACCAAAACCTTCACCCAGCAAACCATCGCCTAAAGCCGACAAAAGGACGCCACCTGTATCATCAATAAGGACCTCAGCCATGCCGCCAATAATTTGTTTCTCAGCAAACGTTGCTGAAATCAGCCGTTTCGCTAGGAACAAGGGAATTGTGTTCACCCTCAAAAATTTTAACACCCAAAAGACCAGCATCAGGACCAGCACCAGAGAGGGTTTCGAAACCCTCAAACAATTTTTAAAATCAAGAAAGATTGACAACCACACCTTCACACCTAAGGAGGATAGGAAAACGCTCCTTCTTCTGAAGGGCATCCACTGGAGCTACACTACCGAAGAAGTCGCCGAGGAATTGAAGTCTGAAGGTATTGCGGTGCTTGAAGTTAAGGCTTTCAAGTCTTCTAGAGCATCGGGAAAATCCTTCAATGCATTCATCGTCGAGGTGACTAAATCATCAGATCTGCCAAGCATTTACAAGCAGACATTATTGCTGAACCAGCGAGTCCATTGGGAGAGACTCAAGCCGAAAAGCATTTCGCAATGCAAGAACTGCCAACGTTTTGGCCACGTTGCTACAAACTGCGGTATGGGCTATGTCTGCGTTAAATGCGACAAAAAGCACCAACCCGGCGAGTGCACGCGCAAGGAAACCTCTGGACCGGAAGTCTACTGCGCAAATTGCAAGCTCAATGGACACCCTGCAAGTTACAAGGGATGTCCATTTTACAAAAAAAAATTGGCCGAGAAGGAAACAGTCTCCAACCAAAAAAAAGCTGAACAAGAATTCGCTGCCAAATCAGCATGCATCCTCACACAGCCAGCCGTTAGCTTTGCAACAATGGCAAAGATGGGAGCAGCTCCTCCAAATGGCACTCCTAAACCACAACAATCACAACAGCCAAGTAAAAGGATTACATCAATGGCAAGACCACAACCGTCAAAACCACACAAAAATAATGCCACAGGAATCGATCTCGCTGGAGAGATCAAAAGGGTTTTCAAGAACGATATCCAGACGGTCATGGACAAAGCAAGAAGTGCTGTTCCACCCAATTACGCTCAACTTAGCGAAGAGAATAAGGCCGTGGCTCTTGCCACTTTTGTCTTCCAATTATGTTTAGTTTGAATAAATTACGCTTAATAATATACAACGTTAATTCTATTTATAGCATTCCACGTAGGACAGCCCTTAACCTTTTTTTGAAGAAAAACCGGCCAGATATCGCACTCCTTAGTGAAACCATGCTAGGTAGCCGCAACAGGATAGACTTTCAAGACTACAACGCCTTCAAAACTGACAAGATTGTCGGTAAAAGAGGCACAGCCCTATTAGTAAGGAAAAACATCGAAGCTCAAGAAAAAACCATCTCCGGTTTGAAGTCCTTCGAAGCAACGGCAGCCATCATCAAAGTCAACCCAACGGAAACAATCATCATCATCAGCATTTACAACAGTTGCAGAGGAAAACCAACTGACATCAAACACGACCTTGGCATTATCAACAGCGTCCTCAGTCAGCACACTTACGGGCTCATTGGTGGGGACTTCAACGCTCGGCACCCGCATTGGGGAGACAATACCACCAACCCTGCTGGGAATGCGGTAATGGAATGGTTGGAAGATAACTTTCAACACCATTCATTGGTCATCGTTTCTCAACCCAAACCAACACATTCAGCGGCCTCATCGTACTTGGACTTCTGCTTGGCAACATCCAATTTAGTTTACACTCTTCCTGAAATTAGGAACTATGAGTGCAAAGTACTAACGAGCGACTCGGACCACGATGCAGTGCAGCTGGAAATTAAGCTCCATCAACCAATTATCATCAACAGGCGACCAGAAGGAAGATACCTCAACTATAACCATATAAACGAGGAATTGTTTAAAACGGACATCGAGGAGAACCTATCACTACCACCTAATAGCAGAAATTTATCCAACTCGGAAATTGACACTGCTATCGAGGAACTTCAGCGGGCCGTTGAAATCGGCATAAACAACCAAAAAAGGCCATCTACATCAAAGGACAAATATGCTAATCTTCCCTTAGCAATCCAGAACATGTATCATCACAGACAGAGAATACGGAAGAGACTCCAAAGGATATTTCATCGAGAATGGAACTCGGTCAATGTCGAATACCAGACCCTGCAAAGTGAGCTGCGATGTATCAACATCATGTTCCAGAATGCAGTCCAACACCACAACAACCTCCAGTTGCAGAAGAATCTTCAATCAATTAAGCCTGGACCTGACACCTTCAAGTCAATCAACAGAATCATCGGGCAGAAATCGAAAATGCCGGACAAATTAATAACACCGAACGCAGAGGTCTCAACAGAAGCCGATAAAGCTGAAGCATTCGCTGATTACTTCGAGGACAACTTCAAGCCCCAGCCACCCAATAAACCAGAGTTTATTAAGGAAGTCGCTAGAACCATCTCTACAATTGAGGAAGAGACAAACGCCACAGAATTCGACGTAGACAACCCTGCCGACGACCCGAGTGACTGTGATAATTTCTGCACCTCTGGAGAGGTTGAGGAAATAATCTTCAGCAACAACTCCAAGAAATCTTCCGGAGCGGACAACATTTCAAACTTCATAATGAAGAAGTTTGATGAAGTATGATGATACTTTTAAACGACGTGACAATGGCTCTTAACAATCATCAGGTTACAGTTGCATGTTTCCTGGATATTGAAAAAGCCTTTGACACTGTCTGGGTCCAGGGATTAATTTTTAAATTAGTACAATTAGGTTTTCCAACGTCACTAATAAAAATCCTTCATTCTTTCCTTACTTCCAGGACTTTCTTCGTGCAGGTAGGCAATAAGAAATCTTCTACTCGTGCAATGAGAGCCAGTGTCGCACAGGGATCAAAGGTTGGTCCTCTCCTCTTCAACATTCTGACATCGGACCAACCCGGACTGGAAAATTCTACAAAATGCTGCTTGTACGCGGACGACTGACGTACGCTAGTTCAATTTCACCACTGATAGCGGCTCGAAGAGTTGAAGCCCATATCACAAAGCTACAGGAATACTACAAGGATTGGGGAATCCGCATCAATCCAAGGAAAACGGAGCAGATGTGCTTCCGTAGGCCGGCCAACTCCCGGAGAACAAGGTCCGCTAAGAACTGCCGCAACACCACGATTGGATTCCAGGACGGTACAATAGTCAAGGCCTCGACAAAGATAAAGTACCTTGGAGTTAACTTCACGGAGAAGTTGAAGTTCAACCCTCATATCGATGCAATTCTTCGCAAGGCTTGCTTCGCCTTCCATCGGGTTTACCCTTTAATGCGCAAGCAGAATGGTCTCAGCCAGAAGACAAAGCTGCTTTTATATAAACAGCTCATCAGGCCGGTGATAACATATGGATTCCCCATATGGTTCACAGCCTCGAAGACTTACATCAAGAAACTTGGTATGTTCGAGAGGAAGATCTTGCGCATATGCACTGGTCTCCACTACAACAGGATCACGAAGAAACACGTCAGCAACAGGCGACTCTACAGCGAATCAGGAATCAAACCCATAACCCGGTACATGGTTGGTTTATTTCAAAAATTCGTAGCCACCGCCAAGGACCATCCCAACCAACTCGTCAACAGCATGACCAACCAAGGACACATACCCGAACACCGATACCTCAATGCTATGGCTTTGCTGCAAGAGGAACTCTTTCCCCCAGATGCCGATGAAGAACCAGCAATCTTCGAAGAAATTGGATCCAGGTATCATCGAGGATGACTTGCTACACTAAACCACCTTAAAGGACCAACATCGAAGCCCAGACTTGAACACTCTGTGGCATTAACCTAAGTATCTCCATTCATTAAACAACTTTTTCACCATTCCATGTAAAAAATATATGTAAACCTCAACTCAACCGTTGGGCCCCTATTGTTGAGCCAACAACTAAAAATATTACCAATGTAAATATATATATTAAGGAACAATTGTAAATAATATTTTAAGTTCAATAAAAATTAAATGTAAATGTAAATGTACAAAAAATAGCTAAAAATGGTCTGAAAATCCTGAACTATAGCCCACGAAAATTTTGCGGCAATAAACCTGATTTTCGACTTTGTCATTTTATGTGTGTGGATTGTGTATTATTTGACTTAAAACGATTTTAATAATGCTTTGGTAAACACCAGCAGGTCAATTAAGGTAAAAATAAAGTTTTTACAAAAAATAGCTAAAAATGGTCTGAAAATCCTGAAAGCCCACGAAAATTTTGCGGCAATAAACCTGATTTTCGACTTTGTCATTTTATGTGTGTGGATTGTGTATTATTTGACTTAAAACGATTTAAATAATACTTTGGTAAACACCATCAGATCAATTAAGGAAAAAACCAAGTTTTTACAAAAAATAGCTAAAAATGGTCTGAAAATCCTGGACTATAGCCCACGAAAATTTTGCGGCAAAAAACATGATTTTCGATTTTGTCATTTTATGTGTGTGGATCTTATATTATTTGACTTAAAATGCGTTAAATAAAGCTTCGGTAAACACCAGCAGGTCAATTGAGGTAAAGATCAAGTTTTTACAAAAAATAGCTAAAAATGGTCTGAAAATCCTGAACTATAGCCCACGAAAATTTTGCGGCAATAAACCTGATTTTCGACTTTGTCATTATATGTGTGTGGATTGTGTATTAATTGACTTAAAACGATTTTAATAATGCTTTGGTAAACACCATCAGATCAATTAAGGAAAAAACCAAGTTTTTACAAAAAATAGCTAAAAATGGTCTGAAAATCCTGAACTATAGCCCACGAAAATTTTGCGGCAATAAACCTGATTTTCGACTTTGTCATTTTATGTGTGTGGATTGTGTATTATTTGACTTAAAACGATTTTAATAATGCTTTGGTAAACACCATCAGATCAATTAAGGAAAAAACCAAGTTTTTACAAAAAATAGCTAAAAATGGTCTGAAAATCCTGGACTATAGCCCACGAAAATTTTGCGGCAAAAAACATGATTTTCGATTTTGTCATTTTATGTGTGTGGATCTTATATTATTTGACTTAAAATGCGTTAAATAAAGCTTCGGTAAACACCAGCAGGTCAATTGAGGTAAAGATCAAGTTTTTACAAAAAATAGCTAAAAATGGTCTGAAAATCCTGGACTATAGCCCACGAAAATTTTGCGGCAAAAAACATGATTTTCGACTTTGTCATTATATGTGTGTGGATTGTGTATTATTTGACTTAAAACGATTTTAATAATGCTTTGGTAAACACCAGCAGGTCAATTAAGGTAAAAATAAAGTTTTTACAAAAAATAGCTAAAAATGGTCTGAAAATTGGACTATAGCCCACGAAAATTTTGCGGCAATAAACCTGATTTTCGACTTTGTCATTTTATGTGTATGGATTGTGTATTATTTGACTTAAAACGATTTAAATAATACTTTGGTAAACACCATCAGATCAATTAAGGAAAAAACCAAGTTTTTACAAAAAATAGCTAAAAATGGTCTGAAAATCCTGGACTATAGCCCACGAAAATTTTGCGGCAAAAAACATGATTTTCGATTTTGTCATTTTATGTGTGTGGATCTTATATTATTTGACTTAAAATGCGTTAAATAAAGCTTCGGTAAACACCAGCAGGTCAATTGAGGTAAAGATCAAGTTTTTACAAAAAATAGCTAAAAATGGTCTGAAAATCCTGAACTATAGCCCACGAAAATTTGGCGGCAAAAAACATGATTTTCGATTTTTCCATTTAATGCGTGTGGATCTTATATTATTTGACTTAAAATGCGTTAAATAAGGCAACGGTAAACACCAGCAGGTCAATTGAGGTAAAAATCAAGTTTTTACAAAAAATAGCTAAAAATAGTCTGAAAATCCTGAACTATAGCCCACGAAAATTTTGCGGCAATAAACCTGATTTTCGACTTTGTCATTTTATGTGTGTGGATTGTGTATTATTTGACTTAAAACGATTTTAATAATGCTTTGGTAAACACCAGCAGGTCAATTAAGGTAAAAATAAAGTTTTTACAAAAAATAGCTAAAAATGGTCTGAAAATCCTGAAAGCCCACGAAAATTTTGCGGCAATAAACCTGATTTTCGACTTTGTCATTTTATGTGTGTGGATTGTGTATTATTTGACTTAAAACGATTTAAATAATACTTTGGTAAACACCATCAGATCAATTAAGGAAAAAACCAAGTTTTTACAAAAAATAGCTAAAAATGGTCTGAAAATCCTGGACTATAGCCCACGAAAATTTTGCGGCAAAAAACATGATTTTCGATTTTGTCATTTTATGTGTGTGGATCTTATATTATTTGACTTAAAATGCGTTAAATAAAGCTTCGGTAAACACCAGTAGGTCAATTGAGGTAAAGATCAAGTTTTTACAAAAAATAGCTAAAAATGGTCTGAAAATTGGACTATAGCCCACGAAAATTTTGCGGCAAAAAACATGAATTTCGATTTTTCCATTTAATGCGTGTGGATCTTATATTATTTGACTTAAAATGCGTTAAATAAGTCAACGGTAAACACCAGCAGGTCAATTGAGGTAAAAATCAAGTTTTTACAAAAAATAGCTAAAAATGGTCTGAAAATCCTGAACTATAGCCCACGAAAATTTTGCGGCAATAAACCTGATTTTCGACTTTGTCATTATATGTGTGTGGATTGTGTATTATTTGACTTAAAACGATTTTAATAATGCTTTGGTAAACACCAGCAGGTAAATTAAGGTAAAAATAAAGTTTTTACAAAAAATAGCTAAAAATGGTCTGAAAATTGGACTATAGCCCACGAAAATTTTGCGGCAATAAACCTGATTTTCGACTTTGTCATTTTATGTGTGTGGATTGTGTATTATTTGACTTAAAACGATTTAAATAATACTTTGGTAAACACCATCAGATCAATTAAGGAAAAAACCAAGTTTTTACAAAAAATAGCTAAAAATGGTCTGAAAATCCTGGACTATAGCCCACGAAAATTTTGCGGCAAAAAACATGATTTTCGATTTTGTCATTTTATGTGTGTGGATCTTATATTATTTGACTTAAAATGCGTTAAATAAAGCTTCGGTAAACACCAGCAGGTCAATTGAGGTAAAGATCAAGTTTTTACAAAAAATAGCTAAAAATGGTCTGAAAATCCTGAACTATAGCCCACGAAAATTTGGCGGCAAAAAACATGATTTTCGATTTTTCCATTTAATGCGTGTGGATCTTATATTATTTGACTTAAAATGCGTTAAATAAGGCAACGGTAAACACCAGCAGGTCAATTGAGGTAAAAATCAAGTTTTTACAAAAAATAGCTAAAAATGGTCTGAAAATCCTGAACTATAGCCCACGAAAATTTTGCGGCAATAAACCTGATTTTCGACTTTGTCATTTTATGTGTGTGGATTGTGTATTATTTGACTTAAAACGATTTTAATAATGCTTTGGTAAACACCAGCAGGTCAATTAAGGTAAAAATAAAGTTTTTACAAAAAATAGCTAAAAATGGTCTGAAAATCCTGAAAGCCCACGAAAATTTTGCGGCAATAAACCTGATTTTCGACTTTGTCATTTTATGTGTGTGGATTGTGTATTATTTGACTTAAAACGATTTAAATAATGCTTTGGTAAACACCAGCAGGTCTATTAAAGTAAAAATCAAGTTTTTACAAAAAATAGCTAAAAATGGTCTGAAAATCCTGAACTATAGCCCACGAAAATTTTGCGGCAATAAACCTGATTTTCGACTTTGTCATTTTATGTGTGTGGATTGTGTATTATTTGACTTAAAACGATTTTAATAATGCTTTGGTAAACACCAGCAGGTCAATTAAGGTAAAAATAAAGTTTTTACAAAAAATAGCTAAAAATGGTCTGAAAATCCTGAAAGCCCACGAAAATTTTGCGGCAATAAACCTGATTTTCGACTTTGTCATTTTATGTGTGTGGATTGTGTATTATTTGACTTAAAACGATTTAAATAATGCTTTGGTAAACACCAGCAGGTCTATTAAAGTAAAAATCAAGTTTTTACAAAAAATAGCTAAAAATGGTCTGAAAATCCTGGACTATGGCCCACGAAAATTTTGCGGCAAAAAACCTGATTTTCGATTTTGTCATTTTATGTGTGTGGATTGTGTATTATTTGACTTAAAACGATTTAAGTAATGCTTCGGTAAACACCAGCAGGTCAATAAAGGTAAAAATCAAGTTTTTACGAAAAATAGCTAAAAATGGTCTGAAAATCCTGGACTATAGCCCACGAAAATTTTGCGGCAAAAAACATGATTTTCGATTTTGTCATTTTATGTGTGTGGATTGTGTATTATTTGACTTAAAACGATTTAAATAATGCTTTGGTAAACACCAGCAGGTCTATTAAGTAAAAATCAAGTTTTTACAAAAAATAGCTAAAAATGGTCTGAAAATCCTGGACTATGGCCCACGAAAATTTTGCGGCAAAAAACCTGATTTTCGATTTTGTCATTTTATGTGTGTGGATTGTGTATTATTTGACTTAAAACGATTTAAGTAATGCTTCGGTAAACACCAGCAGGTCAATAAAGGTAAAAATCAAGTTTTTACGAAAAATAGCTTAAAATGGTCTGAAAATCCTGGACTATAGCCCATGAAAATTTTGCGGCAAAAAGCATGATTTTCGATTTTTTCATTTAATGTGTGTGGATCTTATATTATTTGACTTAAAATGCGTTAAATAAGGCAACGGGAAACACCAGCAGGTCAATTGAGGTAAAAATCAAGTTTTTACAAAAAAATAGCTAAAAAGTGTCTGAAAATCCTGGACTATAGCCCACGAAAATTTTGCGGCAAAAAACCTGATTTTCGACTTTGTCATTTTATGTGTGTGGATTGTGTATTATTTGACTTAAAACGATTTAAATAATACTTTGGTAAACACCATCAGATCAATTAAGGAAAAAACCAAGTTTTTACAAAAAATAGCTAAAAATGGTCTGAAAATCCTGGACTATAGCCCACGAAAATTTTGCGGCAAAAAACATGATTTTCGATTTTGTCATTTTATGTGTGTGGATCTTATATTATTTGACTTAAAATGCGTTAAATAAAGCTTCGGTAAACACCAGCAGGTCAATTGAGGTAAAGATCAAGTTTTTACAAAAAATAGCTAAAAATGGTCTGAAAATCCTGGACTATAGCCCACGAAAATTTTGCGGCAAAAAACCTGATTTTCGATTTTGTCATTTTATGTGTGTGGATTGTGTATTGTTTGACTTAAAACGATTTAAATAATGCTTCGGTAAACACCAGCAGGTCAATAAAGGTAAAAATCAAGTTTTTACGAAAAATAGCTTAAAATGGTCTGAAAATCCTGGACTATAGCTCACGAAAATTTTGCGGCAAAAAAATATGATTTTCGATTTTGTCATTTTATGTGTGTGGATTGTGTATTATTTGACTTAAAACGATTTAAATAATGCTTCGGTAAACACCAGCAGGTCAATTGAGGTAAAAATCAAGTTTTTACGAAAAATAGCTAAAAATGGTCTGAAAATCCTGGACTATGGCCCACGAAAATTTTGCGGCAAAAAACCTGATTTTCGATTTTGTCATTTTATGTGTGTGGATTGTGTATTATTTGACTTAAAACGATTTAAGTAATGCTTCGGTAAACACCAGCAGGTCAATAAAGGTAAAAATCAAGTTTTTACGAAAAATAGCTTAAAATGGTCTGAAAATCCTGGACTATAGCCCATGAAAATTTTGCGGCAAAAAGCATGATTTTCGATTTTTTCATTTAATGTGTGTGGATCTTATATTATTTGACTTAAAATGCGTTAAATAAGGCAACGGGAAACACCAGCAGGTCAATTGAGGTAAAAATCAAGTTTTTACAAAAAAATAGCTAAAAAGTGTCTGAAAATCCTGGACTATAGCCCACGAAAATTTTGCGGCAAAAAACCTGATTTTCGACTTTGTCATTTTATGTGTGTGGATTGTGTATTATTTGACTTAAAACGATTTAAATAATACTTTGGTAAACACCATCAGATCAATTAAGGAAAAAACCAAGTTTTTACAAAAAATAGCTAAAAATGGTCTGAAAATCCTGGACTATAGCCCACGAAAATTTTGCGGCAAAAAACATGATTTTCGATTTTGTCATTTTATGTGTGTGGATCTTATACTATTTGACTTAAAATGCGTTAAATAAAGCTTCGGTAAACACCAGCAGGTCAATTGAGGTAAAGATCAAGTTTTTACAAAAAATAGCTAAAAATGGTCTGAAAATCCTGGACTATAGCCCACGAAAATTTTGCGGCAAAAAACCTGATTTTCGATTTTGTCATTTTATGTGTGTGGATTGTGTATTGTTTGACTTAAAACGATTTAAATAATGCTTCGGTAAACACCAGCAGGTCAATAAAGGTAAAAATCAAGTTTTTACGAAAAATAGCTTAAAATGGTCTGAAAATCCTGGACTATAGCTCACGAAAATTTTGCGGCAAAAAAATATGATTTTCGATTTTGTCATTTTATGTGTGTGGATTGTGTATTATTTGACTTAAAACGATTTAAATAATGCTTCGGTAAACACCAGCAGGTCAATTGAGGTAAAAATCAAGTTTTTACGAAAAATAGCTTAAAATGGTCTGAAAATCCTGGACTATAGCCCACGAAAATTTTGCGGCAAAAAGCATGATTTTCGATTTTTTCATTTAATGTGTGTGGATCTTATATTATTTGACTTAAAATGCGTTAAATAAATCTTCGGTAAACACCAGCAGGTCAACTGAGGTCAAAATCAAGTTTTTACGAAAAATAGCTTAAAATGGTCTGAAAATCCTGGACTATAGCCCACGAAAATTTTGCGGCAAAAAGCATGATTTTCGATTTTTTCATTTAATGTGTGTGGATCTTATATTATTTGACTTAAAATGCGTTAAATAAATCTTCGGTAAACACCAGCAGGTCAACTGAGGTCAAAATCAAGTTTTTACGAAAAATAGCTAAAAATGGTCTGAAAATCCTGGATCCATAGCCCAAGAAAATTTTGCTACAAAAAACATGATTTTCGATTTTTTCATTTAATGTGTGTGGATCTTATATTATTTGACTTAAAATGCGTTAAATAAATCTTCGGTAAACACCAGCAGGTCAACTGAGGTCAAAATCAAGTTTTTTACGAAAAATAGCTAAAAATGGTCTGAAAATCCTGGACTATAGCCCACGAAAATTTTGCGGTAAAAAAATATGATTTTCGATTTTGTCATTTTATGTGTGTGGATCTTATATTATTTGACTTAAAATGCGTTAAATAAATCTTCGGTAAACACCAGCAGGTCAACTGAGGTCAAAATCAAGTTTTTACGAAAAATAGCTAAAAATGGTCTGAAAATCCTGGATCCATAGCCCAAGAAAATTTTGCTACAAAAAACATGATTTTCGATTTTTTCATTTAATGTGTGTGGATCTTATATTATTTGACTTAAAATGCGTTAAATAAATCTTCGGTAAACACCAGCAGGTCAACTGAGGTCAAAATCAAGTTTTTTACGAAAAATAGCTAAAAATGGTCTGAAAATCCTGGACTATAGCCCACGAAAATTTTGCGGTAAAAAAATATGATTTTCGATTTTGTCATTTTATGTGTGTGGATCTTATATTATTTGACTTAAAATGCGTTAAATAAATCTTCGGTAAACACCAGCAGGTCAACTGAGGTCAAAATCAAGTTTTTACGAAAAATAGCTAAAAATAGTCTGAAAAGCCTGGACTGCCCACGAAAATTTTGCGACAAAAAACATGATTTTCGATTTTTTCATTTTATGTGTGTGGATTTTGTATTATTTGACTTAAAACGATTTAAATAATGCTTCGGTAAACACCAGCAGGTCAATAAAGGTAAAAATCAAGTTTTTACGAAAAATAGCTTAAAATGGTCTGAAAATCCTGGACTATAGCCCACGAAAATTTTGCGGCAAAAAAATATGATTTTCGATTTTGTCATTTTATGTGTGTGGATTGTGTATTATTTGACTTAAAACGATTTAAATAATGCTTTGGTAAACACCAGCAGGTCTATTAAAGTAAAAATCAAGTTTTTACAAAAAATAGCTAAAAATGGTCTGAAAATCCTGGACTATAGCTCACGAACATTTTGCGGCAAAAAACATGATTTTCGATTTTGTCATTTTATGTGTGTGGATCTTATTTTATTTGACTTAAAATGCGTTAAATAAAGCTTCGGTAAGCACCAGCAGGTCAATTGAGGTAAAAATCAAGTTTCTACGAAAAATAGCTTAAAATGGTCTGAAAATCCTGGACTGCCCACGAAAATTTTGCGGCAAAAAGCATGATTTTCGATTTTTTCATTTAATGTGTGTGGATCTTATATTATTTGACTTAAAATGCGTTAAATAAATCTTCGGTAAACACCAGCAGGTCAACTGAGGTCAAAATCAAGTTTTTTACGAAAAATAGCTAAAAATGGTCTGAAAATCCTGGACTATAGCCCACGAAAATTTTGCGGCAAAAAAATATGATTTTCGATTTTGTCATTTTATGTGTGTGGATTGTGTATTATTTGACTTAAAACGATTTAAATAATGCTTTGGTAAACACCAGCAGGTCTATTAAAGTAAAAATCAAGTTTTTACAAAAAATAGCTAAAAATGGTCTGAAAATCCTGGACTGCCCACGAAAATTTTGCGGCAAAAAGCATGATTTTCGATTTTTTCATTTAATGTGTGTGGATCTTATATTATTTGACTTAAAATGCGTTAAATAAATCTTCGGTAAACACCAGCAGGTCAACTGAGGTCAAAATCAAGTTTTTACGAAAAATAGCTAAAAATGGTCTGAAAATCCTGGATCCATAGCCCAAGAAAATTTTGCTACAAAAAACATGATTTTCGATTTTTTCATTTTATGTGTGGGGATTGTGTAATAATTGACTTGAAACGAGAAAAATAATGCTTTGGAAAACACCAGCAAGTCATCTGTGTTCAAAATCAAGCTTATAAACAAAAATGGTCTGAAAATCCTGGACTAGAGCCCACGAAAATTTGCGACGAGAATCACAGCCGTCCTTTTAAAAACAGCGGCCTAGCCACCCAATGTTATGCTGGGTCATCACATTCTTAACCACGAACTCTAATAAACTAATGGTTTCAATGGAAACTATGGCACACAATTAAATTCGTGATACGTGTCCCATCCAGTCTCTACTATATATATAGCATCCATGGATGACCCGGAAGGTTAAAGAATAAACAAACTCTTGGCCGAATGATTTGATGACGCTGCATATTTCAGCGTCCACCAAGAACATCTTCTGCATGGATGGAAGATTCTCCAGCAGAATAAGTTGGATCATTATTTAGTCTTAGAACCCAATCGAAAAAGAGGTTTAAAAATATAAAAAAAAAAAATGTATTAATTGATTCACTTTCGGAACGCAAACATTAGATGTTTTTTTTTATAATCATTGGTGCACCAAAGCTGCAATGCAAAAACAATTTGCAGTCTGCACATTGCGTTCCATTTTCTTATTGCAGTTCAGACAACGCATTTTAGAAAAAAGATGATAGTAAGAACTTGGATCGAAACAGACTTATTGAAACAAAACGTGCGCATCACATTAAATTCAAAGTTAACAAATCCGTTAAAGCAACAAATATTTAATTAATCATATAAGTTTAAAACTTAATAAGTATTAATTACAAACTTTACAAAATCCATATTTCTCTTAAAGCTATAATATTAGTTTTACAAATTTATTTAAATCAGTCTTGTTTTCTCTTATGTACTTCTTTTTACAAAATCTAAGCATTTGCTTTTAAATATTCTAAAGTTTTTTTTTTTCATTTTTTATATCAGTTGGGAAGGCTATTAAACAACTAAAACCTTAGTATATAATTGTATTTCGACCGGCTGATGTGAACTGACTCCGCAATCGTAAATCCTCAGCATTTCTTTTTGTATTGTATGGCTGCGCATCTCTCACTCGTTTGACCTCGTTGGTTAAGCACCTCGGTGCAGTTCCATTTTTGATTTTGAACACAGCTATCAATGTTTTGTACTCCAGTCTTTGTTTAACGTTCAACCATCTAAGCGCTTCCAGTATAAAATTGATTGTGGTAAAACGGTTGCACCTTAGGATACTCCGCATACCATACTCCTCACACCCTTATTTTGCAGCTTTTGTAGCCTTTGAATATGTTTTTGGTTGCAGCATGAGTAAGAAATAGTGGCGCAAAACTCAGTGAGGTGTTATAAACCATTGTGCCAGTCAAGTCATCCATTTGTTTCCTGATCCCTTTGAAGAAACCAATTTTTTTTAGTCGACAGTTATTCCCAAGTATTTGGTATTTTTGTCACTTTCAAGATATTTTCCTTTTATATTGACGTTCGTAGGTTTATCTCCATTAATTTAGTTTTTTGCTCATTAAGTTCCAGTTTGTTCATAAAGTTTTAAATTAAACACTTTTAATTGAAATGTTATTTAAAAGGGCTTATCCAATGCTGTTACGTTGAACGCTGCAAACTTTCGAAAACCTGAAATTATTTTCTCCAATGCATCAACAAAAAAAAAAAAAAGAAGGACAAATATTTTGTTTGTCTTATATTTTCATTTTGTAAAATACGAATACATATTTTATTTCATCTATTATAAAAACTTAATGAGCAGTTTTAGCGGCCAACCTCTTGTCGCGTTCCTCGGAAATGCTCAACTTAACACCCTTGCCCTTTGGCAGCGAGATGTACGCCTTGTTACCTTTGCCAATGATGAAAACGTTGGTCAATCTTGTGGCAAACACATGGCCTTGTGTATCCTTGACGTGGACAATATCGAAGGAGCCTGGATGCCTCTCACGGTTAACGACAGTTCCAACACGACCCAAATTTCTACCCCCAGTAATCATGCACAAGTTACCTTAAAAGAGAATAAACAAACGAATTAGCCGATAAAAAATTGAGTCTTACTAAACTAATAAATGTTTAATTGTAATGCACGCATAGTGTTCCCGATTATGCCACAACATTCAAGACACTCGGTGACCGTCGTTAACAAAAAATTAATCTAGGCTTCCTTTTGAACCACAAAATGAGGGGTTTCTATTAAAAATGGTCTTCGACAAGCCTGCTAGAGAAGATAACCTCTTCAAACGAGCACCGCACTTACCTGCATCGAATTTGATGTAATCGGTAACTTTGCCCGTTGCGATATCAACTTTGACAGTGTCGTTGGCCTTCACCAATGGATCGGGGTAACGAATGGTCCTGCCGTCGTGTGTCACAAGGAATGGGACGCCCTTGGTTCCCAGCTGAGTCTTGCGAACCTTGCACAGCTTGTACTGCAATGAAAAAAAAAACACAATTGAATAAACTTGATTCCAGCAAATGCGCCTTTAACGTGGAGTCTTTGTTATTGCTCGTAAGTGTTACTGGCATTGTCACACGTATATCAGGACAGCCAGTGACCGTCGAAACAAATATTGCTCTTGGCTGCTTTTTGGAACCACTAAATGAGTTTTGTCCACTAAACATGGTTTTCGATTAAGCCGGACTAAAAAAAAAAAACAAAACTTCATCATTCAAATTCAACTCACTTTGGCTTCCTCGGGAGTGATGCGATGGATGGTAAAACGTCCCTTGACATCGTACACCAGACGGAAGTATTCTTCGGTCTTCTCAATGGTGATAACATCTTTAATGAATTTTTTAGAGATCCGTGTGAACATGGAATATGGAAGTGGACGAAAGTTACAACTCACCCATGAATCCAGCTGGGTATGTTGGGTCCGTGCGTACCTTGCCGTCAACTTTGATGAGACGCTGCATGACAATTTTGGTTACCTCGGCGCCAGTCAAGGCGTACTTTAGACGATTTCTCAAGAAAATCATCAAGGGAAGTGATTCCCTCAGCTTGTGTGGGCCGGTTGAAGGACGAGGGGCGAAAACTCCCCCAAGCTTGTCCAACATCCATGCCTTGGGTGCTGCTAAACGCTTCAAATGTTTTTTAGGTCCTCGCGCCTAAAATCAAAATCACACATTAATTTAGCACCATTGGAAAACATGCGAATTGCTGCCAAAAACTACGAAAATTCGTTTCTATTCGGCTCGACACTTTTGATTCTACACCGTCACAATAACAGTGTCATTTATGGCGGAATTTTACAACACCAACAAGTTTTTAATGAAAAATAATTGTAGATTTTAGATTATTGAGTAATTATTCGAAAATCTCTAAAAGTTTTAATTAATAAATATCACTGTTTATGCACGATGGAAACGAATTTTCACAGCAACACGAATTGGCACTCACCATCTTGCAAGAGAGAAAAAAAAGGAAAGGAAAATGGCCGGATGTTGTAGTACCGAACGATTTTTGACAGTTGCGAAGCGGCTTACTTGCTCTCTATTTTCGGAACAAACTCTAACCCACCTAGCGCCACACTGTGTTGAACTATTATAAGTGATTAGTTCTTTTAAGGTTAAAACGCATTGTTAGGGAAAATTCTATAAAATTGATTTTATAATTGTACAGTAAACTACATATGTAGATATTTTTTAATCTTAAATAAAGCTTCATAGTCAATTTAACAATTCATTTACAATATTTTTAAACGACTTCTTTGGAAAACTATTTGATATGAATTGGTTTTAGTTAAGTAATTTTGGACGCGAATTTTATGATTTTAAATTTATAACTATTTATAAGTAAATGCAGTTGCACGCCACTTTTATACTGAACATTGTTTTTTAAATAGATTTGGGTATGAATCATAAGAACATTCCACCACTTTGTCAACTAACCAACGAATTAAATAAATAATGTATGGGAAACACCTATTGCACTTTAATTAAGTACATAAAGCCTTCTTCTGCAAAAATTGAGTAATTGGATTCACTACATAGAAACAAGATTGTCCGACGTTAATCTTCCAATGCTGGAAATAAGCCACCCCAAAAGCTTCTATGTCACTTTATCCTCGCCAACGTTCAAGTTGGCTTCCAAGTCTTCTTGTTTCATTTCAAGGTGTCTATTGTACGGTTTCATCCGATAAGTTTGTTTTATTTCAGATTACTTCGCTCCGCATTCTTTGTCTTCATGATATTTTTGAAATGCTCCTTTCCATTGCTTTTTGTCTGACTGATAGTTTTTGAACCTTTTTGTTCTTGTTTCCAGAACTGGAAATCACCATAAAGGAAAATAGGTGAAATGTGGCTGGGTATCGACCAATTTCCCTCCTTTCTTCAATGAGCAAAGTGCTAGAAGAACTTTTTGTTCGGAAACTCAATTGCTTTTGCACCGCCAACAGGACGATCCCGGACATCCCTGCATTCTCTGATGTGACGAGGGCCTTGAACAACCACCAAGTCACTGTGGCATGCCTCCTGAATCCAATCTGTATTCAGGGATTCGTTCACGAACTGACAACAATAAATTTTCCAATATCATAAATAAAAATAATTTACCCCTTTCTCATCCACAGAATATTCTACGTTCAGGTGAACCAGGAGCAGTCTAGCCTGAAGATAATGGATGCCGGTGTAGCCCAAGGATCCAAAGTTGACCCGAAGCTGTTCAATGTAATGACATCCGACCATCTACCGCTGAACAATACAATCAATTGCTGCCTGTTTGCCGATGCACCGCTGACATATGCCAGTTTGATGTCACCAATTAGAGACAAACATCCGCCGTCTCTACGAGTACTACAGGAAGTCGGGTTTCCAAATAAACGCCAGCAAAAGCGAACCCTCCTCTGCATCAGGAGGGCGTTAACAACAGCCAGACGGTCAACTAGTCGATCAGTCGCCAACTGTCAAGGCATCAATATTGGACTCCAGAATAGTACTGACATAAAGACGTCTCTGAATGCCCGCTATTTTGGAATACTATTCCATGAGCGGATGAAATTCAACGGACACGTCAAGTCCATCCTGAAGAGAGCCAATTTTGCCTTACACCGTAGATAAATCCCGAAACAAAACGGGCTCAGCCAACGGACCAAGCTACTGCTGCATAAGCAGCTCATCATACCCGTCATAACATACGGGTTCCCGGTGTGGTGCACCACATCAAAGACGTATTTGCTGAAGCTGGAAACCTTTCGAAAGGAAGATACTCAAGATATGCACCGGACTGCACCTGGACAGAGTCACCATGAAGCACGTTAAGAAGAGCGAGCTCTATGCGGCTGCCCAGTAAACACCACTGAGCATCTACATGGGGCTGATTAATCAAAAAATTTCTCGAAGCAGCAAAAACCCACGACAACAACAACATCAGCAACATGGCCAACGAACAAATACCAAGAGAACACAGATACCTTAATGCAATGACGATATTACAAGAGGCCCTCTTCCCTCTCGACGTCGACGAAGGACCAGCAGCATTCTACAACAAAGTAGACTCAACCCACCACCACGGATGAGGCTGCAAAACAACACACAACACAGGAACTTCACCCGGATTGGAACTACCCGAGGTTCAACCAGCAACAATTTTAATTTTTTCACATGTATGTATTCTTAGCGAAATTCAATGGGCCCCTATTTTTGAGCCTGCTTTTGAGGAGACCCATTAAACTTGTCTATGAATGATCACAGCAAACTGTAAGCACCACTATGAGCTGTTAGCTGTAAGGAAGAACCACGACTCACAAAATTCATTTTGCTTAGGACCAACTTTGGACATGAAGAGAAAAACAGGATATTTGGCTCCCTTAAAATGAGAAGCTGCAGGAAATAATACATGAGTCTTATGTAAAACGTGTCTATACAAAGACAACGGAAAAACAGGGAATAACCTGCAATTGATCGAAAGCGTACCGTCTCTGTTCCGCACCATTGGTTATCTGGGACGAGGAGAAGGCAATAACAATACGGCTCAAAATCGTACTACAGTTAACGACGAACGAACATGGCAGAGTTGTTGAATGATGCATTCATTTTGGCATTCGTTGAATTCAATTTTATTATTGCAGTCATTGCTGCATTTGGATATTTAAGAAATGAGTGCATTCGCCTTTCAAATTGGATACCCTGTCCGGCCTATTATTCCAGTGTTAGGATCCCATTTTGTTTTTTTTTGTATAATTTAAAAAAATGCAAATGAATGGAATAGAATGCAAAGAGAAAATGAATGCAATCATTTCTAGTCTAAATAAATGGTATTAGTATTAGTATTAATATTAATTAATTTTCTTTTCTCTAGGTTCACGATTAGGCCGTCATTGAAACAGCTTTCCTCTTGTATTCTACAGAAGTTGCACGAATCTAAAGTTGTTCAGATATTCTCCATCTTATAAAAGTTTCAATCAATCCTAGCACTGCAGAAAAAAATGCATAAAGTAGATGATCCCCTTGTCTAAGGAGATTTCGAAAGTTCCATTTGTGTATACGTTTTTGAGTGTTCTCACATTTTTGTTTGATACTGATTTTTCTTTAATCTGATTGACTGTATGTAGATGGCGTAATGTTGAAGCCTTGACGAAAACTGATCGTCCAAGTTTCTTAATATAGGGTGGTTATATAAAACTATAAATAATAGGTCTATAATAATTCACGATCACTTAGTCCCCTTTTTGTTTTGTTCTGTTTTTTCACTTTCGATTCTATCCATTGTCTTGGAACTTGATCGAGGTCGAAATAGAATTGAAAACGTTGGTGGTACTTGGAACTAGTTTACTCATTCCAAATTTGAATTTTCGACTTTATACCGTAATTTCTGGCGGATATTCCTCTTGCCAGTTCTTTTAGAGAAGTTTCAACTTCAGATATTATTTCATTGCATCTGCTTTATCGTTTTGTTTAAGTCTATTTTGTAATTTTGTTGTCTATTTATTTTGCACAAATCTATCGGAACAAATCCTTGCCTTCTTGTGTGGCATGCATAAATTCTTTTTCACAGCAATTTATATCACCGTACAACGATATTTTTTTTAACTCGAGAGTTCGCCAAATGTTATTTCTATAGGCTCAAATATAGTCTCCACCGTTTGTGCTCTTTTTTTAAATATGATCTGAATTATCTCAATCCGGTGTTTCTAAAGCCATATTTTTCTGATATATAAAGTTTCCTTACAGGATCACTGGTCACCAGCCTTTTTCTCAGAAACTCGTGAAATTAATACCAAATACTTTCGCCTGCAGTCCCTTAAAGCTATGAGAAATCAAGCTTCTGAAATCTAGAATCATAAAATTTGGCAAGAAGCTGGGAAAATCCTTAAACCGGAAGTTTCTACATGCATCAATATTTTTTTCTTTATATCGCAAATCAATTTCACACCAAGAATAAGGCTGCGTGAAATTTTGAATAAGAATTATGTTGCATATTTTGATACTACAAACAAAAGTTGGAAAAATCCTTGAGGCTCAATTCCTGATACCTACAAGTTGGTACAGAACTTTCGTTTGCACGAGTCCTACTTTCACTTGGGCGGTTGTTTTAAAAACCAATGACCTGACAATCATTTCGAACGCTTGCTAAGAATCTAGGAAAATACAATATACACTTATGAATCCGAATTTCACAGGAGTGGTTACTTCTGAAGTTACTTCGTTTAACTGACTGAACCTCTTTTCTAACACTTTTTCACACAAAAACAACGAGTTAACATTTGCTACTTTTTCAATCGGTGTAGCAATGGTTTCTTTCCATGTTTTTTTTAAAACCAGGCTGTTTATGATTTTTAGCAAAGCAAACACAATCAATCTTTTCGAAGCATATGGTATATTTTTTGAAAACATAGACTCAGTCATTTTAGTTTTCATTCGTTCGTAAGGACTTTCAACAGATCTTAAAGCTCGAGACATATAATAATATACATTTATATGGGAGACAAAAGGCTCTATAATGTTGGTTGTGATTAAAAGATTACGAACGTGCATTTACGTCAACACTTTATTCTGACAGAGGCAATATTTTCAGTTTTTGTTTTATTTTATTTTTAACCTTTTTATAATATAATGGGACTACCGGTTGAAAATGTCGTTATTGCAGACAACTTCATATCTATTATTCTGAGGTGAATTTTGACCAGGATAGCTGTCACTTCAGAAACTTCATGTCATTGTCTTATTATTTCAGTCTAGGTAATTGGCCATTAGTGAAAACACACAAGTTTCTGTAAAGCCGTAAAATGTCTACATTCGTGCCATCAAAACAACATTTGCGGGAAGTTTTAATATGCTTCTTTCATTTAAAGAAAAAAGCAACCGAAGCGCATCAATTGCTTACCGAAGCTTACCCGGGCTATACTATAGATGTTAGAATGTGTCAGCGGTGGTTTAAGCGGTTCAAAGTTGTTGATTTCGACACCGAAGACAAAGAACGCACCGGCCAGGTGAAAAAGTTTGAAGACCATGAATTGAAGACACTGCTCGATCAAGATCCGTCACAAACGCAAGAAGAATTTGCAAAATCACTTGGCGTCGCTCAGCAAACCCTTTCCGATCGTTTAAAAGTAATGGGAATGATCCGATAGGTAGGACATTGGGTGTCGTATGAATTGAAGCCACGAGACGTCGAACGCCGCTGCTTGGACGCCACAAAAAGAAGTCTTTTTTGCATCGAATCGTCACTGGTGATTAAAAATGGGTACATTACGATAATCCAAAACGTCGGGCAACGTATGGATACCCCGGGCATGCCTCAACATCGACGGCCGTTCAGAATATTCATGGCCTGAAGGTTATGCTGTACATTTGGTGGGACCAGAAGGGTGTTGTGTATTATGAGCTGCTAAGACTGAATGAAACAATCACAGGCGAGGTCTACCGATGACAATTGATGCGTTTGAGCCGAGCACTGAAGGAAAAACGGCCGGAAACGATCGCAAGACACGATAAAGTTATTTTGCAACATGACAATGCTCGACACATGTTGCAAATTTCGTCAAAACTTACCTTGAAAGGCTCAAATGGGATGTCCAACCCCACCCGCCGTACAGTCCATACCTTGCGCCATCCGATTACTATCTCTTCCGATCGATGCAAGATGGCCTGGCTGACCAGCACTTCCGTCATTTCGATGATGTCAAAAAATGGATCGATTCGTGGATTGCGGCCAAACCGGTCGAATTTTTCAGAACGGGTATCCATGAATTGCCAGAAAAATGGGAAAAATGTGTGACTAGCGATGGACAATACTTTGAATATTAAATTTATATCTATTTTTCCTGAATAAAGCATTGATTTTTGAAAAAAACATTTTCAACCTATTACATTTAAATGTGTATAAATTAAAAAGCATCTGCCATCTATAGATCATAAGGAACTATATATATATATATATATATATATATATATATATATATAAAGTTTATAGATATATATTATGAAGACAAATAAGCCAGACTTGTACAGAAAGCATATCAACAATATCCTAATAATTTAAATCTAATTGCTTTGATTTCACATCTTGATTTGTGATTTAATCTTTTAAAAAAGCCTTGGAACAATACTTAAGAAAGATTTGAAGTGTATGATACGGTACTAAGGCGGTAAATCGGTAGCTGGAAGAGCTTCTCGTAAATAAATAGCCAGATCTTGGAAAAAATATGTTCAAAACTTTAAAAGAATGTTTTAGGCATCTTAAGAGAACCAAGCTATCGAATAGCATGTTTTTGAGACATAAGACAATTTTGTTGTAGTGACAAAAGTCAATGTATTTAAGATTCAGAGAACAATATGATTTTAAAATGTAAAATTGTCTTGAAGTTGCCAAAAGATATACTTCTTCAATGTATTTGTGTGATCAAGCCAACTTATCTTACATATATTATATATTATAATAAGTATGTATCCTATATCCTTAAAGTTTTTAACGCTTGCGATATAAAAACATTTAAAAGAGCATTGAAGTCGCACTAAGCATGTCTGTGAAGTAATGCACATATGTAATCTGTGCTATGCTTGAACCTCTTGCATTTAGCACAATGAAAATGGAACGGTCATAGTCAGTTTTTAAGCCAGTAGGACTAAAAAGCATAATTTTCGTGATGTCACCATTAAACTTTGTGCATTTGCAGCACGACTCAAACCTGAACTAGCATTGAAGGTAGATCCCTGATCGTCAGCAAATGCAGTAACTTCGCTGTGATATTTTTTTTTCTTTTGAAAAACGCGAGTTGAAATAAATTAAATAGAGCAAGGGGCGAAGCATAGAACCTTGATGAACGTCTACAGTGATGAGACTCCTTGAACTAAGTTCACTATTTATTTGACTCTTTGCACTCTGTTAGATAAATATGACCGAAACAAATCATGCATAGTACCTCTTAAACTAAACTTGTACAGGTGTGGAGAAGAATATTCTTATCGACAGTATCGAAGACTTCGGTAATATCGACGAAAAGAACTGCGGTAAAGTTCTTTTTATTGAAGCCATTATACGCATATATAGGAACACAAATTCAAAAGGTCACTTTCAGTAGAGTATTTTAACAAAAGCTAAACTGACTTCCACTAAGACGATTATTCTTTTCTAAAAAAAATATGTTCCATTCCTATTTTAAAGCTTTTTCAAAAAAATGTTAGAACACTGACAATGCCGAAATGGGCTTTTAACTTTAAATATTCAGGAAAAACACCAAATGCAACACTTTTATTATAAAATTACAGAAAATATCACAAATATTCAATATTATTTTTTAACGAAATTATTTGAGAAACGATCAGATGTTCGAGAATTTAAGTTTTTAAGGTTCAAAATACTCGTTATTGTGTTCAATTCAAAGACGATATGGGATCAAAAAAAACTATGGGAGATCATATGAACGAATTCTAGGCGAGCACGATTTCTGTTCTTCATATATTTTTTTTTTTGCCTCAATAGATCAAAACTCTGAGTCAATATACATATTACTGGACATAAAGAATACCGACCGAACTTTTGACTTGTTTCAACAAATATTATTGAAGAATCCTAGATCATTCAATTTTCATTTACCGCATAGTTTTTTTTTTTTAAATAAAAACTTATCCTGTCCTAATTGGGAACTGTGAAGCCGTTTTATAAAACTTTGTTTCAAAATAAGTAACACTGTACCATACTGGAGGCCTTTTTGTTAAGCTTAGTCGAGTGAGAAACATAGTCGAGAATCAGGTGAGTACACCTATTTTTGAAGACGAAAATAAATCTTTTCACATGGGAAATAGCTCACTAATGAAAGAGTATTCGAGGTGTTGATTAATATATTGCATTTTAAATAAAATATTTTTAAACGCATTTCTTTAAGAACTAAAGCGACTTGGTTAACTTCTTTTTACCAAAATAAAGCATTTGCGAGGAAATGAGAAAGAGCCTTAATGCAGCTCTCGAGGCGCATAACAGAAAACTCTCGCCTTCGAACAGCAACGAAACTACGTCTTCAAAAATTCAATGCTTTCCTTTTACAGGCACTGACTTCAAAGTCACTTCTCTGCGCCCTTCCTCCGTAGATCTACAAGGAGTTCAAGGAGCTCAAGTGGATATTCTGAAGCTTCTGATTTTAAAATTGCATTTGGGATTCATCCGAATCACTGCTAGAAATAAAATCTGTACTTACCATTTAAAAATTTATTTTTTTTTATGAATTTATCTATAAAACGCTCAAAGGATAATCAAGAAGCAATTTCATTTGTATGTGAAACGTGAAAGCGTTGCGTTGTGAAGTGAGTGGCAGCAGTGTAGATGCGTTCATCATCTGATAATACAACTCGAGTGCGAGACGTTCGAATGAATTCTCGTTGGACTCGAAAATAAGCTCACTTTCAGCATGTGGTGAGACTCCGATTCACAAATAGGCCCTCCCTCAGGGTTAAGTACATATTATGCCCCTGATGTCAACATGTTAAATTTAGGTTTATTTGATTTTCCGCTTTGGGGACAACGAAAAGTATTTCCATAGTGAACTCATTTCTCTGAAAAACTCAAGGTAGAATTGAAGCTTAGAGCTTTCCATAGTGCTTCATTCACCATTTGTTTAGAGGATAGCAAAGTAATACTAGAAGCCAATGACTTTCTGAGTAGACCAAGACAAATATTACTACTTTTATTTCTTTATTTTTATTTCATTCAAATTAAACTCTTTGCTATAATTATTTTTACACAATCTTATTGAAATGTTCATTTTTATTGTGTACTTATATTTTATATATTTTTGTTTGTTTATTGAATAGTCCTTAGTGTCTTACATGTCCTCTTCGTCATTAATAGATAATTTATTATAATTTATAAAATTGTAAAGTGCTACTATATCGAAACATAAAGGTGAGAGAAAAAAAAAAAACATCAACATACGAATGGTCTCTTCATCAAGAAATAAGTTTAACGTGTTAATCGTTCTTTTTGTTTACATTTTATTGGGAATTCTGGGAGAAGGTTGTACAAATAAAATGTTTTAAAAGAAATAAAGGGGACAACGGTAGACGGATGTAACCATCTACGGAAAGAACGTAAAGATGAATGCAGCGCATCGGTTTATACCCAAACAATTCAAAATATCTTAACGGCAGAATGTTTGTTAGATGGAAATAAAAGGGCGAGAGTCGGTAGCCGGGTAGATTGGGTGCTCTAGTCCTGCTTTTTCATTGATTTCAGTGCTCTTTCGCGGAGCTGTTTTTCAAGATCTTCATTCACAACAGCTGGTTCGTCGTCATCGCTGCTGGAACTGTTATCAGCCTTTTTGCTCTTTTTTTTGTGTTTCTTATGTTTCTTGCTTTTTTTGCTGTGTTTTTTGTGTTTCTTATGTTTCTTTTTCTTTGCCTCAGCCTCTGAATATGAGGAGCTTTCATCTTCTGTATCGTGTCGAGATTTCTTGCCCTTCTTACGTTTCTTTTTTGGCTGATCAGAGTCCGAAGAATCATCGTTACCAGTCGTTGGGGGTTTTTGTGGCTTTTTAGACGCGGAAAGTGTTCTCTTGCGCGATATTGTTCGCTCAACATTTTTATTGACGCTTCGCTCATCGTCGTCTGTGTCGGAATCCGACTTTTTTATTTTCTCTTTTTTGTCTGGCAATCGTGAGCGTTTGTTTATTTCTGGTAGTTCCCGGGTCTCCGTGGAGATTTTTCGCTTTTGAGGTTCTACAGGTTTCTGTTCTATTTTTCGCTCAGGCTCTATTTCCTTTCGGGGTCTAGCTGCTTTGATCTGTTTTTCGGTACTACTTTTTTCATCACTCGAAGATGATTGTGCTCGACGAGATTTTTGTTCTTTGCGTTCAATCATTTGCTCTGGTTCACTCTCTTCACTGTCTGAGCTTTCAGATGAGCTCGATTCACTGTTGGGCTTGGTCTTTTTCCCCAATGACTTAATAGGTGCAGCCGCTGCAGCCAGAGGCAATTTCTGTACAGCTATTGCTTGTTTATCTTTTCCTCTCTCCTTTTCATGAGCTCTGAGGAACGGAGACGGGGTCCTTGAAAGACTGGTACTGTACTTATCTCGTGGGACAGGTTTCCGTGGTGGAATTACTGCTGTCCTTGCTTGTTCAACAATAGGTAATATTGGACGTTCTTCATCTGGCTTAGGCTTAACAGAACGATACATATCTTTCAAATGGTCAAATTGTTTAACATATTCAGAACGATCAACACTTCGATCTCTTCGTACGGGACTAGGTTTGCGATCATAACCAGATTTAAGTTTCTTTTCCGGACTGTCTTTTGAAAGCCGCCTTTCTGTACTGCTACTAAGTTTTCTAAGTACGGGTTTCTCCATTTTTGTGGGTTTTATTGGACTTGCACGCTTTTCGATACTCTTTCCCCGAGCCGGAGCCACATTTTCATCTTCTACATCCCAGTTTGGACTCTCAGAACGAACTTTAGGGGGTGCTGGTTCCCATCTATCATCATTTCGGCCCATTTTGCCAGGCATTGGTTTTGGAATTTGACGCGGTATGGACCGCCGGAAACTGTTACGTCTATCTGGTGATAGTGGTCGACTTTCTCGCGAAGGCATTCGTTGCATCGGCGGCGGCGATGGGCGACGATCACGAGATGCACGTGGTGGAGATGGACGACGATCCCGCGACGCACGTATAGGTGGTGGTGAAGCTCGACGTGGAGAAATTCGCAGTGGGGAAGTTCTTCGTCGATCTCTTGATACGTTCAATGGTGAAATCCGTCGTTCCCTAGAGGCTCTTATTATAGGGGAGCGCCGATCACGTGATCTTCTCTGGATTGGCGAAGGTGAGGGACGGCGAGGTGGTGGCGATACCTTTCTATCGCGGTAAGGAGAGGATCTTCGATCTCGTATTGGTGAAAACTTGCGGTCTCGCGATTGCCTTCTCATCGGAGAACGGCGGTCATACGGTGAACGACGATCTCGTGGAGACATATTGCGACGCATGCGATCACGACTCATACTACGACGACGATTTCCCATACCACGGCCTCGTCCACCTCGACCTCGGTTGTTTGGAGTGCGACGTCTATTGAATCTGAAAGGAGAAATAATTTAATCATTTAAAAAGTGTTGTACAAAAAAAGAAAAAGCGGCTCGCAATCTATTTTAATATAAAGGCAGACTATGTCAATGCTGAAAATTTCTTTACCCAACGATGAATCACTTACTCAAATGGACTTTTTAATCCTTTGATTTAAGAAATGAGTCTAATAGACGAAGAAAGGTCCAATTTTGTTTGGCAGTATATAATTAAATATACTAGCAGAAGTGCAGTCAGAGAGCTCTGAAAAACGACAACGACTAAATCAATGGTTAGCGGTTCATTCAATTAACAAAATGTACGAAACGCAGACAGATGCATGACAAAAACTCTGGAATGTTAAATGCAGAAAACTTAGTTAAATCTTTCCAAAAGAAGTAATCAAGATTTCAACTAAAGTTAACAGAACAGCTAGAGAAAGATGACACTCGACTACACTAAAGTAAATTATAATCCCATTCATTAATTACCTTCGTGGGGACCTAGAGCGTCTCATTGGGGACCGGGATCGGTTCCTTGATCTGGACCTTATGCGTGAGCGAGATCTTCTACGTGATCTTGAACGTTGTCGCATGGGTGAACGTGATCGATTCCTACCCATTCCACCACCACCCCCGCCACGTGGCGGACTTCGACCTCGTGGAGATCGTCGACCTTGATCAAAGCGCCTCATATCCTGTCTTCTTGGTGGAGCTTTATCCAATGAGCTACTTGACGAGGACTCCCGATTGTTCCTGTATTGCCGCTTTTTCTGTACGCTATTTTGATTTTTACGAATCTCAAAATCATCCTTGCCATTTGCTGGCGATAATGATAAACTTGTTTCTGAACGTGATCGCCGGGATTTCTTTCGACCTACTGATGATGCTGATGACGATGACGAGGAACTTGACGAACGTGATTTACCTTTTTTAACCACCGATCTGCGAATTTTATGAAAAGTATGAATAAGATGATTTTGTTTATTTAATTTAGTTATCGTCATAAATTACCTTGATCTGGAGCGACGTTTGCTTGACACAGGTTTCCTATTTCTAGAATGAGCCGACGAATGTGAATCTGAGCTCCTTGATCGACTTTTGTCGTTGCGTTTGGGTGCACTTGCTAGATCTAAAAGCTTTGCTTGTACCTTTGTCAATTTCTTTGATCCATCGCCGTCATGTCCGTTGAGTGATAGGTCAGCTGGTTTAGGAGAAACAGAAGATTCCTTTCTCTTTGTCGGCGATTTTGATTTAGATTTTCTCTCTGATGCCCGATAGTCTGTTCGAGAGCCATCTCTTTTGGGTCTCGATGATGATCGTGACCGGCGTCGGTTTGATGACTGCGTTTGCTGGGTTGGCTTACGATCCCTTGATCGACTGCGTCGCCTCCTCTCTGAGGAACGATGACGTGATCTTGAACGACGCCTATCCCTTGTTGAGTCCCAACGCCGTGGGGAGCGTTCTCTTGATGATTTCTTTGGCGGTGATCTATCTCTTGACTTTGGACGTGGAGAGCGGGCACGGTCCCTCGTTGGGGACTTGGAGCGCTCTCTGACTATTGGAGCTGCCATGGAGGACGAAGATGCTTTAACACCTCCACCGCCAACACCACCACCACCAGTATCTACAGTAGTAGTGGAATTACTACCTAAATTATTTGCTTCAGGCGATTTAGATCTAGATTTAGCTTTCAAGTGTGATCTAACCTGTTCAGTAATATTATGATTATGCGGCAACTGACTAATTGATGACAGCTCATTCGATCGTTCCCGGCGACGACTCTCGCTGTAGTCGCGATCCCTCTCGCTCGAACGATCACGTTTAGAAGAGGAATTGTTATGCTGATCCTCTTCTCGTTTGAGTATTTCCTCCTTTTTCTGGTTGATGAATTCTGCTGGTATGCCACTTTCACTTTCTTGGGCTGATAAGAGTAATGCCCAAAGTTCGTCCATAAACTGCC
The DNA here is from genome assembly GCA_963555765.1 of Orthonevra nobilis. Classification (NCBI taxonomy): domain Eukaryota; kingdom Metazoa; phylum Arthropoda; class Insecta; order Diptera; family Syrphidae; genus Orthonevra; species Orthonevra nobilis. The sequence goes on along the minus strand of OY743225.1, from coordinate 96,710,052 downwards.
TTGCATTTCGGCCGTTAAGAAATCCCGTCATATTGATCTGCATTTTCTTCGGACATGGAAATTTTTCCTCCTCCAGTTGGTTATAGACAAACTCCACAACGACATCATCTTCGATATGAAGTATGTCTGTGATTTTCTTGCTAATCCATGGTCGAAGCACGTCCAATTTTACTTTTGACATATCAACCCGCTTACTGAGGCAATCTCCAAACTTCATTTGCTTCATAAGTTTCTTTTCTTTGTCGCTAAACCGCGTATCCTGCTGCTTGTTAGTGCCCTAAAATGGAGAATAATATTAGTAATGTTAAATTTTATGCAAGCAATTCAAGAAAGGCTTCTATCCATTTTTTTTCTCGATTTCAGTTTCGCATTGCTCCAAGGCAGAAGCAGTTTAAATGCTAAAATGAATAATTGAAAAAGTTTGATCAGATAAAGACGGTGCAGCTTAATGTACATCTGTATTCGCATAGATTAGAAAATACAGACCATCAACATTCTGCCGTGCTGACTTGTCTAATCTACTGTATCGATGCAGCTATATGCTTCCTCTCGAGACATATGGGACTGGTGGATCCTCCATATAGATTGAATGAGGACTTGTCGTACAATTTAAGACAAGCTGTACGACAAGTCCTCATTAAATCTATATAGAGGATGGTCAAATTGCTAAAAAATCTTTTAAATTCCAACAAATTGTCAGTTAGTTATTTTGACAAAAAAAAAAATCGTACAAACTTAACAAATTCCACAAGACTTAATTTTGTGCAAACAGTGACAACTTAGGGTTTTAAATACATCAATCAGTCTCAGCTGAGAATCATATTAATCATGTTATTGGGCGAATATACGTGTACTTTGGTTGATTCCTAGTTTTACACCTATAGCCACAAAACGAAAACAAGTAAAAACTTTACTAGTACACAACTATGGCTTACTCTATATAGTATGCCATAGTTGTGAACTACAAACTTGATTTGCACTCTATGCACAGATTGCTAGATTACGTGATATGGACTTCTAAGATTTGATCATATATCGGGGAATCACAAGCTCGTCCTTGGTCGCTTCAGCAGTTCAACATAAGGTGTTGTACGTTCATGCATAAAACAATATAGACACAAAAACCAGCTGACGTATTTGATAAACTGCAATTCGTACAATCACCAGAACTCTTTCTTTCGCGGAGCTGTTTAACAAGATCTTCTCAAAATAGCTGCTTCAACGTAATCGCTGCTGGAACCGTTGTCACTTTTTCGCTCTTTTTTTTGTGTTTCTTATGTTTATTTTTCTTTGCCTCAGCCTCTGAATATGAGGAGCTTTTATTTTCTGTATCGTATCGAGATTTCTTGCCTTCTTACGTTTCTTTTTTTGGCTGATTAGAGTCTGAAGAATCATCGTTACCAGTCGTCGCTGGTGTTTGATAAAATGCAATTCGTTCAATTTACAGAACCCTAAATCTGATCGTTCTTCATTCAAATTATTTAAATACTACCCGCCTTTTTTGTGTCCACTGAACCAGACTTTGGAGCTCGCTACCGAGAACTGTTTAACAAACAAATGGAGACAGCCAATTCAAAAAAAAACAATTAACGTCCATTTTTTTAAATAGAACATAGTTTGATTATTTTTGTCTTAATGTAGTTCCTGCTCCTGTCTTTTAACTGTTCTCTTCTACATTTTCACGAGCATTACCTTAAGTTTGTATTATATTCTAATTTAGTTTTAAGTTACTTCTTATATTTTTGGATTATATAATTAATTTTGAACTTTTCCTTTCTATTTCAATTATGAAATGTATTTTAAAAGATTTCCTTGTACCCCATGAATTAAATAATTTTGAATTTAAAGGTCTGGCTCTTGGCTTCACAGCTTTTTTGGGAGCCAAGCCTAGATCCTCTATGAGTGTGTGCGAACCTACAATTTATTACCAAACTGCAGTCACAGAGAATTCAATATTCTAATTATCGAATTTAAGACGCCGTAAGATGAATTATTAATGTTAATGTAGATTAACTATCAAAATTTGTTCCGTATTGGAAGAAATACCTTCTTCTATGTCTTACAAAAGATCCAATTTTGCTAGGCATAACATATTTTTGTAACGATTTTTTATTCAATAATTTTTATTTCTAATCATTACCTACCCTTTAAACAAACCATTTATCTCAAAGTTTACTTTATTAAAACGATCGATGTACGATTTGTTCAAAAGTTTATCAAGTCCGTAACAATGCTTTAAGACGATAGGGAGGATTCTGACTTTGAATTCTGGTGATTTGTGATTTAGGAATATATCGATAAAAATACAATTATATATTAACAAAGAACAAAATATTATTTTTTGTACTAAAATCAAATTTACAATACAAACATCGTCAGACCAGATCGCAAATGGCTTCTGTAATACTATTTTGAACTCAGAATGGGCAGAGTAAATGAAGTACTCGATTAAATTCAGTTTTTCAACAGTAGAAAGATACAAAGGTTGATGCTGTCTTCTGAAGCATTCAACCCTAACATAAGAAATTCAACCATGCGCAAAAATATGATTCAAAAATAATATTCCATGTTAATTGAGAATTATGCAGCAAACAAACCGCATATGTGGCGTGAACGGGTTCGACCAAAAACGTGGTTCTTATAGTTAGTTCCCAAAGCCATTTTCTATTTGGATGCAATTATACCATCGGTCTAATATATCATTCGAGTATAATCCGGAAAAGAGCGAGTGAATCAAATCATCTCGAGATCAGAGAGGAGTAGATTTCACGTGAAGGATATGTCCTTGAGGAGTAAATGTTTCAGAAATCATACACAGACGGGACAAAAAGTATATTTAAATAAATAAAATACTCTGTAAGAAGGAAAAGCACCGAAATAATCGCAAGAGCAATAATTTAAATACATGAAAATTATTTGCAAAATTGTGAGAAGCAAAAGATTAAGCACATGATGAAAGTATCTCATGGAATAGACAACCACCGAACCTCGGACTGTTGCATAAAATGGAATAAATTGCTTAAAAAATTAAACCAATTAAAAGTCAAACCGTTTGTTGAATAGTAAAACAATTGGACAAGATGAAATGAGAAAAACTATATAAGGAGGTCAAGATAGATAAAGTAAATCGCTAAAAATATTATAAATTTTTGATAAGAACAAAGTATAGTACTAGAACAATTTAAAAAGTCTCTTCAAGAATAGAGAAAGAAGGATATAATGTTCCATTAGATGACTCAATGATTATATCGGTCATCACAAAAATCTGATAAGTTCCGTCCTATGTACACACTGAGGATAGAATTTTGAAAGGTGTTTGTTAAAGCACGCAATTACTGGAAAATCTAGAGTACAAATATCTTATCGATCTTTCAATCTCGATTCAGAAATCACATGCGAAGCAGTGGTGAGCTACGTTTTAACTTTTATAAGCGCATTCTAGACAATAGATCATAGTTTATTAATTAAAAAAATATCACTTAACATTATTTGAGATGAAGATAATTTGGTTGAAGTCAGTTCTATGAAATTTATCGCAAAGGCCAAAGTCAAAACGTGTGTCTGGTTAAATCGCAGTTGGCACGGTAGTCTTTCGGTTTTTAGTATACCTTTCGAGGGTACCATTGAATAGAAGCCTATCCAATTTAAAATTTAAATTTTCAATCGGCGTGGGTTTGCGTGGCGCCGAGCGTGAGGTTCCGCTCTCATATCTGGAAAGGACCATCTCACTTATTTCCACTTCTCGAGTACAACTACCAAGAAAAAGCTTCTGGAAAATTGCGAAGCTAGACCTGGCTGCCAAAAGATCTGATACGCTTAGAATTCTTTTAAGAACGTTTTTTGATACTTTTTACCAAGGGCACAACTACACACAACGAGGACATGTTAACCACGACAACGAAACAGACTTCAAGGGAACATTTTAATTGTTTTTTTTTCCTATTGTACAACCCAAGAGAGGTACCGTTTTCCTTATGAAATATTGTAACTGAAGTATCTCCCTATGGAAATTACGTTTTCTAACGAGTAAAGTGACATACATTCACAAAAAATGTGTTCGCATGTTGCCTCCTCTTCCAGGCACAGTCGACATTCCTTATCGCGACACAAGTTCATTGTGTTAAGGTTGAAATTCTTAAACTTTCTTTGTCAAGAATAAGGATTTCCTTATCGGAATGAGGCCTCGCTGGGATTTCCTAAAACTTTCCCCATTAGTCCATTGCTCAAGGCGAAGATTGTTTTTCTATTTGTTCATCAGCGTTGTTGCTGTTGGCCAAACCAGTTGTGACTGCGAAGGGAATGCATTGTATCGTAACAAAATTTGACGGTTTTGGAGTCCATTAGGTTGGGTGATAATGTCCTCAGTGCTGCCTGGCTGTTTGAAAAGATTTGGATTCTGGCGCCCTTAATACCCTTGAGAAGACTGTTTCTGACGCAAATCTCAATGGCGTTGATTTCAGCTTGAAACACGGTAGAGCTGTCAAAAAGACTCTAGCACCAACTCCACAATCCATTTTTGATCCATTCGTGTCAAATAACCTGCCGAAATCGTTCATTCTGACCATGGCTATTGTACAGAACATGTCTATCTCAGAGATTCAGTTGAGTGTCCCAAGGTGGCCCACTATGTCGTCTGGCAACAAAACGTAATTTCTCGAACAAGCAACAGAATGAGTAATAATATTCATACTGCAACTAGCCGTATAACGAAAACTTTTATTTGACCTTTTTTCATTCCTCTTGAGACTTACACGTTGTTGTACACGAATCAGATGGCTTTATCTGATCGTTTAATTAAGCTAGCTTTGGAATTAGATCTAAAATTCTAGTTGATTTTTTTTTAAAACACCAACAATGGCATCAAAGACATCTTTTCAATGGGGAATACAAAGTATGAATAATAAATAAATAATAATAATAAAATAAATAACATATATGAGGACTGTTCGTATGTCCCAGTGTAATGGAAAATTGCACTTTAGTTTCTCGCGACTGAATAATTAAAACGGAAGTTGCACAATTTCCATTAGGTCACGAAATTTTGAAGCTTCTAGATAATATTGCACAAAATTAATTAAAAAGTGTATCTGAAGTAAATGAGGTTGATTTATTTTCTGAATCATGTAAGTAAGACCGGACCGAGATTTATTTAAACATTTAATATTCCCACAACCATTGAAAGAAATCCTTCCCTTCAAAGCTGAAAAATTCAATTTCACTAAGAATCTACCGAGCAATAAACATGTTTATATTAAAACCCATGAAAAATAGAGCTGAGATATCACAGATACTATTCTGGGAGTATTGTTGTTTCTTCTTAATTGTTGATAAATGATATGATTTGGTGATGCTGAATTCCACGCAGTCAACAGTATGCCCTTGTACGAAAAATTCACGTTTAAACAACTTGGATTATTTTTCAAAAGTAATAACATACTAATTGAATCTCAATCTGGTTTTGGAAAGAAGAATTCCTGTGAAAGTGCCCACAACAAAATGGAAGCAGTGTTTTTGAAGGAAAATATGTATTAAAAGTTTTCATAGACCAAAAACGTGCTTCTGAAACAATATATCGATCCATACTCCTAATGAAATTACAAAAATGCGTAATTCAAAACTTGGAACTTAAGTTGTTAAAAACTTTCCCAAAAAAAAAGAACTCAAAAAGTAAAAGGAAATGGAAATTTTTTGGACCTTAAGTACACATCGAGTTCCTCAAAGGTTTGTAATAGGGACTCTCATGTTTGCCATCTATATTTACGACATAGTTTGTGCTTTAAACCAATGTCAAATTTTTACTGATGATCCATTTATCTGACATCGATGAATGCCACAAGAAGATCCAAGAAGACCTCGATAATATTTATTTATGTTTGGTTATGCCAAAATATATTTAAATTGAATGCCAACAAAACTTAATGTATGATTTTATCGACTAGGAGCAATGTTTATTTTAATTCAAGTTTAATTATTGAAAAGTAAATAATAGAAAGAGTTGATAAAATAAAAACCTTGGTATCATGATAGATAATAACCTATCATTGCTACAACGCTGTTATCAATGAAAGTTAAATTGCTAGACTTCAAATATTACAGAACAAAGCTACATTATTTAAAATGTAATATTCAAATTCCTGCTGGCAAAGAGTCGTTTTAAATATGCTTGTTTGTTATTAAAATAAATAAAACTTAATGCCAAAACATTGATTAAGATATATTCAGTATGTTCGTATGTTGAAGTTTATGCATATTCACTAAGAAATATGAATGATTTAAGACTTTTATTTTCTAGCTGCCAAAGTTCAAAATTCATTTATCTACAAAGGTTTTTCAGTGAACTACCAAGGCAAATGTTAATCAAATTAAAAGAAGTTTTACCAATGTGTAATTATGTATATACCCATGCACCTGAAAAATTAATAATTTTAACTCTAACTCTATCTATGACATTCTTCGTTAATAATGACTTTAAGCTTAGATTTCTAATTGTTTTTTAATGAAAGATAATAAAAATATTATTTTGATTTAAGGTGTTAAAAGAACAATTTAATATAGATTTTGGTTTAAAGAATTCAAGCAAATAAAGAAGATAGTAGTTAAGATATTCTGTTTACAAATTTCCATGAATTAAAAAACATTATTCAAGTTCGATGTTTTGTAAACACTATTGCACAGGACCTTAACATTGTGGACAAATCATACAGCTACTTAAGTTTGACTATTATGTAAGGAAAAGAAAATTAGAAAAATGCAAATGAAAGTTTTGGATTCCCCTTCAAAAGTAAATTCCAACTGAAACTCGAGTTGGATTGATGTGCATATTTAAAGCTTCAATTGCACTATTTGTGTAAGAATATCAGAGTTGTAAACGGTTAGGAAGTGATCTCTGAATGAAACAACTAGTGCATTTCAAAACTCGTTAAGGTACTAGCTGCCTGGTATAACTGATCCCTAATACCCAAGATGTGGCCACCGTGTGTAAAGAGGAATTTTGTCCACATTATCTCACAGCCGTCGTTATCCTTTAAATGAAGAGAATCATCTGTTTTTTTTTTATATATTCATTTAAGGCAGGCTCTTCCTCTTCATTGTTAGAAAATCTTTAACCTCTGAGCCAACATCATTTTTAAAAGTTGGAAACTGAGAGTTTTAAATCTGTGATTAACGAACAAAACTTTCCTTTATTTTTTTCTTAATCTCATCACCCAAACATAGCATAATCGAGGAAATGTATCCCTGCCACATGACAAAAAAAACTAAGAACAAAGCCTACAGATTGAATTAGTCTTGGTGGACTGAACTAAAAAATACTAGGCCTGTTCATGCGATTACAAAGCGTGCAAATTTTAAGGCATTCTCTTTAACAGGTAGTCAACAAGGTATACTTTTTATTATTTCATTAGTTAATAATAAATACATAATGATGGTGTCTGAAATATTAATAAAATTCCTTAAGCACGTGATAAAAACTCTCTGATCTTTTCCTGCAGCAACAAATGATAACAGCTTTTTCTATAGAAAAATTTAATGAGGCAAATAACATTGTGGTCCATAGGCTGAATGAGTGAAGTTACATTTGGAGGCATCCGAATTTCGTAGTTATATATGAGGTTATATTCCTAAATGGTAGACGGTTTTTCCCTATGCATATAACTAGTGGCTTAATTTTTGCCGACCTAAGGTATAAGTGCATGTCACAAGAGTTTTCCTTTGCTTTCCTTTTATTACTGCCCAGGAGCAGTTTTCTCAACTGATGCCACAGTTTCCCTAGTAGAAGCTTCTAATAAAGTTTCAACTCATAAGCGTTCTAAGTTTGATCTGGGTTAAGATCAAATTATTCTCTTAAGTTGCTTCCTAAATGGACACAAGTTCTGATTGTGACTACAATATTTCCCCCGATATTATATATATTTATAAAGCGCATTTTAGACCACATGAGGTTCAGATGCTTTCAGTGTCCTCCTATTTGCAAGACTAAAGTAAAAATTAGTCAACGTGTTTTTTGTTAATACTACATGCGGTCGACTTGATTATTCCATATTTTTTTGCACAAAGCACGTAGATTTTTTATTTTTTTTTTATTTCGATAAGGCTATTGCAAGGACTTTATTTAAAGAACGCAAAGCAAACGGTAAATTTGCTCGAAAGATTGTGTATTCTTTGCAGTTCGATTTTTTGTCTTAAACTGTTTAAAATATGATATCAATCTAAAGCGGTTTACCTATTCACTTGCAGTCTGTATACAATTTTGTGTGCTCACTCTGTTGAATTATTCACTAAATCAATGTTCACTGTACCGAGACTGTACTTCCCTTTTCATTTTTCCGTTTCAATTTATTTTTTGAGCGTTGCATAAATTTTTTCACGGGCCAACCTCTCGCGACCATTCCAGTGAGAAAAAACTGTCAAGAAAAGCTTCTGAGGCCGTTTGGATTCGGCAATAAGTTGTAGGTCCAACCCCCGCCAATTGCGAGAAATTGTTAGACGCGCAGCGACAAGGCTAGCTGCAAATTTTAAGGACCCATGCTATAGTCTGGTGAAAGGCACTTGAGAAGAATCATCGTACAAGAGTCACGACAGTTCAAAGACTTGGTTGCTTAGAGGTGAACGGAACTAAGAGATCGATACCAATGGCAGCACTGGAGATAATGCCGAATGCCTAAAGAGACGCCACTATCCCACTGCAATGGAAAGCCTTAAAGAGAAACACTGAAACGGACTATATCATCCCCAAAACAGACTGTAACAGGAAATTTTGTGGTTAAGTTCCTAGTAGGGTGGAGTGGGAAAATGATGCGGTCTGTTCTGATGTTGGGCTAGCCAAGCATGCAGTACTCTGTAAAAACATACTAAATACAACGGAAATGATCATTGGCGATAACCATCTACAGATAAAATCCAAGCTGTTAAGATGTGCAAGCAACAAATGAACATAATATCAGCAGTCAATACAGAGATCAAGATTGGCAACTTATCAAATTCTACCTTATGTATTATTTTTATTGACTCGGAAACAACAGACAGACTAACATACGCTGAAGTCAAACTTAATCATTTGCAATAGCCAGGCTTAATAGATCCTAAATCGAAAAGATATGTGTCTCGTCTCAAGCATAATAACAGACAACTGCATCATAGGCACTCATGTGGAAGGACTCGGGATACCACATGACGACCTTTACAAACGGCTGCAGAGACGCCGATGAAATAGAAAGTGTACGTCGACTGCTCTGCGAATGTCTGCGGCTAGTGATCGCAACAAGATTGAGAAATCATGGGGTGGACAAGCTGGCTTATGCTGCTGGATGGTTCAGCGGTTTAATTTTTTTTCTTCCATATATACATATCGACTATGGGCACAATGGACCCAATGTGGTCTAAGTGTGTCGCAGGACACCCATACTAACCGAAATGAATGAATGATAGGCACTGATCAATTGCGCTTATTTCATGGGGGATCTGTTGCTTACATCAATATCATCGTTTGGCTCAATAAAAGATAAGACAACTCATATCTGAAACGTTATTACATGTAGATATTATTTCTTTTCATTGCAACATGTCTATCCTGTTCTTCTCTGTATTCCAAAGACCGCCATAACGACATATTGCGTTCTGGACATTATCAATCAATCTGAGCATAATAGTCATGTCTTCATGTGGTACAATTCATTGGCAATTCTTTAGAAAAATGAGTATATTCAAATTGAGAAGAACACATTTTCGCCAACTAAATCTTACATGTACTATATAACAAATTGATCGGGATGGATTTAAGGACATTTTCAAGCCACATCGGCTCACAAATTGCTGTACCGCGGAACAATTCTTCTAGTTTACAGAAACTGATAAAATACGACTGCGCGGTGTCCAGCTCTACACCGCCTAGCGCGATAAGAAAAATCGCAAGATTTGAGTTGAGAATAAAGCGTCTTTGCATTCAGAGTTGCTACATATTCGAAAATATTGATCTCTTAAACTTCAAGTTTTACCTCAGCAGAGAAGTCTTTGCTCCTAGTGAAATAAAAATAAAGGCATCAGCAAAGAAACCGTGGAATCGGCACCGAAAGTTCTACAATCCGAGTTATCATTTATTTTATATAAAAAGAGTCAAACATATCTGACGAGGCACAAATTAAGTCGTGAAAAATACTTTTCAAAATGTTAAGAAAACTGACTATGACTTGATGCTTTGGAATTTTGTGAGAGTAAGTATTGTAAACTATTGTATTGTATTATAACCAAATTACTTTGTCTCAGCCTTTTGTCGCATGCGCACTGAAAAACAGGATAAAAGACTACAACTCTTGTTAAGCGTTCAGAGAAGTGTAACAGCGTGGCTTTGGATATTTAGTGGCAGACGTCTACAATTTAAAAAAAAACCGACAAACTGTATTTGAAGAACAAATGTGCGTACCTTAATATGCCACATCAATCTAAATGCAGTCAATAAGTTTTCTTGTTGGAATTTATGTCAGAACAACACAAATAAAGTTTGTTGTATCTAAGAACCAATTAAATGCGGAAGCCCGCCAATTCACTTAATGTGAATTTTCTAAGTTTGTTTGTTTTTCTATAAATCTTCCGTTTAATAATTCATTTTAAAGTGAGGAAGAATAATAACATACTCAAGTATGTACTTAAAAAGTATTTAAACTTTGCTTGCTTCTGTTCCGAGGTAATTTATTATGTCTATGAAGAAAAATAGCTATCATTCGGTAAATATCGCAATCAATAGTTTTTGCCTACTGCGCGCAAAACATTTGTAGACGAAATTCTACACAATGTGTTTTGCCCAACTGGCAGGAGCTTAACACGCCTACCTGCATTTTTATTCAAACAAAAATTATGTTGAGCGAAGACATCACAAGAAACAACTAAACATTTTGTTTCAGGCGTATTAAAAAAAAAAAAAAAAACAGAAACTCTGTAAATTCATGTACATATAAGTATAGCTAGCTGTAAGCACATAGCTCATATCCAGCACATTTTTGCCGGTTCTTTTTTTCATTAACCAATCTTACCGTGAACATCATTGCAGTCGTGTACTTGTACTCCTTGTCGACAACGAAGAAAAAAAAACTTAATTGGATGTTAATGTGGAAGTACACTGGGCCTGCACTAAATAATGATTAGCACACAACAAATCAGTTTAAAAAATCCAAAATATTTTTCATTGTAACGCAGTGGATTATTCTGCTTAGTTTTTTTTCGTTTTCTGAAAATCAAGAAAAAAGTTTCCACGGCTTTTTTTGTCGGATTCTTATCGGTTTTTCGCAAGCTTTCAATGCTAATGTAGTTAGTTTCTTTTTTTTTTCAAATTGTATTCACTTTAGCTTGAGTTAAGCATTTTTTGATAAATAACGTGTTAATATATACAATGGCTATTGTATTTTATTTTCCTATGCGATTAAGTGCCAAATATTAAATAATAAATATTTGCGGCCACTTTATTAACACTCCGAATTTTATTTCATGCGGTCTACGGTAGTGCAAAATGGAGACGCGACGATTGGTTTAACGAAGAAAATAAGCAGACTTTCGTTCAATGGATTTCAACCGATTGTCGCGCCACCTTTGGGCTCATAGTGGAAGCGTAGCATAAGAGACGTTGTTCAGAAGTACATCGATATTTCCTTGTTGCATGAATTTCGTATATCTTGTCGGTTTAAAAAGAAAACCTTGTAAATCCAAAATTTTAAACAGGAGGAAGGAAAGTTTCTTACAAAGCCCAACGCTTAAGTTAATAATTGTATTTTAGCACCTAAATTAATAAAAAAATCGCAACTTTATTTAAAATTTTTAGAGAGTCTTCTGTATAGACTTGTCTTTGTCTGGAACTATCCCCATCCTCAAATTTCTGTTACTTTTTTTATAAATTCGAAACAGTCAAAAAAGGTGGTCCAAAAATGTTTTTTTTTTTCAGGCAGTCGCCATTTTGTGAAAAAAAATCTTACCAATTTTTCCGTAGTTCCAGACATTCCGACATTATTCTGGATAAATAATTCTTTTTTGGTTTCGATTGCTAAGAGGGTTGAAATCGTAGGTATGGTGGGTATGGTCTTTCCTACAAATGTTAAATGTTATCTCAAAACATAATAGATCTACAGTCCATTTTATGTATTTTACAAGAGGTGGCTTTTTTAATTTAATTATAAAAAAACTACGAGGTCCAGGAATTAAATTCTTTGAAATATATTTGACAAGTTTATTGTAGGATTTCACTCAATATACCAGTTCCTTGTTAGACAAACATTTAAAAGATAAGAAATAAAAGAAATAAAATTTTTGTTAAAAAAAATATTAAAACTCTGCCATTGTAACGTCATTTCCAGCGAACCCTCGCAATAAAGGTGCGTCCGCGTTGACAGCAAAACTCCTTACCGGATCATCAGCAGAGAAAAACAAAATTAATATGTTTAAGTTAACCTTAGAAACTAGAAATTGAACGAAGATAAAAAAAAGTGATAATAAGATTTTTGGCAGAACTTTTTACAAAAAATTACAATTTCAGTAAAAATGTCTCTACATTTTTTTTTAAATAGTTGTTATCGAAAAAATAAAAATTCTTCGTCCAACTCCTTGTGAAATGTATCTCGAAGACCTGTGTAAAATTTCATCAAGATCGGTTAAGTAACTCTCAAGAAATCTTGAGACAACCGATTTTGAAAACACACTTGCGCGCTAAGCCTACCTAACCTTGAGGGCGTACATTCTCAAGGCTGTGTCTTTGAAATTTTAACTCGGATCAACTTGAACATTAAGGATAACATTCAATATATGTAAAATTTAATTTAATAAGACAATGAAAAAAAACGTTTCTTTTCAAGACGTGAAACTCAGGTTACCCCTTAAGGGGTTTTACCAATTTAAAATTCCAAATTAGAAATTTTCGCAATTCAAATTTTAGTTAAAGTCATTACTTAAGTCGATATAAGTGGTTTTGTTTTAATAAAAAAACATTAATTAATCCACTTAAATTCATTAATTCATTCATCCAGGAATTTAATTGTTTCAAATAAACGTCATACATTTTTTGAGGATTTCACTCAATATACCAGTTCCTTGTTAGATAAACATTTATTTAATTTATAGATAAACATTCATTTGAAAATCATGATTTTTTACCAAAGAGGTCAATTGTCACTTTCACCAAAATGCCCTTATGAATTTTTGCATTTCAAGTTTTAGTTAAAGTCATTGCTTTAGCGATTCAATTCGTTTTGTTTTAGTAAAAAAAAAACATTAATTAAGCATATTCATTTTTAAAATAAAGTTTCGAAAATAAAATCAAAAAAATATATTTAAAAATTAAATTTGTCTCATATCAACATTTTATGCGCACGATTCATATTTGAACGCGTACCTTAATTTGCTTTGTCTTTTATTGTCACTTACTTCTATTTTATATTCACTTCCATGCAGACGAAATGGGCTTCGATACCGTCTGGTTAGAAGCGCTCTTTTACAAGTTGAACAGGCTTGGCATAAGCAAACCATTGCTGTTCATGCTTTATAACATGCTTACAAATAGACGGTTCGTTGTGAAGAATGGCAATGTTACTTCTATTTGTATTTTCGAATTAAAAAGAGGTCTACAACAAGGTGCAGTTAATTCTCCAATACTTTTCAGCGTTTTTACGATTGATCTTGTAGGTTCTCTTCACCATGCCATAGCGTACGCAGACGATCTGATTGCGTACAGATCAGGACCAAAGATTGAGGACATCAGTTTGAACTTGCAATGTGACTTTGATAAAATCCAGCGTTATTGTGACGACTGGAAGTTGAAAATTAGCTACCAGAAATCGGAGACTATCCTTTTCAGGACTCCACTGTCTAGGGCCTCTTGGGATACAAGAAAGAATTGGCGAAAATTCTTGATCGTGGGACAACACGGGCAACCATTGGCAAATCGAAGTGTAGTCAGATACCTAGGGCTCTGGCTTGACCAATATTAATATTTTAACAAACATAGAGCCAAGGCGACTTTTGCCATGACAAAGAGACTGTTTTATAGCAGCCAACTCGATGCCAGGGTAAAAGTCATCTGCTACATGGCTCTTGTTGGGCCAATGATTACTTATGGCTGTCCTGTGTGGTTCAACGTGACAGCAAATTCGATGGAAAAGATTCGGGTTTTTGAAAGGCAATGTCTCAGGGCTTGTCTTCGCTTATATAGAACTCCAGAGTCCCAATACAAAAAATTCTATCGCAATGAGGTCCTATACAATGAAGCAAACCTGATAAGGGTAGATAATTTCGTAATAAAGCTTATCCGAAGGCACATTGCAAGGGCAATGACTTCGATCAACAACCTGATCTCCGGGGCTTTCTACCCCAACGATTTGTATCACGAAAGTATGCGCCTTAACGGTTTCGTCCCTCCAGAGCGGTTCCTCTACCTCGATTCTAAAGGTCTGATCCAGAGCAAGCTCGCGGTGCCGCTAATCTTCCACTTCGCCCGCTCAAGAGTAGACAGGCGACTCCCATACAATCGAGACATCGCACGCGGCTCCGAAGAGTGTCTCCGTTTCAGTAGGGCGGTATCGGTCCGCGACGTAGCAGATGTACGAAAGCAGCACCAGCAATTTTGGTGGCTGGTAGATAATTTGTAGGGAACGCCCTCGTTGAATGCTTCCAACGAAGGCGAACTACCTTTCGGGGCAAAGTTTGCCTCTTTCTTTTCAGAAAAGCCTTGGCCGGCTTAAATAGATTTAGATTTAGATTTAGTTAACTTTAAGCATAAGTAGGAATTGCTGATGGAATATATATAACAATATTATATATATATTGTATGTATATATATATTTATTCCATATATATTTCATCAGTTTTAAGGTATTTAGATTTAAGTGTATTTTTAGGTTATTTAAGGTATTTTAAGTTAGTTTTATATAAAAGAATAAAAAAAAAAGTCCGGATACTAAGTTTTTTACATTCATTTTTTCTTAGTTCATACCTTGCTGTTAATTTTAAGAATTAAATAAAAACAAAAAGTTAGTTAAAGTCGAAAGATATATCATAAGTACTAGGTTTAACTTAGAGCGCCCGCATAGGGCCAGTAAGTTAGTTAAGAATTAATGATAAATAAACTAGTTTAAGCGTTTTTGTCTAGTTTTTAAGAAATTCATAAAGGTTAATAAAAAAAATGCATTAAAACTGAAAAAAAAAACTGCAGACAAAATGGGTACATAATGTTGTTTTGTCCAAAAACTTGGAAAAAAAAATACATTTTTAACTCGTAAAAGCTATAAGCTTTACATTGCCCTGCCCGGTTACGGTAGACAAAAAGCACCTTGCACTTGGGTTAAGAAAAGGCCGATAGTTTGGTTAAATATAAAAGGTTTATGAACAAGAACAATGTTTGTTTTTTTTCCAAATAAGTCTGCGATAATGTCCCTTTTCCATGGGACATTGTTCTTAGGCTCTTTTTGATTTTTTGTCAAATGATGCTGAACGACGCGGCAGTCCTTTCTTTGAGCATCGATTAATCTGTACAAGAGTATCATTTCATCAAGGCTTTACATATAATACTTGCTAAATAAGAAACTTATAAATATTTCCCTAAGCTTAAAGGTAAAGTTTTCGAATTTCTGACGAACAAGGGTAAGAATGAGATGTCGGTGAAGTTTTACGCCATAAAAAGAAATATTTTTGTTGATGCATGCCAGGCGAGGAAGACACTGTACTAAAGAAAAGCGATCTCTAATTCGAAGGCTTCTTGCCGATGCTAAAATATATGAAGAAAAGCCTGAAACTCGAGGTCAAAAAAGAGTTCTATCTGCGAGAACGATAAAACGCATTGTTCGATATTCGATAAACAACTCTAGTGCTCCAGCTACAGAGATAAAAAAAGAATTTAAATTAACAGCGAGTGTCGTTACAGTACGAAGGGTAATTATAGAAAATATTTTGCATGCCTACAGTCCAAGAAAGGTCCCACTTTTAAGAAAACAACACCTTTCCAAAAGACTTGAGTTCGCCAAAACCCATGTTGACTGGCCGATCGAAAAATGGAGAAATTTCCCTTTGGACAGACGAGAGTAAAATTGTTTTGTTTGGCTGTACAGGGTCTCGAGAATACGTGAGGCGTCCACCAAATACTAAGTACAATCCTAGGTATACGAGAAAAACGTTAAAACATGGGGGGTCCAGTATCATGGTATGGGCATGTTTCTCGTACTATGGTGTAGGGCCCATATTTTGGATAAAAGGGATAATGGATCAGTTTTTATATATTCACATCCTCGACCAAATCATGCTTCCTTATGCTGAATTTGACATGCCAATCAAATGGGTGTTTCAACAAGATAACGACCCGAAACACACGAGCAAAACGGCGAAAAATTGGTTTCAGTCAAAAGGAATTGATGTCATGGGTTGGCCTGCTCAATCCCCAGACCTCAATCCAATTGAAAACCTCTGGGCAGATGTGAAAAAAGCTGTTTCCGAAGCAAGCAATGGTAAAAAATAAAGGTTTTACAACAAAATACTAAGTAAAGTAAACATTACAGACAGTTTCGAAATTCTATTTTTATGGTTTCAAGATTTATAATTTCAAAAATACCTGCAAAGTTTGGAGAGAAGTATTTGTAATAATGTCCCATGCCAGTTTAATAGTTTCTTTTAGTTTTTCAACGGTATTATTATCAGACGACATAATGCTTTTCACAAATTCTCCATCGGATTCGGGGCAGTACTTCTTACTGGCCAGGCCAAAACATTAATATTTTTAGAACAGAAAAAAAACACGGTTTGACGACTCAGGCAGCATTATCCTATTGAAATACAACAAGGATGGATAACCGTAGTCCTAGGTGAACCCAAAGGTTCAGTATTAGGAGCGTTGTTATTAAATATATATTTTTTATGAAAAGTCAAATGTTGTTGAATGTTTTCCTTTGCAGCTTTTTTCGTGTAGTGATTTGAATTTGGAAAATTCAATTTAATTAATTAAAACGATTGGATGAATGGTTTCGAATGAACAACTTAAGTGCAAATGTTAAAAAAACTAAGTGTTTGTATTAAAGCGGACAGTCTGATAATAAATGAGGAAATTTCTGAGCGTTTATGCGAAAGTAAATATCTAGGTGTTATTATAGACAACAAACTTAATTTCAATAGCCAAATTGAACATATAGCTCAAAAAAATAAGTTTTAGTAACAATGTGCGTTATAGGAATAATTTACGCGTCCCATTTTTCGGACACAAAAAGCGAAAAATATTGTTTTGAATTATTTATTGAAATGCCTGATGAATTAAAATTAGAAGTTCAATTCATAAGATTTAAAACAAATATTATTCCCAATTTGAAATTGAAATATGATTAGAGCTAAAAGTATGGTCCTATTTTTTTAAATTTAAAAAATTGAACTTAATTGAAAAAATAATACGAGGTCAACTCCATCTTATTCTTTACTTCGTTCTATCATTGCATAGTCCAATCGCACAATACATGTGTTTCTGGGAACACATTTTCGTTGGTATAAATCCAATTTTTACCAATTGCACAGAAACAAACGAAAAACATAACTTTTCGGTGGAAAAACCGTCAGGTCCATTCAGGCTGAATTCTTTTCGTCACTTAAGGGCTTAATTTTAAATTACAGACCAAACAAAACTGTATGTGACCGGTTGACTTTTTTCTATAAATAATATATTTTTTCTTAATTAAAATTATATTGGGCAATCCTTCCTTGCTCCTTATTTGACAAAACCTTCTTCCTGGCATTTTTGATCAATATATATGAAAAGAAGTTTCCGGAGTAAGAATCGTTTCAAAAACTGTTGAATTTACATCGTACTTCTTTGGCAGTGCATGTTGCTTCACTTCAGTTAATTAAAAATATGTTTTTATTTATTTAATAGAAAAAATTATATTTGAAATTGTCTTTAAAAAGTATAAGTAAACCAAAAGCGAGTTTTTTTTAAATAATGTTAAATATTTTTAATATTAAGTAATTAGATATATAGTATATTTTAATTCTGGCATTCCCTTTAATATGTGAACGAACTTATAGGTGCTGCTCCGGCCAACGACAACGGGACCTGTGCCGTGTGGATGCGCCGTTTGGTTCAACATGAGAGCATGCTTGGACGGAAAAGATTCGGGTTTTCGAACAAAGGCTTGTCTTCAATTATATAGAAATCCAGATCGTCATTTAAAAAAAAAAATTCTTTTTTTATGAGGGGCCATCCTAACGAGGTTGTCCAGCTATTTTTACCCCAACTACATGTTCCACGAGACAGTTCGCCTCAACGCCTTCAAACCACCAGAATATTTCCTCTATATCGATCTAAATGGCCTGATTTAGGAAAGAAATGCGGTAGCATTAAGCTTCTCGAAAAGTGTGGACAATCGGCTTAGCTACAATGAACTCGTCGCGCGCTGCCATATGTTTCAGTAGGGTGGTATCATTTCGATAGAAGAGGGTTGTTAAACGGGAGTGCAAACATTTTTGGTTAGAAAAAGATGCTTCGTCTTCGTCTTCTTAATTTTGTTGCCTCATGGGGAATAAAAAGCAAAAACTCAAATTAATTGCACGTCAAACTTTATTTAATTTAATTTATTAATTTATTTAATTTAAGGTACTCTCTGGCTCTTTTAGCTTAGAGTATTAAAAGTAAAAGCTTTTCTAATTGTAATTTGTTTTGTTTTGCCTTTAATTGTTATTTTAATAAATAAAATCTTTTATTTGAGGTAAGATTTTTTTTGCTACGACATTTTTAACCGCCAGAATTGTTTTCCGCTCATCCATGATTTGTTATAATTTATTTACTTGTTACCTTGTCTCTTAATTCTTCTTAGAATTTTCCTTTCTAATGGATACTTGGAGATAAAAGTTAATGAAAACCTTCACATAAGGAATTGTCAAAATTTAAGGATACCAACGCAGAACCAACTGAAAAACTGAAAATCTTACCTTTGAAATTCGATATGATTGTTTTATGCTTGTAAAAATAGTCTTGAATAGAAAAAAAGGTTGCTATTAAATCAGCAAACGGTGCAAGTTTAACTTTAAATAAATTAATAGATTTTTCAATTTTATTTTGAACTATAAATTATGAAGCAACAAAGAAATTTGTTTCCTTTTTTTTCAAAATACATATTTGACTATGTATGGTCTTCTTATGTTAATTAATGTCATTTGTTTATATAACTACTATACAAATGAATATCTTTTTTTTGTGTGTTACTAAATGGTAGTTTCATTTAGAATATTAAACAATAAATAAATGTACTTAACTAATGTGCTGTGTTTAGTTTTTTGTTTAGTGTCGCTTAATTATTTTACAATAAATGAAATAAAAGCTATTCGGTGTCGCTCAATGGCTCACACGACATGTTCTATGTTTCTTAACCCCGAATACATTTTGTTTATTTTTTTTAATTCTTATCATTTTACATTCAATCTATTCATTCGACTGTCATTTTTTCCAACCATGACAATCAGATACGAGTATGTTTATGGTTTGCATTTAATTTTGAAAAAAAAAAAAATGCACACTGGAATCGAAAACACTATAGTACTAAAATTTTGTTTTTCAGCGAATAAGGCGAGAGTCAAAAATAAATATTAATTGATGCAAATTTAATTTATCTTAATAAGTAATGAAACTAAGGTATCATATTTGGTTCCTGTGGTGCTCCCGTCGAATATTTAGGCTTGCAAACACATCCGCTTTCAACGAGCACATAGTCTTGGCCCGTAAGTGTCACTGGACCCAAGGGTATAACTAAGAACAGATATGGTACATAGGTTTGAGTGCATTCGCCGCGAACCACATCGCATTCGGAAGATCTGAAAAACAAAAAATAAGATCATATTTATATCTCAACAAAAACAGAAAAAATAAAATAAAAAAATGTGTAGATCTCGAAAACATTTTTTAATGGAACAACAGTCTAAAACAATGGAGCACAAAAGCTACTTAAAATAAATTAAATTAGAAAAGCTGGGCGTTTCCTAAAAAACAAAGCAATCTTCAGAACGTGTCAAAGATGCATTAGTTTTGACCCATAATCAAGTTAATTGCTTACTCTTCTTCTGAGCTCTCAACGAGATAATTCTTCGCACGCACAGTCCTCATTTCAGCAAATAATCAACATTCAGTGCGTCGTGACTCCACGAAAAATTGTGAAAACGTCATTATTAAGATCATTAATCTAGAAAGTGGCCCTAAAACTTAACGCTGAAAAGAAGCTTCACATTTGCCAGTCTATAAAGCGGGCTAAAACAGAGATTCAAGTAAGCTAAAAAACACTTTAACAGAGACACCAACAACAAACTCCTTGAATGACCAGTGGCTGCTGTCCTTGTCACTCAATTGAAACAGGAAGAAGATCTTAGCATGTCCATTTAAAGCAAAAAAGTGTCAAAAATCTCAAAAGCCAACTTGGGAACTGTTGGCGTGGTGCACTTTATAAATTTTGTTTTATGAACTCACAGTTGGGTTCTTTCAGACTGGATGACACTGTAACCATTGGTAGTTTTCTAGGGGTAGATGTTTTTACAAGGTTTGAAAATTGAATGCAATTTTAAAGACTTGATAGCGGTAATAATAATTTTTATTGAATTTTGACTTCACGCAATAGGTTCACGATCTTCGACTTGTTTTCCGTATCCACTGTAACACAATGAGTATACTATACATATCAAATAAATTTGTTGGCTACTCGAAAGGTTCTTATAATTAAGTCAGTTTCATAGTTTTAGGTCAATTAACATCGCGGAATAATGACTTGATTATCATGGTTTTCTGATGAATACTTCTCTTTTGAGTTAAATGGTTAAAATTTAAGTTCAATTCCTCCAATGATGGAGGAACTATTAAAATGTCACAAGTTTATACGGAACCTTAGTTGCGCGAGTCCGACTCGCACGTGGTCGGTTTTTTTTTTTTTTTATATTGAATCAATCGCGGCCAAGCAACGTAGCCTGTAGCATGTAGGCATGTAGCCTTATTTTGCTTAATCGAAAGCTCGTTCCAGTCCAAATCCAATTGGCAATTGGAGTTAAAAAAATCAGTTATTACACCTCGGTAGCGCATTCGATTTATTTTCTTGTTAGTAAAATGTGCCGATAAGACATTGTTAAATTTTTTGCGGAAAAATTGTCATCCATTCGGACCTGCTCTACAGCCTAAACTGAGGAGCGTAACCAAATTGGTGGTTATTTAATTTCGATTCCTGAGTCTATTGGACTTTGTAAGCTTATTATTAAAGTTCTTTATGCAATATTAATCCTGGGCTAGGAAGACTAAAGTTCTGATTTGTTGAGATCTTCGGCGCATTGATGTTCTCGTTGGAAATACATACATATGTATGTTTGGATATCAATTAGCAAACCAATCTCACGTACTTCCATCAGTTGGTGCATTATTCGGATCGAAATTTAAATCCAAATTGCCCTCTGCTTTGGCAATCCAGCAGTAATTTTTTAAGCCGGTGATATTTTTAGTAAGCCCACCTTAAATCAATAAGGTGGTGCCAATAAAAAGTACTCGAAAGAATGACACATTTTAGGATTGCATCTACCAGAAAGGTGCCTCCATCCTACTTATATACTTGCAAGAATAACTTTTCAGTAATTGTTCAGGATTGTTAAACTCTAATTTATATGAATCAAGCATAAAGACAGAGGACATATCTATTTTTAGTTATTTTATTATGAAATGGAGAACGTTCAAGCCTTCTTTACGATCCTAGATTTCGGAGCCCAGTCCAACAGAACTTTTAGAGAAACCTATCACTCAATTTATTAATTAAGTATCACTTCTTCACAGAAAATCATAATCAAACGAGTAGTGAATACAATTTCACTTGGTGCGCTAATTATAATTAACAAGTCAACAACTTTTTACACAGTCTCAGCCGCACAAAAACAACAATGAGAAGGGAAAACTACATAGAAGATTAACAAGAAGCATGAAGAAATCAAAGAATACGCAAAAAAAAACACGCTCGTATCAGGAGAAAGCACCCGGCAAGGTATTCACCAGCTGAAAAAAAGAAACCAAGCGAATTCCATCAAGACTTAGCTACCAATCGGTTGGCTCTTGTTGATTGTAATTGATTGGCCACATACACTTGAACATTTCATTTTATTGCAAAATTGTAGAAATTCTAACAAGTCACAACCTCAAACTCCAACTCAAACAGCCTACTCGTCAGATACAACAACTCACGCGAACAGTTGAACATCATTTTGAAATTAGATACATAAATCGCTTGATGTGAAATTAAGAGTGGACCCTAATACTACCGACTTGATGGTTTCTTTACTGCTAATGGGATTTACCTACTTAATTGATGTGATTTTTATTGGAGCTGGTTGAGAAAGAAATGCCCGTCAAAATTATGAGTTTATGAGCTCAAGACCCATTTAGAAAAAAAGTCCACGACGAAGAACTAGTTTCTCAGATATGCGCTTTGCCTAGATAAATCAATCGGATTCAATACGTGACTTTGCATGGACAAAAGATACAATAATATCGCTCTTAATGCCTCCATTGTCATCGATTGAGATTAGTAAGCCAAATTGCAGTAGTGGCATACGAAAGGATGGGAACGCTTGCCTGCGCGGCGCCACTGACAAATGGCTAGCATGCTGAAAGAATTTTAATGAAAATAGAATGTGCACATTGTTGTTTGGCGAAGTCGTACTTACAGGCTCAACCGTTTGACCTCATTAGCTTTTAATGCGATCAATCTTCTTACTTTTATACCAAAGAGCTCAATTGTTTGACGTGCAAGTATATGTCTATACCGTGTGAAGAAGTGTTGGAGAGCTTGGCAGAGGGAATCCAAAAGAAATGATCATACTTTCACTACATTAATGACCTTTCAGGACATGCTACAAGTTCATGAAGCAACAAAATGGGCAAACAATTCCAGGCCCATAAGTCTCTCGTCGTCCGTATTTGGGAAGGGCTCGGAAGAAACTGATGCACTCTTAAGACCTCAAAATTTATATCAAAAGTAAAAACTTACAAGTGAAGTCTTCGGCAAGTTACAGAAAAAGTTCTTTGACACAAGGAACTTCAAGTAATGTAGCATGAGAGGCCATAAAAGAAACTTTATTTAACTTTATTAGCTTTGTATTTAATATATTAAGAGGCAACTTTTTGACTAGGATAATTAATTGCACCTAGTCGCACTTTAAATCCTTTTGGGTACCTCTAGAATCTTTCCATGCCCTACTTCTAACGTACGCTCGGAGGCGGAACGAAACTGTAGGTCCAACCGCCGCCAATGGTTAAACTATACACTTTTAATCAACTGACATGGGCCGACGAACAACAAACTGTCTTCATGCATTCGTGAATGGTCACATTGCGGCTTTAGTGCCGTCGTAACTATTCACAACGAGATTGCCGAGTTGGAGGAACATGTTCAGAGGCACTCTTACAATTACAGTAGAGTGCGGTGGACAGGCTATTCCCCAAACAATGCCGTGAGCACTCTCCTCGAACTCGCTCAACCCACTATCCAACAGGAATTTGTCGAACGAGGAGATCGACACTCACCTTAAACGTATGTAAAACAAACAATGGACAGAACGATCCCAAAAAACGAACTGACTGAAAATGTCAACATATACCGCAACGCTACGATCGACGCTCTACACCGACAAAAGAGTAGGCTACTGACGAGACTTAATCTCCTGTACAGACGTTTTACTGACCCACAGAATTCGGAGGTTAGGACACTGAAATCACAGCTTAAAAACCTACAGTAATTAATTCAGCAAAATTATCGTGCTGCAATTAATTCGCATTGGAATACTAAAATTCGGGCTGTTAAAGCTAGCAAAAAATCAGAATGAGCTTCCGTGTCTTAAGCTCCCCCGAACTACAGACAACAAACAAGTACTTGTGACAGCAGGCATAGATCCAATAGAAGCGGTCGAAGTTGACAACTTTTTTGTGATTGAAGATCCTCAGGAGAAAGTTGAAGTAATAGGTGCGACGCGTCCTCGTACACACATCCCACCTACGATATGACATTGCGCACTGGCGATCGGAGAACACTGGCTTAACCATGTTAAATGACGATAATTTGGCAAATGATGTAAGTCCCAAAGGAAGATCTCCTGGTCATTTTCGGTTCACTGAGAAGTAAGAAATCTGACGGAAGACGAAATATCAAATATTGTTCTTAAACACCTTCCTCTAGAAGCAGTAAACATTTACACTATCCTGTTTAACAATTTGCTGAATAGTGCACATTATCGAACTCATTAGAAGACAGCGGTGGTGCAACCCATTACTAAACGGCAAAGTGTTTGAAAAAGTGATCAACAGAGCCCTGACCGAGTAGGTTTAGGACAAAAATATTATACCGGATTGCCAATTCGAATGCAGAGTGGGGCATGATTGACTTAATGCCGCGTCTAAACTGGTATCGGATATCCAATGGGACAATGCACGGGTGCCTTGCTGATCGACTTGGAAAACGCCTTTGACACCGTATGATTGCTCTTTTTCAAGCTTGACCAGCTCGGTATAAGCAAACCGCTGCTGTACATAATTTTAGAAAAGCTCACCAGCAGATAGTTTATTGTGAAAAATGGCAGTGTAACGTCTCCTGGAACTTTTGAAATTAACAACGATCTACGACAGGGTGTAGTTATTTCGCCGATTTTATTTACGATCTTCACAAGTGATCTTGTAGGATATCTTCGCCACTCAATAGCGTACGCAGATGACTTGGTCGCGCACAGGTCAAGTTCGAAAGTCATCGTAAGTCTTTTGCAACGTGACTTTGAAAAGATTCAGGGATATTGCGACGATTGGTTGAAAGTGAAAATCAATTTCCAAAAGTGCGAGACCATTCTGTTCAGGACTCCGATTTCTAGGGCCTCTAGAAATACAAGAAAGAAGTGGCGAATGTTCTGTATCGTTGGACAAAACGGGCAGCCACTGGCCAATCGAAGTGTTGTTAGATACCTTGGGACCTGCCTGGATCAGTATCTATGTTTTTACAAACATATAGATGCTGCTCTGACTAGAGCCAAAGCGGCAGTTGCCTTGACCAAGGTAAAGGTGATCTGCTAGACGGTCCTCATTCGGCCTGTTATTGCCTGTGGATGTCCCGTGTGGTTCAACTTGGGAACAAGCTTAATGAAAAAGATTCGGGTTTTTGAGGGACAATGTCTTAGGGCTTGTCGCCATTTATATTGAAAGTCTGAGAACAAAAAAATAGTAACACGGTCCTGTACAACGGAGTCAACGTGATCAGAGTGGACAACTTCCTGATTAAACTTATTCGAAGTCACATTGCAAGAGTAATGACTTCAAACAACAACTTGATCTTCGGAGCTTTTTACCTCCATTAATATGCACCATGAGACAGTGCGCCTCAATGGCTTTATTCCCACTGAAGCGATTCTCAGTTTAGATAGAAAAGCTTTGGTCCAGGATAGATAAGCGGTGACGTTAATCCTCCACGTTGGTCGAAAAGCTGTGGACATGCAAGTCAACTACGACCAAGAAGTCGCAAATAGTTCACCGGAGACTCTTCGGTTTAGTAGGTCGGTATCAGACCACGATAGAGATGATGTCGTGAGGCAACATCAACACTATTGGTGGCTGAACGGAGAGTAGAACTCTGTCGTTTGTGCATTTTTTATCTTGATTGCCCTAAAAGCAAAAAAAAAATATAGCATGTCTAGGTTAGCCTTGGTCGACCTACATGAGTTTAAGGTAGTGTTAGTAGTTTTAATGTTATTTTAAGATAGATTAAGTTTTTTAGGATGAGTTTAAGCTTGAAATAAAACAGTCCGTTACCTAAGTTTTTAAATTGAAAATATTTTTCTTAGTTTTTTTTAAATTATTAGACTAATGTTAATATAATAGAATTAAGTTGAAAGACATATTTTTAATTGGTTAGGCGTAGCTTAGAGCGCCCGCAAAGTGCCAGTAAGTTTGTTTATAAATAGTTAAGTAGATTAAGCTAGATTTAAGCGTTTTTGTCTGGCATGTAAGGTAAATGAATTATCAAATAAAAATTTTCGCAATTTATGGAGTGTGCTTTTATCAACATTAGGAACAAGAAAACACAAAATACCATACTTCAGAATCCTCAGGCAGCAATGAGTTGATATTTTCCTCGCGGACTGTGTATGATTTAGGATATAAAACTCTCCAGGAGAGTAAAGCCAAAAAGAAGCCAAATAAGCATATGGGCTGTTTGTTTATCAAAAAGTGACCATAAAGAAAATCACCTCAAGGAATCCTTCGTATTAAACAGATATTGGAATGACTGATGCTCTAGCCTTTGTTTTATTTTCAAGTGTATGCTCTTAAGGAGAAGTGCTTAACGGTTATTTGTGATAAGTTTTTACTACCAATCTCATTTCTACTTGAACAGATACGTGAAACCAACTAGTTTGTTAATCTTTATGGATTGTAGAATATCCGACATCTGTGGTTGCCTTAAATCTGCTACGCAGTGCATGAAAGCGTCGTTCCAACATGCCGAGTAAGGATAGACTGATCTCCACTAAACAACGAAAATAACATAAAACGATTAACCACATTTCAAAGAAAACACCGTTTGCAATCTATCCAAACAAGTTTAGACGTTCAAGATACAAAGAATCTTAGAGTAATTGAGAAAGTTCATCTCAAAGTACTAACCTATGAACGGTGTCTAATAAAACCATAAAAATGTCGCATGAGTATGAACCTCAGCCAAGAACTATAAAAAAACAAAACACGCCGCAAGAAGAAATAAAATAGAACCATCGCGCGTAGGTGGAAGAAGG
Source organism: Orthonevra nobilis (assembly GCA_963555765.1). Classification (NCBI taxonomy): domain Eukaryota; kingdom Metazoa; phylum Arthropoda; class Insecta; order Diptera; family Syrphidae; genus Orthonevra; species Orthonevra nobilis. The sequence goes on along the minus strand of OY743225.1, from coordinate 96,683,277 downwards.
AAATACTCCACCACATTTTCTTCAAAACCACAACCAAAGCCACTAAATAATAAACAAATTAACAAAAGAAATAAATTCCTATCTGTTAAGGTATTTTTTCGACTTGAGCAGAATGAGATGACTTTTTTTGTCATTTTCTCTAGGTTAGGGCCAAAGCCAAATCGGTTGCCTGTGGTCTGTCATGGCAGATATCATGTCTTCCAAGCGCTTGCCAACATGCCCCAAAGGTTTACTGTAGGCTTTACGAGTGTGTTTGAACTGAAAAAGAAAACAATGGAAACGGCATACCAAACCTTGATGGCATTTCTTAGAAATCAAGACATCGACCATCGCGGGGGTCTCAGCTTAAGATATATAGTATTTGCTTTGCATCTTCCAATTTACTAACCAATGGTTCCGATGATTCGAAGACGCTCTTACCTCGAGTATTATTATCCATTCGCTAGGACAAGCTGTGGTCGACGAATTTTTCGTTTCTGGACGAGATTTTTGTGTAGTTTGTAGGGATCGCGGTTGTACCTTCTCCTCCATTCGTTCTCCACACAAAAGGACTGTTAGCGGTGAATTATTCTTTCGAAGGTCTTAAAGATCTGAGCTATTGTCTTGCTTATCGTCCAACATTCGCCTTCATAGATAAGAACCAAAAAATGAGCATTTTGTTGATCAGAACTTATGTCCTTCTTGTTGGGATTTTTGATCCAAGTGGACCGAAGTCTTCGTCCTAAATGTCTTTAATGGAATTCATATTTGTTCTGAGAAAGATAAACACCTTACCTAGCTCAATGGTGAAGCTGTCGATTGCGATGATTTGTCCAAGATGGCATTTGACCACGCTTCGTAAACGGATGTAAACTCTTCTGTTGCCGGATTGGCAAACAATTGGCGGCTAGTGCAATCATTTGACTCAATGCCAGTTTATAGTGATTTGAGTCAAATGCTGAATGCTCATTTATTTTGAACTTGATTTGGGCAGGGAACTTGAAGTATCAAACACTTTTTTATGGACTGTATCATGATTCAAGCGGTATTTTGGCAATGAAGAAAGAAAGAAACGTGATAAAACTTTAGAACGTGTTTCAAACTTCTCAAGAACGGCTTCACCATGCCACCAATCTCTTATAGGGATGGAAGAGCTACCTGAAATTAATTTGTTTTTGATGACAGCGAACTTAACAATAAAAATCCTGTCTGAAAAGGTCAGTAAAGGCATCCCGAATATAGATCATAAAAGGCTTGAAAGCCCAATTGACAAAAATATCCAAGGAGACTTGAACCGAGTTGGATTTTAAATGCTCGAAAGAACTTGTTCCACATCATCCGGGACAATGTACAATTATATATTAGGAAGGTTGGATGGATGATAGGAAAACAGTTGCTAGAAATGCGTTAAAATGCAATCAAAATTTTCATGTATTGTATTTAGACAGCCAAGCAGCGCTAAATGCATTGTCATCCAATCTTATGGAATCAAAATCGGTTGAAAGCTGCTAGGACGCCTTACAATCCATAGCCCAACGTAACACAGTTAGGATGGGATCGGTTCCAAGTCATCATGGAATCGAAAGCAATGAAATTGCGGACGAACCAGCAAGAGCTGGTTCTAAAACTGCGTTCACTGCTCCGGAATCTTTCTGTGGCGTAAACTGGACTATGGCCATAGGTCTGATCAATAACCATCTCCGTACTAGAGAAATTGACCGGGGCTGGAACAATCAAAATTATCGATCAGTCTTTTCTTGGAGAGAAATCCTCAAACCAAACAAGGAGAACATAAAAAAGCTCGTGAACTTCGCCTGAGGCACTTGCCGTTTGAGATCACATCTAACAAAGTTTAGTACAGTCACTGGGTGATGACTCTAATTGGAACGCAACAAAATGGGTGCACTCAATATTTGTGAAGGACCAGCTTTTACTTGTCTAAGAAGGCGTATTTTCCTCAATGAAATGTATGGCCTTTTGCAAGGTTTTCTATGGCACAGGATTTTATGGCTGGTAGTTCAGCTTGGAAAACACTTGGATGGAGATTTAATTTTGGTTCCATAGACACTGGCACCTACTCCATTTGCCATTTTTTGAGCCATCAGTATACCAGATTAAGTTTCTGGGGTCGGGGGCAGGTGTGTTGCTCGACCGTTGATCACGGTTAGGAATGTCTTGCTCAAAGTGACACCCAAAGCAGTATTTTGCTTTAATACAATCTTGGATCGAGCAGAACATGTCTTTATCCGTGATGAAATTGATTATTGTCAAGTGTCCCGTTTGGTCACCTAGTTTGTATTTCATTGCCACTTGCATCTTTAAAGGTTTTTTTCATAATGAAAATGTTAAGAGGAGACAGCCCAAGTCCTACCGTAGAACCGCACTTGATATATGAAGCCCAGTTCAGTTTCCAAGACAACACCGAGATACTTGACGTCACTGGAGTATATCAGAGAGATTCCCTCAATAACGATTGGAGACAGAGTCAGTTATCTCCTCATTGTGAAGGGGACCGGAACAGTTTTGATAGGATTCACAGAGAGTCCTTCACACTTACAAGATTCTAAGACACGCATTAATGCTGAATTAATAGCGCTAGTGATTGTTGTGTCATATTTGCCTCTTATGACAATAGCCAGATCATCAGCACAGCCTATTGTGGCATAGCCTATCTCATTAAGGCCTAGGTTGTCTATGACCAATGACCAAAGGTGAGGTGAGAGAACACCTCACTGAGGACAACCTTTCGTTGCAGTGACTGTCTTTGACACGCTTCCAAGCGAGAAAGCTATAATTTAATAAATGTTGTAGTCATAATTTTGATCCTTTTCTGGCAAGCCTTTCTGCCCTTCCATTGCCCTTGATAAATTTTTTAACCAGGAACATAGACAATGGTGTTCGCCGAGATCATTTCGAGCCTTCATGCGAGTCTAGTACGACACCCTGAATTTTTTTAGTTCGTTGAAAAGAAACATAATAAATTAACTTTTAAAAAATCAGAAAATTTAAACACTTCATTGATTTCTTGTTTTTTTTTTCAAATTGTTTCATGTGGTTTCATCGAAGTAGCGCAACTTTTTAATCCTTTTGATTCGATAGTTCTTTCTTTTGAAAAAATATGTTGGTGTAAAAAAAGTCAAACAGGTATATGTACATATATATGAGAGTATTTAAAGAACCACAGATACTTACTCGCATACTTCAAAAACGACCTGCTGAAGAAGATCAGGGAATTTTTGTACAATTGTAACTGGTTGACCCGATGTTAGACTGACTCCGTACATTGGTGCTGTAGTGTTGTATCGCGTCTTGCAAAGGCGTGCCGGTGTTCCACTGCACTGAGACGATGATTGAGAGTTAAGTGCTCGACCTAAGGCAATTAAAAAGAAAACAAAAAACAATAATTAATTTCCCTGTAAAACTGTTTAAAGAAATATTTAGTGCAGTTAAACAGAAATATTTAATTAGATGTAACAATTTCTGTCCGATAGATCAGATGTTCAACATACCATAGCTCTTTAAATAGAACGTTTTATGAGCGATTGTAAAATAATATAACTTAAACATGAATGAAACATAATGAAATTGTAGATGCCATCATAAACGATCTCAGCACGGTTAAAATATGTACTTCTTGTTAACAAAAATAGCGTTGTTTAACTCTCACACGAAGGGTTCCGTACCACCCTACAGTATGCAAAACTTATATTCGCCAATGAATTCTGAATGAATTCGAAATGTAATGCTCGCATGAAATTATCAAGAATCATAGATTCACATACTTCTACAATAAGTCTGCGTCAAAAAACTTTTTATTTGTGAATCTTTTAAATCATAAACGATTGTTTATAAAAAAAGACTTATTACAATTATCTTATTGGGAGTGCATAAAAACCAGTTACGAGTTTGTACTTTGTATTGAATACTAAGTGTCGCGTGGCATAACAACATAACCAATAGTCAATTGGTTAACTCGTTCATATGTCTGATACTATGAGAAATCTAAAATCAAAGAAATATAAAGTGTTACCTGCTGTTAGGTGGTGCGGGACTTTCAAACTTACACTTAACCATTTTTTTTTATTATGGGGGCCGTTGTAGTACGCATTCTGAGAAAATTGAAAGAACAACTGTTCCGGCCGAGGACGGATGTGGGTAACAATTTTTTCAATAAAAGGATTCATATTGATTCATACAGAGAACATGTTATTTCAATCGATAGGATGATTGCCTCTGAGGTTTTCGTTTTATGATGAAATGTACAAATGAAATGCAAATCCCTTGACAGTGTCACGAGCCCTTTTGATAGAGACTTGAGCTTTTACTTTCGAAAAGGCAGTTTGCCTGAAAGACGTGTTTTCCTAAGTTATCAAGAGTGATTCGAGCGAAACCAGGACTTCCACAATTGAACTTACAACCAATTTCGTCCTCTTTAATGCAAGTCATACAGAAACTGAAGTGCGTAACGATATTCCCTAGGCTTCTTTAGCCTTGACTCTTCAGTTAGATACTAAGCTCTGCTTGGTTACGCCTACAATACAGGTCAGTCATTCCGTATTTTGGACCGTTGAGCAGCAACCATGCAAGTGGGTCAGCTCATTTGTAACCATAGATGCCTGTATGTCATGGAAACCAGGTTTGTTTTACAGTTTAATTGACAAATTATTGGAGGATATGCACCGCGGTGAGTTTGCAAAATTTAATACATGGGAGTGTCACCAAATGATGGGATTAGATCGTATAAACCAACTCCAGAGAAGCTTATTATTAGGGAGTCATCTAAGGAAATGATAACCATGATTAGGGCAAAAAATATCCCACACTCTTCCACAGAATCAAGAAATCACTGCCAATGTCCTCTTAGTCTAGCCTTTCTCCCCTGCGCATTTCTTCGTTATTGGTCTGATATCCAAGAAAACCATTAAAATAGAGCCTTTCCTTTTCCGATTTAAAGGAAGAAATACAACGGAGGCAGACAAAGTTGTACTTGCAATACTTATAGTTGCTCTGTATGAGTGAACATTTAGCTTAATGTGCACTTTTACCAACCGTTTTAACTATTTCCGCTCTTCATTTTGTTATTTATTATACCAGTAATAATTGAAAATGAATAATTTCCTACTTGTTCTGATCCCTTTTTCCTGCTCCTATTACACCTTCGTGTCGCGGTATCGATATGCTAGTTCTTTAAGTTTGTGTTTCTTACCACTGTCAATGCTGATAAGTAGTTTGTTATAGCTTTAAGCGCCTTACTACTATCTGATTAGTATTTGCTTCTGCCATATGTTAAGGTCGGTGAGCGTTGATCTTACAAGATTCTCTAGAATGCTGGTTGAAGCTTAAAGAAAAGGCAAGACAAAATTGTAATGGAGCCATCAAATATATTCTCGGCAAAAATTATTATGTTCACCTTAAGCTGCAGGTAACAAAACAGTTTGTGGATAACAAATCCCTGTACATCGTAAGAGACATAAATTCATTCATATTATAAATAAATATATAAACAAAGCTTACTATACGAATTGAGAAACTCAACATAGATTTAACTCGGCATGTTTGTATTTTCAAAATAGAAAAAAACTAATTGGTGGCACAACAGCTCCTTTGAGGGCCAGGGCCCACCTTCACCATTTGTGTATGCGTCTGACATTCTTTGCAAATGGGAAGGGTTGAACCTACAGTTTATTGCTGACTCCGAACAGCCTCAGCAGGTTTTTCTTGACAGTTTTTGAAAAATGTCAGATGTTCTTACTCGGATTCGAACCCGGGTGTTAAGGCTCAGGAGCTGACGCACTTACCACTGAGTAATAAATATAGTTCCATATTTAAATAAATGTCGGACGGTTATGTTTAATTCTAATTCTAGACAAATCGTTGCTACATCAGTTTTATTATATAAGGGTTTTAGTTATTAACTCGTAGGGCCCTAATACTGCTCTATACAATAAATATATTGCAGTCGAACTTTAAAGAGTTTAATGACAAGCAAGAGAACTGGATAAACAAACTCCGTATAGAGAGGTTGCCAACTTAATAGAATAATAGAATCCACAAGAAAACTCCAGCGGAGGAAGCCTTCGAGTCCCAGCCTCCAGTTTGTGAATAAAGGAAAGATCGCAACGCAGCTTAAAAGAACGGCGACCGGCCTGTATCAAAATATTGACTTTCCAAAGTTAATGAGATCTTCCAACCATTAACCTTGAGTAGTAACAACATAGCAATAAAATGCCAGGTGCTTTTCAAACCGGCTTCAATAACTAAACAATTTGGTCAAAACTCAACCCAAACTTTTCAAACGTGCTCCCTAATTGTGTTTGCTTAATGAGCGTAACCATGTAACATCTTTTTACAACCGGAAAGTAAAAACAATGCTGTTGCTAGCCTCAGAACCAAAACCGGTGTCATATAAGCCAAGTGCACCCTTGCACATATGCAAATAGTTGGTTGACAAAATATAAACTCACTCTCTATTTGCAGGCACAAAATAAACTGGTCGGTGAACTTGTCCGGGGCAAAAGTGAATTTTCATTTCGACATACATAAATTTTCTGATAGAAATTGCAGACCAGAGAAAGTGAATTACAAATTGTCACCAATGAAGGAAATTTCTCTTCGTATATGAAGACTCCTTTCAAATATTGCAAGCACGTGTGCAAATGGATTTGCACCTGGGCATGATTGCAGGGCACGTTTATTTGAATGTCTTTCCGAATATTTTATAATTTTTTAGTTTTGTTACATTTGGAATGTGGAATTGAAATAGGAGAATGGATTTTTGCATCTTTGGGCAGTGATTTCGGACTCGCTCCTACATTTTACGCAACGAGCTTATCACGAAAGAGGAAAACCACTCAAATCTGTACGGCGTGCCACAAGATTCTAAACTAGATCCAATAATGTTCATCAAGTCCACCAATAAACTTTATTGGAATATACGACATCTGCTTGTGCAGATGACAATGCTTATTACGTGAATTATCACCACTCAATTTTGCAGGTGACGTAATGCTTTTACTCCGAATGGATCCGGAAACTTTAGTTTCGTTTATGTGAACAGTACGAACTTAAATTCTCGAGAGGTTCAATAAAATGCGAGCATAAACGAAGCCGGTGTTACCGTGTAATCGGGTAACATTGTCCCAGTTAGCTCGTTGCGTGTTTTCATCTCTGGATGCAGAGGCATGCACTTCTTACTATTTCCTGCGGAATCCCTCAATCCTCTGGATGACGTGGTTTTCGTGACTTCTCAAACCACGTCTGTATCCATTGAAGACGGCATTGACGAACCTAATAAACCATTGTTACCGGAAAATTGACAAGAGGTAGTTGTAATGGCAGTTGTTCTTATCGGAGTATTTTGTATTTTCCACAGCCACAGGAAACAAGGGCAAGAGAACATTTGCAATTTAAAACTACACAAACAGAAAGCATGAAATTACTTTAGAAAACTGCATATTCGTTCACTAGTTTCTAAATACGTTTTTTTGTCTTAGCCACTTAAGTTAGCCAACAGAAATGGTCAATAAATGGGGACAGGTTAAATGCATTTGACAAAAGTGTGCTAACTAGTTATCGTGACGACCAAGAAAATTCAATTGAAAAATAATTAAATGATCTATTCAATTTATTGTGGAACTTTTCGTGCATCTCTATTTTTGAAATCTAATGATTCTCTGTAGATTTTTATATTCAAAGACATGTTGACTGTCGACCAGGTCAAAAGGAAAGCAAATTCAAATTTCAGTCAAATTTAAAGAACGGTCAAAGAATTAGCAATTTACCAATCAAAGTTGGTTGCCGATAAATCATCTTTATTTGGCGACTCAGAAACCTACACTAGACGCCCAATTCCTCAAATAGGCCTGAGTCGCTGGAAATTATTTTCAAACATTAAATGTCACGAAATTTGTAAGCGACTGAAGCGAAAATGTTGTAACTTCGAAAACAACAGTCGTAACCTTGAGAGTGAACTTGAATAGTTGTAAATTTTTAGTTCAAACTTTTTTAACTACGTGTTGATTTAGCAACACGCAAAATAAGAAGAAGTATCCAAAATATGATTTATGATATTAATTATAATTAAATGTTAATTGTTTTTATTCGATTTTTTTTATGGTAAGGATTTTTCTAATTAGTTGCTAATTGTTTAAAAGAAATAACTGTAACTGAATCGTTTTTATTTAAATCATACTCTTTTACAGTTTTTGATTAGCATGTATCGGCGTAATATAAATTAATAATTAATTAACAGAATACAGCTCTTATTAAATTTAAAAAAAAAATTTAAACTCAACTCATTTCATGTAAGCCACTCACCGTATCGACTGCTGGCTACTTGCTCATTATTTGCATGATCGTATGCCCTCAGTAGAGCACTTGTTGTGATTGTTGGATCTAGAGTTGTGGGTATTTTACTTTGACGCCCTCTTCTTGAATTTCCGTTCCAGTTAGTGAATGTCCGCGCAACTGCTGCACTGAAAAAAGTAATATTTTATTAGCTTCTTTGTTAAAATACGCAAAAAATCTCTTTTTTTATTGGATGTAAAATTTATTTATGTAATTACCTTGGATATGGCGCATTATTTGGTCCTAAACAGTTTGGCGAGTCCGTAAGAGCATCACCAGATAAATATTTTAGCCCCGTTGGACCACTGCATTTTTCCTCTGAGCCATAATTCGACCATAATGCCGTATTGGCTATGTGTGCATTTATGGTAATAATAAATATCGCTGATATGGTCTGGAAGAACAACAGTTTTCATTATAAAATAAGAATAAAGTTAATAAAATAAAAAAATGCATAAAAAAACATCGATGTTTATATTTCTTTGATAAACTGCCTAAACCTTATTAAATCTCGAGTTGATAAAAACTCAAGTGAGTCAGGTTTCACCTTGTAAGCAATACTTCTATTGAATATATCGACGTCAAAGTTTTAAACAGGTTTTCTGGTTATCAAAAAAGCCGTGGAAAGACACCACCCCTAAGGGAGTTGTCTCGAATCAGATTCTTAGATTTGAAGTAATGAAACGCCTCCGTAGGGACGAAGCCGCTTAGGCGCACACTTTCTGAGTTCAAATGATTGGGTTTAGAAGGCCCGCAGATCAGGTTTTTGTGTCGAAGTCATTTTTCCTGAATCTTTTTTGTTGTTTTGAAATTATCTATGAGAAAATTGTGAGCCTTGATCACGACAGAGTTTTATAAACGTTTAAACAAGGCTTATAGCATTGTCTTTCCAAAACTCGAATCAAAAATCAAATCGAATCATTGGCTGCTTTAAAACAGTTTCTTAGCCCTTAGAGGGTCTACTACAGCGATATCGATCTATTCGTCGGATAAAGGATTCAGTCTACGAAGTGGGCGGATGGGAGAAAAGGCAAACCCTTCAAGCTGTGCACCGATGAAGATTTACTCCTGAAGGCAAATATTCGTCGACTATAATGACAATAGGAAGACAGCACCTCCGCAAGCAAGATCAAGCAATCGCGGATACAAGGAAGTTTGGTCTAATTAACTAAATGCAGCATGCACGGGAACTTAATGTTGAAAATAAACTTAAGCTCAAGCTCAGATTCTTCAAGAATCGATGGCTTTATAAAAAGTTATACCAGGAGATCCTTTAAAACGAAGCTAAGATTGTTAATGATTTGTGATAGTTTGCTTCAACTGCCAGTAATCACAAAATCGGATATGCTACGGACTCCGCTGTTGCTTAGTAACTTTGACGTCGTTGATTCTTGCACTTATACAATAATGGGCCAAGCTTTTTAACCTTTTCGTGGCTGCCAATGATTTTGTGATATTAAATTATGTAGTGAATTTTGTAACAATGGCAAACACTGGACTCGCAAATCAAGATACAATTTCAAAGCTTCAACCACGGCTCGAACCTGGATCTTTTTTAGTGATCCAATTGAGAGGTAGGGAGTTGATCAATTTTGAAAACCAGAAGTTAGAAGAGTTTCTTTTGGTAGGTTATTGAAGTAAGTTTGAGAAGTTGAGAAGAATGACTACTCATCACAGCAGTGTTCCAATTCGTTGTGATTATACTGAACTTAAATAGTCACTAAACACTTAAATATCGGATGATTCTTTAAATAATATTTTTAAGATATAAGTGCAATGAGTTACATTTGTAGAAACCCCATACATAACGGCTTGGAACTACTTTTAAGGAATTTGTTTGCAGATGTGAGCCGTTTCCTCGCCCAAATAAATAAATATATTAATAAAATAAAATTACTTCCATTACTTGCATACTTTTAAAGTTTATTGCAATTCCTGCAACCTTACGAATTCTAAGGGAACGACTTTGCCTACATAAGGGTTCCGTACCATTCTACAAAAAACAATTAATTTTGCACATACATACATTTGTACAATATGTTATGCCATGTCATGCGGAGCGACACCTGGTAGTGATTTTCTACAATGCAATTCCCCCAAGAGGAGTGAAATGTGTACTTTTTCAAGCAATCATTTATGAATTAAAATTATCAAAATTAAAAAGAGAGTGATGAAATTTTTTTGTGGAATCTTGTGAATCTATTATTCCGATTTATTTTCCGTAAATTCATGCGAGGAATACATTTCGAAGTGCCGGAAAATTCGTTCGGAATGTGTGAGATGCATTTCAGAATGTAGGGGTGTTAGTGCAAATTTCGATTTCAACTGCTTTTTAGTGCCGGTATTCCGGACGGAAGGATAGCAGAGGCTTAGTAAGAGTACATTCGATTTCGTTAAGCTTCTGTCATTCATTCATTCATTATTAAACCACAAAAAAAATTCACGAAACGGTTTTGTCCCAAGAGCGACCAAATATTCTTTTTAAGGCTCCATACCTGAAAAGGAAAAACGAAACCCTTATCAGATCACTTCCTTTATATGTTAGAAACCTTTTTCTCGGGTACGTTAGGAGGTGTCAGGTTGAAATTAATACCAAATACTTACGCCTGCGATCCATTAAAGATGTTAAGCAAATAAAGCTTCTAAATTGATGACCGCATATATTAATACTCGCAAGGGAATCAAAATCTAAAAGGTACTACAAACAAAAGCAAGAAAAATCTTCGAGATTAGATTTCCGTGAACCACATATTTCAAAACATACCAGTTTGTACGGAACCTTCGTGGCGCGAGTCCGACTCCCAATTTGCCGTTTTATTTTTATCAACAGCGAACCGAAAAGAATATTTTTGCCATTGAATTGAATCGGTGAGATCAAAAGCTTATTAGCACCTTTGACGTAACTTAGATGTTGCATTTTTTAAAAGGTTCATAAATGTGTAAAAGAAAATTTTTTTTTGTTTTAAGGTTTGCAAATTCTTTTCAGTAATAAAACAGACAGTTCAAATTCATTGTGGTTAAATCGAAATTCCTGCAGATTGTTTGGGGGTGAATAACCGCTTGAGTATACAAATGAACGTAATATAACTAACTACCTTCTAATGTCCAAGTCATGAATGGTCTACGGATGATTATATTCCCATGTGGACGAATGTCATGTCGAACAAACCTAAAGCTAATTAACATACTCATTACATATTCACTTATCACATTTCCCTGTTTGTTGCAGTACTCTTGTAACAAAAAAAACCAACCGAGTGCTATTTGAATTTCCTATTCCAAGTGGTTATCACCTCCATTACAAAATAGAGTCCGCTGGCTTCAATTAATTAACTGCAATCAATATCAATTTATCCATCAAGTTAACCGTTTTTCCGCCACTTCTAATCAATTCATTTATAAACCACCGGCCGTCTAACCGCATAGACACAATCGACACGATATTTCTATTCACAGGCCTGACCGAAAGAAGTTTCCCCCTCCGCCTTTCATCACTGGTCAAGTTCACATAAACAGAGATTTTCGCTTCAAGCCAAGAAGAAACATTAGTGGCTCCAATGTAGGCCAAAGGTATAATAACATTTTCCGTTTACGACAACGTTCCAAGTGTAGATTTTCTCGTTGTAGGCCCGTTGGCTTGCAGTTTCTGTTTTGTACCATTTTCCATCAGCGAGTTTCATCTGAGACAAAAAATATAAAAAAATGTACGAAGACCGCCAACTCAAGACTCAGAATGCCTCGTGCGGAATTCAAGCTGGTATTTTCTTTTAAATCGTTTTGTATTCGCAGAAGGAAACAAAAAATAACAAACCAAGATGGCTTTCTGTGGATTTCTTGGCGGTTACAGGTTACCTGTAACTTCAACTTTGGGATTACAACTCTCTAGCAATCGTGCGTTTCGTTTAAGCCTTAAGTGTGTTGTATGTGTTTGTTCCTCGGGAAGGTTATGGTTAAGGCAATAAATGAACTTGTAACCTGTTTATCTCGTTTAGACGGAGCCAACGGTGCGTGGTTGTGTGCGCGAAAAAGAAATATGGTAGCTTCGCATTTCACTACGAAGTTCATGGTCCATTTTGCAAGTGCACGAGCTACTTGACGAGGTACGCTTTGCATATTCGTATGCGGTTCAATAGATTTAGTTGCTTATTTAAATTTTGTTCCTTAAAAACCGTTTATGGACAATGGTACACAAAACTGCAGGGCGAGTTTTCAATTGAAATTAAACATGTATGAGGATGCAGTTTGCTTCAATGTACAGCTCCCATTCTTAACTGGCGGATCTTAGACGTCTTCCGGATCGAAACGGAACAAGAGCTCTTGGCTTCTGTAAAGAAAAGTTGGTAAATGGTTTTTTGAGGATCGAAAAATTAGGAATCTTCAGGCTACGAAAATAATCATTGTAGACAATATTGTCGGCAATACCATGACCATCGTCATTGACAGCCAGACGACCATCATCAAGGCTCTGTGTCCAATTTGGATAAAATCTAATGAGCACGCAGAAAGTTAAGATTTATTTGCAAATAATCATGGTGACCATAAGTTTGCTGTTCAACTTGAAAATATATCCGTAAGTAGAGAGTGAAGTGTACCCATACGACCACCGTTGCTGTTGTCAAGGTGCTAATGGGATATCTCCATAGAAAAATCGATATGGAAACAATTGTATGATACAAATAGACTTACACGCTAAATACCTGTGGCAAACAAAGAACGGATCTAAATAATGTAAGTCTTAACCACTTTTGCTTTGGATTCCATGCGGTGGAAGTAAAGTTCGTGTGTCATCTACTCAACAAGTGTCCTATACACTAGACCCAAGTGTTTTGAATATATGTGTTTAATATATTCATTGTTCATGTTCGTAAATTAAATTCAGTTTATATTGTTAAATCTTTGATTTTAAAAACTTGTTATTTGTTAATCTGTTAATCACTGTTAATTTTTTACGTTTTTCTGTGAGTCACTGTACCCCAGCATCAGGCCACCCTCATCAAAAATCTCACGCCATCCTCGCCCGATCCTGCTGCACCAATAGGACAGCATCAAAATCGAATAATGCGCAGCCAGCAACATTGCCAACAGATTTGTTGTTGCATTGTGGGTACTGGTACTCGATGGTGAATGGGATCGGGCACTCAGTTTTTGATCGCAGAAGGCGCAACAGTAATAGACAGTGGCAAAGTACTTTTTCCTTTGTAATATAAAGAATACTCAAAGAAAGAATACTCAAGGTAGTAGCTTCTTGCAAGAACTAGATGACCTCTAAAATGATAACTGAGGTCATTTTTTTATTTGCAGACATCTTCAAAGGGCAATTTTTATACTATGTGCTCGAATAAGTGGATCAAAGAACACCAATACCAATCAATCACCCATCGGGCTCAACAAAGATATAATGTAAGATAATCTTAAATCTTAGATAGTTAGATACTTATTCAGTTTCTGAGTTAGTCAATTAATTAGTTATTGCTTTCATCGCATGCGCTTCGGTTGTCTGGTGGAGTAAGCTTTCGTGTACAAATATCACTGCTTCTTTCGCCAGACTTCAAAGAGCAACTCATCGTTTTTTTTCTACACCAAATTTCTCACTTTGATGTAGGTACTCATTTACTGGATAGATAGTGAAGATGAAGAGTCTTAACCCTGAGGCAGCTTTTACATTAATTTGAATAAGCTTTGAATCGTAATACATTTCGCGCCGAATTAATATTTACAGCTTTTTCGAAAATATGTAATTTTGTAATTTTACGGATGCGAAAGTTTCATACTGTTGAGTTTGCCAGCAAGAGTGCATTTTTTGCGGCAAGTCAGTGAGTGAAGATCAAAAAATTATTGATATATGACTCGATTTCTCCACTCCTAATTTATAAATGCTCAGCTTCCTTATGTTCTGTTTTTGCGTTTGTATTCAATAAATCGCTCAAGTCAGGTGAATTATTAATTGAGTGGAAGGTATTCTTTAAAACCCCTACTTTTAAAAGTGGTTCAAAACATAAGATTACTGATTATAGGCCAATTTCAAAATTGTCAGTAATAGATTTTTGAAAAATTGGTAACGCAAAGATTGTATTTCTCATTTATTATTTATTATTAATGAAATTTTATCTCCTTACCAACATGGATTTATCAAAGGTCCACAAATTTGGTACTCTTTTCAGACATTTGTTTAAACAATATGGAGAATGATAAACACTTATTTCATAAAAGCATTTATCTTCTTTAAAAATTGTTTAAACTTGGATTCAACACAACTTTTCTCAAATGGTTGCAATCCTACCTATTTTTCAAACAGAACACAGGTTGGGCGATAGATATTTTTCAGATTTAAAAGAAGCATGTTACGGTTTACCTCAAGGAAGTCATTTGGGTCCATCTCTTTTTAACTTGTGCATAAACGATATACCTGCCATACTTTTGTACTGTCAGTGCCTTATGTTTGCTGATGATCCAAAAAATGTTCACGCTATTGAATCTGCACGCAATTGCAGTGATCTACAGTCTGACAAAGAATCGTTTTTAAATTGGTGTAGATTAAACCATCTTGAACTTAACTTCTCCAAATGCAAGATTTTTAATGCTACAACATCACGTATTTCTCTAAGCTTCAATTATAAATTTGTGGATCATGCTTTGCTTGAGGCAGTCCAAATAAAAGATCTTGAAGTTATTTTGGACACTAAACTGGAATTTAAAGCCCACATTGACTAAGTTGACCCCAAAGGGAACTCATTATTGGGCTTTCTGAAACGAAATTCAGGTAGTTCCAAAGATTTTTTACACATTAAGAAGGTGATCTAGTCTAGAAATTTAAAAAAATCGTTTTTTTTTATATTTTCAAAGTTTAACTATTCAAGAATATATCTACAAGAGGATTTTTCAAAATTCAAATTATTTTCGGAGATACCGGTATTTTGCTGACCCGGCATCCAAACTGGTTCGGCCGGAACTAATCGAACCGTCTACCTGAATCCAAATTTCTCAGTAAAGCCATTTGTCTTTTGTATATATTAGTGATAGTGAACAATATGTACGATCATATCCATTCGTCGACAAATCCTTTGAAGTAAACCGAAGAATTATATTTGCTATGCGGCTTTTGGGAGTTGGCAGGCAAGGAATAAATATCTTCTGCAATATGATGGATATTTGTCAAGAATTAGCAATCGGTATATACTTCGGTTGTGTCAAAAACATACATTTGGCCGCATCTACAGTTTATGACCTGGAAGCTCATTCATTTGCTGTGAAACGAGACAACGCCCGGATCGAACTTTTTTTATTTTTTTTTTTTTTGATTTTTTCTGTATTCTTGTTATGTTAATAAATAACTAATAAAAAAAAGGATACTTAAAATATTAATTGCCTTTTTTTATGACACTTCAAAAACTACATGAAATTCATGCCTCTATACTAGAATACCCCCATAAAAGCATTATATTCTGCACTTGTATTTCCGATTCTGGAGTATTGTTCCGTAGTTTGGTCACCTTTTTATGCTAACAGCGTTTCACGCATTGAGAGGATTCAATAACAGTTTACGCGCTTTGCATTAAGAAAATTAAATTGGTCTTCTGGACTGCCAGCTTACCGATCAAGATGTGTCTTAATTGACTTGAAAACCCTTCAATGTCGAAGAGATGCCCAAGCTGTTTTCTTTATTAGATATGTGTTAATGAGCCATATAAATTGTCGTGATTTGCTATGTCTCTTATCTTTTTATATTGCTGTACGTTCCTTGCTCCGCAGGAATGAATTGTTTTATGTTCCTTCACATAGGACTTATTATGCACAAAATGAGCCTCTAAATCGCTCTTTAACGTTTTTTATTCAATTTATGATAAAGTTGACATTTGCATGAATAGAGTTGATTTAAAAAGATATGATTTCATAATATTAATGCCTCATAACTTATTTTAAATAATAATAACAATTCAACTCTACGAAACTCAAAGTTAGAAGAGCTATTATAAGCAGTACTAGGTGAAAGCATTTTCTCGGTCCTGCTAAGTTGGTTTAGGTCAGTGCCTTCCAATTTGTCTATTAATTTAAAGCATTTGTCTATTGGTACTTCAAAACAGTTTAAATTTTATTTGCATTGATTGAATGACGTGGAATACAAAGATCTAGAGTTTGATTTAAAAAAAAAAAACGGATTTTAATCTTTTACGTAATAGACTGAAGAAGGCATGGAAAAAGTACCTTTCAAGTAATAATTCTAAAGACCATGATCGCTGCTTTTTCATTCATATGGAATTTCAGTTACTTTCGAATCCTCTTAAGGATAATTATAATGAAAGAATGCGCTTATCTCTTTTAAACGACCCAAAATTATATTGGAAATTTATCAACTGCAAGCGAAAATCTGATGGTTACTTTTCCACTCTTTCGTATTTGAATGATTCAAGTAAAAAACCAGTTGATAATTGAAATTTTCTTTTCCTCTTTTTCAGTTCCGCTTATGAGTCTTATAATTTTGTACCCGACCCAAGAGAATTCGGTCATCTAGAGAACTTTTTTTTTATTTCAAGCCTCTATTAACCAAAAAGTTTTTTCAAGGTTTCATAATTCTGGTGTACAAAAAGGGCTTCCGGGAAGATGTTTCTAATTACAGACCCAAAGCTAAGCTATCTTGCTTGCCGAAACTTTTGACGCTGTCTTTTGTAAACCAGGTTGTCAGGTGTAAACCTTTCCTCACTGATAAACAGCATGGCTTTGTTTAAAACAAATCCACAACAACAAATTTGTTGGAGTTGACTTCTTTTACCAATAAAACCATAGAAGTAGGAAATCAAGTCGACTGCGTACACTGATTTCAGTAAGGCCTTTGATAAGCATTCTCATAAGCTAATTGCTTTTAAAATTAAATCCCTTGGTTTCCCTTAAAATATAAAAATATTTAAGTGTATCCACAATCTATCCGACTGCAGCGCTTTACAGGATGACCTTAATTCTTTTGCAAAATGGTTCTTCAATAATTGTTTATCATTGAACATATCTATATGTTTAAGCATGTCCCCGAGTAGCAAATACTTACGGCAGACCGGATTATATATAAGGGCCGGCTTACCGTTTTCTATTGGGCCTGATCCGGCATACGTACGGATTGCTATATTACGATTTAATTTTCAGGTCTGGATATTCATTGCCGTTGACAGTCCGTTGGACGATTTCCCTTCTTATTACAAAAATGTCCCTTATTTTATTAACCAGATTTAACAATAGTTTTCTGATCCGCGCCTGATATTAATTTTTATTTTAACCATATTCAATGTTTTTAGATCTTAAGTATCCATTTTCATATTTTTCAAATAAATTACTGCATTAAATCAACAAACTTTGTTGAAGAAGTAATAATAATTTTCTATATATATTTAAAAAAAAATTATAACAATTTTTACTGCTTAAAATATTTTTTTAAACTTAATATATATATACAGTAAGTAACGCGTTCAAATATCCCGGTACAGTATACAGTATATGAGAGGATCACATAATATTTCCTAGTTATTACTTCGTGTAAATAATTGAATCAAGATTTACAATTTCCCATCGAGTAAAGATCGTGATTTTAAAGAAAAGCCCAACCAAATGGAGAACCTACACGAAAAAATAAACGAACTATATCGACCAGTTCATCTTCGGATAAAGAATACCAAGTACTTAAAATGTCTCTATATTGGAATAATTATTAATGGCAAACATTTTTAAATAATTTTCTAAGAAATGATACTTCCGATAAGTGATTTTTTTGTCCTTTATAAATAAGAAGCTGCACAAGTCTGTAGTTTATTTTCATTTTTTCACTTCTTTGAGGTTAATGTTATGTTTTTGATTGTTTGGATTTTAAAATTCCAATAACCTATGAAATTATGAAATAAGATTAAATAGTTAATGAATGAATGGCTTATTTTAGATATTCGCACTGAATCGAAGAATATTGAAATTTTAACTGCAAGTGTAGTTTATAGGTTTGTGCAAAATTTTATTGAAATATATTTTTAAAATAACCTAAGATTCTTGCAAAAATCTAAATTTATAATATTTAATCAGCAAATAATAATAGAATTAATACAATTATTTAAGATGTTTATTTGTGAGCTCGAAATTTATTGGAAAATATATCATATAATATGATATAATTGATGAAGAACTCTTGATCATAACAAACATTTTATACTACGATTTTTTACTATTTAATATAGGTGCTATAAAAAATATGATTATAATCATACTTTTTACTTATGAGCAAAAGCTGTATACGTAATCCGGGCTGGATCTACCATCTTATTAGGGCCTAATTTTGTTTAATGGGCCTAAATTTAATTTTATATATGGACCTGATTACGATTTCTATTCCGGGCCGGAGTACATAATATAGGCCAAATCATAAAATGGGGTCTCCAATCAAAGCTGATCCTATGGATGTATACGGCGGTGGTTCGCCCGATATTAACATACGAATCACTAGTATGGTGGCCGGCCCTCATGAAAAAATTCAATGTCAACAAACTTAACAAGGTACAGAGAACTGCATGCATAGGCACCGCAGGCGCTCTACCAACGACTCCGTCGGATGCTCTGACGGTAATGCTGCATCTCCTACCTTTGGACCTACACATTAAAAACACTACTGCTCACAGCGCCATTAGGCTCAGAGAGTCTGGATGCTGGACGTCAAAACCCTATGGTCATAGCGCTATACTTGATCTTATACCGAGAGATTTGGTATCTTCACCAACGGACTATACGGTCCCAAGAATTTATCCATCAAATAACTTTGACACTCTAATCCCAGAAAGAGCGGAATGGAATAGTGGACAGATATGTAAGGACTTTAACTGGACAATCTACACTGACGGCTCTAAGATGGGCGGCGGAGTTGGTGCGGGTGTGTTCTCAGAATCTCTGAACATCTGTAAAGCCTATAGACTGCCCGACAATTCTATCGTTTTCCAAGCCGAACTATTTGCAATCCGGGAAGCATGTCGTCAAATCAAATTACATCCAAATATCCTGCCAAGCCAGAAGGTTGCCATATGCGTTGATAGTCAAGCAGATATCAAAGCTATTGCCTCCTTTACTTCACATTCAAAATAAGTACAGGAATGCCGAGCTGAAATAGCGTCGTTAGAAGGTCAGCTCATTTTCCTTATATGGGTTCCCGGCCACAGTGCCATCCCAGGTAATGAGAAGACCGATGAATTTGCTAGAAAGGGATCTGCCCTTCAACGCTCGCTTGCAGGTGAGGTTTTCATCTCACTACAAGCAGTTTAGGCTAATATCTCCTCATACTTCCTTGAAGTAGCAAATCCAAGATGGGTCAGACATACGAACTGTGCAACATCAAGGAAAATATGGCCGGAATACAAACAATCAAAAACAAAAGATCTCCTTCGTCGAGCCTGTCATGATATTGCTAGATTAGTGGCGGTCTGCACAGGACACTAACCGATTGGAGATCATGCCATTAAGCTAGGTATCCCACACAACTCACATTGTCGAAGCTGCAAAAACACAGCTGAGAGGGAGACGCTAACGCACTACTTTTGCGACTGTCCGGCTCTTGCTAGAGCCGGACAACGGGCGCTTGGTAGACCCTTCTTCAACTCAATTAATGAGATTTATGATAAGGATATTAAGGAACTAATGTCCTTCTTAAATACCTCGGGCTGGATTTAGAGATATCTCAAATACACCAAAATAACATCATAAATAAGGTAACAGAGCTGTGGTATTAAAACGGCTCTTTGTGTTAATTAGGTTCTCACTGAACCACCAATTTTACCTACCTACCAACCATGGGCCAAATCTACTAAAGCGTTACATTTTTTGTATGGGCCATATCAGGCGTTTCTATATATGGCTGTACTTCAAAATCCGGAGTGCAAATTTGGGTCATATTTCACCCATACTCTAAATACTACTTGGATCCTTTTCGAGAAGCCTCAATCCTCTATCCTCTGTGTACACCATTAATACTTCTGCGCTGGCCAAAGTAAATCTGACAAAGGACTTATGTAAGTTTAAAATTCGCTCCAAATCTTAACTTCTCAATTCGTATTGAGCAAATAGTCAACAAAAGTAACACCCTCATTGGCTTCATCAAACGGTGGTAGATTGGGAATTCCAAATTAGATTTTAATCCACTAGAATCATCTAATCGACCTGATTTACAAAAATAACATCCAAAAACAATTTTAACATTTTTCGCTTTTACATTCTTAAATTCACGTATTTGGTAAATACTATTTATGGCGAAGCTTTCTAATACTTGACTTCTGAATTTCTCCCGGTAGCAAGATAATATTAAAACCAAATGTTAATCGGCATTTGTATCAGCAATTAAGATAATTTATTTAAGCGAAGGCAATAATCCCCCAAACGAATATACTAAACAGCCAAATGTACGAATTGTGAAATGTGAGTGATGAATGACAAGCCTCAAAGATTGTATCTTAACATATCCATCACTGAAAGCAATTATTCATTTAAGCCATTCTTCAGATACTTGCAAACTCTTGTATATGTATTTTTTTCATTCTATAACAACCTCCTAAGGAATAAAAGAGTGTTCAATAATAAATGTATCTTGACAATGAATCAGCTCACATTTTCACTTTTTAAATCTCATATTCAATCATTTTTGCAGAGAAAGTAGAAAAAAAAGTGTAACAAAGTAAAAGTAATGAAGACATACAATGCTTCAATTATATTTCATCTCGTAGATGTAAAATTTTAATTTGGAAAGATCAAAGTGTTCTTAAGTCGAAAGGGGGAAAGGAAAGATATGTGTTTATCTAGATATGTACATGTGTCGCCACGTGCTAATTGTCTTTTGCCTTCTAACACTTATATGCGTACCACGATGTTGATTTGGACCTATGACTATGGAGGGGAGACATTGACCCCTGAAAACAAATAAGAACACGTAACTGAGGTGCTGGTGTTTTAAGTATTGTAGTTTGTTTTTGAACATGGGCCATTAACTCCACTCGAAGGTGTTATGAATTTTTCAATCAACAAAGTATTTTTCTTCTTATGTTTATTTGTTTACGTATGTGATATCCTACATATCTTGAGAGTGACAAATGCCAACCAAACACTGGTTGGTGATTCATGTTACACCAATGTTTAGTTAGTCTCATTTTCCACTCGTGAGATCCATTCAAGAGTAGAGTGATAAATTCACAAACACTTCTGTGGCTATTTGTTATAAATAAAAGCTTTACCACTCTCAAAGATAAAGGATTTAAAGAAGCAACAATCGCCAATGACATAGTCATACTTAAGAATTATTATGGAAGGAAACTAAATCAAAGCCTCCCCTTTGGGCGGATATAAGTGGCCTTAGCAACAATCCTGGATAAAACACTGTCCGCTCTTTACTTGCGCTGGAGTCAATGATTGAATGTTATTTTCTGGTAGTATACATCGACTCCTTAACGTATCTTAAAATTTAACAAAGAGCAAATACTAGCAAGCCCATGCATCACAGGAGTAATGGAATCAACGCTGCAGACGCGCCTTGAGATCACACTTATGTACATAAACGTCCTTTTTAACAGCCAAGTAGCTATTAAATAGCTGCATAACGACGAAGTAAAATCGAAGGTTTGCTAGATGCATTTAACTTTCATATTATATCTGCGAACTCTAAAAAGCTTCCCTGATCTCGGCCTCTGGCCAAGAAACTTTGAGGCAAGAGATGTGCAGATAAACTAGAACGTATAAATCAACGTAATCAACGAACGTTTAAATCAATCACTGTGAAAAGATTGACATAGCAAGGGAAGACTGTTTAATGTCTAGTTGCCTTTGGCCAAAAATCAATGAAGCAAGAACTTAAAGTGGGATGGATTTGAGTACAAATGAATTGCGCAGGTTGAAGGCCCGTTGGCGTAAGCATTATAAGATGCCCCAATCCACAGTAACGATGTTTCCGCTTCATGGGAAATGGAGTCCACGAAGGACTTGGCCCACTTGTAAAAGTTCCACGTAAGGATTTGATGAACTTTATAAAAAGGACAATGTTGTTCCAATGGAGTATGTAATGTGATATCACAAAGGACATTTAAGGTCACATTTTTTGTGAAATACGTCATTTTGTAAAATACCTAAAAGAAAATGTTGAATATTAAACTATTCGAAAGTGTGGAAAGGTTCTACTTTAAGGGGGTATTCTAGTCTATAGAAATTTAAAAAATCGATTTTTTTTTATATTTTCAAAGTTTAACTATTAGAGAATATATCTACAAGAGGATTTTTCAAAATTCAAATTATTTTCGGAGACACCGGTATTTTGCTGACCCGGCATCCAAACTGGTTCGGCCGAAACTAATCGAACCGTCTACCTGAATCCATATTTCTCAGTAAAACCTTTTGTCTTTTGTATATATTAGTGAAAGTGAAAAATATATACGATCATGTCCATTAATCGACAAATCCTTTAGGTAAACCGAAGAATTATATTTGCTATCCAGCTTTTGGGAGTTGGCAGGGAAGGAATAAATATTTTCTGCAGTATGATGGATATTCGTCAAGGATTAGAAATCGGTACATACTACGGTTGTGTCAAAAACATACATTTGGCCGCATCTACAGTTTATGACCCGAAAGCTCATTCATTTGCTGTGAAACGAGACAACGCCCGGATTGACCGCTCCGAAATGAAGAGAGAAAGGCGGAAAATAGTTTTTCCGAAGTAAAGGAAGGTCCTATGTATGAAGCAGGAATGGCAGATTGAATGAAATGTAAGTCTACAATATCATTTCATGACAGACTGCGAAAAACTTTACGCGAAACTTTAAACGCGTTTTTCTCGAAACTGTCTTTTTCAAAACAATACCCACGGTTTCTCAGGTACTACTGAACCGATTAACCTTAAATTTTTAGAGAGTCTTCTTTCTAGACTTGTCTATGTCTGGAACTACCCCATCCCCAAATTTCTATTAATTTTTTTTTTTAAATTCGAATCAGCAAAAAAGTGGTACAAAATTGTTTTTTTTTCAGGCAGTCGCCATTTTGTGAAAAAAAATCTTTCCAACTTTTCCGTAGTTCCAGATATTGCAACATTATGTACGCCAAAAGTGTCGAAAAATATTGCTCGTAAGAGCCAAACTCTAGAAAAGCTTCTGGACACTTATTTTCCCAAATGTCTGACCGAACCCCTCGTCCTCTGGACTCACGCAGGGAGAAGCCAATTGGGTAGACATAAAAAAAGATAGTCGATACGACAAAAGTCGCATGGGCCATTAACACCTTCGCGCCCTTAAAATCACCCGGAACAGATGGTATGTAACCAGCACTTCTGCCGTTACACAATGGGCGATTGAAAACGTTTGGCATGCGTGGGAATAACAGGCACTCAGAACTCCACGCCAACCGCTGCCATCGAAGCAATTCTTATTATAACACCAGTGCAACTGGAAGAGAAAAGACATGCAGGACTCTCGGCCATAAGACTCAAGGCACTGGGTGACTTTGATGACAAGAAAAGCACCGGGCATAGAAAAATTGTGAACATTGTAAGGGCGATGACACCACTACCAGATCGACAAAGAAAAAAATTTCAAGACAATTAATCTAACCAGAGCTTCTCGGATGAATGGAAACAGAACAAAAGAACCCGGTGTTATCACAATTTATGCGGACGGTTCTTACATATCGTCTGAATCAGGGACAGGGATCTACTGTTCGAACCCACCGAAAGAAATCCCAAATTATCTTGAACCATTGGTCACGGTGTTTCAAGCAGAATTTTTCGGAATACTAACTGGAGTAGGAAAGCTCACCGAACTCAACATTAGAGAGAAGCAAAACTCATCTGCTCCGATAATACTGCAGCTATCAAAGCTTTTACGAACTCTCTATCAGTATCGTTACTTCTTAGGAAGTGCAAACAGTGAATGACATCGGTCTTATTTGGGTACCGGGACACGAAAAAGCTGACGTATTGTTTAGGAAAAAAGCAGGAAATAGTCACCAAAACCCTCTAAAGGAAAAAGGCGTCCCGTTGACAACTATTAAAAGCGCTATTAACGAATGGGCAATCCGGGAATTCAAAAGTTACTGGGTCAACTTTACAACATGCAGAGCAGCAAAATCGATAAAAGGAAAACCTACTAACAAGGTAGCGAAACGAGTAATGAACTCCAGCAAATGGAATCTTAGGCTAATGATGTGACTAGTTACAGTGCGCATGAACCTTAACCTCCATTTTCATAGACTGGGACTAGCAGAAACCTCAACATGCCAAAGCTGCACAGCAGCGAGACTACGATACAAAGGCCTAAGAGAAGAGCTAGCAAAGCTAACCTTAATTAACCAACCAAGCAACCAACTAAAGAGCCAACATATATAGAATTTGGATGAATCATAGTTTAACGTTTTTGGAATTGACTGAATATCATCAGTGAGTAACACTCCGTTAAAAGAATTGAACCTCAAATAAGCTAAAAGCAACAATAAGCATGGTGGTTTCTCGGTTATGGGTTGGGGGTGTTTCACCTCATCTAGAGTTGGTCCCATAATTATGATTGGCGGGGAAAATGAAAGGTGATGTTAGTGGAGATGATTTGCCGCTGGACTACATATTTCAGGAGGTTAGCGCTCTTAAGGATTGCTCTCTGACCGTCAAGTCCTGGTTAGAATTTCAATTTCATCCAAGTCTTGAGCTGGCTGTTAAGAGCCCCAATTTCAACTTCTTAGGTAACCTATGTGGCATCGTTAGAAGAGCAATTTTGACTAGAAAACCAACCAAAGCAATGGTCGGTACAATGGGAACAAGATGTGTCGGAGAAATTAGGGAAAAAGGTTTCCTTTACCTAATACTTACTTAACAAAGACTGAAAACAGTATAAAACAATGCAATTGCTTTTATTGCAGATGGCTTTACCATATGTCCACTCGGCAATAAGGAATATAAATTTATATTTTTTAAAATAGCGTTTAAATTAAGGTTTTTATTTTACAAAATAATTTGTATTATAAGTTCTCATCTTTCTTCTTCTGAATGTTCTTTATTTTGCGTGCATGCTTAGTTTTATTTAATCAGCATAATTAAATGGCTTCGGGCAAAAAGTTGTTTATATTTGAGACACTAGAAATTTGGCATATCGCGCTTAAGGAAAATTAAACCCAACCAAGGGTTTGTACGAAAATTAACTCCATGAAACAAAAAATGGAAAAACGTCAAAAACAATGCAATTCATTTGACTTTTCTTATGTTATTTTGTTTTTTTAAACAAAAATAGATTTTTTGATGACACCACCCCAATACTACTTTCACCTAAAAGATGCAAAGAGTGGTTCCACTTTTTGGTGAGAGTTTATAAGTAAACTTAAAATAATTCATAAAGTGAAGTTCACAGATTTCGCCTATATATGACTTTGTTGACTTGAAAATATTCAATAGAATTGTTTGCCATTTGAACAGTTTGCATAGTGGTCAGATTATGTTTCTCATCAGATTGAAGGTGTTTACATTTCTCTTACTCTGTATAATTTAATACATAAAAAAATACATTTTTCCACCGAATCTGACAAAAAAACTTTAATTTCTGCGAACACTGCACAGTCCTTCGTATGCGGTTCGCGCATTCACTTCAATAGCAAAGAATGAAACGTGCCTTATATTAAGAACATCGATAACGTTTCAAGTAACAAGTCAATCTCCAGCCCATTTAAAACACGTTTCTAAATGCTTTTGATTAATTAGGACAGAAAGATACGGAGGGCACTCAACTCTTTTTGCAGCATTTTAAGTGCAGCTGTTGAAAACTTCTGTCGTATTTTTTCCCCAAACAAAATACAACTACAAAAGGATGAAATAAAACAAAGAATAAAATCAATTCGTATGCCATAAATAAACTAACAAAGTAAAACACGTGAATCACGATTTCGGTTTTACCATTCTCAGTTATTGGGTCAAAGAAAAACGAAAGAGTTGACGTTCAAACTTGGCACGAAGAAATAACTGATATGCAAATGATTTTCTCATAACTTCGGCGAGATTCTTTCAATATGTTATTCCATATACCGGTCGATCCAACTGGAATTTTGTTCTTTACTCTCTCTCGTGCCGTGTTGCTTCTTTTTACCAGATGCAAATATCATAAACAATCCAAAAAAAAAAAATACTAAACTGAAACAAGCCAGATGCGTAATAATTGTATCGAAAAGCCAAACCAAAATACATTTAATATGTGGTATCTAATCAACATGAAGATGCGAAGTCGATTCTCCCCTCATTTGAATTTAGCACGAATTTTATTGTATCTGGTTCAATGGACTAGTGTAGGCGAATGCTTAAGCGTTTCTTTTGAAATTAACATACGTAAGTATGTGGCAGGGTTTCTATGCATCTGAAGTACATACATAAACAAACATATTTATGTATCTCTCTGCGAATCGACGAAATCACAGCAGAAAGTAAGGCAAACGTGGAAGAACTGAAGCTTTATCTGACCTTGATCAGGGAACTAAGTTAAACAATGCGATTTAGTTCAGCGCTTGGCAAAGCAAGGTAAGAAAATCATCATTTTTGGGTGTGAACTATTTTAGATGGTTTATGGTAGAACAGTTACGGTATAAATAAATGATGTTAATTCGTATTTTTGTTTTGCAAAAAAAAAACTAGCTTCATACATATTTATGAATGTATATTTGTGCTTCTTTATTTTGTTTGATGAGCCTTTTTTTCGCTGTGATGGAATTCTTTTGTCTTTGTTTGGATTTTCTAGTTCACTGTCTGAAAAGCTATAAATATAACGTTAAGTTCTGCGAATTGGAAACAGAAGTTAATAGCTGGTGGATCAAAGTTTTGCCAGCATTTTGTGTAGGTTTGCGTTTTTTAATGAAGAATTTACATAATGTATTTGTCTCATTATCCTAAATAAAGAAGCAAATGAAAAAAAGTAAGGCAAGTGCCTATAAAATGCATCCCGTAAATTTGCAAATACGAATTTGTTGGACCTTTGTGAGGCTCATTTAAGGTTCTGCCTAAGCAATAATAACCTTTGCCAGCATTTTCTCCGGGGGACAATTAAACATTAGCCTCGCAAGCTCACATCTCTGAGCAATGGCTTCTTGTGGTCTAAGGGTTTAAATAAAGCGCATACTCTTGTACACATTGTTAATTAATAAAAACTCATTACATCAAATGTTATTTTTGTTCCCATAAATCCACGCCCTTTTATTCTGTTTTGGAAAAATAAGTTGAGTTTGAGGTAAGATGTTTACTAATCCCCATCGTTTACTTAAAGCGATCTGTAAATTTGAATATCAAACATTTGTAATAAGTTTTTCCCTAAACAAAATCGGAGCAACCTTCACAAAGCTTAAGCGGCTGTAAACCAATACGTCTGTACATTCCTCTTAGCAACATTTTTGAGTTAATAATTAAAAAAGAACTTCTCATAATCATTTAGAATGAAAACATTTCCCCCGTGAAACAATTTGGTTTCCATAGCATCTCCTACCAAGTGCTTAGAATAACCAAGCAAGGGTCTGTTCCTTTTGTAATTGACATTGAAAGAGCATTTGATTCAATGTGGCTCGAGAGTTTAATTTACAAAATATATTTTTGGCTTTGCTCATTAACTGAGAAGAAAAGATGCTTCAAAGTTTAAATAAGTACCTTCACCTCTGATTTGCCTCGGTCCTGTTCATAATAACATTTACACGTCGGATTTTTCACAGCTTCTATCTTGTGAATCAGCCATGTACGTAGTCCTTTCGCAGTTATTTAATCTTTACATTGAGACTAATCTTCGAAATTGAAGTATCAATCAAAAATCAAATCAAACTAAGGAATTTGGAAAAAGCTGTGCCTGACGAAGTGAATGAGTGCCAAATCGATGAAGCTGTAAGCTCCTTTACCGCTTCTCTACTTGAAAGTATCCAGAATTCAGTACCCAAAAAAGTTATTCGCAGAAATGGGTTCAATTCTCTTTCCCCACATATATTGAAAAAAATTTAACTGCGAAATCACGCTAGGTCCAGATGAATAAGATCGAGGTTTGATTTTTTCTTAACTGAAGCGAAAGTGTTAGCTGCAGTTATAAAGGACATGTTAGAAAGTTACAGAAAAAAAACCCTGGAATAGCAAACTACAAAGCCTTGATAAAGCTGGCTTGCCAAGCCTTTCTGGAACTTATCAAAAGTCTTAAGGGGTAAAAAAACTGTTTAATTCCTGCCCTCAAAGTAGCTAGTACGGTAATGCTGTCCAGCCATGAAAAAGCAAATGCGTTAGCCAATGTTTTTTACACTAACCATCTTGATATGGTTGACAATGAAGAGGCTGCTGTTGAGCATTCCATTAGCTCCAATCCGCATCGATAACAACGAGATTACAATGAGTAATCTGAAATTTGTAATTAAGTACCTGAAAAGCTCAAAATCACCAGGATTTGATGGGATAAAAAAATTTACTCAAATTATTCAACGGTTGCATCAAAATAGGATACTTTCCCCGCAGTTGGAAAATGACTAAAGTAATACCCATACTAAAGCCAGGTAAGACTGCGACTTCGCCAAATAGTTACAGACCCCTAAGCTTACTTGACTCATTAAGCAAGTGCTTTGAAAAATTAATAAAAATGAAACTATCAACACACTTAGATCACAATGATGTACTCCCCGCGGAACAGTTTGGTTTTAGACCATTTCATTCCATAGTGCACCAAATACATCGCATAACCAAGCAACTTCGCAGAAGGACGAAGCACAGGTAAGGTCCTTCTCGACGTAGTAAAAGCTTTTGATACTCTTTGGCACTGCATAAACTCTTCACCCTTAGATTCCCCATGTTCTTAGTCAAGAAATCAGTCATTTATCTCAGACAGATCCTTAAAGGTTTCCTTGAGCAACTGGTACTCGAATGCATTCTTAGCTGAGGCCGGGGCACCTCAGGCTGCGGTTCTTTCACCCATCCTGTATAATATTTTTACTTCAAATTTCCCGCGGCTAAATAATTATGAATGTGCTTTCTGCTTTAAACACAATTCAAATTACTTTCAATAGTTGGAATATTAAAATCAATGCTTCAAAGACTCAGGCTGTCTTTTTTACTAAGAAAAGAAAAGCCTGTTTTCTGCCAAGCGAACTAACTTCTTTTAAACGGCACACAATTGGCGTGGAGATCGAACACCAAGTACCTTGGGACAAAACATTAATCTTTGGCCTTCATATACAGGAAACTATTTGGGAAATTATTTCAATAATAAAAATACTTTACCCTCTTCTTAATCGAAAGTCTAAATTAAGCATTGACAATAAGTTTATGATTTTCAAAGCTATATTCCGATCCATTTTCTTCTTTTGGTCCCCTGTATGGAGTAATTGTGCGAAAAGTCATATACGAAAATTGCAAATATTGCAAAACAAGCCTTTGAAATTGGTTTTGACGAGCTGCATTTTATCGCTAATATAGAAAAAGTTCCTGATAGACTAAATATATTTTCCGAACGCTATGTTTGGTCACGTAGTTTTTCTGACAATCACTTTATTTCAGGATTAATATAAATTAATAAAAGTTACCATACACATATTTATTTATTGTTTATTATTTTTATTTGATTTCTAGTCCTGTTTGTATTATTAATTTATTTATTTACATATTTATTTATTTATTCATCCATACATTTATTTTTTTTTTTTCTGTTAATTTATTTACTTATTATTTATTTATTATTTATTTAATATTTATTTATTATTTATTTATTTATGTAGCCCTGGTAGCTACTAGCTTGTAAGTATTATCCTGTGCATTTATGCATAGTATAATAATAATAATAATTATAACATGTGTTAATCACTTATTTATTTAAATTCTGTGATAAATAATCTTATAATCAAGTATTTTTTGCCACCACCGCCTCTCTATGCCAAATATGCCAAATCACTGACAAATGTGCAATAGTTTAATCTTTTGTAAAAGAATATATGTTAATGCTACAATAAAGATCTATCTATCTTTCTATCTAAAATTGAAGCATTGAACAATTATTGCGACAAGTGGAAAATCACAGTTAACTAGGCGGCGAAATATTAAGGAATGCACCTTGATGAAAAATTTACTTTCAGGCATCTCATATGCAAAATGCAAAAAAATGAACATAGTCATAAAACAACTACATAACATATACCCACTCAAAAATCGCTATGTAGAAAATAAAATCATTAATTACAAGTACATATGTTAAGCAATACAGGATTAATTTAAATTAATAAAAGTTACCATATACATATTTATTTATTGTATATTATTTTTATTTGATTTCTAGTCCTGTTTGTTAATTTATTTTTCATAAGTATTAGGCAAAATGCCATCATAATATTAAAAATGATGCTCAACCTACCCTCGTATTATCCTATGCATGACTTACACAGCAAAGCCGGTGTTGAAGTCCTGATTTATATTTATTTATCAAAATAATAAATTTATATCATATCAAAATTAGTTATTGATTTATTAATTTATTCATTTATTTATATTTATTTTTATTTGCTCATCACTTTTTGTATTTAGATAGATAGAAGATAGATTTTATTTTAGTCATTTCTGCTTAGGCAAAATTAATCTGACTACCAACAATTTATTTAAATTTAAATGTAATTTTTTTCCCTGTAAAAAGATAAAGTTTTGATATCGATTTTAGGTGTTAATTGTGGGGACAAACCCTATTGTTATTTATAAATGAAAATTACATTCTTTAAAGCATCATACGTTCTAACGCAGTGATTCTTTTTCAAATATCGGACTTAGAGCCGAGTTCAAAAAAATCCACTACAATATCTGATCGATTTTTTCAGTCCTACAATGTTTCTTTTTCACCTCAGCAGATATTGTTTGACTTTGGAAAACAAATATGTGAGGGCTTATAACATTACAGATCATTTCCTTCGTTTTAACTTTGAGTCCTATTTTTATCCTGAAGTGGAATTCGAACTAAACTTATCCCAAACAATTTTAGGATTTTCTCGAAAAGAGAACTTATCACACTTATAGTAGGACAGTTAGTTTGTGTCATGATTTCTAAAAAAAAAATGCAATTATTGTATGCCTATTTGTTTATGTCCAAGCCACCAATTCCTCTTGATGAATACTAATAGGAAAAGACTTCCCGCGTAAGATACGCTCACCTTTCTTTTGGGATAGCACGCCATGTGCGTCAATAGCATTTTCGCAGCACCATTCACTTGAAACTCAGAACGGAATAAATAGAGACGTTATATTCCAAGAATGTGACTACCATACAAATTACACGAAGGTATATGCATTGCGTTTTTCCTCTTCAGCAATACCTTTCCCGAGTAGAGCCATTTTTTTTTTTTTTGGAAAAAATAAGCATTCCTCGTTCTCCCCATTCCAGTGTGTGTTGCGTGTTATTAAGGTACGTGTATTTACAGATGATTCAATATGATAATCAGAAAAAGTGGGCTAAACATATTCATGTGGGCAATCCTACATTTGGATAATCACGGTTACGATTGGGGTCAACTGTAGTGTATCCACTGGATAATTGTTGACTGACTTATGCCATTTAAATTGATATTATTTTTTTTAATTGGAAATACACGAATGCGGCATTATTTTGTATCATTACGCTGCTTGCGTTTCAGAATTTTTTCGTTCCATTTTTAAATCAAGTTATGCCCCAAGGGGGCGGCGAGGGTCATGAACTCAAAGCGATTTCTCCATTTCCCACACCTCCAATTCAGTTTGTAGGCAATTCTCATTAAAAGTCCGACTCATTGTCCACCAGCAAGAAGTGCGACAAAAGCTATTTCCTCTAAGTTTGCCTGAAACCATTTGAGATGAAGAGATATGTTTGTAAACAAGATTCACAAGAGGGATAAAAGCAATGAAGATATCTTTGAGAACTTCGAGAGTGAAGACGATCCAATAGAACAAGACACCTAACTGATTTCTTAAGTTTCGTGCGCGTTGTCTTGTGTACTCCCTTTCCGCCCTTCACAAATGCCCAGGTAGCTACCTGAGAAAGTAGCTTAGTTCCAAGTTTCGTTCAATTGATTGTTCTCAGCGAAAGTACGATATCAAATAAATTAAAGCAAATTCAACAAAAAAAAATTAAAGTAGAGCTTCAACCAAAAAAAGAAGTGGAAAATAAACAAGATACACTTTGAACGGTTCATTTTAGAGTATCTGTAATGCGTGAATGCCGTGCTATTCATAAGAAGCTTGTCGCCATGATGACTCTCAGGATGGAAACATACATATCTCTTCAAAAGATTGTGATGATGAATGGTGGTCTGCTATTTTCTTGGATTGAAGATGTTTCACAGTGCCCTAAATAAATCGAAACCAAAGTAAAAGTTTTTTTTCCAGCTGTGTGATTTTTTTTTTTTTTTGAAGAATGAGACTAAGCAGGAAAATGAAGAACTTGTTCAAAATTGTAATTTCTAATCTTAAGCTTTACAACAATCCACTTTTTGAAGTGGACGGATACAATAAGAGGCTTTGAGTATGCATTCACATAATCATGAGATATCTCAAGTATCTTGAAGGGATTGTTCTAGAGGTGGCCAACTTGTCATTTGGATGTGAGAATTTAGTAACAATTGCACTTGGATCTGAATGAACAAACTTTCCAATGAATGCATTGACCTAGTAAAAATATCTTGAGTGTACGGAGAACGGAAGTACGATTTGCTTGAATATTTTCCTTTTAATATCAAATGGCTTTTCAATTATTCAAACATGTTAAATGAATGAAAAAAACACGTTCAAGTGTACAGTGGGGCACAAGTAATGTCATGATATGCATATTTGTATTTTTCTTAGCTTAGCTCGAAAATTTAGGAAGTTCCAAGGGGAATTGCATGCTCCACTCTGTGTCAACTCGACAGACACTCAAATACTGAATTATGTAACATGTTTTTATTTTAAGCAAGTTTAAAGCAAAGCAAGCAAGTAGAAAAAATATCCAAAATTCTTGGAATCGATTAACGATGACTTGATTCTTCTTCTGTAAAGTCACCACCGTGCGGGACTGAGCCAACAAGTCTCTCCAATCTATTCAATTCTTAGCTTTCTGCTTCGAATGCATACATCAAGTTTTCTGAAATCCCTTGTCCCTCGAAACGACAAGGAGCATTATCATATATGTTATCCTTGATAATCGTTGCATGTTGTATATTTCCAAAATTGCACGCAGAAATTTTGCTGGAAAGATTTTTAAGGGATCGCGTGTGCGATTTATAAGAGAACCATGCCATTTAGAACTTTAGAGTTTTGAATTTGTTACTGCCAGTTCTCCGTTCATCCAAAAGGTGTACTGACTTACATTTCACCTGCGATGCAGCATTGAGTGGCAAAAAACTCAAATTGTTTCTATGACAAGAATCCAATCCAGATTCTTAATTTCTCAATATGTTTTTTCCGTTATTAAAGGGAAATAATTTATTCCGTTTGATGCATTCCAGAGCTTATAAAAATATCTCTTAACTGATCTGAGGATGATGATATTTTTTTAAGGATCTAGAGCCTTTCAATGGTTCACATGATAACAATGGAATCCAGCTTTTCGAAACCTTATTAATAAGTGTATCAATTAGCGTTATTATATCTTGCCTTATATGAAACATTAAGCGGCTAACGCCATGTAAAATGTGGTTGGGATTTTTTCTCTAGAACTTCTTAATTCGCCGACCAGAATTTTCAAAAAATGTTAATAATTTTCAAAGAAAATTTACCGATCAAAAGAAGAAATATATCACATTGCTTATCGTTTTTCTTTTCCGATTGCCCTCGACCTTATCACGCTCAGCACACACGGCCACTTTTTTAGTATAAAATTTTACTCTGCGATGAGGATGGGCTGTGAAATAATTCTGCACAACTTTATCGGCGTGGATCTTCATCACTTAAATGTTCAAAGTGGTAAACGGAAGTGCAGTGCTGGTAAGCATTAGAAAGACATTGGCATGCATCGTTTAACATTATTTATTTTTTGTTGACAATCTCAATAAACTTTTTGAGTGTTGTAAAATTCTTTATTAATGAAAATTTGAAAAATAATCGTGACGAATCAATTAGATTCTGTGAAAAAATAGAAACAAACGTTTAACGTTTTGCTAAACTCATCTTTCTTTCTCCATTTTAAGAAAACGTCCAAGAGTTGTAAGTATCATCCAAAAAAAATTGAAAAATTATCAAAACGACAATCAATAAGAAAATCCAAAGGAGTATGTTCAATATCAGTCATGGAATAATTACTTATTAAATGAATAGAAAGTAATAACGTAAAAGCAACCGATTTCAGCGGCCGAAACATGAGTACTAGCAAAATATTTTTCCCCATTCGAATTTGGATGCCTTTTCTGATTTTGTAATTTAAATAAAAAAACAGCCATCTGAGAGTCGGAAATGTAAACAAAGGGCTCCTTACCACCGTACAAAATTTAATACTAAATATTTTTTAAAAATACTTCAGTAAAAAGAAAAATGCGAAAAACACGGTTTTCGTATGCGGAACCCCGTACACACTTTGTGGGAAATGTGTAATGGTCTACATAGTACGGTACAGACGAGACAGACGGACAGCGGAGTCCGAATACATTAATACATATTTTTTGACTGCAGATTGAAAAAAACTTGTTAATTACATTAACTTGCTTGTGGTATTCATATTTTGAGCTGTCGAAAATTTCATTTTATTTCATATATCATTTATTAATCCAAAGAACAAAAATCTATGAGAAGTGAGCACTGGTTATCCCCTTCATTAGCACATTTAACATACTTTCAAAAAGCTGGTGGGTTTAACTGCTTTCCAGCCTAAACAAAATTGAAAAAAGATAATTTTGAAATTTCAGGAATTCTTGACAGGAAGGAAATCATCCCCAGGGCTAGTTAATACGATGCAACCCTCTCGCATAAAAAATCGAATTACAAGTATTTATTCTAATTATCGGAAAATGATCTTTATGGGGTCGCAGAGGCGTATTCGCCATCCAACTAAAATATGTATATTTGCTGTAAAAAGTCATCCGCAAAATACTTTGACACTTAAACAGAACCATTTGTGTTCAATTAATAGTAATATTTCTAGGGATTCAATGTTTTCCAAATATCTACATGAATCCAAAAACCTTAGACATAAGTTGTCAAAACTACAAATCGAAAAGCAATAACATTTCGAAATCCTCTGATGAGGCTTTCATAATTTTCATAATTCATAATTCTTATTAATTTGTCGACTCTGCTTACCATGACTCCGAAATATTTTTTTCATTCATTCGTCTTCAGTAAATAAAAATTACTGTCAAATTCCTATATATCTTCAAACCCTTTTATTTTACAAATTAATTATTGTTCCAACTACTCTTTAATGTAACTGACACAAGCTTGTCTCGACTCATTTGAAGAATGCAAAACATTGGTTTTTGGATGGATACCAGAAGCCATGTAGACAAGATTTGTCATCGCATTGTTTTGATTGTTTCGAATTTTGAAAAAAATATTGAATTCAGCTGAAATTTGTAAATAAAAATTAGGTCTTACTTAGTAAATAAGCTAGAGTTCATTAGACCAGCTGATTTATTTTTGTATTTTAGCGTTGAAAATGCCTTATTGGATGAGACTTAAAGTGTTCCGAGATGTATCAGCAATAAGTAAGAGTGCGCAAGAAGATAAAAATGTTACGATTTCAAGGCTAAAACAGCATTTGTGCGGTGTATTATGGCATTTTTTGCACCTGGAGTTGCATCTATACCCTTATTGAGGTCAACTTATTTTAGAATTAAAGCCAGCTTCTTCTACAGAATGTGTAGAACATTCGCCGATTGGGTTTTTCCCACACCG
The DNA here is from genome assembly GCA_963555765.1 of Orthonevra nobilis. NCBI lineage: Eukaryota > Metazoa > Arthropoda > Insecta > Diptera > Syrphidae > Orthonevra > Orthonevra nobilis. The sequence goes on along the minus strand of OY743225.1, from coordinate 96,647,123 downwards.
TTTTTTTTATTTTTCACTCGGTGGAAACGTTCACAAATAAGGTTATCAATATGGCAGAGTTAAAACCAAGCTGTAATGGTCGAATTACCACAAAGTCACTATGCGATTTAGCAGGTGGTGTCTTTGGCCCATATTTCGTCATATTTCATATTTCCATGTCACGAACAATTCTCATCGCTATAGATAAATGTTAACCGAATTTTTGGCCTAAAGTAAATATCTTTGATTTGATATGTGGATATTTTTCAAATCACACATTACAAGACCCGTTGAGGTTTTATTGCAAAAATAAAGTCATGGGTCACTGATCTGGCCACCAAGATCATGGGATTTGCCGCCATTGGATTTCTTTTTGTGGCGCTATGCAAAAGATCGTCTTTATGAACAAACTCGGCAAATTCTTGAATATGCGTCAGTAAATTGCAGAGTTGCATCGATAATCACGTTGTCAGAATCGAGTCATGCAAGAACTGTTCTTATAATCTGTTCATAATGGTTAGATCCAACAATATAACAAAATTTAAAATCAAGTACAGCAACAGTTGTGTTTAGTGAAATAGCTTAAGATGTCAATCGTATTAAGAGATGAGAACTTAATCGCTTGGCACATTTCGAAAAGATCTTATTACATATGTATACATGCATATATAGTAGGTTATGTAAACGTTTTGCGGTTTTCCAAGAAGAATGGAATTTGACTTTCAGTACATTCAATGTAAGACTTCAGAGAAAAAGGCGAATAATTACACTCGCCGTGGACAGGCTAGTCCACTTGGTTCGAAGTTTTCTGATCTCGACCAATGTTTTCTGTTTATCTTAAAATGTGAATTCATTTCAATGCGACGTTATACAAATATTCCGGTAGTTAAATTCTAGACGTTTGCTTTATTTATCTTCTGAGTGCTATCTAATAAAATTAAAGCATTTACCGGCCGCTTAAAAGACAATCTCAAGCATACAAGCGCTGAGCCAATTTCTGTGGAAACAATTCGTATTATTTAAAAAAAAAATATAGATTCTGGACGTACGTAACATTTTTTTGAAATAACTAGGCGTATTCATTTTCGCCTTGGTTATAGTCTTGGAAGGATACCAAGCATTCGCGAAAAAATATAGGGTTGATGACCTCATTTTCCACTTAATTTTTTTGCTGGCAACATTGGTCGATTCCTTAATATCCCTTTATCCGAGTAAGAAAAAAATGTCCATTTGTTGTACGGTGATAAGTATAATAAAACATCTAGTTATGACAGAATTTTCAATTGAAAAATTTCAACGTTTTACATTTCATTAACTTTTTATTTTGGCGCCAACAAATCACGTACTTCCGCAGCGATGTGATCAGGAAAACATGAATAAATTCATAAAGTGTTCCGTACCTTTAACCTTTTGAACTATTCAAACTTTGAAATATGTCATGGATATACCTCATTCGGAACTATGCAGACAACCACTTTAGAATTTATACGTAAAAGGTTACTTTGAAATCACAATTTTTTAACCATAAATTTACTTGTTACTAAATTGATTTTGGAAATATCCTGTCAAACTTGTTACCCCGTAATCTTTTTATCAAAATTTAATACCACATTCCGCAAACTCTTTTCTTCCGGTTCGAATCAAAAGGTACTCGTACATAATAAATTTCATCTTCCAAAATGGAATATGAAAAAAGTAAACCATCTAGAGAAGCCCACTCAAAATACCAAAAGCTTACCCACAGAAATTGGTCAGAAGAATAAAAAAAAAAAACACTGAAAACAAAAACGTGATCTTATCATCTTTAATGGGGTCACTTACTTTGGACGAACTCCACCTAAAGCACCGGTATTCCATTTTGGGTTGTGACTTATTTTACGATTTGTCTCACAAGTTCGTACTCAGAAGGTGTAGCTTTGTGCGTTTGTATAGGTTTTAGTGGCTAATTGGTAGGTCCGTCTTTTTGCAAGCTGCTGACTGTGACTTGGAACCGTTAGAATGGCCTTAAAATCTCACAGAGCACATCAAACGTTCGAAACTTTACTTAATTATGATTATTTTTTTTTTCGTTTTAATGTAAATTAAAAAGCTTTTTTTTCTAGTTAATCATTTAAAAAAAACAGAACAACACCGAATAAGAACAGCACGTTAACACTTGGGATTCTAAAAAACAACTAAATTCAATCTGAGATTTTTTTTCCCGAGAAAAGAAATTTCTTCTCCTTTGCTTCGTTCACAATTCTCTTTTTTTTTGCTTTTTCTTTCTTATTTTTTGTTTTGTTTGTTCCGTGTGTGCGTTTTTTTTTTGTTTTATGACTTCTTTTCTTCCTTCTGTGTGCTTCACCTTGAACAACGATTAGACAGAGATGAAAGAAATCGGCGTTGGAACGCGGAGGATTTTCTTTTCGAAACGACCGAACAAGTCAACTGCTCACCTTGGACTGGCGATCGAGGTAGCATCTACCTTTCCTTAAGCGCTTCGTCTCGGTTTGGCCCGGCTCTAGCTGCCCGCAAAGTTGGATGAAGACGACGCGACGGGCCATCGTGATCGTGCACACCATGATCAGCAGTGTCGTGGAACTCGCATTCATTATGATGAACCTTCGTCATTACGATTGGGCATGGTGTGGTCTGGACTCTCGAAGTGAAAGAAACACCACTGATGACTTGAATAAGTTCTTGGGTTGGACGGATTGTCGCACTCTGTTTGTGATCATCTTCTTCTGTTCTAAATTGAGTGGCCAAATAATTTGTAGTATTTTCTATGGAACAAAAAAATATTATGTCTAACAAGTACAAGTGTGTGTACACTTTCTAACAGTGTGGGAAAGAAAACACGCAAAAAGGAAAAGATATTTTTAATGGGCATTGCTGAATCGGATTCAATGCGATTTTATTTACATTCATTATTATCATGATACGAATTTGTATGGATCCTAGCCACATATAAACATATGTACGTAAGAAACTTCAACAAATACCTAAGGCGAAGGAGTTTTCATTTTCTAACTAATATTTCCGTGTACAATATTATATATCACCCCTCTCGGAGGATGGTCTCGAAGCTTTTTTTACAACGTGACTTTTGGCACAGATTCAATAGCCGTCCTTCACCAACTGGTCAAACAATAATCCGTTTAGCATTCTATCTACGCTCAGGTTTTTCGGAACTTCAGCGATGTAATGGAGCGAACCGTTTTCCACAAATTCGTCAAACAAATTTGCACTTCAGAAACACGCGACCCTTACAAAGAGTGATAATATCTTTCCAAAGTTACATAATGGGCCCCTTACGCCGGAGACGTCATCGAGCCTTATTTTTTGAGCACGCTTTGGGTACACGGCTACTCTGAAATCGTGTCCTTTTGCAGAACTTCTACCCAAGACAGGACATTGATCAGGGAACACTGGTTTAACCATCGCCAATGAAGGGGTACATCCTCCGCACACCTCAAAGGAAGATCTTCTGGATATTTTCGGTTCACTAAGAAGTAAAAAATCCATGGGAATCGACGAAAAACCAAACATTGTTCTTAAACATCTTCATCTAAAAGCGGAAAACATTTGCTCGTTAACAATTTGCTGATTAATGCATATTATCCAGCTCATTGGAAGACAGCGGTGGTACAACCCATTCCTAAACGGAACAAAGACACATCCAATCCGACAAATCTTAGGCCGATAAGTCTCCTTCCCAACATCAGCAAAGTGTTTGAAAAGTGATAAATAGAGTCCTCGAATGCATACATGCCGCGTCTAAGCTGGTATCTGATATCCAATGGAACAAAGGTAAGAAAATATGCACGGGGGCTTTGTTAATTGACAGATGTCTTGGTCGCGTACAGATCAAGTCCGAAGATCGAGGTCATCGTAAGTCTTTTGCAACGTGAGTTCGAAAAGATTCAGGGATATTGCGACGATTGGTTGAAGTTGAAGATCAATTTCCAAAAGTGCTCGACCATTCTGTTCAGGACTCCCTTATCTTGGGTCTCGAGAAATACTAGAAAGAAGTGGCGAATGTTCTCTATCGTTGGGCAAAACGGGCAGCCACTGTCGAATCGAAGTGTTGTTAGATACCTTGAGATCTGGCTGGAGCAGTATCTATATTTTAACAAATATATAAAGGGGCCTAGCAGAGCTAAGGTGATCTTCTTCACAGCCCTCATTTAGCCTGTTCTTGCCTATGGTTGTCCCGTCTGGTTCAACGTGGGAACAAGCTTAGGGGAAAAGATTAAGGTTTTCGAGAGACGATGCCTTAGGGCTTGTCTCCACTTATATAGAACTCCAGAGTCTGAGTACAAATGATTCTATAGTAATGAAGTCCTGCACAACGGGGCCAACCTGATCAGAGTGGACAACTTCCTGATTAAACTTATTCGAAGTCACATTACAAGAGCAATGACTTCGAACAACAATTTGATCTTCGGGGCTTTTTACTCCAATGACTTGCACCACGAGAAAGTGCGCCTTTACGGCCATATTCCGCCTGAAGTTTTCCCCTATCTTGATAGTTAAGGTCACGCCAGGATAGACTAGCGGGGTCTGTATAATTTTCCACGTCGGTCGAAAAGCTGTAGACGGGTGACTCAACTACGACCAAGAAGTCGCAAGTAGCTCACCGGAGACTCTCAGGTTTAGTAGGGCGGTATCAGATCGCGACAGAGATGATGTCGTAAGGCAATATAAATGTTATTGGTGGCTAAACGGAGAGCGAACTCTATCGTATGTAAATTATTTGTAATCTTTGGGGCCCTTAAGGCAATTTGATAGCATGTCCTGTCAGCCTTGACCGGCTTACATGTATTTAAGCTAGTGTAAGTAGATAGTTATTAGTTTTAATTTTCTTTTTAGTTAGATTTAGATTTAGGGTTTCCATTAGTTTCTATTTTTGTATTTAGGTCTAGTTGAATTTAAAATCAAAAAGTCCTTACACCAAGCTTTTTCTTATTACTTAATATTTTCTTAATTGTTTTAATTGGTTTTTGTCATTTAAATTTGAAAGCAAATACAAGAGTCGAAAGACATAATTTTAGTTGTTAGGTTTAAAATAAATAAACATATAAATAAATAATTAGAGTTAAGTTAATAAAGCTAGCTTTAAGCGTTTTTGTCTAGCATTTAAGGATAATGAATTGAATGGAATAAAAATGCTTTAAATTGAAAAGAAAACGGCTACTCTGACAGATGAGCGATGCAACCATGGAATTTTTATTGCCGCACATTTTAAATTCGGACTGAAGAAATTATAGTACTAAAAGGACCAGCAAGAAACAGATTTCTTATGGTAGTTCTTGTTCTTTAGATACTTCCTTAACGTCGTTCTAACAGTGTAAACGAAAGGAAGCTTTGTAGAAGAATGCCAAGTGCGGTTTTTGCCTTTCCTACTTTTATTCCGGAGACTCTGATTTATTTTCAAACGAGTCTTGGACTATAACATTTTTTTTAAACATTTTTGACTGATCACATCAAAAGGTGGTTCTGTGTCAATTTCGTGATCTAGAAGTTAGAAGGCATGCCTATGTCCTACGATTCCATTGCAACGATAAATGGTAATGCTTTCTCATTTGAGATGATTTATTTGACGCTAAGGCTTTCTCGGATCTCCAGGCATTGTTGAACTCGTATGTGACATCTACATTCCAGCTGAGAAAAATATGTTTTCACACTTTATACACTATGAGCCATATGTGAGCGTCTTCAGCACAGTGGAAACGAAAGTAGATTTTTTACTTCACGATTAACATCACCACTGATTCCTTTGAAATTGATTGTAGGTACCAAAATGTTCAACATAACTTGTTTGGAAACGTGGCATAGGTACTCAGCTTGTTGTTGTTGGATTGACAGTGATTTTTTTAAAGCTTTTAATATGAACACCAAACTTGATCAGTGAATCCGGTAAGTCTAACTCCAAGTCTTGCTTCCTTATATATTTTCATTTCCATCGGTATAGATCTCTTGTCTATCCATAGTCTTTTCTTTGGGTCTTTAACAAGTATGTTGTTAATTTATATACAAAAAAACATGTCCTCAAGTTTCACTTTGTGGCAGCCCCTGGACTGCCTGCCTTGAAGCATCAGTTTAAGAGGATGGTTTTTCCAATTTCCGGCATACATTTTTAGGGTTCCATACCCAAAGGGTCCAAAGGAACCCTATTACTAAGCCTCCACTGTCCGTTTGTCCGTTCGTCCGTCTATCACAGAGCTGTATCGCCTCAATCGTTTTAGGGAGACTGGGGGTAACCATACAAAGAAAGTGTTTCAAAAAATCGCAACTCAACTCAAAACCTTAAAGAAGACAACGACAAACAAAGTAAAAACTCGAATTCCAATAAGCAAAATGAAAAAAAATGTTTTGAAGTGGTGTTAGTGCAAATTGAATGTTGTGTAGTTTTCAACCTATCCAAACGCTTACGCGACGTCATTGTTCCTCAATTCAAACAATTCATAACAATGCGATTTTGATGTGTGGTTGAGTTATGATTGGCCCAGTATTTGAATAAATCACTTAAAACAGGGGGTTGAAAATTAAAGGAAAATAAAAACATTGAAAGACGTGTGTTGATTCCGCATTTAAGGCAGCCAAGGATACTCAATGTTTATATTTTTTCTTATTTTTCTTCGCTTCTTTAAAGTAATTTCTTGAATTTGTTGACAACTATGTTATAAGGAATCACATTATACACTTGTCTTTAATTATTTATTTTCAAGAAAGTATCGTTATAATCAATATGTTTAGGTGAGATGCTGTGCGGTCGCAAAACTCGTACACGATTATGTTGGCATTCATTAACAAATTCCGATCGAATTTGCACTCGCTTTGAGATGAATTTCTCGCATGAATTCACCAAAAATAAGTTAGAATCATAGATTAAACTATTTCTACAACAAACCTGCATCAAAAAAAGGTTTTAACTGTGATCTCTTTGATTCGTAATCGTTTGTGCCTTTCTGAAAAACATCGTTCTTAAAGTATCACTTATTGGAAAAAAATGTAAGCCGATATCGAGTTCTTATTTTTTGTCAAAAAATTACTACCGGATGTCAACTCGTATGACAAAATTACCAAACGTCAGTTGGTTTACTCGTAAATTTGTTTGTATGTGCAATGTTTTGAAAAATCTAAAATTGAATAAGCAAATAGTGTATACTCTAGCGAGGCACTGAACCCTTCATGTAGGAGAAAAGCACTCACATGGCCACTTTTTAATATACGCTGAACATATCTGGCGCTCTCTGGCTAGAAGAAAATCAAAAATGAAATGGTTACCATATATCACATTAGCGAATTCAAATTCGAACTGTTTAACAACTTAAAAAAATTATAAAAATTAAATTGTTTTTATTTATTTTTCTGCTGGACGTTTGATTGTCCTTTTTTTTGGCGCATTAAGTTTCATCGAGAAAAAAAATTTCGCTACCAACATCTTTGTGTTGGCTTCTCATAACTTCGAACTAGAGTCCTTCTTGTCGAATTGAAAGGATTCAAGTGATATTCAGTTCAGATCAGTCAAAATAACTATTCGATTTTTTTGCTTAAAAAATTTTCTTTTCTTTTTAAATTCTAATTATTTTTTTCAGCAAAAAGAAAGAGTTTCGAATCGCGCCCTTGTTAACGCTTGTTAGCTCGTGGGTAAATAAATTCTGTAGAATTTACGTTGACTTTATTATTAAGTGGACAACAAGTTTTAACAGCTTATTACAGAAACTTTTTAGTCTCTTTCGAACATAAACTAAAAGAAAGTGAAATACAAAATTTTACCAACAACCTGTTTAGCGAAAGTAATTCACTTTAATTGCCACTTTTATTGAAATATAACTTTTGAGAAAGACGTCTTTTCCTTACAGTCGTTCTTTTGTTCAACCACAGCAAAAAAAAAAAGAAAAAAAAGAAAACTATATTAAATGTCTTGTGCGCTGAAAATGCTTCACTGAATTGATCCGTACATATTTCAAGCGTCATTTGTCTACAAAGTCTGTAAAGAAATTTTTCAAACAATATTGATTGATATTTCATAATTGTAGCAAGCTTTCTAAATTCATCTAAAACTTAGTTAGAAAACACTTCGATTGCATAATTAATAAAGCATTGTTACGCACCTAATTGAATTCCTATTACAATCGCATCCAATTCACAATACATCAAAGCAAATGATTCGCCATTCCTCGTAGGAATGATTTCCAATTAAATTTCCACCAATTAATCATGCTGCTTCCACCATACTATACAATTAAACCAAACTAATTGATTTTGATTTCATTAAACGCACTTTCATTCACAATAACCATACCACCAGACATCTTCAAAGTACAAATATTGTAGTAAACATGCCTAATTGTGCTGATCTCATAAATACATTTAAATTGAACTTTCAATTTGACTCGCTCTTCTTTTTAAGAATTTTTTTTTAATTATTTATTTTTTAAAGCAAATTATTGCAATTCAAAGTTATGCTGCCAATTCATATGAAAAAGCCGTTTATAAGCCGAACCAACATACGCTGCAGGCCCAATAGTTCTCGGTCAGTTTGGATACTTCTCCTGGGAGCCTGGCATGATCTGCTTTCTCCGGCGAGTATTTTCCCCACACAACAGCCGGTATCCGTAAATGTAAATGCAGTAATTGAAGATGATTATGAGAAGAACATAGTATTGGAATTGTGATCTGGTACCGAATATTTTTTTTGAATTCCCATCCAAAATCATCACTTCGTTTTCTGCATTCATACTTTTTATCACAGTAACAATAAGACCTACATACGAGTACATATTGCCTCTTCTATAGGCGCAATGACAACTTTATTTCCCACCTTAAGGGCTTCTGTCTTGGGTTTAACACCTTGTTCGTTTTACTGTGTGGTAAAATCAGCAAACGTCATTTCTATTCTAATACATTTCTTTTCATTCTGAGAAACCGATGCTCATCTCTTTTTCTGTCTTGAGAGCAACGCTCTTCTTTTTTTGAGCACCGACATTTCAAGATGTGTATAAGGTGAATGTAAGAATTCGTCCGAATCATTTTTTTGGAAAACCGCGTCCTAGTTCACAACTCCGACTTTCAAAAAGATAGGCGATCGGAGGACACTAGATTTACCAGGTACAATGATGATAATTTGGCAAGTGATGTCTTCGCCGATGAAGAGGTACATCGAACATCTCAAAGGCAGATGACTTGATCGCGTAAATATTGCGACGATTGGAAGTTGAAGATCAATTTCCAAAAGTGCGAATCCGTTTAGTTTAGGACGCTGCTGTCTAGAGATACCAGAAAGAATTGGCGAAAGTTTTGTATCATTGGAGTCGAAACATAGCCAGATATATTGGTATTGAAGAGAAGCTATATTTTAACAAACATATAGATACTGCTCTAGCCAGATCAAAAGCTATGTTCTGTTTCACATCAGGTGATCTTTTACATGGCCCTTATCTGGAACAAGCATAATGGAAAAGATAAGGGCTTTCGGGAGACAATGTCCTAATGAGCCTCGGTACACAAAATTCTATATAAATGAGGTCTTGTACAACGGGGCCAATCAAAACTAAGTGGATAACTTTTTGATTGCACTTATTCGGAGGCAAATAGCAAGGAAAATGAGCTCAGAAAATATCCTGATCTACGTGGCTTATTAACCCAACTAAGAGTTTCACGAGACAGTTTGCCTTAATGGCTTCATTCCACTGGAATAATCTTCCATGCTGCCTTTCCGGTCAGTGTAAGTAAGCGAGTTATCTACAATAAAGACATTGCACACAGCGCTGGAGAAAATCTCCGGTTCAAAAGGGCGGTTAAGGTACGCGACAAAAATAGACGCGTTACCGCAACACCATCAGTTCTGGTGGTAATAAGAGGGAGAAGCTACTTGGCCGTTCGAGAAAGCCTCGTAGATTAATAAATGTAGATAGTTCAAAGTGGACATAGGTTTTTAGGTTAATTTAAGTTTAAAGTTGATTCTGAATGGCACACCACTTTGAATTAAAAACCAATAATTTAAATACATTTTTTTTTTATTTATTTAAAGATTAGATATAAGATTGTTTAAGTAATATTTTATTTTAAATTCGTTCATTGACGAAGTTTTGAAACAATAATTTTCTTAGTTTTTAGATAAGTTATTCTTCTTTAATAAATAAAAAAACTGTAAAAAGTTTTTAATAAATAATTTTAAGTATTTTCGTGAAAGTTGATTCTTAATAACATTAAATAACAAAGAATTAACAAAAAAAAAACTTGATGGGACCCCTGCCGTTTCATGACTGCATTTCTTAGGTTCCGTTCCACACAAGGAATCACTTTGTTGTCCGTCTGTTTGCCAGCACCCTTATTCCCAGGAATGCGTGGAAGTATCAAATTGAAATAAATACCATGTGATTAATACCATACTTGTTTTTGCGGCAAATTTTGGTACTCGCAAGGGGAATCAAAACGTATGAGATGCCTCCCGTTGATCTGCAATCATGAAATTTGGTAAGAAGCAAGGTCTCATAGCAGAAGTAAAGGAAAAATCCAAAAACCCATAATTTGTTCCTACATCACAAATATAATTTATCTCTTAGATCGAAAATCAGTTTTGCACCAAGAAGATTGCTGTATATGAAATTTTAAATTACAAAAAGGTGATTCGAAACATACAAAGGAAAGCTGTTCGAGAGCCGATTTCCGTGATGAAGGAACTATCACTATTTACACACCTGCAAGTTTATACGGAACCTTCGTTGCGCAAGCCCGACTCGCACTTATCTGTTTTTTGCAATAATAGATTCTTAGTCAAGGTATCACGAAGCCAAGATCATGATGGTCAAGTGAGGGGTTCCAGAAATACTGTGAGAATAATAATATACAGCTTGTGATATAACCACATTGACCACTAGCCAATGGAAGATAGAAATTATGATTCGGAGATCCTTCAGAGTTGACACCAGAGACTATGAAGCACAAGATCTGGACCTTATGACTAAGCAAAAGGGAAAAAAGAAAGCAAATAAAGATTTAAGAGCAAGGGTATTTGAGATGTCATCTTTCCCAATAAACTTTTACCTGTTTTTGATCTCAAAGAATTGGAAGAGCTTGACCGAAACGGAACGGAGGTACCAGAGATGGTTAAAATGTTGGAACGAAAGTTAACATCGTCTTGTCAATCGGTTCCAATTTCAACCTCTTAACTTATTAAGACTTCCTCTAGCCTTGCAGGTGAAGTTTCAGCGTTCTCAACTATCAGCGATGAAGCGAATGCTCTTTCCCCACAACTTCAGGATACATCCCATAGCGAAGCTGAAGCTTTAAAACGAGGGCAGTATGTGAAGATCTGTGATACCAAACCATGAACAGCCTGCATCAGGTACATGCAATTGCCAATCGCATACCAAACATGCAGACAATTGTTGCGTTCTCCGGAAAATCTCCGCTTCGGAAAATCTCCGGTTTTTGAGAAACTGGTAAATAGAACCCTGACTTATTGGGTTAAGAACAAGCAATTAATTCCTTATGGTTTGAATCTGGTTTCAAGACGGGGCATGAATGCATATATGGACGCATCGTAACTGGTATCAGATATCTAACATAAACAATAGTAAAAAAAAGTGCACTGGTGCATACCTGCTCGCCCTGGAAAAACTCACTTGCGACCTTATAAGCTCTGTTCCCAATGCCATAACGCACGCAGGCGACTTGATGATGTACAGATCAGGTCCGAAGATTTAAGTCTTTAGAAATCTCTTGCAGCGTCGATTCCAAAAGTCTCAAAGATATCGCGATGACTGGAAATTGAATAATCAACTTTCGCAACTGCTTAAATAAATGCTATATCGCTTAGGAACCCGTTGTCTGGGGCCTCAAGGTATATATATATATATATAAGCTCCCTATTGTGAGACCACACGGGCAGCCACTTACGAGTCTGAAACTGCCCTTTCAAAAAAACTGTTTTGTGTCCAACAACTCAATACTAAGGTAAAAATAATTTGCCACATTTCCGTCGTCCGGCCTATGCTCGTCTATGGATGCCTCGTATGGCTCACCGCGTAATTAAGCTATTTAAAAGACTTGCTTACGCTTATACAGAACCCCAGGGTCTGAGTACAGAAAATTCTATCGCAACGAGATCCTATGCATAATTTCTTTTAAAGCTGACACGAAGTCACGTTACGAGAGCAATGAACTCGGTCAACAATCTGAGTTCCGGAGCTTACTACCCGAATTAAAAACAGCTGGGTGACGGATTTGGTAGAGCGCTTGCCTTTCAATTGATTCAATTGATAGGTCCAAGGTTCGATTCCTAGAGTGGTCTAGTTTTTCGAATCTGGTCCAGTCACCATTGGCCATGGGGATGAAGTAAATGGCACTATCACAAGATTGGTCGACCAGCGATAGTAGTCTGACTAAATGGGTGTCGTTGTTGTAGTGGTTGTTGTATCGGCTTAATTTCAAGTTCGTGTTGTCAAAATAGTTTGTGTAGATTGTGTGTTGTTAAGCTAAATCCACCAAACGTTCAAAGTACATATTTCAAACTAATGTCGAATGAAATTCTTTTTATTAGGCGAAAAGAAATATGTCGATATAAAAATTCTGGCTCCACCCACGGAAACCAAATACATCTGAGTTTCTCAAACCACTACATAATCATTCATTCTTCTCTTAATTCTTCCGGTCGCTCTGTGCTGGACGCATTATAAGAGTATTCATATCCTCTTGAAGAGCGAGTAAATTATAAAAAATGGCATGTATTACGAGAGTGTGTGCCTTAACGGCTGTCTCCCCCAAGAGGCCTTGCTCTACCTAGAACCGATAGATCTGACCCACGCTAGATAGGATAGGATAGATTAGCGTTAGCGCTTATCTTCCATATTTCCCGAAGAGCTGTGGATAAGCTACTCAATTACGAACGAGACGTCGCCAACAGATCCGCGGAGAGTTTTCGATTTAGTACGACGTTTTCAGGATACGATAAAAAAGGAGTAGAACGCCAGCACCGACAATTCTGGTGGCTGACAGAAGGCAGAGAGGCAACTCTTTCGTTGTATCCTTCCAGCGACGTGGAGCCCATAAGGGGAAAGTTGGCCGCCGTCTATTTGTAATATAATTTTCATAGTTTATAGATAGCATTGTTATAGAATCAATGAGTACGTTAGTATAAGTCGAAAGACACAGTTAGAGCGTCTGTAAAGGACCAGTGAGTAAGATATAAACATTAAGTTATACAACCTAGTTTTAAGCTATTTCGCCTAGAAATTGAGTCAAATCGAGTATTAAAGTCAATGAAAATTGGCCTAAAAAAAAACACTTGTTGCGTACACACTGGCCGGGCATGGAATCAAGGGAGCCTATGAGTGACAGCAGAAAATGTGTCACATGCGTTGAATATTATATATTTTCATTCATAAAGACTTTGAGGTAATTGTTTGTTTAAATTGAGTAAAATCTGGGTCATTGAAGTGCGCAGTTACAATATTTTTAAACAACGTAGTGAAAATGGATTATTTGATTCTACAGTTTTGGAATATGTTGTTAAGGATGATAAAACCTCTGCCAAAGTGTTTCAAATAAAAACAAAAGCAGTAAGTAAATAAATCACCATATGCTGTGCCAGTGATTCAAACCGCGATTCAGATGAAGATTCAGTTCCGCAAAAGCCAATTCAAAACGGAAAGCCTCCACTAGTTAAAGCACCATCAAAGGCGGATTCATCATCAGATGACAGTAGCGATGAGAAGGAAACTCCGGCACCTAAAAGCCCACTTAAACCCGTGGCTAAAGGACAAGTTAAAGTAACACAAGCAAAGAAACCCATGACATCGGATTCATCTGAGGACAGCAGTGATGATGAAAAGCCTGCTTCTAAGAAAACGGTGGTAGTATCTATTGTGCCTGCAAGCAAAAAACAACAATCTAGCAGCGATGACAGTTCGGAGGAAGAACAGGAGCAGAAGGTCATAGCGACTAAAAAAAGTGCAGCTCCGGCGAAGAAAGAAACACCAGCAAAGAAAGCGACACCGGTCAAGAAAATAGTCGTAGCGCAGAATGCTAAAAAGAACGAAGAGTCGAGCAGTGAAGATAGTAGTTCTGACGGTGGTAAGCAAACAGGACCGAAGACGATAATATCAAAACAGACTTCACTCAAAGAAAGTGATAAGAGCTCTTCAGAAGATGATGACGATGACAAACCTCAATCAGCGCAAATTAAATAGACAGCCCCAGTTGCCGCGAAAAAGGACTACGCTTCAGATTTCAGTTTCGACATACTGCTGGTGGTGGTCGTAAAGTTTATTTTTGGAAAATTAAGGAAGATACCGCAATCAGGCTTTACTAAACTTTAGGATGGTTTAGAATTAGGGTAATCTGGGGCTCAATTCGGCAAGCCTGTATTTAACTGTGTACACGAACAAAATTTGTGTACACATGCTTGTTCCGATTCAGCAAACGTGAGAGTGAGTGTTTTTGACAGGTTTCGTGCGGAATGTCAATTCAATTTCATTTTGCCCGTGAATTTAAAAGAAGAAATTAAAAAGATTTGGAGAACAAATCAAAAAAGCCAGCGATGAGCAAAAGGAGTATTTGCTCCACTCTATAGAGGAAAATTTGGACTTAGCATGTGATAAGTATGCTCTGATAAATTATGTTAATTTCCTGTGGTAAATTTAATTCAAAAATAGATTTGAATCAGCGGACGGGGCTCAATTGAAGGCGGAAAAGTGGCGGGGCCTAGCTTCAAAGCTCAATGCCATTGGAGGATTAGTCAAGGATGTAGACAAATGGCGAAAATTTTGGAGGGACCAATATCTTTTTATTTTTGCTTTGAATTATTATAAAAGACTTTAATTCGCACTTAGACTTCTTCTCCTGCTTTTCAAAGAAGCGGGATTAACAGTTCCAAAAAATTGAAACCCCTTTCATCTTTCAAGGAGCGGGTAGTTGGACTTCTAGGTCGAGCTACAGTAACTGGATAGCGATCAGGTATAAGCATTTTATGACCATTTTACAGTTTATACATATACGTGTATTATTTTAAGAATATGACCGGAGTACGAGTTGAAGCGGACCCTATCGACATTTCATTTGAAATGATTCCAGAGGAAATGCCAAATCCGATTGTGGCCGGATCGTCTTTAATGGGACCGAGGCAAGCTTCTCGTAATAGGAAGGCAGCCCTATCCGGAAAATTGTAACCATTTTTAGGACAAAATACTCCGGATTGAGGAGGAAAAACTTTCACACAAGCCTACGAAATGAAAAGCATTTGAGTGGAAAAAAATATCACCAAATTATTAGAACTGCGAGAGCGAGAAAAAAAACGTTTATTTTGGGAAAGACAAAAAAATAAAAAAAAATAGAATTAACAAAAATGTGTATCTTTTATATTTTAATTTTATTTTTTATTTATTTATAGGTAGTTTTAAACTAATTTTACAAAGTAGAGCTATAGTTATGTATACAAAATAATAGATTTGATTTAATTAAGAAAGAGTTCAAATAACAATAATAACGGCGAAATCTCCGACCGAAACATATATTTCCTTTATGCTATCCGAATCGTAAGAGAAATATAAACGCGTTCCGACGCATGTAGCTGACGCAAAATGTCAATGTTATGTCAAATAATTAAGTGATAAATAAATAAAGAAGTGAAAAACAAATAAGTGAAGAGAAACATGGACAACAGCGTAGCATTATTCTTGGCAGCCGATAGATATGAGCGGAGAACTGAGAGCAAACAAAACAGAGATCTATTGAGAAAAAAATCTAAAATTTTTAATCTTTCAGATGCAGCGTAAGTCCGCTTATAAGAATCAAAAACTTGAAAATTAAGTTTTCCATAATTTTCTTCACAGATTCAAGAAAAATTTTCGTCTTAGCAAGGTTTTATTTAAGTTCGTCTTAAACGCAATGAAAGCATAGATGCAACCGGCTTCTCGATCAGATGCTTTGACTTTGGAGCAAAAACTGGCGGCTTGTTTAAGGTTTTTTTTGAAGGCAGCTATCAGCACGGCGTAGGGATGGACTTCGACTTATAGTATGCTTGGCGCAGTCAACTTTTTCGAATGTTCTTCAAGATGTGCTGAATATTCTTGTAGAGAGCTTGTGCCCTAAGTGGATTTCCTTGGAAATGGCAAGGGAACAAATCGAAGGATCAAAGGTGCAAGTTCAGTTAAAAACAGGATTTCCGGGTGTGATATTTTGCGTTGATGGGACTCACATTAAAATTATCGCCCCTTAAGACGACAAGCACCTATCTTTCAACAGAAAGGGATATCATTCCCTAAATGTTCTCATTGTAAGCTACATGAATTAAAAACCAAAACACACCAATTTCTACATTAACGATTTTTTAGATCTGCGACCATAAGATGCGTATAAGGGCTGTAAATGCAAATTTTCAAGTGCCAAACCACGACTCACATATTTGGAATATAAGCCCTCAAAGAAGATCTTTTGAACAAAGGTACCAGAATGGCGTCAGAGATGAATATATCTTAGGTACCTTTTTTATAGTAAATTATAAAAAATATAATTCGTTTCACTTAAAATTTTGCAACATGGTGCTGTGACGTTTTATTTCAGGGTCCAACATCTTGACCTTTAACTCAAGCTTTTGTTTTGCCACTTTTCTAATTTCTTCATTATGATTTTCTATTTCTTTAAGTTTTTTTTTCTCCACTTCTGCAAGTTCTTCCACGCTGCGGTTTAGTATTTGAATTCTGCTGGCCATTTCTTTAATATATTTGCTGTTGCTTTCTTGGATCCTAATTTGCTTGCTGAGAAGCTGGATTGACGTCAATGGCTTTCTCGATGTTCGCTGTCTCTTCAATGTACATGTTGCAGGTTCAGGATCATTGGTTGGAGCATCGTCCTTGCTTTGTGAAGCTCCAAAAGTTTTGGCTCCTACGCCCGTAACAGAATTCTTTATATTTAGGAGCGCAATAACACTTTCTTCCAATTGGACCGCCGCCTGTTACGTACATTCTTTTAGACACAAACTTCTTTTTTATGTAAGTTTTATAGTCGCTCCACACCTAGAGACATAAAAACATTTTGGTAAGCTGTTTTCAAAATGATTGAAGATTTCCTTTTTTCCATCCAAGACTGTCTCTAATGGGTTGACCAAGGGAGTTTAGAGCCTTTGTGACGCTATCCCAGAAAGCGTTCGTCTCTTCAGGCGGTCGATTTGTGAAATTTCGGGTAATCTCTGGTTTTGTCTTCATAAACTCCACGAGCCGCTCGTATTGAGCTTGATCTGGTTTTGTTTTTTTTTTGTTCTAACAATAAAACAAAAAAAACATGTACATATGTACATATGTATGTATATACGTGTAATAATAAATAAAATTTTGCTTACACTTCCTTTCCTTCACCAATATCCATTATAATTTTTCTTATTTTTTTAAATTTTTCTTGGCGGAAAAAAGTCCGTTACTGTTTTTTGGTCGGAGAAAATCAGAAAGCATAGATAATTTAAAAAATGCAGTACATCGCATGACTTCGAGACGCGTTGCTGCGATTGTAGCAATTAATCGTCATACATCGCATGTATTCGGAATGCGGTCCATTTATTTTGACATTTGCAACGCATGCTTTATTTTGTTCGGAGGATTGTCCGATTTATCAATCGGAACGCTTAGCATGATACAAATTTCGGAGATTTCGGAGAAATCGGAGACAATTCCTTTCCAAACGGATACGATGATGGGGCCAAATATACATTTACAAATTTTCAATGAAATAAGATTTAAAAGCCTTTTTAATGCTTGTTGCGTTTTGGTTTTCTTTAATGTTCCGTGGCAAAGAGTTCCAAAGACGGGCGGAATTAACAAAAAATTGACGCTCAGATGTTAAGAATGCATAGCGAGGGACAATTAGTTGACGAGATCTATGCGAGGTTACAGATCTTATCCTGTCAAAACAGTACTGTGGTTGACGAGAAAAGAGTATATCTGAAAGCAAGATCAAACTTCGATAATCGAGATATTTATCAAGAGACATACCCAAGAGGCACGTGGTAAAACTAGAAATGCTGTCATATCTACGAAGACTGTAGAGATACCGAATCGTTGAATTAAATTCAACGTTAAGTTTACGCTTGCTAACGTAAATGCAATAACAGAAGATCTCGCACCCATATAAAAGGATAGGAATGACCAACTTCTTCGCAAGCGGGTTTTTAACGGTGTAAAAGACTTAGTTACCCGTAGGAACGAAGTACGCCATAAACTTTTCCGAAGAGTCCATTTACATGGTTATCACAGGTCAAAAAGCGCTTGAAAGTAACTCCGAGGTTTTTTGCGGTTTCAACGTATTCAATATGCGCATTATTAAAAACAATACTTGGCATATACGAAATATCAAGAGATTTTCTAGATATGACAAGACATTTCGATTTTTTAGGGTTTAAGAAGAGACCTTTTGACTCAGACCATTTAGCCACATTCACTAAATCCTCATTGACAGAAAAGACTCCATGCAAACGTCGTCCGCGTACATATTGATAGAACAGTTCGTAATCGAAGCCGAAAGTTAGTTAACATACACCGAAAATAAAAGAGGGCCAAAAATGGACCCCTTTTTACAAAGAATGATGTGATTGACGATATCAAAAGCCTTTGAGAATTCGAGTAAAACCAAAAACGTCAACTCGATTTTATTCAAAGCTTGCCTTAGGTCATCGCTAACATTCAAGTGCCGTGATACAACTGTGTTTCTTACGAAAACCGGACTGCTTTGGAGAAAGCATTGCATTGGCTGCGAAATAAACGTTGATCTGTTCTTGAACTATCCTCTCGAAGGCCTTAGACAAAACAGGCAAAATGGCAATAGGCCTAAACTCATCTGTTCTAATATTTTTGGGAAGTGGTAAGATTTAAGCCACCTTCCAAATATCCGGTTACATTCCAAACATCAGAATTGTGTTGAAAATATAGGTAATATAAAGCACCACGATTGGCAGAATCATATACAAAAAGGAGGAATGAATACCATCGGGACCGACAGCCTTTGACTTTCGACAACATCAGCACTATCCACCGCAGAAAACTTAAGCCAGGGAAAGGGTCGTCATGATCCAACTGATCGATGTATGGAACGGAACTTTCGACAATGGGCGAAAGGACCTGCCTTGTAGGAACAAAAACAATTTTTTTATTGAGGACGTTTTCTTCGATATCGTCAGCTGGTACAACACCAACGTTTCTTAGGTTTTTCCACAGTTGAAGCCCGTTAAAGGATGAACTTAGTTGTTGAGATTTGGCAGTTGGTATTTCAGCTATAACTCTTTTACGAAGTGAAAAATACACCCGACGCTACTCATTCAATCGACCAAGGACACAAAAATTTCTTCTTCCTTCTGCATACACAGTCCTGAAAAATTCCTTAACATAGTTTGAGTCACAAACTTACAGTACATTTATGGAGTGTCCTCCTTTGCGGCAATAATAAGCATGTGCAATATCTCTGCTTGGCGCAGTTATCTTTATGTGCCTTCCATCTATTAGTCCGATTATTCCCGGAAAAGATGCTACGTTACAGGATTCCGCTTTTATTGTCGCTTGTTCTTGTTCGTGCGGGAAGAAAGCATATATATGAACACATCTATGAACCGAGGTCTGAGACATACATGTCAAAAACTCCTGTCTAATTGCTCGTTGAAAGCAAAATACCTGAACGCACAAAGGTATTTGGTTGATAATGGGAATTGCAGACTGTCGATCATTCGTGTTAAATAGGCTTTTCATTTTCTCCAAAAAGTCTAAGCACACATATTTTGGGAATCTATATAAATCCATGAATTATTGCTCTTCAAATGGAATATGTGAATCCCTCATTATTATAACGACTAATCTCTTGTAAAAAACAACACATTACGAACAAAGAAACTTAACTACAGGACTTTTTCAAACTGATTTTGTCGTCTTATATGCTCTCTCGTTATTGAATAACTCATTGATTACATAAATATAAAATCCATAATAAATTTTTTTTGTTATATATTCAAAAACATAACATTCCCAACCACATTTTGGGAACTTTAAATTTCGGTAGGCTTTGCGTTTTTTGTTTTGTCGAAATGACGTCACTTTTGCATTGGAATTTAAATTAGCACAACGAAATACTGGTTGGATTTATTTATTTTTTTTTCATTCTATTGTTGTGACCAGTGATGTAATATCCTGGTGACGTGTTATTTAAGTTTTTTGAAGTCTCTGAAGAAGAGAGTAATATGGATTATGTTCCAGAAGGAATAAAATATTTGTAAAATTGTACGCAACATAAATTGTACGCGAAAAAAAAATTCAATTTGTGAGCAATTGTCAAGAGGCGTCTCATTGAAACCGAGGAATGTGAAGGAGTTATGGGACATACAAAAAAGAATGGTATCAACTACCGATAGAAGAGTGCTACCGCGTCAAACCTCCGATAAACAAAAGGTGTGCTTCCTTAATTACCAAAAGAGGGTACCCAACAAAGTACAAGGTCAGTTTGCATAACTTAGTCTTACTTGTGATTTGCTATTTTGTCAGTTCTTACATATTCAGATTATTTCGTTTTATTTTTCTTAGTATTTAAAAGAAAATATTTATATTTATAAATACTGCGGTCGATTAACTCAGACTTGAAAGGTTGACCGCGTTCCTAAGTTGTGGGTAATGCGGGGCTACTACTTCTCTACTAAAACTCCATGGAATATATTTTTTACTTTTTTTTGTTCATTTTAACTTATTTTTACCTTGCATAATCAGGTGGGCTAATTAATGTCCCAGCAAGTATACTACTGTGTCCAAAAAATAAGGTGACATATGAATTTAAACTGCGCGCGTCGAAGGATTTGGAAATTTTTCGTTCTTTTTAGGTTGGTAGTACTGTCAGTGACGTCTATGTGAAATTTCATGTCAAAATATATTCATAGTGTTTGAGATACGCGTCGTTTTGTGAGCTGCTAAAAGTGAGTTTTTCGTTTTTTGCGATGTCGAAATTTATTGAGCAAAGAATTTGCATTAAATTTTGTTTGCGGAATCAATTTTCTGCTGCGGATACGTTGAGGATGGTGCAGAAAGCCTTTGATGATGAGGCTATGTCTAAAAAAATGTTTACAAGTGGTATAGTGGTTTCCAAGCCGGCCGTGAACGTGTCGAAGACGAAGAGCGTTCTGGGCGACCACCAACCTCAACCGATGAAGCTGACGTCCAACAAATCAAAGATTTGGTGTTGAAAAACCATCGATTAACGATTAGAGACCTTGCTGATGAAGTTGGCTTATCGAAAGGCTCAGTCATTTTGAAGGATGTTTTGGGCCTTAAGCGCGTCAAATCTCGAATGGTACCGAAAACATTGAATTTTTTGGAAAAAAGGCGTCGCGTTGAAGTGTTTGAAACAATGCTTTCCGACTACCAGGATGTCATGAAACGCATTATAACTGGCGATGAGACTTGGATCTATGCTTACGACCCCGAAACAACCGATCAATCTCGCGAATATCGTGCCAAAGGAGAGCCGAGGCCAAAAAAACCGCGCCAAAGTCGCTCAAAAATCAAGGTCATGTTGACTGTTTTCTTCGATTATCGTGGTGTTTTGCTTTATGAATTCCTTCCAACCGGCCAAACAGTCAACAAGGAATATTATTTGAACGTTTTGCGTCGTTTGCGTAACGCTATCCGCCTAAAAAGGCCGGAATCGTGGAAAGACAATTCTTGGTTTTTACACCACGATAATGCACCATCCCATACCGCACTCGTAATTCGTGATCATTTCGCCAAAAACTCAACCCATATCGTTCCGCAACCACCGTATTCACCTGATCTGGCGCCGTGCGACTTCTGGCTGTTCAACAAGCTCAAAAGACCGCTCCGGGGACACCGTTTTGATACGATAGAGGAGATTCAAGCCGCAGCGAAGACGGAACTGAAGGCCATCCCGGAAAGTGACTACAACCAGTGTTTCAAAGATTGGAAAATCCGTTGGCATAAGTGCATTGCAGCGGGAGGGGATTATTTTGAAGGGGATGAAATTGATTTGGAAGAATAAATAAAGAATTTTCAAAATATATACAATGTCACCTTATTTTTTGGACACAGAAGTATATATGTATCTATTTATGTTTAACTGGCTCACTGTAAACCAGACTCTATATGAATGCATTCACAAAATTTAAAATGAAATGTGCCCAAATTATTTCCTGGAGAATGTGACGACCAACAGATATTCAGCTCTTACTCTCAGTAATGCTGGGGATTTTCAAATTCAGAGAGCAAGTCCCTCAAAGGGACAGCGTTCTATTAACTACATGGGATTTAACGCTTTTAACAATGAATCTTACTTTTACATTTTCAAGCGAAATATCATTAACTTTGTGAAAGAAACGAAGAACTAAAATTATATAAAATAGTGTTCTCACAGAGGCTGCTTTTTTAATTTTGCCTGATTTCGGTTTGTCATCGTCGTCGTCGTCGTCTGGAGAACTGTCATCACTTGACTCCTTTTTCGCTTGAAGCAGAACTTGTTTAGATACAGCTGCTTTTTTTGCTGGAGGTTGGCCATCGTCAGAATCAGATTCAGAATCCGAATCTAAATCTTTTTTCGCCGCGACAGGTGCTGCCTTTTTGATTGGCGCTATTTGTGGTTTAGGTTTCTCGTCATCATCGTCTGATGAGCTCTCATCACTTTCGTCTTTTTCCTTCGCCTTGGGTGTAGTCTGGTTTGATATAATCGGCTTGGGTCCAGAAGAATCATCCGAATCAGAAGAATCATCAGAGCTAGATGCAGCCTTCTTATTTGTAACTGGTGCCAATTTCACAGATTTCGTTGGTGGTTGTTCTTCTTCTGATGTTGAATCATCGAGCTTGATTCCGCTTTTTTTTGAGCGGCAGCTACGGGTGCTGCAGCCTTTTTAACTACTGGCTTTACGGCGGGCGCCTCTTCGTCCAAACTTTCTTCACTGCTTGACGATTTACTTTGAACTTTTATCAGAGGTGGTCTTCCAGCTGATTTTTTCTCTTCCTCGGAACTAATGTCTCCACTATCTGAAGCATCCTTCGTTGCCTGTGTTACTTTATGAACTGGCTTTTTAGCAGATTTTTCATCTTCCGTTTGTGGCTTTGCAACGCATATAGCAACCTTTGCTGGTTTGGCCGTAATTTTCGGCTTCACAACAGATTTCCCATCTTCGTCAGAACTACTATCTTCACTGCTCGACTCTTCGTTCTTTTTAGCATTCTGCGCTACGACTGTTTTCTTGGCCGGGGTTGCTTTCTTTGCTGGTGTTTCTTTCTTCGCCGGAGCTGCACTTTTTTTAGTCAGTATGACCTTCTGCTCCTGTTCTTCCTCCGAACTGTCATCGTTGCTAGATTGTTGTTTTTCGCTTGCAGGCGCAATAGATACTACCGCCGTTTTCTTAGGAGCAGGCTTTTCATCATGGCTGCTGTCCTCAGATGAGTCCGATGTCTCGGGTTTCTTTGCTTGTGTTAGTTTAACTTGTCCTTTAGCCACGGCTTTAAGTGGGCTTTGAGGTGGCGGAGTTTCCTTCTCATCGCTACTGTCATCTGATGATGAATCCGCCTTTGCTGGTGCTTTAACTAGTGGATGCTTTCCGTTTTGAATTGACTTTTGCGGAACTGATTCTTCATCTGAATCGCTGTCTGAATCACAGGAATCAGCAGCGCTGCTCTTTAAAACGGGTATCTGTTTACCTGAAGTTTTCTCATAATGCGACAGAATTTCCTCTAGTTGCGGAAATCATTTCGGCAGTTTGACCTAAAAATAAAAAAAGCGTAAAAGGACTTTTTCGAAATCTGGCAAAGCACATGGTGATTTGTTTATTTACTGCCTTCCTTTTTAATTGAAACACTATAGCATCAAGTTCTTCGTCATTTGTTTGCATTTTCATAAAATTGTTTGAAAAAATTGTTAAATAAATGCGCACTGCAATGACCCAGAATTTACTCAACTTTAACAAACAATTACTTCATTTACTTATTAATGAATTGTAATATTCCACGCGTGTGTCACATTTTTCGCTGTCACTCATCGACTCCCTTGATTGCATCCTAGACAGTGTGTTCGCAACAAGTATGTCCTAGTTCGAGTAACGTGTGATCGGTGTAGTCAATATTTTAACAGTGAGTAAAAAATAAGACAAATGCTGCAGCAACAAACGAGTTCTTGTTCGGCCCAGAACATGAATCCTTTAAGTCTCTCTTGATATCTTGTAAATGCAAGATAAAATTTCGCATCCGCCACGACGAGCCATATCTTTATGCCCCAAGAAAAATGTTGTGTTATAGGACTCTAAATCGTGGAACATTAAATTAAAGGTCCATAGTTGTCCTTTGTAAGAATGCGTTGTCAACATTGTTACAGGTGAAAGGCAAAAGTTTTTATGTATGAATATTTCGCTTTGGGTTGTTATCATTTACAAGGGTGTCTTGTATTTTATTCTCTAAGTATTCAAATATCAAAGAGCCAATATGTAAAATTCTTTAGTCATACTTTCATTTTTTCAATTCCTATTCTCTCGTTGCATTTGCTTCTACAAATATCAAAGGGCTTGTAAGCTCTTGCTTTGACGGTCTTTCCGTTGACTGATTGACATGATTGGCCCCCATTTCCAACTTGAACACGAATTTTATTTTTATTTTTGCGTTTTGATGTTGTTTAAGCTTTTTTCTATTGATCTGCCGGAGCAATTATTTCATTCTCCGACTTTGAATTACAAGACTTACTAGATAAGTTAAAATCTGGATCTTCAGAATCATCAGAGTTTATCCATTCGGGTTCATCAAGAATCATTAGTTTCGGAATCAATCTCAACCTTTCCAATTTCAATGATTATTTCATCTGAATAAAAGTAATTATAACTTATTTCGTATATTATATTATATAATGAATGTATCTTTTGTTATATTGCTGATGTCCCTTAAAGAGTAACTATCATAGTAATTTTCTTACTTTGAAGCAAACAAGCGTAAAAAAAATCCCCCTTTCATTGACGACTGTTTTTCGTTTAATACCCTTGGTTCAAAATTTAGCTATAGATTGTTAATAAGCCCTTGATATCTTTACTATTGTTCCGCTGACGTTTTATAATTCTTGTTCGAATTGTTGCACCAAGAGTTTCCGTTTCGTGAGACATTCCTAATAGTTTACTCATTTCGTTTGTGACTTCTAAACAATTTTCTTACCAACTTTTTCGTCCTGAATTCTTCCATTCTCAAAATCAATGTGATCAAATTTTAAAAGCAACAAAATTATTTAAGATTTAGCACTTTATTTTAAGGGGGTATTCAAGTCTAGAAATTTAAAAAAAAATCGATTTTTTTTTATATTTTCAAAGTTGAACTATTCAAGAATATATCTACAAGAGGATTTTTCAAAATTCAAATAAATTTCGGAGATATTGGTATTTTGCTGACCCGGCATACAGACTGGTTCGGCCGGAACTAATCGAATAAAAGACCGTCTCCGTCTACCTGAATCCATATTTCTCAGTAAAACCTTTTGTCCTTTGTATATATTATAACACAAGAACCCAAGGTGACTTGTACCTTTTATATTTAGTGTTCACTTCAAACCACGTGGACATACATATGAAGGCTTCATTCCTATTTTAAAAATGATGGCGCTTATGGGAATGAAAATCGGACCGGAAACTCATTCATTTGCTGAGAAACGAGACAACGCCCGGATTGACCGCTCCGAGATACGAGTATCCAACGCATCAAAGGAGGCCAGAACAGCTCAATATGAAGAGAGAAAGGCGGAAAATAGTTTTTTCGAAGTCGAGGGAGGTCCGATGTATGAAGCAGGAATGTCAGATTGAATAAATGTAAGTCTACAATATCATTTAATGACTTAGACTGCGAAAAACTTTACGCGAAACTTTAAACGCGTTTTTCTCGAAACTGTCTTTTTCAAAATAATACCCACGATTTGTCAGGTTCTACTGGACCGATTTACCTGAAAGTTTTTAGTGAGTCTTCTTCTGGAACTATCCCCATACCCAAATTTTTATTACTTGTTTTTAAAAGTTCGAAACAGTCAAAAAAAGTGGTACAAAAATTGTATTTTTCTTTTCAGGCAGTCGCCATTTTGTGAAAAATAATCTTTCCAACTTTTCCATAGTTCCAGACATTGCGACATTATTCTAGATAAATAATCTTTTTTTTTTTTGGTTTCAGATTGCTAGGAGGGTTGAAATCGTGGGTATAGTTACGCGCTAATAGAAAAAATGGACAGTGAACTATTAATTGCCTTTTTTTATGACACTTCAAAAATTACATGAAATTCATGTCTCTAGACTAGAATACCCCCTTAAAAATAAAAAAAATGGTTTGGGTGCGAGAAGGATAAAAAAACCTAGGTGCTATTTTTTTTAGCGCCATCAACAAATTTAATTTGTGTTTTGAAAACATCATTCATTCCCTAGACAAATACATTGCAAACAAAAAAATAAGATCAATTTATTTATATTTATAATAAGCAGTGATATATTTGTTTACGCATTTTTGAATCATTTCAAAAAAGAATTGCGAATTTAACATTAAAAGATCACACTTTTCTCACCTAAGGCGCCTTCATCCGCTTCTGAAAGTGTCCATGCTTCCGCACCATGTAGCAGGATGAGGATGATGATGGTTTTATAGAGCGATACTTTATTTCTTCAAGATAGGACTTTACTCAATTGTTTTCTTAGCATTCTTCATTTGATTTAGTGTTATTATATATGTTTACAGCATATATCTATGTGATTCATCAAGCGATCGTTATGTCCCCTTGTGGATTTTGAGGTGTAAAAACTTCGTACTAGCTACCACAATGCCTCGCCCCCGCAGCAAAACCTTTAAGCCCCAATCCGTTCTCAGAGGTGGTGTCGTGACTCATAACGGTCAGAGAGGCAGAATTAATAAAGAATATGCAGGTAGGTTTCAAGAGTATAACATTCTGCAAGAACTTACTCTGTTTATATGGATTCACATTTTAAAAGTAAGGACCATTTGCATGGTGCAACTTTCCCTTCCTCAGAAAACTTTTCATTAAAACTTGTGGTGAGATTTTGCTGAAACGTCACCCACAAATTATTAATATTATAAGTGCTATTCAAGTAAAAACGCTTTGAAATGAGCAAAAGAGAAACTTGTGACCAGGCTTTGCTTTTTTTTGCAGAATTTAAATACCATAGTCGATATATAGTATACATTTTCAAATGTATTTCAGAAATTATTTCCATAATGATTTCATCAATATGGTAAGATTGCTTTTCTTTAAAAGATATTTACCCTTGCTCGGAATATTAAATTTTAATTATTTGATGCTTTTTAGAAAGGGTTCAAAAGGTTTCAGTCGAGAGTTTCCACCACCTCTTCCTTCCAAGCTGGGCTCAGCAAAGGACCTTTTTCTTTCTTTTCTATATAGCTTTAAGAGGATCTCATTCATTCCAGTTTTCTTTGGAGATTTTGATAGCTGTTTCCAGGCCGATTTCGAGAGATTTTTCATCTCTGTGTCATTTTCTTGAAAGATTTTGGTTCATGATAAGAAACCACAATAGTGGTAAACAAACGTTGATCTTCCTTGCAACGTTTTTTTATATACGAGGAATGCAATCTTATCCATGTGTTTCAACTTTGTCATTAAGCCTGCTCATTTCAGTTTTCCAAGCACTTCCATGAGAACATGGATGAAGAAATAGAGAAAGGGGCACATCAAAATACTCAACACTGTTTAAGTCTTTAAGTCTTTACATCTTAATACTTACTTATAACTAACTAGATTTAGTCAATTGGTTAAAAAAACATAATGTTGATGAAACTTTGGGAATGGGGATAAATCAAACTATGAATTTGTCAAGAAACCTATGAACGGCAGTGTATATATTTATACATATTTTTTATCTGATAAGGGAGAAGAAAAAGGTGGAGGTTAAAAAACTCCTCATAATAATATATTTTTAAACAAAGAACGAACAAAAACAAACGAAAAAAACAGTACTTACAAACTAAGATAAGACGACTTAACCTAACTTAGCCTAATTGTTAGCTTCTACCCAATCTAGCCACCAGTATTTATTTAAATTTGACCTATTGTCATTATTTACATCTCTATTAGGTACGCTCATGCAGTATTTCCAAATATTGCTTTCATCGCTTGAGTGTGCAGGCACATGGAAGATTCGTTTATCTGTTGCTCTTCTAGCAGCATGATATATGATAGGGACATAACTCGAGTCTGAAAGATAGCCATATGCATCCAGATAAAGAAATCCTTCAGGTGGTATATGTCCACTTATCAATGAATTTCTAAAATACCCAGGGTTAGGATAAAATAAACCCGATATGAATTCATTCTCAATAACATTACTCGACCGCGCAAAATGATTCCTAGCAAGGTGTAGAATGACATTGTCAATTCTAGACACGCCGGTAACATCCAATAGTCTTTTGTTGGAGACGTAATGCCGAAAGTCGGAATGAGCGCTTCTGTAGATTCCCGTGCATGCTCGTAGGCATTTCCTCTCAAAAATTCTGTACTTCTCCATATAAGATGGACTTATGTTCCACCACACTGGACTCGCATAAGTCAAAATTGGACGCACAAAAGCTTCGTAGCAAATGACCTTCACATCTGATCTAAATAGTTGGAATAAAAAAGTTTCTTCAGCGACATAAATGCTGCCCTTGCTTTTTTTAATTGGATATTAACATGATGATTATAATATAGGAATTTATCTAAGTAAACTCCTAAATACCTCACAACAGTTTTTGAATCGATTCGAAGGCCATTTGAAGATGTTATAACCAAATTTCTCCAATTGCGTCGCAAGTCTGAATTGCCCTGTCCTACTGGGGTGCGGAACAGTATGGTTTCGCATTAAGAATTGTTTATTTTTAGTTTCCAATCCTCACAGAATTTATCGAGGGTATCAAACTTCAGTTGGAGTTCGTTTTTAATTTCGCAAATTTTTGAACCATAAGCATACAAAATGACGTCGTCGGTGAATGCTATTGAGCCATCCAAGTCCCTCAGCATTTTAGAAACGTAATTATTAAAGAGTATTGGTGCGGATACTGTGCCTTGTAACAGACCATTAATGGCATCAAACATTTTTTCAGTCTTGTACTATACTTTCTCGTAGTTTCTTCTCGCAACTAAATTATATATAAATTATAAATATCACAAAACAAAATATAGTATGTTTTAATAATTTAGTCTAAGTAATTATTATAAAATTATATGTAATGAGAGTCAATTTTTAGTTGGTCATTTACGAAAATGTAAATTTATTGATTTAGCGTTTATCTTGTTTCTCGTTAAGAAAATTGTAAAAATTATGGTGGAAATAAACAAGTTTGAAAAAATGGGAGTAGAAAATTATAAATTTAGTTGATTTTGAATTTTTTTTTGGAAAACTATATGACCTTGAATTGAAGAAGTTTAATTGTGCCTTTTTTTAAAGTTATTTCGTCATAAAAGTTAAGCCATCCTGTCAAATTTAACATCTTTGATCTTTGTGTACACTCACTTCGAACGAAACCAATTCGAAAGATTGATTTGTTCTCGAGTTAGGCGTCCGAAAGAATACGCAAAAACACCGAGTTATGAAATCCGAGTTATGGCACCTCGAAACGTGGAGATGAGAACTTTTATAATTGAAGACGTTGTTTAAATTTCAATAATAATTTTTACGTGAGTTGAATCATTGAATTAACATATGTTATGTGTAAGGTTTGGGTGAAAAACAATAATGTAAAAAAAAAAACCCTTCAGTGAAATGGAAACATAGGAAATGTCTTATGTGTCTAAGCAGAACGCTCTCATTGTTAATTCCGAAACTGAATTAAATTTAATGTGGCTATGATGCCATGTAACTGGGCTTTTTTCTAAGATTTTCTTTTAACCTTTACAAATTAAAGACGAAATAAAGTTATATTAATATAGTAAACTTACCATTGGCTTTCGCACGTTCTATAATCATCCATTCTAGTTGCATCATTTTAAATGCTCTACAAAATCTTGTATTCGCACTTTTGTTATCAACCTATTCTGTTTTGAAATACAATTTCAATAACTCTTCACTGAAGAGGCAACTGATATTTTTTACAACAAATATTTAAAGACACAACAGCCTTAGTGAACTAAGATTTGCGATTTTTGAAATTCAAATGCAGAAGAACGGTCAAGCTTGATAAATGATTTTCAAATAACTACAGTCTTGTTTGGCAAAAGGACATAAATTGAGTTTATCAACGAAAAGAACTAATTTCCAAAACAGCCTTACTTAAGTTAAGAAATTTAAATATTTGTTCTATTTTGGGTGAAATAATCGGATTCTTACTTAACATTACTTATGTAGCCTAACTAAGAACAAACATTTGTTTTTATGTCACAAAAACCTATAGATACTAAAAAAAAATTAACTTAACTTATGAAAATTACGTTTTTTGGGGTACAGTTGTTTTTACGAATGAAACTTTTTAAAAAGAGACTAAGGTTGATAGGTTTTTTTCTTATAACTGCCATTGGGGAAAAGTTATGGATGTGCTTTGCGTTCGAGCAATAAAGTGCAGAACATGGCATGGCACAGCTCCACAGGGCGGGAGCTACGGAGAATCAGCTACAACGCTAATTAACGAATGAGAAAACAATCTGCACTTAGACGACTTAAACCTAGACGAGGAAAGTATAAAAAAGTTAAAGAGCTTTCTTTCCGGCCACTGCGGCCTAAATTACCACCTTAACAAATTGAACCTGTATCGCGATAAGGAATGTCGAGTATGCCCGGAAGAGGATGTAACATCCGAACACATTGAATATAAATGTCTGGTACTGCATTGGTTAAGAAAACGTTTTTTCCACAGGGAGATACTCACTTCAGTGGAACTAAAGAGATCTACTACAAAAGGCATACTATCTTTCATAACGGCTGCGGGACGGTCTACAACAGGGTATAGTTAATTCGCCGATTTTATTCACTAGTTTTATGAGCGATCTTGTAGGCTCTCTTCACCACGCAGATGACATGATCGCGTACAGGTCAGGTCCAAGATTGAAGGAATTGTACGTTTTTAACAGGGAGAGTTTGATAAGATTAAGCGATATTTCCAATATTTCCGAATCCATTTTGTTTAGGGAGCCGTTGTCTGGGACCTCTTGCGATACCTGAAAGAATTGGCGAAAGTTCACTATCGTTGGACAAAAGGGGTAGCCACTGGCGATTCGGAGTGAAGTTAGATATCTTGGGGTCCGACTCAATCAGTATCTCTATTTTAACAAACATATAGATACTGCTCTAGCCAGAGCCAAAGCGGCCTATGCCATGAAAAAAAAGACTGTTTCACACAAGCCGACTCGATGTCAGGGTGAAGGTGATCTGATACACGGCCCTCATTCGGCCTGTGCTTGCATGTGGATGTCCCGTGTGGTTCAACGTGGGAGCAACCTTAATGGAAAAGATTCGAGTTTTCGAGAGACGAAGTCTAAGGGCTTGTCTCCATATATATAGAACTCCAGAGTCTCAGTACAAAAAATTCTATTCTAATG
Organism: Orthonevra nobilis; assembly: GCA_963555765.1. Taxonomy (NCBI): domain Eukaryota; kingdom Metazoa; phylum Arthropoda; class Insecta; order Diptera; family Syrphidae; genus Orthonevra; species Orthonevra nobilis. Next base: position 96,615,638 of record OY743225.1, on the reverse strand, counting down.
AGGTCCTGTACAACGGGGCCAACCTAATCCGAGTGGATAATTTTCTTATTAAACTTATTCGGAGACACGTTGCAAGAGCAATGAAATTAAGCAATAACCTGATCTCTGTGGCTTACTTCTCCGACTTTATGTACCACGAGACAGTTCGCCTTAACGGCCTTACTCCACGGCCTGATTCAGGATAGAAATGCAATTCCGTTAATCTTCCATGTAGCTCGAAATAGTGTGTATAGGCGACTTGCTTACAATGGAGATGTCGCTCGCAGCTCTAAGGAGAATTCCCGGTTCAGTAGGGCGGTATCAGATCGTGACAAGGAGGAAATTAATAGACCGCAACAACAATTTTGGTGGATAAAGAAGGAAGAGAATTCATATGAAGAAATTTTTTGGGATGCCTAGCCGGCTTACATAGTTTTTAAAGATAGGATTAGGTAGATAACAACGTAGATATTAAAAAAAAACACAAAAAAAAATAATAAAAAAAATTTGGCACAGCACAAAAACAGAAAAAAAAAATTACATATTTGTTATGTATTTAGGTTAAGTTATTTTTAAGTTAGCTGTTATTAGTTATAGTCTATTAAAAATAAAAGAAATGTTCGTATGCCAATTTTTTTTATATAAAAATTTAGTTCGTTATGTTATGTAAATCTAAGTATATTTAAATAAATATTAAATATTGGTTCTGATCGTTGAAAGACATAGGTTAAGCATTAGGTTTAGCTTAGAGCGCCCATATAGGGCCAGTAAGTAAAATGTAAATATGTAGTTATTTAGGCTAGTTTAAGCATTCTTATGTCTAGCATATATGTGTCAATATGAATTTAAATAAAAACAAAAATGCAAAAAAAAAAACGGACGCGGGACGTTTTCTAGTTAAAGTAACTCCAGCCCTTCGATACAATAAACATCTTCAGGTCTTGGAGTCGTTGCCAACGCGGCATGGGTTGTTAAAGAGGAAAAATACGCTGGTTTGCGAATTTTCATAACGATAAGTATAGGCAATCTTCCAGCAAAATTATGGGTCTCCCGATAAATGCTTGCTTGCAAATGGGCAGAAGTGCTTTTTTTGGGTAACTCAAAACAAAAGAAGTTACTTTATTTTATGTAGAAATAAATTTGCAATGCTGAACTTACTAGAAATATATTTATATTCATTCAGAAATGGTTAAATAACACATCATGAATTGATGACTATGAGGCATCAACCACTACAGAGCTAACATTTGGATCTAAAGCTGAGATCCCGGTGTTAAGTTTCAGGGTTGTAGTTTCACCTTCCCAGAGCGAGCATCATGCACCTTGTAAAAACTGTTTAGTTTTGGCTTTATTATATAATCTGAATGTTTTAAAATATTGCGTTCATCTATATTTGAAATATCAAAGCAATATGCATACATATACGAAAAAATCGTCATATCGATTGTCTTGTTTTTTTGCTAAAAAATACTAAAATATAAAATAGTGATTTTTACAATGAAATATTTATCTTAAATAAAATAAAAATGAATTAATAAGCTTAAAGTAAACAAAACAATTATGGTTTTGATTTAATATTAGTCTGCCTTTTGGTTCCCTCCAAGCTTTTTTGAACCGCCTCCTCTAGCATTCATCTTCATCCATATACTCTTAGAGTGGGAGTAATCTACCGATAGCACCTTGTTCCAAAAAGCCCGAGTTGTTCTTTTTGCTTTTCCAATGATCAACGGTCTTATTTTATTTGCGCCCAATGCATTTGCACACGCCGAAAACGTCATCCTCACTTTTAACAACTTTCGCTTGAATTGACATCGTTTTATAAGCTAACATTTCCCAAAATATTCTCGTTTCATCAGCGTTGGCATCGCTTCCTTAGATAACTGATTCTCGCTTATTACGGCTGCTAATTGTTTTTTTGAACAGATTAACCAGCTCCATTTGTGAAGACCTGATTGCTTAAAAAGTCGAACTCCAAACCTTTTATTAAAATTTGATAGCCAACCGTCACTGGCACGAAATGATCCTTAGCGAAATTTTCTATGAAATTCTTGAGCTTTTAATTTTAGAATTCTCGCGCTCATTGGAATGTTGTTATTGCGCTTTTTGGGAAATAACTAAATAATGTTCGTTCGATTTTTCTTGATGTTTTAAGATATGTATGTATATCCTGCGATTTTTTTGATTTTCAGGATAATTTTTTATTACCGCATGCGACAAGGCAACACGCTAATGCACCAATTCATACGAGTTGGAATTTATGGAAAAAAATATTTGTTGGACAAATCGGTGGATGTAATGAAATGGCCACCTCAGGGTCCGGATCTCAAAGTAATTTAGAATGTACGGTACGTCCTTAAGTCAAAAATTTAACAAATCGGAAGATTGGCATTTGGAGCCATTTCATATGTACACGTGTTTATTTTCCCACTACTACTCTACTACTACTACTACTACTACTTCTACTTTCGTTTTATTATTATATGATTATATTAAAAGCAGTTTCAATAGAAAAAAATATAATTATTATTATTAATTCTTTATTAATAAGTAATTAAATTAACTTAGTAATATAAAGGAATAGCGCTAGCTACCAGGGCTATCGGCTAGTTCTTAATAGCTTATATATTTTTGTTAATTTTTAGAATTCTTAATACTTTATATACATTTCTTATATTAGTTTCAGTAGGCGTTTTTAGTAAGTCTGCTACTGCAATGACGGAGAAGCTTTTTACTGCGTCGTTTATCTTCTGGCAATCAAGTAAGTGTTTGGTGCAGAGGATGATGTTGCTATTGAAAAGATGGCATGTTGGGGGGTCGCTTTTGGATAGTAGATGGCTGTGTGTAAGGTTGGTGTGGCCCATGCGAAGTCGTAAAAAACATTTTATCATTATTGTTGAGCAATTTGTAGGGTATGATGCTAACTCAGCCTGAGGGTTAATTTTTGAGTAGTGGTGGGTGTGCTCGGTCCAGGTATCTCGTCTTTTATTATTATGTTTTAATTTTATTCTGGATGTCCTTTTTGTTGTGTGTGTAGAAGGTGACAAGCGGTTCTTTCGTCGCAGCTTTAGCAGCCTTATCAGCTTGTTCATTTCCTGGGATTCCGGCGTGTCCAGGGACCCACATAATTTTGAGCCTGCTATTGTTTGTGATAAGATTGTCTCTGATTCTTTCTATTATCGGTGTAGAGTTGTTGAGGTTCTGGATGGCGGAAATTGTGGATAAGCTATCGCTGCAGATAAGAATCTTTTTGTTACAGAACAATTTTGTTGTCTGGAATACCGTTCCATATTCTGGCCGTGAATATGGAAAAAAAATTGAGGTAATATACCTTTTATGCAAATGTTACTGTTATCGTCAACCACCGCAAAAGCGGTGCAGTTTTCAGTCTTCGAACCGTCGGTGAAGAGTAAAGTCCAGTTTGTATCCACGAATTTTTCGGTGATGCGACTAAAACTTGCTTTGTATATCTGGTTACTTTTAGTTAATCTGTGATAGTTTTGAAGGTGGGTTATAGTATAGGATTCGTCCAGTAACCATTGAGGATGCCTGGATGTTTTGTGTTGTTGAATATTGATTGTAATATCGGACCATGCCGTAGAATTCAGGGCTTTACAGATTACCGATGACCGTCAAGGTAACTTCTTCCGGGATAGAACTTTCTTGGCGTCCAGTGGGATAGGTGATTCTCGGGATGTTATGATTTCCGGAATAAGGAGATCTGTGAGATAATCACGTCTTTCATCGACCGAGAAAAGACCAGCTTCTATTAGCATCGATTTTATTGGGGTTGTCCTGAACGCTTTAAGGGCGATCCGTACGGCCGAATGATACTGCGGTTTGATGATTTGGAGCGACGCCCTTGGGCCTTTGCCATAGATAACGAGGCCGTAATCAATCTTGGACAGGATGATGGATTTGATGACTCTGGTTAAAGTATTTACATGTGCACAAGAATACTTAGATGTAAGATATTTAATAACATTAAGTCTTGTAGCTAAGCTTTTTCAAAAATGACGCCTAAAATACTTAGTGAATTAACATTACAAATGGAATGGTTCTTAAAGTTAAGTGTTAGGTGTTTTGAACAGGACGTTTTTTACAGATATGCAATATTTTGGTTTTTTCCTTAGAGATTATTGCACCAGAGAGAGTACACCACTGGTCTATATCTGATAAGATGTTAGAAAATATGGAGGACGTTTTACATAAATCTTAACATTTTAGAAATATTATAAAGTCATCGGCGTACAGACAGTGTCGAATGGTGCTAATAATTTCAGCTAAATGTTCAACCAACTTCATTAAAAAAAAAAAACAAAATGGATGAAAATTGTATTTTGTGATTTATCAGACAAAAAGACAAAAAAAAAGTAATTTTCAAAAATAAATAAACAAAACTTAGCAAAAATAAAGAAATTATATTTGTGAGCATTATTAAATTACTCAAACCAATTCCTATATTGAAGTACTTCAGATGGAAGGGTATTTTTTTTTTTGTTTGGAATAAGTTTCCTCAAACTACTCATGAACGGATCAGAAGTTACCAAAAATCTTCCATAATATGCTGCCTGGAAGTTGTTCTTGCGAAGCTTCTCCGTCTAGCTGTCCAATTGGAGGAAAATCTTCAGAAATAACCTCAGGGCTATGTATTAGTATTTCGTGAACTGTAGTGGGCATATTATACCATGGGTATAGTTCCTCAAACAAACTAGTAGTATTCGTGGACCAATTGAATTCTTATTGGTCTACAGAACCTTCTCGATGGTGGACGAGGATGTTGCCACAATATTATTTTGTTATGCGATTCAGCGTCACCCGATACCAAATGGATTGGAACGAAAGATGTTAAAAACATGTTAGCATCGGAAATATTTCGGTCAGTAAATCGTGACCGCACGAAGGACTTGAAAAAATAAGGTATTTCATAAATTTTGAGGAGTCAACTTTTCCTTTTTCTCGCAGTTGCATTTGCCCAGCATAGCTCAATTCTTCAGTCAAGTAATTCGAACGCAAATCTTCTGTTTTTCGTCTCTTTGGTCTTTCGCTAAGGTTTGAAAAATCAATTTGGGGTCGTCCAACAGAACCATGAGCTCGGCATGAAACCATAATTTCACTTTGTAGCCAGTTTGAATTTAATTGTAATTTTTCAGCTATGACTCGAGATGTCCAACTTCTTAATCAGAAAGCTGATTTCTTGAAAGATAAATGAAACTTGATCGCAATCCTGTGTACAAAATAAAAAGCTCATCTTGAGATCATAAATTTTAATTGTCTCTAATTAAGGAAATACAAACGCAAATTTGACATTATCTTTATTTGCATAAATCAACCTAACTTTTGCATAATAAAATACAAAAACAAGAAAAAAAATGTACTGATCAAATACAGTGCCTTAACGGTACAATTCTTAGATTTTTTTAGAATAATTTTATATTAATCTGCACATAATTACGGACAAATTAAAAAAAAATCATGAAAAATTCCTACTAGAAGTGGGTCAAACAAAATTTGCGAACCGACCCATGTCAGGGTTAGCGCTAGTAGAGTCCGGCGCCATACGCTGAACCGTTAGCTTCATCCTACTCAGCGAACTGGTCTTCTAATCTCCTCATCGCTAGGGTCCTCTTCGTTCTTCCATCCTTCGTCCTAGCCTGAGTGGAGATTATAGCATAGGATAGCCTCTCCTGGTCCAATGCTTTAGGAAACCATATGATGGTGTCATAAGAGGAACATCGTTAATTTCAGAAATCGCGTTTCCTGGAAAATCAATTTTTCTAGCACTCATGTTCCTTTTTATGAGTTTTACTGGGCTTATCTCCTTGTTCTTTTTACTTGCACGCCAGTACCTTATACACCAACTGTGCCAAGGGATTGGCGAATTTTTTCCGACAACATGATAAAATTGTGGTCCGTTTTGGTGGGTTAGAGCCCTTATTTTGATGGTTTCTTCAGAAATCCGCCTCCCCCCGTCCAAGCGTTGTACGAAATTATCCTTGGCACTAGATATAGAGCATAATATGCTCGACAATATTTGAAAAAAAATCATGGTGATCGGTTGATAACAACCCGAGAAAACGGTACATACGTTTTACGGGAAATTGCTCGGTAAAAACAAAATTCCTTGCGCCGTTAACTGGTCTCAAAATTAACTAATTAAGTACACCATACCACTAGCAACAGAATCCATGTTTATTTAATTTACAAGGCCCAAAAAAAGGAGGAAAATAAACAAACCAAAACAACTTCTTATCACAGACCAAACTTGCTATTGCTTTTGTCAATTTTGTGAATCAACCGCCGACTTTGAATATATTTGTGTCAAAATAACACTCCCTAAGCACAACATCTACTTTCTTTGCTGCTATATTCGCCCATCTCAACCAATCGAGGGATACCAACTAGCGGTAGACGCAATCGACTCTGTCTTTGAGACCACAGATCCCTGCGATGAAGTAATAGTAATGGGAGACTTCAATCTACCACATCTTCAATGGACCAAATCCGATGATGACACTCACTTCAACGCATCTAATGCAACATCAGAGAAGGAGATCCTGTTTACTGACCCTCTCTCGAACGCTGGTCTAATCTTAATAGACAACTCGACCTTATTTTCACCTCTGATCCCTTCAACTGCGCAAAATCTATAACAAACTATTTTCTATAACGAAATCATCTAATGCTTCATTCAATCAGTCCCCTACTTGCCCCAAAAAAGCGCATCCTCGTCTCCACCTTGGTACACCAAAGAGCTTCGTTCACTTCGAAATAAAAGAAATAAACTATGGAAGTCTTATATTAAAACTCGATCTAACTCCATCTATATGCTCTATCAAAACGCATACACCGAATTCTCCAACCTCTGCAACTCTCTTTACCTGGACTACGTGCACCATATGGAATCGAGCTTAATATCTGACCCCAAGCGATTCTACCAATTCATCAAAGTAAAAAGTAAATCAGACGGCTATCCCTCAACTCTCAATTATCTCGATTCTTCCTCACCGGACCCTAATACAATTGCAAATCTCTTTGGTAATTTCTTCAGCCAATCATTCGCGGTGCATGAAGAAGACCCCGACCAGAATTATTTCCAATACCTAAAAAATAGTACCCATACAACCATGGTGTCTGTCGAAATTACACCGGAACTGGTAGCAGAGAAGATCTCAAAGCTTAAAGATGATTTTTCCCCGGGCCCTGACGGTTTGCCCGCTATAGTGCTCAAGAAATGCACCAATCTCCTCGTTCAGCCCCTAACTTCACTGTTCCAACTCTCCATCTCACAAGGCATTTTCCCTATTATCTGGAAAAACTCTAACATAATCCCAATTCATAAGAAAGGTCCAAAAAATGATATTGCAAACTACAGACCAATCGCGAAACTTTCATCCATTCCTAAACTGTTTGAGAGTATAATCTACGACGCTATGCTTTCACGGGAGCCACGTTGGTCCTATTATTTTCATCCTAACTATAAATGATGTCGACCTTATTATCCGCAACTCGTACATATCTATTTATGCCCACGACATAAAATTATATTCGCCCATTTCGTCTGCCGCCGACCACCTCCTTCTTCAAGATGATCTGAGCAAGTTTTTCATTTGGTGCCAAAAAAAACTTTCTAGATCTCAACATCAGCAAATGCCAAGCCATAACATACACACGTAAGCGTCTTCCACAGCCCTCCAGGACCTACTTCATCTTTTATCAACCTGTTCCGCTAGTCTTTTCTCTCCGCGATTTGGGTATTATCTGCGATAAAGAACTCAATTTTCGCACACACATGGACTCAATCATTAGCCAAGCTAACTCCGCCCTTGGCTACATTAAGCGATAGTCCAAAGAATTCTCGAACCCCTATGTCACCAAAGCCCTTTACATCACTTTTGTTAGACCATTACTAGAATATGCTTCCCAAGTCTGGTCCCCTTACTATGAAACCCACATCCGGCGAATAGAGGCTGTTCAGCGCCGTTTTCTACGCTTCGCACTGCGTGGTCTCCACTGGACAGACAGCTTTAACCTACCGCCTTATACACATCGTTTGCAACTCATCAATCTCCAGTCCCTGGAGCAACGCCGTGACATTGCCGACATTCTTTTCATTCACCAGCTCTTATCCGGTATCATTGGCTGTCCAACGTTGCTTCAATCGATCTCTTTATTTAAAAACCCCCGTAACCTCAGATCACACCGCACCAATTACGGTTCTCATGAACCTATGTCCAGAATGTTGCGTAAGGCCAATGCCACGCAGGACATCTTTAATTTCCACCTAAACAGATCCACCCTTAAAAATATCCTCTCGTCTCACCTCTCTCATCCACCAAATCCCTAGTTATAAGTTATAAATTAAGTATTGCTTGTATTAAGTAAAGTCCGGGGTATACCCCGGGCATCAAATAAACAAATAAACAAAGTTTGCACTTTAATAGCATCGACTCCCATTTAATTAACCATTGTTATTTGCACCATATGATCTATGAGGCTTAAAGTTAAAACATTTGTGAGCTACTTTGTATTAAAAAAAAAACAAATTCAAATTTTTTTTTTTTAAAGTTATGTTACTGTTTTTGGGAAAATTTAACAGCGTGCGGTGGCATTCAAAAAGATGTGTGAAAAAAATAAACGATTAACCCAAGAATTAATTGTTGCGAAATTGAAGTGATAGGCTAAGTTTAACCGGTTTGTATATAACTATCCGAATAATTTTACGATTACAGTCGTAATCCTACTCTCATAGCGTGTAGACCTTACTTTTCGGCTGTATTTTGCTGTCACTTAACCCTATTGGCAAATATTGTCATCTCCCTCGCACCTCTCAAACTTTTGAAAATTTTTCCGCGTGGTGTGTTTATATAATTTTGTTAACTTTTCTTTGTGATTAACAAACCATGGGCCCACCGGGGTCCAATAACAAGCCCGGGAATTATTTCGACCTTTTGTCCGACGATTGGTCATTTGAACCCAGGGTAAAAAGAAATAAACGTCCCACTAACTCCCAAGAATACCCTGAATTACCAACACCAAGGAACACTAGGAACCCAAAGTTCGTTGTCATAGCGGCAAAAAATACACATACAGTGTGAGTATTTTCTTATTAAAAAAAGTCATTGACGCAGTAAGTACTGAATATGACAGTGTATCCTCACTCCGCGACGGTAGCCTATTAATCCTTGCCAGATCTGAAAAAGTAGCTGAAAAGTTTCTTAAACTAACAAATATTGCAAACCAGTGTCTAGTGGCAGTTACCCTACACAAAGAACTCAACTCATCTAAAGGCATAGTGTACGCTCCATGGCTTACTAACCTCAGCGAGGCGGAAATAATATCAAATATGAAATCTCAAGGTGTAAGCCAAGTCTATAAATTCACAAAGAAAATAGACGGAATTCAAAAACCGACAGGCCTAATGCTTTTCACGTTTGATTTATATTTCTTACCTCAATCAGTTATAGTAGGTTTTTACACCACCAAGGTCAAAGAATATATTCCGTCCCCGATGAGATGCAGGAACTGCCAGCTACTTGGACATACCGCCAAACGGTGCACCAAAAGTAAACTGTGCGAAAATTGTAACCTCCCACCTCATGATCCTATCGAATGTACGCGTGTGATGTGCGCTAATTGTCTTGATAATCACCCCTCCTCTTCTAAATTGTGTCCGAAATACATTCAAAATAAAGAAGAATTGAGAATCAAAACTACCAACAAATGTAGCATGGCCGAAGCCAGGAGACTTTATAATCAACATAATCCCCAACCAAAAAACCCAATCACTATCTCATTTTCTGAAAAGGCTAAGCAAGCTAAATCTCAACCTAACACCAAGCCCTCCGGCCAATCCACACCAAATCAACCCACAACATCCAACGCTGCCATAGCCATAACCACAAATACTAAACAAGCTAACCAATCTACCACTACTTTTAATCAACAAAACCTCCAAACTCCACCCACCTCACAAGAAAAACCAAAATCCCTCAAAGCCAATCATCACAATTTCAATAATACGACACCACCAATCAACAATGCCCAACCTATCTCGACCATTCCAAACCTAACAAACAATATTAAATCTAACATCTCAAATTCCCTCCAAAACAACAACTCTGCAAACTCTAACCACTTAAATAAACCCACTCTCAACCAAAGTCCAACTCCTACGGCTAACACCCAACGTGCTACGGATTTGGACTCACCAATCTCTGCTATCACTAAATCGCTCATCAACAATAATAAATATTTCACCCAAAACGAGGATGATGACTTCCAATAACCCCTCTCTCATCACCATCCACGACTCTGCAATCCGGGAACTGAACCGGTCAAGCCCAATTACGAGCTTGGACGATTCAACATCAGGATTTCGGAGTCTCCACAACTTACAAACAGCTAACTTATCATCCCCTGACTTTTCACAATATACCTCAGATTATATTGCCCAAAAGTCTGAACTAAAAATCCTACAATGGAACTTAGATGGTTATTTCAATAACTATCACGAACTTAAGTTATTGATAAATGACCTCAATCCCTCCGTGATATCCCTCCAAGAAACCCATCTACCTTCACAACTTACAAAACCTTTCTCGCCCAAGCAATATGCTTCTTTTTTTCATAACCTGCCAACTAATACTACCGCCAAACAAGGAACAGGACTACTAGTCCACAAATCTCTTCCTCACAGATTTATTGAAATCAATTCTCCAATATCAGCGGTCGCCGTCATAATCGAACTAAAACAGATAATCACAGTGATATCCTTATATATCCCACCTGATCAAACATTTTCGGCTTGTGAATTAGACAATATTATAAATGCCTTCCAACCGCCCCTACTGATTACTGGTGACTTTAACTCTTGGAGCCCCCTCTGGGGCTCTCCTCATACTAACTCAAGGGGCAAAATTGTTGAAGACTTTCTGACAAACTGCAACTTGACTCTATTAAATGACGGTAAACCTACACATTTCTCAACCCACAACACCTTCACCCATGTCGACCTATCCCTAATTTCCTCACAATTATATCCCAAATCCACATGGACAACTCTTCCGCACCTCCACGGCAGCGACCACTTTCCTTTAATTACGACAGTTACAGTAGGTACTCAGTTCTCAAACCCAAAACGTCTTCCAAAATATTTAATTGATAAAGCCAACTGGCCCCTATTTCAAAATGTAGCGTCTAATCTCATAACATCCACGACTCCATCCCCTAACATTAACAAAGAAGCAGCCCTTATACATAAATGCATTAGAAGCGCAGCCAATACAGCCATCCCTCAAAGACATTCCGTTCCTAAAAAAACATATGTTCCTTGGTGGAATAACGACATAGGTAATCTTCGCAAGTGCAAACAGAAAGCTTGGCATGACTTCAAAAACCATCCAAGTCAGGAAAACCTCATTACCTACCGTAAATATAACGCCAAATTCCGGAAATCAGCCAAACTGGCCAAAAAAACCTGCTTTGAAAACTTTACCTCAAATATCAGTCCAAAAACCTCATGTAAACAACTCTGGGATAACATAAGATCACTCACTTGCGAATATATTCCTCGCTCTATAAATAGGATCAGATCTGGGACAAACATACTTGACTCCCATATTGATATCGCCGAACATTTCGCCAAAATATGGTCTAACCAGGCTGATGATTCCAATTTTTCTCCTTCCTTCCTCCAAGCTAAATACTCGGCAATTAACAATATTCCATCTCTTTTCGACCATTCATCCCCAGCCAGCACAATAGAACTTCCTATCAATCCAATAGAATTGGAAAACTGTCTTCGGACGGCAAAAGGGCAAACACCCGGATTTGATCGAATTTCGTATTCAATGATTAAGAATGCACCCTTAGCCCTCAAACAGCGTATAGTATCACTCTATAACCTCATTTTCGAAAGAGGAATTATTCCTCAAACATATCGAACCGCCACTGTAGTACCGATTAATAAGCCGAATAAAATAACCACCGAAGTCAATGGATATAGACCTATATCCCTCTTACCATGTGTCGGCAAAGTTCTTGAAAAGATTATCGCAAAAAGATTATTCTGGTTTTTGGAAAAAAAGAACCTCATAAATTTAAACCAAGTCGCTTTCAAGAAAGGTCGTGGTACCATTGACTCCCTCCTCCACATTGATGAGTATGTCTCATCCGCGTTATCGTCAAAAAATCATGTTTCAATCCTGTCGATAGACTTCGAAAAAGCCTTCGACAGAATTGGAATACATATAATTTTAGACAAACTCATCCAATGGAAAATCGGTCCAAAAATTTACAAATATATTAAGTCATTCTTAATTAACAGACAGTTTCGAATAAAATCAAATAATGTACACTCTCAGCCTTACAGTTACAAAAATGGTATCCCCCAAGGATCACCACTATCAGTTGTTATTTTTATAATTGCTTTCAATGACTTAAGCCACATCGTACAAAAATACAGCACCATTCGACACTGTCTGTACGCCGATGACTTAATTATATTTCTAAAATGTAAAGATTTAAGTAAAACGTCCTCCATATTTTCTAACATCTTATCAGATATAGACCAGTGGTGTACTCTCTCTGGTGCAAAAATCTCTATGGAAAAAACCAAAATATTGCATATCTGTAAAAAAACGTCCTGTTCAAAACACCTAACACTTAACTTTAAGAACCACTCCATTTGTAATGTTAATTCACTAAGTATTTTAGGCGTTATTTTTGATTCTAAGTTTAACTTTAAGGAACACTGTATATATTTAAAAAAAAGCTTAGCTACCAGACTTAATGTTATTAAATATCTTACATCTAAGTATTCTTGTGCACATGTAAACACTATAATCAGAGTCATCAAATCCATCATCCTGTCCAAGATTGATTATGGCCTCGTTATCTATGGCAAAGGCCCAAGGGCGTCGCTCCAAATCATCAAACCGCAGTATCATTCGGCCGTACGGATAGCCCTTAAAGCGTTCAGGACAACCCCGATTAAATCGATGCTAATAGAAGCTGGTCTTTTCTCGGTAGATGAAAGACGTGATTATCTCACAGATCTCCTTATTCCGAAAATCATAACATCCCGAGAATCACCTATCCTACTGGACGCCAAGAAAGTTCTATCCCGGAAGAAGTTACCCCGACGGTCATCGGCAATCTGTAATGCCCTGAATTCTACGGCATGGTCCGATATGACAATCAATATTCAACAACACAAAACATCCAGGCATCCTCAATGGTTACTGGACGAATCCTCTACTATAACCCACCTTCAAAACTATCACAGATTAACTACAAGTAACCAGATATACAAAGCAAGTTTTAGTAGCATCACCGAAAAATTCGTGGATACAAACTGGACTTTACTCTTCACCGACGCTTCGAAGACTGAAAACTGCACCGCTTTTGCGGTGGTTGACGATAACAGTAACGTTCTCATAAAAGGTATATTACCTCAATTTTTTTCCATATTCACGGCCGAAGCCCTTGCAGTATTCCAGGCAACAAAATTGTTCTCTAACAAAAAGATTCTTATCTGCAGCGATAGCTTATCCACAATTTCCGCCATCCAGAACCTCAACAACACTACACCGATAATAGAAAGAATCAGAGACAATCTTATCACAAACAATAGCAGGCTCAAAATTATGTGGGTCCCTGGACACGCCGGAATCCCAGGAAATGAACAAGCTGATAAGGCTGCTAAAGCTGCGACAAAAGAACCGCTTGTCACCTTCTACACACACAACAAAAAGGACCTACAGAATAAAATTAAAACATAATGGAATAATAAAAGACGAGATACCTGGACCGAGCACACCCACCACTACTCAAAAATTAACCCTCAAGCTGAGTTAGCATCATATCCTACAAATTGCTCAACAATAATGATAAAATGTTTTTTACGTCTTCGCATGGGCCACACCAACCTTACACACAGCCATCTACTATCCAAAAGCGACCCTCCAACATGCCATCTTTGCAATAGCAACATCATCCTCTCAACCAAACACTTACTTGATAGCCAGAAGATAAACGACGAAGTAAAAAGCTTCTCCGCCATTCCACTAGCAGACTTACTAAAAACGCCTACTGAAACTAATATAAGAAATGTATATAAAGTATTAAGAATTCTAAAAATTAACAAAAATATATAAGCTATTAAGAACTAGCCGATAGCCCTGGTAGCTAGTGCTATTCCTTTATATTACTAAGTTAATTTAATTACTTATTAATAAAGAATTAATAATAATAATAATAATTTTACGATTATAACGCGCCTAAAATATATTGACTCTTAGTCTTAGTTTTGTATTACCTGTGAAAAGATGAACAGAAGGTTAAAAGTTACAGATTTACGTTGTCCGAAAAATTATGACTATTTATTGAGCATCGAAAAACCATTTGCTTAACTCAAGCCAACATCCGGGCAGGACATTTGTCGGATCCGTAAGATCTACATTTAATACAGATTTCCCAAAAAAAGAAATAACATCACAAAATAATGTTTTAAATGTGTAGAATATTTATTTCTTTTGTTTTCTGTATACAGGTTGGCGATAGCATACTAACCTGCTAAATGCCTATTGGTGTATAATAAACGAAAATGTTTTATTCATTCAGTATTAAAATTTATATATATATATATATTTTTTATATATAATTTATACATATATATATTATACGTATGCATGTATTTATGAATAAATCTAATGCTACTAGTCAAATTTAATAGAATTAACGCCCATGTCGATTTGTCCTCCACGGTAACTGCCCCTTTTTTTCTTGGTCTTTTCGTGTTTAAATGATTTACCGCGTGTGTGCTTCAAGTCTCGACTGGCTCTTTCTCCCCATGATCCGGAAGCGTTTTTCTGAAAGGATCATAAAACAAAGATATATGTTTAGTAACATGCGCATATTTTTATATTTAAAATTATATTCTACAGTTTAATGGATGTACTTACCAACTAAATGGTAAATAATTTACAAATATAAAAACTAAAATTCGCAACTTGTTGCCTAATCGTCAAATGTGATTTTCTTATTGGACGGCGTTTCAAAGCTTTTGTTTCCAAATCCTCCGCCGCGGCCGCCTCGGTCAAATCCACCCCGTCCGCGACCACCACCTCGTCCTCGGCCTTCACCGCCGAAACCACCACGTCCACGGCCACCTCCACGACCACGGCCTTCTCCACCAAAGCCGCCACGACCACCCCCTCCACCAAAGGATTTACGAAAACCATCGCCGTCATTGCCGCCATCTTTATTGTCCGTGCCACCGAATGACTTTCGGAAGCCGCCTCCATCGCCGAACTTTTTGAAGCCACCGCCGCCGCCGCCATCACGACCCCAGCTACCATCACCACCACCACCTCCTCCACGGCCGCCACCACGTCCTCTTCCGCGGTCTCCACCGCGACCTCTTCCACGGTCTCCACCACGACCTCGTCCACGGTCTCCACCGCGATTGCCACCTTTAAATCCATCACCATTCTTATTTTTCCAGCCTTTTTCATCCTCGCCACCTGCCTCTTCATCCTTTGATGCGTATACAATTATATTGTCCATGTTTTCGCGACACATTTTATCAAGTTGCGAATTTTTCGTTGTTGTAGCAATATGAAAGAGAAATGAAAAATGAAACACAAATTAGCATCGTAAATAGATATATACAACGAATAAATAATTTTTTTTTAAGAAAAACAAATATGTATATTCAAATGTAAGTTTTCTTGTGCTGTTCTGGCACATTTAATTCCCCCGCATAAATTCATTTGAGCTTGGACCGATTTAAAATGCTAATTTGTGCCTCAGATCTCCTTTAAGAGAGTTCAAGGTAGAGGCACTTACCTTAGCTTCAAAGGAGTTGTCAATTACACGCGGATCTATTTCGACTTCTTCCTCAACGACTCTTCGGAACGGTGTTTTCTTTCTATCGCTATTTCCATTTTGGAGTCCTTTTTTTATATTATTTGAGTTGTTGTTTGGCGTCGATGAGTTCATATTCTTTTAAATTAAATAATTTATGTTACGAATTATTTAAAACAAATAAAAAGATAAAGTTTATACGATTTATGCCTTCAATTAATTTCTAATCTCCTGTACCGGGACACGTAATCGATCCCTGACTGTCGAATTTAATGTCAAATGACTAGTTTTTAGAACCATGCTATTGAAATTTAGCTCAAATAGCCGTATTTAAAAAAAGGTGTTCGTGTCGCAGACAACTTGGCGTGCAAACTGGGAACAGCTAGCTAGGGACCGAGCTGGCTGAAGAAGCTTGTTGATTGAGGACCTGGTACACTTCGGACTGTAGCGACTTCTTAAGACGAGCCGAGTGTCATGATTCCATATATTAATCTACTCATGAATACCAGGAGCATATATCTAGCTAACAACTGCAACTCCTTCATTTCAAACTTAATGCCCTACATCTCGGTGGACACTCGAAAACTTGAAAATATTTCAAGGTGCTCGAGATGTCATGTTTAAAAAAATACAATTTAAAGATTGACAATACCATCCCCATTGGATAAGTGTCCGACCGAAACATGATTTTCAGCCAAAACCGAAACCGTAACCGAACATTCGGGCTCGGTCTAGGTTTCGACCGAAACCGAAACCAAACCTTTTTTAGACAAGTTGAAATTGATTATGTATTTTAATTGTTATGATATAAATTTAGTATACAGAAAATTCTCTCGTCCGAAGTCACCTGACAAGTCACGCAAGCGCTAGCCATATACGCACGAGAAAATAAACAAATTCAAAAATACGGCTCACGGACCAAGAACTCACGCGAACTTAACTGTGCTAGTCAAACAACAAAGTTTGTGTTACTAAGACTTAATGTAATCTTGCCATGCGCCAGAGTTGATTTTGATCAATCCTCAATCTTTGGAGTAGATTTCCCTTCCAACAGTTATAGACTATATAGTCTCAAAAACTTATTTTCCGATATCGACAGGCTCCATCACGATAACAACCGATGGGTCGGAATTCAAACGAAAAGTGGAAGTCTTATCTTTTTGAGTAATCTAAGTCTAGAACTCTCCTTCCATGTTTTACCACGACCGCGAAATCGCTGTTAGTAAGTAACATTTCTGGAAATATTCACTTCGACCGACAGCCAAGCTGCCATAAAATCTATAACTAAGCTTGTCAAGGAACGCCGGGTACCCCTTAAGGAGATAGCGGACTTTTTCCGATGATGACCGGCAGATGACTTGCCTGTGAAGGTACAATGCACCCTCACAGATTCATCTCACAATATATTGACATACCATTAGCTGCGGTCAAACTAAGCATAAAAAATAAATACATCAACCATCTTGCAACATCACCAGACAAACCTGGAACCTTCTAAACAATACTAAATCTCCTAAATGAATGTCCGTTCATAGCAATATCAACACAAAGAAAGCTATGTTTCCATTTCTTCACAGCTTTGCCCCATCTTGCTAAAGCAAACCCAAAAGAGCTCGTCCAGCTCATTTGAGAAGCAAACTAGTTCTCTCCATCTTCTCCTTCTTCACCGTCTGGGGGGAAAACCTCTCCATACTCACTTACTCCCCACTATATGATAGGTAGATACGTTAATCCACATAACCTTCGCGGTATCACAATGGCCCAAATTGTTATGTGCCTTGTGGAAGACTGAGTTTCTGCGCCGAATCTGGTCGAAACCGAAACCGAATATTCGTTCGGTTACTACATTGGAAAATCAAATACAATATTAATATTCAAAGCGGAATTGATTTTTTGCCATTACGGTTTGTGATCATAAACGTTAACGAAAACGAGTCAGTGGTATTCACTCCCTCATCCTCTTTCAATTACGAAACAAAGATGATTTCACATTTTGTAAGCAATCTTCATCATCCGCCCAAAATCCTATCATTTCTTAGGGCTTCAATTTCTATAACAGACTGCCAAATGCAATCAAGAATGAAAAGAATTTAAGAATATTTAAAAAGGAATGTATAAATTTTGTAAAATTCAAAAAGGGCATAAGATTGAATTTGAATAAATCTGTTTACCTCTTAAGAGGATAAATGATAAGCAAACATCTGATTGCCCTCATAGACATAGAATTCCAGCAATCCCTCCTTACATCAACAACTACGTTCAGATATAAAATCTTAAGCTTTTACATGTTTTTCTTGCAAATATTGTGCAAGTATGCCACTCTCAATGTTGTCATGCAAACGATACGGAATCCCTCAAAGGTCCATCACATGAGCTTCTGCTGGTGATAAGTTGAAAAAGAAGAATAGCCTCCGTCTAAAAGTTGATTCTACCTTAGAACTTGCAAGGACTCCACCCACTCTCACATGTATTTAACATTATGTCATCATGGCCGACGTCATATCAAATACATTTCGTATCATTTGAAAGTATGAAAACCATGATGCAGAACTTACGTACAAGTGGTGGACGACCGCTCCTGAGTACATAAACTTCCGTTTACACTATTGGAGAAAATTGTAAATACAAAAACCAGTGAAGAATTTCGACCTGTGAACACTTTGAGGACACTCGAGAAGGTTATGGAATCAGTTATAAACAGCTGATGGAAAGTATAGAAAAAAAAATTAAAACATTGTCAACTTTTCAACCCGGTTTTGAAAAAAAAAAACGTTTCAAGCGAGGCAGCTGTAAACCATATAGTTTATGCCATAGCTTAACGAAACTGAAGGTAGCTGACGCGAATCGGAAAAAAACGAATGGAATTCGCAAAGGCTAATGTCGATTCTCCACCCTCTTTTTGGAATACGGTGGAATGGAGTGATGAATCAAAGTTTATCAAGTGTGGTTCTGTTGGAAGAAGTTATTTACGACGTCATCCAAACAAACAACTGAACTCACGGTACTCAAAAAATTCAGTTAAATTTGGTGGAGGCAGTGCAATGATTTGGGGTTGTTTTAGCGCTCGTGGTGTTGCCCCTTTAGTCCTTATAAAAGGCAAATTAGATGCGCTACAATATAAAATGATGTTTTCATGTACCGAAAAGCTGTTTTCCAGGAGGATAATGCGCCTCGCCATAAGGCCCGACCTGTAATGGAGTGGTTTGAGATACAGCTTATTTCGGCAATGGATTGACCAAAGACTATATCAATGCAATGATATTCATACACAAAATTTAAAATGAAATGTGCCCAAATAATCTCCTGGAGAATGTGACGACCAAAGATATTCAGCTTTTACTGAGTAATGCTGGCGATTTTCAAATTCAGAGAGCAAGCCCCTCAAGATGACAGCGTTCTTCAAACTACATGTAATTTCACGCTTTCA
This sequence comes from Orthonevra nobilis, assembly GCA_963555765.1. Taxonomy (NCBI): domain Eukaryota; kingdom Metazoa; phylum Arthropoda; class Insecta; order Diptera; family Syrphidae; genus Orthonevra; species Orthonevra nobilis. The sequence goes on along the minus strand of OY743225.1, from coordinate 96,596,365 downwards.
ACAATTTTCCTAACTTTTCATTTTTAAGCGAAATATCTTTTACTTTGTGAAAGATATGATGAACTTAAATTATATATAAAAAAGTGTGTACTTACAGCAATGCCATTTTGTCCAGACTTCACAAAGTTACTGTACTTTGCAGGTTTTTCAGATGATGACTCGTTGAATTTGCGCTTCTGACCTACTTCAGGTGTTTTGGTTTCAGTTTTCTCTGAATCGGAAGAGTCAGAACTATCAGAAGAGTCGTCCTTTTTCGCAGCAACAGGGGCTGTTTTTTTAATTGGCGCTGATTGCGGTTTGTCATCATCATCGTCGTCTGAAGAACTGTCATCACTTGACTCCTTTTTCGCTTTAGGCAGAACTTGTTTAGATACAGCTGCTTTCTTTGCTGGAGGTTGGCCATCGTCAGAATCAGATTCAGAATCCGAATCTGAATCTTTTTTAGCCGCAACAGGTGCTGCCTTTTTGATTGCCGCTATTTGTGGTCTAGGTTTCTCGTCATCATCGTCTGATGAGCTCTCATCACTTTCGTCTTTTTCCTTCGCCTTGGGTGTAGTCTGCTTTGATATAATCGGCTTGGGTCCAGTTTTCTTACCACCGTCATCCGAATCAGAAGAATCATCAGAGCTAGATGCAGCCTTTTTATTAGCGGCAGCTACAGGCGCTGCAGCCTTTTTAACAACTGGCTTTACGGCAGGCGTCTCTTCGTCCGAACTGTCTTCGCTACTTGAAGATTTCTTTTGAGCAGCTTTAATTAAAGGTGGTTTTGCAGCTGGTTTTTTCTCGTCCTCGGAACTACTATCTTCACTATCTGAAGCATCCTTCGTTGCCTGTGTTACTTTCTGAACTGGCTTTTTAGCAGGTGTTTCATCCTCCGAGGAGCTATCTTCACTCTCTGATTGTGGCTTTGCAACGCATATAGCAACCTTTGCTGGTTTAGCCGTAATTTTTGGCTTCACAACAGATTTTCCATCTTCGTCAGAACTACTATCTTCACTGCTCGACTCTTCGTTCTTTTTGGCATTCTGCGCTACGACTGTTTTCTTGGCCGGGGTTGCTTTCTTTGCTGGTGTTGCTTTCTTTGCTGGGGTCTCTTTCTTCATCGGAGCTGCACTTTTTTTAGTCGGTATGACCTTCTGCTCCTGTTCTTCCTCCGAACTGTCATCGCTGCTAGATTGTTGTTTTTTGCTTGCAGGCACAATAGATACTACCGCCGTTTTCTTAGGAGCAGGCTTTTCATCATCACTGCTGTCCTCAGATGAATCCGATGTCTCGGGTTTCTTTGCTTGTGTTACTTTAACTTGTCCTTTAGCCACGGGTTTAAGTGGGCTTTTAGGTGCCGGAGTTTCCTTCTCATCGCTACTGTCATCTGATGATGAATCTGCCTTTGCTGGTGCTTTTACTAGTGGAGGCTTTCCGTTTTGAATTGGCTTTTGCGGAACAGAATCTTCATCTGAATCGCTGTCTGAATCACTGGAATCAGCAGCGCTGCTCTTTAAAACGGGTAATTTTTTACCTGAAGTTTTTTCATAATGCGACAACAATTCCTGTAGTTTCGGATATCCTTTTGGCAGTTTGGCCTAAAAAATAAAATCGACATAAAAACATGAAGGCACTTAATAAATAAAGTGAAATTGTTGATAAAATCAAAATGCAAATGCGGTACTTGAGCACAGTGAGTTAAAATTAGTTAAGTATTTTGAGAGGAAATTAAACAATATTACTACATTCAGTGCTCATTTCTTAAGATTATAGAACTGGATAAAATCAACACTGAATGGGAACGTTGTTAAGTATTTGACGGTGTGGAGATAAGGATATACTTTAACTGCAAAGGATATAACCATGAATCAAATGAATGCAGAAAGACGGAGGAGACTTGTCTGAATATCCATAGACAAAGGTAAAAGAAAACAACAGTGTTAAAATGCATAAAGTATAGTCCAGTGAACGAAAACCTAAATCTTGTTCTTGACGAAAATCACATGACACTATGTAGACTATGTCCAATGTTTTTGAATTAACTGGAAATGAGGAAGAAACAAATTGGCTAGTAGCAACCAAACTGCTTAAGTGGTATTTATTTAAACATACAAAGTCTTACAAGAAATTTTGTAGTTTAAAAAGAATTGGAGTACGAAAGCAAATTCAACCACCGATATTAATGAGTCTGAGTACAGACTGGATAGCTATGAGACATTAAGCTGTTTTTCGAACTCAAGCCATACGGGGGGAGTGACCATAGAAAGTAACTTAAGCTTCAACTAAAATTTCTGTGTAATTGATGACTGATATAGACTAAAAAAAATTTACACCACAGGTTAAAGAACATTTCGATGAGGATATAGTTTGGCCTACGATAACTTGTAAACGAAAATTTTTAGGGGAAACGAAACATCTTTTTGAGTTGGAAAAACCTTTACAAAACTATGAAAACGAAAAGGAAACAGTGACCGTTCTATTTTTGTTCAGTACTGATGGCAAGACGTTACCTCGTCTGATCTTGTTATCATACGTGCGCCCCCGAAAGCGATTATAAAAAAAAATGCCCCCCAACATAGATTTTAGGGAGAGAGTGGCTGGATTCGTTCTGAGACCTTAGTACGCAACTAACAATTTGAATGGGCGTCAAACAGAAAAAAGCATCAAACCGCCAGTATTGTTTCTTGTCGATGGTCACAAGTCACATCTAACCATGGAGTTGAGCTATGTTTTCCAAAATAATGGTATAGTCTTGTATGCCCTTTTGCCAAACACCACGCACATCACCCAGTCAGCCATCCGAAGTCAACGCATTCAAAGGGCTTAAGCAGGAATATAAGAACACACTTCATTCCTGGCAGTTCAAATGCATTTTTATGTCCAGAAAACCAAGCTCTTTGTATTTTAAAACACAATTCACAATCCAAATAAAACAACAAAGCTAAGGTCAGATAATAAACAAATATAAATTCAACATTTAATTTTTTTTATACTATGTTCCGAATTGTTCAAATGTGTTTAACATTCAAACTAGCAAAAAGGGTACTGGTATCAAAAGAAACCAGAAAAATCCGAAGGTAAGTGATCCGAAGTTGGCTGAAATGATGAAAACGAACAATAAGAAGTGGTCTTACTAGCTGGATAGCTAAAACAAAACCACGGATAACACAGGTGAATTGAAAACAACGTTTGGAATTTGCAAAGAACTACCAAAATGAGACAGTAGAGTTCTGGAAGCATGTTATCTTCACCGATGAAAACAAGTTTTGATCAGATGGTCGCCAGAGAATTCGGAGAAAACCAAATACGGTACTGAATCCGAAATATTGTGGGGTTGTGTTTCGGTGGCGGGAGTTGGTAACCTAAATAAATGGGATAATGAATCATGTTGTCTATATCAATGTATATATTCAAAAGAAATCTCAACGAAAGCGCCGCTCGACTTGATCCAGAAAGCAAGTTTTTACACCGAATTTAGTGCGCGTACCTAGTGTCCAAAAGTATTGGGAACATCACCGCAATGACCAGACATTAATCCAACTGAGAATCTGAGAGACCATTTGGATTCAAGAACAAAACTAAAAACTACAGGAATAATGCTTGAAAAGGAATTTCTTTAAGAATGCCATGCAACAGGCCCGAATTTCACCCTAAAATATGTTGAGTCAGTGCCAAAAAAGCTTAAAGAAGCCAGAAAAAAATCCTTATTACTCACAGGATCGATGTGTACAAATATGAACGTGCGATTTGATTTTAATGTATCTTCTTAAATGAATTGTTTATGTTATTGTTGATTTAAAGAAAATTTACTTTTTGGAGTCTCAGCGAGAAAAATGAGGCGTAACAATGTGACTTAGATTGTACGATTTTGGTTGAGAGAACACACGTTGCCTGATGTTGCGATGTTAAATGAATTGAAATGGCTGAAAATTGATAAGACTTGAATGTTGAAAAATGGATTATATCCTACGTATTTTCAAAGAAATCTGCAATATATCGGAAATTATTATAATTTATTAAGTATGTTTGAATTTCGTCTAACTCTATACAAGCGAACAACCAGTTCACAAAACAACACTTCGCAGAAAGAAACACAATTATTTAACTTGGATATGAGAATATCAAACAGAAAAACAAAGTTGCTTATCATATTTTATGTAACTTAAAGAGTCTAAGTGAATATTGTTAGAGTTATTTTTTTAAACTAATAAAGAACTACACAGAACTATAGGTTTTTTTCGAAATGCGGCACAGCACATGGTGATTTGTTTACTTACTGCTTTCGTTTTTATTTGATACACTTCGGCAAGTGTTTTATCTTGACTTAAAATATATTTGTAGACCAAGGCATTAAGCTCATTGCCCTTTGATTCCATTTTCAATACGTTGATTAAAAAAAGAAATTTTAAATCATTAAACACAATACGAAAAACACGTGCTCACAACGGAATCGTTCAAAGGAAAAGAACTGAGTGGTTCAGGCAGATTTACGTTCATACCGGCGGGGATATACGTTTGTCTCGTACTAACAAAATGGCATGCGTTATGCAGACTTTACACTTTATAGTTTGCGATGTTTTATTTTTTCGAAAATTAAAGGTTGCCTTCAAAGTTTAAGACAATGTTTTTATTTTTAACATTGCCTCTGCTTAAGCCCATTATTCCTTGAACAATTCTCGTTTGCCACAAAAAAAAAAACACAGCTCGTTATGCGAGTTCTGAGGTTTCATTTCAACGTGTTTAATTTTCAGACGTGGTGACATATAATATAACAAATGTCATATTGACTTGAAAGGTGACATTACCGTAAATTTCATATGCTCGAAATTTCTAGTGCCTACTATTCCATCAATTCTTGCTATGACCATGAAATTGGACAATGAAGAGGAGGATGAATCTGCACTTATGCAGCGTAGAAAAAACCAACACATGAAATGTTCAACCGAAGAACATCTGAAGTCGCACTCAAGACGCTTTCGATAAATCCTTACCAAATGATGAGATTTTATTACGCAAATATCTTCGCTTGCCTCCTCAAATGTTTTTTGATATATTGGCTTGCATCAAATCCGATATAAAAACTGATCCTTGTACTGTGTTTGAAATCTCTGCTCCTGTTGTCCCTGAGGAAGGGATGATTTCCCAGCTTTTGCCAAAAGAAAACGAATATGAAGGGAGGTGCAATTTGGTAATAAAATTAGAAACAAATTAAATATTTCTTTCGTAGATAGAATATATGCAATTAGTGCTCCATACCCTTGAGATAAAATGATTACCCGAGCTCAAAGAGAGTTTTAATTTAAAGAAATAAAACTTCGTCGACTTAAGTCAATTTGCAAAAGTGAACACTAAAAGAGCTCAAAATTTAAATATTATAATTATTCTTCATCACTTCGACCGTAAATCGGATTTTTAAAAATCGTTTGAAATTGGCGAGTTTCCGTAAAATTTAAAACAATAAATTATTGTGCTCATACCTATAGAAGTAGGTAGGAAACTTAGGTCTATGACCCAAGAGCGGAAATTTTTTCATACAGATAGACAGTACATGACGATTTGAGCTTTTAAAAATTTTCTCATACTATTTAACATATTCCCTTCCTTTATACTCAGGGATATTGATCATTTGAAAGCGTTCAAAGATGTTTGAAAATTGCTAACATACAGGATGAACTCCAACAAGAATGCGATAATGTTCACGAATTCTGCAGAGATTGGAAATTAATCTGAAACCATATTGTACCGCAACTCAGTGAGACAGGGGAACTCAGACTTAAAATGCAACTGGATAAAGTTGGTGTTAAGGAATTCTGATGGATTTCACATTGAATCAAAGACAGCAAGCCTGCAACTTTTGAAAGAAGGAGCATAATTTATGCCACTCAGAAATCTCTTTCCTTCAAACCGTGATGGTCATAAGCTACCAAACTTTTGTGCGATCGATACTGACTTATACGAGTCCAGTATGGTGGAACATAAATCCTTCATACATGGAGAAATACAGGGTTTGAGAAAGAAAATACCTACGAGCATCTATGAGAACATATAGAGTGTCCATTCAATAAGAGACTGTTGAATGTTTTCGGTATGTCCTGAATTGACAATATTATTCTGGAGGAATCATTTTGCACGTTCGGCGAATGGTGTTGAAAACGAGCCCATATCGGACTTGTTTTATCCTTAACCTTTATGGATGCGATGCATATGGCTATCTGCCAGACTCAAGTAATGTCCCCATTATGATGAGACTATTGCCTGGAGATATTACCTCAAAATGAATTGAGATTGAGAATAATGGTAGTCTAAATAAAATTAATATTGGTAGCTTAATTGGATTGAAGCTGACGCTAAAGGTTGGTTTACGTTAAGCACCATATGTAGTTTATGTCAAGGAAGATTAATCTATGATAAGGTTCTTTCGTTTGCAATAAAAAAAAAACGATAAAGTGACAATATTTTTTAACTTTTTTTTCCCTTATTATATTATATATACCATATTATAATAAACTACTTTTTTGTGTCCTGCATTAATTAAAATATGTTATTTAAAAATTTTGTAGTGACAAATAAATGAGATCACAAACAAAATGTCGACAGCATACTATTTGGCGAATGCCGGTATTGTAATAATAGGAGCAGGGAAATATGTTATAACAGCAGATGTACAATCTTAGGCAGATGCTGACTGAAGGTCCTGTTGAAGCGTTGTTCTCATATTCGAAATCATTTCAAGGCTCTCAAGTCATAAGCAATTGCAGACTTTTTGGAAATGCTTTGGTTGGAATTCACGCTTTGTTCGTAGTAAAGCTCCATACGCACTAATAATCTACTCACCCAATTATTGATGATCTGTTCAGGAACAGGCTTGGCTTCTTGATTAGCGAATGATTCAGGCCATTTGCTAAAATAGGCGATGACAACCTGTTATAGAATGGTTGCCACTGTTAGTCTTAGGAAACAAACTAGAAATATCGACAGCGATACTTTTAAATTGTGCTCCGTGTTGATATTATTATAAGATCTTTGCTTGCCAAACATTTTAATCATTTTCTGCGCCAGCGTCTTGTCCTCCACATCTTGTCTTACGGAAATATTGTTTTTAATTATTGTGTTGTGAAATAAATTAATGCAAATTTGCAAAAGTTCTGAAAAGAAGAAAGAAGAAGAAGAAGAAGAAAAAAGAAGAAAACTCACACCGCTATTTTAGTTTTTCTAAATGGTTTGCTTTTAAACAAATGTTTTCTATTCTCGTCTGTTCCATCTAGTTCTGAAAATGTTTATAAAAACTAAGCTCAAAAACTTTAAGGTAAATGTTTCCAAATAACTTGAGCAATATTTTCTTCTATGGAAATCCTGTAATAAATCTAATCGTGAAATAATTGTAAATTTAATATGTTTAAGGTGTGAAAAATGTGTCTGTGTTGAGAAGCTTACAATTTATTTTACATATGAATCTTAGGAATGGTCCTTAATGGTCCATGAAGATAGACATTAAACATGGTCCGTGTAGTTAATTGTTTAAACGGCCTCCGCATCTTCGGGAATTATCAAAAGCAGCTTGATTCTAATGTTGACACAAGTATGTATCAATTTAGTACACTAGTATAATCTAGTGCAAAAGCACTCGAATTTCATCTAGGGCCGTCGTTAGACTACATGATATGATTCGTTCCGATTGATATTTTAATAAATGTAGCGGGTTCAACAAAAACAACAAAATTGTCAAAAACAAAATAACTCGTCCTCAATATTTTCATGAGTCGCCCGAACTTTTTTTCCGCCTTATGTCGACCCTTAGCTATGAAATTTTAAATTTAACTGCATTACTCTCGTGTCAAATATCAAGGGGAACAAATTTTTTAGGTGCATTATAAACTCAATGCAACGTACTCATTTTCACTAGCATTTATAAAATTTTAAAATCCTTCTTTGAATTTATTTGGTGGCAATGCTATACCTGAGGAGGAAGAAAGCGATTTGACACTGAGTATATGGTTGTCTCGTTTCAAATAAGGCGGCACATGGTTCGCTTGAATATCATATGCCATTTGACAGATCGAGATGAACGTACGTTTGCCTAAGCCCGGATATGAGTTGTTTCGTTTTAACGGTGTGGCATGTGCTATGCGGACCTTTCACTTCAATCCTCAACGGTTTTCGATGTTTTTCAAAAGACCACACGGCGCAATTTTTTTTAAACAATTACTCAGGAAATAAAGTTATAATCAAGTACGTTAAATAGTTAATAAAGAAATGGGTAAATACTTCGAATTGACAGATCCGTTTTTGTTTAGTTTCCAAAAGTTCCAGTTTAGCTTTTCGGAGGATTATCAATGACTCGCGAGAGTTGAGCTGTGAAAAAATTAATAATTTTCTATTCGCCGTAAACAAACATACTAATTTGATAGTAACTACATGTCATAACAAGACTGTGTCTTATTGGGCGTCCACACACGATATACACATTGTCAAAAAAGTCTCCGTACAGCGGACCAATTTTTATGGTTTTACCAAAAACATTATACCTTTTAACTTTAAAGCTAAAGTGGTAACACGGAAAGAAAATATGTTTTTTTTTTCTTCTCGTCTTTTTATCGAATTCCAAGAATTCGCGTGCACTATGAGTACCGTTATGATACCGATCTTTCGCTGAGATCGTTGAATACAGACAAAAAAAGTCTCCGTACAAATGTCATTCTTTTGTTACAATTGGCAATGTTAGGAGTGTGGTCGAGTATTGCTTGTTTTTATTGGTAAGTTAGTTTTTTTTTCAAAATAACATAAAATGGAGGACAAAAATACGCAAATCCCTTTGGCAAATAAGAAAATTATTATTCAAGGAAAGTCTCTGGGAGATATAGCGAAAATTGTAAAGAGACCACGTTCTTCTATTCAATACGTGTTGAAAATTTTTTTTAAAACAAAAACAATTTATAATAAACCAAGATCTGGCCGTCCAAAGAAGATAGACCGTCGTACGGAGAGGCTATTGATACGTAGTATCGAAGAAAATCCTCGTCACAATACTCCTGTAATTGCCGGTAAGCTTAAAACCTCAGATAAATTAGATGTGACTCCTCAAACAATAAGAAACGTCCTGAAAAGGAATGGATATAATGGTCGAGTGAGCCGGAAGAAACCATAAATACGCAATGCAAATATGAAAGCGAGGCTGCAGTACGCTACTGAACATTTGGAGAAAGATAGTTCCTTCTGGGATCAGCTTTTATTTACGGACGAGAGCAAGTATAACCTTTTCGGCTCAGATAGACGACGTATGGTGTGGAGGAAACCAAATACTGCTTTAAATCCGAAAAACTTAACCCCCTCAGTAAAGCATGGCGGCGGCAATGTAATGGTGTGGGGATGTATGGCCTCTTTCGGGGTCGGAAATCTTGTATATATCGATTCAACGATGGACAAATACGGGTATTTGAATATACTCAAAGAAAACTTTCATTCAAGTGCTCAAAAACTGAGTCTCGGGAATAATTTCATATTCCACAAGACAATGACCCAAAGCATACCTCGTTGCTGGTAAAAGAATGATTGCTTTACTAGGTAAAAAAAACAAATTAAACACCCTGCTCAATCACCAGATTAAAACCCGATTGAGCATCTATGGGATCATCGAAAAAAAAAAAAATCCGGGAGCGCACAATATCAAATAAACCTGACTTAAAAGCCATCTTACTTGAAGAATGGAACAAGATTTCTCCAGACACGACCTCCAAACTGGTGCATTGTATGAAAAACAGGTTAAATGAAGTAATAAGAAACGAAGGAGGTCCGACTAAATATTGATCTTACTTAGTTATTACCAGAGATGTAAAAGATTTAAATCTTTTGACTTTAAAAATCAATTGACTTCATATCTCTGACTCTTCAAATCATAAATTAACTCTACGAACCAGACTCCAATATTGAAATCATCATTCTCTTTGGAGTCTTGATTGGATCAATCTTTACGACCAGTCTTTTGATTTGAAAACAATTGAATGCAATTCTATCGACTGACTTTCTTTGGGACTTCAACAGATTTTCACTGCAGTCTTTGGGACTTCAAAAAATTTATATTGCAGTCTTTGGGACTTCAACAAATTTTCATTGCAGTCTTTGGGACTTCAAAGTTTTTTGTTGCAGTCTTTGGGATTTCAGCATGTGAACAGGTTTGAAACAGAAAGAATCACGAATAATACTTTTATATGGAGTATAATGGGCTTTTAGGTTTAATGTCGGCAATGCAGGTAACAAAACGAAAGCAACCATTTACAAAGACTTTAATTACTTCACATTCCAGATCAGCTATAAGAATCATCTAATAATTACTGTTCATTTGTAGATAACGAGTATCATGCATATCTTGCCAATCCATCGACATCCATAGAACTCATCTGCCAATATCCAGCCTTGAAAAAAACATTTTTAAGGTTTAACACTCCACTACCTGCCTCAGCAGCTGTGGAAAGGCTGTTTTCAGTTGCTGGTCTGCTGAATACGCCTCGGCGAGGAGCCCTTTCAGACTCCAATTTTAAAAAAATTGTTGCTTCTGAAAGTTAATAGTTTGGAAAATTGTTAAATATATAATTTGAAGTTTGTTAATTCTTTACTGAAATAAATTTAATTTATTTACTTTCATTTTATTAATTGCTCTTAGTACGACTCCGTTCCCATCCCCTTCTCCCGACGTGAACACAGCGTACCCCTCTTCCTCTAAAACTAAAAGCCCATTATACTCCATATAAAAGTGTGATTCGTGATTCTTTCTGTTTCAAACCTGTTCACATGCTGAAATCCCAAAGACTGCAACAAAAAAATTTGAAGTCCCAAAGACTGCAATGAAAATTTGTTGAAGTCCCAAAGACTTCAACTGAATGCGGGAGACTTCAAGAGAATGGTAAGGACTTCAAAGTGACTTCGGTGAATGCACTGTCAGTCGATAGAATTGCATTCAATTGTTTTCAAATCAAAAGACTGGTCGTAAAGATTGATTCAATCAAGACTTCAAAAAGAATGAGAGATTTCAATGCAGGAGTCTAAGTAATCATATGAAGTAAATTGAATGAATCACAAATCATGAAATACTTTCCGAGAATTCAGGGATTGCATTACAAAAGATTGCAGTCTATTACAACTCTGGTTATTACCTTTTGATGTTATAATTACATATAATTTCAAGAAAATTAAAAAAAAACAACTGTACGGAGACTTTCTTGTTATGTTTTTTTTTAGTTTTGTGCTGTGAATCGTCTTTAGTTTTTTTTATTTTCAAAAAAATGTTATTTCTTTGTTATGTCGTTATTTTCTGATCATTTTCAAATAAATATGCTTTGAAATAAAAAGTTTATCCAAGAATTAATTAAATAATAACTGGTGTACGGAGACTTTTTTGACAATGTGTAAATTCAAAGTGGGGCAAAACCGGTTTCATACTTTACTTCAAGCGCACACAGGATAATTATTCCGAGGGAAAAAACTGTATTCATTGTATAAGCATTTTATTCATCCCTAAAGAAGTAAAAATTTGTGTTTTGTATTATTTTTCATCCTTGTTCTCCCACTTAAAAGTACGAATAAGATTTAAGTCCGTTTCATACTGCTCTCACTTCACGTCCTTCTCTCACAAAACAAAGTTGATTTTGTGGGACCTTTAAATGATAAAATATATTTTCGAAGTAGGAAAAATAGTCTTAAATATTTGCAACACGGTGAACGTTTCCTGCGGCGGCCATTGATATTTTAACGCAAATATCTCTAAGATTTGGATTCCATGATTTTCATAAGATAATGGTTTGCAATAGTTTTTAGTTTTCAATTTGATCAATATACTTATTGAGCTATGTTCAGATGATTGCCAGACCTGACAATATTGTCAGATCTGTCAATTATCTGACAATGCAACTTACAATGCAAAATTGCCAGTTCACACGGTTAACAGAAGTTTGCTTACAAATAAATTGTCAGATCCGTTGACAGGTGGCAGACAAATTAAAAACTGGTTTTTCATTCTGTGAAATGAATTTCAGAAACGTAAAATAATAAAGCAAAAAGTGAATCGAAAGGAAGCACTTGCGACTGTTTTGGCCGCATATATATTGGAGAGCAGCGAGGAGGATGAATTGCCACAGAAACGCCGGCAGCATCATCCATAATATGGCTGAAAGCTCATCTCAGTCTCGACCTTGCAAAAGCAGCTTGTTGCGGATTAAAGTTTTGCAACTCAGAGGCCATGCATTCGCATAAGGCAGTGGATGCATTTTTCGGTTGCGAAGTTCGAAAAGATTGCAGTGCCTCTACCGCCATCTGTTTAAAACTGGTATCGCGGCTGGTATCGGACGGAGATGGCGATGGTGTTGACGAAGTAAATCTGCGTTTGCGTCATTGGCCAGATGAAATTGGCGATGGTGACACGAATTCCCGCGTATTACACTCGCCAAGTTCGTGCAAAAATGACTGGTCATCGACAGCAGGGTTCTGAAAATGGTACACAAGGAACAAATGAATAATTCTGAAACATAAAACCAATAAAGGCGAAGAAATAGTTACCAATTTCATAGACGAAGTCGATTGAGTGGATTGGAGAACTTTATTTTTTTCCAAAAACAACATCGGCTTATAAAACACCTTGACCAGATTTCCTCTTCCGATAATTTTCAAGGTTGCTGTTGAAACTTATCCGTATATTAGACCATTTGCCCTTGCAGTCGTTGAGGGTCATGTGGATGGCGTCCGCGACTTCTTGCCATAAGGCTTCTTTCGGCAGCTTATATTCAGAACATTCAACGTCCCACATACTACGTCGCGCCTCAATTTCATGGATCAAATTTAAAATTTAATCCTGGGACCACTCGCTCTCAACCTTCCGGCGACAAGATTTTTGTACTTTTTTTTTGAGTTTTTAATTTTGGCGGCGACTGTGAAAGTTGCAGAAATGCAACAGGCCGAAATGTGGGGTCATTTTCCACGTCAACGTTTTCAGACATTTTTAAAAAATCAGTTTTAATAAAACAACATAAAAGTTGTTCCGAAACTTCGTTTTCTCTGTGAGAATAAATTATCTGACAATAAAGAAATTGTCAGACGTCATAAATACAGCACATCTGACAATAGCAAATGAGTCTGCAAATGTCCTACACGCATGACAATGGTCTGACAATGTGTTTTCTGCAAATATTGTCAGTTCACACGGTTGCCAGACATTAGGGACAATTTTTTCACTGACAGATCTGACAATATTGTCAGGTCTGGCAATCGTCTGAATATAGCTTTAGATAAGTTCTGTGCCTAAAAGGCAAAACATCTTAAGTCGACTTAAGTTGTTTTAGCTGTTTGAAGTTAGTCGAATTTTATTCTCCTTTCTGTATTTTTTAGCCAATCCAGGTGAAAAAAATTAAAAAAAAATGGGGAAGTTATAACTGTTTATAAAATAGCTTAAGTCATCAATGTAGTGCCTTACATTAAGTAAAACAGCTTATGTTTATTATTTCAGAAGGTTAAGCAGCTTATGTACCAATATTTTATACTCTTTTAAAAAATATTGCGGAAATGTTGCAGTAAAAAATCTTATGCCTGTATTGATTCTCTAACTGACTTTACAGTAAAAAAGCTTATGTACACCTAAGATTATTTACCGCGAAAAATGTGACGAGTTTGTAGTTCTAAGGTCGACTTAAGTTATTAAGTTATTTTACCAAATTTTTTTTTCATGGAAAAAAGTAATGAAGGTTGTGATGAGGGCGGGGAAGTCCCTGAAAAAGAAGACTTTGCTGAATCGAGTTCTGCTGAAAGAGGTTAGTCGTCATATTGATTTAATTAAAATTAGCATGATGTATTAATTTAATACAATTTAATTTATTTTCTTCTAGATGATCCTAGTTGGAATCCAGGAAGCTGATTTTTATGAGACTGAAGATCTACCAAGTACAAGCAATGAATTTCAAATGCAGTTGAAGAACGTGCAGTGCAACTTTTTGAAGCAAATCTAATAGGGGATCGTGGGGTAAGAACGTTCAAAAAGAATACTGGTCAAGGATACGTTAATTCCTCAGGTAAATTTGTGGCAAAGAGGCAGGTTAAGAAATTGGAAAATTGTCGCTTGAATTGCAAAGAAAAAATTTCACCTGAAGTTCAAAGAAATATTTGCTGCTGGGTTCATAATACTTTCAGAACAGCATTTGCGGAGTAGAACATATGTTAACACGTTTTTTTTTGGAAGTTGGTGGTGAGAGAATGAAGGTCTCCGGGTACAATAATTTCACAAGACAAACCAGGTCGAAAGACTCCTCCTGATGCAAAAGAAATTGAAATATGCAGACATATACAAAGCTTTCCAGCACAATCTCATTATACTACAAAGCAATCAGAGCAAAAGTACTTTCATGCTGATTTAAGTCTTTCTCAAATGTATCGGTTATTTACTGACAAAAATGGAGCAACGGTATCCCTTACTACATACTCCAAAATTTTTAAGACGATGAACATTAAATTCAAAAAAACCCAGCTCGACACATGCAATAAGTGTAAAATGCTGCACATGAAATTAAAAACCAGTAGAGTAGAGGAATTGAAAGAGCACCAAGAAGCTGCTGACCTGGCATACGACACTAAAAAGAATGAAAAAATTCGTTATCAAAATGATCAACGCAGAAAAGTGTTTACTTTCGATATGCAGCAGTTCCTTCCCACACCCTTCCTAAGAACAAATGTGCCATTTTATAAAAGGCAGCTATGGACCTTCAATTTAACCGTCCACGATGGTGCAACGAACCAGCCTTTCTGTTATATGCGGCATGAGGGTGATGGACGTCGTGGTGGCAACGAAATTGCCTCATGTCTTTTTGAGCATCTTAAGGGCTTACCCGAAACCTGCAATGAGGTTGTGTTTTATTCCGATTGCTGTGGAGGTCAGAATAAGAATTCTTTTGTGTCAACGATGTTCCTAGTGCTCATGCAAACAGAATCAAGCATTCAAACCATTGACCATAAGTTTTTGGTACCAGGTCACACTCATATGGAGTGTGATACTGACCATGCAGCGATAGAAAGGAAGAAAAAAAGAACATCTGTCGATATATAGTACACCATCGGCGTGACTGGTATGAATCCGTTCACACGGTAGGAGCCAAAAAGCCCTTTGTAGTAAATGAAATACCTAGAAACAAATTCCTGGACTTCTCCCGAATTTCGAAAAAAAAATTTCTCTGGCGAAAAGTGGATGAAAGTGGAAATAAGTTCATATGGCAAGAAATTAAATGAGTCAGATATGAAAAGAAGTTTGCAGTTATTATGTAAAAAACTTCACTGTCTGTAGAAGAACCATTTAAAACATTAAATTTGAAGCGTCGTGGTGTTTTAAACGTACTACCATCTGACGTTTCATTGTGCTACTTGGAGCCTTCCGCAAATATTCCAAATTATCATCCTGATCTAACCGAGGAAACTGATAATGAAACATAAAAGGCTTTCAGTTCTGAAATATGTGTATCTACTATTGTAATTTTTAATTTTAGGTACTATACATAATTTGTATGTGACTTTGTTTTCCTAAATAATTTAAATGAATTTGTGTATCTACTTTAATGTTTTGTTTTTTAAGCTGTGAAGAGGAGCGCAGCACCTCACCAAACACCTGAAAGTGATAGTGACCGGTGTGATCATGAATTTTGCAAATTCCAAAAGAATTTCCAACCACACAAATCAAGAGCCCCCCCCCCCCCCTTTTCAACCTTAACCAAAATATATGCAATACAGCAAATATGGGAACACAATGGGCCCAATCAGAGGCCTAGGTGAGTGCAAATAGAGTTCACCCTAACCAACCAACACTTGACAAACTTAAGCCACAGTTTGATTAAGAGGATACTGCAAGAAGTTCAAAACAAAACAAATTCATGTTCAATACAAACATCCCTGTCGGCGATTTCGAAAGCAGAAGCAGCTGACTTCGAATAATTTGACATTTGATTTCGATACTAAGCGGTTTGGTTTATTTTGTATTACAATAAACGAATAAATAAAAATTAAAGAATAGTTTTGGTGAAATAAAAGCACATAACTCAAGTAAGTGAATCGAATTTGTTATCTCATCTTAGTTAATAATTGATTAATGGCTTTTAAAGGCATGGTCAGCCCTTGAACATCGCCATATATCATCACTTTGTTGTTTTCACTTGGCTTAGTTCGATTCTTGTCTTCGACGTCGTCAGTTGAACTCTTGACAGACTGAGATGTCAAAATGGCTTCTGCCAACGAAATTTTTACTTTCACGGATTTTAGTGAATTTTGCCGGTGAAATGTTGAAAACTCTCGTGAACAAAAGCTGATCCTATTCCTCTCGGTTATGAAGCATCGAAAAAATTTAAGAAAATATCAATAGGCAGTCATGAAACAAAGTTTTTTTTTTTTAATTAAGTGCCGACTCAATTTTTTTATGCTGTTTAATCAAGTGTTAAAATCTCTTTGCTTCCTGTACGCGATCTGAAAAGAAAAGAGAAGCAGAAGCAAAAAAACAAAAAAAAAAAAAGCAAAATTAGAAAAGTAATTACTCAACCTAAAGTGATTACTGCCATGACGAATGGCATTGGTGGTGGCGAGGGCAAGGCCTCCTCAGATGTGTCGCGCGATGAGGGGTCACTGTACTTGAAAAAAATCGGAAGTGCTCTGTTTTACGGAATGGCTTCGTTTATGATCACAGTAGTCAATAAAACTGTCTTAACATCCTATCACTTTCCGTCGTTTTTGTTCCTGAGTTTGGGCCAATTGGCTGCAAGTATCGTGGTTTTGTATGTCGGCAAACGATTGCGCATGGTGTCATTCCCTGATATTGCAAGAGATTCATTTGGGAAAATCTTTCCGTTGCCGCTTATATTTCTTGGGAATATGATGTTCGGATTGGGCGGCACACAGGCCCTTAGCCTGCCGATGTTTGCCGCACTTCGGCGTTTCTCAATTCTGATGACCATGCTATTGGAGCTGAAAATCCTTGGTATACGACCGACGTTAGCTGTGCAGGTCAGTGTGTATGCGATGATTGGAGGAGCTCTATTGGCAGCAAGTGATGATCTTTCCTTCAATATGACCGGCTATGGCTATGTGATGATAACAAACGCTCTAACCGCAGCAAATGGTGTATTTGTCAAGAAGAAATTAGACACCATCGACATGGGAAAGTATGGCCTGATGTTCTACAACTCATTATTCATGTTTGTCCCTGCGCTTATGGTAACACTTTTCACTGGCGATTTAGAAAAGTCTGTTAACTTCCCGCAATGGGACAACATGTTCTTCATTGTGCAATTCTTAATGAGCTGTTTCATGGGCTTTGTGCTGTCCTACAGCACCATGCTGTGTACGCAATACAATTCAGCTCTGACAACAACGATAGTGGGCTGTTTGAAAAACATCTGTGTAACATATTTAGGAATGTTCATCGGCGGTGATTATATATTTTCATGGGTGAACTGCATCGGTATAAATATAAGTGTGTTCGCGAGTCTACTGTACACGTATGTGACTTTCAGAAGGAAACAACAATCTCCTGATAAGGAGATGCTGATTCCAACTACGAAAGGGGAGTCAGTATAGCAAAGAATGTTTACCCACTATAGGTTAAGTACGTAGGTTTTATCTGTAAATTAATTCACTTGTTATTATCATGACGACGATAAGTACCAAAGCCATAAACAATTGATTATTGTAACATATTGTTAGTTTTTTTTTTGTATTTAGAAAAAAAAAATAAGCGGGCAAAATGCATATGCAAGAGGATAGCAGATAATATTTAATATAAATATGTGTTCTACTCTTAGATGATGTTTTTTGATATGATGGCAATACTTAATTGTTCCTGTTGAGTGCTGTATTTATTTTTTTTTTTTGTATAAATGGTTGCCTAAGCGCTCATATGCCTAGACTTTTATGATTTACCTAAATGAACTAACGAAAGAGAAAATCAAGAATTATTAATTTATAAGAACTTGTTTAAATTTAAAAGAAAGAGCCTGTCATTTATGAACAAATAAAAAATAAGTTATTAATATATATGGTTGTATTTTTTTTAAACAATTTATATAAATAATAAAGTTGCAACGACATTTTGAAATCGAGAAATAAACGCAGTCTTAACTCGAGTTTCTGAGTTCAAGTTGAAAGAAGAATATACATCGAATTTCGAAGGAGACATCAATTTAATGTAAAACCCGCAATTTGTTTAAATAAATCTTGGGTTACAGTATCTAAATTTTTCATATACAGTACCGACGAAAGTAAAATTCATTCAATTTAGTTGAAATATGGTAGACTAGGCACTTTTAAGTAGAAAAATATAAAAACATCCAGGTTCCTTAAAAACAATTTAAACAATTCAAAAAAGTAAAAAGTAAATTTATTTGAAACAAAACAATAAAAACTAAACACAATATTATTTCAGTTCTAACGAAATTAGTTTCACATTTGGTTTAAAAATAAATGTTGCACTGTTCG